>QXWJ01000011.1:121006-1427549 GCA_003614865.1 Arthrocladium fulminans
CCCTTGAGCATTGACATCGGCTCCCGCATCCAGCAGCATCTGCACCACTTTCCCGTGACCACCACTTGATGCCGCCTGCAGTGCATTACCGTAGTACCCCCCTTGAGCATTGACATCGGCTCCCGCATCTAGCAGCATCTGCACCACTTTCCCGTGAACACCACTTGATGCCGCCTGCAGGGCATTGCCATAGAATCCCCCTTGAGCTTTGACATTGGCTCCCGCATCTAGCAGCATCTGCACCACTTTCCAGTGACCACCACGGGATGCCGCCTGCAGTGCATTACCCCAGTGCCCCCCTTGAGCATTGACATCGGCTCCCGCATCCAGCAGCATCTGCACCACTTTCCCGTGACCACCACTTGATGCCGCCTGCAGTGCATTACCGTAGTACCCCCCTTGAGCATTGACATCGGCTCCCGCATCCAGCAGCATCTGCACCATGTTCTCGTGGCCAACATCTGATGCCGCCCTCAGTGCACTGCCATACATCCCCCCTTCAGCATTGACATTGGCTCCCGCATCTAGCAGCATCTGCACCACTTTCCCGTGACCATGCTCTGATGCGGCCTGCAGTGCATTACCATAGAATCCCCCTTGAGCATTGACATCGGCTCCCGCATCCAGCAGCATCTGCACCACGTTCTCGTGGCCACGGGCTGATGCCGCCCTCAGTGCACTGCCATACACCCCCCCTTCAGCGTTGACATTGGCTCCCGCGTCTAGCAGCATCTGCACCACTCTCCGGTGACCATGCTTTGACGCGGTCTGCAGGGCATCACCGTAGAGTCCTCCTCGAGCATTAACATCGGCAGTCTGGAGCAACAGGCCGGAAACAATTTCAGGTATACCAATTGAAGCAGCATAGTACAACGGTGGAGCCACATCATCCATTGTTCTTGATAGGACCGAGCGTTCATGTTCCTTATCAATATTGTACAATTGTACCCACATCAACAACCCATCACCACTAGCAGTCAAAAGTCTTAAAGCCAGGTCCAGCAGTCTCTGATTGGACAAGGTACTGCTTGCGCGCATGTGTTGCCACCAGTATCGTGCCGCATACTCAGCCAATGGGTGCTGTCGAAGGGTTTCTTCTGTCAAAGGCGTCCTCTGCCACAAGTCGAGCAGATACCGTAGACAGGCTTCAGCTATTATCATGTGACAGCTGTCACTTTGAAAGTTAGGTAGCGCGACATGCGTTTCGCTTCTAGGGGATCGTCTTTCTCCAAGTACATTCTCGCCAGTCAAGAAGTCTCGGACGGTTTCGTGGATGAATTGCACGGTCGATGGTTCTGACGATGTCAGCTCCACGAGGCCACGGGAGCGGTGCAGCAGGGACCTGGCTAGTGTATGTTGTGTCTGGTTAGTGATGTCATTGATGGTCTCAGATGAGCAAATCTGTTGTATGGCAACATGGAGCTCAGCCGGGCGCAGTGGCCGCAACGAGAACAACACCCACCGAATAAGAGTAACGCATTCGTCCATGTCCTCAGCATCTCGAGACAAGATGCTGGCGAAGAAGTCGTGCAGATCGGGCGGAATCTCGTCCAGCTTCTTAAGCATCGCTGCCAACGTCATCCCTTCGTCGCAGACCTTATTGAGTATGGGCACGACAAGGACAACCCAGAGGAAGATTCCTGCCGACCGATCACGCACTTTCCGTCGAAGTTCATCCATATGTGGACTGTCATCTCCAGCCAACTCACTTTGGATGTAGACTTCAATATCACACCCGTGTTCGTCTTGTTCCTCGACAACGACCGCAAGACCTTTTCGAATATTGATGTGTGGGTAGTGACGACTAGAAAGACACACCCGCGTGACTGCGCCTGCGGAGATCGAACATTGCGTAAGGCGCTCGAGAAACCTGACCATGCGTCGGATGTCGTCGTTGCTGCCCTCATCTAAAGCGTCGATAAACATAGTCATAGAAGGTAGTTGTTGATGGGTCGTGATAAGCTCGATCAGGAAATTTTGCAACTCCGTTTCAGTCCACTCTTCCACCACTTTGCCATCACGCTCCTTCGAAGAGAATCTGGTCACGAACAAAGGTCGACCATCCGGATACGCTGACAGGAGCTGGTACAGTAATGATCGATACAGTCCAAGACAAGATTTCTCTAGCTGGCTAGGGGAGCGTGCGTTGAAAAAGTAGGTGAGGATGATCTTCGTAGACCATGTTCTTTCTGCCCAGGCGACTGTCTCTTTCATAATAGTCGACTTACCCGACCCTGGTTTGCCTTTGACCCACAAAAAGCCGTGATGTTCCCCCATCCGGCTGTTGTCGATCCATGCAGCAAACTGTTTGTGACGGAGGAGCCATGTGCATGTGTCCGGTAAGGCCGTAGCCACGTTTCGCAGGCGTGCGTCCATGCGATCGAAGGTCAGGGATTGGAGGAGGACGCCGCATTTTTCTCGTTCCGGCCTTAGGGGTTGACAACAGTTGATAGTCAGATGTCCATGGTTGTCGCCCTGCAGCAGTGTGCCATTTTCATGAACAGCGGTATTCCCATACAATCTGTTGCTTCGATACTGGTGCTCTTGAACTGAGCTGTCTTGCGCAAACGTACTTCCTCTTTCGCCGTCGTCCAATCTGCGTCGCTTCCAGGCTCTCTGCATCTCTGCCGTCACCAGGAGCCCATTTCATCGGACCACCGCGGCACGCAGCGCGGAAGAAGTATTAGCGGTTTTGGTTGAGGGGTCTGAGATATAGGGTCATGACAGAGTCTGAAGATAAAGTGACGAAGTGTTCGACAAAGGTAGGCTGACCCGGGTAGTGTTGATTCAAACTGGCGTGGTGAAGGGTCGTCGTCGTCGAAAATACCGACCCTGCTTTAGGAAGCGAGGATCGACGGCCGCCACAAGCAATACAAGCAAACCGGGCGGACCTATCCACGGAAGGCCATTACCCTGTCCTCATGATTCTTGATGCCTGTTGGTCGTGTCGAACTTAACTTCCCGTCCCGTCTTCCAGTAGCAGGGGTTGAGTAGGCGCCAAAATTGGTGTGACAGCTAAGGCTAGGGCATCCACTTGGGTGAGTTTGATGCAGATTTCTTGGCATATCGATCACCATATCTAGGAGCGGACTAAACCACGGTAGAAACCAGCTCGGTTCAGCTCCCTGTCCAATGTTGTACAGATGCGAATGTCTCAACAAGATAACTACTGACTCTAGCCTTGATTCTGTCACACAAGATGCTACGGTTTGGTCAGGTGGAATGCTGCCTATGGCAAGACCGAAGTCGAACGCAAAGTATGATCCATTCGAAATGCTGAACGACGCATCTACAATCCACGCAACAGGATCTGGCACCGTCATGGCAGCTTGTAGTGTGACACAAAAGTTCAGGTGTAGAGGTTCACGTCCATTGTTCTGGGATTTGGACGCCTTGCGAACTATGCGCCCAAATCTCACGCAACAAGAGGTGTCCTCTTAAATAATGATGAATGGCTTTGCATCATTTTCTCAACAAGCTCTCACATCCCCAGGACATATCCTGTCCTTGTACGAGACGGCTATCAAGCAAACGAGACGTCACAATTGACTGCAAACAGCGTTACAATTGACTTATACTTGAGAGGCCGGAATGCCCAGCTGGCGGGACTTTTTCAAAGCCTACTATGATCCGCCATTGAGAAGTCAGTCTGGCCAGACATGCATCCAAAACTCGAGCCCAGACAAGCCTCCTCCGGATTGCTCTATGCACTGCACTGGTCTGGTATAGCTATTGACCATTTCTCTTGCGGAATCCTGGTTGCAGCTACCACATTCTTATTCTGGCCGTGCAGGTGCACTCTGACACCCAGGTTGTTCAGATACTTCAACGGGTGGACTCGAGATGACCGCACTTCCCAGTTCATGGCGATTCAACCTGTTGGGGGCCGACAGGCCGAGACACCCCAAGGACGCGAAAGCTAGGGTCAGAGGTGTGAATGGCCGTGGTGAGGATGTGGCAACGGTTCGGAACCGCCTGGGGTGATGGATTCAACTGGACCAGAGTCGTCGAACGAAAAAGAGGAAATGCCCCCAGAATACCATCACGTCCCACCCATTCCAAGCACAATCACAATCACAGTCACGAGCACAACACACACCTTGAATCGTGCTTCCTCCCGGCCACCAACAATGGCTTGATATGTTCGAACCCAAATTTCATCATTCACACACAAAGCCGAAACTTTGCCATCTTTCAAGCGCCATGAACGCCCCCACAGGTTCCCAAGAGCCCAAGCAGCCAACTCAGAGGACGCCGCAAGATGCACGAGAACTGCAACGATCCTCCTCTCCCAATAGCTGGAGTTGCCTGAAAGGCATAACGCATCTCAGAGCAAACATACGCGGACATCTTCGAGCTATCCAACACTCACCGCGCTGTGCTTCTTTCAATTCAGAAGAGAACTTGCATACCGATCGATCAAACATTTGTCAGCTCCCGGACACCCTTTCCTTTACAATGCAATTTACGGGCGTAAACACACCAGCGAAGGTGATCAGAGTAATCCGGACGCTTCAAGAGGCCCGCTCCTCTTTGGATGGAAGACATGATCCCTCCTGCGAGGCTAGGCGCGGAGTAGGCAGAAATGGCGCTAAGTCACATGAATGCGCGCTCCAGATGAGAGCTCGTCCGCGACAGGGCTTTCGGAATGACGATCGCTTCGCGTATTCCTGATACTGGATCAAGGCATTATCTAAGAATCCCGCTTTGCTTCACCTTGCTCTCGTATTGAACGTTGCCATGGGGAAACAATTCCTCCGCGTCAGGCTGGTGAAGTGGGCACCCGGAAAGTACAAAAGGGACCACAATCTCAATGCAAAATAACAAGCCAGAACACTCTTCAGCACAGAAAACAATTCCCAACAATCAGACGACTTCGCCCGCACATCAAAACACAAGAACAACGACCATGGCCACAGCAAAGGTACTAAGAACAAGCTGTCACTGAACAGGCGCGAGCTGACGGATGTAGGTGGAAATCGTGTCTCCGGCTGAATATCTGCCGGCCAGACTGAGGCTCCTCGAGAAAGAGAAAGAAAACACTCGAGCTCGTGATGCTTTGACCAAGGAGCGACAAGCTTTGCCAATTGTCAAAGTGACAAAAAGCTTCGACTTCACTGATATCGACGCCGACGGCAAGAAGGTCACAAAGAGCTTGAATGACCTCTTTGATGGCCGCGAACAGCTCATCGTTTATCACTTCATGTTTGATCCAGAATGGGACGCTGGTTGTCCATCATGCTCTCTCCTGGCAGAATCCATGTCGGCCCTCGAACATCTCAACTCGCGAGGAGTTACATTGACTTGCGTCTCGCGCGCGCCGATCGAGAAAATTCAAGCCTACAAAAAGCGACTTGGGTTTACCTTTCCCTGGGTGTCATCGTACGGCAGCACGTTCAACCTGGACTTCCATGTCACTATGATGGAAGATGATCCAGACGCACAGTACAATTTCTACAGCAAGCAAAGGCTTGAGGAGAAAGGGATGCCATGGTTCACCAAAGGTGAGCAGCCAGGACATAGCTGCTTCATCATGGGAGATAGCAAGAAAGGCATCGGTGAGGATGGAGTTGTGTACCACACTTACTCCTCATATTCAAGAGCTGGGGAAATTGCATTGCCTACCCTTGGCTGGCTTGACATGACAAAGCTTGGTCGACGTGATGACATTAGCAAGGCTGTAGGGCTAGGTTTCCGACGACGCGATGAGTACAGTCCGGAGGAGTTGAAAGGTATCTGGGCTTGAGTGGCACGGACAGAGACTGGTCAATGACTGCTTGACTGATTCAGACAACTTGGCTTCAAAGTCGAACCAATGACAAAGTTAGCCCAAGGAGTGGTGTTTCATCGTATTTGCCTCGTTTTGTGCTCTTATGCGCATGAACCGTTTGACTCGCAGTCAATGTGCAGCACTGCCTAATTTCTTACCCATCTCAGGCAAGGGACTTGAGAGTGCCGCGACGGAAGTAGTGCACAGCCTTGTACAATCGAAGGGAGGCCTCGATCTCCATCCATAACTGACCAAATTACTGCATTCATGGCAGTCCACGAAGTGCCGACTAGGTCCAAATGCTGTCAACTGACTTACTCCCAGGCGCCAGTCGGAATACTACAATCTGCTTGCGAGACCAAGCAGAGAACATCCAACCACAATCAACGGCTCCAATCGCAGGGACACATACTATTTGAACCACCTAGATCATGTCCAGCAAAGGAAACTTTCAGCCACTGAAGCCTTGCGTTCTTGAACGTAACCGATACCGCCCAGTGTACCGCTTGCAGGTCATCAACAGCTGCTACAACGATCACGGGACAATGGCTTTGAAAGCGAGGGCAACTGGCAAGCAGAGCCTGGGCACCTCAACGCCTTGCCGTTCCGGCGACATTGATGGAAGAAAAGCAAAAAGGTGAAGGTGCAGACGCTGATGTTGCCTTGGACCAACAGACACTGCTTCGGGCCAGCAGATATGGCTGTAGGACAACATAAATTGCCTTGGGCCAGCTGACACTGCCTTGGACCAACAAATACGGCTCTGGGGTCAGGAGATATTACATTGGACCAACAGATCATACCGGAACGGCCTAGATTGGCTCTTGTCCTAACAACCTCGGTCAGCCATCAACTCTGATTTCAAGGACGAAGCCACTTGGTCGTTGCTCCTGAGAATACTCATTCAAGGCAGTGCTCCAAAGGCTGTCCCTTGGGGCTCAAATTTGAACAACCGCTAGCAAAAGACGGAGTGGTCGGCTATGTCCCGTGCAAGCCGAGGCTCGACGCCCATCTCCACACCGCAGATGCTCTCAGAACTCCGAGAAGGTAAGCACCTTTCGAGAATTACCGATGTATTTTGTTTTGCTACGATTTTCCCACCTTTCGAATAACACGTGCATTTTGAGCCTCATTCTTGCAGATACCCAAGTTCAAGTTCTGAGGAGGGTCTAGCTAGGAAAGCACAATGACTCTATGGAAGTCTCCGCATCCTGACCTTGACAGTAAGTGAAAACTCCCCATACATGGCCATGAAGGTAAATGACAACAAAATCTTTGTTACCCCATGGCTTTAAATCTCGCCAAGGTATCCTTACTGATGGCAACCGCCCAAAAGTACCCACAAATGTCACAACATACCAGCACTTCTTTGAAGACAACCCATCTCTGTCAGGAGCTTACGAGAATGCCGTCACAAAGGAGCGCCTCTCCTTCGAAGAGGTCAAACGAAAAGCTGAACTCCTGAGCACCATCTTCGTACGCAAGTATGGCCTTCAGCCAGGCCAGACCGTCTCTCTCTTCTCAGTCAACTCCGTTTGGTATCCAGTCGGTGTGTGGGCGGCCGTCCGAGCCGGCGCACAAGTCAATGGCGCCTCCCCAGCTTACACCCTCGACGAGACGATCCATGCCCTCCGAACGGCCGACACCAAAATCCTGCTAACACTCCCATCTTCCTTACCAATTGCCAGCAGAGCTGCTGCAGCAGTTGGCATCCCCGAGTCCCACATCCTCCTCCTAGAGGGCACAGCACCAGGCGTAGAAGGCATCCAACAACTCCTCTCCGAAGCTTCATCGTCTTCCTTCCCTATAACCCCCACCTACTCCATACCCGCAGGTGAAACCAACAAATCAATATGCGGCTATTTAAATTTCAGCTCTGGCACAACTGGCCTCCCCAAAGCCGTAATGTTAAGTCACCACAACATAATAGCGCAATGCTACCAACTTCGTCAACTCCAAGTCCTCTCCTCCAGCCACCCACCGTCCCGCGAACACCCTCACGGCCTCCCACAGTATCGAATCTTGGCCGTAATGCCCCTCTTCCACATCACCGGTCTAGTCCGCTTCGTCAACTATCCCGTCTTCCTGTCTGGTCTCTCCGTGATGCTGCCGTCCTTCACCGTCCCATCCATGCTCCAAAGCATAATAGCCTACCGCATTGAAGAGCTCATTCTCGTTCCGCCGATTCTCATCCGCCTGGTGCAAGACCCGGCTGTGACACCTTACCTCCCCGATTTGCAACGGATCGTGAAACGTTGGTCAAGTGGCAGTGCACCAACCGCGCCAGAGGTAATCAAGGCCCTACAACGTAAGTTCCCGGATACCGGGTTCCGACAGGGCTATGGGGCCACGGAGAGCACGGCTTGTATTAGTGCGCACCCGCCCAGTCATTTTGATTACAAGTATGCGAATACGGGCGGAAAATTGGTGGCGAATACGGTTGCCAAGGTGGTGGCGCTGGCGCCGCCTACCGCAGACCCTTCAGCCCCAGATGCCGAGAAGGAGGTGTTGCTCGGCCCCAATGAAACGGGTGAGATCTGTGCAAAGGGACCGCAGATCGCAATGGGCTATTTGAATAACCCTGCCGCCACAAGTGAGACGTTTGATAAGGATGGATTCCTGCATACGGGTGATGTGGGGTACATCGACGACGAAGGCCTGATAGTGATCAGCGACCGGATAAAGGAGATGATTAAAGTCAAGGGTCAGCAGGTCGCCCCTGCGGAGTTGGAGGACTTACTGCTGGGCCATGAGCTTGTGGAAGACTGTGCGGTCATTGGCATTCGGGATGATTACAGCGGGGAGGTGCCAAAGGCGTTTGTGGTGTTGAAGGATCAGCGGCGTGGAGACGACGTTGTGGGAAGGCGATTGATGGAGTACGTGAAGGGGAAGAAGGTGGCGTATAAGAGGGTCAGGGAGATCGAATTTGTGGATGCTGTGCCGAAGAGTCCGACGGGCAAGCTGCTGAGACGAGTGTTGAAGGGGTGGGAGAGAGGCGAGGATCCAGGAAGGATGAAGGGTCTCGTGGTTCGGGAGGAGGGAATGGAAAAGGCCAAGTTATAAATCTCAGATTAGAACTAGACACATTCAAAGAATCATTCTGCCACATTGCTATTCCACTTCCTTGGCGCCTCTCTCCGTCAAAACTGAATGTGCTGGTCATCCTCAGTAACACGCAAGGGGTATCATATGCGAGTGGTCGTAGCTCATCGTGATGGTGAAACATATCTCAATTGCAAAACGTCACTTCTCGGCTGGTGTGGGCTCCATCTTGTCCACTTGCTTGCCAAGCTCATTGATGCTCACTTGCATCTCTTCGTACTTCTCGGTCAGTCGGGCACAATCGTTTCGCGTGCTTGCAAGGGTGTTCAGGAGGGTATCTCGTGTACTCCGGAGGGCACCGTGCAATCTTGCCCGTTCCGGTAGCAAAGGTCTAGATGCCTCCACAGTGGTTTCGTCGTCCTGGTCTCTCTCGGCGGATGGAGATGCCTCTGCCTGATTTGGCCTGGGCTGCGCTTCAAGGACTCTCGGGCATTCAGCATCGACTTGCTTCTCCTGCTTGATTGTCATCGCTCGCTGGGGCTCCTTGCCGGCGCCATAGCTTCGGAGGGCTCCTTCACAGCCTCGATGCTCTCCAATGTCTCGCCCCTGTCGAGCTTCAGAGCCGTCTAGCTCGAGGGCAGTCCTGTCTCCGATGCCTGAAGCTGTGTTTCCGGTGACGGCATCCACTGGGCTGGGCTGGGCTTTGGCATGATCTTCTCCTTCCATGAGTTGCTTTTTGGGTTGGATGTCACCATCATGTGCGTTCCGTTCAGTATCAGCTACTTCGATCTGACGCAAAAGATCTGAAGAGATGTGAGTTGTTGGTGCCTCATACCATGGATTAGTTTGACGTTCTATCTCAAACTCGCTGCTTGAGTCACGTATGCTACGTACTATTCTAAGGTTAGCTTCATTAGCACATCAATGGGAGGACTGTTGGTGAGAATCACAGTGCCTGAGAGCAAATCTTGTTGAGTGGTCGCATTTGGCATGCATACAATACAGTCGATCCGGAAGGCGTTCGAGATGGGCACACCGTGATAACAGGCTGAAGTCATCGTTCAGATCTTGCCCTCGGACGGGTCTGTGTCGTAAGACTTGTGGGTATACGACGAATTTACGCCAAAGGGAGGAGACATACCTTTCTCAAGCTGATCATCTGTGGTGGGAGGAAAGACTCGCCTATAAGCTCGTCAGATGACACACACGTTGGCCACAGGCGCAAAACTCACGGCAGAGCTTCGGTGTATGCATCAACATCTTTCTGCATAAAGTTGCAGAAGATGACTTTTTCAATCTTTTGGCCTTCGTCTTTGTCCAAGAATTTCTTGACCTCCCTCAGAGCAACCTCAGCCGCTTCACCGCTTGGGTAGCCATAGATGCCCGTTGATATGGCACTGAACGCGATGCTCTTGCAGCCATTGCTGACGGCTAGTTCGAGAGCCGTTCGATAGCAGCCTCGGAGGAGCAGCTCTGATTCTTCTGGTGAGCTGTAGACCGGGCCCACGGCATGGATGATCCTTTGGCAAGGAAGATTGTAGGCATTGGTGATCTTCGCTGAACCCGTTGCACAACCTCCAAGTGTGAGGCATTCTGCCAGGAGCTCTGGACCAGCAGCTCGATGTATGGCTCCATCTACACCGCCACCTCCGAGCAGTCGCATATTTGCTGCATTGACGATGGCATCAACTTCGAGTTTCGTGATGTCATATTGAATTGTGCAAATCTTATCGTTTTGTTTTTGGTTGCCTGCTGACAGGTTGCCCTTGGATGAAGCCAGTATTTTCCCAGTTCGATAAAGCTGTGAGAGGGTCGGAATCGATGCGAGCTTCTTTAGCGAAGCCATGATGGGTGTAGCGCGAGTCGGCTGATTGAGCTATGTGGGCGCAAGTGTGGTATCCCCTACCATGCCATATGGTCAATCTGGAAAAAGGAGAAATACGATGCTTGTGACAATATGCTGGCCGACTTAATTGTGGAGGGGCAGCCGTGGCTGCGCTAAGGGGAATATCAGCCCTTCTGCCATTGCGACGAGGTTGACCATGACGTACCTCCAAGGCTTTTTGCCAAGTTGGCAAAACGGGTAATCACGTGTCTGCCTGGCAGATCTGCCAATGGGGTGCCGCGAGCTGACTAACTTGCCAGGAAGCTCGTGAAGCCAGCTGGTCTAGACCGTTTAGGGTAGCGAAGCTCGGAGTGGAGATTTGCAAGGGAGTGCGATCTGTTGACCTTGCCATTCATTTATCTCTGCGTGTGAACAGCAGACAGACATCCATGGTAAGTATGAGTGAAGCAGCTCCAGCCCCTGTGCTTGCTGGATATTTGTCTATCCTGCCGCTTGACCGGGAGCCGTGAAGGCTATGTTAGGAAGGACGCTTCAGCATCACAGACATCACTGAGACGCAGTAAGCAATGGCGGCGAAGAGTTGCTCATCTGTGCTAGACTAGCGGTATAGAAACAACTCAGCCTCCACATCCGCGACGAAAGAATCAACGTGCCTGGTACAGCGAGCGAGAGGCTCGCACGTTTTCACATCGCTTACCAGCATTGCTGCCTGTCTCGTATTGGATATAAAAAGGCTGACCCCCTCCTACTGTGTCGCCAGTCCTTTTCCTTTGCCTTACACTCTGCGATCTAGTCTACTCAAACCACATCCTTGAAAGGCGACTGTACTTGAATATTTCAGTCCCGCCATCATCCAAGCGATTGCAGTATTTTCATAGCGCAAAATGTTTGGACCCAAATACAGTTCATCCTATACCTCTTTCTGTGGCTGCTGGTTTACCATCCCAGGTTCCACCGGAAAGCGCTACTTACCCCAGGTCAAGCTTGAATCACACACGACCATCCTAGCAACCACCTCCAGAACAGTGCTGCACCAGACATTTGTCAATCCCCTGAATGAAGTCCTCCAGGAGGTCTCATACACCTTCCCACTGTACGATGGTGTCAGCGTGGCGGGCTTCAAATGCACAGTTGGCGATCGTGTGATTGTCGGGGTGGTCAAAGAAAGAAGCCAGGCACGAGTGGACTATCAGAAGGCTGTTAGCAAGGGTCAAACTGCAGGCCTTCTGGAACAGAACATTGACGCTGCGGATGTCTTCACCACCTCGATTGGCAACGTACCGGTGGGCGAGAGCATCCTAGTCGAAATCACCTACCTCGGCGAGCTCAAAAATGACGCAGAAACAGACGGTGCTCGATTCACAATCCCCACCCAGATTGCACCTAGATATGGTGCCATGTCCGCCAAGAACGATGCCGGGCGCCCAGCAAACGATGGTGGAGGCATGAAGATCACAGTCGATGTCGCCTTGGAAAGGGGAATCTCCATTCGAGGCATCCAGTCACCGAGCCACCCGATTGCAGTCACAATGGGCAGAACGAGCACAATGATGGAAGATGACGACTCCTTCGAGAGCAACCTGGGGTCCTCCACGCTTGCTCAGGGGAGCACCGAGCTCGACCGAGACTTCGTCATTGTCGTTGCGGCCAAGGGTCAGGATACACCACGAGCGCTCCTCGAGACACACCCCACGATTCCGAACCAACAAGCACTCTTGACGACATTAGTGCCAAAGTTCAACATTCCAAGCGAGCACCCAGAAATTGTCTTCGTTGTCGACCGAAGCGGGAGCATGAGCGACAAGATGCATTTGGTAATAGAGGCCTTGAAAGTCTTCCTCAAGTCTCTACCGGTCAGTGTGAAGTTCAATATTTGCAGCTTCGGCAGCGATCACAGCTTCCTGTTCGAGAAGAGCAAAACATATGATGCCATTAGTCTGCAGACGGCAATGGACCACATCAACCCCCGCACCTTTGGTGCCAACTATGGAGGCACGGAGATGCTCAAACCTGTGAAAGCAGTTCTGAAAAGACGATACAAAGATCTGCCTCTGGAAGTCATGCTCCTGACAGATGGCGAAATCTGGAATCAGGATGAACTGTTTGACGTAGTCAACAAGGCCAGCAAGCAAAATGCGCGGTTCTTCACGTTGGGCGTTGGATCTTCAGCATCTTCGTCTCTTGTGGAGGGTATCGCCCGGGCTGGCCGAGGTTTTTCGCAGTGGGTTAATGACGGCGAGAGAGTTGACAAGAGGCTTGTGCGTATGCTCAAAGGCGCTTTGACGCCGCACATCAAGTACAAGCTCAAGGTTAAGTATGCCGCTCCTCCCGATTCCGATGAGGATGATTTCGAAATTGTCGAATCGTTCGAGAAGAGCATGAAGCTGGTCATCAAGGAGCACACCATGGAGAAGATGGGTGCAGCGCCAAAGACAGAAAGGAAGAAGATCTCGCTTTTCAACACCAAGTCAAAAGACGAGCCTACCAACCCTGCTGCCGGACGATATGATCATCTGCCCGCCATCTCAATCCCCCACGTCCTTCAGGTCCCTCATGACATCCCTGAGCTCTACCCCCACAGCCGGTCCACCATCTACCTGCTTCTTGGACCTGACGCGCCTCAAGTGGCACCTACCTCAGTCACTCTCTGCGGCGCCTCCGAGCACGGCGACCTCGAACTAGAAATTCCGGTCCAAGACATTGGAAAAGGCGACGCCATCCATCAACTCGCGGCGAAGAAGGCAATGCAAGAGCTTGAAGAAGGTCGAGGTTGGCTCGTAGAAGCACTGGACCCAAAGGGCCGAAAGCTTAAATCCCAGAACGAAGGGAACTGGGACCTCATCATCGAACGAGAGGCAGTCCGGCTGGGCACGACTTTCCAGGTTGGGGGTAAGTTCTGCTCTTTCGTGGCCATTGGTGAAAGTGAGGACAACGATCAGCCCCAAGCACAAGTTTCGCAATCACCCTTGCAACAGTACCAAGAGAAATCCATGTTTCTCCAACAGCAGAACACAAGGCGGTTACACATGGTGCCATTAAGCGCTCAGCCAGTAGGGAGCGCTTACGGTGCAGGCAACGCGTTCGGTGCACCACAAGCTGCGTCTCTATGCCCACCATCGGCATCCTGTGGAGCTCTGCCTGCCTCTCCTGCGGCAAAGGGACGTAGTGGCGGTGGCCTCTTCGGCAGTAGCGACCGCTTGCGTTCCAGAAGAAGCAGCTCCGGCGGCGGTCTCTTTGGCGGCGGGCAAAGTGTGGCAAGGAAAACATCACCTGAAGCATCAAGTCTCTTCGCATCGCCAATGCCACAATCTACTCTTTCAGGATATAATGGCTCGAGGTCCTCAGCTCATGCTCTCCCGCCGCCACCACCACCACCACCACCACCTGGTGGTATGAGCTTGTTCGGCGCAGCGGCTCCCACCACATTGAATGATAGCCTCAGTGCGGATTACCAACCACAGATGCCTCTACCGCAAGCAAACATGCAAATGCGCCAACAGGCCCTTTCTCCTCCGCTCTCCTATTCCAACGTCGATGGCGCCAACGTCCTCCAGGATTTTGACTTCGACTCCTTCCTCGATACTCCGGCAGACGATACTAGTGCCAACGCTGCTGCCATGGTAAACCCCTCATCCCTCTCACTCCTCCGGAAAATGCAAAATCTAATCGACCTCCAATCCTTTTCCGGCTCCTGGCCCACTACGCCAGGGCTCCTTGTAATCGTCTCCCACAACGCAATTACCCCGTTCAAATCGCCCGATGATGTTTGCCTCGCAGTCTCAAAGAATGCATTAATGCCGAGTGACGGCGATGGCGAGGCGCTCGGGTCCGAGGTATGTGCTACAGTGCTGGCGATAGCTTGGTTGGAGGTAGTCGTGCAGGATGAGAAGGATGTTTGGGAGATGGTTGTTGAGAAGGCAAAGGAGTGGTTGGAAGGGAGGGTTGATGGGAGCGAGGCTGTTGAGAAGTTGGTCGATGGTGTGAAGGGGCTGTGGAAGGTGTAGGCTGGAGGGTTGATTGGAATCAATCGGAAAGTAAGGGGTCATACAATGAGCTTCTAGCATGCAGAGCGTCTGACATATCTTGTATTGGATAAATTGTGAAGGACACGGTATAGATGCGTATGAAGGCGTTTTCTTGACAAGAGTCGTTCTTGACACACCGGGCATTGCTATCTTTGTCTGTTGACGGTTGCAATAACAAGAGTCCGGCTAGGCTTCTGGTGAGCACATCGTCCTCTCAGTGTCTCACATCAAAAGCTCTGAATGATGTTCAAGAAAATTTTAACTACTCATGTTGCGTTCGTCGATTCAAATGCTGCATTGGGCGGGTGGGAACCGAGTTTGAATCGAGCCTCCCTTGGGCTAGGTACATAGCAAAAAGAACTTCCTTCCAAACAACTAGCCAGGCGCCGTCAACGGGGAAGCCGTTTCATGATAGACCGAGGTGTTGCGTGAGGAAAACAGTTCCTGGAGGCTGCGTTTTCACGGTGATACAGCGCCAGTTGCCAAACAGAACTGCGTTGACGGTGGCTGTGCTCTATGCATACGAAGAACCTAGCCGAAGTGTTTCATAGAGTGCGTGGCATTGAGACTGTGAAGTTTCGATACTTTGAGAAAAGATGCTGATTGGCTCGAAACCAGCACAGCTGAACCAAGTACCGGAGCGAGCTGTTTTGAGCTTTGGATGCCATTGACCGTGTGCGATCTGGATTGTTTCGCAGTCATTGTCAACGCGCAATTTCCACTGTCTCACCATAGAGAATAATGCAATATTTGCCAATAGCATCGCCTTTGACAGTTTCCGTCAACATTGGGATAAGAGAGACACGACGCTATTGAATTCCTAAATAGAAAATTGGAATTCTGGTGCTTGCTGGTGATCTCCCGAGCTCCACCGTAGATTAGATCCGAAGGCGATCATGGGGCAATTTTGAGGCGCTCATGGCGCTTACACTGTTGTTGTAATGCAATTCTTGCTCCGAGTCGGCGGCAGTCTAAGGATTTGAGGATCTCGAGCTTCGCAACAAGACTGCACAGCCTCAAGCTAGGTGAAGCTTGACCCGGGGTCATCTTGGGAGGTCCAGGCTTGGTTTCAGATTCCTTCCAGGCACCGCTTAATCATAGGCAACCTCATGCAAAATGTCGGCGTCATCTACTCGGTGTTAGCAATTTTCATCGAGGCGGCGCTTCCCGGTATACGCCATCCCCATGCTCCTGACAGAAACCATCTCAAACAACATACACCCTGATTCAGCCAAGTTGAACTCAAAAGACTGAGAGATGAGAGCGCCGATCAATGCCTTCAGCGAGGATGCGAGAGTGATGCTTTGGTAGCGGCATGTGAACTGCCGGCCTATGTGTCTCAAAACGCACTCCTTTGCTCGCGTGGTGTTGTGACCCAGATACCTCCGGTCAGCTGCCCAAAATTTTGCACGGGAAGATAGTTGCAAGTCACGCGGTGGCATATCGGAATGTCAGGCATCAAGGTCATCAGGTGGTCGCTTCACAAAAGACTAATTACGAAAGCTGGCAATCTTATGACGATTTGGAGCTGAGCGACGGGATGTGGAATTTGTCCGTGGTGATTATCGTACTGTCATGAGTGGAATTGACACAGATGCCCACGGGCAGGCCGAGCTCATGCGAGAGCTGGTGGTGTTGACGCGATCTAGGCGTGGCTGATGCAAAAGGCTGCCCAAAATCATCCATCAGTGATTGGAAGCCCCAGCAGGCATCACCGAAGCTCTAGCCGGGCGTGGCGGACTATGTTGATTTCGAGGTCCTGGCCAACTGGTCCTCCGCTCACATGATGTTCGTACCACTTACGTGTTTTGCTTCTGCAAAGTCAAAAGCAACACATGTACAATCGGGTAATTGCCATCCAACGATATGCTCCTTGTCTGGCTGCTGGATCTGTTCCGGGTTTGGTGGCATTGTCATTGCCTTTGGCAATCCTTTCCTCGATCACGGCCGCAGATCATCAATGAGGCTTGGTGGCTGAAGTCTGCGGGACGGACTCACCAAACATCGAAACCTGGATTGTTGGTGTGCGACCCGCTTCGGCAATACACGGCGTTTCACCATATTTTCAGAAATGGGTTGGCATCTGATCAGGATGGAAAAGACGCAAGGGGCACAATTGCATGAACTTGTTCACATATACTTGGAGTCTTGATGGCCATAGACCAGGTAAACCATGGTCAGGGGGATTTCCGACACATACAAGCGACCACCCCACACATGTCTAGATCAGGCGCAACCAAGGTATCAGATGTCCGAATGAACAAATAACGAGCTTCGCATGGAGGAACAGGTTTCAAGGAGGTGTCGCCAAAACCTGACGCGACAGAGCGATTCGCAGCCCAAAGCAGTTCAAACGTGGCTGATGGAAGCGCAGGAGACCAACGGTTGGAATCCTGGCGTCTGGCCAAGGCGGCGTACCCAGCGCTAACAGGTGGCCACCACTTGACTGAAACCGATCCACATCCCTCCACATCTGGTCAACGACCCCATTTCGTTCTGCCCCGTGCCACCCAATCGCCGAGTTCAGCAGACCAGCTCCATCTGACGGACGGCGCACGCGTTGCTTCGCCATGCTGGCCTCTCACGGCCATTTGTTGCCAGCGGATGAGCATCTATCGAAACAATTGGTATGCAATTCATATTTGTCTGCAAGCGCTTGTTCGTGGCCTTCAAGTCGCTGATCATCGCACCTGGCTTGCCGGTTCCAGAAGAATTTCAAGCAAAACATTAAAAGACCGATTGTGCCTCGTTCCTGGGACCATTGCTCACTTCCCATCACAAACCCGTCGTCAGTGTCGACGGTAGATTCACTCCCTTGTCAGACTCGGATCTCACTAATAATCGTCTCGCACGTCTTAAACTTTCCAGCTCTGTCCTTAGCGTACCGCTCTCCAAAACGACCCAAACTGGTCGCGTCAGGGATTAGGCCGCACCTTATCGTTGCCTATCCACTAGCTGCAGCTCTCGGGCTCCCGCACCGACATCATACGAAGAGCACCCTTCAGGAGGTCAAAGCTAAAGTTATATTGTCTCCCCAAAGACGTCCTTGACAACAACAGGAGCTGTGCTTCCTGGCCACCTCGTCTTTTCCTTGTCTTGAAGGCAGGATTCACTCTCTCCAAGGACCAGACAGCACTCCTTACCGTCGTTCATCACCATTGCCTGCCGGACAGGGTGTTCAAAAGTTTCGTCTCGCTTCAACAAGACCAGCACATTTAATCGGCCACTATACGAAAGTGGCATTGACTCGATAGACCCATAGCAGCCATTTCACCCTTCCACATCAGCAGTCGACCAAGCAACATGGCCCCAGTGAACGACACCAGCCGATCTTTGAACCGAGCGGCCCTCGAGGAGTTTGTTCGACAGCCAGTCCGATCGTACATGATCCAGCATCTTGCTAAGCAGGCTTCCTTGGTCATTCGATGTGAAGAGCCCGCACAGAATGCGACACAACTACCTCCCACGCCTCCATCGACGCCTCCTCAGTCAGCAGTGGATCCGACCGTGCCAGCCTTACCTTCGCTGGAGCTCTTCATTCGGTCTCTTGTCTACAAGTCATCAGTCCAAGTGCCAACATTGATGACCTCGCTGGTGTATCTTGCCCGACTTCGAGCACGTCTGCCACCAGTGGCAAAGGGGATGCGATGCACAGTGCACCGCATCTTCTTGGCGTCCCTGATTTTGGCCGCGAAGAACTTGAACGACTCGAGCCCCAAGAATAAACACTGGGCTCGGTACACCACTGTCAAGGGCTTTGATCGATTTGGCTTTGCTCTTCCAGAAGTCAACTTGATGGAACGACAAATGCTGTTCCTCCTCGACTGGGACACCCGAGTTACCGAGGACGACTTGTTCGAGCATTTCGAACCATTCCTGGCTCCAATCCGATTCCAGCTGCAACTCGAATACGAGAATGCCAAGCTCAATGAACAACGACACTGGCATTCTCAAGAGTCGATCAACGATGTTCGCGTCCCAAGGTTACCAGCAAGAGCCCACACCCAGGACATGCTCCAAAGCCCTCCCAAAGCCCGATCCACGGGTGTTTACGATTCACCTCGATCGATGCTTGGTGAAGAGCCTCGACACGGTCGCAGCGCTGGTTCAGGCGTCGCAGCACCAGTTTCGGCGAAGCGACGAAACCATCACGTTTCCCGCGAGCCATCCCCCCCGTCCCTGCGAGACCTTCCACCGCTCGTTCACTCCGCCAAGCCCAGCATTTCCTCCGTCAGTCGACACAGGCAACAGTCCTCTACAGACTCCTCCACATCCCGCTCTTCCTCGGCGGCTCCATCTTCCCGATCGAGCTCCGTGGCTCCATCCAACCGGTCACTCTCAGCCAGGACACCTCACATGCTCGGCTACTACGACAACGAGAACGTCACCTTCGCGATAGCTGATCAGCACTACTCACCAAGCGCTTCCCACTTGCACAATGCAGAATTCACGGGCGCAGGTTGCTACTACGGCAAACCCCAAGCCGTGCAAAGCATGAAGCATCTACCCGGCACTGTAGGCACAGTGACGGCAGTGCCCATGCCGGGCTCCGGGAGACCGGGCATGAAGGGACATCAGATCAGCTTCAGCCACGATGGACAACAGCCGAGCAAGAAGGTCAAGGCTGATCACAATAACTCCAACTATGTGAGTAGTGTGGTGAGCAACTTGTGGAAGAATGCCACTGGCGGATATCGAATGGGAAGGACTCCAGTACAGACGGTTGTTGGCTGAAGGCTCAACGAAGCAAACCATTGATGTCACGGTGAGGAGTTTGGGGATCTTGGAGGCCTGACTATGGGAATGCTTTTATTTGTCGTTACGTGTGCATGGCGATGACAGGAAGGGCGTCATCGCCCCCGGTGTTGATTGGACAAACATTGATGGGCCATTGATCTCAGTCATTCGTTACGACAGCACGCAGCCGTGCTTATTGATATTACTGGGGGGAGACGATGACAACGAGAATGACATGAAGGACGAGATCAATGATGCAGGTCATCAATGAGATAGATGTCCTGGGCTCCGGACCTCCACAAGGGCCTCATGATGTATTAGCATTTTGCTGCGACATACTAGCAGTCCAGCAAAAGCAAATAATAAATTTTAAAGATTCAAGACTCGCCTCCTCCATCCACTGATCCTGCGGCGTTCCCAAACTGGCGCTTGGGGTCTCACATGCAAGCACTCGTTTCGCCTGAGGTCAAATCGTACTTGCCCATTTGGTCATGGTGTGACAAAGGAGCTCAGGGGCCGTGGGGGATCCCAGTGCCATCGTTTTCGGAGGTTGGCCTCTTTGGCTGTGGTATCGAATCATGAATTTGCCGATGTCTCACGCATGCATCTTTTCCGTGTTCATCACCCATGAGTTTGGAATCAGAAGTGATCCCTATCACAAGGAGGCTGACCATTAACGTGCTGCTGCTCGTTAGCAGGGCACGTTACTGCAAAGCGGGCGAAGCGAAATTGTCATCACGCACGCGGGGAGACGGATAGCACCAGGAAGCACTCAGGCATCAGTGCTAACTTTCGCAGGGGCTTTATGACTTCGCAAACGATACATCTCACACCTTATCGTGATCCTCCACTCACCCACACCGAAGGCACCCAGGGTGGTGACACTTTCATGACGCTTTCTCGAGCTCCGACAGCAAATCCTGGACTGCTCCCACCACAACATCAGGCTTGGTTACCATCATGACATGCCCTCCCTTCTCAATCCTCTTCACCTTCACCGCACCCTTACCTGCTCTTTTCTGAACCTTCTCAATCATACTCTCAGCCAGAGCGGGCGGCAGCATAATATCACTCTCGCCCATGATGTACACCACCTCCCCGTCGAATGCTCCCTTCGCCCACAGATCATGAGTGACTTTCCCATCAAAGCTATCACTGGACTGGGTTAACCTCTGCCCGACCCAATACTTCACCTCATTTCCCCCATCCTCCGCCTGCAAATCCGAGAAGATCCCAGGTCCAGCTTCGCTAGGGAGTTCCATGTACCCACCTGGGATGCCCGATGCCATGGGCTCAAATAAATAATCCCCCATCATGCTGCGCAATGAATCGCCAGGAAATGGGAGAAAGCTAGATAAGTATATCATGCCCACCACGGCGCCTTGTCTTTGATCATCTACCGTCTTCGCCGACAACGACGACCGACTTGAGAGGCCTTTGATCGCTTCGGTGCCTGGCAATCCGGCATAAGAATTCATGACCATGACCACGTCCTTGCCTTGTGCTAAGTATGCCAAGATGACTTCCCGGATGTACAAGGCGTCATCTTCGATTTTGGCGGGGGGGATTCGCTGTTCGGTCTTTGGCGTGGCCGAGAGTAGCTGGCATTCGCGAACGTTATTGAAGCCGTTTGTGATGAGTTGGCGGGAGACCTTTGAGTAGAAATGTGGCGGCGAGAAGGAACCCGGCACTAGTACTATTGCTGTGTTATCCCTCGTTGTCTGTGAGACGTCCGCCATCGTGGCCTGAGCTTTCTCCCAATCCTTGAGCCTGCCTGTGTAGAGTGAAGGTCAGGTAGTGCTTGTGCAGCAGAACAAGGTCAAGATCAGGAAAATCGAAACCGGGGACCCCGCTCCTCTCCAGTGACAACAAAGTTCCCATCGCCGTCCCAAATTCTTGGACACGTGCGCTTGCCGAGAATTTTGATAGACTTCCTCCACCCTAACATTCCTCCATAATTTTCTCATGGAGCAGGTTTCTGTGTCTATACTGTCAAAGCGCAAGATATTGTATTCGGTGTCAAGACATCTACCTGGGCAATCAAGGACCGTTGGACCGCCTGCTTCCCATATCTACCAAAAGGGATTTTAGAGTTCGGTTACCCCACGAGCATATCTGCCCCTTTTCGGACGCTGTACTATTGATGTTCTTCCATATGGCGGTACCTCCCATGGCATGACCTCAGTGAATTAGGACCCTCTGAGGTATGCCTGAGAAGCCTCCCCGACATTTACGCCTTGGTCCAATGATCCGATAAATGGATTTTGACAGGCAGGCCAAAGACTTGGGATTCCGAATCCCACATTGTTGACTTTGCTACCTGAAATCCAAAGTACCATTTCCTCCCGCCTATTTTCAAATCTATTCATAATAGTCTCTAGAGATGGCATATTTGGTACAAGTCGCTACTCACTCCAAACCAGTGCATCATCGGAATTGCTCTGCCACGAAAGCCTATCCATGCCCCGCAACTCCTCTCGGGCCAGTCACATGAAGCTAACTTGCGAGGATGGCCACCACCCAGACAATGTCAGACGAAGGTTGTCAGACCCCGTCGACCGCGGTACACGTGTTACCGCAGTCCTAGATGAGGTAAAATATGGTTGAGGCGCAGCCATCACGTTCGACACCTTGTAATCTTCTGGGGCTGGAGTTCGACTTGGTAAGCCTTGAGTGAGACACGGCCACATGGAGTCGCAAGTTGGCCCAACTGGACCGTTCACCGGCTGGATACGGCCTGGTCTGCCAGAGAAATTTTTGATTCAGGACATGCGAGCAATATCAGGAGCAGCAGTGGCCGCGTGAGTAACTCGAGTCAAATCCGCTCCAGAACAGTCGCTGCGGGAATCGCTTCCTACGCCCAGGCAGGGCAGAAGATTTGAGATCACGGGCATTTGAGGACCATGAACGGATTTGGGAAGGGCGCTCATGGAGATTTTGAAGACGATGTGAGGGTGGTGGGATTGATCTGGAGGATTAGAGTGAACAACAATGTGTGATTCAGAACTCCGTAAACATGCCCTGATGCACCGTCGTCGTCGGACCATTGGCCATGGCCTTGCAATGCTGATATGATTAAACCCAGTAGTTGTTGACCTGACAGCTCAGAGCTTGCAACTAAAAGACCGCTGTTGGAATAACAGCACTCTGTTCATAACAGTCCGCTGCATGGAATACATCTCACCTGTAGAGATACCAAGCAACATGCAGTCGCTTTCTGAAGATGGTTGGATGACATTCTGATATCTGTAAAGGCGATCCGACAAGCCAATCGATCTGAACAACAATACAAAATCTTGTCCTGTGGTGGCGGGTGGGAGCTAAGAGATCTTGTCTCCCAGGAGCTGAGAGACAGCAGCTCCAAACGTCCTTCACGAGGATGCCGGAAAATCACGTGACATCTACCGACAACCTCTGGCGCAGAATATCATCTGACCTTTAGCATGATTTGAGCTGTGACATTCCAGCACCACCTCCTCAGTCTTCAGCAGTGAAGTGCTCTGAGTATGCGAGGCTTCATGACATGGACTAGCATCGCGAGCCCGCTGCGACGGAGCAGCTCGAGAATCAAACCACCGTCACGACTACACCTCTATCCATCTTCATCACTACGACCACGGTTCTTCACCTCGTCACCTTTTCCCCGCCAGCAACATGCCTCCCCCTATGAAGCCGCCCGCGCGGCGGCAAAAGAGAAGAACAGGACCACAATGTACTACGGCGCTTCCCTCATTATCGCCACAGTCGCTCTCTCCTACGGCTCCGTCCCTCTCTACAAAATGATCTGCCAGCAAACCGGCTGGTCCGGGCAGCCAGTCAAAGCCCACGACTCCATAGATCCTGACATCCCACAGTCTGAACGGTTGAAACCCCTACAAGACCACCGGAGACTGCGCATAACTTTCAATGGCAACGTCTCGGACATTCTTCCCTGGAAATTCACGCCTCAACAACGTGAAGTGCGTGTTCTACCCGGCGAGACCGCCTTGGCGTTCTACACTGCTACCAACAAGAGTGACGCAGATATCATAGGGGTGGCAACCTACAGCGTAACTCCCGCACAGGTCGCGCCGTATTTCAGCAAAATACAATGTTTTTGTTTCGAGGAGCAAAAGTTGAACAAAGGGGAGACTGTCGACATGCCGGTGTTTTTCTTTATTGACCCTGAGTTCGCAAAGGATCCAAACATGAAGGGGATCGATACCATCACGCTCAGCTACACATTCTTCAAGGCGAGGTATGATAAGAACGGGGTTTTGACGACTATTCCTGGGGCTATGATGCCGGCGTAGGCGGCTCGGAGTCTGAGAATTGCCATGTGGTTAAGAAGGTGTTGACGAGGCGTACCCAGCAGTCGACACAGCATTGGGAAGTCTTTTTTTTTTTTTTTAAAAGGCTTAGCTGTGAGGATATGAATGATGCGGAATATTCAGGAGGCCGGCCGGCAGTGCGTTCCAGCCTTTCGTCGCAAGCGAAAGACGCAGCTACACTCCTGGGAGGTCAAACCACGGAACAACGCGGCAGACAGAACAGCATCAACGTGTGAGAGTGGGTTTGACGTCTAGGTAGAGTCGTCAACACCTGCAGAACTGCGAGTGCTAGCCCCGTTGAGGAGCATGTGGGAGAACAGCAGCCGTGGGCCAACCAAACATGTCACGAGCGTGGAGCCAATTATGCAAGTCTAGACGATCGGCATTCGCGACGACTTGTGTAAACGGGAATCGCGATCTTGATTGATGTTTACACTAGATTGCGAGAGGACCAGGCACTATTGACCGTCGCTACTGCTGAGGACTTTACGCTGAGGGCACGCTGAGGGCAAGAGCAGGACGGTTAGCAGGCGGCTGGCGGAATGCGAGGACACTTGACTGTTTGAGTATACGGCAGTTCGCCTCAATGATCAGCCGACAAATCATGTTTCGTCCGGGAAAGGATCGCGTTGCGGTAGCCATGGTTGATCATGTACACTATATACCAACTTGTAAATCACCAAAAGTTGAAACGTTGATAATGTATCAATCCAGCTTTGAAGAGATTGTAACGTGAGAATTTGGTGCTGCAGTGTTACCCAGAGACAGTCTCATCCCACAGGAGAAATCCCTTGTGACCACCGCGGACTCAGCTCCCTTAACGCCTTCTCCGCCGCCGCCCTGGCATCATATTCGAAATACCACTCCCGGAATTCCTTACTCCACGGCCCTGCCGTCGGACCCGGCAATGGCCCATCAAACCCGTGCCGTCTGATCTGTTCCACAATCTCAGGTCGAGCTTGGCACATAAAGCCGCCGTTTGACAGGATCTGGAAGGCTGTACAGCGGGGGACGCGGAGGGAGTCGAAGAGGGTCAGGGAGCGGGAAATTAGTGTTGATGTTAGGCTTGGGCTTGCCGATGTAGAAGGGAGGTCAACGGTCGACATTGATGCGACTATGTCAGTGGATGTGCTTGCAATTGTCACCGCTGGGGTTGCGAGGTTCGTGTTGGGGGTCGAGGGACTAGGGTTGGTGCCGCTTGTGACGCCGAAGATTAGATCTTGTGTTGAAGAGGAAGCAGAACAGGGTGGTCTGCTAGCTCGTACTTTGCATGATAGGGTGTTTCCGTCCTGTTGTGGTGATGGTGAAGGGGCTGGTGAGGGTGCTTGCGGCGTGGGTGGGAAGCTGCTACGACTCGCAACGACATCTCGCATGAGCACTTCGAGAACACCTGCACTTTCGATTGCCATCGATGCTCCGGCGCCGTGAGTTGGCATCATGAGGTGTGCGACGTCTCCTATGATGAGAGCTTTGCCGCGAACAAAGCTGTTGAGTGGAGGTCGATGCATACCGCGGTGTATTATAATGTCATCGGCCGCAGCGAGCTGAATCAAGGACTTGATATCAGGGTGGAAGTTGTGCATTGTTTGGAGAACTTCCGAGACGTTTGATGGTGTTTGCCAGGATCGTTCGGCCTCTGGGTCTTCAGCCAATGATGTATTGTTGTCATGGACCACTGCCACGTTGAGCATCGATCCTGAGCGGCATGGATATGTGACCATAAAGGCATTGTCTATTGGATCCAAGACGCAACAGAATCCAGGAAGTGAGTTTGGAGAAGACGTCAGAAAGCGGACGGCCGCTGGGTTGGCGTCTACAGCCGGTCGCTCGAAGAGGATGCGGTAGAGTGATCTGCCAACGCGACAGATCGGGTCGGGCTGTCCGGTAAATTGCGAAAAGAGGTGGCTCTAGATCATGTAAGCGGAGCAACAGGAAGAAAAAGGGGCCATTCTGCTTACATGCGCGCCGTCAGCTATGACAAGCAAGTCCTTTCGGATGGTGTCTCCAGACGCGAGCTTCAAAACGCCGTCCTCACAATCGACCGTGCAGACTTCACAGCCCGTTTGCAAGTTGGCGGGTTGGCCTTTGGGGTGCTTTCCCGACTCCGGCTCAAGAGCAAGGTCAACAAGACCGTGGTGGAGATCGACTCGATGGAACATCAAGGCCTCATGGCCGTATTGCTCTTTGACATCTGTGTATTGGTCATGGGCCAGGCTCTCCAGATTGCCCGCATGCAATATAGTCATGCGCTGATTCTTGACTCCTCCGGCTTTGTTAAAGCAGGTAATGGCATTAGGTCAGCCTTCGATAGGAGGATGAGACGCTGCTTACTCAAATCCCCAGCTGTCAAGGATGGCGGTTCCCACAGGCATGATTGTTATTGCCGCACCGACCTCGTTCTTCATGCGCGACTTTTCGAATACCTCGACGTCCCATCCTGCTCTTCTCAAAGCGATGGCAGCAGAAAGTCCTGCTATGCCGGCACCAACAATACCGGCCTGTGGCGGCGAAGCTTGGGTTGAAATCATGTTCGCATAAGGTCAAGCAGATCTGGACGGTCAAAGCATACCATGCAGCGATGGGGCGACAGTGGATTCATATATACCCGAAAAGCTCGCAATGTCATGTAGTCGGATACTGAACGCCTAAGGCAGCGGCCTGACAACTTTGTATGCTACCGTGCCGCAGATCACGCTGATCGAGGACAGCTAGACCGACACCCGCCCACGTCAAGGAATGTCGAAAACCAGATTTTGCCTTACCTTGCAGCTCTGTGATTCGAGATTGGTTTTGGCTTTGACGATTGCATGTAGCATTCGAATCATCACACAAAATACTTACTGCGCTTGAATCGCGTAGAACACCTCGTATCCGTTTGGGTCAGGACCAGGGTTGGCGGCTGAAGATGGCCACGGGTTTGGGGGCCTAAGATTTGGGTTACACAGGGGCGTTTCCGAGAGACGTGGAAATGAACATTTTTGGCAAATTGGCGGGCCGTGCCGTTCTCAAAAATTTTACTTGCACCACCGCACTGCATGCTGGCGCCTGTGCGATTGCGTTGCGAAGTATGTATACTTGGTCAGGCCCATGGCAGAGTGAGCCGTCTTTCGTAGTGGGTGTACACAGGTGCTTTCACATTTTCCGTCGCCCTTGAATGCGAATATCCTTGTGCCATTTGCTGCAGCAAACTTGGTGACCAAAGCCACCTTTCCACAGTCAGCCCGGAAAGACTGCAAAAAGGATGGCTATTACACACCCATACAGCATTTAACCTACCAACAGAATGCCTGCACAAGCCGTACGGATGACTGCGTTCGCTCACATGCCTTCCATCTCGCAGTCGGATGTGCCAAGCGAATTTGCATGTTTACACCCGTCTGTTTTTGGAACAAAAAGTCCCTGCGGCATCGGCCTGGCATGCATGGTGCGCGGCCAGACCTTTGAGTTGACGAGACCGTTGCCATCGAAACGCTAAAAAGCTTGACATCTCAGCAGGGCCCAAGGAAGCACGAGACTGCCAAGATTATGAAGTCCAGAAAGCTTGAAGCCAGGCCCATCATGGGCAACAAGCGAAGCAGAAACCATCGCGGCTCTCATCCCTCTGAAACAACTGCGGGCTGTTTTCATGGACTTCTAGGCTTTGATTAGCTGAACCGTCGCCGATGATGCTTGTGGGGTGTTTCCGATGATGTCATGCAGCAAGTCGATTGCTGCAAGGTACGAGTTTGCAGGTGGCATTTGGTGCAGAGCATTCCAAGAATTCAATGTAGCAATCATTATTATCGGTATTTGAAGCCTCTTACCCATGCACACCATTGGTATTGAGTAGTAGTACTGGCGGCACCGAACAGTTGGCATTGCTCATTCTTTCCGGTGTACGGTTGCCCTGTATGACGATGCATACTCTGCGAGCCGTGCTGGCCACGCTGCTCTCGCTCCAGATAGCCGCGGCATCGCCAGTGATACAGCCGAAAACCAAATCAACGTACACTGTCAAGGAGACACATTTTGTTCCCCCAGGATGGACGGCCATTGGTGAACCACACCCAGATCAGCGCCTCGACCTCAAGATCGGTCTTAAGAATAAGAAGTTCGCCGACCTCGAACGACACTTGTACGAGATTTCGCTTCCTACCCATCACCGATATCGACAGCACTTTTCCAAAGATGAGGTAGACAATCTCGTCAAACCGGATGCGGATGCCTCAGCCCTCGTGGACGAATGGTTGCAAGACAACGGCATTGCAACGGAACAGCGCAAGTACAGCTCTGCAAGGGACTGGATATCAGTGTCTCTGCCAGTTGCCCAAGTCGAGGGTTTGTTGAACGCCAAATACTCAATCTACAAGCACAAAGATGGCTCATCGATGGTCCGTACGACTCAGTGGTCTCTCCCACAGCACTTGCATGAGCACATCAGCACCATCCAGCCGACTACCGCGTTCCTGCGAGCTTCCCCTAAGCTTCAGACCGTCATGGAAAGCCCTGGCGTGGATTTGAGCGAAGATGATTTCCCGCCGAATGCAACCAGTCTCCTCGGCATTTGCAACTGGGAGGGGGTCACCCCTGCTTGTCTGCGCACACTCTATGGTACCGACAGCTACACCCCCCAATCACCTGATTCCCATATTGCCTTTACAAACTATCTGGGAGAGGTTGCCAATCGCTCTGATGCAGCTCAATTTCTTCGAATGTTCAGACCAGATGCTGTCTCATCTGCAACGAGTCATGAACAGGTGTCTATTGCCAGTGGTCCGGTTGATAATGGCACTGCTGGGGCTGGCTACGAAGGTAACCTCGATCTACAGACCATTGCTGGCCACGTATGGCCCATCAACATCACCTCTTATTCCACAGGCGGCAGTCCACCATTTCAAGCAGACGTCAAGACGCCTACGAATACGAACGAGCCTTATCTCGTCTGGCTGGATTACGTTCTGGGTCAAGAGGATGTAGCACAAACCATCTCGACTAGCTACGGCGACGACGAGCAGACCGTCCCGCTTTCATATGCTCAAGCTGTCTGTGAAGGCTTCGCACAACTGGGATTGCGAGGTGTGTCTTTGCTTTTCAGCAGTGGCGACTTTGGCGTCGGCTCCAATGACACCTGTGTCTCGAACGATGGAAAAAACACATCGATGTTCCTTCCGGTATTCCCTGCGTCATGTCCGTACATCACAGCTGTTGGTGGCACCAAAGGCTTTCCCGAAGCAGTGGCTCACGATCCAAGAAATGGCTACGCCAGTGGAAGTGGTTTCAGTAACTATTTCGAACGGCCAGCTTACCAGAAGGATTCAGGTGTCGTTGACAAGTATATCGAATCGTTGGATGGCGAGTTTGACGGTCTTTACAACAAGTCCGGTCGGGCATATCCTGACATTGCAGCGCAAGGATATCGATACATTGTTATCTACAATGGATCAGTGACATCTCTAGATGGCACCAGCTGTTCCGCGCCCACCACCGCCAGCATTATATCACTTGTGAACGATGCTTTGATGGCAGATGGCCAGCCACCACTTGGCTTCTTGAATCCATGGCTGTACACGGGCGCCGGTGAACAAGCATTCACTGACGTTGTGAATGGCAGCAGCATCGGTTGCAACGGTGCGGGCTTCGGTGCTGGAGCAGGATGGGATGTTGCTTCCGGCTGGGGCACACCTCAGTTTCCTGTGATGTTGGATATTCTAGGGTTGAGTGGTGGCTCAACGTAGGAAGGAATATTCAAAAGCGGTTTGAATAGTTGCATTGTAATGCTTACATCGCTTCATAGAGAGAGCACAGTCTCCGCACATGGTGATGTATAATTGAGTAATGAGATTCAGCGCGGATGCATCATGCAATCTGCATGGAACTTGAGCTACCACGCTCTCATAGCAGCCATAGTATCCCCGTTGCCCAAAGAGAAGAGTTGAGGCGTGTATAGCATGCAACCACCCCTGTATGGCCCCCAAGACCGGAGGTGGAGATTTTTCTGAGAGCACATGTTTCTCCAACCATGGCGCTCAACCGCGACATTCTATATTCTCGGTGATACGCCGATTCCTTCAATTGAGATCACTCACTCTCCTCAGCAACAGCCACCACAATGGGCGAGAAAGAAGACAAAGAAAAGGCCGAGAAGCTCGCTGCTGCAAAGAAGCGCGTTGCGCAACTGCAGAAGAAGAAAAAGGCGGCCGGAGACAAAGCTGGCGCTTCAAAGAAGTCGAAGGATGCCACGAAGGCAGAAAAGGGAGATGCAGAGGAGACACCTCAGTCTCCGATCAAGGGAGAGGCCGCCGAAAATATCGACCCTATCGTTGAAGTGAAAGATGCAGATGCAGCGGAACAGTCGAAACAGGAGACCAATGAGCCAGAGCCTGTCGAGGAAGATGATGCGGATGCTGATGCATTCAACGAGGCCATCAAATCTGCTAGTCAGCAAGTGAACGATAGAGATGAGGAAGGAGAGAGGGGAGACTCAATCTCACCACCCCAAACTACGGCGTCGCCAAGTTCAGAGCCGTCGTCTGCCAAATCTCGACATCCTGCTCGCCAGCCTTCTGTGTCCTTGCAGTCGAAGATCCGCTCCGCATCCTTCAGGCAGGGCGCTACTACCACCTCCCCAGCAGCCGATGGAGACGAATTCCCAGATATCTATCGCAAACAGATGGCACGGATAGAAGAGCTAGAGAAGGAGAACAAGAGACTGGTCAAGGAGGCTCAAGAGTCACAAGCTCGATGGCAGAAGAGTGAAGACGAGTTGGAAGAACTACGTGAGAAGGCGGCGGAAGAGCAGAAGTTGGACAATGACGAGGAGTTGCAGAAACTGAGGTCCGAGATCGAGACGCTGAGGCGAAGCTCGAGACAGTCGATCTCCGTCCCCAAGCAGAAACCCGACGAAGGCATTGAGCATATGCGGAAAGAAATGGAGAGCAAGGAGGCGACGATCAATGATATGCAGCTGGAAATTTCGCGGCTACGGTCGCAGGTCACCGCGTTGACGAAGGGCGGGAAGGATGAGAACGAGCAGATCGCTGCATTGCAAGATTCGCTGCAGAGGTCAGAAGCATCCAATGCAAAACTACAGATCGAGCTGCAAGACGTGAAGAAGGCCCTGACGAGGGCATCGGAAAAAGCTGTGCGCGATGGGACGGAGAGGACGAGCAAAGACACCAAAATCAAAGCCCTGGAAAGGGAACTGGAATCAGTGAAGACCAGTCAGCTGGAGACCGACAAGAAAGCTGAAACCCTGGAGAAGAAGATTGAAGCCATGAACAAATTGCACAGAGAAGCCGAGCAACGAAATGCCCCGAAGCTTGCCCAAGCAGACGCTACCCTCAAGGAGCTACATCTGGTGAGGGCGAAGCTCGAAACGGTAGAGAAGGACAATCTCAGGCTCCGAGAGGCTCGGAAACACAGGATGAGTGGTGATGGAGCAGAAGAAGGGCTGGACGAGCTCGAAGAGGAAGATAGAAAGAAACTGGAGCGACAGATACGGGAGCTGGAAAGTGAGAACTTTGACCTTCGACGTGGCGTTTGGCGCGACAAGAGACGAGAGATGCAGCCAAATCTGTCCCTGGACAACAGCGGAGCTCACGCAGATGACTTTGATGAAGTTGATCTCAGCGGCTCAGGGGCCACCACAAGGAAGAGCTCGGGCATGCATCCGCCGCCCACACAAACCCGGCATTCAGGCTTTACACAAGTCCTCAACTCGGGTTTGGCGGCATTCAGGGCGTCGACTACGTCTCCAGATTCACAAGCACCAAGACCACAGACGAGGCCGAGAAACGATAGCTTACTGGAGGAGTTCGATGATGATGCATTTGATGAGAATGCTTTTGCGGCTGCTCAGAGGGAGGAGGAGGCGAGAAAGATGGTTGAGCATGTCAAAGAGGTGAAGAGAGGCCTGAAGCAGTGGCGTGGGTGGAAGTTGGATTTGGTCGATTTGAGACGAGCGGGGGGCGGTGGGATAGGGTTTGGAGAGATATTTGAGATGTGACAGCACATTCCAGAATTGCTCTTCGGCAGAACAGGGACGCTTTGAGTCTTCCAGCCTTTTCGTCAGAATTTATCGTTGACCATGGGCCCAATCAAATTCTATCGCAAGCCCGACAGGTGCATTGCCTGCGCCCATTGGTTGATGGATCGCTCACAAGCAATGCGCCAGAAGTTCGCCCATGCTCGGCCGATCCGTTGGCATTGAGATCATAGATCATTGTAGCGTGATCGCTTTTAGCCCCTGCTTCGTGGCTTGCTTCCGGACCACACGAGTTAAATCCGTTGGCTGGTGGTGATTGGTATGGTGACGGACTTTGATCGGTATTATTTCTCTCCGATTCTGAAATGAACAGGAGAATGCTCAACAGAATCCTCAAATAAGCACGGAAAAATCGTATCCCAAGCTATCGTAGACCAAGCCCTAGTCCGTCACCGTCTTCGTATTGATCGGCGCCAGGAACACTCCCACTTTAGGCAGCTCTCAATACATGATATATCCTACCCGTCTCTCCCCTGGTGGCGTATGATCATTCTCTGCCCAAATCGTGCCTTGCATGAGACCAGCTACGACAGCTGAAGGTCTTTTGAAGACTTCCTCCACACTCACGAAGCCTCTTTCGCCACGTCCTCGACCTCAGTCCACCATCGCATACCCTCAAGGCATTACAGGCAGACTCCCTTCTTCCGCCGATCAACTACCAGTGATGAGCCAGAGCGAGATGGCGGAAAGCGACAGTGAAGTGGCTCAGCGGACACAGCAGTCCCCGCTGGCGTCGAGAAGACATGAGTCGGATCCAAGCAAGAGGCAGTCAAGACTCGCAAGCTTATTTCCTCTGGGCTACAAGGAAGGCTTCTCACAATGGTGGTCAGCTCCTTCAGCTGCAGAAGCCGAACACAAAGTTCTCTCCTTCATACCTTTCCTTCAGTCGCCACCAACCCACATGCAAACAGGCTCTGAACCACCTTCGCAAAATCCGAGTACGATGAATGTCAGCCAGGCACCGGAGGACGAAGCAAAGCCAGTGACCACAAACTCCATCACCGATCCCTACGGCCCACGAACGTGGCGCTCGAAGATGGTCCAGCTCAAAGGCAAGAACCGAGCACTCAATGAGTTTAGCGTCGAACGAACGGGCGAGAAAGCAGACCAGACTCTCGTCATACTACACGGCTACGGCGCCGGGTTGGGCTTCTTCTACAAGAACTTTGAAGCACTCTCCCGCCCATCAGGCTGGCACCTCTACGCACTCGACTTGTTAGGCATGGGCAGATCCTCCCGCCCGCCATTCAAAATCCATGCCAAATCTCGTGAAAGTCAAATAAAAGAGGCAGAAGACTGGTTCATAGACTCCCTCGAGGAATGGCGGAAGAAGAAGAACATCGACAAAATGACGCTGGTGGGACACAGCATGGGCGGGTACATGGCTGTCTGCTACGCTCTAAAATACCCCGGCCGTCTCAACAAGCTCATCCTCGCAAGTCCGGTGGGTATCCCTGAAGATCCCTATGCTGTGAAAGCGGACATGCCAGACCCGGACACCTCCACGCTAGCCAACGAATTTGTACAAGACCAAGAGACGCAATCGCGGCAACAACACACTGGGGACAACAACAACTTCCTCAACGCTCGATCGCGCGCGGAGAAAGAACAAGCGAAACAAGCTGCGAACCCACACCGTCTACCTGCGTCAAAAGACCAAGATATCAGCGGTACCCAGGCTGTTCCTCGAAAACCACTGCCCAAATGGCTTACATACCTCTGGGATGCAAATATCTCACCATTCTCCTTCGTCCGCTGGTCTGGCCCCCTTGGCCCCCGACTGGTGAGCGGATGGACATCCCGACGTTTCTCACACCTGCCGTCTGAGGAAGCACTAGCGCTACATGACTATGCTTACAGTCTGTTCAGGCTGCGAGGGTCGGGAGAGTACGCGCTGGCATATATCCTCGCTCCCGGCGCATTCGCACGGAGCCCGCTAATCAGACGGATTGGTGGTGTTGGACGTCAGCAGTATTTCGTTGCACCCAATACAGTGCCAAGTAATATGAGCTCGTCTGCTGAATCCTTCCAGAATGTCGCTCTTGAACCATCGCCCAAGGAAACCGAGTTGCAGCGTGAAACTGGCATTCCAGTAGTCCTAATGTACGGCGAAAACGACTGGATGGACGTCAAGGGAGGCTACGCGGCAGTCGATGCGATGAATGCCGAGCGACGACGCATACTAGCCAACGCATCGAAAGAAGAGAAGGTACGGGATCAAGGCAGTGCAAAAGTGGTTATTATCAAGAAGGCCGGCCACCACATTTACTTGGATAACGCCGCGCATTTTAACGAGGTCATGCTGGAAGAGATGGCGGATGTGGCGAGACGGTCAAGGGCGACGAGCGGCTAGGAGCCAAACACAAGCAATGATTGAGAACGACAAGAATCAGAATCAGGATCAAGCAGAAGAAGCCGAAAGCAACGAGGAAAGCATGAACAAAATGCGAATGGCTAGCTCCTGTTTCACATCGCCATAACGCAGTGTGTTCGCCCCATGTTCAAAACAGGAAGGCAAATCGAGAAACATTGCGCGCCCGACACCAGGCACGCGAAGGCAAGGTACCGCCAGGCAGAGGCGGCTTTCAACAAGTCAGTATACGCTCACGAGGCGGGTGATGAGGGAGGAGAAGTGGAAACCGGAGCTTTTCTAAAGAAGAGGTCGAGATCGAAAGATAATGAGAGAGAAAAGATCCGTGTCTCAGATGACTCGAACATGGCTGCTAGGCATGGCCAACTTTTGCTGAAGAAACGAGCTCGATGAGACACCGAGGCGTCATTTCTGGGCGGACTTCAACACTTCAGGATGGGGAGCATCGTTAGATTCGAGGCGTAGTGTAAAGCATTTGAGCGTTTAGCACATAAATACTAGCATTAGAGCATGAGCAGAGCACAACATGAAATCAAATTCATACCTCTCAATGAGGTCGGAGAAATGTTTCTTTTACCTTCTGCCTTTAGATTCTTTTCCCAAGTCTACCATTTGGACTTTGACAGGCTGGAGGAACTGTTTCAGTAAAAGCTCGTGCCAAACATCCGCCCCATTTCCCTTTACATCAACAAGATCAAAAGCTTTTGGTCATCCCTTTTAAAATCGGCCCTCCCAACGCCATGACATCCAATTCCTGCTCTCTACCACCTCTTCTGCGCGCCCATCGTCGTATCGACAATGATGCCGTTATAATATACCATGTTAGCCTGGCCTTCCTCTCCGCTTGCTTCATCCTTGCTAGAGTTGAGGTTCACGTTGATCTTGCTAAGACTAAAGCTCGTTTAGCAAGTCCATGGATATAACCCACCCTCGTCCCTCACCTCTTACCATCAGAAACCGCCGCTCAGCGATGTCGACTTCATTGAAACAGGAAATTGCGTAAAATCCTCTTCCGTTCCCGTGCTCCACCTCCGCTGCCGTCTCAACTAACGTTAAGGACGGCCAGACTCCGTGCCCCGGTACACCATTGTATACCGCCTCAACTGCCGTAGTTGGAGCTAGAATGAACGAACAATCGGCATCCAACAAAACGGGGTGATTCGTAAATATTTTTGCGGCCATTGAGACCAGCTCCGTTCAACATGAAATCGTCCGCAATGTCAGGGCCATCGTGCCAGCGCCCGACTTTTCCTTTGCCGTTCATGTCTGTGTAGGTCCTTGCATATCTGACCGCGATGTGAGATGAGGTCTATGATAGTGCCATAACGTTGGCAAGTTTCGCGTAGAACAAGTCGATCAACTTGGCGACATAGAAGTTGAATGCCGAGCGACTTCGCTGATGCATGATGCGCCAGGTAGCAGATAAGCAGAGAAAGGCGGCAGCATCCATGGTTGGGGTTTGCATACAAGGCCGACAACGTCTTGTCCCAGAGATTGAAGTGTAGGGTGCTGACAAGGAAGACGCGAGTTTGCACTCCCCCATATTTACCATTGAGTACTGTGAGCTCTCGTTCGCTCTGCGAAATACTGCGAGACATCTTCCACATCTGATAACTTCAATGCTTCTTCAACGCTGGAAACGAAATAAAGAGGCCCTCCACACATCTCCACAATTCCACTGTCTTCAAATCTCCTATACACCTGGCTCCTTCTGTGATGCAGTCTGCAGAAAATGACTCTCACGCCTCTATCCACATACTCCTTCACAATTTCTGCCAGGACTTGTGTTCCCGAACCGTCTATGCTTGTGACGCCATGGACGTCGAATATCACGTTCCTGTTGTTTTCTTCGCGTCGCACTCTAGGTAGAGACGGGTGGGCTTTGCTTGTGCCGTACTTCTCCAATCTCCTTAGCCTCGTCCGCAAGTCTCCAGTGTTGGCAAAGGTCAGCGGCTCTGGTATTTTCACAATCAAACATCCTTCAATGTGCTCGATCTGCTCGGGCGAATGTTCTGCATTCTCAAATCGGTTCGGCTGCCCCGGCACTCTTCCCAGAATTTGAATTCGAGGCTTCGCAGCGTGCCTGATGACGGCAAGCAATGACAATACGATGCCTAGTGCTATACCAACAGACAAGGAATAGAAGACGGTAGACAGAAAGATGATGACCATCAGTGCCAACTCCGACCACCCCCGGATCCTGATGAAGAATTTGATGTCGTGAGGAGCTTCTTCGATGAGGGAGTATGCCACCACTGAAATCATGGCCGACAAGACACCTTTTGGCAGCCAGTAGAAGTATGGCAGCAGAAACGTAACACAGAGCAAGGAAATCAAACTGAGAAATATGCTGCTCATGGGGGTCGTACCTCCAGTAGACGCATTGACTTTGCTTCGTCCGTAGCCACCGAAAGCAGGCAAAGCCATGAAGCAGCCGCCAACTATGTTGGCAGTTCCCAGAGCAATCAACTCTCTGTTTGCACTCAAATTCATACCCTTGAGCTCAGATGTGCCTTCTCCTAAGCTCTTCGCAGCCACGGAAGACTCAAAGAAGCCCAACAGGGCGATCAGAACCGAGGTGCCTAACGCGGAATCGATGTGTTTGAGATGCTGCGTATTGAGCGGCCAATGGAAAGGGATACCGGATCCTTCGCCTGCTTTGACGCTGCCAAGCAGTGCCAGGCCATGCTTGTCCCACTCGAACTTCCAAGCGCACACGGCCGAAAGCACAACCACAAGGAACCTATCTGGGAAGTAAGCCACAGATGGATACCTAGGCTGCAGCTTCTTTTTCAGTTGTCTGAACACCATAATAATGGCGAAGCTTCCGAACGACACAGCCGCAGTCAGCCTGTGGGCATTGTGAATCTCCCTGATGATGAACATGAGTTTGTCCCAACTGCTTCCATGAGAGATTTGGTGCGCATTGAGTCCGAGCTCGGGAATAGCTTGGTCAACCAGGATAACGAAGCCGATGGCGCTGATGAAGCCTCGTAAAAAGGGTCGACTCAAGACGCTGTCCAGAAAGCCCAACCGGGTCAGCCCAGCAACCAGGATGACAGCACCAGCAATACTGGTCACCACACCCGCTATCTGCGCATTCAGCACGCCGCTGTCGTCGTCGGAGCCTCCTCTGTCTATACTCGTCCTCACGACTTGACCCACGAGCAATGAACCCGCCGCTTCCGGGCCGACAACCATTTGCGGACAGGATCCGAGCAAAGCGTAGATGATTGGATTGAAGACAAAAGCATACAGTCCGTTGATCGGAGGAATATGCGCCAAATTGTCTGCAAGAGACAACGACATCGGAATGTAGAATGACGCCATGGTCAAAGCAGCAACCAAGTCCCCTCGAAACCACGATGCCTTGTACTGTGTTATCCACTTAAGGAATGGAAAGTAGTACGTAAAGTACATCCATCTCTGCTTGTTGATGCCGTTTGCCAAAGCCAGCCTTTTCGTTGTGCTATTGCTCTTGTTTCCCATCAGACTATCCATGACGGAATCGCCCAATATTGCCTGGGCCGCAGCCCTCGCACCACCTTCTGGCTCATTGGGATCTGTAAGTCTATCGCCAAAATCATTCAGCAGACTGCTGTTCGTGTTGCTCCTGATCGAAGTTGCTCGTGGAGAGAAGGTGCCGTGGTTGCAGTGCTTCAGGCCACATATCCGAGGGTCGTGGTAGCTCTCTAGTAGTCTTGTTCGCTCATCCTCTTCTACTTCTGTGGGCTCTTCCACAAAGCCTTCTGCTTCTGCGCTGTTGCCCTGGAGCAAGGGAAAGCGCTCGGCCGTCGTAGCATCGTTGGTGCTTGGGTCGTGTGCTGAAGGAGTTCGTCCGCCGGACTGTAGTCTGCCGTTGCTATTTTGATGTATTGGCGCGCATGTGTCTTCCGGAGACATGTTCTGTGCCTCCCGAAGTCGACTCGGCGTAGCAGGTGCATGCTGCACTGAAGGTTGCTTCGAATGTAATGACCGACTTGGGGATTGAGGAGGAGTCCTCGATGATCCGCTCGATGGCGGAGGCGGCGAGGACATGATGCTAGATTATGTGTAAAGGCAGGTCTGTGTCATCTCACTTCCATTCCTTGTAATCGGGATTCTGAGACAATCACGAGCTGCCGAGGGGGGTCATATGCCCCCATCCGACAAAAACTTCTTCCGAGTACTTTTATGCCGACCACCACTACACTGCAGCGAATCGGAGTTCATGAGGCTCGCACAAGCACTCGGCAACCAAAACCCGCTTGTGGGGCATAAAATCCATCTAGATGATTGGCTGACTTTCTCCGGCGTTGGAAGAAGATGCATCTTCGTTTTGACCACAACGCTTCTTTTGTGACTCGGGGATTTGCGCCACAATACACTGGCAATCCCGGAATTCAGCAAGCTCAAAGCATTAAAGGCAGCAAGTTGCTCGAGTATGAACTGACTTGACACGGCCTCATCACGTGCTGATGCCGTTTCATGGCCATATCTAACCTTGATCTTGATTTTGATTTCTCGCCGCCCTCCATGACGCTAAGCATTCAAATACCTACTCTCCTAGAGACAGTATTTCGTTTGGTGGTAACGACGATCATCCAGCAATCTCCATTTCCAGTGCGGTAAGCCGAGCTACGCTATGTAAATGCCGGCTGCAACGACCATGCCAAGACAATGCAGCCAGCATTGTAAGATTGAGTATTGTGCGCGAGGGCAGCAACAGATCCCTTCGAAGGCAGCTCGACTGGAATCGAATAATACTGGTTGAAAACCTGTCCCAGTCACATCTGATATGACCCTACATAGCCGTTGACAAAGTTGCTGCATCTTCTCGAAACCCGTTTTGGGAACCGTCCGCGCATCGGGCTCTCTCGACTACATCCAAGCGAGGTATGCTGGGCCCAATATGAAGTTAGTCCAACGCCAGCACTTCATAGAGCAGCCTGCTCAATACGAGGGAAGGGGGTGCTGAGCCCGCTTACACAAGCACTCGAGAGCGGATCCTTCAAACTCCATAGCTTTGGGAGTTGTGCCAGACGATGTTGGGACCAGATGCCGAAGGATGCTGTGGAGTCTAGCTCAGCAAGATTGTTATTATGGTGGCTGAAGCAAGAAGCATGAATGACAGTGTCAATATTGAGGCATTGGCCTGTATGGGAGGTGAACTTCAACATCTGCCTCAGAAAATGTCTTTCGGTTTTGCTCGAAACCGGGTGGAAATGTAGCAACTCCTCTTCTCCTAGAGATTTCTACAAGTCCCTCCTCTCGAAACCTTCTGCTTAGGAGCATCACACTGGTTCATTCTTCCCCCTTAGAGCCCTCCGATGAGCATCCGTATCACTTGCAATTGTGGCAGCCCTCATCAAGTGAGTCCTAGTGCATGCAGTATGCCCCAGTGACCGGAGAAATGCGTCTCTTCAAAGTTGACAGTTTCACCACAACAGCTGCACGAAACTGTCCAGCTTCAGATCGGGCTTTGAGGTGCTTTTGATGGCCAGAAAAGAGCATGCAAGCATCAGCAAAATGACTCTGGGCTGCCGCACCGCACGATCAAGGCCACATCTCAAAACCTAATGAAAGATCCCAGTGAACATCGCATTTGCGAAAGAGCAAAGCCAGGGACAGTCTCCAACACGAAAATACCAGAAATCAAGTCAATGAAGAATATCTTTGATCTATTCAGCACAGCAGACCGCAGCAGTGACGAGAGCGATTGTGCTTTCGACTGGTCTGATCATTCACCGAGATTCGCCTGTCTCAGCCGTGCTTGTAATCTTGCAAATTTTTTGGGACGTCCCATCTCAGAGAAAGCCATCGACCCTGAGACCTACGATATAAGGCAGTGCCATTTTTGGTACCTGCTCTTGCTTACCTAAGTATCCGTCTCTATCCCGGCTGGCACTAAAATTGTGGCTAAAGTCTTGATTGTGGCGTGTAACGAAATCTTGGCCTTGTCCCGCAATTTCGTCTCACGATATTCATCAAAGCTGTTCTTGAGTCACTGGAAGAAACCGCAAATCCCACTGCTGCTTCACCTCCTCTCTTGCATCCACGCAATCCACAATCGCGAGACTATCTCGGGAACTGCGAGGATCTCAATAACACCGCAATCATGGCGTCCGATCCAGAATCGCTGACGAACTGTCGGTTCTACGAAGAAAAATACCCCGAAATCGAGTCATTTGTGATGGTCAATGTCAAGCAAATAGCAGAAATGGGCGCATACGTAAAACTTCTCGAATACGACAACATCGACGGCATGATCCTCCTCTCCGAATTGTCTCGAAGACGTATCAGATCCATCCAGAAACTCATTCGAATTGGCCGAAATGAAGTCGTTGTCGTGCTCAGAGTCGACAAGGAAAAGGGCTACATCGATTTGTCAAAACGGAGAGTCTCCGCCGAGGATATCGTGCGATGCGAAGAGCGGTACAACAAGAGCAAGTCTGTGCATTCCATCATGCGACATGTCGCAGAGAAGACAAAGACGCCTATCCTCAAGCTCTACGAGCAGATCGGCTGGCCACTCAACAAGAAGTATGGCCATGCAAACGACGCTTTCAAACTCTCCATTACGAACCCCGAGGTGTGGAACGAAGTCGAATTTCCCAATGACGTAGTCAAGGATGAGCTGGTCTCCTACATCAGCAAGAAGCTGACACCGCATCCTACGAAAGTCCGAGCCGACGTGGAGGTTACATGTTTCAGATACGATGGCATTGATGCTGTCAAGGATGCGCTACGAAAAGCCGAAGCGCACAACACCCCCGACACACAGGTCAAGGTCAAGCTGGTATCTCCGCCACACTATGTTCTGACCAGTCAGTGCTTGGACAAGGCATTGGGTATTCAGCTGCTGGAACAGGCTATAAAGGATATCGACGAGTCCATCAAGGGTGCCGGTGGTGGCTGCGTAGTCAAGATGGCACCCAAAGCTGTCACAGGTGAGCTCTTCACAGAACCGCTGCTGAGTTTGATGCTGACGTTCTTGCAGAACACGATGACGCCGAGCTGCAAGCCCTCATGGACAAGCGAGCGAAGGAGAACGAGGAGGTGTCGGGTGACGAGGATATGTCAGAGTCGGACGATGCTCCAGAAATTGCCTAAGCAGTGTTTGTGATTGGACATGCTGAAGTGGTAGCTGGCGTCTTTCAGGGAAGCAAGACGGCATCAGTGAGGCATTGAATGATCTTGATGCGCGAAGTCAGACTGGTCGCGAGAGGCCAAGGAGAGTTTCGTCCAGAGACAACCTTGGATGAGGCACGAGACAGTTCTTCACGCACCATGAGTGACACGAAATGATGAATGTGTTGGGCGATATCCTATGAGGCGCTATCAATTAGATGTTCTCTTTTCTCGGAGGCATTCTCCGGCTGAACTCCCCATTTCAATTTCTCCACCACTCCACCTACAGATAGCTGCCGTCTTTCTCAGGATACATATGTGATAGCTTGTGGCAGGGCCAGAAATTTGTAATGACCCACACCTAGCAATTAATGCGTATGTGGGCTTCTCCTTTGACGCCTTCCGACTACAGCTTCTCAACTCTAACTGTTGGTCAGTGGGCTTGCATGAGACGATTCTGAACGGCCAACTCCACGTCACGACGAACTTCAAATCTGCAATGTGATCGAGGTTCACCCTCAGAAGGAGGCTTCTACCAGGCTCGCATAGACAACTCCTCAGCTCTGACCCTCATACCAAGTAGTAAGCCACCGATTTCACTAAAAGGGGGAAAGTGCTGTCGCCGTCAGAATGGCGCCGCCAATGCGACTACGACTGCCGTTGCTGAAAGCGTACACTCTCCCTGATATCAGTCCTACGATTGCACACTACAAGTTCGCCCGCCTCACCACGCGCAGCTTCACATCCACCGTCTCCACCCGTCTACGCACAACGGAACTCCAGCCCTCCCATCTTGCAACCCTAAAGTGCACACCAGATCGCCTCTGGGATGACATCCACAATTCCTCCTCCCAGTTCGGCCCAGGCCGCCGATACGGTGAGGGCGCGCAGGAAACGGGCCTGTCCCGACTGACGTTGAGCGACGCGGACAAACAGGCTCGCGATTGGTTCGTCAGTACCACACGCTCGCTCGGCTGCGAGGCCACGGTCGACGGGGTCGGGAATGTCTTCGCCATCCGGCCAGGTCTTCGCGGCGCCAACCATGCACCCGCCACATTCGTGGGAAGTCATTTGGACTCGCAGCCACTCGGGGGCCGCTTTGACGGTGTTCTCGGCGTGTGTGCGGGGATCGAGATGCTCCGAGTCCTAAATGAGAACTGGATCGAGACAGAGGGTCCGGTGGGTGTGGTAAACTGGACGAACGAGGAAGGCGCCCGATTTCCCGTGTCGATGATGGGGAGTGGAGTTTGGGCTGGCAGTAGGGACTTGGAGCAAACTTATGCGTTGGAGGAGGTAAGTTCGCGGCCGGACGGAAAGAAGCGGACGGTGAAGGAGGAGTTAGAGCAGATCGGGTATCTGGGGACCACACCCGCTAGGGTGGACGAGGGGGGCGTGAAGATGGCGGGACACTTTGAACTGCACATTGAGCAGGGACCACGGTTGGTCAAAGCTGGGAATAGCCTCGGTGTGGTGACGGGTGTGCAGGCTTACAAGTGGTTTGAGATCCACGTGTACGGACGGCCATGTCATACTGGCACAACGCCGATGGGAATGCGGGCTGATCCGCTCGAGTTCGCGGCTGTGCTTATTCACCAGACGAGACAGCTGGCCCTAAGTCAAGGCGACGGCGCATTGGCGAGTGTGGGAATCATTAAAGCTGAGCCGGGGAGTGTCAATACAGTGCCGGAGCATGTCATGTTCACAGTTGATATCAGAGCTGAGACAGATGAGGCAATGAAGAAATTTGAGTGGAGGTGGAAGAGGATGGTCGAGGCTACCGTTGGGTCGAGGGGTCATCTTGCGGAGCAGGATGGCGCACCGAGGGTGAAAGTTGAGATCCAGCAGACGTTTGAGAGTTCTGCGACCAAATTTGATGAAAGGGCCGTCGGAATCGTAGAGGAGAGTGCGAGAAGAGTGGTGGGGAGCGAGAATGGGGGAGTGCCGAGGATGATATCAGGTGCTGGGCACGATAGTGTTAACACGGCGAAGCATTGCCCTACGGCCATGGTATTTGTGCCGTGTAGGGATGGAGTTAGTCATCATCCTGAGGAGTGGTGTGAGATGGAGCATTGCGCCGTTGGGACGGATGTGATAATTCAGTCTGTTTTGAGGTTTGATCAGTGGCGGCATGAGCAAGGACATTTCGCTGGCTAGGAGCGGAACTGGCACTGGTGCTATTTCGATTCGAAGCACAATGAGTCAAAGAATGCAAAGGAAATATTATACGCAAGGAGTGGTCAGGGTAAGAGGTGAAAGTCTTGGTATTCCTGGGCTTCGGGCGCCAACTTAATGGCACACACTTCAAAAGGCACATTCAGTTGCTCAGTCATCGTCCTCTGTTGTTAACTTTTGGAGGGAATAACGAGCTCTTCAGCAAGTTGGAGCCGGCTCGCATCCTCTGTCATAACAAGGCTTTGCCATGCTCTTTGCGTTCACACCCACTCACACATCACTTAAGATGCTGGTGGAGCGCCTCGGCCACGACCATATCCACCACGGAATTGAGGCTCAAAGCTACCAGGAGCACCACCCTCCTTCTCACCCTGCTCTCGTCGTCGGTAGCCACCCTCACGATCTCCATCACGTCTTGGACCGCCTCGGCCTCGTGGTCGGTCATCACCACCCATCATGCCTCGTGGAGGATGAGCTGGTCGCTGTTGCTTGATGTGAGTGGCTGGGACGATCTCAGCGGGGAGATGGAGCCATTCTCGGAGGTAGTCAAGACCCTCAGGAGTCAAGGTGTAGTAGTAGTATTGCCAGGAGAACCGGGTCTTGAGGTAGCCTCGGGAGGTGAGGGATTGGCAAGCCTTGACGACCTGTAACAGCGGTGTTAGTTCTCGGCCTCGGCCTCGGCTTCATGGCGCGGTGTAGTCTTACATAGAGGTTCTTGGTGTCAATGTCAGGGTGCTTGGGCAGGTTGTAGTCCTTCTTGGCCACGAGGACACCTTCCTTGAAGATGTACTCGTGGATCTTCTTGCGATCAGCCTTTGGAATAAGCCTGCCACACTGATCAGTCTCTGCGCATGGGTGATGGATCAACCTGTACATACATTGTCACGAGTTCCAGGCGCTCTTCGGGGAATCGTGTACAATGCGAAAATTTGTCGAGAAAGCGGCGGTGGTTGTAAAAGCAGGATGGTCGTGTTCAGGAACTTTTGCCAAATGATTTGGCCGCAGTCGGTTGCGGGCAAGTGCAAGCCTTGGCAGTGTGCGCAAACATTCGCGGTTCTTGGCAGTCAAATCCACCTGCGAATTTCCATCTGCGTGAGCACCGACAGCAAACCACACTCTTTGACCTCGACATCCCACAACTCTACCTATTGCCTGCTGAAAGACCGTCCAGACACGTCAGGTAAGTACATGTCGCGCGGGATATTGGCTTTACAAACCGGCACAGACCCCACGAGCACGTTCTGGCGAACCTCACACCTCGACCCTTCTCCGCAAATCACACATACATTCAAGATCCCCCAAGGACTAACCCAATTCTTCTCCCAGTCTAGCACCGCAATCATGGGTATCTCACGAGACTCCCGCCACAAGCGATCCGCAACCGGTGCCAAGCGCGCCTACTACAGAAAGAAGAGGTATTTCGACACCGCAATATACCCTTCGTAACCCTGCAGAACACTTGTCTTCTAACACAAGCCTGCAGAGCCTTCGAGAAAGGTCGTCAACCGGCCAACACTCGAATTGGAGCCAAGCGCATCCATCTCGTCCGAACCCGCGGCGGCAACCGCAAATTCCGTGGCCTTCGACTCGACTCGGGCAACTTCAGCTGGGGCAGCGAGGGCATCTCCCGAAAGACCCGTGTCATTGTCGTCGCTTTCCACCCGTCCAACAACGAACTCGTCCGAACCAACACCTTGACCAAATCCGCCGTTGTCCAGGTCGATGCGGCTCCCTTCCGAACTTGGTATGAGGCCCACTACGGCACCAGTCTGGGTCGAAGACGACAGCAACAGCAGACAGCCGAGGAGAAGAAGGTCAGCAAAAGCGTGCAGACCAAGCACGAGGACCGACTGAAGAAGATGGGCAAGGTTGAGGCCGCTTTGGAGAGACAGTTTGAGGCTGGCCGACTGTACGCCGTTGTCTCCAGCAGACCCGGCCAGAGCGGTCGATGTGATGGCTACATCTTGGAGGGTGAGGAGTTGGCTTTCTACCAGCGACAGATCAGAAAGTAAGCGGTGCACTGACGCTCTTGGTGGTGCTGTATTACTCTATTCCTGTCTGTTGTCGATGAACATCGCGAGAGTGGGCACAGCTTTGTCTCGTCTGACGGTCCAAGTTGATGAGGCCTGGGGATGATGTATCATGCAAGGTTCGGATGCTTGGAAGCAATACTTCTACTGGCATAGATGCTGGCAGAGACGAGCCAGCATTTCTGGTGCGAACCATGGTGTGCAGTGGCAAGCATGATGGATACGATACAATATCATGAGCGGCAATCTGATCGAAGCCACAAGATCACGGATGCCGCAAAAATACCAAATGCAAATTTTCCAATCATTTCTTAGTTTCTAGCACGTTTCTAGCACGTTTCTAGCACGTTTCATAGAGGCCGCTTCCTGACAATTTCTCCCATCCAGGAGTCACAAACTTCATACCCAGCTCGTGACATCTTGGTGTCGCTGCATATCAATGGCATTACTGACCATTCTCGCCACGAAAACAATCCCAATCTGCATACTGCGAACGATGCCCGTCACCAAGCATCGTTTTTCCATCTCACCCTAAGGGCTCGCACTGACCATAGGACCGATATCAACGAACCCCTCAGGGATAATCACTCCGCCCAACGGCTCCTCCGCAACCATCTCCTTGCTGACATGTACCTGCTGCACAGCAACATGAACATTGTCGGCACCGACCCCATTTGCTTCGAGCTCCTCCTTGTAGTTAGCCACATCTTTGATCATGTCGTCCTTGAACCACGACGTCTTGTAGCTATCTTGGATAGCTGACAGAGCATGAATCACGCTATCTGGCAGACAGACGCGTGTTTGGTTACCAAGCTGGTGGATGTTGTTCAGGTTCGCGTGCTTGAGTCTTTGGTTCTTTGCTGTTCTGTGGGCTTCGCCTATTTGGTTGCGTTTCTCGATTGCGGCCTTGCGTCGGACACGGGCGAGTCGAGATGCTTGGGCTGGTGGACCAGGGCGGCAGGCCGGGATCTCTTCGACTTTTGGTTGACGATTTCGTTGTCGTTCTTCGTGCTTTCCGACGGCTGTCTTGAGTTTGGCAAGGAAGACTTTGAACTGAGTCGAGGACTTGAGCTGCCTTATGTCTTCTCTAGCTTGGTCTTGGTATTGACACCACGTTCGGAGGCTGTCGAGGTTGCGTTGCTTTTGCTGGGCGTAGGTGGGCCAGCTTCGTGGCATGGTTGCGGGGGTAGTTGAGACGAGGAAGTACTCGAATCTCTTGTCGTTAACCTGGTCATAAAGCCGGTCGATCAGCTTGTCGTACATTTCGTAGACAGTGACTTTCGTGGTTGCTCGGACGTAATGGATGTGAATGCTGACTGCTTTGTTGCATTGCATGAACATCTTGTCTTTGTCTTCGTGGCTGCCGGTGAGCTCGCTCTGAGCTGTCTCGAGATCGCTTCGAAGCTTTGCATAGTCGATGTGTCTACCAGGCTCGGTGTTGGAGATGCATACTGCAAATGACTCCACTCGAAGTAAGAGTTCAGGATCTGGGTAATCCTGGTGTGTGATAAGGGAGTTCCAAAGTCCGTCTTTGTTGCCATCCAGTGCCACGGAGCAGAAGACTTGAAAGACCTTATCATCCAAGAGAGACCGATTCAACCCGAAGCCCAGAGACAGAGCTGTGGGACCGTTTTCAAGTGTGTCCATGTTCTAGACGTCGCGAGTCTTGATAGAGGCCTTATCAGAACTTGGGATTGAAGCTCATGCGGTCAGTTCGAGCATGTTAGAACGTGTTTTGGTTGTGGTAGCTAAGCGGTATGATTTGTGTGCGGTCTGTAGTAGATCGACCTGAAAAGGACAATTGTCCAAGAAGTAACCAATGCCGCCACCGATATGCCCACCCACCTATAACGGTGTTTGGAAGGCAGTGACAGCAGAATTCGACAGTGAAGACTGAGGAGTAGATCCAACATGCGAAGTTGGTTATGGCTAAGGATGGCACTGTTGGTCGAGAGCGTGGCGGCTTTTGGAGCTACTGCCAGATTTGAGTGCTCTCACAGGGTTTTGACAGTGACTGGTTTTGACGTGTGAGGAATTCGGTTTCTGAAGGGTTAAGTCTTCTGCTCGCATTGCTTTCGAGTCCGGCGTTGAAATGCATTCACGTGGCTTACTTTCCGCCATCCAAGCAATACACCACAAGGCTCAAGCTGTCACAATACTTCATGCGCTGCATAGCAATGACGACTTACCTCTCACCGCTTCCGCTTGAAATCCAAACTCCACGGCGAGCCTGAAGAGCCAAAGCTCGCTCCGGCGCTGTCGAAGTACTCTGGCCGGCCGCAACCTAGTATCGTCAGAGACAGCTGCACAACAATCTCACTCTTGAGCCGAGAAGGCACCCCACTGTCGCCAGGCAATCAGCCAAGTTCCACCTCCTCTTTGTCTTGATCAGAATAGCATTATTTTGGCAGACACCACATTCAATTGCAGAAACGCCAATGAAAGCAATGCACATGGTCCATTCCAAGACGCCGCCACTAGCTCTTCACTATCATTGTTTGATAGGTGGGCGTCGACGTTTATAAAGCCTTGACAATGACACGGCTTGAAACGATCCATACACCGATGGCAATGTGACTTGACCCAAGCATCAACCTCGCTAGAAAGACAAAGGAAAAATCAGAAAGGAAGATGTGGTGTAGTCCAGCTCGGAATGTTTGCAACCGATGTCCGACTTTGACGAAAAAAGCGTTCTCGAATTTGGCTTCATGAGGATTTTCAGCCTCCTTGGTCCTTTCCTTGCTGAACGGCACGTAGCTGGAACGGGTACAGATTGCGCTGAGTGAGACACACGGCATCCCTTTGCGTTGGAAGGCAAGGAAGACTTTGGCGTAGCAGATCAGTAGATCGGTGCCATCACGTATTGAGATTGCCACTTTCTTCTCTCCAGTTCGATTAAGCATATGAAGCTTGTCGACCATCTTTTGACATCTGTTGTACACCTTGATTATCCAGTCAACGCGTATTCACCTTATGGACCTTGAAAATGCCGAATTCTCCATTCCTATTGTACAAAACCCCATTGAAGACCCCGATATAGGACTCCATCATTTCTTGCCCTTTGAGCTCCTTTTCTTCTCTTGCTTCTTCCCAACTTCCATTCCATGCATGTATTCCTCCTGACCATTCTCCCATTCCTCCTCCGGATCACTTCCTTCCGCCTTCATCAGCTCTTCCTCCTCTTCCTTGAGCTCCTCTCCGGCCTCGCCCTCCAACTTCTTCTTTCTGAACGCTTTCCTCAACTCACACTTGCCCACACTTTTACCCCCAGCCCTACACTCTTCACACTTTTTCCCATGATTCACCAGGAGTATATGCAGCCCGTACTTCTCCTCATCCGGAATTCGCACCTCCAAATGCGCATGCGTCTCATCCCTCGTTGCATCCTTAGGCCTCCACCCCAGTAACCCGCTAATTCGATGAACATGCGTGTCGACGGCAAAACTCTCCCTCTGCAAACAGAAAAGCAGCACACAACTCGCCGTCTTCGGTCCGACGCCCTTCATCCCAATAAGCTCCGTCATCGCCTCCTCATCAGTCTTTCCAAAAAGGTGATCAAGACTGTACTCTCCATACTTTTCCTTGGCTTGCTCCAGGATACTAATGATCACCTTTGACTTAATGGCGCTCAACCCCCCACACTTGATCGCCTCCTGCAATTTCGCCTGGCCGCCCTGGACGATTTTTTCCCACTCGTCCGATCCACCATATACCTCGTCCATGGCCCTCTTCGCGCGCGTAGAATTCTTGTCACTCGTGTTCTGGCTCAGTATGGTGCGGACCAATGCATCAAGAACGGATGGTGAATCGCCGCATCCAGCACGATCAGCGCTGGCAACGACCGTTTCAGGCCGTTTTCGCTCGCCGTGGAGCCGAGAAAGTATTCTGTGGGCGAGACGGGATTCCTCCGGCGTGGGGTGCAGGAAGTCCGGGAAGGGAGAGGTCTTGCTGTACTGGGAATAGGATTTGAGTTTTTTGGCTTGGAGGGTGGCGGCTTTGTCGGCGGACGGAACCGTTGATTTGACCCTTTGGGAAGGCTTTGGCTTGAGTTTACGTGTCGCTGAGGACGTCGATTTGGCCTTCCTTGATTTCGGCTTTGATTCTCCCTCCGAGAAGTCTGATTCCGAACCAGGCTCGTCCTTCGCATCAGATAACTCGCTGTCAGTCTCCTCTGGACTTAGTAGGCCTTCGTCATTTTCTGATTCTTCTTTCACATCTTCAGCCACCTCAATTTTAACGCGCTTTGCGTTCTGAGGTGTGCTTGACGGAGCCATCCGTTTGGCACTCATATTTGCCTTGTGTGGCGAGTGGTCCTCCTGTTTGATGGGTGCCGTGTTGGCGCTGTAATCAGCATTGGATTTCTTGTTGGCGTTTCGAGCGCTTTTGCGTGTAGGGCCTGCTCGAGCCTCCGCCTTGACTGATGATGATTTGCGCGCCATGGTGATTAGACAGAGTTCAGGGGCACCGAAGTAATGATGAGACAGAGCAGACGAAGACTTCTCAGCACTCCCCGTTGATGGCAGTTGATATAGTAGCAAGTACAGACAAAGTTCCAAAGCACCAAACAAAGCCGAAGGAACGGCGTGCCAAACAACAAGTAGGTACTTGGCGATGCCTTTCTGCTCCAGATCAGATCGTCCCTTGCAGAAAGCATGGCGCCGATCGTTTCGGATAAAAATCTCCGCCTACACGCTTGTGGAGTACGCTGCTTACCGAGGCACTGTTTTGGCATGCGCAAGGTGAAGAGTGCAGCTTTTCGTTAATAGCATCGTCATCATTCATGCAAAGGATGGCTCGAAAGCGACGTAGAATGTACAATCGTGGCAGGTTGCCATGTTGAAAACGTAGAAGCACTTCCAAAACCAACCACAAGCCCGCCCACTCTTAACTCATAAATCCCATGCTCGTAAATCAATATGTAGATTTCCATCGCAAATCCTCATCGTCTCATGCTGACGTGATCTCATTACTCTCAGCAGCAACCTGATCGTACCACTTCTCATGCGCCTTCAAATCAATGTTCTTAACCCTTTCGAGCACATCAACAATATTGCCCACTTCACCTACAAACTCCGGCATGCCCACTCGCGCCAGTGTCGCGGAGGCACCACTCGTCACGCGCACCTTCTCCGTCGCACTGGAAGCCGCAAGTCTGTTGTAAAAATGCTCGCGCAGCGACTTCAGAATGAAAGTGGCCACCTGTTCGTTAAAGACATCACCCTTTTCCCTTTCAGCCTGGCCTCGAGCTGGGTTATACTCTCGCCTCTCCTGGATGGCTTCTCGACGTTCCTGTTCGGCTGTGATTGCTTTGCTGGCGGCACCGACGGCAGATGGCAGGACACGACTGACAAAGTCGACGAGACCAGACTTTGTGCTGTCGGGCATCATATGGCCGGACTCGATCTGCCTCACGATGGCTGCAACATCAGTGGACATGATGTCCAGCTTCATCAACCGCTCGGCTTCTTTCGTCCAAAGTGCCTCTCGATTCCTCCTCAGTCGGATCTTCGATGTCAGCAAGATCGAGGCCACCGCCACGAGGTGGAAAGTCCTTGCTCGAACCTTGAGCAAGCGAATGTAATCCAGTCGTAGCGTCTCAGGAAAGTTGTCATAGCTGAATGAGGTGTTCGAGAAAACGAGATCAGTCAAGGCGCGTGCATAGACCGCATTAGCATAGGCTGTTGTGCCTGGAGTCACAGAGCTGGACGCTGCACGAGCGCCACTCCACCACGATTTTGTATGTTCCAGTCCATGCACTCGGTTCTCAAGGTCCTTCTCAAACATCGAATGTTCGTGCTCATGCCCATGCTCTATCACAGATCTGGATGCCAATCTAAATTGGAAGTTGATGTGGTCGAGCGTCATCAGATCAAGAATATTGATCAAGCCGAAGAGTCGGTCGATCGTGTCTTTGTTTGTGTCCTCGGAAAACTGCTGCACAATCTCGTCTCTTCCGGGTGAGCATATCTGTTCAACCATGTTTGCGATGGTCAAGAAGAAGTCATTGTACACAAATATGCCTTTCCGGACTTGTTGTTCGATGAGCCTGGGGTCTAGGAAGGCGTCGATACGGTCGTACAGCGGATGCCGCTGACTCACAAGATTCATCATCTTGTCCTTGACGAGGATGACCATGGAATACGTCCAAGCACTTTCAGCCTGTATTCCTCCTTGCTGCACACTTTCACGCATGCCTCGCCGGAGGGCATCCATTAGTTGCTTCCGCGCGTCAGTCCACGGTTGCTGTTGGACCTCGTACGTGCCATCAATTTGGATCTCATGCGCAATTTCTCTGTTTGGCGGTAGCACAGTCATCATCAGCCCAAGTCTGTTGACGAAGGACGAGGCTTCCTCAGATCGTTGTACTTCTCGTGTCGGTGTTGCAGGCGGCGTGGGAAGGGTAGTTGGGGCAATGTCAATGTCCATCTCTACTGGTGTTGATGTTCGGGGGACATGTTCAGAAGAGTCCTTTGTTTGCTGAGCAGCCCTATCTCTTCGTGCTTTCCGAACTGCCTTCCGAATGCGTTCCATGGCCTTGTCATGCCCAATCAATCGTTTGAGCCGGACCAGAATCTTCGTCTGCTCGGTGCGTATTGCTTGCAGATAGTCATCGGCAACATTGCCGTCGCGATCCTCCTTCGTTGATTGTATGATCAAGTCGAGGTTCACAAAGGAGCCGATCATGACATCTGCTAGAATGCCGAGATCCTGAGTCTTCCATGCATGGAAACCGGAGGTGAAATCGTTGAAGAGGAACTGAAGCTGATCGCGCGTGGAGGTCTGTTGCTTCGCCTCAACGAGCGCATTCACCGTGGCCTGAACGGCATTGACGAGTGCGTGACCCTTTGCAATAAGGTCTTGTTCTTGTGGCTCCTTTCCACCATGACTGAAAGCTTGCACCGGATGCGCTACCACCATGAACGCCCCGAGAAAGACTCGGACAGCGCCTCGGCGAGCACTCTCGTCAGTCTCATGGTCGAGGAGGCCAAGATGCTTCATCAATTGCATAGAAGCAGTCATGGTATCCTCGGCTGAAATCAGTTTCGTTACATCCTCGAAATCCATCTTTTCCAGATTCTCCACGCCGACTCCAGCCCTTCGGAAGGCGCTTGCAATCCGCCTGGACCGAGATGCTCTCCAAGCTCTTTGGATGACCCTAGCTGCAGCATTCCGGCCGAGTTTCCTCAATTCTTGAGGCTCAATCTTCTTCTCCTCGACCGCCGCAAGTGAGGCTGTTCTTGGCCTTCGAAAGGTCATCTGGTAGTTTGATCTTCGTCTGGCAGCGTCTGCAAACTTCTCAGCCATCTCGTCCCTCAACCTCGCATGCTCAGCAGCTTTCTTCTCCCTTGTCTCTTCGGCAATGCGCTTCGCTCGTCTGACTTCCTCCTCGCATCTTGCCGTTATTTCAGCGAGCAATTTCTCTCTCGCCGCCTGTGCTGCCAGCGCCTTCTCTTCGCTGTTTGAAGTCCTGGGAGTGGCTTTTGCAGCCGCAGCTCGCAACCGAACTTGTTCTGCGTGGGCGGCTCGTTCGGCCAAACGGGCTTTGCGACTCTCTATGATGGATGCTCGGCGTAGATGTTGCGCAATGTGGGTGCTGTAGGGTCCTCCATGGCAAGATAGCGACGATGCTCGAGACTGCAGAGATGAGATGGAGCTGCGTCTCGATGACTGCGCTGAAGATCTTCGTCTGCTGTTGCTTCGACGTTGTAGACGGGCAGCCAGTCGCGCCGGTGGTGCGCCAGTCCGTCTAGGATCGCCACTGAATTCGTCCATGTTCTCGTCGCGATCGGCGTCTTGGTAATACAAATTTGGGGAAGAAAATTGATGGGACGAAGAGGTTCAACTAAGAGAGGTTGGGTTTGAGCACATCGAGTATGCAGCGGATACGTCAGCCTCGGAATCGTGACCTTGTCTCATGTGCAGGATTCAGCTGAGACACCGGCGTGGTGGGCAGCACTCGTGAAGCGTGAAATGTGGCTCAGGCGTACAAGGAGCAAGCGGGCATGCGTTGCGCACGGGTTTTCCACAAACGACAGAGGTGGTGAATGGAGAATGTGATTTCATGAATGAGCGAACGGCATTCCCAAGGCAGGCATCTACCAAAGGCAGGATTGTGAGCCGTGTGCCCTGCAAATTGAAGATGGAAGGTTCCAGTTGACGACCATGGAAGGACCTGACCGTGGCGTTGGATGACACCACGAGCCACTAAAGACCAAGTATTTTGGGAGGCGAGGGGGTTGGTGCGCCAGCCCTAGACTGCAAAGAGCAATTCGCTTAACGTTAGAGTTTAAGATTTGCGATCTCATGGCCAAGTCCCAGCAAATAGGCATCAACGATGTCATGCGTTTCTTAGCAATTTGCGTATCGTCCGTCAGCAGCCATTTAGCGACACAAACGCAACGTCCCAGCCCTTGGCCGTCCATACATATTGAATCAAATCTCCGGGATTTGTCTCTCAGGTACTCTACGACGGGTCACTTTCCGTCCCAGCCTCAACAAGACCGAACTCGACTGAAACAGCCGAGAGGAATAATGTCCAAACCCGATCCCTAGAAAGGAGACGAATATCTCTGTTCTGTCCGGATCGGGAATTTTGATCAATCTGTTTCTGCCTCTATCTTCCCTATGCCGTGCCATCTCATCAGATGGCCATGGCTCAGGGTCCCGACTTGCTTGGGAGGTGTGACCTCGACTTCATCTCTAAGCCATCTTCACGACCTTCGACTCATGATATGCAGCACGCTAGCTAATCACCCTCATATTGACACCGATAGAGATGGTGATATGCTCATGATGACGCTGGGTCTGTGCCTCTCTAATATCTAGCACTTCTCATGCTTCCTGCTTGACTGAGCTGGTCACTTCTTTGCCGGTGCAAGGCAGACTGCCAACTATTGACGCACCATAACGCAATCGGTCATCTCCCATGTCGGCGCCAGACAGCTCGCTCGTATGTCCCCCTGTGTGCTTGCCTGTCTCCATCCCTACACCCCTTCACCTGCCATATGGTGATTCGCCTCATGCAATTCTTCTGCATTGATCATTGGATGATATCCTTTCCAAGGGAAGAGAGACCCACAGTGGCCGAGACATTCATACCGCAGTGTTTGAATAGCACCATTTGCTTCTCCGCAGTGGGAGCAATAGGTAGGTCCGGAACTGAAATGACTCATCGCCAGCTTGCTTCTTCCGGAATCCGGAATCCCAATTTGCTGGGTGTATCAATGCTCCAGTTAAGTGAGAGCCGGTCAGCCTGCAAGCCGATATTGAAGGAAAGGATACAAGGACCTGTGAGATAGCGACGAATAGAGACTTGCAGGAGTCAGCAATTTGTGTCTTGGCGGGAAGCATGAACACGAAGCCAAATCCTACCTTGACCTTTTCCAGTTGAGATCCTGCAGCATCAATCCAGATGAGATGTGTTTCGGCGATCCGGTACTACAGCATCGCTATCCATGGACAGATCGGCATCTCCAGAGACGGTATTCTCAAGTGCCAAGAGATAACAGCATCATTGCTCCTACTTCTCAGTTCTGCATCATCCTATTCATCGACGCAGCTGGCCGGCATTGGCCTTTTGATTCGCAGAAACCTGGGAAACATGGTAACCTTTATCGTGTGTGCAACCTCGCCAATGTATTCTTCTAGAAGCTGCTTCCGGAGACTGCCAACACACCACTCGGGGAGATGAACAATCTATTCGACCAAGTTCCATGGATCATTGTTGGCAAAGGTAAGGATACATGTCAACCTCATGACCTTGGGACGCTTAAGCGCGAGATTGCTGAAGCAAAGAGGAGCGCAAGCCTCGATGAGGCCATCAAGGATAGACAGACGAAGGCAGGGAAAGTGGAAGATTTGATGACAATTGCAGTCCAAAAAGGCTGAAATACTGCGGCCCTGGCGACGCTTGTGTATAGAATCTGATGAAGCGGTGGGAACCTGTCTAGCAATGAATTCATCTGAATGCTCAACCCTCAATGAAACGTTTTGTCTGATAGGGGAGAAGAGGGGAAGTTTCACGTATCCTTCCAGGGCTAAAGCTTGTGCCTCTGACTTTGTCCACCTCGGGTCATCGGACTCTCTCACTATATCCATCCATTGTTCGAAAGCTGCGTTGTTAGCCTCTTTGGCGGACTTGAAGCATTCGGAGGGATTCCACCCGTCAGAATTCGAGTATATTGTACGAGCTAGGAGAAGTTTGAACTTTTGCATGGTCTCAAAGTCTTCCGAACTACATGCTCCCTCTCATAGCAACCTGTCAAGGTGAGGCTGACTTCGTAAGCGCTGAGGCTGACTCTGGACGAAGCAACTGCACGTTGTACTTCTCGCCTGTAATGGTGAATGGCGGACTTCAATGCTCAGCGAGCAGAGGTTAACGAGATTCTCGTTGGCGTCACCGAGGTGAAACGATGTTGAAGGGCTCGTGAATACGATATCCCATTATGGACGATCCACTCTCTGTCGCCACTAGCGTGGCTGACTTGCTGTCCCTCGGACTACAGTCTATAGAGTCCCTCTACAAGTACTATGCCGCTTACCGAGATCGAGATGACGACCTTGCAAAAACAGCCGATCGACTGGATGGCCTGCTCCAAACCCTTCAGACCATTCACGACACTCTGCGGACGCGGAAATGGCGAGCGGGCGAGCGGTCGATTTTACAAAACATCGAAAGGTCGATTGCCCATTCCGAGGAAGTCATCAACGAGCTACAAGATGAGGCCAAGAAGTTCAAGAACGAGCCAGTGGACAATTGTAGAAATATAATCACTACTGGAGGACGGCAAGCACCGTACCCACTTCGACGAAGCACCCTTGGGAAGCTCGAGGATGATATTACCGACTTCTATGATAGTCTGTCGACAGCGTTACAAGCGCTCCAGCTGAGACCACATCAAAACATCCGGAACCAAGAGGAGACGATCCCATCTCCCGTACATATAGGACAGGAATCGGCGGTTCAACATGGTCACCAATATGACAACATCAGCATCTATGGTGATGCGCCAGTGCACATGGGAGACACCATCATTCAGAATGACATTAAAGAGGTGGAAGACCTTTTGAAGGATGTACAAGCACAACAGCTGGATGTCAGTGTGCGGGAGTGGTTGAGAGCGCCGGATGCCACTATTGACTATAATGCGGTGGGTGCGAAACGGCACGTGGAAACGGGGCAGTGGTTTGTTCAGGGTCCAGTCTTTACCGCATGGCTCCAGCAGAACAATTCCTTCCTCTGGTTGTATGGCTTTGCCGGCTGCGGCAAGTCCGTGCTCTGCTCCACGGCCATTCAGAATACCTTCCGCCATGCACGATCGCAAACAGGGAGTGCAGTGGCCTTCTTCTTCTTCACCTTCAACGACGAATCCAAACAAGATACCTCCGCTCTCCTACGGGCGTTGCTCTTGCAGCTCTCCGGACAGGTCCAGGGTCTCGACGCCGACTTGACGCAGCTACGAAAAACGTACAAACATGGCACTCCCCCGGTACCGATTTTGTTAGAGCACCTACGACAAGCAGTGAACAGGTGTTGCCATGTTTACTTCCTTTTGGATGCCTTGGATGAGGATGCCTTGGATGAAAGTCCGGCGGAGACTTCGCGAGCAGATGTATTGTCGACTATTGATACCATGCGAGGGTGGCAGTTGCCAGGCTTGCATTTGCTTGTCTCCAGCCGTGATATCCCCGACATTCGAGAAGGTCTGAATACGGACGCTGATAGCATGGTGTCATTACAGAATAATGACATCGACCAAGATATTCTGCGCTACGTGTCATACCAGGTCGAGCATGACCGGCTACTCAAGCGGTGGGGATAGCATTGTGAGACTATCAAACAGCATCTTGCTCAGCGTGCGAATGGAGTGTAAGTGCGTCCTATCGAGTCTCCTTAATCGTTGCTGGTTGGTCAAATCACTAACCGACGTGTAGATTCCGATGGGCAGAATGCCAGCTTCAGCCACTTCGGCAGTGCCCCAAGAGCAAGTACGACCTTGATACATGCTTGAAGCAGTTGCCCCGATCTCTTGACGAGACGTATGAGCGAATGCTGGTTGGAATCGATCAAAGTTGTCGGGAGCGAGCACAGCGAATCTTGACTTTGTTGTGTTTATCATCGCGACCTCTAACTGTAGCTGAAGTTATTGACGCCATTGCCGTCGATGTACAGGAGGCAGAGCGTTATGACCCGGATCGAAAGTTGGAAAATGCCGATGATCTTCTCCGAATCTGCCCAGGACTGATCGATATCGCTGCTCACCTATCAGATGAAGGCGATAGCCTCTTTGCCATCGGCCGCACTAACAAATCCATGAGAGAAACCGAGATTGTACGTATAGCGCACTTCTCAGTACAAGAATATCTCCTTTCACCTCGGATTAAGCAAGGCCATGCTGCTAGCTTTGCAATATCAGAAACCACAGGGCATTTTCAGATTAGCAAGACTTGCTTGATCTATCTCTGCAACCGAAACTTCCTTTATCAAGCCTTAACTCCGAATCTGATTGAAGATTACCCTCTTGCTCGCTTCGCCGCAGAGTTCTGGCATCACCACTATCGCCTAGTCGACATGAACAGCGCAACAATGCTCGAAACATGGGGACTAGCACTACTCCAGACAAGAGCGCGGCTCGAGCGTTGGATAAGGCTATATGACGTAGATCTACCCTGGAGTGAGACCTGCTTTGACAAGGAGGCCAAATTGTATGCCACGCCAACATACTATGCTTCTCTTCTTGGCTTAGACGGTGCCTTGGTACGCATTTTGTCCATATCAACAGCCAATGTCAATGCTCAAGGAGGAAGATGCGGCAATGCACTGCAGGCAGCATCACAGGGTGGCCACGAGAAGACAGTGCAGATACTGGTCGATGCTGGTGCCAATGTCAATGCTCAAGGAGGATGGTACGGAAATGCCCTGCAGGCAGCATCAGAGGGTGGCCATGAGAAGATAGTGCAGATACTGGTCGATGCAGGCGCGGATGTCGATGCTCAAGAAGAAGACTACGGCAGTGCACTGTATGCAGCATCAGAAGGTGGCCACGAGAAGATAGTGCAAATACTGGTCGATGCTGGTGCGGATGTCGATGCTCAAGGACTAAGATATGGCAATGCACTGCGAGCAGCATCAAAAGGTGGCCACGAGAAGACAGTGCAGATACTGGTCGATGCTGGTGCGGATGTCGATGCTCAAGGACGATGGTACGGCAGTGCACTGCAGGCAGCATCAGAAAGTGGCCACGAGAAGATAGTGCAAATACTGGTCGATGCTGGCGCGGATGTCGATGCTCAAGAAGAAGACTACGGCAGTGCACTGCATGCAGCATCAGAAGGTGGCCACGAGAAGATAGTGCAAATACTGGTCGATGCTGGCGCGGATGTCGATGCTCAAGAAGGAGACTACGGCAGTGTGCTGCAGGTGGCATCAGCACATGGCCACGAGAAGATAGTACAAATGCTGGTCGATGCTGGTGCAGATGTCAATGCTCAAGGAGGGTGGTACGGAAATGCACTGCATGCAGCATCACAGGGTGGCCACGAGAAGATAGTGCAGATACTAGTCGATGCAGGCGCGGATGTCGATGCTCAAGAAGAAGACTACGGCAATGCACTGCAGGCAGCATCAGCATGTGGCCACGAGAAAATAGTGCGGATGCTGCTCGACAAAGGCGCGGACGTCAATGCTCAAGGAGGAGAGTACGGCAATGCACTGCAGGCAGCATCAGCACGTGGTCACGAGAACATAGTGCAGCTACTGCTAAACCAGAGTGCTGATGCCAATACTCATAACAGCGTTTAAGTCCAATCGCACGTTTATCATATCCCAGATAGTGTTGCTACCAAGTTCATGATAATATTGTCAACTATCTGAGGCTCACATTTGCCTCTTCTAGCATCAGGATCATCTGATTTCATTGCAGCACCATTCCTTCCATCTCAGGGCATCATTGTTAGAGTCGCCGGTAGGCCCCACGGATGCCCGAACAGTTGGGACGATAAGGTACGGGGCCATCTCTCAGCACTTGAGCATCATCTCTGTACAAGGGTGGTAGCCCGGTTAACCCACGCCTCTTGCCTTTTGCAACGCGACCAGTCAAGAAGCGCATAAACCCAAGTGAGTTGACTTTGATCATGTCCGCATCGACATGTCCCCTTGCTATTCGCCACCAATGTCTGAGTGCTCGCCCAACACTACACGAGAAGACCAAAGAGGATGCCTTACGCCTAAGATACGAGCCTGTCGCTGGACACAATCCTTCATCTCCACATCTCGACCCAGGGAAAGGCTCCATGAGCATTTTACTCACCATATCCGAGTTCCATTTTCATGGTAAAGACAGTTGAATAACGAGGAATACGTGAAGCATCATCCGCTGAACGCCCTAAGCCTAAGCATGGCTGATGAGGACACCAGCAGCCATCATACAATATCTCATTTTACCTGCTCCGGATACAATTCCTTCCTGTAATCAACGGGGAGAGTTACCCAGCTCATTCACCGTCGACCATCTTCCTCGCCATCTCAATCATATCGAGATAGTCCGGGTCATCCATCTCAACGCTGAATTTCCCCTCCACCCCCTTCTTCTCTTCATACAGATTCCAAAACTCTGCTGCAACCGCCGTTGGTGTCGTGACTTTGGCATCATCCCTCACGACCCCATTGACCGGTACGCAAGCAATGTGAATTTGCGGTTCATACTTCTTGTGGAAGCTATACATTACATTATGCTGAGACGCTTTCGAGGCAGACAGGGAGAAGAAGTGCGGGTATGGGTCGCGATAAAGGCCGCCAGATGTCGTCAGGAAAGCCGGGCTGTGAGATGCTGATTTGGCCGTTTCAAGGAGCTGCGGGATTGCCCATTGGAGGACAACGTAGAGACTGACGGTGGTTACCTGTTGCAGGTAGGTGTGGTCAGGTCAACTGCAAGTTTAAGACAGCATCAACATCAGTGAATCACATACCCTGATATCTTCCTCTAGGCGCCTCGCCTCCCATTCCAGTATCTTACTCGGTCCCACTCGAGCCCCATTGTACAACACAACTTCCAATGGAACACCTGCCGCTTTTAACTTTCCGTCAACCTCGGAGAGAACGCTCTTGACAACGTCTTCGCTAGCAGCAAGGTCGATCTTCAGCGTCTCGACTATTGCGTCCGATGCCGCAGATTTGACACATTTCGCATCTTCAGCCAGGCGAGAGGCATCTCGGGAGAGGAGAACAACATGCTTGAATCCTTTCTCAGCAAAGTATGCCGCTGTTGACCGACCTATGCCTGGGCCTGAGCCGAAGACTACAAGGGCGCCTTTGGAGGACATGGTGATGATGGATTTGATATTCCGTTCAGATGATTTTTGGACTCGAGGTATCAGACTTGAAGGATGGAGTGAATTGGCACTTTTGTGACAGAGTTGAAGGGTTCATTCTTATACTGGTCTCCTGGTTATGCATTGCTTCGTATTCACATTTTATGTTCGGGCGGGGTGTCATCGTGCGTGTCCTCGAACATCCACTTACGGCACCTCCTTGAGGTCGACTTCGTGTTGCTCATGCTAGCTTTGTAAGCTTTGTAAGCTGTCTCCGGGTGTCTCTGGGAGGCTCTGGGAGGCCCTTTATGGAGAGACCCCTAAAATAGTAGAACAGGGTTCGATTGATCTTTGTACAATCCTGCCTGGACTCGCCTGAGATCTGTTCAGAAGCATGTTTCCCTGCCAAAGTGGCAACGGTGTCCAGAGATATAGGAGCGGCAATGAATCAAGCAGAGCGCAACGTCCACGAAGCGGCAAGTTCGGAGCGTTGCTACCGTGATTAGTAACACAAGGCTGAGACCCTTGCCCTCGTCCGCCATTTTCTAGGACCCTGACGGGCATGACATTCACAATGAGACTGCACAATCGGAAGGCAAGTACGGTACAATGTAACGGTGTGGCTCCATATCAATCATTATGCCCCAAGCTGCATGCCTCAGACATCGCAAGTCAAGTCGTTATGCTACATTGTTTTGAGTCATCCAATCCCGATTCCTCGCCATGCATAAAAAGATTCACAAATCGTTCCCCGTTAAGCATTACCACTCTCCATTTCCCACGGATGCAAACTCTCTGCATGTGGAATGATGGTATGCTCAAGGCCTCCCCGGATGTCGAGATCCATCGCTACGTAAAGTCAACTGTATTCGTAGTACCGCCAGTACGTCCATCCCTAGCCAACCTCGCTTGGGCGCGCTCGGCTCTCCGTCGCCTTCGATTGTTAGCATATTCGCTGGGTCCACTCGTCTCGGTCCCTGGAGACGTAATGCTTTCGCCGGGTCCGAGATTGCTAGTCGAGGCTGGTATAGGCGGCGGCGGCGGAACGCTATAGCTCGCGCCGGTTTGTGGATCCGTCGCCTGCTGTGTCCCAGGTGGAGGAGGCGTCGGATACATCGATGGCGCAATGTTCGCGGTAGAGGGCCGTGGTGTGGAGCCATCCATGGCGGCTTGTTGCTCTGCTTCCTTCTGCTCTGTCCTTCTCCATCGGTCGTTGGCGGCGTTGAGTCCTTCGCCTCCACTACTGCTGAGGCTGGAGTTTCGCCGCCTACGAGAGCTGCGTCTTTCTTGCCTTCGAGCTGCTCGTTGTGCTGCGGCCTCTTCTTCGGTCAATCGCCGCAATGTCACCTTCCTACCGTTATCTTGCGTCTTCACATGTATGCTCACCGGCGGCGATTCTAGCGAGTCGGTGTTTTGGGCGTCCTGCCTTCGACGCCGAGAATCTGCAACGGCCGCCGCACCTAGTGCGGCACCTCCCGCGGCAGCGGCTGCATCGGCTCCCGGATGATGGCGGTGGCGCTGGAGACCGGAGGCTGTTGTGGGGAGTTCGCTTCCGGACGACACCAGGTCGGTTCCATGAGGTGGTGGAACAGGTGGTACATCAGTCGCCACTGCCGATGCTGGGCCTGGCGCTGCTACCACCGGATCTGTGCCAACGGGCCGTATGCTCTCACGGTCTGTCAGCGCACTGGCAGCTGCAGCACCTGCACCAGCCGCTACGGGCGCGGCAGATGAACTGAGTCCACTCCTCCCTGGTCGGTGCACCGAACCATCGATGAAGCTCGAAACGTCCGAAGCAGTCTGGCTGGCTAGACGGCTGTGCCTCGGCCGTCTCGGAGGGGCAGTGCCATCCCCAGTATATCTGTGCTGTGAATTCATCCGAGCCATCTTCTCTTGCTCGATTCGCTGCCTTCTCAGCTCCTCCGCTCTCGCTGCCTCTTTCTTCTGCTGTCGACCCTTGAACAGCTGGCGGACTGCATACATAGCTCCGCCAGCCGCAACCGCTTGCTTGAAAGTTTGATGTCGACCTTGTCGTGATGGCGAGCTTGACTCATAGTCAGAGTAAAAATATTCTTCGGATGCTCTGCCAGACCCAGGTGTCATCGGCGGTTGGGCTAGTGGATGCGCTGGTCTCGCGCCGCTCGCTGCGACGCCGGTTGGAGTGACCGGTCTTGGTGGTCTCCCTTCTTCGAGACGAGATGCTGAGTCTGAACCGATCGATGTGTTGCCTCCCAGCGGTGGACGATACGGACCAACTTCCGATTCGTCATCACGACCTGCCTTTCTGCGGCCGAACAACGCTTTGGCAGCCGCTAGCCCTCCACCAATTGCACCAATCTCCAAGACCCGCTTGCCAAAGCCGGGACGACCTTGTGGCCTCGTCGGCTTCTCGTTGTAGTATGATGACGACGATGAAGAGCTGCTCGTGTAAGTCAAATCACTTTCTGAGTACCTCCGCTTCGGTTTCGATCGGCGACTGAATAGGGCGGCAAGGCCGGCACCCGCAGCGCCTGCGGCAGCAATCTTGCCAAATCCAGAATGCGATTGAGCCGGCCTTTGCTCGGCAATGACTTCGCCGCTGTACTCACTCTGGCCTGGGGCAACATGCGCTCTTCTCCTTTCATGTCGCCATTGCAGCACAAAGTACACGACCAACAGGAAGAAAACCCACAGAGCATATAGCACAAACAAAAACAGCGGAGAGCCATACAGTGTCAAGCCAAGCGCCACTTGTGCTATACCCAGCAGGGCAATCGCTCGGCCTAGCCAATGATGCAACATCGCCTTGAGAGGCACATGGTATCTCCTCCTGTTCCTCTCGATTCTGTGGATGACTGTACCTCCAATGACCTGCACCCAAACGAGGACGTAGAGCGCCAGTCCGATACCATGATGGGGATTTGTGAGACTTCTTCGCGGTCCGACTTGAAACCAGCCGATGGCGAAGACGGCCGTCGAGAGCAATAGCGTCGTTATCTGTAGCCATATGTGTGACTGCACAGCTCGTCGTGGATTTCGACCGTAGAATCGCATGACGAGAATTGCTGCTGGGACGACGAGGAGGAATGTGATTGCGGCCAGGATTCCATGCGCTTTGACCAAGCCGTGGTAGCCGGTCATTGTAAAGAATCGATTCCCCATTCCTATAAGAACAAAAACGTTAGCCGCTTTGGTATTTCTACCTCTTACCAATCCACCTCACCATTGTATCTCATTGTCGCAAAATTCAGTCCCACCAGGTTGGGCAACAGAAATGTGTCTCTTCCGGCGTCCCACGTGCCGTCACCAACGGTCATTGTGTCTGAATTGTATGTGCTGCTCCCTGGGGGAGCGAGCTGGGGTGAGGGCGACATCCTGTCACTGGTGTTGCAGCCTATTTCGCGGTTGGCTCAACAGTTTTCGATGTTTGTGGAGGAAGGCCTCCTAGCACGCTCGAGAGGACACCATGCGTCACGGGTGTTGGAGTACAAAGTGTCGATGTAATTGGTTCTTGTCGGTGTTGTGAGGTTGTTTACCGACTTGAATTGTTGTTTCGCTGAGCAGAGGCCAAACCTGATGATTCGCTTGTGGTGCGGGGACCGTATGCTCGGTGATAATCACTGCCGGCTGGTTCTCTTTGTGCTCTTGGGCAGAGAGAGCTCACAATCGCCAAAAGTGTTTGGTGTGGTAGGGTTTCACGGACAATAGAAGATCGCCGGTGAAAGGGGATGGACTGCTAATGAATCGGGGGCAGCTTACCCTCGAGCATATCGGTGAAGCAAAAGCGGGACTCAGTCGGCGCAGGGCCTAGCTGTCATGGATTATTGACTTGATCGCTGGCAGGACAACGAAGCAAAAGTGGAGACTTTGGGCTGGTCACGCCTTACGCCCCGCCAATCACATCCCGCTTCGGGCCTCAATCCTGAAGTGGTCAGTCGCGCAGGTGATGCTTGGATTCTGCCACGCATGTCCCATCGTCCTGTTTGGAATATTCTATGAAAGTGGCATCAACGCTTCCGAGTCATTGCGATGGATGAGCAGCTCGCTGAGTTCATAAAGGCGCTCTCTACGTGAGTTTGCCGCACTTCATCATGGTGCCCAGATCACTGACATGGTCACTCATTGAGCAGCTTCTGTGGGTGGATGTAGTAAGAGGTCTTTTGCTCCTGTCCTAGAAGCGTGGCTGAATAGTGAGCAGCGTGTATTCATGGTCGGCATCTTTCTATCCACAGCCCATCTTGAACTGGAAGCGCAAGTCCACCGAAGGCCTCACAGTGGACTTCCCTGCTCTCAATGTCCTAGGATTTGTCAGTTACACTATCGCGACCTCATCATTCCTCTTCTCGCCCAAGATCCGAGAGCAGTATGCTTTGCGACACCCACGTGCCCCAGAGCCCACGGTGAGATTCAATGACTTTGCCTTCGCTGCGCATGCGCTCGTCCTGGTGATCCTAACATACTCGCAATTCTATGCCTTCATCTGGAGATTTGAGGTGCCCAAGGGTCAAAGAACGAGCTCAGCCATACGTGCCATCTTGGTCGGAAGCATTGCTGCCGTGATACTTGGAATATATAGAGCTGCGGCAAACGATCGCGTGGACGATCCAACCGCCGAAAGCTGGACTTGGATCGATGTGGTAAGACGATTTGCCCAGCAGCGCTTCCTTCACTGATGTCAATGCTAGATTTACCTTTTTGGGCATATTAAACTGGTTGCGACGTTTTTCAAATACGTCCCGCAAGCCTGGCTCAACTATCAGCGCCAAAGCACACAGGGCTGGTCGATAGGTCAGATCTTGTTTGATGCCGCCGGCGGAATACTGTCCATGGCCCAACTCTGCATTGATGCAAGCTTCCAAGGCGACTGGTCGGGGATTACTGGCAACGTCGCAAAGTTCGGCCTCAGCAATATCAGCATGTTCTTCGACGTCATCTTCATACTGCAGCACTATGTTTTGTATCGTGATTCTCCTCCCGAGGAGCAGGAGGACGTGCATAGAGGGCTTCTAGATACGGATTGAGAACAGGCAGAAACGGCCTGGCCCATGGCTGAAGACAACAAAAGAGGTCACTATCTCAAACACATTTCCTGTGGTCACGAGAGGAAACTGGTCGGCCGGAAGGGACCAGAAGTTGCCAAACTCAACGCCAGATCCGAGGAAGCATCCCGAGACGTTAAATCTCGAGATGGCGGAAGCGTCACAGAAGCCTTAGAGCCCCCCATGCATTTTCTGACAGCAGTTGACCTTGCACCTTCCCTGTTCGCCAGACATTGGCGCATCGGGCCAGGCATATCTCGCCCTTTGCCCATCAACAATCCGTGACATCATTGGCTCTTGGGCGTTCTGAAGCTCGAACTTGATGCCAAACGGGCCCCAAAAAGGCTAGCACTGGAGGATCCTCACACGACATCGAGACGTTATCATCGCCTTTCGGGACTGAGTGCAAAACTGCCGATATTGCTGCGCGCGGTGTGTGATCCGCGTTGAAGAGCAGATGCAGCAAAGTCGGAGATCAAGTCAGCCGCGTCCGGCCAGGATCACATCCGATGAGGTCGACGCTGGTCACAAGCCTCTGCCAATGCAGGAGCGGGGAAGAGATTGGACTGCTGAGAGAGTACGGATGTGTAGATCAAGGGCACGAAAGTGAAAGCCGAACGAAATGATGAATATGCACTGAAGATAAGAAATCCACTCTTCTCCTGATAAGGATCAATGCTCCTTCATTACCGTGCGTGGCCATGATATTGTGATCAACGGACGTTTATGCTAGTTGCATCTTGCTCCCTATGGGGATGGTCTCGGCAGACAGATGAACTTCGGCATCTTGAGGCTCGTTGGCATCCGCTCGCTCATGGACTTTCCCATCCTATTGAGAAATATCTGCTCTTTTCCGCTTATGTCTTTGAGCGGTAGAGAGCGCAAAATAGGTGGAGTGATCATGGTGCAGTAGTTCACGTTTTGTCGCTTGCATCGCAGCAGAGGCACGAGCGAATCACGGCTGCTGTCCCCGGGAACTAGAACCGCAATCATCCTTGGACTCTCTCCACCCGATCGCTGATCAATTCTGTTCCCACTCAAGCCTCCAAAAGCAGCCAAACTTGCTTTTCAACTCGTCCATTTTCGAAGAAGATTGCAAATTGCATATCCGAGTCTTTAAAGACCGTTCCAGGCCGCCCGCTCTTCTGGGCGTACAGAGGACCCCGCATACAGCCGCAAGTCTAGAACACGAATGGATCAGAGATTTGGGGAAACTCCGTAGAGCACGGGCCGATCGCACGGCCACAATACCGTTGTTCAGGTGCTGGATTCGATGGCTAGGAAAGCAAATTCAATCGGAGCTCCATTTGACCTTCCGATGCCAACTATCACTGTTATTGGCCATGAAATCGGGTTTCCTTTCCCAACTACACCCGTGCCTTACCTAGCTCGAGAATAGCACGAAGAGTGTGACCCTAGCGTGAGCATCGAGGCCTGCCTTCGTTGGCTCGCTCGCTTTTCGTTGTCGCAGCCCATCAACCACAGGCCAACCCGTGCCAGGCTCTTTAACAGTCGTCATGCCATGCGAGAGGCCAGTGAAGCCGCTGTGTAGGGTACTTTCTCGTTCGCCGTTGCCGTTTCATCTTCCTGCGAAATTTACAGCTTCTCCTGCAGCCGGCCTACCGGAGAACAGTGCAACATCCATCTCTTGACCCTACAAAATTTGCTAATGTAGATACATAATTTGCTCCCTTTGGGACAAAGGGACGTGATCCAGACACGTGTCAGAGCAGCGGCCCAGCTAATCCTCCGCCAGCTCTAATAATTGCCATCTGCAATTGGACCCGCAGAGCCGCCAGACCCTTTAAGCGCTGTGTGGCCCTCCTCCAGATAGAGGTGTGTCTTTTGTCTTCTCAGATCCTTTCCCTCACCCTTGCAGCCCAAACCATGTTCACACCTGTCGGCAACGTGAGGGTGTGGAAAACGGCTCATACCTGCTGGCCTGCTGGACGTGGCGGTAAGCCACCGTTAGATCAAGAGCTCCATTTTGAGGCCTAGATGAGAGGCAGCCCGTATGTCTGCCCGCGGCCATGCTCGCTCTCTCGTACCCCTTTCGCCTCTTACCCTACCGTCGAATCATCATATGCGCCCTGCCCTACGATCTAGCGGCTCTGCGATCGAATTTTTCCTTCTTTCGTAACCTTATCAAGACTTTCAGCTCTGTCCTTCCTCCACTTCTGCCCGGCTGTCTTAGCCTCTTTGGTCGCTTGTGGAAGCCACGCATCCGCTGACATGTAGTTCAGTCTGTCTGTCCCGAATAAATGGGGCTTTCCTGAGCCGATCAAAGCTTTTTGGTTATCAATTGCGGCTCTGCTCCTCTGCAGCTGAATTGTGTGGTTCACGGCCCACGCTCGCCATATTCTCTGTCCGTGATCGTGCCATGGAGGAGTAATGTTCCTCTATGTCACTCGTTGCAGACTATTCAACCTTGGAGGAATATCTTGAGTCACAACGGTCATTGAGGTCGCCCACATTACAGCGATCGTCGCTCAACTCGAATTCCATACTCACCCCACCGCCACTGGTAGACGCTCCTGAGGGGTTTGAGTCAAGTGACCCAGATGTTACACCTAGAGGAAGTCGCCCAGAAACGCATCAGGGTTCCAAGGGTCGGCCGCAACCATCCTTGTACGATACCCTGCTGATAAGAGCGTTAGGACCTCATTATCCGGCTGACATAGCTGATCGAGCTGGCACGGAGCTGCCGGTTGACGAGCCAGAGGTGCCGTGCGAGGACAGAAGTCCAGACCTGGCTCATGAATATTCACTCATGAGTAGAGTGGAGCCTCGACGGGATGTGATTGACACATCCTCCCACCCGGAACTTGGGCAGCATGCTTTGACATCATCCAAGCGAGCTTCGGAGAAGCTCCATGATGCTCTCGCTTCTCGGCACTCGAACCCAGTCACCCAAATTCAGAGCGGTGAATATTATGGCGATGCCATGGCCCCAACCAAATATGCAGGACATCCATGTGGGGACAGGAAAGAAGTCAGCATCAGTATCACAAGTCTCACAAGTCTCACGAACGACGAGGATGCCGAACCTCTTCATGTATCTCACCTCTCGATACAAGCATCACCAGACCGGGGACTCGACGTTTTGCCGCCACCCAAGCCAGTCTTGCCGTCTCTTCGCACCGGCAATACTTCCTTTGTGTCGCCACACCACCGACATGATTCGATTACAGCCTCTCCAGCCCTAGCTAGATTTGCAATCACCCCTCCTGACGGACATCCCTCCCAGACTCTGCCTAAGCTCCAGAATCACCAATCCCCCGATTCTGCCTCGGGACAATCTCCCGATTTCAGACAAACACTACCATCTCTGGAGACAGCTCTGAATTCTGCCACAGACTCGAATGGAACTCCTTACGTTGACCTCTCACCAGGCTTGACCAGACCGACGTCAAATCAGCATCCACAGTATGGCTTATCGCCAGCGGCATACACCCAGTCCTCCACACCAACAGTGACCATGTCGCCTCCAAGGTTCTCGACAAGTCCAGCATATTGGCGGACTCTGAGTCAGAACAGTAGTAACTCGACAGCATCGGACAATGCTTCTGGACAAGGGTCCCATAACACATCCACCCCGGTCACACGGCCGTCGCCATCGCAATCGGTGTCCACTCCACATTCGCAGTGTCCGCCTTCCGAGCACGGCAGCCTTCCTGACCCGGAGCTGACTCTCGTTGGAAGCGCAGAACAATCGGACACAAGTGCACCATCGAGTTCGACTGCTCCACAAGGATTCACGTGCGCTTTCCCTGGCTGCACAGCAGCCCCATTTCAGACACAATATTTGCTGAACAGCCACGCCAATGTCCATTCAAATCAGAGGCCACACTTTTGCCCTGTGGAAGGTTGTCCTCGAGGTCCGGGTGGTCAGGGGTTCAAGAGAAAGAACGAAATGATCAGGTAATTGAATCTCGCCCGACTAGGTTCAGCACATGCTAACAAAGATAGACACGGCCTAGTGCACCGGTCTCCTGGTTACGTCTGTCCGTTCTGCTCTGACCAGCAGCACAAATACCCCAGACCAGATAACCTGCAGCGGCATGTGCGAGTCCACCACATCGACAAAGATCGAGACGATCCGCTGCTGCGAGAAGTGTTAGCGCAACGACCGGAGGGAGGCAATAGAGGCCGACGGCGCAGGCTGGGAGGATGACGAGATACATGAAGAGAGCGAGGGATATACCGAATACAATACACGGGCACCACACACCCTCTCAGCAAGGAGACCATTCATCTCCTAGATTTGCCCATTGTTGCTCCGAGCGAGATATGTGCCGGATCCGGTTGCCGAGGTTCGCATGATTCTGCAACATGCAGAACTGCTACAAAGCGGTGAATGCGAAGTAGCTTCGCATTTTGGGCCAGTCGATGATGTGGGTTAGGATCACAATGGTCGGCGAAACGGTTAGGCGTTCGCACAGGTTGCAGCGGGCAAATTGGTTCGACTTTTTCAGAGCACATTCTTCATTTGGCCTGGGTTAGGGAGTTTGCCGTCTACGGCTGCTGGACCATGTTTGCCCTAACCTCTTGCGCATCTCACAGGTGTCTAGTGATACCTCGCGTACGTAGAGCAGTGTTGGGCAATCAGATATCCTCGGACGGGTTTCCGAACTTCAATGTTGATGTTAATGTTGAGTTTTTATCGCGTGGCTAGTGGATGATACTGTCATGGAGAATATATCCGTACCCGCCGAACTGGAGATTCTTTATCCGCCCTTTTCTCAAATGTCCGATCGCCGAGACTAGCAAGAAAGTGATGTCAGAACACCATTGCACGGCTCTGGAGATGTTCGCCGTCCACTGCTAGTATTTGTGGAGGCATAGGGCGGAGAAGGAAAAGCACCCGATATCTACAGTGGCGAGAATGAAGAACGACATACTAATTTATGACGCCGATCGCCTCCTAACCGGCCTCATCATTCTTGGTCACGCTCATCGCAGGAAGCCAGCCCAGGACACGATAGCTTCTCTATCCACAAGGAACCAACCTAAGGCACCAGCAATCGCAGCAGCCGCAACAGGCATCACCGGCAGCGCCATTGTCGGGCTCTGCAAGGAACTCTCAATAAAGGTAGGGTCTCCACCCTCTCTCGCCCCCAAGCAGAGGCCGCAACATGCCAAAGCCAAAACCAAACGCGCCCACATGGATCTCCAGTCCGACGTGCCAACCACGGATAGAGACCTCTCCGACAGAGCAAGGACCTAGTCTTCTTCTATGCTTCCCTCGCTCGCGACAGCGAAGAGGAAGCCACCGAAGATCAACGGCGACCTGCTGCAGGACATTCTGGACGCACTCAGTACGCCCTGAAGCAAGTCAACCGTATGGCGCTAACGTGTAGCCTGAAGCAGTACGTTGCGCAACTTGGCCGAGCGAAACAGCCCATGAACAAGGAGGCCCCGATCGTCGAGGGTGGGACCTAGCTACCAAACTCATACCACAAACGGCAGCAGATCTTGGTCGACAACACGCACAATGCGGGATGCAGCTGGGACTGTAGCGCTCCAGCAGAATGTCCTAGGTTGCTCCAGGGGGGAATTTCATGGGCGAAAACTCGACCCTCGGAATTCCGAGCTCCGAGCTCCCCATTCCCCAGGTCAAAGACAAACCATTGCACTTCTTAACTGCTCGTTTTCTATGAGCTTAGAAATCACCGCTACTGATTTCGTCAGGAGTGGTGGATGATTTCCTTCAAAAAGGTAGACGAAATCCAGCAAAACTTTTGCTTGCAATCCCCGGCCACACAAAACCTAACGCTTTGTCTTGGCCGAGCGCCGACCATGACATATGTCGATCAACTGGTTCTAGAGAGTATGTCATTACACTCCACCTATCCGATCTACCCTTCCAACAAGGACAACTATTGAAATCTCGATTTTGGCCATATAAGTCTTCCTCATATGACTGGGCCTCCATTCACGACGTTGACAGCGATACCTTTGGAGGACGACGTGTTGCCAATTTGTATTGGCGACATGATCCCCAAAGGCTTGGGCGCTTTTTTGGCCTAAACCCCGACCTGGGTCAAAACCTGGGTCAACATCAGTTTGAAGAGGTTAGTAAGTGGTCACGTAATCATGCACGTTGCTTACCCCCGCTAGGTTTTTGGGATTGAATGAGAACAGGTGCTAGATGGGAGTCCCGCCACTTCCGAACTCACCCACAACCCGCCCAAGGCTTGGTTAATCTGAGGCATTGTCGCTTGGTGTCCAATTTCCAGTCGCACTTATGCGCCTCTTCATCTCCCTCAGCAAGTTTCCTGTCCGTTCTATACTTGCTGATTCCTTCACAATGGCTGACAGGAGCTCTCCGAGTTCCAAACATCGCTCTCTCAGGCTGTTGGCTTCCTGTCTCAACTGGTCATCAGGCACAAACGACAATCCAAGGGTCTTTCGCAGCTCAGATGAAACGTTCGAGCTCTCTGAGTCCATGCGCTGCAAACCGCCGCCTTGCAGGTCGATCAGCGTCTGTTCCAATTTCTGGCGCTCAAAATTCCACGCTTCGCGGTCGGCGTTGAAGCGACGAGTTTCTTCAACGCTCTGAATTTGCAGTCTTGAAGACATGGACATGATCTGCCGCCACTGAGCAGCGTCTGCCCGTAACTGGTTCTGAAGCTGCTCCTTATCCTTGGTGAGGCTCTCAACTTGACTGGCCAGCACATTTACTTCGTTCCTTAGCCTTGCTCGCTCTTCAGTCAAAGCTCCCAGTTCGCGGCCCATCACTCTGGATTTGGTTTTGAGTTGCTCACATAATGTCTGGATCCGATCGTTTTCTGTTCTGAGCATCGCTATGGTCTGGTCACGAGCCTGGAGCTGCTGTCTCAATGCCTGAGTGGCGTTGTTTGTGAGCGTCTCGTGGACGGGACTTTGTGGCGCTGGTGCCATGGTATTTTGATATCCGACGCCATCACTGATGCTACGGAGAGAAGGCAATTGATAGACGCCTGGTGGAGAGTGTCCATGATGTCGGCTCAGATCGTCCATGGTGAGTATAGCTTTCCTCTCCCTGTATCATGCAAGATGGACCTCGTCCGGCTTTATGGTGGCGGCACTACTTGCCTGTATTTTCATATCTGGTCGCCAACTTACAGCAGTGTAACTAAGGTAAGCATTAGCAAGACTGCAATACCGCTCTGCGGAAAGGTAAGCGGCACGTGTTCTCAACGATGAGAAATATATGTGTCTTTGCCACACGTTTGCTCTGGAACTTGACCGGAAATTAAATCGTGCACATTCCATTTCTCGTTCCTGAACCAAAGTCTTCAAGATTGTGCCTCCGCAAGACTGTGGAGTGATCCAGGCTTCTTAGTCGTTTTGCCACCAGCCTGATGGCCCGTCCGCAAGCAAAATGGTGCGGTGGCCTCGCAAATTGGTATGGGGTGGCGAAACGAGATTTTAAATAAAATACCCAAGGCCATACCACAAGCACTCGGGACCGCCAAAGCGAATTCAACCGTGCATAACGCAGTGTCACCAAATTCGTCCCTGACCAAGCTTCTTTGGGTGATTAACGGATTTTGTTCTTCCTCGCTTCACGTACATGTTTGCGAGAAGTTGCCAGCCGTCCTAATGCCCCCGGTTTCATAACGATTTAACATCATACCCACATAGTTTCGCGGTCAACAAGGAATCCTCTGACTCAATCGAACTGACTCCTCAACAAGCTAGAGTTGATCGTCCCTGATGAATTCGAGCATGGTAGTAGCTATCTCCGAGTCTAATTTCCAATCAAAGTAGCCACCAGCTGCTGACAGCGCAGGCGGAATATGGACCATCTCCATGGAAGCTCAATGCAGAGCGGGTCATGACGTGGCGCTTACATGACCTACCATCCATGGCTCTGGACACTGTATTTCGCGCCTGCTCGTCCTGAGTATTAAACAAAATTTCTGCTTCGCTGAGTCTGCTCAACACCGCAGGATCTTGATGTCGCATCCCACCCGAAGTCCAGACCTGCGACATAGAAAGCATGGTGGTGAAAAGGTGAATGGAATGTTTGACAGCAGTGGCAGTGTAGTCTAAATTTGGCTGGCGAGCATCCGGGGGCGCTGACTTACGCTCTTTGAATCTCCGTAGGGGAAGGGTGGCCTTCGATAACCATTCGACATAGGTCTTGATTGACTAGCATGTATAAGCTTGAGAATGGCGGCAAAACGCGACATTGGGCAACTGTTAAACACCGCCGAGGCCCGCCTTTTCCATCTCGCGCTGATGACAGCGAGTGTGGAGCGGCCGTTCCAAAAACAAGCGCCAACTCCGTTAAAAGTTGTGGAAAGGCACATCTGCAAATAAGCCTCACATCCGCCGCTGTTGGTGGGCACGTTGCCTCTTTGCGAAATCCTTGCAAAGCAGAGCCTCTTTGCGATCATGCCAAAAGACAAAAGGATGGCATTCTCATTGACAGCCCAACCCAGATTCAAGAGGTGCCGAGGGAATGACGTATTAGGGGAATGGCCCTACCACAGGCGCCTGTTAATGCTGACAAAGACAAAGACAAATCCATCGTCGGTTTAGCGGAGGGGCTTGGATGCCTGAAAATTCTCCCTCACTGGGGTTTTCGTAGATGCCTGAAAAATCTCCTACAATGGGGTTATCGAGGATGCCTGAGAGTGGATGGCGGCTTTTGTTGGGAGCATCTACCTCCACACGATCAGAGTGATTAAGTGGCATGTGGTATATCGTCACGAATCCCATATCGGGCAAGAGTGAGATTCAGCGGCGTTGTTCCGGTCTCCCAGTCCGTTGATAGCGGCCGTAACTTCTTGGTCCAACCATCGTCGATGCTCCGTCGAGAGATGATTTCCAATTTGAAGCATGACTTGACACTGCGATAGGAGGCTCTTGGCTAATGAAACATGGCTTTGTATGGTCAAGGACAAACTGGAGTTAGATGGAGAGACTGACAAATTGGCAAGAGTCGCCATCGACGACGCAACTTGCTGCTTGAAACGTTGTAAGTCGGCCGAGAGCCGTTGCTCAAAGACCAAGTGCAAGGATGTGCAGTCTGCATGGACGAGTGGCGAGTGGGTTCCATCTCCCTCGGTCATCCCATATCGCCAATGGTCAAAAGCAGCCGCCAACCCATCTTCTCCTTCGAGGATTCGCTCTAGGCTTTGCAAGTCCCGGACGGCAATGCTTAGATCCTGTACTGACTGGCATGTCTTCTGATAGCCATGCTCCTGTTGCCAAGAATCAAGAGCAAAGAGGTTTGATGCCGTGCTGAGGGCCTGTTTCTCCTCTTGGACGTCTGCACGCACAGCCATCAGCTCAGCCCGTCTTGCTGCAAGGGACCCCTCGATACTACGCTCATATTCCCGAATGCTGCGTGAGGACTCTTTGTGCACGACAGATAACTGTAGAAGCTCATTCTGTAATGGCGCTAGATGGATGGGGTGGGGACTCTGGCGCAAACTCTGGGAGACAAGGGAGTCGGTGTGAGCTCCTGGCACAGTTTTGGGCTTGGTGGGACTAAAAGAACGTTGAGAGAGGGCTAATCTGGACTTCGCAGTCGCCTTTGCAACGTCGCTGTTGGATTTTGGATTGGCGTTGATGGCAACAGCAGAAATGGAACGTGCGTGACCAAGTTTTGGGCGAGCGTTCAAAGGTGGCAATATGGCACTCCGCTGGCGAGCATGGCCCTTCACAGGTGGCTTTGGTGGACCCATGTTCATTTGATGACTGTGACCGGACTGGCTTGATGGACTTCGTTTGAATGGACTTGGTATTCTAGAAGAATGTTGAGCTCCGATTGTGGAATCCTTGCCAGATGCCACAGAAGATGCTCCCGCATCCTCGGATGATGCTGCGTTTGTCTCTTTTGGATTTTCGTCCTTTTGCGGCCTCCGCGGCTGAGCGGGTCGTGTAGACTGCGCCGGACGAGATGTTGTATTCTTTGTGTCGGTGCTGGTTGTGCGAACTGAAGCGGCGCGCACAGGGAGAGGCATGTCTAAGCCTCGTCTAAGCCTCGTATGTATGACCTCCTTCGGTGTTGGGAGTCAAAAGATGACCAGACAACGATGAGGCGGCTAATAATGTTTTTGATATTGGTAAGTGGTATGCAGTAAGGACGACGCGGATGATTGGCGTCTTGATCGATCAGTGCTGCGTTGAAATTGAAAAACATGCGCGATGTCTGCTACATAAACAATGATACTTTAGGATTAAGAGCATTGGAATCGTTGAGCTGCTGCTTGCTAAAGTTTTTCGTACAAGCCATCTTACCCCTAGGTACAGTAGACAGTGAAAGTCGCAAAGTATAGGGTGGTCGTCCTGATGCCGTTTGGTTTTCGACTCTCGGCTAACTTTCCATCCTCTGATCAAGCTCGAAGCATAAGACCGAGAACACTGGACGAGGAGCCATCTGAGGATTTGGAAGAAAACCCCGAGGCCGGCCTTGCATACGCCTTGGAAGATGTAGTGGCAACGAAGTATGCTTATCAACTAGACATTAAGCAGAGCGAGGGATGAACGAAATCAGGAGAGCCTGAAGCACATTGCAAGTGCAAATCATGGTGCTCGAAGCTAAATCCAGAAAAACAGCAAGAGGCCGCACGTGTTTCATGATGTTGATCTCAAAAAGGATGAGGAGAGGTGGGTACCAATAAAGGCTCACTTCTGGATCGAGTATCCAGCTGTCACGAGACCTTATTGTGAGCAGAAGCCGCCAATGAAGGGCAGCCCATGTGGAATCATTGGCATGAGGCCCAAAGAACTGCATATGCAAAGCTCCCGACGTACTCTTCTGTGTAGCCATACTTCCATTGAGGCAATCTGGGGGGTAAGCATTGTGGGCAGCTTCGAAGCCTCCAAGATCAGGACGTTGAATGCTGATCATTGCTCGAAGTGATGCTTTCAAACTGCCACTTCCTCTCTCTTCAGCAGTTGTATCTTACCCGAAAGAGCGGTCGTCAGAGGGCTTTCCTCTTTCGATTCGCCCAGCGACTGTGGCTGTCGTCGATGGGATGTGATATCAATTCCTAGCACGCCACCAATGTAACCGCCACGTTCGCCAGGCACACTGAACTCTCGAAATGTATATCCCCATTCGCTGAGCCAGTTGCGGACACCTTTGCCAACCTTGTCCTTCCCATTCTTGCTGTGGTGACCGGTGCCCGTGATGGCGTAGACTACCCGGCGCCCTCGTTTCTCGTGCGTCTTTAATATGTCTTGGAGATATTCTATCGCTTCTTCTGGATGTAGGCCATGGAGGTCGATGTAGAGCTCTTCGTCTTCTTCGCCATCTCGCAAATGCTGATTGCGTTCTTCGTACAGCGCTTTGGCCGCCGCGCGGTGGGCTTTTCGCATTTCCTCGTTTTCTGCCTGACCTCGCAGGGAGAGCGCTTTGGCGGCTCGAGCATCATTTCGGTTCCAAGCTTGTGCAGCACTGGCAAGGTTAGTAGGTAGCCTCGGCATGGGTGAAAAGAGAAGTGAACCTTTGCAAGAACTTGTTGCGAATGCTTCCATGCTTGATGGCTTCAGCACGGTATTTCAGATACTGCTGATTAGCTTTGGCACCTGTCTCGAGCCAAGGGATGTGCTGCGGTTCGGGGATCTTTCGCGCCGCAGCACTATCGGCACCGCCAAAAGCTCTAATTTTGCGGCTGGCCTCGGCCTTCCGGAGTTGGGCAGGCGCCGGAGATGGGGACATCTTGACCACATCCGCCAGTGAGGACGGCGCCTCCTTCTCATTCGGCGCATGTCCATGCCTCGATCGGTGGCCGTGGTGTTTGGATCCGCGTTTGGCGTTTAAAGAGCCAAGCGAGGGGAAAGCATCCGGGTCATCCATTGACAGCGAGGAGGGCGTAGCCGGCCTGTTCTGGTGTCGCGAGCTGGGTCGTGAATGTGGTCGGGAACCTGGACCGATGCCAGCAAAGAAACCTCTCGAACCGTGCACGGCGGGAGACATTGAGGGTGAGAAGGCTGGGGCTGTCATGTTGAATGCGGAAGATCCGCTCGGGCCGCGGGGAGTGTTACCAAGCGCCGGGAATTGTTCACTGCTATCCTGCAATTGAAACGCCGCGGTCGAGTTTGACAGCTGCTCGTTCAAATTCAGATGGGTCATGAGAACGGACGGATCATGAGAGAACTGGCATTTGTCTCCTGCTAGGCATTGACCATTCATCCAATATCTAGACGTTGGTTAGCCGGGGAGAGTCCACAGAGTCCACGGAGATTCTTTGCATACTTGCACAGATAGCCACTGGTGTCGTGAGCAAAACGGCAGTCTGCTCTCAGGCACGACCCAGAAGCCAGCCAATATTTGCAAACAATAGGACTCTTCGAAGACCCGGGAGTGGAGGGTCGAGCCTGTGTTGTAGCCATGGACTTTCCCACCAAAATGTTATTGTCTTTGCTTGACGTCGAACTGGCACTGCCTCGGTTGGATCCGAGCAAAGAAGCAATGGTCGCTGCGAGATCATACGAATTCTCTTCGAGCGCCGATTCTATCTGGTCATCTGACATTTGATCTCCTAGGACGGAGCGAAGCATGTCATACGGACTCATGTCGGGCTGTGGCGTCCATTCGGGCGCTGCAGCACTCAGAGATCCAGTGCCGGTAGAGGATGCATTACTTGCCGTCTCGTCTGCCACCAGCCAGTCCACGGTGTCACTCCCATAGTCGCCGTATACCTCTGGGCCGGGGCTCGCATCCGAGAACTCGTAAGCGTTCAGGCTCGGGCTATGCGGAATGGGGTGGGCCATGGCCAGGCGAGGAGATGGCCGGGGGGATGCGAAGGGGGAGGCTGCGGACCGCTGGCGGGAGAAGCTAGGACGTGATGCAGGGAAACCCGACGACAGAGCTGGGCTTGAAGAGGGAGGAGGGGAGGCCAGTGGCGTGGGCGCTCGATTGATCTGCCATGGCGCCGGCGAGGACTTGCGGATGACGGTGTGTCGCTGTGGCATCTCGTCATCGCCCTTAGCAGCGTTCCGATGCCGCCACAAGGCGTCTAGGATGGCATTCTCAAGAGCAGAACCAGTCAAGGTGGTCTCTTTCCGGAGGAGGTCTTCCAATTGCTCGACCTTGTCTTCCTCGTCCAAGGCCTGATTGTCCAGGACAGTCCTGCATAATTGATACTGCTCTGCCGTGATCATGGTGCCTCGGCGCAAACCACACCCGTCACGTTGCTGTCCCTATGCTCGTCTTGTGTCGCGATCTGAGTTGATGCATGGAAAGCAGGGCGCCGCTCGGTTGAGTAGTGGTGCTGACCGATAAGCGAGCGAACGCGACGTCTTGTGCGCCTTTGCCGTCAATGCGCCGGTATTCAATATCGTTCCTTCGTAAGGCTCGCTCGGTAATTCGTCCCGGAAGTCACAGGCTGGAAAGCAGACGGACGGACTGTCCAGACACCAAACACGCTGCAGGGCAGGCAGGGCTCGTCAATGAAAGGGTTGAATATCAGGGTGTCTATCGTGTCAAGACCCAAGGGAGGGAGTGTGCGACGTCGTCTGACTGCCGGCGGTGTCTATCAGTAACGTCGTATCCTATCTTCACTGTCTCTGAAGCGACTCATGCGGCTGTAGTCTCCGTGCAGTCCCGCAATTCTTTGGGAACACTGGCTGCACACTCTGGCGCTGATTGGTGATGCCCGCAAAGGGGTCCGTTCGACGTCATCCGGAGAGACCGCAGCTCCATTTAGTGCCTGGATACGTTTTCAATGCGAGCGCAGGCGACAACAGGAGTCGCATCTCTGCTATTAACCCCAAATCATCTTCTACTCTCACGCATGTTCTTTGGGTGGTGCAGCCATGCTTGGTGTATGATATTCGAGCATCAAAGACCACGTTCTCACTTCTCTTCAGTACCCTTCTCAGTGCCGCCCAAAACATGGTCCCTTCGATAACACTTCCCGTGTCTCCCCAGAATTCATCCGCCGACTTGCTCAGTCCATCCTATAATCGACCGTGGAATTCGTACGCGAACAGCAGAAGGTCACCCTTGGCGCAGAGCAGGAGCGCTGAGATCAGAGATGAAATCATTAACAACGCCGAGAAATTACAGAGAAGGGTCATGGCAACCTACAACAAGATGACGCCTGTGCAGCGAGTTCTTTCCGCCTTGCTTCTGGCCGCTGCGGGTGTCATGGGCATGCTGTTTTTGGTCTTCAATGAGAGGATATTCGGGTTCCTCGAACCTTATGCGGAGAAATGGAAACACACCACCGGCGGATGGACCATCCTCTGGGCCCTCACATTCCTGACCGCCTTCCCGCCATTGATTGGATACTCGACTTGCGGAACCATGGCCGGATTCGTGTATGGTGTTGGTGAAGGCTGGCTCATCTACGCATCTGCCAGCGTCGCTGGGTCGTTTTGCTCCTTTATCGTGTCAAGAACCATATTCAAACGATATGTCGAGCGCATGGTGGCCAACGACAAACGCTTCGCGGCACTGACCATGACGTTGAAAGAAGACGGGATCAAACTGCTGTGCATGATCCGGCTCTGTCCCTTGCCATACTCGCTCAGCAACGGAGCCATGTCGACCTTCCCGACCGTGCAACCGTCCGCGTACGCCTTGGCAACCGCTCTGGTGACGCCCAAACTCTTCATTCACGTCTTCATTGGCAGCAGGCTGGCCAACATTGCGAAGAACAAAGGAGAAATGACCACCAGCACGAAATTGCTGAATTGGGTTAGCATTCTCTTCTTCGGCCTGCTGGGTGCGTTTGTGGGGTGGTTCATCTACCGGAAGACAATGCAACGAGCACGAGAGCTTGAGGCCGAAGAGCAAGATCGTGCTCGACAACCCACAAGGCGGACAGGCTATGCTCCACCCGAATTTATGGATGACCCTGAAGGACACGTAGCAATCGAGACATCAATCCCGGACGATGATGACGATATGGCTTATTTTGACGACGAGTCAAGCCCTCAACCCTATCATGACGATCGCGCAGAGGAGGAGGATGTCTTCGGCAAGGGGGACGGCACTGACGACGACCACGACGACCTTAGAACGCATGGACAGAGGAAACAATAGACATAGAGCGGTGCATATCAATTCGCGCCATACTGTTTGTACTATCTGTAGCACTACCTGGCGGTGCTGTGAAAACAACTCGCTTTGCAGACCTTGGAATGATCAGCATCCCCCCTTCTCCCGTCGCCCACGGTCATGTACCTCGCTCCATTATTAGTCCTCCCTGCGGATGCACGGCTGTGCGACACTGATCTCAGCGCTAGAGCCGACGAACAAGGCAAAGGCCCTGTGGCTGGTGGCAACGAGACAAAGCACCACCACCACAAGCCAAAAGAACAGGCAGATTGGCAGATTGGCGGGAGGATCAGCAGAACCAGACATCGCGCTATTTTTGGAAATCTAATAGTATGGTCGGGCGCCCCCTCTTCCACGGCATATGTTCCGGAGAGTGGGCAAGATAGTACGTGCATTCGCCCTGTTGACGGTCAAATCTCATCGCCGGCCCAGCAGACAATCTTCGCAGATCTGATAGAAAACATGACCAAAATATTCAGGCACCTGAGTACGGACTTGCAGAAACTGGCAAAATGGGCCTTCTCCACTGGACCTTGGTGACCCTCGACGGCCCGCCGAAACATTCGCTTACAGCGTCTTGCATGGGACCGGCAAGCAAGTGTGCATCGTAGCAGTCGTAGCTCATAGATCTATGCCCATTAGCCGAGTATTTTGAGATGTTGTCAAGCGCTCTTCTACAATCAAATGTCTGCCATGGTTCTTGCGTGGCTAGGGTAAGGCGGACTCTCCTCCCGCTAAAGTTGTAGCCTTGCAGGAAGCGTTGAACTTTTTGTCGGCTGGTCAAGCCACAGCCCCCGTCTGACGCCCTGCAAAGTTGGAAGCGGTGCACCACTTTGGAGAACTATCTGGTCTTAGACAGCATGCTTTCTGGCCCTAGCATTGCTAAGTCCATTTGAGGAATGGACGCCACCTGTAGATAGAGGGAGAGACTCCTGCAGGCTCTTTCTTGTGGGCGTCACAGCTCCTTGTCTCACGCCTTTGGAATCTACTACCCGCGGTAAACACTCACTGCTCAATCCTGACATCAGCTTTCAATTTTGGCTACCCTGTCCTACCGACTCCCTCGCGTTTCTGACGGCGCTCCGATCCAACGCTAGAACTTGTTCATTCCATCGATATCTTTCTCGAGCGACACCTCCCTCATTCCAACGAGTCTCAACACGTTTCTTTTTGCTGCTTACCTCCACCTCTCATTGAATAGAGGCGCCCGGTGTGCGTTTTGAGCAATCGAGCCTCCTATCCCGTTTCAACTGCGTGGGCATCACAATCCGCGACCTACACGTTCAAAATCCGAGCTGTGCATCTCTAGGTCAGTCGGAAGCACGAAGCACGAGCATGCGGTATTAGGACGACGATCGCGAATGACTGCCTGATTGCTTCACTCCTGACCTCCAAAGAACCGCCCACGTCAACTTTCGTCGCATAGCCGAAGGTTCGTTGAGCATAGAACGAGCGTTTGCAACAGTGAAGAGAGAGAGAGAGTGTGTGTGTGTGTGTGTGTGTGAGGGAGAGAGAGAAAGAGAGTGAGAATTCGATGCCAACAGGCACTCAAGGTGCCATGGCTGGCGCTCAGCCCATCTCGCAGCCTTCGCATCGAGATGCGCCCGTCTCGAACCACATCCAGCAAGCTGTATCACCCCCATCAAAAGAGCAGTTAAAGTCATGGTGGACCAAATTTGGCAGGAGGAAGGACAAGCCAGAAGAGCAAGGTTAGTACGGAGAGTGCGTCAATGAGAGCGCCTCACTGAGCTCGACTCTTCGATCTACCGAGTCATCCACACTAACCTTTATACTAGCCCCAGTCAACCGTGGAATCTTTGGTGTACCCCTCTCCCAGAGCATCCTCTACGCGAATGTCGCCATTTCGCTCACGAACGAACACGGCGAGAGCTTCATCTATGGATACGTGCCCATCGTCGTTGCAAAATGTGGCGTCTTCTTGAAAGAGAAAGGTTCGTGGTCTCTGCCTGAACACAACTCCATATGCTGACACACCAAAATAGCCACTGATGTCGAAGGCATTTTCCGACTCAGCGGCTCCGCAAAGAGAATCAAGGATCTTCAGACGATCTTCAATTCCCCCGATCGATACGGCAAGGGGCTAGACTGGACTGGGTACACGGTACATGATGCCGCTAACATTCTGCGACGATACTTGAATCAGCTTCCGGAGCCGATTGTCCCCCTTGATTTCTACGAGAGGTTCAGAGATCCACTGCGAGCCTACCAAGCCAAGATTGGAAACGATGCTCAAGGCCAGACCATGGAAAATGAAGAACACACGCGCGCCGTCACCGCATATCAAAAGCTGATAACGGAACTGCCGGCTCTCAACCGTCAACTGCTGCTCTACATTCTCGACCTGTTGGCAGTCTTTGCATCCAAGTCAGACTTGAACAGAATGACGGCTCAGAACCTAGCTGCCATTTTCCAGCCCGGAATCATCTCACATCCGAACCATGACATGGCCCCCAACGAATATCGACTTAGCCAAGACGTGCTCATCTTCCTCATTGAAAATCAGGACAACTTCTTGATTGGTATGACGGGAACAGCCATGGATGAGAAGACAAAGGATGAAGTTAAAAGCGGCCCGCCATCGATCAAGGCTTCCAAACCGACTCTCGGCCGATCCGCTTCCACGGCAAGTGCTGGAGCAGACAGCCTTCGCCGGACGGCCGGCGTGCGACGGAATGCGTCAATGTCATCTCGAAACTCGCGAGACAGAGGCAGTCCTGGCGCATCAAGCCCAGGGACGCCGATCTCGCCGGCAGCACTGGGAGGCAGCATCGGGAGTGCCGGTGGGCTTGGACGAAGCAATACAGTGCCATCAAACCGTTCGCCGGTAGTATCCGCTCATCGATTTCAGAGAATGACGGAAGCCAACCAACCCAGTACACCAGTGGTGACTACACCAGCACCCATTCCAGGCTCCCCCTCTGACGAACAACCAAGTTCCAACAACATCCAAGCACCGACATCAGTGCCAGGCACGGATGCGAGACTCCCTGTCGCGCAAGCAATCCAACCAGCTGCCGTGGATGACAATCAGATCGTGGAGCCGCCCGCATCAGTGATCGCAGCCCAAGACGTACGACCAACCCAAGACGCGATATCAGTGACACCACCTAATGGCAAACAGAACAAAGACCGGAAGCTATCCAACCTCATCGCCAAATCACCTATTTTTGGACCTTCAGATCAACAAAGGGATCCCAATCAAAGGCAACCGAGAAAGCTGCAAAAGCGCAGAATACCGGGTAGCAACAACGAGAGTGCACAAAGCTCTCAAGCATCGCTGCATGCGGAGGAGGTCAGCAGCTTCCATACACCTATGCTGACACCAAACAACCCACAACAAGAGAGATACAATCCGATTGAAGGCTCCCATCCTCCGGTATCGAACGTCATGGCGACGCCTACACCCGAGCATCCCTCAGAGATGTCGACTACATCTCCACCACAAGGAATGCGAAATCCAAGTCAAACATTGAAGCCGCCTCGGTCTCCCACAGGATCAATACATTCACGAGGATCTGCAACGGACCCGTCGGATCTGGATGCACTGGATGATCCGGCGGTGCGGAAGGAGAAGAGGCGGTATCGATTCGGAAGGCCAGAGGCTAATGTGAGACCCTTGGCTCCTCCACCACCGATCGGACAGAATACGGGAGCTGGAACAAGCAATAGCTCACTCGGGTCTAATCGGCCCAGGAAGAGCTTTACTGATGAGTCGCAACTAACGCAGTCAAGCAATCTGGATGCGTTGAGCATGAGTCAACCATCAGCCATGAATTTTTCGAGTCGGGAGTCGACAGACTTGCTCAATGCGCAAAATCCAGATGCCGAGAAGAGAGGGTTTTTCGGCAAAATCAAGGCCAAAATGCAGCAGTCAAGAGAGGATAGGCGTGAGCGTGAGGCTGAAAAGGAGAGAGCAAAGAGTCCCCCGAGACTTCAACCAGATCAGGCCAATTCAAGGGGTAGCTTGTTGGCACACGAACATTTCTCGCCTAGAGGGCGATCATTTGACAGGCCTCGAGAAGACTCTGCGCCCACTGCACAAGGGAGGTATGAGCCTGAGAGGTCAGGCTCGAAGACGCTGATACCCCCGCATCCAGTACAGACATTTCCGGGAATGACTACGTCAGCTCCAGTCTCAGCAGCGCCCCCGCAAACACAACAACTACAGACCTTGGCTACTCAGCCAGCTCCGGGCTCAGCACCTGCTACAGCCCCCACCACGGCTCCTCTCATAGCTGCTGCTCCTGGACCTGTTCCAGCCCCCGCTCACACTGCGATGTCGGGAAGTGTTGTTGCAGAGAAGTCAGCTGGCCCTGCTCCTTTGGCCTCCGCTTCAGCGCCGATAGAAGACCCCCTCCAGGCAGCATCATCTGAAGCTCGGGCTGCGCCAGTTGAGCCCGCCCCACTTCAGACGACAGCGGAGGCCCCAAAGCAGGCTCAAGAGGCCATCCAGCCGTCGTCCACCACGTCAGAGTCAACGCAAGTACAGAAGCAAGAACAAACTAGTCAGTTAGCGGCCCAGCCATGACCATGAGCCCTTAATGCAGCAAAGTATGAAACGGCAGGATGATAGGCACCCGAGTTTTTCAACCAACATGTTGAGAAGAGCTCAGGATCTGGAATGATGAATGGAAGAAAACTAATGATAGTGATAGTTGGGCTATCCGGCTCTAGCGTAGTAAACCGTACCATGTCCATTGAAGTTTGAAAGCAACCCACTGGTGTGCCTGAATGCCTGAATCCCGAGACCACATCAAACAGTGCAAACTCGGAAGCTCCAAAGCCAATCATTCTCGACTCCGCCAAAATTTCGCGTTTGCGGAAAACCAACACACCAGAAGTCGCAAAGTTATACACGGTGCAAATTCCCTGGCTACCCCTAACAACTCGATGAATCTTGAGGCCATCTAGAAGCAGTTGTTTTCCATCTTCTCCAACTCTCTCGAGCCAGGTGCAGATCGCCAGCACTGGGGGAGTCTCAAACATCAAAATCTGCCAGCACCTTTCAAACTACTCGTTCCGGAACAAGACACTGCTCCGCATTTGCAAGCTCACCTGGGCTCAAGAATTGTTCACATCTGAAACGGTCTGACTCCTCGAGACAAACTTCGAGTATGGCCAAAGACAAATCCCTCTCCAAAGAAGAGCGCAAAGCCGCGAAGAAAGCTGCCAAAGCCGAGGCCTCTCTAGTCGAGTCAGCGGGCGTATCCAAAGACAAGAAAGACAAAAAGGAGAAAAAGGAAAAGAAGGAGAAGAAGGCCAAGCTCGCCGAAAAGCTTCTCTCGCAGATAGACGAGGCAGATGGTGCGGTGGTGGAGGTGAAGGGGAACAAGAAGGAGGTTGTTAAGAACGGGAATGTCGGCGCTGACGGAGAGGTCGTGAGTGAGGACGAGGAGGTGGAGGTGGAGATGGATGGCAAAGGGGCTGTTCGGCCGATCGGAGCGCTGGTGCCGTTTGCGAATCCGTTGGCGGATGAGAAGGTGGCGAAGAAGGTTTTCAGGAGTGTTAAGAAGGGTGAGTGATTTGTCGACGGTGAAGTGAGGGGAGATGTGCTAATGTTTGCGTTTGTAGCCGCTGCCCAACGAACGCTGAAACGAGGCGTGAAAGAAGTGGTCAAGGCCCTGCGGAAATCAGCATCTTCGGTTGGCGAGTCGGTGCCGATCGGTATTGTGGTGTTGGCGGCTGATATCAGTCCTATGGACGTCATTTCACATATCCCGGTGTTATGTGAGGATCACCACATCCCGTACATCTACGTTACAAGTCGAGCGGAGCTGGGTATGGCCGGACAGACCAAGCGACCGACGAGCGTCGTCATGGTGAGTAGGGATGTGATTAGCAAGAAGGGGGCTGAGAAAAGCGAGGATGGAGAGGAGTGGAGCGAGACTTACAAGTCCTTGGTGAAGGTGGTCGAGAGGGAGGGAAGGCATGTCAAGGTATGATTGAATGGCGATATCCTTGATGGTGGCCGAGGATCTCAGCCACCGCTGCTTGTGGATTGCGGGGTGGTGAACTTGATATACGTTCACTGTGCACATAGGCGGAGTAAGGAGTTTTCGGGAAGAGGCGCAGGATACCCAGGAATGCTACGAAAACGTTTGAGCTCTCATCAACGCTCGTCGGTGTCAAACATTCGCGTTATGACTCAAAGGCAATTGTGAGCTTTTGCCATGTGTATATCCTCTTTCCACCGGATTACGATCTGAAGTGTTGACATAGAAATACAGACGCGATCTTGGCCTGCCTGCCTCAGTCTCAGTTTTAGGGGGTAGGCTGTCTCGTCTCGTCTGGCACTGCTTCATTGCATCTCCAGTTGTCAAGCACCTCGTTTAACGCCCCCTTTCGAAGATACGGCGGCTGCCAAGTGCAGCTCTCAAGCAGCTTGGCGAAACGCTGTCCAACGACCAGCATTTTCATGTGTTCATGGGAGGACATCAATCATACAAAGTATAAGTAGTCACGGGTCTGGAGAAGCTCCTCGATCCAGGAAGCTCTGCCCATCTTGAAGAATCAACAGGAGCTGGTTCGCATCCTTGTTTCTGAGATGGATGAGGACGAGAAGAGATATGAACGGATTTGGAAAGACAAAGCCTGTCGCGCAAGACACGAGCGTCCTGCCCAACAGCCAATGCTCCCTCAACGGAGGACTAGACGAGAGCCTTACCACCACAACAACAGCTCCAATCGAGAGCACCTTGGCTGCCGCTGCGTGACATTTGCTTTCGATATATTTAATACATCGTGGAGAATTCTTTGTGTGGCAAAGCTCATTCTCCTTCTCTTTGCATTCCTGCTCAACCCCAAATTCCAAACCACACCTTCCGTCTCGGTCGTTCCTCGTCCGGCCTCTTGGCTCCGATTCGAACTAATCTCTCCTCCTCAGCCTTCGCGTCCTCTTCCTGCTTCCTGGCCTTCTCTTCCTCCCTCCTCTGCGCCATCTGTGCCTGCTCCACCCGCTTCCTGGCCATCAGCTCATTAAAGTCCTCACCCGGCCGTTGCCCCATCTCCTGCATCTGCGCCCCGATCATCTCAGGTTTATATTGTCCTCCTCTTTCCCTCTCCTTATTCGTCAGTCCGTCATCCCATTCCACCAGTCCTCGGACGTCCGGACCAGAGACTTCATCGGCGTTCAGATCTTCCATGCCGTGTGCGCGGCGGTAGAGACGTCGTTTTTGGGCGTCAAGGATGTTTTGACGTCTATGCTCGGCCGTCTGCTGGGTTGTGTATTCGAGATGCAGGCGGTAAACGCTCCAGACCTCGGAGAGGTAGTTTAGGGGGGAGAAGAGGAGCATGTTAAGGGGTGGTATGAGATGAGCGAAGGGGCTGGTTTGGGACCAGGTATTGATCATGCTGGTTGCTGCTAGGGTGACTAGGACGGCCTGAAGGGGTCAAGTCAGTAAGGTGTAGTCGACATGAGAGAACCGGATTCGGCGGGAAGCGTGTAGACCTTCCCCGTGGGTGGTATGGAATGCGAGCAATGTGGGTTTGGGTGCCAATGCCTCTCCTAACCCTTCATACTCGCCGTCGCCGTCTTTAGAGCCAGAATATAGACATACCATGGTAATAGTAACATGCACCCATCTTGTCGTCAGAAACCAATGCATGGTGGTTCCCTCATTGGGAAACATATGCGGATAGCTCTTCTGTTTACTCCTCTCTCTCTCCGCCTCGCTCATTCCCTGATTGTATGCTGCTCCGCCGCCATACATAGCAGTCGTTGAACGCGCATTTCGCCTCGAGGCATGCGACGGGGGACGGAATTTGTCCGGCTTTTCGAGGACTATTTGTTTCGGGGGTTGGGAACTAGACGTTGTGGAAGAGTTGGAGGAGGAAGATGCATATCGGCGAGCTGCGTGTGAGATGAATGAATGTCGTTCAGTTGCAAGCTTCTGTCGATGTATCGAGTTTGCGCTGGATGGATGAAGGTCGTTTCGTGGTCGGAAGAGCGCCTGCAGCACCCGTGCTGATGCTGATTGCTTTGCACCGCATTGCATTCTTGCTTGAGGTGAAAGGATATTGGACACTCGGCAGCAATGGCGCTTGCAATTGGTGGTATGCAGCTGCTACCTCCATGTCAAGTGCTTCCACTTTTTTGTCAATGAGGTCTCCAAGGCTGAGCAAACGAAGCAAACTTTGGGCTCAGGCTCGGGCCCCTGACGCCTCAAGCGGTTCCTTGAGAGGGTAAAGGACCAAATACATGTCAAGGGAATCAAATCGAGTGTTGAAAGGCTCAAACGGATTGATATGTTCATTACCGGCTAGAATACCTGATATCTGGGTATATATGCTAAAAGTCCCTTGAGTCTCGCAGTCCTTTCCTATGCCCGTACACCTGTACTCTTGTCTGTACAACCAGTTCTTTTCCTCCCTTCTGAGATTGAACAAATGAAATTAAAGATGCTCTGATGCCGCCTAAGTGTCACAGGTGAGGGCCACCATACTCTTGTAAAGCACATGCTTGTTCCATGTGCTGGTAGATGCCAAAGAGTGCGTCAAGGTCTCCCATTTTGAGGGTCCCCATAGAAACTCCAATGAGTGCGATGGTGCTAGATGTCCAACCGAGTAATATAAATCAAAAAAAAATTGTGTCACTGTCTGTTGAAAACGCCGTTTAATGCTGAAATTGAACGCCCGCTCCTAGCTTTTCGTACACGGATATCGTGGATATCAACAAGGTCTATGATGAGGTTGGTCAAAAGGACTTTTGGTGCAGTGTCGTCAAGGGGCAAGTGTCGAAGAGGCTAACCACTCATTTGTAGGTCGATGTTGTATTCAGCGCGAAGATGTTCGCTGCCGTTCGTGAGGCCCACTCATTATCTTCGTAAGGTGGTGTGGGCCAGTGTGATGGTACATGTTCCTCTTGCTTCTGTGCAGTAATGTTCAATGGTTTTGATGGTGTCTGGGTCAAGTAGCCAAACTGCACTCCATCCCGATTCGCCGATGGAGAAGGGGTCAGGTATGCTTGATGGCTTGAGATGTGTGCTGCCGACGGTGGATGTGGGTCTAACTTGGGCGAAGGTTGTGCATTCAGACGCCTAGCAGCCCGACGAGCGCCATGAAGTGCTTCATCGAGCAGTTCATCCTCTTCAGCTGGAATCTCGTACTGCTGGACAACATTCGAAGAGAGGTGTAAAGTTCTCCTTGATCGGGCTGGTGCAGGCGTCACTATGAAGGCTGAATTGTCACTGGACTTCTGTGATCGAGTGCGAGGTAAAGAATGTGTTCTCTTCAAAGTGCCCTGGTTAGTACTTTGAATTGGTGCTTGTCGTGATGGGGTCTGTGTTTCGCTCTTGTCGAGACTGTACCTCACATTCTGTAGTGCTTTATCAAGATCGAGGAAGTCTGTGTGGGCTTCGGGAATAATGTTGTCGACAATCATCGACGATCTATTGGACCAAGGGGCGGTTGCTGCTTGGGCCTCAATATCGTCTCCGCTCGGAGATGCCAGGCCATGGCGACCAGAGAACCGCCTCGCTCGTTTCCGAAGATGAGAGAAGAAGCTTTCTTTGTGTCCTGACGATGGCGAAGCGAGGCCGCTGTTACCATTGAGAGCTTTCTCAGCTTCTTGGCGATGAACGTCGGGATAGTGATTGCCATGAGAGTTGACTGAGAGCTGCCTGCCGATCTTCTTTGACTTATCCTCAGATGGCCGCGGCACCTTTGTGTCTGCATGTTGCCCAGTGGAGGGGTCTGCTTGAGCGTTGATGGTGTTGGGAAGAGGCGAAATCGGCTTGATCGATGGGAGGATTTGAATTGGAGCAACGGAAGTTGGTGCACCTTGCCATGTAGCTCTCTTGTTCGCCAGTGACCTTTGCTTTCCACTGCTATTCTCTGCTTGAGCTGCTGCTTTCACCTCATGTTGTGGCACAGCATGGGCGCCCTCTCGAGCAATCAGGGATCTTCTGAACCAGGAGGGTTTTGATGTCAAGGTAGGCTCGGTCTCTTTCGATCGGAAGCTGAGGTCCGAGTGTTTTCTTCCCAGGAGGCGTGATGAGCTCTTTGGTCTCAACGGGTCCACAGCATCAGAGAAGAACTCATGATCCATTGCTTGAAGAGAAGTCGGCCGGTTCTTGGGATCCCACATGAGACACCAAGTGACGAAATTGCTGAAGGATGCCGGCCATTGTGGAGGTTGCAGAATTGTTTCCATGGCATGGGGAGCCATCTGTGTTACTATCAGTGTCCAGCTCAAGACTCACGTGTGAGGAATCAGCTTACCTTTGGAAAAGAGAACCCCAGTTTTTGAGCTAGTCTTGTTCCTTCCCTCCATTCGCCTCCGCCCACTTTGGTACCTGTTTTTGTGTACCAGTTCCCAGGGCTTCCCATTATCTCACATACTCTCCATACCTGGTCGACTTCGTTACTGCCAGGGAAAAGAGGCTTCAAGGTGGCCACTTCGACAGCCATCGCACCGATGGCCCACATATCGACAGGAGCTGAGTATTCGCCGGCTCTCAGCAATACCTCGGGAGCTCTGTACCATCTGGTGGAAACATAAGTCGTGTACGGGAGCTTCGACTGCGTTTCTCGAGCCAGACCAAAGTCAGCAATCTTTATCGAGTATGTTGGCGGAGTCGAAGGTGGTGTGACTAGGGAGTATCGACTGAGGGCAGAAGAGTCGTGTGGCGCCGAAGATGACACCAGGATGTTTTCGGGCTTGATGTCGCGATGGAAGAAGTTGTGAGCATGAATGTGATCTAGGCCTGACAGGATTTGGTATAGTATGCTTTTCACACTTCTCACGTCCATGCACTTGTGGTCTCTGGCCTTCATCAGCTGGTACAGATTACCATCCATGTATTCCATGCATATGTGAAGCTTCTTGCTATAAGGGTCTAGGAAGATGTCGAGAGCTCCGACGAGGTGAGCGTGGGCAGGGAGGGTCTTGAGGAAGATGACTTCTCGCAGCTCCAGACACGGTGCAAACGAGTCGAAGGTTTTCTTCATGGTCTTAATGGCGATCTAGTAGCTTTTAGCACCAGTAACCATAGAAAGCCGGCATGCTCATTGCTTACCATTGTGCCTCTTCGGGCGATATTGGATCCATTCCCCCTCACGCGTGCGAGAGACACGCTGCCAAAGCTGCCGTCGCCGATATCCTTTATGACCTCGAATCGATCCTCTAGTGCTAGATTTGTGTGGGATGACGGCCTCTGGCCATACTCTAATGCCACAGTCATCGTGGATATGATTTCTCGTGCGTCTCCCTTTGGCGAAGGTCCGATCCTCAGCGTCCCTAGGGCTCAGATGAAGGCCCTTCTCAGATTGATGCTGTTCGGTACCGATCTCTTATAAACTTGTCATTCTTGCACTGGCCGGTCGTCTCCTAGATGCTCGTGGTTGATATGGTACGAAATAAGTCGGCCAAAGCTCGAGGAGTGGTTCAGACAGTAAGGAGTGTCGAGGGTCGAGCTGCTCAGTAGCGAACGTGGTAAAGGAGTTGCAGCGACGTGAAGGGCAACGAAATCAGATCAACCTCGACTTCACGCTTGTACCCATGAGCTAGTGACCAGGAGCTAGCGTTGCTCGAGAAAGAGGAATTTACGGGAGTTTGGATCCTCTCTGGTTGACTTGTGATGAGTGGATCGGCAGGGATTCACGGAAAGTGGGTGTGGCACCTGTCTCCTTTTGTTTGGCGTTTTAGCCCAGTGATAGAGACACTAAGATAACTTGGTCAACGATGGACGATCGAGGAGTGTGGCGGAAGACCAACCTCTATCGTCAGAAGGGGCAGGGTGAGGTCGTTGTGCCGAGATGACGGCCGGAATAAGGAAGGGCTTGTGGGAGGCGGTCGGGTTTGAGGCCCGTCGCGTCGAAAATCTGAACAGGGGACAGGGAAAGGAAATTGTCCTTGCACCAGCGCTCTCACACGCCGGATTTCGATGTGATGACAGGATTACCGTGACACAGTCCGGAACAAGGTGTGGTGATGGGATTTGGATCGTGAAATCCGGAGATGAAAAGAGCGGGCGTACGTGTTGACGGTACAAGCACTGGCTTTGAGACACACGGACTACAATGTTCGCATTCACCAGTAGCAGCGAGCGGTTCCGCGCCAGTCGGTCAGCGAGTGGAAGTGCTTCAGTGACACCGTCCAAGGGCATTGCCAGTGGCCGGAGACAACTGAATTCAGTGCCAGCCAGCACGGAGCGGTCGCAACACTCTCGTTACCCAAGGGTTGCTCTTGGTGGGTCTCGCTTATCCAGCAGAGCCGGCTTAGTGGTGCGGCGCTGATTGACATTGGGGCAAGGGCTTGTCTGACCAGTACTAAGCAGAACCGGCAGGGGAAGCCTTGAGGGCTTCACCGTATACGCCAAAAAAGCAGGAACATGGCGCCCAACTCGTCTCAGTCTAGCTCTCCGCTTGTCCCGTATTGGAAAACAAGCTAGCCATCATTCCCCGTGCTTAGATCCATCTTAGGGCTCTCCAAGGGCGCATCTAGCTTGAGCCGAAATCTTCAGGAGAGCTGTAGCGTGACCCACCAAAACATATCATTCAACGGTAACCACATCCTTGCTGTCAAGCTCGCCCTTCAATTTGGGGCTTACAGCTGTTCTTGGACCGCAAATTTCAGCCCCTGGTAGTCGGCCTTCAAACGAGATCTGGCAGTTCATGCCCACATGATCTGGGTGGTCCGTCATGGCGCACCATCACATCAGTTGTGATGATGTGGGAGGACCGTCTGGGCCATACTACACTCACAAAGTTGGAACCCCCTGGAGCAGCATGATGGTCCAGCGCTTTGACCAGAGGTTCCGAATGTCAACATCGATATCGATATGTCATGACGACGTGATGGGTGTGATGTGCTGCATCGCAATGATGTGATAGGTGCCAGATGCAAGCCACCAGGGGACAGGATCTCACAGTCCATGTTCGGAAAGTGGCAGGAAGCCGAAAACCGAAGAAATATACCGTGTCGCGTACATCTTTGTCCTCAACACACCCTGAAGGAATGGCATGCATCTTGCCGAATGCTCGGTCCGCCATCCTATTGACACCGTTCATCCAAGTGCAATGGCGTGTCAAGTACTTTGTCTGAGGAGAGCTGGAAAGCAAAGGACGGTGAATACACCGCAAGATGACCTTGGCCGAGCGTTTCTGGTGGCTCTCAGTTGCACGCCAACAAGTTCCTTCTTGCCGCATTTTCAACGTCATCAACATCCACACTCGTACAGTCCAGTAGACGTTGTGTTTTCGCTCCTTCGCCAGCGAATCTGCATCACGGCCGGAGGTCTGGAATACAGCATTCTCCTATACTTGTCTTTAGCATTCTTCGGTCCGATGGACACAATACTGAGCTAGCATCACAGCACTGTGCAGCAATGCAGTAGCGGCCACGTTGCAGCGGACAATAAGTGCGGAATCCTTGCCCTGGCAAGCTAGGTCATTCCCAGTTGCCAGGCGCACGTCCGTGATTTCGATGTAATAGGATCTAACGGAATTTAGCGTACCGGTCATGTATGTGGCAGCTCTGAGCTATTTTTTGCTTGGTTTTGGCCGCGGGCGGCAGCCACTTAGCCTCCGTAAAGCTAAAATTGCCATTTGTGTTGAGACGATCCAATTTCAATGCTATTGGTGGTTGGTTGTGCTTTTTCCAAAACCCCGTCATCACCTTGTGTGAGGTCGTTGTCATTGACTCGTTTCGTTTCAGGGACAACAACACAGGAAAGCGACTGTGGCGGGCGAACCAAAGAAATGACTCCAGAATGAGATGAACGCGCACGTGCTCCTTCCTCCTTCCAGACGAACTAAGGACATTCTCGGGATTGTATTCGGTGATGGATGAACAAACACCTTTACCACGTCTCTGCAATTGCAATCAACACGTCAACTGCCCCCGAGAGCGGCGTGCTGTCGTTGTAAGATGATCCTGACTTGGATGAAGCCTTTCTTAACCTCGTTTGCCGGCCCATTGCCGCATATCGAGAGGGAGATGTGAGCCTCCAATGCTTCTGGTGAGTCTCCCAAAGGAATCCACAAACCCTGCACCTTGTCCTCCTCGGCTTCTGATTCAATAGCAATGTAAATGCTTGACTGACTGGGACAGCGTGATAATCGACTTGTTCATGGAATCACGAAGGGTGTCTCCACGAACTCAGCTTACCTGCTTCCATGAAATGCAGCAATCAGCATGGCCAGCAATTGCATTTGATATATTGGTGCTCAGAGCTTCTGAGTTCTATTTGCTTCCTGGCATTCCAGTGAACTGTTCCAATACTTACACAGCAACCTCTACGCTGCTGTGGTTTGCAAGAGATATGACGCTTCATGTCGTTCTGTTCTCTTCGGTTGCCTTCATCACTCAACTTCCTGCCCAGCTGTCAAGGGCCACAGTACACATTGAGACATTGAGAACTCTCAGCAAGCAGCATCATTCTTTGCAGGACAGACGTTTGTTGGGCGAGTATCCTGTCGTTCTTCTCCATTTCCCCCACATCCGCGCCAGAGTACCACACTCCATCCCATGGTAGTCGACTTTAACAGCAGATAAGTTAATCAAAATATCGTCACTAAAATACACAGACTATAAAAGAATATCCAGCACCCCATTTTCCAAAACGCCTCTAATGAAGAAGGGGCACTTTCTGAGCAAGAATCGGAGAGATCACAGGGTCATCGTGAAACAGATTCGATGTCTTGAGTGCAACTACCAAAGCCGACATGAAATGCGATGTATCCTGAGAGATCAAGCCACGAGTCTCGATGCTTTCCCCAATGCCCAAACAAACGATGCTGAGTAAGTCTGGTCAGAGAGCCTCACTCGTCTAGCAGAGCGCCATCATTGCCGTAATTGCCAACAGAAAGATGATTGCGAATCCGACCGGAACGACGAGGTCGAGGAGATCAAAAATATATACGAGACAAAGAAGAGCGTAAGTGCGGCTGTCTCCACAATCATTGGAGGACTAACGAGTGAGCAAACGGGGATCGAAGCAGTCACTATTCGCCAATGGCCTGCAGAATGCAGCGGTCTAGGATGACGAATTCGCAACGCGCCCGACTTGAGATGGACATCAACCCCTGTAGCAGTTCGTGGGCATACGGTAACGACACAGTCAGCCGTGCCAAAACGGAAGCCTCAAGACCATCCTCGACAAGCAAGCGAATTATAACGTGGACTGGTTGGGACGGCTTTGTCGGTGACAGGCAATCCTGCCAATCCCGTGGCGTTTTCTCAAGGAGCAGCAACAATCCATGCTTCTGAAGCAGAACGCAGTCAGCAAGAACATGTATCAAAGGCTCGAGGAGAAATCAGGCGTCACCAAGCTAGGAGGCAGCGAGAAGAGGACCATGTTGAGTGTGATGAAAACGATGAGGATCCTGAAGCGGAAGATGACCCATACTGGACAATGAGTCTCAAATTTGCTGCTAGCACATCATGGTTCTCACTTGCACCTGGCGGAGCTTGCCATCCAGAGCCGTCTGCTTTCACCAAAGTCCGGATCGTGATCAACAGGGATATGGGCCCTCGATTAAAGTTCCACATCTTCGTCTTGGCTGGCCTGTCTTGTGTTTTTGCTGATTGAGATACAGGGTGCTCGAAGACTTTCCGGAGAAATGCGAACCAGTTTTACGCCTCTGATACTACCCTTCTGCGCGTCTCCCTTGGTCGTGCTGACAGTACTTCGCTGCCTTGTCGTAGTGCATATGCTGTATCATCTGAGAAATTCAACAGCGATGTGTCACATGGGCAGGTGCTGAGCAAGCGGAGCAACGAAGTGTGTTCCAAACACAGGTGGTCATTTCATCCTCTTCAGTCCAGTTTGCGACACCACCGAGTCCGATTTGGCCGAAAACATGGCTGGCAGTGGGCTTGTTCGACGAGGAACTTCTTCGGGGGAGCGCACCGAGTCCTGTTGGACGACACATCAAAACGGCAAAGAATACCATGCTTCGCTCATCGCAACTATGCCGGGCGCAACGATGTTGTGAGGGGCCAGTGATGCATCATGTCCGCATTTGGTCACCCCAGGCTTAGCGCCATTTTGTGTGTGGACGCTCTGGTTTCATGGCTTGAGGCTCTCAGTTTAGAGGGCTGCTACTTTGGTAACAATCATCGTGGCACAAGTTTGACCAGTGTAAGATATTCGCTGACGGCCAAGGAGGTCTCGCATGCAGTTGGATTGGCGACAAATCGAACCGCACATGGCGCAGCATCTGGAAAAAGAATTCTTACTTCCTCGTTGAAATCTGAAGCGTCCCAAGGGCTAATTGGCGGCAAGCTTAGGCCAAAGAGAGACGGAGATCTCCCGATGAGAAATTTGTAACAAGTTTCAGTTAATTGTAGTCGCCAGGTGCCTACAGGTCCGGTTCCTCCGAGTGATGCTGCAAGGCAAGACACATTGGCCCCAAATGCATCTAATTCAAACTAGCTTGCATGACCTAGTTCGAAAGTATCACTTGCATCTCGTACTGAATAATACCTGGGCAGAGAAGCATGAACTCGCCGGTATTGAGATATGCCGTTGACCCATGATTGGAGCACGTTCATGAAGTTCACGACAGTGAAGACGTTGGTGGATCTGTGGCTTATCATATGCATGACGTCGTCTGTCAGCCGTTCGACGAAGTTCCCAATTGCCTGGGCCACAAGCATGGACCACAAGCATGGATCACAAACATGGACCACAAACATGGACCACAAACATGGACCACAAACATGGACCACAAACATGGACCACAAGCCTTGAGGCGGGCTAAGCCACCCAAATTCTGACGGTGTTGAAAACAGTACGAAATATTTACTACTTGACTGGCGAGGAGGACGCCTGAGAGCAAAGCGACCAGAAATCAAGTTTGGCCTGGATTTGGAGCCCGACCAATGTGTGTTGCAATGCTGTCTTGGGTTGCGCCGTGCAGCCACGATCATCCTGCTCATGGCCGTTTTTCCTGGTCGGTTCTTTCAGCCCTTGTTAGGCTTCCTGCTCTGCCTCTAGCTTGCTGATGCCAACCAGCGGCCAAGATGCAACGATCTTACTGGGCGGGGTCCTCGTTCATGCCTGTCGCTGGCTTGTCGACATCGACGTAATGTTGTGCAACACCATCTTTATAGCACGCACATCTTGCGTTGTTTCATGAAACCATCTTCTGCAACGCAGATATTATCCCCCGACGGGCTGTTCTTTTTTCAACACCTTTCCTGTTTCATTGGAAGTCTGTCCCCACGCATTGCGATCCGAGCCTTTCCCAAGTCCAGAGTTCCAAGAGCTCTGCCTCTGAAAGTTGCCAACTCCGTCTCCCAATACATGCACAACGAATCAGGCTGCCGCCCACACCACCGATTCCCCTGGCAAATTGGGGAAGACGGCCCAAATTCTGTCCACCATTCGAACAACCTTTTGACGCGATTCGTCCATTTTCCATCCACGGTCTCCTGTAGAAAAGGCCTAGTCCCAGACTCTTCGGTTACTGTCAAGTGCCCTGCATATGAGGCCTAAAGAGAAAACGTTACACTTGTTTTAACAGGGCGTCTCAGATGGGACTTCTAAGATCTGGGCAGAGCATCATACATCCATCAATGCCGATGCCCGCCTCGTCAAGATAACTCTGCGCAGCGAATACTATCAGCAACTTTTCTCGACAGCTCAACATATTTTGTTCTTTTAACCTGCACCGCATGCCCTGTGAGGTAAACGGCATCGTCACCACTTGGAATGCGGAAGCCGACAATGTCCCACGACGAACGCGGCTTCTCTCCAACTAATGGGTTTGATGGGATGGAGGACCAAACTCAGCAATATCATCAGCATCCTCGAGCTTCTACCAATGGCTTCGGCCCTCCAACTCCTATAGCGCCTCCAGCATCGACTCGCGCAAATGGAGCAATGCCGAACATGATGCCGTCATCAACACAGCAACCTCCACGTCAACCTTTCGATGACGCCGTCACCTCAGCCGTTCACACGACCGACGGCAATCTATCTCCCGAGCTCATACACCTCATTACGCAGAATGTCATTCAACAGCTCCATGCCCACAGGGGTGCCGGAGTTCTCTCGGCACCACCTGTTCAACCACCCACAAATCCTCCCACGGATCAGCCTGATACTGCGTCCTCTTCCCATGGATCACCAACCTTCGACCGAGCCACGGTCTATACACCGCCATCACCGCACCGACCTGAGGAGAGGGCTTCCGAGGATGTCGTCATGCCAGCGATACCGAGTGATGCTAGCACGAATGCCCATGGATGCGAAACGGCTCGCAAACGAGACGTCTCTCCCTTCAGTCGTGGCAGCAACGATGACGCAATACTCAGTGATGCGGAATCGAGATCAAGTAGACGCAAAGCTCCTCGGACATCGTCGACGGACCCAGATGCGACCGTGCTCGAAAGGCACTGGGGCAAGCTCTTCGATGAACAAGGCCAGGGCACGGAAAGGCTTCAACAGTTTCTACAAGGGATTGCACTTCACCTGATCGAGAATTATGAACCCAAGCAGAGCCTGGTCATCACTCCGGACAAGATGCAGAAATATTACGAAGACACCCAGCTGGAGGACCGCCCAGAGATCTATCCGTGGAGGCTCGTTTTTGACGACAAGACATCATCGATCTCTCGACTTCTCCGGGATCAAGACATCAAAGTAGAGCACCATCTCGTACAGTCAGCTCTAGACACCAGACCGGACATACCGGGGTTGACGCCCTCGGGCTTCGTTTCCTGGATGACCCTTTTGATCAGAGCTCATCCTGATCATGAGTACGAGAGACTGACAAAGACGTTGAAGGTTATGGCCATCAATCATCCCGGGGAGAGGGGCATGCGCTTTCCAGCCGCCATCCCACGAAGATTGTTACCATCGGTTGGCGATGAAGTCATTGCTAACAGACTCACGGAGCTGATGGCTGCTCATTGCAAGGTACATGTCAGCAGCCGGCAAAATAGCACGACGATACCAGCGGAGGGGGAATCCAGAACAGAGGCTCCACAGAGCCCTCGAAAGAGCGATGCCCCGCCCCCACCCACTGTCGAGGATGCTGTCGACGAATCTGAGAGATTTCCGCCCCCAGAACCAAGAGACGGCAATACTACGTTCTCGACCACAGACTCAGTCACATCCAAGCTTCGAGAGACCATGTCTCACCCGGATCCAGAGCCTGTTGGAGCGCCATCCGTAACTCCAATCGAAGATGAGTCTGACGTGCCGACTCCTCACCCCCCTCTGGAGCGGAAGAGACAGCCATACGTTGCACAGCCCGGTGGCGGCAAGAATTATGACCTTGTTGCTTCAAGCGATGAAAAACCAGAACGAACACAAGGACCCAAGATGAATGAATTGAGACGCACCAAGAGTGTATCAAATTCGCAGAGGCAGCGGCCGCTTCCGCCTATTGCACTTCACCAACGAAACGGAGCACCTCCGCCGCAAGATGCAGCCGATCTGTCACGGTCGCGAGGTGCTGTTACCGGTAGCCCAGATGGCGTCTCGATGCATAGAACGCGGAGTAACGGCTCGCAAGCGACGGATGTACGGCCTTTTAGGAGGACGCGCAGCAACAGCACGTACGCAAGCGAAGCTGGAGCGCGATATTATCCTCAGCGATCGCCATCCTTCAGCAAAACCGGATTCGATTTCCAGAATCCGCGAGCAACCGACCCCATCCTCAAACACACCACTTACACTACCTCGAGTACTCATCCTGCGAATGCATACGCACCCCCATCTGACCGGTACGAGTACACAAGACACTCGACGTACGACCCTCGAGACCCGCGATATAGTGATCGTGAAAAAGGTCGCGACTATGCTCCGGAATCAAGGATCGGAAGACCGCGTTTCCAAAGCACGGCAGGCCAGGACAGCTACCCTTATCCGGATGACCACTACCGGCCCCAACCGGGATATGGCAGTGGCAATGGTGCTGTCCAACTTCCTGGTAGCACGTATCCCTATCCTCCCACCGCCTATCGAGATGGAGCGAGGCAGTAGATTGCATTCAAGATGTGAAGAGAGTGGAAGCTTTGCAAATGGGAAACGAATGTAACGAAATTGGTTTGTACATTGATTGAGTCCAAACGAGATGTTGACTGAGCGTGTTTGTTTTGAGCGGGAGATCGAAGATACCCTTACAAATTGTCATTCCTAGTGCCACGGCGATAATGGTAAGAGTGAGTTGCCTTTATTGTATATGGATGTACTACGACGGGAAGCTGCCGGGGCAAGCGAAATGGGATCACTCACTTTATCCGGTTCATCATGTTGCATCTAGTATACATAGTTCTGTAGCCACCACCATGTTGCTATCTGTCATTGATCTCGCAGCAAGACCTTCATATCCACTCCTGGACTCTGCGTTGAGCTTAATGGGCGTCTCTAAGCCATCCGCACCGTCATGCGTGTTGAAATGGCCCGTGACAGGAGGGGCTGCACAATGTTACTGCTACTGAACTCAAACTCGCAGGACTCTCTTTCTCCTTGCAGACGAGCATGAATTGCATTCCACCGCCGCGTCGCTGGCGCGAGACGACGCGCCATGTCAGGACATGCCAAAATATGTTGTAGCATTACATTGAAGAGCTGGGCCCCTCAGCAGGTTCCCGCTTAAGCAGAGTGCAAAACCGTCCACCCTTGTAGTGTATTACCCAGTCCTCCGCGCGGCCTCTTCATTTCATACCCATACCACTTGCGCAGCATCAACACTCAGATCTTTTGCCCGTCTCATCACGAATCAAAAATCATATGTCCCATCCTCCCGATCTTGGTCTCCAGATACTTCGTCAACTCCTCGCCTTGCACGCCCCTCTCGCCTCTCGTCTTCCAAGCAATCGGCACCATCGCCACCCGCTCCACGACCCTCACTTCCCTCCCTGGCCCCTCTACAGCCCTGACTTTATCTGGATTATTGGTCAGCAATCGAATCCCCTTCTCGCCATCCCTCTTGCCCTCATCGCTATCTGTTCCTAAGCCCAAATCCTGCAATATCGCAGTCGCCAGACCATACGTTCTCGCGTCGGCGGGATGTCTCAAGAGCAAATTTGCTTCGACGGTATCGTTGCCTAGATCCTGGAGATTGTACGCCTTGAGTTTTGAGGCGAGGCCAATGCCGCGGCCTTCCTGACGGAGGTAGACTATGACGCCGCCGATGTTGGAGGGGTCAGGGTTCGTGGCGGACGGCGTGGACATGAGGCGGGCGGCTTCATCAAGTTGTTCACCGCAGTCGCAGCGGGCGGACCAGGCCGTTTCGCCGGTGTAGCATTCGCTATGGATGCGGACGAGGGGCGCTTTGAGGGTGGAGGATTGAGGTGGGGATGGAGAAATGGAGTCAGAACTCGAAGGAGTGGCCGTGGGGGGTGTGTTTTCTGTGGTTTGTTCGTCTGGTGCTTGCGAAGGCGTGTCCGTCGGCTCGCTGGTTGAGGGCTCCGCTGGAGACGTCACCACGTCCTCGGGTACAGTCTGGACGTTCTTCAATGCACTCCCGCTCCTCTTTCTCGATTTTAGATCCGACCTCAGCACTTTCCGCCTTAGATCCTCTTCGTCATCCCTTCGGCTGCTTGTCCTTCCTGGACGAAGTCTGCCGACATATGCGCCTCTGATCATCCGGTCCATCTCTGTCTCGCCTGGCTTCTCTGCGTCCAGGCTGCGGCTGCGGATGTTGTTTCCGAACACAATGGCTAAATGCTCTTTGTTATCGGAGTCGTTTTGGTACAGATGGAGGAACATCTCCGCACCGGAAGTGGTGGGAATTCGAGCGCGGACGAGGCATTCCACCTTGGGCAATCTCTGTACAAGTCGCGGTTGCTTGGTGGTAGCTGGATCGTCCAGAGATGTGTCGACTGGTATCGATTTGGGTTCATGGCTTCTGTGTTGTGAAGGGTGTGTGCCGAAGGGCGTACCGGGTATGGAGGGTGTGAGAGGTGGTGTATATGCCGGTGAGATCAAGTTGTTCGGTACTCCAGGTGTGCCAGGTCGAGACGTGCTTTCCAGGTCCGACCAGCCGGAGAGGTATTGTCCGGAGGGTCGAGGTTGAGGAGAAATAACGGGAGAGGCGTGGGAGGGCAGGTCGTTCTTCGTGGTCATCGTGGTCATCGTGGCAGGTGTGATTTTTTGAACGATATATTCTGCGCTTGTTATGTATGCTGCATATCTATGTGCATATGTTGTAAATATGATATGACCAAAACCTACATGGGGAACTAGGTAGAGAACATTCTGCACCGAAATCCTTCTTGTTCAAGGGCGAAGCCTCGGCCTCTGTCGCTCGCGGGATATGGGTAAAAAGTGCCAGTCCCGCATGCGTTGTGGATGCCGGACCCTCCCGAAGTTCTTCCTCTTCCGCAGTTCTGTTGCCGATGCTGTCATCTTCCAGTAATCACTCGTGCGGGACGGCCACTGTTACATGCTCGGCGACTGTGAGTGAGCTCATACCTGACTCAGCAGCTATGAAAGAGGTTCGGTTGAATGGCGCCTTTCTTCCAATTACATAAGGGGAAAATTCGGGGCTCGTAATCAGCTAATGTTCTCTCGACTGGTTCAGGTCAGTGCATCACGACTAAAAACCTTACTCCAGGACACGAAGCAGTCATTATTTTTAAGTACAAGTCGGCCTCTGACGGTTTCTTGATTTGGAATGGCAGCTGTGCCTGTGCATGCTGTCGAGCAAGGTTGCCATCATTGCAGTGTTTCTTCCCCCCGAGTCACATTGATGTCACACCGGGCTGCGGCAGTTCCTTGAAACCTTCGCAAGTTAAAGTCAGCGAACTACTGACAAGACCAGGAAAGCAAGACCACTCCCTACGATGTCTGACCAAAGGCGAACAGCTCTCCTCTCATCCGCCGAGTCCTTCTGCAATGCTTTCGCCACTCAAGCACCTCTTGATGAGATCCTCGGCCACTTCTCCCCAAGATATGAGGTGTCGGCTCGTGAACATGGGCTGAAAGAGCTTGCGCCATTCCTTGGTCGTGACTTCACCGGGCTCAGCGGAGTGAAAGAATACTTCGAAACCATTTCATCGTGCCTGAGCTATGAGAACATGCAATTTAGCAACTATGTGGTGGACGCCGTTGAGAACAAGGTTTCTGTTCGAGGGGAGGCCCAGTTTACGTGGACGAGCACCGGTCAGAGTTGGGATGAAGTGTTTACGTATGTGCTCGCATTCGACGACGAGGGAAAGGTCTTGAAGTACGAGGTATGGGCTGATTCTGGTGCTGCGTATCTGGCAAGGAAAGGACTTTTGAGCCGAGAGAAGAAACACGATTTGTGACGTAGAAGACGGCAGTTTGGTGAAAACAAATCTGCGGCAGTGAGTGCCCTTCCACGATTCACTTCATTCCGATGGAAGGACCAGATAGAGATCCAAACCAGTATCTCCCATCAGTCACGCTTTCTCCCTGAAATCCCGAAACCAAAAACCCTCCTAGATTAATGCTTTGCGTAAGTCGGTCGTAATGTACTTCGCCTCGATGAGGTGTACGGGGCACACGCCTCAACGCATCATGCTCGGCCAATCATCCAGAGTCCCTCAATTCTGATCGCGAAGCTATCGCATCCGAGTATCGAGCACGAATCTCCTTTCGACGCCCTTCTCTGTATCGTCTTCCTCACCTTCGAAGCGAAGGGTGTACTCTCCACCCTTCAGTCCTCTTACAACCCGGGCTCTGTAGAAGGTGTCAGTGTCGGGATATCGTGCATAGACCGTCACGCCAGGCGGAAATACCACTCCCTTGGCATCGTTCTCAAGAGCGCCTTTTCCGGTTGCCGGAGGGATGGGGTACAAGTCTTTCGCCGTGGCCTTGTGCACAGATATCTTTCCAGATGGGTCAGGCTCCGGATCCTGCACATCGTATATTATCGGCTTTCGATCGGGATGGATCTTTTTAATGATGCACTGAATGCCGACCCCCACATCGTCTGGAACCAATTTGCTATACTTGTAGAAGACTTCTGTCCCAACGGTGAGGGTGCCAGCCTTCTCAGCCAAGATGCCTTTATGCTGATCTCGGTCTGCTTCTGCAAGAGCAGATACTCCCGCATCCTTGGCCGCATCTTTCGCTAACGAGTCTTTCGCTGTTGCGCTGGCGGGAGGACGGCCTTGACTGGATGGGGTTGAGCCTCGCTGTGCATGTGATGTTTGTTTCCGTTTGAGAACGTCCACTCTGGGATTCGTTGATGCTGTCGTCTCTGCTGGACTCACAGCTGCACTGCCGTCCGCTGAGACGTCGGATTCTGCTATCGGTCTGTGTTGATACGAAGACTTGGTTCTTGATTTGGGACCATAGCCGGCTCCTCGTGTCGGTGCTGGTTCATCGTTGCTGCGCAGACTCGCTAGAATGGCGAGCTTGTTGACGATGTCGTCTTCTTCATGCACTTTCTTCTCGGCCTCTGCATTGCGTAGTTTTTTCCGATAGAGGTCATCTAGTCTGCGATGTTGTTCTGGTGTTGAGCTGGATCTGAACTTGTGTGAGGAAGATGTTTTTATCTCTTCTTCAAGGGTGAGAATCTCCTGACCCAGTCGCGCCGACTCGTCATTGTACTCCTTGGCCTTGCGAAGAGAGTCCAGGACGCAATTCAGCAGCTCCAACTCCAAGTCATTGTCTTTGCTTGTGTCTCGTCCTCCTCGGCGCCCTCCGCCTTGTCTACCTGACATGCTGGTAGGCACAACGAACAGACAGTGTTAGATATGTGCACACCCCTCTCAGATCCTGGGAGGTCAGAGTCAGATAAAACCCATCCAGGCTTCCGAGATGGCTGCTCTGGTTGTCGTCAATCAAACAGTAGTCTCAAAGCGAAGAGTCCGCGCAGAGCCAACAATTCCCGGAGGCCCGCTGGTAACAAACTCTTCCAACACTCGACACGGGCTTGAAGAGAACGTCGAGAAAGAGACGCTAGGTCACGCGGTCCAAGATCTCGGTGAATGGGTTACACAGTATCACTCACGGCCCTTCGGCACACCGTTCCATTGAATTGATGGCCTGTGTGATGCCTTCTTGGGAAGTTTGTCAACAGACTACAAGAGTGCGGTTTAGTCGCTGGTTGGTGTCAATATCAACGCCTTTCTGTGTCAGCCGGAGACATTTAGCGAGGATACCCAATGAAGTCGAGCTCGTCGTCACGTTTCTCGATGGCGGTGGGCGTACCGGTGTTGCTACGGCGGGGCACTAATGCACGGACCGAATTCTGATTTGGAACAAAAACTGTGCGGGACCCAATTGACTAGATTTACACCGCCAACAAGATCAAGGACGCAAATATCACTCCTATAGAAGCGAATTTGTTCTTCCGTCAAAGACCTCTAGCACACATTGTTTGGTGCCTCTACAGGGGCTTTTTGATTGCTGGAACCCTACTAGTATAAAATGCAAGTACCGTTGTTTCGCTTGCAGTGCGGTAGGTGTGTTGGCTCTTCTGACGGCTAGAGCACTGACAAGAGTCAGGCTGCAACAGCTACGACTGGGGAAAGAAGGGTAACACGTCTGCGGCTGCCAAGTATGCTGCGGCAACTCCCAGAGATGACTTCTCGGTCCAGGAGGACAAACCCTATGCTGAGGTATTTCTTTGGATCGATCGTCTACGGCTGCATGCTGACCAGAGCTAGCTGTGGATGGGGACACATCCGTCTTTGCCATCAAAGGATCTAGAGACTGGCCGCTCTCTGCTGGAAATGGTGCGGGATAACCAAGCACTGATGGGAGGTGATATCAGCGAGAAATACCATAACAAGCTGCCATTCTTGTTCAAGGTCCTATCGATTGCTAAAGCCCTCTCCATCCAAGCTCATCCAAACAAGAAGTTGGCTGAACAGCTTCATGCCAGGGACTCGAAGAACTATCCCGATGACAATCACAAGCCTGAGATGACGATTGCCATCACGCCTTTTGAAGGTCTCTGCGGCTTCAGACCACTCAAGGAGATCTCCTACTTCCTTGAAACCATTGCGCCTCTGCAAGCATTGGTTGGCAAGGAGCATGCAGATGATCTGAAGCGGATTGCCGGCGACCCCGATGTCGAGCTCTCCCAGGCCAAGGCCGTTCTGCGCAAGGCATTCACGGCCCTCATGAAGCAACCAAAAGATGCGGTTGCATCAACGTCCAAAGAATTGGTCGCTCTGGCTGAAGCCAACAAGATCGAACCAGGCCCGTCAGTGAACACCTCCGAGGAGTTGAACGAACTTGTCAGGAGATGTAACAGCCAATTTCCTGCCGACATTGGCTTGTTCGTGCTCTTCTTCCTCAACTTTGTCCAGCTTGAGCCTGGCCAGGCAATGTATCTGAAGGCTGATGACATTCACGCCTATATATCTGGCGATATCATTGAATGTATGGCCAGCAGCGACAACGTCATTCGAGCTGGCTTCACTCCCAAATTCCAAGACGTGGACACGTTAACGGACATTCTGACCTACGACCACAATCCTCCTGAACAGCAGCTCCTGAAGCCCGTTGACTACCCATACGTCACCTTGAACACCACAGCATACAGCAGCAACAGCTCGAGCTTGCTATACGACCCTCCCATTGAAGAGTTCAGCGTTGTACGCACCGTTTTGAACAAGTCAGGGGCGAAAGCTACTTTCGAGGGACTGGCCGGGCCCAGCATCGTTATCGCTACCAATGGCAGTGGCAAGATCAGTGTGGGGCCGAAAAGCGAAGAGCTAAAGGAAGGCTACGTTTATTTTGTTGGCGCGACAGCTGAATTGGTCATTGAGAGCGATTGCGACGAACTGGTAACCTTCCGAGCTTTCTGTGAGATTGACGGCAAGGCTCACCAGGCGAACGGAGCCCACTGACTAGCAAAGAGCAGGATCTGATGGCTTGCGATGATCCCTGACGAGCTTGTGAGAAACATGGAGAGAAGGCTGTGCAATGACTTGGGAGGTCAGGACAAACTCGATAGACTAGGATAGATAGTCAGAAGAGAACAAAAAGCATCGCCACTTGGAAATTCCAATGCCAGACACCATTCAATCATCATCCTTGAATCGCTGAACAAGTCAATCATGTGTTTGAACAAATGTATCAGCACCAGACGATTTCCTCCCCCGCCCGTTTTGCTTTCTCAAACTCAACCCGTTCTTGGCAACATCCAGCGTATTTGCGGTGGATCTGGAGAACTCACGCTCGTTGGCTCAGCTTTCCTAGGGCGATATCCGGGGTCCAGTCGACAACTCGACCTCGTCTCTACTGTTTTTCTACATTCTCCATTCTTTTGGTTTTGCGACATTAGACATCCTCCGATTCTCGAACTGGTCGTACGGAACGATTTGCAAGTCATGGCGACCACAACAGCGTCTACCACGAATACCGCTGTGCATCCCGACGATGTTGAACTTATCGAACAATTGGCGAAGTTACAGCAAATGCACCAACAGGTACGAGCAATGGATGCCATGCTGATTTATTGTCTCTGACAAATGTAGCTCCATGAACTGCGGACACTATTGCCAACTGTTTTGCTCGGTCCTGCTCGGGAAGCAATCTCTCAGCCACGCCGGTCAAACCCAAGACAAATTGCTGCTTCTGGTCAGTAAAGTTCTCCCCCTCTCTGACACATGTAGATCAAACATGCCACGCAAAGCGCGGGCTTCCAGGTATCGAGAAGCTGGTTGACAATGAATCACAGTCAGCAAGGCCGCCCAGCGAGGTAGACAGGACATTCAGAGCTTCAACAAGGAATGGCAAGACGAGAAGACCCGCAAGCTCTTCAAGGAAGCGAATGCTGCCAACACGCCTCAAGGCGTGGATACCTGGCTCGTAGACTATCAAAGCCGTTCCAAGTCTGCAAACGAAGGCACACCGGATCAGCCACAAGATGAAGACATACCATTCGACACATTCGACGAGGCAAAGACAGCCCTTGAGACTTTTGCCAAGGCGGAGCACGAAATCAAACTACAGCCATTCAGCGATTCGAATTGTTTCCCATTTAACGCTGAAGTTGCTCGAATGCAATTCAAGATCGAGCGAGATGAGGCTTCAAAAGTTTACAATGTGGAACCCGCCACCGAAGGACCACTCCCGCAACAGATTGCGGACCAATTCACGCAAAGCAGCTCACGAAGGACGCTGGATAAACTTCTTGTGGGTTACTGTTGTACATCGCCGCGCATCATGCTGACTAGGTTCAGGCAAAACTGGAAGCTTACCACGATGTCCGATTGCGCAAATGTGATAGTTGCTCGAGCCTTTTGGATTCGGATTTTGCACTACCTCTCATACGCACATTGAGCACGGCACAGGAGGGCGATGCATCTAGAAAGTGGGTGGCACATCACAAAAGTTGTACCCCTTAGCGAATAGCCTTTTTGGATATGGGCTGAGGATAGCTATTTATCACCTTAGAAGAGTGTCAAGACTGAAATTGGGCCCTGTGACAGTCGGACACTAAAAAACACCCTTGGATCTGAAATCAGGTCGCCGCCAAGCCAAACCTTGGAAGTCAATCCAAGTTGAGCGGCAAGTTTCCGTGGGCACCGTGACTTGATTTCCTGGGAGGCGACGGCACACAGACACAACGTTACTGTGTATCTCATCTAACATTTCTGAAATGTAAGAGATGTCAAGCAGACAATTCTACGATCCAGGTGATTAATCATTGTTCAATAAAAGCCACTCTGCGAAATCGCCGTCAGTGGGGGCCAGAACGAACGTTCATGGCTGCGGCCATATTCTAGAAGAAATGGCTACGCAATTTGAAGAGTTTGAAGAGTAGGTCGGGTCTCGAAAAGCCGCAACAAGTGCTCTGACCCATTTCATAGTGTTATATCGTCTCCAACCTTCACATTCCTAGTTGGCCAAGATAAGAAGCCGATGTATCTGCACAACGCCCTTGTTGCTCGACAATCCGCAACCCTTGACACTTTGATGAACGGTGCAATGTCCGAAGCGAAAGACGGACATGCAACGCTAGATGATGTCGAAATTGACACCTTTCTTCAATTCAGCAAATGGTTATACACTGGCGATTACGACCAACACATCGTGGATTTCAGTCGACAACTTTCGTCTCCGGTACGGATTACAGGGAAACCCAAAATCCTCGGCAGCGTCGAGGACGACCATGATGCCGTCTGGGCGCACCACGGCTGGCACGGGCAAACTCTCAGCATTCAGCGTCACAAGCGACAAGGTATCTTTACCGCTGACGAAAGCAAAAGGCAGGTGTTGTGGGCAGCTTTCACGGGCGGCTCTTCAGTAGACATGCCAAGAAGGTTGGGCCCTCCATGTCATGGAAACGAAGCCGTGTACAGGCGTGCACATGACTACAAGAACCTTTACCTGTTTCACGCTCAGATGTATCGCTTCGCAGACAAATATGGCGTCTCCGCCCTCCAACAAGTTGCTGTTAACAAGCTCAAGCGAAATCTGATAGAGTTCGTCGACATGTGTCCAAACAGGATTCAAGCACTCGTCGACTTGATGGTGTACACCATGGAGCATACAGTGACTTCCGAGGGTGAAGAGATCGACAAGTTGCGAGGGCTTGTCCTTGATTACGCGGCCATCACTTTCGAATTTCTATTTGAGAGCGAAGATTTCAAGTCTCTTTTCGCACACAACGAAGACTTTTCTCTCGAGCTGGCTAGCCGTTTGATTGCGAGGCTGGATTGACCCGCTTTTTGTTTCAAAGCCAAAAGATGTCCCGGCTCTGGGACAGTTGCCGATGGTCCGCAGTCTTCATCCGGAGGTCGTGGAGGAGTGGGTATTCCATGGCGTCCCAGTTCGGCTTCACTGAGAAGGATGGTGGCTTCTATGTTACCGGGTCGGACCAGGCTAGATTGCGGCCGCGGTCGTAATATTCTGTTTGACAGTAATTGCAGATATCCAGTGGTTGGCTTTCCAAATTTTTGATTTATCTCCGCTGATGAGAACAGCAGCGGCCTCGGATGGTGGTGCGGATTGGATAGTGATCGGCATTACGACTGCATTGAGGCATGGACGGCTTGTTCGCACGTTTGTGAATCAGAGATCTGGTGCGGTTGCCCAGAAGGAAGGGTTGGAACGAATATTGTCCGCAAAGTCATCAGAATCATTATAGGCCATGGTTGCTGGATTCAAGCTTATCCTGGTGGCTTTGCGGTCCTTTCTCACTGTGGCCGTTGCCTACAGTCCCCAGGGTAGCAGATAATGGAGGGAACATCTGTGGCTGTTGGCAATCGCTCGGCAAAAGCACCTGAAGCCATGGTCGTTGGATCTGGGTTTGTTCCGGTTTAGTGGTTGCCACGAGCTATATTGTTAGCATTTCAAAAATTGAACCAGTCCATTCGACAAACACCAAGCCAGCTTCCTCGACCACAGCGGGAGTGACATTCGAACAGGTTGGAGGGTACGACGCGATTCTCATTTGCCTATGGGAGTCCGGTACCCTGTCGTCATATCATATTTATTTGGCGAGTATCATCTACAGGGCAACAGCTCGTGTTCGTCAAACCAGAGCCTTTCGGGAACACAGGGCCGCTGTGAGATTTTATTACAAAGCATTGCTTCTTCGCTGTAATTTGAGATTGGAATAGGAGTCGCGGGCTTCTTGTCGACTTTGCCGTCGGCCCAGTCATATGACGAAATGCGGAGGTGGCCCGTGAGTAACCGAGGCGATCTTTCAGTTTCTTGAAGATGGAAGCATATCCAGGAAGCGTATCCAAAAAGCTATCAAAGACCTTCGTCCAAAGCCATCAGCCCTCAAGGGTGTGTGCATTTCATGATCCCACAGCGCGTTGAAGCTCCATACCTATGAGACCCGCCCAAATGAACAGACTATCCGTTCGCTTCGCAGGTCAACTGCGACGCCCCCTCCACCGATCCTTCAGTACTTCCAGACAATACCTCGCTGACCACGTGAGGATAGTAGAGGTTGGCGCACGAGACGGATTGCAAAACGAAAAGAAAGCAATATCACTCGCGGACAAGCTCGAGCTGATCCGCAGATTATCCAAAACAGGCGTAACACACATCGAAGCTGGATCATTTGTGCCTGCGAAATGGGTACCACAAATGGCCTCAACAGGAGAGATCCTGTCAGATCTCATACAAAATCCTCCTTCCGAGAAACACTCCATAGCATACAACTACCTCGTTCCGAACATACGAGGACTCGAGAACCTGGTCAAGGTTTTTGAGCAGCACAACCACTCCAACCCTCCACTACAGGCCGATTTCCCTACACCTCCTCCATCTCCCCAGATGGCCCCAGAGCAAGCAGCCGGCCAAGGCCCGGCCTCTTCAGCCGCAGACGCAACCGAGACGTCCTCAACCTCAAACCCTACCGGGAACGCCTCGGCAGCAAGTCCGAATGAACTTAGGAACACGACTGAAATCTCCCTCTTCGCCGCCGCTACGGAATCCTTCTCCCAAAGCAACACCAATTGTAGCATATCAGAATCCATCTCCCGCTCCATCCCCATCATCGATCTGGCCAAGAAACACTCCATCCGCGTCCGCGGCTACGTGAGCGTAGCCCTCGGCTGCCCCTATGAAGGCCCTGACGTCGATCCCCATCGTGTCGCCGAGTTGACCTGCCAACTCCTCGAAATGGGGTGTGATGAGGTGAGCGTGGCTGATACGACGGGAATGGGAACCGTGCCGAAGACGCGGAAGTTGCTGCAGACCTTGAAGGACGCAGGGGTGTTGATGGAGGATGTGGCGCTCCATTTTCACGATACCTATGGACAGGCATTGGTAAACACCGTAGTGGGGCTTGAAGCTGGCGTCAGAGTCTTCGACTCGAGTGTAGGTGGGCTCGGGGGTTGTCCATACAGCAAAGGGGCAACGGGAAACGTCAGCTCGGAGGATATAATTCACTTGCTGCACAGTTTAGGTTGCCAAACCGGGGTTGATCTGGTAAAGATGGCGGAAGTGGGAGAGTGGATCACTGGTGTTGTGGGGAGGCCGAATGAGGGACGCGCTGGCAAGGCCACGCTTGCGAGGATGAGAGACTAGAGGGGGCATGGCCGAGATGTGCCACATGGAGGCGCGGTTTTCTCAAGTCCGTCAGATGCGGTTGGTGCATGAGCCAATTTCTGAGATCAGACTGCAGACGAATGGGAAAGCCACTGTGACAAAGCACACGCTAAGAAAGGGCACTTGAGAGTCGCAAAATGGTGGAATGCTTGTCCAAGCTAGCGATGGAATCGGCGTGGAAGTGCTCGTTCACCACCGTGGACCACACGCCGAAACTTCACAAAGATGCAAGCAAGCACAAAGTTGAAAGTCTCTAGGCAGAAATCAGCTTCAGATCTAGACCATCCTCGGCCTGCTCTCTCCTCCGACTCATGTTACAGGCTGCGACTCCGCCATCGAATCTTTACTCCAAGGCTGCACAGCACATTTGCCGCCCCTCGTCTCCAATTGTCAGACTCATGAAGCACTTCCCTTGTCCGAGACTCGCCCGTCGCGGAGACGGCAAGCAGCCAACAATATTCGGACACCAGCTAGGGGCAGCAGCTGGGGTGCCCGTTCCATCGATGATGCAGAGAGTCTGCGTCGCACAGCCATGTGAATCATGAGGCTCGAAAGCGTTAGGTTCTTGCTTGTGGAGCTCAGACTGCATGGTGGTGGGATGTGGGTTTTCGATGGGCTGGATGAGGTGTTGCTTGGGTTCTTCTCCTTGGGAGGCTATGGGGTTCGTTGTTGTGGCAGTGGAGCTGGCTGTCAGAGCTGAAACAGTACTTGGCGGCGCAATGATAGCAGTGAGAAAGTGAAACAATTGCATGATATGAAGCCGGTTGTTACAGTAAATTGATTCTGGGATTGAGACCGTCAGCTTGGAGCGCTTGTTCTGAGCTAATATAAACGTGATGAGGTATCGCATTTCTGTTGCAAGAGAGGTGACAAATGACCATGTAGTCTGCCGCACTCCGTGCCACCTGGGCAAAATTTGCATTGTGCAACCTTCAGTACCAGTATGTGTAATTGTATGATGCAGTGGCAGCAACAGACCTTCAGCTCAGCCAGCTCCGACGCCAGTTATTCAATATGTCGAGTTACAACACCGTCCCCCTCCCCTTCGCCGTGAAAAGACGATAGCCCCGTCCCTCGTCCTCCATCCTCCCGCTTAACAGCGCCTTGGCGTAATATTCCTCTTTCTTCCCTTCGCTGGCGATCAGAACCAGTCTCCGCCCATTGGGCATCAGATCCCACCACTCCTTCACACACGCTATCAGCCACGTCCCAAGGCCCCGCTGGCCCCACTCAGGCAGGACGTACACATCAGTCAGGTACGCCATGGTGGTGCAGTCGCTGATTAGCCGTGCCAGTCCGATCATGGTGGGCTTTGGGTCGGACTGAGACGTTGACGCGCCGCTGTCAGTGTTGGCGGGCTGGGCGGTGGTGTAGAGACCGAAGCAAACAGAGCGGTCGCGCATGACGCGGAGTTCTTCATCTGAGAGCGGTTGGGCCCACTCTAGTTGAGAGGAAGCGAAGGCGCGGTTGATGGCGGCCAGGTCGATGAGCGAGGGGTCTGTGCTGATGAAGAAGCCATCGCGGGTCCATTGGCGCGTTTGGGTTGTTGAGAGGGGCATTTTGAAAGAGCCTTTCGTTATGTAGACACTGATGTTGTGCAGGGAGAAGGGCACGGGGAGCTGAGGCCGGTCTACTTGTTTGTTTGGAGGATGCGTGTACTGTACCGGCCGAATTGTCTCACGCCCTTCGAGTTATTTCTTGTCGATGAGGCGAGCGGAGTGAGGATGTCATGTCTTCTCTTCCACTCAACTTGACGTATACTTAGCCTGTGTATCATGTATGCGTGGGGTCAGTAGAGCATAGAAATGGCCGACAGGCTGCTTCAGCTCCATCAAGGTCGAATGTACTGAGCGAACGGAGAGCTCACGATGAAGTATGAAATGCCGGCTGCCTGAGGCACCCGCACGTCAAAGATACCCCTGAAGTTCCGGCATGGAACAGTCGATCAGGAACAGCAGCAGTATTGTTTGGAAGACAGGAGGATCCCAGTGCATCAGCCTGTATCATGAGAAATCAATCGCTTTTCATCTTCGCTGATAAAACACAGTTAACTAGACCAAATCAGCCCTCCAATCGTCAACGCCGTAAATTTTATTCTCCTTCCTTTTCAGCGGACCGAAGTATTGGCCGAACAACCTCATCAAATCGTTCTCGTCCAAGTGCATATGCTCCCCTTCCACAGCCTCAAACTTGAGGGCGCCCTTCTCATCCAACGCCCTCAGACCAACCCAATCTTCCTTGTAGATATCTCTATCCTGCAACTTGGTCACCTTGCCACTTGTCATGTTCACCTCTGCAAACCACCCACTCTCCTTTGGTATGACAGTCTTGTCGTCCTTGAACATAACCATGACAAAGTTCTCCAGCAAGCTCAGATTCTCCTTGTATCGGTGGTCCTTGTGCTTTCTCTCGTTGTTAATGTCAGCCAGGAAGTTGCTGTGCTCGAGGTAATTGTCGTAGTCCGATGTGTCCCTGTAGTACTGAGCTGGGACCAGGTGGCTCTGCACGTAGTTGCTCCACACGGTGCCTGATTTGAGGAGTGCATTCGCCGCGTGGCACACGAAATCCGTTGCTCCCTTGCATTTCTGGAATTCTGCGATGCCGTTGTGCTGGCTTCCGAAGGTGATTAGACTGCGTACTCTGGGGCTGTTGCAGCGCTCAATATATCCGCGGAGGAACTGGCCGCCTTGCGAGAAGCCCACGGCATCGACGGCAGGTGCGGTGCTGAGGATGGGGTCTTTGAGCAGTGTTTGACAGACGAGGTCTATCTGTTCGGTAACATTGCCGAAGAAGGATGCTGAGCGATCATCTGGGGCACCCGTCGCAGAGATCAAGTGGACGTAGGTCCCCGGGTTGATTTCTTCGATCAAGCTGGCGGTGTCTTTGAGGCCGGCTGAGTTCGAGGCATCGCCCAGGCCGTGCCAAAGGATTACCGGTAGAGGAATTTCATCGTCTAAATCATCATTTATGTGGGGAGTCTGCGGCTGGTTCGACGATATCTCTGAAGAGACCCCGTATGGCGTATGGATGAGTGATTGGAGGTCGACTTGGGGAGGTGGAAGGGCGAGCGAGGAGACGGTGGAGGCTAGGAGGAGTATAGTGGACAGCATGCTTGCGGCTTGAGCTGGATTCTGAATGAATTGCTATGTCATGGTGCGAAATGCAATATCGACTTTCTTGTGCCCATGGACGGTGAGCCCGGGGTCTTGAGGCGCAGGCACCATGATTTCACATGTTCTCCAAATTACGGCGCATATGACGTGAACAGTCGTTGCGTCGGGCAACGGCCCGCCTAAAACTGCCGACTTAATGTCAGAAAGCACACCCGACGGGGACGATGCAATACATGTCTACAGATCAGAAGTGGTGTACAGGCTGGACGAGGTTGATGCACAAGCAGTAAATACAAGAGCTGAAAGATGTCTGGTTTGGGGTGAAAAAGCTACAGCCGTCTATCAAATGCCCCTCAAGACCAGTGCCGGAAGCGAGATAGAACAACATCCCTGCCTGCTGGCCGGATCTACATTTCCCACCAGCGACCGCGACTAATTGTCATCGTGTATCGTGATACCATTCTCAGGTGCATCCTCGTTTGGCGCAGCAGCTTCCTCTCCGCCATCCTCATCTGCAATGGGCCTCTTGGGTATCTGCAGCGGCTTCTTCACCGTCACGTCCTTGTTACTAGCTTCTGCAGGTTCGTCTTCGGCAGGGGTGCCTTCTTTCCCACCTTTGCCTTTCTGTTTCCGCTTGTTCCTCTTCGCTCGGTTCTTTGCAGTCCTCTCATCATCTTTCCGCCGCTTCTCCTCCAGCTCTTTCGCCCACTTTGCATCATCTTCCTCCTTCTTTGCCTCTTCGTCCATAGCTCTCAGTCGCTCATTCTCCCGTCGTCTGCTGGCCTTGTAGACGTGGAACTCGCCAGACCCAGCACCGGCCGACGAACCTTGCACATTGGCGACAATCTCTGGTGGCGGGGCGAGCTTTGGTTTGCTCTCTGAGGACAGAGCAGGTATTTCGACCGGGCGACCAGGATCCCACATCAGGTTCTCGATTTCATTTGCTTGTGTTGCTATTGCTGAGTTGGCGCCTCGTAGTCGCTTGACCGGTCGCCTCGATCGAGGATCTGCTGATGTGGGTATTGCTTCAGGTATTGGTTCCGACATTTTATTTGTCCGTCTGCCCTTCGATGTCTCGGTAAGATATGCAGCTGCTGGGCGGATCAGTAGAAAGTTTGGCGTTGCAAATTGAAGGTGATCTTGAGAACAAGGAAATCGGCTGGCCACAAGGCTGGAAATTCTCAGCCTTGTCGTTGGAATAAAAGGTTGCTGTCGAGGCCTGAATATTGCCGTTGCCCCTGGATTGCAAGCGGGTGGTATGTGCTGCGCAGCAAGCTAGCGATATGGGCGATGCCGGTTATCTCTCACGCAGCTAGGACGAGCTATCACAAAAGCAGTTCGTCATTGAGTGGGCGTCAAAACTTTGTGGAGCGGTCAACGGGCATAAGGGGTGCAGGATGCTGCAAGATTTCATATCACTCTGTCCCTTCAGCAAGAGGAAGCTCCTTGGACATGAAGCTCTCAGCGGATCCAATGTGAGCTTGTTGATTGTGCATGCTTCAACCGGATGATTAGGCAAAGGCACATTGAGGAGCCCGACGGCAAATCGAAGCTAGAAGGTTCACCGAGTCAGGTACCGGACGCTGTGATTGGTGCGGAAATAGAATTCGTATGACCTTTTACTGGGGTATCGAAACTCAAAACCAGGTCGCCCAGTGTTTTCCATGGCCATGACATCAGTAAGGGATCCATTGACGGTGTCAATGATGGCACTCAAGAATTCGGCCCAGCGAGCATTCAAAAGGAACTTGCAATGCCATGTTTCTCATTTCTTCTTTCCATAAGCCATAAGCCATAACCGCGCACATCAGTCTGAAAGTCAGTCGCGCATACAGCTCCTGCTTCCACCCGCAACCATGACCGACAAAACCTTCCACGTTACCAGCGAGGACCTCCGAAAGGCCGAGTCCAAAGAATCAAAGTACCATGGGGGCGTCGTTCCCAAAGACTCTGATGTCTCTGCAATGAAGGTGAGGTTCCCTCAATCACCCATCTCCGTGTTGGCCCATTGCTCTAACGATACGAGCAGCAACTCCTCTCTGAGCAAGAATCCAAGGAAGGTGAAATCGACCGAGTAAAAGCCGGCCTACCTCTGCCAGACAATCCGCCAGTCGCTGCCGACCTCGAAAGTGCAGATTCCCGAACAGTCAATGTTGGATCTGGTGGTGTAAATGTCAAGCTTGGTACTCAGAGCAGCAGCGGTCTTCGAGAACCGGCTACTGCAGAGAGCAGTGTCCGAATTGATGGTGACGAGTACAAGAAGCCAACTGAGCCATAGATCGGAGCGTGTCATCCTCCTCAAAGCATGACATTTGAGCAAAATGAATGCACGCCAGGGTCGAAGGCGAAGCGAAAAGAATCATGACGGATAGCATAGCTTTCAGTGAACTGGTATTGTCGTGGAGATGGTGGAGGGTAGATTGGCCTTGAGACCCGAACAGCTTCAGGTGAAAAAAGATCGCTCAGTCATGGGCTTCTCCATTCACCCATACCAGAGACACCGGTTGGTCCGGTTTTGTGATTCACCTTTCTCATGCACTTTCTTCAATCGTCTCTCCGGTCCCTTGCTAAAAGCCGATTTGTGTGCGGATTCCACGTCTGTCGGCTCCGCACGGCCACAATATTTGGTAGGTATCGTGCAGTACGAGTTGGCCTCGTTTCGTGTGCTTTCGAATGAACATTAGCAGTGCCAACAGTCGGACTTGAGCTTAGGCAGCTCCCTCAAAATGCGCAACTTGCGGCTGTGTCTGAATACGTGCTGTCTTTGCCACCTCTTCATCCAGTGCCTTGTTCTTCCTTTGGCAGGAGACCTCTCAGGCTCAAATCGTACACAACATCTTCTACCTTCTTGACATTGTATTTGATCCCGTCACTTCTTCGTCTGAGAGCATCATTCTTGAGGTTCAGTAGCTGAAAGCCGGCATGGATGTCCTTGATAAATTTGCTGATATGTAGGGGTCGAGCATAGTCACCTAAAGTGACTGCGTTTGGGGCCAGTCTCGCCAGTTCTTCGATCGTGCCGCACAGGGCGAGGAGGTAGTCTTCAATCGTGATGTGGAAGATGTCTTGATCTTTAGCATTCACAGGTACTGCCATTGAAATTAGCCAGGTTTGTCGGGGACGCTGCATCGTGAAACCTCACCATTGAAGAAGTTGCCAATCTCCTCTACAGTCACCAGCTGTCCGGTCTCCAGCCAACGATACAACTGCACGGAGCTGATCAAATTCTGGACATCTCGTTGCCATAGATTGTTCCACTTGTAGAATGGGTATTTGCTCGCTTCAGCGGCCAAAGTCTGCACCGTCTGCACCTGCTGTGAAATTGCCTGCTTTGAAGGAGTCAACACCTCAGCGGCAATCGTAGAAGATGGCACATTGTGTATTCGCGAGAGTATCGACTGTGTCAGCCTGCCTTGCTTCGAGAGGCTATCGACTATTGTCTTTAGCTGTTCTCTGATCTCCGACTCCTCATCAATCTTTGCTTGAAGAGATGTGAAGATTGCAGTGTCAATGAGGGAAGCGCCAGGAGGAGATGGACCATTTGCAGAAGCCATCTTGGTATATTGAGAACTCGGAAAAGAACTATGGGAACTGGCTGATCCGGAAGAAAGCGAAACTGGTCTTCCACGAGTAAGAGGGGATGTCGCCTAGGTGTGAGTAGACAACAGATACACCTCAGCCACCAACACAGAAAATGTCGAAAACTTGAGAACTCAATACGACATGACCCGACTAGGTCCACGGTCTCTTATCACATCATTCATGGCATTTCATACTTTGAAGATGAGCTGCTACATACACCAAGCTTTCTTCAAGATCAAGTCATCCTTCTGCTGTAAATCTCATCTCTCATGCTTCCATTGGGCTCCGATGATGAACCATACTTCTTCCTCAAATCCTTGCTCATGGCAAAGTCAGTGGTGAAAAAGAGGTTTGCTGCAGAAGGCGGTAGTGTAAGGCCAGCGCAACAGTGACTCGCACCATGTACAAGTACAGAGGGTGCTCGTCGAGGTGCAAAAATAAGTATAATCAATTGAATTCGTTCCGTAGAACGATCCCAGAGATTAAACTGAGACTGTTCCCTGATTAGCATGTCGATTTCCGTATGGGTGATGGTAGAACTCACAGAACAGATACTACACTTGATCTAAGCCAAAAGGCAACTAGATGCCGTCAGCAAGTGTTTCATCAAAGGCAGGGTTCAGATGGGAAGTCTTACAGAGAGCTAAAGAAAAGAAAGAAAGAATCGAGGAGGGAGAAGACGAGATCATGTCTTAAGTATGGAAAATTCCTTTGCCAAGCACACTATTTGTACCATGTGATGTCGTATGAGCGCTCCTTGCTGAATGATGTGCACCTACAAAATTTCGTCGGTTTCGCGGCCAACTTGACAGTCCATGCGCACGCAGCAATTTGCATAGGGGAGCGAAATGGATAGAATTCAAGGAATAGCCATAGGCACAATAAAGCAGCATCCTGGGAATGAAGCCTTGACACCGGACAACTCTGTTGACCCCGTCAGGGAAAGGTGTGTAGACCAGAGATGTCTTGCCCAAGTTTCAGGCATGGGCAAACAAAACGACAAGGACCGTAGATTCGTACATCGATATCCCATGCTTGCGCCATCCACCGGACATACCAAGGATTTTGGATCGACCATTCAGCTGCAGATACAGCGAGTTTCAAGGCCAACTGATGCCATGCAAATTACTCAATCCATTTTTTCGGACCAGTTACAACGGACCAGGGAGTCTCAGCTATAATGCCCCCATTCGTCCATGTGAGGGATGCGGACAGAGAGAAGATGAATGAGCCGATTGTATGGAGGATTGGAAGTGGTGAGGGAAAAGAGATCGCTATTGGCGGTCACACCATGCCTTGTTTTGCTCGCCACAGCAGTGGAGGCCCTGAAAGTTATTTGCTGGGTGTATCGGAATGGGTGTTCAGGCCCTCTGAGCAACCCTTCTGCAACGGCCACTCTCCCTCTTTGACCACATGCCTTGCGGCGGTCTCTCAAGGGCCTTCTTTTGCCGGCTTCGGGTGTGATAGCATCCAAGAGGGCGCCGAGCGTAAAGCAGGACAGTCGACCCTTCAACGGGAAAAACATCTCGCGCGATGGCATTCCATTCAGGCCAACTCATATCTCTCCCAGAATCTCCTTCTTCGCCATGTCCTTTTCAAATTTGTCCGAGTCCTCAACACCCATATCTTTCTTCCGTTGCGGCCTCAACCCTAACTCAGCCTGCTGGTCCCATATCCTATCGTGCCTCCTCGCCCACCTCTCCCTTCGCTCTTTCACCTTCTCAGGATCCTGCTTCGACATCCATTTGCTCTTCAGAATCCGTCGAATAGCTTCCGGCGACACCTTGAACAGCTCTGCCAGCACAGCAGTGCTGTACCGTTCCGGGTCCTGTTCGTGTAAACCTCTAACTCCTTCCATGGCGTCCGGTGATAACTTCTTTCGAGGATTCCAGCCTTCCGGGAACTTCTCCTTCAGAGCATTTCTCTGCTCCATCCACTTTTCCAGCTTTTTGCGGGGGCCTTGTGTTACGGGCGCCGTCTCGGCTCTCACACCCTCTTTTGCCGCTGCTTTCTTTGCTAGCGGCGTCGTCGTCCTATCTCGTCCCTCCCCTCTTTGAGACGCTGCTGATTTTCTCACGGCTGGCCCCTCCCCGTGGACCGCTTCATCATCTCTTCGCGCCGCCTGTTGCACCGGGCTCGACCGGTCGATGTATTCGCTGATCTCGTAGTCACCCGCATCTGCTGAGACTTCAACCGTCCTGCTTGCTGTGCTCTTCTTGCTCTGCGTGTCTGTCTTTGTAAATTTTGTCTTCTTCCTCGGTTCTCCCAGATACCTTGCTATGAGTGCATCGTTCTCAGCTCCGAATGATATGGTAGGCGTAACTTGACGATGGATATTCGTGCTCGTGATTGTGCGCACCCAACTTTTTGCAGTCTGGTACCAATGGAGATTCGTTGATAGGGGTGTTGGAGCTCGCAGTACGGCCAGGAGAAGCCGTCTGTTCAGACAGGTCGTATGGGCCATTCTGCGGACTCGTCTGTCCAGCCCTTGCCGAGAGGAATCGAGACGACACCGAGGTTTGAATATGTTGGCAAGCACTGAAGAAGTTAAATTCGAAGCGATGTATAGTTCGTCGGCGTCCACGATGGAGAGACACAATGTTCCTCTACTCCGATTGGCCAGATCTGGCGGCCTGCTGATCCTTCTTGACGGGACGCGTGACAACCATGAAAGGCGGCTCGCCATCGCCACTATTATCTCAGACAACATTACAAAATGACTATGGCATACGTCTCCACCACACACCCCCAGCGGACCATGCATCATGGCATGGCCAAACCCCTTCCGCAAAAGAACAGCTAACACGAGGACATGCTGGGGCTATACTTTCGACATTGGCCCCGATCACCTCACACCGGAAAAGGCGCAACCGCTGAAGTACTCCTACGATGTGCTAGGCGAAGAAGCTCTAAACGCTCTCAACGAACTGTTCCCGCCAGAGTCCACCGTCTTCCACCCAAAGGAGGATGCCGAGGCAACAGTCCCAGACGGCAAGTCCAGGTCCAAGCCCAAACGTGACCTCTACCGCCTCCTAAAGGACCACCACGGCAAGCATCCCAAGCTCCAAGAACTATGGGATCAAGTCAATGACATCCCGCCCTGGGTGGACTGGGACCAAATAGCCCGAGGTCAAGATGTCTTCTACCGCTACGGCGGCGCCACCCTCACCGGACTGGCGTACCAATCCCTGTTGGGGGGCATGGGCGCCAATCGTGTCGTCGAAGTCCTGGCCCGCACAGGCGGCTTCGGCGTCCGCGTCGCCCGCCATCGCCTCTTCGAAACAACGCAGCACATCCTCGAATGCACTCGCTCTCTTGACAGCATCAAACCGGGCGGCGACGGCTTTGCCTCGTCCCTCCGCGTGCGCCTCCTGCACGCCTCCGTCCGCCAGCGCATCCTCAAACTCACCAAGACCCGCCCCACGTACTACAGCGTCGAAAAGTACGGCATTCCCATCAACGACCTAGACAGCATAGCTACAATTGGCACCTTCTCCGGCACCATCGTCTGGCTCTCCCTGCCCCGCCAAGGCATCTTCCTCCGCGACCAAGAAATAGAAGACTACATCGCCCTCTGGCGCCTCATAGCCCACTACGTCGGCACTCCCACATCCTACTTCTCTGACCCACCCCGCGCCAAGTCAATGATGGAATCCCTCCTCCTAAACGAGATCAACCCTTCGCAGACCTCCCAAACCCTAGCAAACAACATCATCCGCTGCCTCGAAAACCAGCCGCCCGCGTACGCATCTCGTTCGTTCCTCGAAGCTAGCGCCCGCTGGCTAAACGGGAATGAGCTTTGTGACGCGCTGGGACTCGGCCAGCCCAGCCTCTATCATACCTGTCTCGTAGCGGGTCAATGCATCTTCTTCATGACTCTCTGCTACATTAACCGGTCCATACCGTACCTCGACAAGCGGAAAGTCGAGAATCTGAAACGCATATTTTGGCAGGTAATTGTGGAGAGCAAATTTGGGCTGGGTGGGGAAGAAACGGTGTTTGACTTTAAGTACATACCTCAGTTTGACACCGTGACTTACAAAGGCGAGGATGAAGAGGTGCGCCATTCCCATGTTAGAGGGGTAGAGCAGAGAAATTTGAAGGCCTTTTTGCTTGGGACAGCATTTACCGGGGTGATGGCATATATGGGTATTAAGACTTGCTCGCTGGTTATTGGGACTGTGTGGAGAGTCGGCATGTATGGAGTTGACATTGCCAGGAGCCTGCCCTGACCATCTACTGGTTGGCGGCCAAAAGGCCTCGGCTCGCAGGTTCGGGATTCACGGTCGTGAAAATGAATGAATCGTCCCTCAACCAGTGCCCCCAGCGATTATCAAAGCATGACAAGCAGGTCAAAGCTGCCTGTAATTGAAACACTGCTCGGATACGTCCAAACGTGAGGTGCCCAACTTACATCGGCGTCACATCATGTGCTCTCTCTGATACATCGTCCTGCTCCTCCTCGGACTTGTTCGCAAGCTCTGGTCTTCTTGCAGTCAGATTCAATGTCCGAACCACCCTCTCAGATAGGCCCACAGTACAAGCTACTGGCTTCGCCAAAGCACCCCTTGCCTTCGTAATTCGCTGCTGAAAGTCATTGAACTCATTTTGCGCTTCGGGAAGCTTGACGAACCTGTCGATGTGAGGTCTCATGTAGCGATATTTGAGTTCGGCCATCCCTTTGCACCACTGCTTGTAGTTGTGTAGCCAGGTCATAAAGGCATCATAGAGGTCATTGAGAAGGCAGCAGATCTGGTCGTCAAGCATGTTCAAAAGGCGGACGTGTAAGAATTTGTTGTAAATGTAAGCATCGTAGATGAAGACGAGAGCCTGGATGAGATTGAGTTCGCGCCGGGAAGAAAGAGCCAGATTCATAGAACGGCACGGTGAGCTCTTGTGTGCACGGTCAGGTGAAGGCGAATGCATACACTGCGATTAACTTAGCTCTTTGCATGTATGTGGTCCAGAGGTACGGCCCTGGTGGGGTGACGTTGAATGCCACCAGCGTCTTGAGATTAATTATCTTGTTGACCTGAACCGCTGCTTGACCTGAGGAGTATGTGACATTCTTGAGCAACCAGAACCCCAAGCGAAGTACGCAGCTCGGCCGATTGGATTGTACAGTGCTGAAGAGCTCTGATCCGATATTGATGATAGCTTGCCCCAGAGATATGAAGTACTGCCGACATTCAGGTGGCAAGTCTGACTGCCAGATGAGATGCATAAACCGGTCCCAATCATAGTTTGGTGTCAAATTCAAGTCCACTTGATCTTCATTGAACGGTCGAGTGGGTATTGTTAGTGTTGAGATGCCGTCAGCGTGGTCATGAAGAGTCCTGGTATTTGAGTCGCTTCCCGTTGTGGTTCTAGGAGGGGATGAGTTGATGGATTGTGCTGGACCTAATCCGTCCGGTGAATCGGTGGTCCCATGGTTATCGAATTCGATCTCAGGGTATTGGAGGAAAAGTGAGAAGAGTTCTTGATCTTTAAGGCTCAGCGAGTCATCCAGGCTGTACATGCTAGATCTTGATGCTGCCGTCATTTTTGGAGTTTGTCAGCGTCTTACCGTGTCAAGGGAGCAGCAGTGGCAAATAGCGCAGGTAAGTTGCGATTTGTCGCGAGCAGAGTTGATTTCATGGCGTGCTTGCAAACAGATGTCGACTGGCCAAGGGGCAAGCGGAAAGTCAAGGCAATGAATGACAGCAATGCAAGTGTTGCAGCCACCATGAGTGAGAAATGTGTCAACGAGTGAACACAGGGTCACCCTTTCACATTCATAATAATTCTGCAAGGTATGCTTTGAATGTGGCTTCATGCAATCTCCTTCAACCATAGCGCTGAGAACACGATGAGGCATCATCCTCGTACTTGGCATGTTGAGGATGCTGGAAGCTTGAAGGAAATCACCTATGATCCTGCTGCCATCGAGTACGAGAGGATGATAGGTAAATTTTGATACATTATTAGATAGTATTCCAATGAATCTTACCGCAAGGGTTACTCAGCGCAATATGAACACTGTTGAGTCAGGAATTTGCCAGGCCTTCTGACACGTTATGGAAGTGCAAGTGATACCAGTGAGGCGGACGACCATACTCGGAATAAGACCTGGCTGACCACCAGCCCCCTGTGACAGCTAGGAACATAACGTTCAACAAACTGAGAGGGCAAAATGGCATTTTCTCTTCGCCGATAGACTGATTGGCACTCCATTGAAAAGAGATAGTGACAACTCAAAGATAGGCGACCGCATGAAGCTCGGTTGGAGATGAGAAATGATGAAACGTACATGGTGGAAGCGGGAAAGCATAAGGTAGCAAATGACATTGCTTCATAGGTTCGAGAATGACCACCCTTGCCTATGCACCTCTGAAAGCACATTGTCATCACTGCCTCCAGATGAGCTGCTGACCTCGACCCACGAGCCGCTCATGCCAGGACTTTGGGTGACTCGAGCAGGTATATCCTGAGAAGGGTCTGTAGCGTGATCGGGGTGAAGTTGTTGTTGTCTCTCAGTGACTTGAGATGAAGCTTGACCCGGAGTGGCACTTCCCTCCTGGGGAACCTCCACTCGAGGCTCTTCGGATGGATCATTGGGCTCAGTCGTGGATGGCATTGCATCTGTCGTGGGCTGACTGGTGCTATCGCAAGGCTCTTCCGCCGGCTGGTATTTCCAACCTGGAGGAGGCTTCAAGTCGTCATCATCACCCGGTAGTTGAGTGTCGACAATGTTGTTACCAATCCTCTGCAACGATCTCTGGACGAATGCTTGGACCCATCGATAGAAGAACACAAACGCCGAGCAGATGCCGATGACGATCGCAATCCAGCTGATATTGACAGCGCGGTCCCTGCCCGTGGTCGCGCGATTGGACGACAGCGAGCCACCAATCCGAATATTCACCCACTGGAAGGGGTTGAGCAGGAGAGTCTTCAGAAAACCGACCAGACCCATGGAAATGAAGCCTTTGGCGAAGTGCTGAGACCAAGCAGAGACAGGACTTTCCTTGGCAGACCTGACTTCCAGTTCGTCCCATATCGACTCATACCCCATGAGACTGTCGTAAGGATCCAAATAAATGTTGATAATCGGGTCGGCAATGAAGCCAAGTACGAATATCATAAAAACCATGAACAGGACCGTCAAGACCGTCACGGCTGCTTTGCTGCTGAGAAAGCGCTGGACGGTCAGTTTCTTGAAATTAAACTGGTGCCCGCATTCATGACATTTCCACATCGATCCGGCTCGACTGTTTTCTGTTCTGGAGCGCAGGAGACACAACTCGTGTATGTATCTGAGCGAGCCTCTGCACATACAAGGCTTTATCAACCTTCCGTATTCATCGTCATTCTTGTACTCAACGATCGGCGTCTGAAATTGCATAGGCAGACCCGGAGGATACATTGTCACCGTGGCAGGGACGTCTTCTCGACATATTCGGCAGAAGCGGGTCGGATATGTCCAGGTAGGAGGATCGGTCTGGTGAGAGCTGCCCTCGCTATTTGGAGGCTCAGCAGCTTCCATGACGGCTAAAGAGAGCTGCAAGGTGCTCCTTGGGTGAGCTAGACGGGGGTCGAGGAGGGATTCACGTGGTCTCAAATAGTGTTTGGAGGCTCTTTGTTCGCACTTCGGGTAATTCAGAGGCGCAGCTGTAGTCAATGCGAAGGAGTCCTCTATGAAAACGTAATTCAGCCAACGCTCATAGAACTGATTCTTAAGAACACCTGGCTTGAAGTGATCATGTTGTTAGCGGGGGATGCCGAGGACTTGGGAGTCTGGGCTTCCTTCACATGGTGTGCCGGAACTTTGTGCCGCTTCTTTGAGCAATAGCACACTGATCACCGAACGAAACTCAATGCTCCAGGTTTGGAGAAGGATGTTGAACAGGCCTGGATGTTCGCAAAAGAGAAGGTTGAAAGTCTCGTGCTCTGTGGAAAGCAAGATATTTGCTAGCGCCGACTGACCTGCGGCTCCAAGAAAGCGCCCAGCTGCCTGACTGCCTCGCCGAGCATGACGCGACAATATTGTAGCCTCGCGATCCTCAACTGAAGCATAGCAGTGCCTCTCACCATTTCCGACTGCGAGCAACAGAGTTACCTTCCATTCAGCCCTTCAACCCCATTGATCTCTTCTTCGCCGTCCTTACCCTCATCCTCAGCCTTTACAGCTTCGGCAACCATTCAGGCAGTGTTCTACCGGCCAGCAGACGCTCTGCAATGGCGGACAGATACTCGTTCTCTCTCACAACTTTCTCGCCCAGCGGGAAGTTGGTACAGATAGAATATGCCCTCAATGCAGTCAATCAAGGAGTCACTTCGCTAGGCATAAAAGGTACATGGTGGCCCTCAGACCTCCTCCCAGAGTGCCCTGCTAACCCTACATCTCAGCAACAAACGGCATAGTTCTAGCGACGGAAAAGAAGTCCTCCTCCCCATTAATCGATGCCCCTTCCCTATCCAAAATCTCCCTAGTCACTCCCAACATCGGCATGGTCTACAGTGGCATGGGCCCTGACTACCGCGTGCTCGTGGACAAAGCCCGCAAAGTGTCTCACACCAACTACAAGCGGATCTACAACGAATACCCACCAACCCGGATCCTCGTCCAAGATGTGGCGCGAGTAATGCAAGAGGCCACACAGTCAGGCGGTGTCAGGCCCTACGGTGTGTCGCTGCTAATTGCCGGCTGGGACGATGGAATTGAGCCGGAGTCGGAGGAAGCAAAAGCCGCCGAGACGGAGGCTGAGAAGAAACTGGCTGCGTCAAGACGGACAGGAGGTATACTCAAGGGCGGACCAAGTCTGTACCAGGTCGACCCTAGTGGCTCTTACTTTCCGTGGAAGGCAACCGCCATTGGCAAGGGAGCTACGAGTGCAAAGACGTTCTTGGAGAAGAGGTACACCCAGGAACTGGAGCTGCAAGATGCGATACACATCGCTCTGCTGACGCTGAAGGAGACGATAGAGGGCGAGATGAATGGAGATACGGTCGAGATTGGCATTGTTGGGGACCCGGCGAATCACTTACTGGGTTATGAAGGTGTTGAAGGTGCAGTTGGGCCACGGTTTAGGAAATTGAGCAAGGAGGAGATTGAAGACTACTTGACGAATCTATGATGAGATGGGGTGGAGCGGGCATGCATTTGCATGGCGTTGGGCAGACTAGATTTGTGCCGCTGGTGGCCCTTCTCACCCGACAATGAAGCAATTGTTCCAAGGATGCACACAAGACAGGTGCAAAGCTTTGGGCTACAAAGGCCGTGTGTCTATCTACATCGCCACATCATCTCCAGGTCTGGATAATGAGGCCAGTATTGGTGTCGCGGGAGCTTGTATTGTGAACACTGTTGCTCAGTGGAGAACGCAACTGCCTGCCATGAAGGTCTTCAATTCGGATGCGACCACGGGGAACCCGGCAGTCAAATCTATAGAGCACCATCTTCAAAAAGAGATGCGAAACATCAGCATGCTCTTTGGGAGGACACCTTGCAAGAAATAAGCAAAATTCAAGAGGACTTCTCGGTTGTAACAACCAGATATCTCGATCGCAGGATACACAATGTGGTCATTGGAATTCAACCTACGACAAGAGGCGGCCAGTAGCGGCTCTCTCATGGTAACTTCATATGAATGCATATTAGCTGTAACATGCTCTAACCCGAGTTCCTGGACGGCCGCCATATCTGGTCGAGCTCACGTCCCCCACCACCAACGCCATGCTAATGAGACACAGATACATAGACAATAATTGGGAATCATCGTAGTCAGACTGAAAAAGACGCCGCTCAAACCACAGATCTCATGGGCTGCTTCACCTTAGGCTTGATGGCCTTGAGTAAGCATCTCTCCCACCAATTGCGTACTGCCAATACAGCATCTGCACCATCATCCCTCCGCTCTGTGCCATCCGGGTTGCCCATGATCGAGGTGAAGACCCAAAAGGCGCCTGTCACCCACGACGCGACTGAAACGCCAATGCTGATGATCGGTGAGACGATCTGGATGAAGATCAACATCCCCAGTCGGAAGTCCCATTCGAAGGCATTGTCGACCGATGCAGCATGCATCATTTCGAGATGGTTCTTGAACAGTGGCGCCAGTGTCCGTATGGTCTGGTCGCCAAAGGAACGCTGCTTGTGGACCAGTCGGATAGGTGACGCCACTATCAGCCCGAGGGTTACGAAGAAGGTGAAGAGGCTGCTGGCGAGGCAGTGTATCGGGTCTAGGCATGCTAGCCAGAAGAGAACCCAGATGGCGTGGTCATCCTCTTTGTCTTCGTCATCCTCTTCCTGACTTTGTCGCCTCTCGCGAACGTATGCCAGCGCGTGCGAGTTTGCATCTGTCACCACGGATGGTTTATGGCTGCATCCCACTCTTATCGACGCAACTGGCTGCCATGGAGTTGGATGGTTCGGATAGTACTGGTCGCTGTTGACAAGAGTCTGCTCGAGCGTCGGAGACGGCCACTGCGAGCCCGGTGAGGGTGTCTGGTGCTTCCGGCACGATACGCCCGACGACCCGGATGCAGAGGATAGAGAACTCTGTACTCTTGTCCGTTCTGCTGTGCGCCCCTCGGGAAACTGATTCGCATGTTTCATGTAAGTGGCCGGTGGTTGCTGTATCGTCGGCACTGGAGGATAGAAGTACATGTTTCGGTCATGTGCCTCAAGACTGCCGCGCCAGGGCGAGCCGCTCACGGCAGAGATCTGCCGTTGTGTCATTTCGACGTATTCAATCCGTCTCTTTCCGCGAACGTCATGTGGTGGTGGTCATCAGCGAACAACGTTGGGGTTGGTGTTCGGCGTATCGACAAGGGCAGGAAGGTCGAGGCAGGAGTCGGCCATAATATAGAAGGGAGTCTTGGACATTATCACAGTTTTGCAAGGTGAACACGACGAGCCCTGCTCTGGTCAGGTCTTGTCCTGTCCCGGTTCTGACCTGTCAAGGCCAAGCTTCCAAGCAGAAGCGATCGCAAGTGCCAATGCTTGGCTCCTTAGCATGGCTGGTTGCGCTCTACAGAAGCAGCAGCCGGCCCCAAGAGCATTCTGGACATTCATGGCCACGCCCAGCCGTGCGCGGCTTGTCATCTCCTCCAGACGGTGGAAACGCTCGTTGGGCCCTCCGGGAAGATCAACACAACAGCGAAGAACCTGAGCTGGCACCCATGGAAAAATGGCACTAGAATTACTTGGCATCTTGGCATTTGGCAACAGCCCAGGTGTGTTGATGATTGGCACTCTGGGCCTGCTCCGTTCGCTGTTCTCGGCTTGCTGGCAGCCTAGAGAACTGAGACCGCTGGGCATTCCTGGGCCAAATCTTCTAGGTGTCTGTGCTGCTATTCATCGAGCAAATGCCTCACATCTCTCGTCACCGCTAACTAGCGCTCAACAAGACCGCACATGACGTGCTCCACCCCTGAGACTTGGAGCTGGTTTCATGCTCCCATGACTGGCCCTGATGTGCTCCACCATCTTTATCCGGCCGTGGATAAGAGATGATCTGCAAATAAAGACTCTCCCCCACAGCCGCTCATGTACAAAAAGATACTCCAGTGTCTCCTTCTCTCGACAAGCCATATTAATTTCATCACGACGACGTGACCACCGTCTAATGGCTGTTCAGCATGACGCCTTCGCAGAATACACGGCATTATCCCTCCCGGTCATCCGCCCGAGTCAGATTCATTGGTGATTGGTCTCAACAAGCATCGAGCCTGGTCTCTCGTCTCGAACGTATTTGTGCACACAAGACCTGCCAAGGACGCCGGAGAGGGTACGACATGATTCTGGATGCCAAGGTTTGCCTATGTGGTCAGCTTGAATCATGACCCATTCCCAGGAGAAGCTCGGCTGCGTCAGCCACGGGGTCTTCCGAAAAGAAATTTTCGTTTGTCCTGTGCTTCGGATAACGCACAATAGGTTTGATGAACGCAGGGAGGGGCCTTCAACACCACCACATTACTTTTTCATGTCAGATGTTGTGTCCATGAGAAGTGTACAGTGTACCTGACATGTCAGACGGCCTTTTTCCTCTTACGCCTAATCGATCCTCCGCGGCTGGTCGAAATCCCCTTTCTTGACTTCACACTTTTCGGAACGGCGGCAACATGGACAGTCCCGAGCTTGCAGCTACATGCCGTCAATAAGCTGGAGACAACACCAAGCACCAGTGAAAAGTGCTGGCAGTGAGTAATCTTCTGCTTTCCCACCTTGGCCCGCCATGCGTAGGCCGAGCTGATCGGAGATTGTTTTCTTGGCTCACAGATGACCATGCAGAAAAGACATCCGGTATGCCCTAATCAAGTTTCTGCCCATAACAGAGGATTGTTGAACATCCACAATCCTCTCAAGCTCGCGACAACAGCCCCGTTTGATCCGGTCGCCCTGTCAAGTTTGGTTGATTGGTTACTTCATTTCATATTCGAAGCGCAAGCCAGCTATGAATTCCGCCACTTCCGCGTCCATTGTCATTTCGCAACGTCGCTATCTCCCACTTCTCAGTGAACCTTGACGCCTTGCGGTGTTGCTGTGGTACATGTCCAAGGTCTCGCGGCTCGTGGTATGATCGGATTCGGAATCATGCCACACCATATGCTGCCAATCCACAAATGAAAGGTCAAGCTCGCCAGAGACAACGGAGCACTGCTACATTTCGCTACATTTCGATCAAGTTAATATGAATGGAAAGACGATCCACTCCTTGAACGCACTTTTGCCAATTTCGATCTTGCTTACGCTTGTACACACCAACTTGGTTGCCGCAATGGGTGATCCCTGGTCTCAATAAGCGCCTCCATGTATGCATACAGGGCATCGCACTTGTTATCTGAGCAAGCCGAAGTGGGAGCTGCAGAATGGAGGTGACGAGCTCAGAGCCTTTACAAAGAAGATGCCATGGTCGTTTTTGTGCTCCTGTACTTACCCGAAAGCGTGCCCTCCGGCCTACCCCATACCCAACAAGCCGTGAGGTCTTATCGCGGCCAACCATCTCAATGGCTACCCATCAATAGTGCTTCTACCTTTTCTGCCTAGATATAGCCTGGACTTCGATGGGGTGGTGTTACGAGCTCACATTTTTCACATCCGACACAACCACGACGACTGACACAGACGATCGACGCAAAACCACGCTTTCCAGTCACACAGAACGATGCGAGTCTTCATAACCGGTTACACTGTATGAACGACCTGTCACGAAACGCCCTAAGGAGAATGGCAACACAACAGCCACTCGGCATGCAACCCGACGTACACAAACAATGGCGTGGCCGAAAGTCTATATTGCCTGCTGTCATGCGCTGTTGTGTAAGACTGAGGGCTTGTGGAATGTGATGCTGCTGCATCCGCTATGTTGGAGCTGTACGTGACGGCTGTAAATCAAGGTCGTTGTCTGTGCCACTTTGACATGTCTCTATATCCAGAGTCATGTCTGCTTCCAACTGTTTGGCGTCGACTTGACTTGATCGTCCAGGTGTGCTTGTGGTGTTGACAAATACTGTGAGATGTGGGTTCAGCGGCATGCCAGGAAATTGCCAGTCAACCTCAGCTTCAGCCGGGTGAGCGTTCCCACACCAGTTTCTACCATGGACAATTTCGAGCCACTTTTTGGACATCCCCTACTGTGACATAACCAGCATTCCCACAAAACCCACATCGACATGCATACAGCATGAACCGCATGAACCGCATGATGCCAATCACAGCGCCTCTGCAATCACCTCCTTCCGCTCCCAAGTCCAGCCTCCACCATCGTGACCGTTTCGCCCTTTTCCTTCCCTCTATTCATTTACAAGTTCACCATTCAATCCCTTTGTTTCCCTACACGCTGGCATGCTGGTGAATGCCAGTACCTCTTCCGGTTCTTCATTTCAGCTTGGCGGCTCTGATGGCATTGTCAACGAGCAGTAACCTATCATTTGCTGGCTCTTCGTATTTCATTTCGCGATGTTTGACGAGCAGTTAAGGCCGCCTTTTGCCCCTGAAGGTGATAGGTGGAGGGAGATTGAACATGGAAGGTTAAGTGGGTTTGGCCGAAGAGACAGCAGTTTTGGATGATGCTTGAGAAGATGTCTGGGTGAGTAGATCAGCATAGTAATCAGGTACATGGGAAACGAAGTATCGATGCTGCTATGCCCATGTCGATGTTGAAGGCATCTCTGCACTGGCTCTTCTGGACCTGCTGACGATGGAGCGAATTTGGGGGTTTGGGATTCTTATTGGGCTTGCAATGGTGGCGTGCGGTCTTGGGCGTGTTGGTGCGTTTTCATCCGCTCATTGGCGCTCCGCGGAATCTTGAGAACAAGTATCTTGGATGGCATTCTAGTATGGAAAGTCAATACAATATTCAAGGCGACAAGATAAGCAGCTCTTCAATCCTCAACTATGTAGAGCCCTTCCCCCCCACCAGCTAGTGCATAGATTGACTTCGCCGCTGAAACTAGAATTTCATTCCAGAAAACTGTTCGCACACTTCACTAGTTGAGAACGCAAGACGCTTGTTGAATCGTTTTTCAGAAGGCACGTATCCGGCTCTGAATATTCACAGGTCTCATTCTAGATAACCCATACTCCTCCAAGCTCAATGGAAGAACCTCATTGGATCTACTTTTGCTTTGAGGCCGTGTTGAAGGATGCCCAGACGGGGCGATGACAAAAGCAGAAGAAGCATTGAGCCGTCGGGCCAGGCTCCTGAGTTCCAACAGCCTTTTCCATTGTAGGGAGGGCTGTCCAGTTGGTAATGGCTTTGGTGAGATGTTCATGGTGAGGGACTGTGTACATCGTCGATATGCAGTACCGTACCGTCAATCCCCTCGGCCGCATTATGCATCATCTGGAGAACGATGTGCTAGTAACCTGGTAGCCAATCATTGAGTTCCAGTGCATTGGAATCCGGAGGCGGGGGGCCACAATTCCCACTCGCTTACTCTTCGCTCTGAATCTGAGTGGTTGTGGTTCTGGTCGTCACTTGTTACGGTTCGCACGTACCCATCCATCCGCTCCAGAGCGTCTTTTCGTCGCTTTTGATTTGTTGTACCAACTCTCGACTGCTACAGTGATGGTAGATCTGGCAGTGCTTTGGCGGTCGTCAGGGTCAATGCCAGGGTCAGTGTTGATGAGTTATCGATGTCAACAGAGGAGTCAAGAAGCGGACGCTTGCTCGGCTGTAGATGCCCAGAGCAACGGGGTTTTCATGAAGTCGGTAAAGCATTTTGCTAAGAAGCTGTATGTATAAACATTGAGTCACGTTGGTGTTCGCGATCGAGCAGATAGCCCATATCCTTCGCTGTGTCGAACGCCCTCATCATATCTGGGCTTGTGGAATGAATCTGATGGCAACAACGACATCAGCCGGTGCAGACTTCTGTTTCAAGATTCCGTTTGTCATTGATTTGACGGAGTTGGTGTCACTGGGAGCGTTGTGGCAACTGGTAAAATCAATACCGGCAGTCCTCCAGCAGTGTTGGGTAGAAAGCTCCTTTAGCTTGCCCTGGAGGACGAAGATTGGTTGACATGGCGTTGATTCACGCTGTGCAGGGGCCACGAGGTAGTCCGAGTCAATCACGCGAAACAGTGTTCATTTTGACTTCACGACCTGGACGCGCAGTCAAGTAGTTGTGCCGCAGGTTCTCACGTCATTTCGGTACAATACGCAATGAGAGGGTGGCGTGCAGTTCCGGGAGAAATTCAGATCGAAGGGAGGGTGCCCCTTCAAAGTCAAAGTTAGGTTGTCTCTCCGAACTTACGCCACGTCTTGTCGCATGCTGCACAAAACTGTGGTGGAGACTCGGAGACCCCTTGGCGGCACCCTTTTTGGTGCGCTCCCCATTTAGTGAGATGGAAATGGACGTTCCGCTTCCCTGACGTCTTTCTCATCAGCAGCAAGGGACAACGGTCTTTCTAGTCTGGAAGCGGAAGACCTCAAAAGTTTGTTCACTGGAACTGATCCTAGGGGATGGGTCCGCAACTCGACTGCATATCATCAAGATGTGGCGACTCTTGTTGGCCAAGCTTCACAACCGCAACAGGGAGAGCCGTCTCACAGTTGCTGTCGTGCTCCTTTTCGGTGAGATAATAAGCACATTTTGAAACCTGGGGTTTGACAGAACAAAGGAGCGTGCATCAATTGATTTGCTGCCACCAAGTGGGGGAGCGACTATGCCCATCCGAAGCACGATGACCGGGAGTCTCATTGGGCCCTTGCAATGAAGGCAAGAGCGCTAATTTCTTGTTTGGCCCAGCAGGGCATCAGAGGCGCGTACTTCTGAAGCGATAACTGGAGGACATTGGACATTGGGACTCTTGCCCTCCCTAGCTGCATGTAGCTCAAATGGTCGAGCTCCATATCCTGCAAGCCATTGTAGCAGCTGGAACCCTACTGAAGACGGCAAGATTGGTTGCGCGCCTGAGCCGCGAACACAGGAGCGGCACGCTTGCTAATAATACTTTTGTTGCATGCGGCCAGGATCGAAACGGCGGAATCTAGACTTGCATGGAGTGGCAGCCTATCGGTGATATGACAGCAGCGGCTCTCCAACGGACATCTCCCACACTATGTGTGTTTGGAATGTAGTGTGGCCTAAAATTTTTTGGACGGCGACTCCATTTCGTGTCCCACTAGGCCCGCCAGCCACCACACTCGTCTCGGATGCACAATTTTAGCCTCGATACTCACACCGAGGGCGTCAAGCGCACGCGAGCTGTCGTACTGCACCATGAGCGAGACCAGGCCCGGGGAATTTGCGAGATGTTTTGGGCCAAACACCATCCCTGAAAGCCAACCAGATTCAACCACCACCATCACTCAGCATCGTTGGTTTTGCCTGTTTCGTGGTGTGGATGTTGCCCAGGGTGACCCATTGGGTTACAAGTCCGCAAACAGGACATGAGTGGCGCCTCCACGTGAAGCCCGGCAGCCACGGAGAGAGAGTGGCAGAAGGCTCCAAATTCCTCGTCATTTGCTTTTTCCCACGCTGCCACGGGACCATGGCCGGACTAAAGTGGTTCAAGCAATTATGAAATCTCAATGCAAATAAACACACGGAATACGGGGGAAGTGGCTGAAAGTCAAAAGCTGATCATCATCTTTGACGAAATGACGGAGGAAAGGACTACGGCCAGGATTGGCTGGAGGAGAGAGAAAACCCTCGTGGAAAGAGACTGGTGGATGTTGTGGCTTCGATGGCCCTGGTCAATATGACAAAACCAAAAGTGATAAAGCACAAGGGGGCTTCACAAGGCAGCCCCGTGTGGAGACGAAAATCTTCGATGGAGGAAATGGGCAAGGAGCCCGATGGGACCAGAAACAAGGAAAGCTGCAGAGGTGACAGCGCCAGAAGCCAGACTCAAGCTTCGACTAGCCCTGCTCGCTCAGACGGTGGGCTTCCGAGGGTTGGAAAACTGATCTCGGCTTGATCTGATTAGTGTTTGACCTTGGGGTCAGCCGAGGAGCCAGGAGGCAGGGGGCAAAAAGGGGAGTTCTGCAGGCGGGAACGGCATGGAAAGGTAATGTGCAGCAGCCATAGACGATCGGCTAACGCCTGATTGGAAGTCGTCTGGCAAAACGAGGTTACGGGTGGACCGGCACTAGGATTCGACGTGGGGTCGCTGGTGTAAGTTTAGGGTTCTTGTGGCGATGGGAGGATCCTTTTGTCCATGGCTCCTCGACCGCTGGTCAAGCTCTCAGCCACGGTTCATGGCATCATCATCAATCTAGCGGGCACCACAAGCTTCACACGGCATGGATGTGGTTGGCTCCCGGCGGCCCCAAGCACTTTTGGAGGGCTTTGATTGACACTGGCGCCGGTGGAGCTGGAGCTCGAGCTCGTGTTTGAGCACTGGCACGCGGTTCCTTCTGCCAGCCATCGGGGGTTTGCGCTCACACCTTAGATGTGCCCTACCAAAAGCCTATGCACACGCCTGTTAGGCTCGTGTAAGCCTGAGTCCACCAGTGCTCAGAGGAGGCGGTTCCACTGCCCGGTGTCAACCTTTCATCTAGCCAAATCCACTTCCGGACAGCACGCTGAGATCGCACTTGCACAGGAAAACGCACCGCAAGAGCCCTTAACACTAGCGTGCTTTCTCAGGCCTCACGGGTATTCCCCAAGATTCCTCTCATGCTCATTTTCTGACTTCTCCGTCCTCCCATTCTCTTAGATCTTCGTATTCCCCCTTTGAATTGTACTTGTATTGACCCAGAATATACGCATCTAAGCTTCAGTGGTTCGTCGACTTTGTTCGTCCTGCCCTTGAATCCCACCACCACCCATCGGTGATCGCTTTTCAGGAGGGCGCTCCCATATCGTCGACGCGAGGCGGCGTGCTGGTCGCGAATCTCCTCTGTCACCAGGGTCGCCGTTCGATCAGGGCGGCGACGGAATGGCTTTGCAACATGCCGGCGGGCACTTTGCCCAGATCAATGGCGCTGCTCCCGTTGACGCTCACATACAGCGACAGAGGATGCTAGCAAATCTTAATGAGACAACGTGGCAACGAATAGGTACGTCGATGTTCACAGGTGGCCTCTGGCTCAGCACACTGACGGCATGCCAGGAAACCTAAACGACATCACCGGAGACCTCGAAGGAGCTCTGTTCGCATACCAGCAAGCTCTGCGACACAACCAGTGGTCGGTGCAATCGTTAACCGCCATATCGCACATCTTGAGAACACAAGAAAAGTTCCCCGAGGCCATGGAATACCTCAAGAATGTCATCAAAATCGACCCACAAAACGGCGAAGCCTGGGGAAACCTGGGACATTGCTACCTCATGATGGATAACCTGCAGGAAGCATACTCGGCCTACCAGCAGGCCCTCTATTACTTGCCCGATCCCAAGGAGCCGAAACTCTGGTACGGGATCGGGATCCTCTACGACCGGTATGGCAGTCTCGAACACGCCGAAGAGGCCTTCTCGCAGGTGATGCGAATGGAGCCTGGCTTCGAAAAGGCCAACGAGATTTACTTCCGGTTGGGAATAATCTACAAGCAGCAACAAAAGTTTGCCCAAAGCTTGGAGTGTTTCAAGTACATCGTGGGTGATCCGCCGAAGCCTCTCAATGAGGAGGACATCTGGTTCCAGATTGGTCATGTTCATGAGCAACAAAAGGACTACGAAAGCGCCAAAACCGCATATCGTCGAGTGCTGGATCGGGACCCCAAGCATGCGAAAGTGCTCCAACAACTCGGCTGGCTACACCATCAACAAAGCAACAGCTACCAGAGCCAGGACCAGGCCATCGAGTATCTCGAGCAGTCCGTGAGCTCCGACAACTCGGACGCCCAAAGTTGGTATCTCCTCGGTCGATGCTACATGGCGCAACAGAAATTCCCCAAGGCATACGAGGCATATCAGCAAGCCGTCTATCGGGATGGCCGGAATCCGACCTTCTGGTGCAGCATTGGTGTGCTCTACTACCAGATCAACCAGTATCGCGATGCTCTGGATGCCTACTCAAGAGCCATCCGCCTGAACCCTTACATCTCCGAGGTCTGGTATGATCTCGGCACTCTATACGAGTCATGCAACAACCAGACCTCCGATGCTCTCGACGCCTATCAACGCGCCGCCGAGCTGGATCCATCCAATACTCACATCAAGGCACGGCTGAATCTGCTAAGGAACGGTGGAGCTCCGGGTGGCTCAAGCCAGCACAGCGCCCCGGTACCGCAAGATGTGCATCCTCAGGCCTATCAAAATGGCGTCGGAGTGCCACCTGGCGTTTCATGGGGCGGCCAAGGCGGACATGCTCAGCAGCCATCAAACCAGCCACAGGTGGACCCAGCCCGCGTCAGTGAATGGCAGAGGGGTATCGCCGGTCTGCACCCGCCACCACCACAGCAGCCTTCGCAAAATGGCGTTTTCGAGAATCGAGAACTCAACCGAATGCCTCCCAGAGCCCAATCGCCAAGGGAGCCTCCTCGTCTCTATCACGACGCCAGCCGCCAAAACTCTACACAAAAGAGGGGAACGCCTTCACCCAAGATGCAGCCCGGCCTTTCGGGCATGTACCCACCTGGGCCACAGACGCTGCCCCAGATTAACAATCCCCAAGAGCGAACCCCACACCTTGGTCCCGCTCCACGGCCATCGCCATCTTTGAACGGGGCGCCGCCACAGCCACCGCAGGCTGGTCCTTCCGGCCCACCACAGTCAGGAGGTCTGCCGCCATATGGCCGAGCCTTCAGTCCCCCCCAGGAGCTGAGGCCAATGCGTGACGAACGGCCACCGTCTGCCAACTCAAACTTCCACCATCCTCCACTCCCTCCCGCTCCTTCTTTCCAGAACGTGAACAATGGGCCGCCTCCATCGAGCCAGCCACCGTCTGGACCAGAGCCCGTGAGGGTCGACCGTGACGAAAGGCCTCCGTCTGCGATGAAGAGGCAAAGGGAGTGGGAGCAAGATCAGCCAGCAAAGAAGCCAGCCAACGAAGAAACGAGAGCACGACTAGAAGAGCATCCTGCTCGTCGTTATAGTCCGCCAAACAGGACGGAAACTCCTCGCGACCACTACAGGCGAAGCTCCTCAGAAGTGCAACGAGAGAATGAACGTCGCGCCAATGAAAATTATCATCCATCAGAAGCAGCCCATCATCCATACAGTCTGCAGCCTCAGCCAGCGCCTCCCATGTCGCAGCCACCGCAGCAAATTCCTTCAATGCATACCATCATGGACCTGCCCAAGCCGGAAGAACCTCGAAAAGAGGTCCAGGAGGCTGCCGCACGCAAAGTTGATGTTGACGAGGATTACGACAACAACAGTGAAGACGACAAACGTGCCAAACCAAGCCCAAATGGGTCAATTTCTGCGAAGCAAGAAGCCGTCGCTGCTCACTAAATCAGCACCCTCACATCCTCCACAATACACAAGATGAGTCCTTTGGAAAGAGCAATGTTGTTAGAAGCGGGATCTATTCATAGTTGGCCAAGTACGGAGTCACTTCCTGGGGGAGTACATCCGTGTGGCATACGATTGATCTTTTTGGGATGCAGGAGGCGCTTCCCACATGGCACTACCAACTTATCGCCGACCAAAGGACTGTCTCTTTCATTGACGTACACAGTGGTAGGGAATTTGGCATTTGAACGAATCACGATAGCGTTGAGGACCTAGCTTTTAGGATAGTGGACGGCCAAACGTCCCAAGCGTCTACCGGCTTATCCTTTCTTATGTATTTACCAAGCAACATCTTGATACACATAGGGCTCGAGAAACTGGCTCAGCCACCCATAGCTTTCAAAACCACTGCTTCAAAGAATAAAGCCCCCGGCATCTTCCCCGGCCTCACGTGTGCGATCTTGGACCAAGGATGAACATAATACAGAGTCGGTGCTTGTAAAGCTCGAGTTCTGGTATTGTGAAAGTGGCCCGACAAAAAGGGCTTGCATGAAACTGAGTCTCGGTGGCAATGTCTTTGCAGAGCTGAGCGTGGTCTGTCTACTCAATAAAACTTTTCATTGCACTCGCTGAAGACAATGTCCCATAATACGTCGCATACCGGATCATCACGCACGCTCCAGAATTGTGTTCCTTCATGGCCATACCATTGCTATTTCTGTAGTGCCTCCTGCAGCGGGTGCACCCGACGAGGGCTCAAACTTGGGTGCGACGAAGAATTTCCGTCACGTGATTTCTAGCAAATCTTGGCAGCCCACAAGAGAGTGCCTTTGTCCGCGCACGAAGTTGTTACATCTTTTCAGATCTTTGCGCGCTCCGACAATCTTGTTCTCGCCGTCTCATATTATTCAAAATGTAAGCTCTGTGCCAATGGACATGGTTGAGGCTTTTGCTAACACATATCTAGGTCTCACCGAAAGTTCGAAGCACCGCGACACGGTAAATAACCACCATACTACGTCTCAGTCTCGCCGAAATCATTTGCTAACTTCTACGCAGGTTCGCTGGCTTTCCTGCCCCGAAAGCGAGCATCCCGACACCGCGGCAAGGTCAAGAGGTTGGTTTTCTACAAGTCAGAGCTCGAATGAGCTGAAGCTGAACGTTTTCGTAGCTTCCCAAAGGATGACCCCAAGAAACCAGTCCACCTTACCGCAGCCATGGGCTACAAGGCCGGCATGACCACCATCGTCCGAGACCTCGACCGACCGGGTGCCAAGATGCACAAGAAGGAAATCGTCGAGGCTGTCACTGTCGTCGAGACACCACCAGTAAGAAACTCCACAGAACCAAATGTTTGGGGGGGGAGAACACACAGTCTGACCATGTCCGCAGATGATCGTCGTCGGCCTCGTCGGCTACGTCGAGACCCCACGAGGCCTCCGATCCCTCACAACCGTCTGGGCAGAGCACTTGAGCGATGAGCTGAAGAGACGCTTCTACAAGAACTGGTACAAGTCCAAGAAGAAGGCCTTTACCAAGTACGCCAAGAAGCACGCCGAGAAGGGTGCCTCCGTCACTCGAGAGCTTGAACGAATCAAGAAATACTGCTCCGTCGTCCGAGTCCTCGCCCACACTCAAATCTCCAAGACTCCTCTCAAGCAGAAGAAGGCTCACCTGATGGAGATCCAGATCAACGGTGGCAGCACAGCTGACAAGGTTGAATTCGGCCACGGTCTGTTCGAGAAGCCAGTTGAAATCGACACCATCTTTGAGCAAGACGAGATGATCGACGCCATCGCCGTCACCAAGGGCCACGGTTTCCAAGGTGTCACGTCCCGATGGGGCACAAAGAAGCTGCCGCGAAAGACACACAAGGGTCTCCGAAAGGTCGCTTGTATTGGTGCATGGCATCCTTCTCACGTCCAGTGGACCGTTGCTCGTGCTGGTCAGGACGGGTACCACCACCGAACTTCCGTCAACCACAAGGTCTACAGAATTGGCAAGGGCTCTGACGAGAAGAACGCCGCTACCGAGTTTGATGTTGTCAGCAAGACTATCACTCCGTATGATCACCCAGGTTTACTCACAAGATACGCTATGCTAACGAATTCTACAGAATGGGAGGCTTCGTCCGATACGGTGAAGTCAAGAACGACTTCGTCCTCCTCAAGGGCTCCATCCCCGGTGTCAAGAAGCGAGTCATCACCCTCCGAAAATCCATGTTCCCCCACACATCCCGAAAGGCCCTCGAGAAGGTCGAGCTCAAATGGATCGACACCTCGTCCAAATTCGGCCACGGTGCCTACCAGACCCCACAGGAGAAGAAGCAGTTCTTGGGTACCCTCAAGAAGGATCTTGCTGTTACTTCATAGACTTGTGCACGAAAGGTTGGGAAAGGTGTCGTGTCTACAAATTCAAAGCGGTGTGCATGGTGAGAGTGTTTGGATGATGATACCACTATTTATGATGGCATGTTGCATTTTCTTCGTTCGGACGGCACGGAGTATATTGCAACGTAGCGCAAACTAACTGCTACGAAACCAAAATCAAATTCTAGCCGATTCCCCTTATCCTCCGTGTGTTGAGACCACCCTGCGCCCTCTCAAGCTGTCTCTCAGGCTGTCAAGCTGTTCCTTTTGCTATGTCTCCTCAGCAGCCCGTATTTCATTGCACAGCTACATTCCGCTCGTATACAATGGCCGTGCGCCATATGTAGAGGTGCAGCACTTTCGTTGTTGTACAAGTTGGGTTATGGTCCTGTGTCTCCATGACTGAGAGTAGAATCAAAAGGGGCCCAGATGCCCTGATGCTCCATTCAGGCACCAAGGCAGTAATGTGAATGACGTTTTATCCATGACGATTCAATTCAATCTTGTTTTATGAAAGACGAAAGTCGATGTCAGTCCCATCTTCCTCACCGGTGGCAGTATTCGTAAGGATTCCCCTCAGATCTCGAAAACTCAGTCAGCATAGCATCAGCATCCAGGCCACGCTTCCGTACAAATTCATTCAACCACAGGCCCTGAGCAACTTCACACAATCCTGGAAGCAACATCAACTGCACAACACCATCCTGCCGCTTCAGACATCCAAGCCCCATCAGCTCCCAACATCCAGCTGTTCAGTACTGAAGAGTACCCCTCTACGCTCTCACGCAACCACAATGGCCGATGATGCCTCCTACAGCAGCTTTCTTGCCCGCGCAAACCAGGACCCCAAATCCGGCCATGAAGCAGAAGGCTTATCAACATCTCAATCTCGCTCTAAATTCGACCCCTCCTCATCGGCTTCTCGAAGCGAGGCTGTACCGGCGTCTCTACGAAGCATCAATGCAACCTACACCTCAGACACGGACTCCGATTTCGAGCCCGTGTTCTTCTCGTATGGATCAGATGAGCTGCCCAGTCTAGATGAGTTTAGGAGGGTATTGGGAGCAAAGGGCGAGAATGCGGGGACGATCGAGGAGCTGAGCGTAGACGACTTTGACCCGAACGGACAGTACAACGATGTGGTTCAGAAAGTTGAGCAGGCTGGACAGAAAGGGAACGGCGGTGCCAAGATTTTCAGAGTCGAGGTTGATGGCCGGGGGACGAGAGTTGAGTATTACATTTTGACTGTGGGTGAGAAGAGTCTGGTGGGCGTTGTTGCGAAGGCTGTTGAGAGCTGAGTAGGATAAGTTCAGCGCTTGAGAAGGGAGCGAATGGAGTAAATATGGGATGCAACATCCCGCAATCTAGAATTCTCCTTGCTCGCAGGAGTGCTATATGCTGGCCCACTACCTTGGGTTTACCAACCCCTGGCAAATGGTATGACTAAAAACTGCCGCCCAAACAGCTTCGTTCGTCTCACGCTTTCCCCAACCCCTTCATTCACCGCAGCCCATTCCCCCTTCTGCTCGGCACCAGTGACAGAAGCACTGAGCTGACTAGTGCATTGACTGGGTGGTTTGAGTCCGCGTCAGGAGGATGAGAGAGGATAGCTAGCGAGGACAAATGATATTAGATTGTGTGACTGCCGCAGTCCATTGATTCTTCGTAGACAAAGATGGGCTGAAAAGACAAAGCGCAAGAAATTCCCTTCCCGCGGCCAACAGCCCCCTTTACCTTCATGGCTAGGAAGGCGTGTATCAAGCTCAGTGGAAAGGAGAGGCCAGACCAAAGAATCGACTAAAGGAGGCCAAACCCACGCTCACACTTCAAGGAACATCGTTGATGAGAGTTCAGGGGTGTACTTACGCAGAAGTCGTGCATGCCGTTGAGGTCTCCAACCCTACGGTGCTGCGGTCAGAACCGATCACAACCAAGTATGTCCAACATGATATTGCCCACCCAGGCTTTGCGTTGTGCATATACTCTCGCATGCTGTGAGCATCGTCGCCATCGGGGTGGCTAACGGTTGCTTCACCCGCCTGTTCATCGGCCGTGGCAATGCGATCACATCTGTAAGCCCAGGCTTTCGGTGGTAGTTTCAACTTGACGTCCAGATAATGGGTGCTTTCGTGGTAGATGGTGCGACTTGAAGGCCGATGATAGAAGCAGTGCGGCAAGCATGATCAAGAGGCCTGGGAGTATGGTAGCAATCAAATTGGTAGCAACGATAACGAGGCGAAACCATTGGTATTCTCCGCAGCAGATGTCCGCCATAGCGACAAATGCACGCCTGGCTCTTCTATTGGAAACGCTAACCAATTGAGAGATGTGCCTTTCATAGCATGCAGAGTCCTCACCTTGAGATGGTAGTAGTCATTCGCAACCGCTGATGCAACAACGAGGTCAACGGAGCGAACCTGCCTCCACCGAAAGTATCGCAGTAGTTCCCTGTGAGACATAGTTTCCCTGAAGGCGTGCCGTCCTACTGTGAGGCCACGTCTACAGGAGAAGGTACCGCTCCATCTGCCTCATCAATCTGCCCGGGTGATAGTATCTGAAGCACGACGTACCTCAGGTCTCACAACACGCGAAGATCTGAGGGCGAATTTTTCCGGGACAAGCCGCACGACTCGCTGGCCGATCGAAAACACGGCGCTGTTCCTATCTCGGTTGGCGTTGTAGGACAAAAGATCACAAAGGCTGGTCGAAGCCTCGATATGGGAGGGCGCTAATGAGAACGCTGATCAACAGCAGGTGTCAATGTCGATGGACAACAATAATAATGCTGCTGCCACCAGCGCCAGCAATTCGAGTAATGGAGGACAGAATCGGAATGCTGATCAGCCGATTGCGGTGCAGCAGATGCAAGATCGTGCCATCAGCATACTCACAAACGATCAGTTGATGATGCGATATGCCATTGCCAACGATGTGGTGAGTCCCTGGTCAGATTCGGCATCGCTTTGGCTGCTTGGATGTGGCAAATGGAAATCTAGGCCGCCCTCATGTCGTCGTGTTGGGTTGACTATTTTCTAACTTTTCGTCTCTGGTCCAGTCCGTACCAAAGGTCAGGGTTTACTTTGAGAAGGTAGCTGCGGGATTCGACACAGCCCCGATCATCACCAAATGGGACGTCTTTGACGATTGAGATTGTTGGCTAGCACGACTGATCCCCAGTTCGTGGGTGCATGAAAGGCCATTGAACGATGTGTCAGAACTTGCCGATTTTGCTCACCACAATGAACGACGAGTTGGGGAAGCAACATGAAATGACAGTGGAAGAGTAAAGGAGAACCCGGCCGGCATTTTGTCAACGGTTCTTTTCATTTTGATTGCACCTGCTGCAGGCCAGTTTTTGCTTGCTAGGCTGGCAAGCAAAATGTCTCCCCTGTACTCACGGTCGGACGTCTTGGTCTATTCCTGCTTCCTCGGCTTCACTACTATATATTGTTCAGGTCGTATGTACCACAATGCGTAAAAACTTGGACACATGCTGTCATCCAGCCTTTTCCCGATCTAATGTCTCTAATTGAGAGCTCATCCACAAAACCTCCCAAGATGGCCAAAGAGGTTGCCATCTGCCCAAAAAACGCCCGCTCTCCTGTCAAAATGCCGCTAAAATGCGATGATTAAGGTATATGCATGACCCATGTCGCAGGTGCTGCCGACTGAAAACCACCGTCAAAGGATGACAAGACTGTTAAGCTTTGCATCCGTCCATCAAGCTGTTCTTTGGCCAGGAATAGCCACCCTTTTCCCTGCAAAAATTGGTCAGCATGAATCGAACGGAGGAGCGTAGAGGCACTCACCAGGACGTGATGTTCTGATTGTAGTACACAGATTTGTGATTGTTGATGTAGGCTGTCGTCTCATAGCCGGGTGGATCGCAAGTCATCATCATGTTATCGTTTGACTCGTCTTGGTAGATCCTCATGTAGTCGATTCGCATGGTGGCTGGAAGTGTCGCGCCAATGCCCGTGAAATTGATCGCCGAGAAACCGTCGGACATACCGAAGTTCAGGATGATTGACATTGGTTCTTGAGGCAGGATCCGTTGACCCACATTGCCGTTTGGACCGATTGATTGACCAGTGACCCTCCACGTCGCTTGCTCCCCCACAAACCAAGTCACATCGCCGTCAGCCCCGGGGGTGTATTCGAATGCGTAAACTTGGTACTGATTCCCATCGTACCATTGGTTGTTAAGGTTGGTCAAAGCGGACACGGCTTGCTGGTAAGGACCACCACGGTACACGTTAACTTGGGTGATGGAATAGTCGTACACTTCGACGAACTCGTAGTTGGGGTAGTACCAGACGTCAAAGGGGGCCACTTGAAAAGATTGCGAGACATGCCCGATCACGTTGCCGGCCGCATCGAAAGGCGCGTTTGTCGCTTCCAGGACATCAATTTCCGGTGCTGAGCGAGATGTGCCTGGGGTGGGGTGATCTTCGCCATTGCAAGTACAAGCTGGCAGTCGCATGCCCGGCAGCATGCTTATACCATCAGCCGAGCTTTGGTTTGGGGTGATACCTGCATCGCAAACATTATCGTAGCTGTAGGGCCACATGCCCTCGGTCGTCGCGGCGAAACCGGGTCTTCCCAGGTTCCCAAGAGTCCAGAAACCAGGCCAAAACCCGACGGTATCTCCGCGGCCAGGCAGTGAAATGCTTGCTTCAAGTCGACCGCCCTTCATGCACAATTTGTTCCAGGTCTGCACCATGCCGGATCGGTAGTTGAGGTTGTGGTTCTGGAAGGCATCAAATCGAATCTCCAAGACGCCGTCATTGGTTGTAACAGCATCTGGATCATACCACTCCAGATCAATGGTCACGCCGTACCAGATGTCCATAGCTTGCATGTAGGGGTCGTCCCCATCGTAAAATGTCCTTCCTGGCTTTGTGAACTCGTCTGAGAATACCAGCTTCCACTCATTACCGTGATGATCCTTCTTGGTGTAAGCGCTCTTGGGAGTGTCAGGATCGATCAGGCCAGTTCTGATGTTCTCCAGGAGGGGAACTTTTCCCACGTTGAGGCAGTTCGGATTGTTCTTGCAAGGGTCGGTGTTCGTGGTGAATTTTCGAATGAAAGTACTAGCCATGTTAGCAAGATCTCTCGGGATCAGAAAGACACACGTACAGTGCGGGATAGCCGATGAAAAGCACCAGCAGTCCGAGTGTTATCAGCGCCAGGCCACCAACATTAATGAATCCACGTTTGGTGAAGATGTCACAATCCCTGGATTCATCTCCATCCGGGTTGTGCAACTCGTCATCTTTTTCGACATCTTCGGGATATAGGAGCAGGCCCGCGCCCGCCAGAGGCAATATGTTGTATTTCTCCGAGACAGTCTGCGTGTTGACATCGTCGTCACTTCCGTCTCTTGAGCCAGGCCTTGAATCGGCAAAGGGATTCCCGAAGCCTCTGGAATCGCTTGACTCCCAACTCGATCTTCTCGAGGAGGAGGCAGAGACGGTAGGCGATTCGTCTCGAAAATGCCGCGTCCGGCCTCTTGAAGGCGGCAACAATCTGTCGGGGGACTGGTCGGAGACGGGTGAATGATTGGAGTTCTGAGGCTTGGTCAGAGATCTTGATTGCCCTGACAAGTCTGTTGTCGATAGATCTTCTGGTTGAGAATTCAATCTGATGTGCGGTGGCATTTTCGAGCCTGGAGCGTCGTCTGAACCCATTTCGGCCGGGCCGCAGCCTCTGTGAGGAGAGGATGGGGTCGAGGAACTTGACGGTAGGCTCGACTATGATCGAGACGAGCTTGGTGGCTGCAGCGTTGAGGCAGTTGCGGGCGTTGCAGTGGTGACACCGCACACAGCAGATTTTCAAATGGGTCTGCAGCGATTCGGCGATCCGGTCTTCCAGTCTCTCAATCTTTTCAGTTGATTAACAATACGCAGCTGAGAAGCAGTAGCTGAAGCAATGTTTGCTGAACGAATGCGATCCGTAATTCCCACCAGTGGGACGGGCTTGTAGAGCAATGGGTCAAATGTGTGACTTAAAGAGCGGTCGATGGCAATGATTCAGGGATCGTAAGGACGAGTGTTCGAACTCGCCTGGTGCTCTGAGACGAGACTTTGGTGTATAACGATGTGAAGCGGCAAGAGAAATTGGAGCGTATGTTGTGCAACAGAGCACAAACTGCGATGGTCAGAATTCGACTGCTCGCTGCCAGAAAGTCAGGAACCCCCCTGGGCGGAGCACAACAAGCATCTCCTTTACTGGCCCCCAGTGGAACATTAGCGCTTCCAAATCCCACCAATGGAGCCATTTCAGATGCCGGGGACCTGAAAAGCTTCCCTGACACTGGGAGCAAAATTTCAGGTACGAAGTACCTGCACGTTGGCCATGGGTATCTGCAAATGATTGCATCTTATCAATTTGCACGCTCACATAGATATCTAGCTGAATGACGATGAAGATTCAAGTCACTTTGACCGTGCTTAGAAACTGGAACTACATTTCAGCCTCGACTGACGCATGAGAGGTGGTGTCTCACTCGATGATATCAGCACATGTTTGCTCCATCTTGATGAATTTGTCAGGACAATTGTCGATGGGCTTGCCGACTCTTCTCGTGCAAACTGTTACAGAAGCTACGCTTGATGATTGTGGCTCACGATTGCAAAAGCCTTTTGAATCATTGTCAGCTCTGACGCTTTGGACCGTCAACAATGTGGCCGCCACGGAACCATGGTCTCACTACCGCATGGTGTGCTTGATGCCTCCTGAACAGTGGCTGATCCAAATCCTGCAGCCGAGTGGACGCCCGAAGACCCCCAGAAGGTGAACGCGCAAGCGGATTTGATCAGGTCCCCGCTTACGGGATTGACGTTCCATCCGCCCAAACAGCCTTGTGGTCCATTGAGAATCTTGCACCGAGCCTGTCCATAAAGGATCATGCGGCCGCCGGCACGACTGGATTGCTGCCGGAAGCCCTCCATAAGCACGACAACAGAGCACGACTGTTGGCGGTCCGCTTCACATTAAATTTACCAGGTCGCTCCACCGCCTGAAGTCCTTTCATTGTAGGTAGAACAGATGCGAGCCATTCACCATTTTCCTACAATGGCTGACTGCACCGCTTTCCTGCAAACAATGGCTGACCGCACCACTTTCCTGCAAACAATGGCTGACCGCACCACTTTCCTGCAAACAATGGCTGACCGCACCACTTTGATGCAAACAATGGCTGACCACACCACTTTCATACCATTCGCGTAACCTGCTCCTCCAGTCTCTGCTCGGAGGTGACCTGAAGAATCTGAAAGGCACGTCACATTAACGTAGCGTCATCATGCCATTATAGCGCCCCAACGAGAAACATCTCGAAGATGCGCATGAACTTTGCAACAAAAGCCTCCAGATGGAAGATGACCTTGCTGCCCTGCTTGATTCGATGTTCATAGAATGCTGCCCACTTGACCACGTCCGCTTTGAGCATCGGATCGACTTTCTCGACCAGCTTGAAGCACAAAACTTTGATGACCATGGTGGCAGGGATGCAGTGCGTGAGCAGGTCGTACAGTTTGGCCCGAACCTGCATTATCATCTGCGGACTTCGCTCGTCGATGCAGTCCTGTGCGATCTGTGCTATGAGCACCTCCCAATCTGGAGGTGGAATGGCCGTCTTCTCGCTGACCTCGGGATTTTGTGCATACACCGCCTCGAACATCAGAAGGGCGCGTCGCAAATTCCGGCCACTTTCTCGGGCTATTCTCTCGTTGAGCGCCGGCACAATCTTCCAGTTCTCTTTCTTCCCGGCATGTTGTAGCGCCTCGCATATCTCCTGATGCGTCGGCGCCGCCACTCGGACCAGTAATGTTCTCGACCGGATGGGTGCTATGATGCCCGCCGTGCTGTTTGCGACCAATATCAAACGAACATTGTTGCTGTACTTCTCCATCGTCCTCCTCAAAGCAGCCTGTGCATCGCGACTCAGTCCGTCCGCTTCGTTTATCACGACGACTTTGAATCGTTGTTTGGCATTCAAATCGACTTGTTGAGTTTGTGCAATCTCCTTTAGCAGTTCCTGTATCACCACTCTATCATAGTTGCCCACGTCAGAGGGTGTGATCTCGAGGTGGTAGACCGAGGAGACAATGTTGAACTCAAGTTTTCGGTTGGAGGATGTTTGGAAGACTCGAGCGTCAATCTTGATTTTCTCGACTCCGGGGCCGTACAATGCCCGTAATGTTGCGAGAATCCTGGTCTTCTTCCCTGCACCAGAAGGGCCGTAGAAGAGCATGTGAGGGAAGTCGGCAGATGCCGCCTAACAATCATAAGTGTCTGCTCTCCCAGCTTTGCGCATGCTTCCACGTACCAGCGAGGCTAATCTCTCGCTAAGTTGGGCATGGTATGTGAGAGCTTCGAGAGATCGAGGTCGTAACTTGTCTACCAAGAGCGACATTGTTGTGGAGGGTATGGGGGAGACAAAACGTATGGTTCTGGATTGCTTTGCAGGTGTGCCAGCAGAGATTCCGGCGGCGCACGCGTCGTCACTTTTCTGACCTTTACGCGCGCCTTCCTAATGGGGTCAGATGGCTTGCATTACATTGGTGGATCTCTTCGACAACCGTACAAACTATGAGCTGCAAGAAAAGCAACGTTTCTAGTTCTTCCTCCGAGCGTTCCTCAAGAGTCTCTTGAAAAGCTTCATGTCCATCTCTTCTGGCTTTCAAAGCTCCTCTCCTGTCTTCTGCATATTTCCATCGCAAACAATGGTTCAATACCTACTGAAAATGCTCAAAGGCCGTGCAAGAAGGACCTTGTCTTGCATCTTCTCCCGTTCGGTTCTGCCATGCGCCACTGCGACACTCTCGCCGATGTTTCTTCACAAGGATGATCTTCTCCTACCAGTGCCACTTTGCCCATACAGTCATACTTGACCCACACATCAGTAAGTTGTTCATAGTGGCCGACAGGGTCTGCGTGCCCTTCCACATCAGGAATCATTCAATGCGCGTTCGATAGCGACTATGGTTTCCATGCATCGTCTGACTGCTCGCATCTCGGCCAACAGCTTGTCCACATCTTCGATATCCTTCTGTTCCGAAGGAGCTTCATCCAGCAGATCATTGAGCTGCCGTTCACACAAATCAAGGAGATTGGATTTTGCTTCGAACAGTCTGCTGGCTGCATGCTTCCCATCAGCAGCGTAGTGATCCGCGGAACTGAGCAACTCACCAAAGTCTTCCTTCGCCGCCGCATCCACCACCACGATTTTGAGCAACTTGCCGGTGAGGCTGTTCGGTGGCGATACCGGCAAAGCTCCTCCTTCCGGAAGCAGATGCTCGCTTCCATACTCTGCCTGATCGTCCGCGCTTAGGCCAGAACCCCGTCTTGGTCGCTGACGGTCCAGCGCGCCTATCCTGCCAATCTCATGAAAAAGATGGCGCGCAGTGTTAATCCTCGGCTTGATGTCAGCGTCCATTTGGACTGGTATCTCGATATCGAGGCTGATGAATGAAGGAGGACTGCAATTCCTTGGATGTGTGGTCCGAGCGACGCAATGATGACCAAGGTTGGTTGGCGATGATGGCCAGTCCGATGGAGCGCTCTAGCAAAAGAGCAAACTTGGAAATTGGCTGGCCTGCTTTCCACTCTGGAGTAACAATCCCTGTGGGCATGTGCTCATCTAGTTGCTGCTCGTGACATTGTGAAAGAGCCCGGGTTGGAATCAGGAGCAAAAACGCTACAGGGACGAGGGTGTTCTCAAGTCGCATGATTGATGTTATATCCGGCAAACCTTAAAAGGTCAGATTGGCTTCGCACGGACCCGGACGGTACCCCACGTCTGGTCGATCAACGCGAGGCACCAAGCTGATGGATGAACACATGGTGCACCTTTGAAGCACCAATGATAAAAGTCCAGCGCGCGCTGACCAAGAAGGCGGAGTTGGAAGACTTTGGGTTATTAGCTCTAATAACCGGAAACACTACTTGGAATATGCAACGAATGGAATTGGGATGGTGCCCAGCGCCTAGTCTCTGATCTCATTTGCGGCAGAATCTGCTGTTTTCTGTTCTACCACCACATGATTGGCTTGGTGGGACAAATGGGAGTAGCCCGCTTGTCATTGCCCTCCCATGTGAAGGCTGACTCCGAATCCAGTGTACCATTGCTCCCAGATCTATCAGGAGCCAGTGAAGAAAGCAGACGAGGAGTGGGATGATCGAGTGGTGATGAGACCAGTTGAGGGGGACAAGGAAGTTAAGCGCTCACGGAACGCTAAATTAAATCCAACGGTGCAAGGATGAGATGCCTGGATCTGACTAGGGTGTCGTGGTCACAGCCCTATCCCACCGGGGCCATCGCATAACACTGGATCTTCATGACAACCCTCCCGCCGCCGCCGCCGCATCGCCAATAAGTGCTCTCAGGTAATGGGTCGCTGGAAAGTTCCTCCTTCCTGTCGATCACATCCCTCTGTCTCGCTTCCAGCACTGTATGCTGGTGAGGGCTTGCATGGCTGAGACGCCACATATTGCCGCTGGCCGTTAGTGCACTCTTCGGATCTCCCATCTCGCTAAGAGACGCATGAGCAAACGAGGAAAGGCGTCTTTGGCGAAGCAGTGAGTTTTGCCGCCTTCACGGCCGATTTTATTGCTTGAGTAGTCCGTTTTGGCGTAGCAAATCGGGCATGTTCCAAGGCGTGACTGAGTTTAGTGAGTCCTCCGCTGCAAGCACTAACGGCGGCATAGAAACCGAGCGACTTTTCTCTTGCATATGCGGGTCAATCGAGATGTTCACTTCTTGGGTCCAGTAAATCACAATCTTGCTGTCATAATTGATCAAGTGCATGCATTACCGCGACAAGGTTTGCAAGGCCAGCAGAGTGGAAGACGTCTATTTCTAGCGACATGTTTGGGCAGCATTGTGGAAAAGGTCATGTTCTCTCCATGCATCTGGAGGAGTCGGTCCTGAAAAGGACAGCATGATGACACTGGCAAAGGCTCCGGCAACCATCTCCGGCTGATCTCCGTTATAGAATGCATTGAGCAGACATCGTAACTTGGCGATTTACAGACGGCCTCATGTGAAGTCCCGTAACTGTAAAAGCGGGCGCCTCGCTTAGCGGCCCCATGCATCTGGGGCAGCCCCGCAGGACTGGTTTCCGGAATTGATGGCCGCAGGGTGCAGTTGGGAATCTTCGCTTGCCCCCAGTGCAAGGAACGATCGAGGAAACCTTGTTGCGAGCTCACCAGCCTTAGATGAGACTTCCAACAGGATGAAGATGGAAATCAAATGGTGTCATGATGCGGTCCGATTGTGAAAAGCTGGGGTCTCATAATGCACAGGTTCACGCTTTATCGGGCAGCTGGCGCGCTTCACAAACGCTATTTGAGGAGATTCGAGGCCGAAAGCCAATAGTCTACAATCTACAGCCTACAGAAGAGCCTCAACGTCAAGATTTGCATGTGCGAGAGTACAGCTGACGTTGTACTAGCCCCGCTCAAGTCAAAATGTTTTCATATGACTGGGAGACTGAACGAGACGGACCTTTGTTACATGATTATCATGCAAGCTCCTTCACGTACATTCCTCTCAGAATGGAATCATGGCTCATGCCGCGGTACGACGCTGTGCCATACAGAATCCTTGCCTTTTCATCCGCTCCCAGCACCGCACGCCACCTACGGAAGTCGTCAGACTTGGGGCCGTTTGACATGCTGTCCAACATGGCAAAGATCTACCAAACTGTGTAAATTTTTACCAGCCCATGATAAATCCCCGTTTCACGGTCGCATTATTGTCGAAAACAACCTCGGAGAAATGATCAAATTTCCACTCAAATTCACCCCCTTCGGAAGCTATCTGCCAACCCAGGACCACCTCACCAAGCCGCCGTAGCATGTTTCGTAGCTGGTTGCCAAAAACGTGCCAGGGCATGCATTGACGATCTCCCTCTGCCTTCTTTGGGCGCAACTAGTCCCTGCGAACTCGTGTTTCGGCGGGTCTGGTGGGCTACGGGAACCCTTTGGGCCACAAACCAGCATGGACAATTGAGCACTTGCTCAGGGCTATTTCAGAGGCGTGCGAATTAATGGTTGCGGCCATGCCCACTAACGACCTTCGGTTGGAAATGGCGTCATTTCAGCAGTCTTTGTTGGCAATAGTCTTCCCCTGCGATGTGCTCCTGTTTCTTATCGTTTTCGCCATCAGCCTGATGGTCCATGCGCAAACAAAGACTGCAGTGGTCTAGCAAAGCTGGCACGGGGTTGGGCAAAGTCATATTGACAGAGGTCTCCAGGACTGCTGCGGTGGGTGGAGTTCCGGGGCTGTCAGGTGGTCTCATTTCTAGCTTCGCCCTAATCAGCCTGACCGTTGAATCTTTGGCTTCCAGCTCAAGTCGTTTTCGCCAATCATAATTGAAATGACGATGCCGTCGAAACGCGTAACATGGAGAGGGCAGCTCGGGAGTAATAACCGAGATCCACTCATCACAAGCGCTCAAGCGAAAGCTAGTCGACCCCTTCTTGCTGACTAGTCAGATGACATGGCCAATGCAACACAGGGATAAGAACAGTGACCAACAAAGTCACCAGAGATCGAGTGTGCCACAGAGAGGCACTAAGCCAAAACGGAGCTTTCCATGGAGATACAGCAGTCATCTTGGCGGGGAACGACAAGTAAAATCTGCATCGTGCTCACCCTGCGCTCCGCTTCGTCCCGCCGCTTTTACCGGGTGTTCCACCTGCTACTCACCTTCCCTCACCATTGTCTCTGTAGAAAGTTGATTGAGGTCTCGCAAAAATGCGGATTTGGGTGTGATTTCGGGTCCGACGTCAGACATTTGGGACCCACTGCCGTATGGAAGATCAGCAAGTTTTCATACGCTTGGCGCTCTGCGACGAGATAGAATCGCTCATCAACCATTAACCGTTCATCACCAGTTATTAGCCATCAATCTCTCCCCAACAGCTGCCAACCATTACATCGCAACGTCCGACAATCAGAGTGTCCAGCGAGCTGCCCCAGGCCAAAATTGTCCACTTTCCAGGGGGACCAGTTGGCTGATTGGCCCCTGCTCGGTCAAGCCGACAACTGAGCTGTGTCTACAATTCCAGGCGTCGACTGCACTGCAAAACGCGTTCTAATTTGACCCATCCAATCTCGCGAAGCCACCGGTTGTTCATCCCTTCGTGTGACAGCTTCTTGGTTGATTATCGGCTCCCCGCATCCAGCAGCATCTTCACCACTTTCTCGAGACCACGATCTATGCTGCCTCGGTGCATTGCCAGAGTCCCTCCCTTGAGCATTGACATCGGCTCCCGCATCCAGGAGCATCTGCACCACGTTCCTGAGACCACCAAATGATGCTACCCGCAGTGCATTGCCAAAGACCCTCCCTTGAGCATTGACATCGACTCCCGCATCGAGCACCACCTGCACCATTTTCTCGAGACCACGGTATGATGCTGCCTGTAGTGCATTGCCGTGAAACCCCCTTGAGCATTGACATCGGCTCCCGCATCGAGCAGACCTCAGGATGATTGCGGCGCTGAGGTTCCAGGCTCTTCGTCTCGCTCTGTGACGTCGCGTGATTGCTGTCCGTTTTCAAGGTCTCAGGATTCCGTGTTCCCACTCGGTGCTGCTTCCGAGGTGTCTCTTGGGTTCCATCTTACGCGTGTCATGACCCAATCTTTGAGTCCCAAAATCCAATTCCATGAAATTTGAGGTAGCTTCATGATACTTCCCCAAGCCAATCTGCAAACGGTCCAAAAAGGCTTGAAATCGAGACCGAGGGCGTGTTTCACTACCCACAAGGCCAACTCGAATCCCATCATGTCTCCTTGAAACCATTCGCTTTTCTCGTCATCGAATTTGACAGACGTCTCACGACCGAAACAAAATATAAGCGCAAAGACAAACGAGAGACCGAGTAGTACTAAAAGGTTGAGATTCGTGTAACCCCTGGGTAGCTTAGATTTGTATAATCGACAGAGTTGCCCGCGAGCCCATTCGAGAGTCTCTTGCTGGTATGAACCAGGATCATTCTTGTGACCAAGACCGATGGCGATATCCAAGGAATCATGTTGAACGCGTGCAAGCGAGGTGACGAACAAAGCCTCGCTTTCCAACGACCAGTGGGTCGTGGAAAGCGGGAGCGATTGAAAGTCTCGGACACTCTCTTGCGCAACCAACGCAGTCCCTAGTCTAGATTGAATCGATTGATACGTGGTGGATTTCCTTAAGGCGGCCCGGACGAACTCATACTCTGCTTCGTGGCGTTCGTGGTCTTGATCAATTCTCGAGCAATTGCGGTCTGAAGAGCATACGTCGATCCAGTCGACACATGCGAGTGGGCGCGACTCGGGGGAATTGTTCCAGTAGTACGGACTAGCGCCATAGCGCTCAGTGGCCGGGAAGATGTAATCAGTCGATGGTCCTGTATATAGAATACGGCAGCTCGCCACAAATATGATGGTCAGGTAAGTGTTGTTTGCGCGCTTGAGCTGCGGCAGAGGTGTCCAATAGTCACGATCTGGATACAAGGTTGATTCGTAGGCACTGACTGAATAGGCTGGGACCTCCCATTTGAAAGGATCGCCAAATTGGCGAAACGTATATTCGGTGTAGCCGTTGGAGCCATTCACTGAGCCCAAGTAATAGTCTATGAGCAGTTGACCATCTTCTGAATAGTTCCCTCTGACGAAACCCTGGTCCATGTTCAGAGGCACACAAACTGTGGTCCTGTTGAACGTTGGCCGCTGAGGAGAGTGAATGCCAATAACGCTAGCATCGACCAGGCCTGTCGAGAATCGGGCCGCCGTGTATGTCCCAGCACAGAAGCTTGTGTCAGCAAATGGGCATGGCTGGTCACGCTGAACTTCATAACGGATTGTCTGGTTATCGAAGAAGTTGCATCTCTCAGGGCCCTGGACCGATCGATTGCCGCAACATTCTCTCCCATATGCTCCTGCCCTCATCTCCTTTTGCGCCTGTAGTAGATCGTCCTTATCCTTCTCACTCTTACTTGCATCATCTTTAAGACTCCAGATGCCGCAAGTTCTGGAATTTGACAAGCCGGAAGAAGGTGTAGGCATGTTCTGTGCAAAGCTCCCAATAAGCGCCCAAAGAACAAAAATAATGACATAGACTGCGAGCGCGAATGACAACGATGGACATCCTCGATTTGCTTGTCTGCGCTTGTTTTCATGGAACGTTCCTTTTAGGTCGGCGTTCAACCCTGGAGTGCTCGGGAAGTATTCAAGACATTTATAGCGATAAGGAGGCTGATCTCTTGCTGATGAAGTGTTTTCGTCCAGAACTGTTCTGTTTCCAGACCTTTCGCTGACATAGTGAAGTATTGATCCGTCCTGATCTAGAAGAGGTCTACGATCATCGTTCGTATCCCCCTCTGTGGAGTTATGGACAGTCGAGGAACACAGGGTACACCCACTCACCGGGCGACTTCGGTCCTGAAAGCGTGCCAAGGTCGAACACACTTCAGGAGCCCTACTCGTCAACAAGATCAAAGTACCGCGCATCGACGTCGTCAGCTACCCGGGTGGAATGACGGTGCCAGCCGAACTTCCGTTCGTGTGTAGGTGCTACACTCATGGGCAAAATCCAGGAGTGCGTCATGCAAGAAGACTTGATGTCACGCAGAAAGAATCCTCCTGCACCACATCCAGCGCCGCAATACGACCAGGCTAGACGATAACAAATGAGAATGTTGGTATCAGTACAGCCCCGATTCATGTTTCAGTAACCAGATTTTCCAGCGCTCTACGTTGTAGCTACAATCGCTTGTCAAAACAGCAAAGCCAATGATCACATGACGTTTACGACACCAATTCCCGGAAGTTATTGCAATGAATCAGCAATATTCGTCAAATGGGGGGAATGATGCCGCAGTGCGTGATAATGACCACCCGCCCTTTGTCTTCACTGCTGGATATCCCCCAGAATAGATCTGTGTCCCTCTCCTCTGGACCTGGCATGCGTCAACTATCGGATGTATCTCACCCAGCACTCTTCCGCCCTTGACGTGGACACCAGATCCAGCTCTCGTCTTCGTGACTTCCTCTCGGAGCCAACTCCCTAACCCGGATCCGCAGCTGGTCCAACACATTGCTATCACCCGTGTCTTGCGCGGTGGAAAAATTTTGTTATGTCCGTGTGGTTTGCACGGATCCCCCTGGTTGGGATACCTCGACAAGATCGCAGAGTTTGGGGGGACTATTCGCCCGATCCCAGGGAAGGCAGTTCTTCGAAGAAATAGAAGATGTGCAGGGCCCCTTGCTCGTCTCCAGAAGATGAGCGAGCCTCCAGCATGACGTTGAACTCCTGCTGCAAGGATGCAAACATCTCAGAACCGGGTCGCAGCAGGTTAACGATTGCTCGATTGGTGCGCCTAACCACGCTCGCCACTCGCATCAGCTGAGAACCAGCGTACGGGGTGCCCAATGAAGACGCCTGCTTACCTGCCCACACACTAAGCCACCAAGGCTGTGAGCAACGACAGCCGCGGCAGCTTTCACTTCCCTGTGTTCCAAATCTTGCTGGCATTGTCGCTGAGCCAGCTCAAGGCGGACTTTTCGATCGTGGAGTCCCCATTCTAGCCGAGCTTATTGCGGTGCCATGCCACTGGCGGCTCTAGAGTTGTGGGGCATATTTGTTATTGGTGTGTCTGCTCGTCATGGCATCAGTGACGAACAGAATCGTGGGACCCCAGAATGGGCAAGGTTTTGTCTTGACCAAAAGGAAAATGAAACACAGGTGCATATCAGACGATGCTACGCCATCTGTCTGAACAGCGATCGTCTCGAAAATAGCTTGGGACAAAACAAAGCGGCCATGAGCAATGAATTCATCCCTTCTTGCACCTCACTCGTTCCCCACGGCTGTGTCCTTGATGGACTCGCCATCGTCCCCATTTCCCATTCCGCCGTTCTCGCGTATCTTTCGAGATGGCCTCTGTCGCGTTGGCTCTGGCGAGTGGGAGCAATTGTTTTCGTGGCGGTGGTTCTCTGACGCAGTGGTGTGGTTGTCAACGTCTCGCGCTCGGATGCATTTTCCTTCTTCTAGGCTTCTACAAGGGAAGCTATCCTGAAAATCTTCCTAATTCTTCGCTTCTGCCTGCCCTGATTACAAAACTTCCCCAAGCGACACAGATCATCTCTCATCCTGCCGGTGCTGTATGTCTGGATTCATTAATTGATTGATTGATTGATTGATTGATTACTTCCTACTCCCCTTTCAGGCTAGGCCTATGCAGGACAAGCGCCCGTCGAGGCGGCATCGTCTATGTCTGGGTTCTTGGATGTGTAACTATACGTCGCTGTCTACGCTGTGGCCCCGCGGTTCCCAGTCCCACCGTCGTCCGATCGGGGTCACTCTCCAGGCAGTCACCAATCCCCGGACGACATGTCTGGATTCATGAAGTCTTCCTCGAGCAGGAGCAGTCACGTGAGGACGTGTCCTGGCACTAGACATCACTTTTGAAATTGTAGAACTCAGACATAGCCCACCCTCCCGAATGCCATCGAACGCGACCTCTAAGCCATCGTGACGCATTTCCACAGTTTCAACCCACGCTGCCAACCCACATTGTCCATCCTCAATCCAACCCTCAGCCATTCTCCTCCATCATACTCCTTCATCGACAGCTGTCAGTCAACTGTGTCCACAGCTGCCTCGAACCTTAACAGACAGCCCTGCAAAAACAGTTCCCATTGTCACGAGATTGCTCACCAATACCGAGTGCGTTTACAGCCCAAATGCGTAGCTTCATATCTTCCCTTCTTTCCCTTGCCGATTTATTTATGCTGCGTCATGTCCGTTGCAATGGCCACCTCACCCCAACCCGACCCTCAGCAGATTGAGTGAGGCGGTCGAAATCTGCCTCTCTCCCCTACGGCCCCGGAGATGTTTCCTTGGGATGATGAAAAGCTGCTTCGGTGGGTTCAGCACATAAGTCCGAATCTTCTCCAAGGCGACGATCTGGAAAAGTTCCGAAACCAAAATCAATGGTACAGCATTCTTGGGCATGACTTTCGAGCTCTTCACTCAACATGTTGGGGTGTCTATTGTCGCCAGTGCAAGACTCAAGGGTCTTGCAGATGAAGTCAATAATAGTCAGATCATTCCACTTGGGTAACTCAGGCACCAGCTAAGAGTGTAAAGGCAAGCTTTTGAGCCAGACAGCCGGCGGAAAGAGAACGGGTAAACGTCCCCAAACGGAGCATACGGACAAGCAGCTAACAACGTATAGTTACAATTGATGAAACAGACGCACCTGAGCCGCCATTACACCCAAAAGAGGTGTCTGGAACAATCATTGCCAGATCTCGCCAAGCGTGCGAAAGAACGAAGGGAGAAAATCACGACGATGATTACAAACATCCACAACTCTTCCATCCTTCAGTCCAACTCCGACCTGCAGTCCAGCTCTGTCGATCCCCTTTCCGGCGCCATCGACCAATTCTCCAACCCCCAATTTAATGCTACACTTCCATTCCCATTTGTCGGTTTCGATGTGCCAACTCGATTCAAAGTGGAGAATGAGGATGACGGAAATCGGTTATTCCTGGGAAGAACGAAGTTCAAAGACCTTTCCAAGGCGCTGAACGAAGTGCGGAAGAGTCCCAGACACTCCTCCCTTTGGCTCTACGGGACCCAGGGCTACGGGAAGTCCCATATGCTAGCCGCCCTCGTCTGCTATTTGGCTGCGTCAAGGAGAACATGTTGTCTACATTCCGACTTGCCGAACATTGCTTGACGATCCTGCTAGTTACGTCCGAGCAGCAATGCTGTTTGCTTGGGCAGGCGACGTCGACGCCACATCAGAGATCGTAAACCTGTACGATCAGGAGGGGGTCGAGGCCTTTTTGCAGTCCCAAACAAACGCCATTTTTGTCATTAATCAGATGAACGCTTTGCATGATGACTCTGAGGCGGAAGATACACGGCAAAAGATACATAGCTGGATACTGAGATGCACTTCCCGCAAGAAACGGGTCTACAGCTGCTCTGCCAATTCTGATGCCTCCTTTAAACACGCTACCAAAGAGAACCAGAGCAAAGTGATACCCGCCTATGGCGGGCTGAGCAAGGTAAGTTCTTATATTCTCAATATGGCTACTAACTCGATTAGGCGGACATGGACCAGTGGTGGATGCGATATAGCAATGTTGATATGGGAGGGCTCACAAGGGAAGCTGTTGAAGACTTGACAGGCTGCATCCCATTGCTCTTAGACTGGTGTGTGGTAGACACGAACGATGGCACGAAGACTGACTTGAATGTCCCCGAATTGCGCATCGTCTCTACAAAAGCTATGAAGTTTACGAAAGGTATCAGAGACCAGACAGTATCAATCTCGCGCGCATGGAACAGGTATGTCCAACATATTCGATGCCTAGGACATTTAATGACTCTCTAGGTATTGCGACCTCGTGCAAGGTTTCTGCTTTGAGAGGCCTATGGACCGTTCAGAGGATCTCGACCTGATTGACCATCGGTATTTTTACCACCACGAAGGGCGTGGGCACAACACGCGCGGCTTGGTTCGCAACGCTGTAATGGCCCAGCTCGCTCAAGAGCAGACCTTGTTCAATTGGGACGACATTCTGTCTGCGACAGACCGCTATGCCGACAACCCATCTGTCACTGAGTATATGATGGAACTAGCCGTCCTCTCATCCATCAGTGCGAACGGTCTACCAATTGGGGAAAGGTCTTGGAGAGCACATGGTAGTGAAAGACCTTGCGAATCCCCCTAGGTTCGAGGCATCTGAGAAAGGCCCGGTGCTGTATTGGCCCAAAGCTTTCAACTATCAGGCTATTGATGGAATGATTGGCTTGATCGAAACCATTGAGAGGAAGAGAAAGATGAAATTCGTGATGTATCCCTTTCCGATCACACCGGCACTCGGCTCTCACGAGAATTCCCATAAGAAATTCTTCGAGGACTACAAGTCATGGAAGGAAAATCTTTCTAAATTTGACGTGGGGATACACTTCCTCTGGATCAGCCCAGAAAGGCGTCCTGCTCAAAAACATGAGGATTGTGACGAATGGCCCGAACATTCAGAGGAGTATATTACCATCCAGAAGGTCAGCTCGGTTATCTGGGATAGGTACAAAGATGCAAACCCTCCTCGCAGAAGGAGGAGCCGAAAGAAACGAGGAAAGCCAGACGAAGATCCAGACGAAGAGCCAGCCACAAAGCCAGTCACAAGCCAGTCACAAAGCCAGTCACAAGAGCTGCCGCAAGAGCTGCCACAACGCTGCCGCAAGTCGAAAAAAAAGAAAGATACTGCTAGCGGAAGCAAAAGAAGGCCGTGAAACTGCAGACGAGGGGCTACTGAGAAGTCAATTGCTGTTCCCATGAATAACACGTTGGTCATACCATGCTTCATATGACCCAGGGAAAAGGACCAAATGGTGGACCATCTGGAGTTTGATCAGGACACGGTTTCTGACCAGACGCCGTTCTTGGTGGTGACGGACGCTTGTCCAGCAACGAGGGCCAAGAAATGTCTGGTTGACCATTGCCTAGAATTAGAGTTCCATAAGTTAGTGTGCGGGCGGGCTTCGGTAAGCTCCAGGTCCGCAAGCCAGTTGAAGAAAAGCCCGGTTTCCGGCGTCGGCAATGTTGTAATGACGAGTATTTTATTACCCAAATGCAAGCCTACAAGCTCAAAGCCTGAATGAAAAACCACGGTAATTCATAAAATTTCATGTCGCTTTAGGTTGTGCGATACAGATCTTTTGGCCCTCTTGGGATCCTGGTGAGTTGTGCATATTTCCACCCGCTGTAAATTGGATCAGACTTCAAGCAGCCAAGCTGTATCGACTGCTATTTTTTCGCGAATTCACTATTCTCACGGCAATGAGGGATAATCAGAATCTGCAGAAGTCTTTCCCTTGAGTTAAGATGACTTGACGTGAACGATTTGCAGAACGATGATGCCTGGCGAGTGATAGAACTAGGCCTGCAATTCTACTTGTTGTGGCTGAAGGATGGCACAAAACCAATCCCCGAACTCTCAAAATGGATGCCTGACAGCTCCTACGCCATGGCATGCCATGGCGCTGTCAATGGAAGATGCACATCATGCGTATGTCCGGGTTGTTTTTCGGTTTCCTCAAATACAAGTATAAAGCCGCTTCGCTTCGCACGTCACTCGCTATTCAAATGATGCTCCTGCTCTGATTGCAAGCTGGAAATGTTTGATTTGTGGAAGCCAGTCTAACGAGCGCAGCATGACAAGCAATAATACGAGCAGAAAGCGATCCGGCAGCAGCCCGGAGAGCATTTCGTCGGCTACAGCAACAGCCATAGCGCATCACTTTGATGCTGCGAAGACAACGAAATATGGGTTTGAGGGTATCGATCATGGTACTATCCCCACTGCAGAAAACGAGACACCCACGACGACCACAACACAGACTCCGCTGCCACAGCCAGCCCCTGTGCCGCATTGGCAGCGAGAACTTGCTGCTTCCAGAGTCGGCCGGCACAGTCGTGCTTCAAGCATCATCTCAACACGAACTAGGTTAACCCACCAAAGTGACGATGCTCGGAGCGTGGAGATTGAAGCTGGGGGACAATCATTCCGGATCAGTCGAGATGGGTCTCGGGTCACAAACATGACAGCGCCCCCTCCTTACCCGGGCCCACCTCTTGAGGGCCTGACTGAGGAGAGTGACGAAGAAGATTCACCAGCCGTCGTGAGGCACTCCGAGGACACAATTCGGGAGGAAGCTTCGGTTTCTGAAGATGAAGCTGACTTGACAGATCACAGTACATCCGTTCGGGACCCCTTGAACCCTGGTGTCATTCAGAACGAGACATCCCCTGTTGCAAACATCCGCTCAGGGGTTCTGGAGCTGCCCCAAAGACTGAGGTCGGTGTTGGGATTACGGTGGATTGGGTCGACGCCACCTGGCCTAGAAACGGAACCTGCAGACATGTCAAGAGCAACAAACAATTTGCGACGGACACAGTCGGACAGCTCTAGTCTGGCAAGTGTGAGGCCTCTGCGACTAGACCTTGATGAGGACCAGGACGTGTCGTCCAACACGCCGGCTCTAGGCGCCGAACGACAGACTCAGGAAACAACGCCGACCGAGACATTGACACCACTCGACGCAGGCGACGAGCAGGCTGCGGAGGTGAGCGCATATTACGCTTGCGTGATGCGCGACTTAGACCGGGAACATAGAAAACGACTGCACGAGCGCGATGACGAGCTGGCACGACTAAGAGAATCCCTTGATGAAAAGGACAAGATTTATCGGCAACAACTGCGAGAACGAGATTACACCATTGAGACATTGACCGAACAGGCACGTTATAAAGATTGGACGATCAACGAACTAAAGACCAGGAATTATGAAATGGAGGAGGATGTACAGAGACGGCTGGAGAAGGCAAGGAATGAAGTGGAAGATATATGGGAGAAGAGGTGGAAGGAGTATGAGGTGCTTCTCGTGAACAGACTGCGTGATTCGCGAAAGACGCCTACGGACAGCTCAAGTTGGAGCGATTCGGCTGTGACTGTCCACACCCTGGATCATGGGCAAGGACAGACGATTTCTCCCTCGGACAAATTGTCGTTTCGAGAACCTTTGACTGTATCCAGCGCGGCCCATGACAAAGGTGATGGGAAGCTCCCCGTTGGGAAAGAAAGTATCGGCTCTGAACTGGCTTCTGATTGAACTATTAAGCATATGCGTGCAGAAGGTGTTTCAGAGATTGACTGTCTGTATGTCGCTCAATATCAAGCGGGCGAGGACACAGGTTGTGAGGGCATTGGCATGTTCAGGTCGTGCTATTCCTCTCGTACCATAAACATAGCCACCAATAGGGATGGATGTAGTTGGGGGATGTGTAGGCTGGAGGAGGAAAGATGAACGCGGAGGATTGTGCGTGTCAGACTCATGTAATGTCACTGCTGTCTCCTGAGCGTGTTGGTCTGTTTTCCACGTACACCGTGACGGGCATCTTCACCTCCCACTGTCTGAAACGTATCATCAACGGCAAATCATCCAAAAATCAGTCACTTTCTGCGAACATGGGCTTCCGCTTAACAACGACTTGATTGGCTTGGGAGACAACAGAGAGTGGGCGTTGTTATGATGGTTACTGCATTCGGAAGGCCGATAAACAATGCTGACCTGGAGGATGGCACCAGTGACGATGGTGCTTGCGGGATGATCGACTGGCGCACAAGCCCAAGCTCCACCAACTACTTTGTAGCTTCTCCCAGCCTCCCGCCGCTCGAGGACAGGCACCCTCCCACTTGGATGCCATATTCCTCTCGGGATACCACAGTGTATCGCTGCGCATGCTCAGACAGTCGCATTTCGTTGTCGCATAAGCTTGAGGCACCGCGCAATCATGTCCTCGACGTCCACCTACCTTAACAACCTCCTCAAAACTGATCTGACGGAGTTTGCCGAGACCTCCAACTTGTCCGAGTATGTACCCAGCAACAGCTGTTCTCAGAATCGCGTATATAAACGCGATGGTACGGCGCCGCAAATCAACAGCTAACATGAGTGCGATTGTAGCTATGCAGGGCTTCGAAAAGCCGAGCTGGCGGAGAAGCTCGATGATCACCTCAGGAAGAACGCGACAACATACTCGAAGGAACCGTCATTGAGAGAGTACTACAAACGACTTGGCGCGACGTCGCGCTCGCCAACCAAGAGAATAGCAGAGAAGGTCTCCGACATCGTCAAGTCAGACGATGATGTGGCTGTGAGCGTGCCTGCACCCGCAACGGCGAAGAAGACAAGGAGGAAGACGCGCTCTCCGGAGGACGAGACGTAAGTTGAACCAAAAGTTGTGCTCTTACGGCCGCGAGCTAACCTCGAGCAGCACCGACACGGAGGGCCCCATCACAGCACTTGTCAAAACTCCAGGTCAAGAGTTGAGTCGAAGGACTTCGATTCTAGCTAATAACATTCCGCTGCCACCGTCACCCGCGGTCGTTACCGACGCCATCGACCGACAAAGCAAACGCATTCGGACGTCCATCTCTCATGCCTATGATCAAACGGGGTTCCAAGAATACAGCGACTTGGCTCGCGACAGCCTGAGCTCTACCGTCACAATCAACGTCCTGGCCATCTTCATCGAAGCATTTGGACTCAAAAGCCACATCTTACCGGACAAGCCAATCACGGAACTTGGCCCAATTCCCTACATAAAGAGCACACCTACAAAGATCAACGTCCCGGACCTCTTTCTGCTCCTCAACCAAGACTTCTGGGCACCTTTCTCCCTCTGGCTGGTGACCACTCTGATTCTCCCAGCATTGACGTCGTACTTCATCAATCTCCCACTCCAGCAGCTGCCGGCACACAGCCCCGCCCGACGAGCGAGCATTAAGAGCAACCCGCACGTTCAATTTGATCCCTTCATTTTCAACCTGTCGAAAGGGTTGATTGTGTATCTTGTCTACGCTTTGCATATCCAGCTTATTGAGCTTTACAAGAATGCCACCATTGCGACAGTCAATGCAAGTATCCCGGGTGGCTATCATGGCATGCTGATTAGCTCGGGGCTGGGCGCTGCTGTGAGTTTGTATGAGGCTGTCTTGAAAAGATAGGCCGGTTGGTCGCTGAGCGATCTGCCTTGAGTCGTTGGATGTGTGGACGGACAGGAGATACCCTCAAGTTGGCTGGTTCATAGAGAGCAGGGGCATGCACATGCGTTATGACGAGACTTGAATTACACGATTTATGACAATTTTGGGGAGGGGGAGCTGGACGGGACGCTTACTTTTGCTTACATGCTCACTGCTTTGGCCTTACCCTGGGTTTTCACAAGCCATCCGGGTCGTTGAGGTATTGCCAAAGAGGCAAGTCGCGCGCGGATAGTTTACTCGGCTTACGTGTATCATTCGAATCATTCAAACCCGTAAATCCCCGTGTTCCTGTGTGATCCATGCGACGTATTGTTTCGAGCAATGGGAATGCGTACATGGTGTAAGGGGACTTGGTCCGCCCGTGGGGTGGGGGACAGGCTGCTCGGGAATGGACGTGACCGACATGTCCATAACCCCGGACAGGCACCCTGTTCTCGCTCGGAATGACGCATGGACGAGACGATGAATTTTTACAATAACGGAGAATCTCCAGCTTCTTGGCTGCATCCGAGAAGCGAACATCAGGCAACAAATTTTGCATGCTGGACGGGCCTGGCCCTGCTGAACGATGACAGCTGGTGGCGTGCAGTCGCCACCAAAGTCTGCTAGAGTAGTTCTCGCAGAGCTGCTGAGCGCGGCATGACGTCTGCGCCAAATAGTTTATTCAGGCCTCTTTCGCTTGCTGCCGGAGAGTCAAGTGATCGGCCTATTGCAATTCAAAACGAAAACAGTGCATTTACCAATGCTGAATGCTCGGAATCCCAGAGTAGAACTTATTCCGACCAAAGGGTCGGCCAAAGCAAGACACACGCCACATCATTGTCTGGGCACAGACTTTCATATCACCTGACTGGAAGGTGAGCAACGGAGGAGCAAACACCTTGCATAGAAGAGTCGAGCACAGATTTTGGGGTTGGTACAAAATATTGCTTTGCAATTCACATGAAGCACTCTTCTCCATCCCATGCCAAACATGTCTCCCGATCTAAACTCACTATCCCCTTCAGAATCAACAAGCCCCACCCCTCTACAACCACGATCGATGGCCATGGCCATGTCGACACCGCTACATGATGGAAGTTCATCCCCACGGCCGTCCACGCATTCGTTAGCGGCAGCAGCGACGATGAATGCGACAGAAAGACGATCAAGCAGTGGTCGAGGTTCTCCGCGCCTCGACAGGAGGACCCCCGAGCGAAGAAGATCCCAGGTTCTGATGAATTTGAGCCTGAATGACCCAGCCATACCAGCGCCGGGAGAATTATCAAGCTCGGACAGAAGATCAAGTATCAGTAATACCCTCTCGGCTACCAACCTGGCCGGCCTAGGTGGAGGACCAATCCCTGCTACCAGCGATCCTCACCACCACAGACAACCCTCCCTTGGCGACCTACACAATGAGCTGGAACAAGAGCAGGAAGCGCAAGTCAACCGAATGCTGTCGCTGATACGAGCACAACAGCAGCAACTTGACACGCTGCGGGCACTCCAAGCCGGAGGACAGCCTTCGCAGTCAGCCACATCAGTTGCAGTCGACGACACCACACCTCCATCGGAGCAAGCTTGTTCCTTCCCCTCCGTGCATCCTGCCGTCGGCTCAATACCGAGGCCATCCGGCAGGTTGTCTCGAGAGAACTCGAATCCCAATCGCTCGCCTGCTCTCCGACCTCTTCCGAGTCAAGAACTCCACAGCGACGTCTGGCCACCGTCACCCAGCAACAACACACGTCGAAACAGCTCCAGCCGAAGAAATAGCTTGAGAGATGAAAGTGCATATTACCAAGCTGAGCATGCCAATCTGCAGAGAGAAAACCAGATGCTGAGGATGCGAATACGAGAGCTGGAGAAGCAATTGCACGAAAGACAGTCGAGCTCTGCGAGCACACCAGTCATGCACAGCAACCTCGTCACCAGCCCGCCCCTCGAAGCTGAGGACGCCAAATCGTGATCACGGGGCAGTTGGCGACTCGGGCAGAGACACCCCCCCCTCGTTTCGAGCGAGAAGAATCTTACGAACCTCGGGTGTGCGCACCATGCCGCACTATGTGCACAGCTGCCCTGTGCATGGCTGGAGAATAGCAACCAATCAAGCTAGGAATAAATGGCCTTAGATGAAGTTCTGGACCATCTAGAAGGATGGACGGTTCCACGCTCGTGCATGACCACTATCCTCCGGTCTGCTCGAGAGCTGCGTACGAAACACCAAAGGCTTATGAGGCGATCCAGTGTTAGGCGTTGATGGCCCCAACCTAAGGTTTCTGGCGTCTGGATAGAAAAACCGAGGGCCAACGGTTTCCGGTCTCATTTCAACTCATTCATATCGGCATCACGCCGACCCAATGCATTCTGATTTGGCGGCTTCAACCTTTCATTCCCCCGAAGCAATTAACCGCTCTGGTGACTCTGGAATGGCACCCAGCTTGCACGTTTGACCAGAGAGCACTCAATGATTTGATGCTTCATCATTTATCCGACTTTTCGACCGACAGCACATTGCGGAAATGATCATCGAGCTCCAACAAAAAGTGGCCAGACCCCGTCCTTTTAGCCTGTTTTTAAATCAAAACGTTTCATTCCAGGACCCTTGGAACGAAGTGCCTTGTGCTGGGCCGGCCTATGCCCGTGTTTTTGCGAGCGCTCCTCGGTTGTGGCCGACCTATCACATGATGATTCCATTTGCCGTCCTGCAGGTTGATGTCGTACCTCCACCATTTCCTGCGACTTTGTTCCCCAGCATTTGACATTCTGGAAAAAAGTACGGGGCCCACAAATCAGATGCGACCCACAAGCTTTTCGCGCAAGCAATGCCGGTCGATGTCTATGACGATTCTCCGCCACTCGCTCGCAATGTCCATGCTGCCAATTTTCATACAAGAACTTCCAAGCTCTCTTGTGCTTGCTTGTCCTTCTTTTCCAAGCATTCTTCCACTAGCCTGGTGTGCTCTACCTCCTTATTGTTGCTTTACATCTCCAACATCTGCAGCTTGTCAGCAGCATTGGGACGCAGGACGGTAGCATACCGCTGACTCCTCGACTAATCATCGCTGCTTCGAGCACCAGCACCAGCAGCAACCAGCAGCCATGGACGATAAGACTTATGTTGTCAAAGACGTCCGAGGCCGAGGCCTCAGCGATCATGATATACTAGGCGATAAAGTTGGAGTCAGCCATGAAGAAGCGAGTCACGTCGCCGCACTCACTGAGGAGGAGAAGGTAAGCTTCGCAGCTCCATCCGATACCTGTAGAATCTCGATGTAAAAGATGTTGCTCTCCGTCCGTGACCACAATCCAGCTAACGATCAAACCAACCACCAGGTCATCGAAAAGAAGCTCAAACGCAGAATCGATTCCCTGATCATGCCCCTCGTGATCCTCGTCTACCTCATGAACTACATCGACAGGAACAACTATGCCGCCGCCCGCCTTCAAGGTCTAGAAAAAGACCTCGGCCTCTCGGCAGAACAGTACCAGGTCGGTCTGTCCATCCTTTTCGTGGCCTATATTCTTGCTCAGGTCCCCTCCAACCTGCTACTCAATCATCTCGGCAAGCCGAGTTTGTACCTTGGCTTTTTTACGACGGCGTGGGGATTGGTCAGTGCGTGCACGAGCCAAGTCAAGGGCTATGGCGGGATTGTGGCGTGCAGGTTCATCCTCGGTCTCGTTGAAGCCCCATTTTTCGCCGGTGTGTTGTTCTACTTGAGCAAATGGTACACCAAGACCGAGCTGAACTTGAGGATGAGTATTTTCTACTCCGGAAGCTTGATCAGTGGCGCTTTCGGCAATCTAATTGCGGCTGGTATCTTGAGTGGTTTGGCGGGGAAGGCTGGGATGGCGCCGTGGCAGTGGCTTTACATCATTGAGGGAGTGATCACGGTTGCCATTGGTCTGGCGATTATGGTTGTGTTGCCTGATTTTCCGCATACGTGGAAGCTGTTGAGTCCGGAGATGAAGCATGTCGGTAAGTTGATGCTTGAATGTGGATTTGGAGAGGCTCATTGTGACTGACGCATTCTACTATAGCCAACCGTCGTCTTGCCATTGATGCCGCTGAGGCAGATATCGACGAGCCGGGTGTTGCATCACAGCTCAAGGGGCTTAAACTGGCCTTCACTGACATCAAGGTGTACATTCTTGCTGTGGCATATGTAAGTTCATCCCTGCAGGAGAGTCCCGGTGGGTTCTTGAGGTAGAGTGAGACTGACGATGGACCTGGTAGATGTGCATCACTGGGGCAGCAGGTTTCCAAAACTTCTTTCCGACCTTGACCGCGACTCTTGGATACACCCACACCATCTCATTGCTGCTAGTCGCACCACCATACATCTTCATGACCTTTTGGAGCTATGCCCACGGCGTCATGAGTGACAAGCTCAAGATGCGATTTTGGTGCGTTGCTTTTTCACCACCGCTATGCCTTGGGATAACAAAGCTAACTACCCACCAGGTTCTACATGTATCCAATTCCGGTGACGATAGTCGGCTATCTCGTTTTCATGTTCACCGACTCCTTCGGCCCTAAATACTTCGCTACCTTTCTCTTCGTTTTCGTCTTCGCCATGAACGGCACACTCTACTCCTGGATCGCCGGGGCCGTTCCTCGGCCCCCGGCAAAGCGTGCGGCTGCGTATGCCTTTATCAATTCGTTCGGCAACAGCGCATCGATTTGGACTCCATTCACGTATCGGCCGCAAGATGCCCCGCATTATAGACCGGCGCTGGGAATCTGTATTGGATTGCAGGCAATTGCGGCGCTGTTGGGCATTAGTTTAAAGATTTTGCTGGAGAGGGAGAACAAGAGATTTGACAGGATGGAAAATGAAGATATGCAGTTGACAGAGAGAGACTTGGCAAGGCTGAGGAAGACGGCCGAGGTTGAGGGTATCGATATTGCTGCGGCAAGACAGCTGCAGAAGGGATATCGCTATGCTATCTGAGAACACTCTCCGCACCGACATTGGATGGTGACTCGGAAGATGTATATAGATGTCTTGGCATAGCCCGCGAGCAGCAGTTGGCGTAACTTAGGTTGGCCTCGAGGCAGGATGCTATTCATTGTTCCTCACAAGGACATTGAAAAAGATCGAATGGAAGCAAGTTGCACCAAATGAATATATCCGATTTCTATTGAGATCATTCTGAGCTGCTCAGCGTTGCCACCTTGGCGGATGAGAAAGACACATCGGAGCTCCGGAGTGGCTTGCCTGAATGACCCATACAGGTAGACATCCAGAAGTAGCTCAAATCTCCGAGACACAGTCTTTCGCACAGATGTATCGCGCACGAGGAATGGTTCTCTCGTGATACAAGAGACGCCTTCATCAATTTGCATGTAACGCTACCGAAGCGTAGACGGCATCGGTGGAGACTCGCACTCCACACTTGGATGAGCCTCGGCTATTGTTATCGTTGCGAGGAGTGGATGAAAGACAAATGAATCTGACGACTAGTCAGGTGTCTAGAATGGAAGGTCTGCATTGGCGTTTCATCGGCTTGCTAGAAGACAGCTTGGTAAAGGAATTCTCATCACTCGCGAGGAAGGATGATCTTAAAGCTGATTTCCCTTGCAAATGGTGACTTTCCTTCTGCTTCACGTGATTTTGCCGTGATGGGAAAAGGCGATTCAGGACTGTTGTCTTGTGCTACGAGTATTGCAGAGTAGTCCGTGCAAGACAAGCTTTGAAGATCTGTCCATGGTCCTCAGAGTCCATGTAGACAGAACTATTTTAGAGATACAGACTCGGCCCGGAAAGGTAGAACCTGCACCAGAAGGTGGTCAGAGAACGTTTGAGATGCAGTCACGGTCAGTCGCTCGTCCTTGGACTGCTCTTCCCTCCCTTTTCCGTCCGCCTTCTCTTGACAGCGTTTTCATGCCATATAATATACAGAGTCAACGCCAACGCCCCAAGACTTGCTCCCAGCGTCATCCAGTATGCATTCGCATAGCAGTCCTTCCCTTCCAGGCATTGTCTATCTCCGGTTTTGTCGTCCACCACGGAATGGGCATCATAAATCCTTCCATAGATTAAGTTGAATATGTTGCCAGAAATGACTGGTGCCAGCGTCATTGTTCCCCAATTCTGACTCAGTCCATGTACACCGAACGTGTGTGCCACTATGCTCGGATACACCCCAAAGAGCATTCCATACGCCAGACCGGTGAATCCTGAGACCAGTACAAGAAGTACCGGATTCGTGATGGCGAGCGCCGCAACCTGCGCGCAGATGAACACGATACCCGCCACAACGAGACACCAGGCCCTGCTTAGCATGTACTTCCGAACGAGTATGTCGGAGCCGATGCCAGAGGTCAATCGTCCCGTGAAAGATGTAACCGAGAGTAGGCTCACGTGCAGAACTTGGCGTGTTACAATGAAAGATGCTGGTGTGTCGGGATTGAACGAAAGCCACAAAGCTTGCGCGACGGCGCCAATGTTGTTGATTGTCATTAAGCCGATTCCGCACATCAAACCCAGTAGCACGAAGAGGAGCCAGAACTCGCGGTGTGGGAGAAGCCGCATGCCACGAATGTCTAAGATGGGTGTGGGAGCGTCAGCGGACGGGTCAGGAGATTTGACGGCATCTGGCTTAGGAGTCCCTGGACTGGGAGAGGAGGGATTGGAGAGCAGGGATGATTGTTCGGACTCGAAGCCGGCGACTAGATCTTCGTCGGTGTACGAGTCTGAGGTGGAAGATCGTGGAATGCCGGTTGAGTGGGGATCTCTGTGAGGCGTACCTGTATGCGGATTGTTGATCTCTGCTCGCTCGTCCGCCGAACGTGCCCTGTGAAGCCTTTGGGTTTCGCGTTGCGGGAGTTGTTCGTAGGCGCTGCTGGGTGGCGTCGTGTGCAGAAAGAAGAATGAAACTGCCGGCATGATGACCGTTCCAGTCGCCAGCAGGAGCAGGAAATGGGAAGTGTCGTGGGGCAGGGCGAGGGCGACAGTAGCGAAGAAGAAGGCGCTCAAGCCAAATGCCGCCAGCGGGAATGCGGTTGCTGTACCTCGATGACCCGGAAAGTTGAGTGCCGCTGCTTTGAGCGCAGCGGTAAATGCCGAGCAACTGCCTGCTCCAGTGAAGAAGGAGAATAGGCAAAGCGACGCAACGCTGTACACGCCTGGCCCGGCGTCAAATGCTGTATGTTGGTCAGACAGTTTTCCTTGCCCACCCAGATTTGTTTCGCGCACCTTTTGCTATTGGATAATACCCTACAGCGAACAGCATTATGCCAACTGCGACACCCCACCTCGGCCCTCTTGCATCAATGAGTATACCAGCGGGTATACCGGTGGCATACATGCCTAGATTGCCCATGGTGCCCTGTCCATATCATTCAGAATATTGATTCGCTGTCAAAGGAGCTAGAACGTACAACGAGGTTGGTTTCGGTCGAGGACAGTTTGAGCCTCTGCGCGAACTGGGGCGCCCATGCTGAATAGACATACTAATGATGGTTAGTCTTCGTTCCTCAACTTGGTTCTCTGGGGGCTCACATTCGATCCGCAGGCCAAGGCGATGACAGTGGCGGCAACGACCGAAGTAATCCGGGTCGTCCTGTGACCCACCAAAGCAGTCATTACGGCGTTGACTGATGTAATTCAGTGTTGTTGCAGTATCATGTTGTCTATTTCGTGATATCGAGAAGCTCGAAGAAAAGTCTACTGTACGGGGCATGAATCGGATCTCCTCGTCGGAGAAGCACGACAACCCTCGGGCCGGTTCATGTCCCATTTTCTGTCATTTTCAGCGAGATGCATTCGCCAGGTTCGAGGCTGACCTCACGATCTATGGCTGATAGACTACATGGGAGTATCTCATAATGGTACCACTGATAGTGATTGCTGATCATGGCCGGTCGATGCATACATCCAGCTCGTATAAAGTTTGCAACCCATAATCTTGCTCGGCTCAAGATCTGGGCGGGCAATTGTCCAAAAGTGGTATCCGAGCGCCATTGGTAAAGACGGCGAGCTGTTTACGGAAACCCCTTTGAGCCACTGACATGTCATGCTTACACTCCTCACTGGTCGAGCAACCGCATTCTTCCGTCTCCACAGTCATGGCCTTGCTCAACCGCAAGAGGGCGGATGGAACTCGGGATCTTAAAGATCAAGCGTTCGGGTGATCTTCGATCAGAGTTAAGCCGTTCACGTCACAAAAGACTGGGGTTGGTGGAACATGATAGCGTCTTCTGGGGCAGGCTCAGCAACAGGTCAGCATTTCCAATTCCTGACTAACATGTAAGCGAAAAGGGTCTTCGGAAACGGGCACGGATACCCGTTATCGGTTGGAGCTTTCTGAGAGCTAGACGTGTGTACCCCGCGAACGACTTACTCAAAGCAGTTTACGCTTCGTTGAGAATCGTGCCCCCAGATATATGCAGTATATATATTCACCACTGCCCTTTGAATCTGGTATTTGGACGGCCAACATCTACAGAAGTCCTTGCAACGTGCGTGCCTGAGGCCAGGACCTCAACTTCTTAGATAGAACACTGCCTTTCAAAGAACGAAATCACGAGCTCACCAAGATGAGTGCCGAGAACACCAGCAGCGCTCAAATGGAGAAGACGGATTTGCTCATTGTGGGCGCTGGTCCAGCAGGAGCGTCGCTAGCATGCTTCTTGTCCGAATATGGTAGGTCAAACACACGCGTGCACGGCATGGTCTTAACTGGCACCAACAGGCCTAAAGGGGATTTTGATCGCAGCAGCTCCAGGGACAGCAGACTCTCCTCGAGCACATATAACCAACATGGCGGCTCTGGAGTGCCTGCGAGACATTGGTCTGGAAGAGGAATGTCTCTCCCAAGCGACATCATCTCAAAATATGGAGCATACTCGCTGGTGTCATAGCATGGCAGGCGAGGAGTATGGGCGCATCCACTCCTGGGGCCACGATCCGGACCGGCATGGCGAGTACGCTGGTGCTAGTCCTTGCACCCATGTGGACTTGCCGCAAACCTTGGCCGAGCCTATTCTGATCAATCGAGCACGAGAGAAAGGCTGGGCCGTTCGTTTCAGCACAACCTTGATCTCTTTCGACGACCAGGGGAGTAATGGCGTGATTAGCACCATCAAGGAGAACGTCACTGGGCGAGAATATACGGTACACTCTCGATACTTGTTTGGCTGTGATGGCGGACGCAGCCAAGTCGTGCGCCAGCTCAATCTTCCGATGATCAAAAAGCCCGGCCAAGGCATCGCGCTCAATGTCCTCGTCGACGTCGATCTCACCCACGTCATCAAGACTCGAGTGGGAAACCTTCATTGGACCATTCAGCCCGACCGGCCACACCCGAAGTGGGGTCACATGGCCATTGTCCGCATGGTCAAGCCCTGGCATGAATGGATGTTCATCATCCTCCCGGAGCGAGGCTGGGACCCTCAGAAAGACAAAGAGCCCACCGAGGAGGAGTACATGGCTCGTGTCCGAGAATTCATCGGGGATGACAGCATCCCTGCCCGGCTCATCAGCGTCTCGAAATGGATGATTAACGAAACCGTGGCCGAACAGTATTCTAGTGAGTCCGGCAACATCCATTGCCTAGGAGATGCAGTTCACCGACACCCTCCATTCAATGGACTCGGGAGCAACACTTGCATTCAGGATGCATACAATCTAGCCTGGAAAATTGCATATGTAATGCGTGGCGCCGCAGGGCCTAAGTTGCTGACCTCATATTCCATCGAGCGACAGCCTGTAGGTCTTGGAGTCATCACCCGAGCAAACCAGGGCCTGAGAGACCATCTAGCATGCTGGCAAGCACTAGGGGCGACTGAACCGGATCTCGAGAAATCGACTGCCGCCTTCAATGAACTCAAAGCACCGACGCCAGCTGGCGCAAAGCGAAGGAGGGAATGGAGAGAGGCCGTCGAGGGCACAGCTCGAGAATTCCACGCCGTGGGGCAGGAGATGAACCAGCGCTACGACGGGTCACCTGCTATTTTCTTCAAAGACGAGAAGGAGCCCAGGCCAGCACTGCCCGAGGACCCTGTCCTGTATCACCAAATAAGTACATACCCAGGTGCAAGGCTGCCCCACGCATGGCTGAATACCAGGAAACCTGGTCACGCAATATCGACACATGACCTAGCTGGTAAAGGCCGGTTCACCCTGATCTCAGGCCCTGGTGATGGGCATCACCAGTGGAAGGCGGCGGCGGAGCAAGCAGGCAAGAAACTGGGCGTGGAAATCCAGTGCCATGGCGTTGGATATGGATGTGACTGGGAAGATGTTTACTTTGAATGGGAGAAAAGGCGTGAGGTCGACGAGGATGGTTGCGTGCTTGTTAGGCCCGATAGATTTGTGGCATGGAGGTCCAAAGGAATGCCCAGCGACCCCGGCAGCAAACTTGAAGAGGTGGTAAAGAGCATCTTGTGCATGGACTGAAGAGGCCGAGCAACCGAACAACCGCACCCCAAGGAATGGCTCTCAGACCGCGCAAGCCCTCTAGAAACCTCCCCGCGGGCCCGTTGAACAAAGTTTGGGATTTAAAACACCATTCCGGATCTCTTTAGCCACACTACTTTTTGTCAGACCCGGAGCATGCAAGCAGAAGTACCGAGAACGATTTTTCAAGTCTTCGTCCTCCCCCAAAGCACAGGGTTGTCGTTTGATAGCATACCTTCAATATTTCTTTAATTACTTGTTTTCTCTAACTTTTGCAAGATGCAGAGGACAGTTGTATGCATTTGGGCGCGCATGGACTATCAGACTGGTGGCGAAACGAATTAAATCCAGTCCTTCGTAATGACCACAATCCTTAGCAAGTCAAATTACTGTGGTGGTTCCCAATGCATGCTTGATTGGGAACGATGCACGATGCTTAGCGCGTTTCCGATGATGTGAAACCTGCTCCACCTAATGATGCCATCTCCCGTAAACAAGCCATGCCTGTTCTACTGCACCGCGGCCCCATCGTTGTCCACAGCACGCGATGGCTGCTCCATGCAAAGGATAGGCTGATACTTGGAAACCTTTGCCCTCCATGCGACATACTCATCTCCAGCGTATTCTCATCAATGACGGCTGCGACAACGGACCAAGATGAGCGGTAGTGAGCACGTATTTCCGCGCCGAGCACGATGGACACCCTCTTTCGATGCAGGGTAAACAACGTTGACCACTACCAAGCATCACCTATTGCGGATTTCGACCCTCCCCTCCCGCGTCCTACAGATCGCAGCAATGGAAGGGAATTGCACAAGATCTCCGTCATTCGCGTCTTTGGCGCAACAGAATCCGGCCAGAAAGTCTTGATGCATGTTCATGGCGTCCTACAGTATACATACATCGAGTACAGCGGAAGTTTGTTGCCTGAGGATGTACGGCTGGCCATTCAGACCCTCCAGATGTCAATCGACCATGCTCTAGCTATCAGCTACCGCCAGAACGTCTATGACGGAAAGAACAGATACGTTGCGCATATCAGTTTGGTGAAGGGGGTGCCGTTTTATGGTTACCATGTCGGCTACAAATTCTACCTCAAGGTCTACCTGCTCAATCCTTTGCACATGACCAGATTGGCAGACTTGTTGAGGGAGGGCGCTGTCATGAAAAGAGTCCTACAACCGTATGAAAGCCATATGCAATACATCGCGCAGTGGATGTGCGACTACAACTTGTATGGCTGTGCCTTCCTTGATTGTGCCAAGGTCAAGTTCAGGAGTCCCGTCCCCGACTATCTCGAGGTTGGACAAACACTGCACGCGTGGCATGATCAGTCGATCCCTTCTGAAATGATCTCGGATGAATCGATTCTCCCCAAACAAAGTCACTGTGCGCTTGAGGTCGATGTTCGTGCCGAGGACATTGTAAATCGCCGCAATGTTGTGCCTCGAGACATCCACCACGACTTCCTCGAGCGCTTGAACCCTTTGCCTACAGACAAGAAATTGGTTCAGAGTATGGCGGGGCTGTGGAAGGACGAGACGAGAAGACGGAAGAAGCGGATGCGACTGACGGACCCAGACAGCAGTCCTTTCCCACCCGAAGTTCTCATCTCCATGTCAGCTGATCCGCGAAACGTCGACGCCGGCGGCTGGATCCATGAGGAAGAATTCCGAGAGAAGGTTGCTCGCATCGCACAGCAAGAGCGTGACAACAGCGATCAGAGCACGCTCACCTTTGATACATTTGTCAAGCCTTTGGCGCATGAAAGCAATATTCAGACTGCATTCGAGAGTGTGGAGGACTTCTACGGCCATAATATTGCAAAGCTACTCGCGAAAGAGACATCAAACGAAGCTGCAGCATGTTTAGGCACACAAGCCATTGTGGACGAGAACCTGATCAAAGGTACTTCTGCGGAGCACAAAGACGGCGAGAGTGATTCCGGTGATGGTGGTAAGACCATAACGACCGGCACTTCTGCTTCCAACGTGCAAGTTCATGGAGGAGGTAGCGATGGCTCTGCTTCCGATGTCAGAACGCCACTGAGCTCCGGAGAATTTGCGTCCCTGGGCATACGCAAGAATGGCGACTTATCAAATCTGACTGAAGACGAGTTTCAAATACCAGTTGAATTGCTCGCTGCCGAAAAGCCGAAAAGGTCGAGTTTAAAACGAACACGATTTGACGACTCGGACTTCTTGCAGCAAAAGAGGGCACGACTGGATGGCTCAAGTGGTACGCACGCCGCTGAGAACTCTCCAAATCAAGAGCGACTTCTAGGTGGCGATCCTCAAATTGGTCTCGAAGAGCAAGCTCTTGAAGTACTGGATCCCGCCTCTGCTGAACAAACCGAAACGGATCTGTCGCAGCAGGTTCAGACTCAGTCTAAGCCAGCTAAGAGGGGCTCGCAGCCTCTGCGATCATCTCAGAATTCCACACTGCGGTTTGCTGTGGTCAAGGACCCAAATGACCGAAACACAGTGAAGCGCCTGAGTCAGCAGAGCAGCTCATCGGAGAAGAAAGGACCAAGCTCAACCGTCAAAACGCCCAGAAAACTTCAAGCATCATTCCAAACAACATCAACAGAGCCGCTGACCGATTCCATGATTCGCAAAATGCCGTCACCATCACCGTCACTTCTGGAGAAGCCGCTGTCCTTTCGGGGAGTTAGCCTGGCGCGCAGGTCCAACCAAGTACAAGTCTTCGCAGTTCGGCCTCCCACTTCAGCGCATGTTACGAAGACGATGTGGAGCCAAGGCCTTCCCGATGTCATTTATCAGGACGCATATTACAGTAAAGAGGAGGATGTACCAGAAAGAAATCGAGAATATGCTGGCAGAGAATTCAAATTAGAGAGCTCTACTGTTCCATACTTGCCTGACTTCGATGCGAGTGGCTCATCGTTGGCCACGTTTGGCAAGCGGCCTCCTCTACTGCTTGACTTTGCAACAGAAGACCTTGCTGATCGTCAGCGGCGTCAGCGGTGTTCATATCGAAAATGGAGCATCGCCGTGCAGCCGCCGACTCGAAAGACGGTAGCGAAGTATTTTTCTGATCAGAATCGAATCAGGGGCGGTGTGCGCCTAGGAGACACCACTCTGATTCGCAAGAAGAATCTGCCGCAGATCGAAGCCGCGACGCAAGCCCACAAGCATGGTTTTAAATATTCTCAGAAGCAAGAGAGCACAAGTGTACAGCATGAGACGCAATACATGAGTGTTATGAGCCTTGAGGTGCATGTTAACACTCGAGGATCGCTTGCACCTAACCCGGAAGAAGATCAAGTTGCCTGCATCTTCTGGTGCATTCAAACAGATGATGGAGATGTCGCTCTCAACACAAACAGTGATGGAATGCACGCAGGCATCCTTGCTCTCGCAGAAGACCGACCTATGGCCAAGCAGATTTCACAGATCCTTCCGATTGACGTCGAGGAAGAGCAGTCTGAGCTTGAATTGTTGGCGCGCCTGGTAGATGTGGTTAGGTACTACGATCCCGACATCTTGACAGGATACGAAGTTCATAACAGCTCTTGGGGTTATCTGATCGAGAGGGCGCGACTGAAGTACGACTTGAATTTTTGTGATGAGATCTCTCGAATGAAGTCTCAATCACATGGTCGGTTTGGAAAAAATCAGGACAGATGGGGTTTCAACCACACCTCGACGATCAGAGTGACTGGCCGCCACACCATCAATATATGGAGAGCAATGAGAAGCGAGCTTAATTTGCTCCAGTACACAATGGAGAATGTGGCTTTCCATCTCCTTCACAAACGCATTCCTCACTACAGCTTTGCTGATTTGACACAATGGTACAAGAGCAAGAACATCCGCGACCTGTCGAAGGTCATTGACTACTTCGCCACCCGGGTTCGAATCGATCTCAATATCCTCGAAGTCAACGGGCTTGTGCCTAGGACGAGCGAACAAGCTCGCCTTATTGGCGTTGACTGGTTCTCGGTCATCTCTCGTGGCTCGCAATTCAAGGTCGAAAACATCATGTTTCGGATAGCAAAGCCAGAAAACCTGATTCTGGTATCCCCGAGTCGACGGCAAGTTGGCGGCCAGAACGCACTTGAGTGCTTACCGCTTGTGATGGAACCACAGAGTGACTTCTATACGAGCCCTGTGCTGGTCTTCGATTTTCAGTCACTGTACCCAAGTGTCATGATTGCCTACAATTATTGCTATTCGACTTTCCTCGGCCGTGTGGTCCACTGGCGCGGCACAAACAAGATGGGCTTTACAAACTATCAAAGACAAAGCAGGCTGATAGAGCTCCTTCAAGACCACATCAACATTGCCCCGAATGGGATCATGTACGTCAAGTCCCAGATTCGAAGATCTTTGCTTGCCAAAATGCTCAGCGAGATTCTTGAAACGAGAGTTATGGTGAAGAGTGGCATGAAAGCGGACAAGGAGGACAAGACTCTTCAAACACTACTGGACAACAGGCAGCTAGCTCTCAAGTTGATTGCAAACGTAACCTACGGCTACACATCTGCCTCGTTTTCAGGTCGCATGCCGTGCTCAGAGATTGCAGACAGTATCGTCCAAACCGCCCGAGAGACCCTCGAGAAAGCAATAGCGTTGATCCATTCAGTGTCACGATGGAGTGCGGAGGTGGTTTATGGCGACACCGACAGCTTGTTCGTCCATCTCAAAGGTCGGACGCGCGAGCAAGCATTCAAGATTGGCGACGAAATCGCAAGGACGATTACTGACATGAATCCTCGACCGGTCAAGCTCAAATTTGAGAAGGTCTATCAGCCCTGTGTCTTGCTCGCAAAGAAACGCTATGTTGGCTTCAAGTACGAGAGCCCTATGCAGACAGAGCCACAATTTGAAGCAAAGGGTATTGAGACTGTACGAAGGGACGGCACCCCAGCCGAGCAGAAGATCGAAGAGAATGCGCTGAAAGTGCTTTTCAGGACGTCGGATCTGAGTCAGGTAAAGGCCTTTTTTCAAGCACAGTGTGCCAAGATCATGCAAGGCAAGATCTCCATCCAGGATTTTTGCTTCGCGCGAGAAGTGAGATTGGGCACGTACTCGGATAAAGGACCACCTCCACCTGGCGCACTCATCTCGGCCAGAAAGATGCTCGAAGACCCAAGACTCGAACCACAATATGGAGAACGAGTACCCTACGTTGTTGTGACTGGCGGCCCCGGAGCTCGATTGATTGATAGATGCGTCGCGCCGGAGGTGCTGTTAAATGACGCACAGCAGGAGCTAGATGCAGAATACTACATCTTGAAGAACATCATCCCTCCGCTGGAGCGAATCTTCAATCTCGTTGGGGCCAATGTTCGACAGTGGTACGATGAGATGCCCAAGTACCAACGGATCCGTCAAATCGATACCAGCGGCAATGAGGTCGTGGAAAACAGTATTGTGAAGAAGAGCACACTGGAATCGTACATGAAGGCATCGAACTGCGTTGTGTGCCGGGAGCCACTGGAGTCAGCCGTGCCGCTATGTCAAAGTTGTTTCAGTCAACCTGCTCAAAGTCTGCTAGTACTGAGGGCGAAACTGACAAGGTCGGAGAAGAAAAAGTCGGAGCTGAATAGGGTTTGTCGTTCCTGCTCTGGATTTACGTGGAGTGAGGAGATTCGGTGTGACAGCAAGGACTGCCCAGTGTTCTATTCTAGGATAAGGCAGGGTTCCTCTTTGGCTAATGCAACGGCGCAATTGAACCCGATCACTCGGGCCTTGGAGGACGAGGTTGGCAATGGAATGGAGTGGTAAACGGTCTTGGAATGGGACATATGGATAGAATGTCTTACGAGTGAATGGCGATGACGCATTACTAATGGTCGGCGCTAGTTGGGATCGGGGGATAGACTTGTTAGCAAGCATATCATGATGGTAATGTACTGGGGAAGACATCAAAATATGTTTGCATGAGAGTTATGGCATGAACGGAGTTTCGGATGCCCCCGCGCTGTGCTCAAAGTGAAATTCACCGACATTGATGTTCGCGAATATTCAGCATGCAATTCTAGCAAGGTTGCAATAAGTCAAAATATCCTATTGCTTTGAGAAGCTGATTCCTTAATCGTTCCGCCATTCTAGGATGTAGACAGGATCAAGTTCTGTATCTTTGATTCAACCATTACCTGGAAAGCAACACCGCTAGATGTGGGGCCGGCATCTAGAAGGCTGTGGATCTCCGGTAGGAGCACTAGGTTCGCTAGACGGAGTGGGTTTAGTCTGGAGAGGCTAAGAACACCCACAACATTGACAATCTGCTGAACATCGGCGAGGAGATTGCTGGCAAAGCTCTCGGCATCTGCAAGGACACCCTCGACGTCGATATTCTAGAGAGGCTCAAGGAGATCCCTAGATGATGCTGAGGCCGATGTTAAGTAAACCGTTAACAGTGTCAGGGACACCACCCAGGTCGACTTAATGATCGTTCAAGGCTTTCGGCAACGACAGCGTCCTCTCATACTCTCGTCTTAACCAAGGGTAGAGCTGAGTCCCCCAACCGCACCGAAGCTATGAAGTACCTCTGAAAGAATTGTATCAGGATCGACTTGTCGTTTAAGGTTTCCGGCAGGAGTGACTTTGTCGATGGCATTTTCGATGACTCCGATATCGATGGCATTTTCGATGGTATTTTCGTCGACTCCGCTAATACCGCCTCGCTTGTCGAAGCGAGAGGCGATAGATGCAACAGTGCCCTCGAGAGGTAGGTTAGGACCACTCCCGGGGCCGGCAGGAAGAGCATTACTAAAACCGGTGGCCTCATTGGTGAGGGTGTTATCTGGGATGGGTGCTTTTGCGCTTAGGTTAGTCACTGAAGTGTGGTAGGGTTGAAATATATCGTACCGGCAATAGCAGCAGTGGCGAAGATCGCGCTGAAGATGAGGTGGCATGCATATCGGTGGTGTTGCAGTGTTGTTGAGTTATGTATCTTGAAAAGGAATGGTCGTCTATTTAGACTGATTCAAAGAGAGACTCTGGTGAGGTGGTTGCGCGTGATACCAGCAAGAGCCATTATTCTATTGTATATATCTTTCCAAGGTACGGCGGGCCTGGAGTATCTGTTCGCGAAAATGCAAACGAAGTCGTGATCCCGTCCCATTCTCGAGTAGGGTTCGCCGATCGTTTCGCCATCTCCTGTGCCGTGGGCTGTAAAGCAAAAAGCGCTCTGGCAGACCCTCAAATGGCTCAAAGGGGGACTTGAGAGGCAATAACAAGCAGTTGCGAAATTGGGGAAGGAAGAAGAAGACAAGCTTCCAAGTGGAATAGAGGATGCGCGATCAAGGCGATGAGCTAAGCCTCTGGGTCGTCGCCGGCATCTATTTCAAACTTACCAGTGTTTCCGCAGTAGATGAAGACCTTTCCGGGTGTTGATCAGGCCAAAATGGATTAGCCTATGCAAACCCACTGTGCAGAATCATCATCTGAGTGTCTCAACTTGGCTGGCCTGCAATGCAAGTAATTCCGCTTAACAGGGGGGCCAGCCGTCTGAGCAGTGGGCAATACGGTACTGATAGCGGAGGTCATTCTGTCCCGCTACCTTACCCCTTTGAGCAGGTTTTGCTATGGATGCTGCCAAATTCACTTGTTTGCGTTTACCCAATGCCAGGGCTCGAGAGCACATCTAGCGAGTATCCGGGTCAACGCTGTTCTGACTTCAACCAGAGTGTGAATCGCAGAGTGCGTTTTTGAGCAACTCTTCAGGTAAGGCCTAATTGCATGCACTTGATGCCCAGGCTGCTTGTGCATCAGGTCGGATTTCACGAGGAGATGCGTTCACAGGCTAGTGTTCGACTGTGCTACTTATCAGGCTAGCTATCCAGCATTTCCTGTTCGTCCACAACTGATTAGCGATTGTATTCGACTCCGGAGTCATTGTTTGAGCAGCTCATAGAATGGAGGCAATCCGGATGATGGTCGTACTTGGTACACTTGATGCCAGCCTTCAAACATGAACACCACTAGGGGACGACAGGACACTGTCCGACAGCGACATCCGAGTTGCTCCCTCTTCCGGCCTATCAGGACTTGCGTATCGACCAACTGAATACTCGGCGATACTGCCTCGGTATTGAGTCGCCATCATCTCAGCACTGGCCGCAGCACGATTGAGTCCAAGTTGCACAATTGAAGAGGTATGAGGTTCGGGTCGGCCTTTCTCTTGACAATGGGCGTAATTGGAGGAGGTGCTGAAAATGCTAAGGGAGGAGGTAGTGGCGGGAGAGCTGCTTGTTGTGGTACCGTTTGCTGTGGAGGGGCTGTGACCTTGCAACGGTACGTTGGAGTGACAAGGGCCCGATCGTGATTGAACTACGATCAGCCTAGACCATTGGCTCGATGATCATCGTATGATTCTTGAAAGATGTCATCCATAAAGAGTTCGTGGACACTGTCCTCTTGGTGTAGCCGTGTATGTACTCTCCTTTCCCAGGGATCCAGTGAACCGGGTTGCAATTGCACGGGTGGTGGTGTTGAGGGACGAACGGACGCTGGATAGTAGCTTGATATTGTGCAGTCTTGATGAAAAGTGAGATCTCGTGAAGCGTAGCATCCTAGGTATTAAATCCTGTACGACACTTCCACTGGAAGAGCTTATTCTTGACAAGGTTGTTCTTATTCTCGACGGACCCCTGTGTTGTAGGTTGGCGAGGCGCTCCACGCACAATGAGTACCGATTCGCTGGATAGCAATCAAGACTGCAGCCTCGAGCTCAGAGCCATTGTCAGAGTGAAACATGACGGAAGGTCCAAAGCGCTGTATCCGGGAGGACAACGCCATCGCAACGCCAGCTTCGGTATTGCCAACCAACGGCCACAAGGTGACATCGAGAGTGAAATGGTCTTTGATGGTAAGAATAAATTTGGGTGGCTCAGACGGCTCGTTGACGGCCTGGTTCTATCAGAGGCTGTTGAGGATAGCTCTGGGGGAGAAAAGAACACAGGATGAGGGAGATCTATCCATTCTACTGTTGATGATGGTGGTTTGCTAAAGTCTGGTTGCTCTCCTCTTACAACCAGGCCCATGCCCCAACAGCCATTCAGAGTTGCCGGAAAGTAAGATTTGCTGCCCAGTTTGCTGGTATTTCGCGAGTTGAATCGATGCTTCTACCATCTTTGGTCTGGACTTTCAGGATTGCGTTAGAGGAATCGACAGATCCAGTGTTGGCCTACCTGCCCAGCGGATCCGGATTGACAAGCCATCTTGCGTATTTGAAGTATAGAGGGGCCATGACCGAGAGCGTCAAATTGCAGAATCCACTTAGTTGACTCGGTTTCAAGGGTTGGCGAAAAGATTTGCTGGTTGATGTGTGCTAAGTGGTATGGCTGTGCATTATTGATCCTGTCACTCAACGTCGTTCATGATAGGCCGAAATGGGCAGCGCATTGCCTACTGATGGGAATTCCTTATTGAGATGGGCATAGATGGATTGTGGCATCATCGCGTTGTAAAGGAAAGAAGGTTGGATGAGTGGGCGGCAACTACATAATAGGCGTTACCCCAGGGCAGCTGTCCGAGACTGGAGGCAAAGGCATGTAGATGATATTCAGCTTCAGTACGAATTCTCACTATTCCACTGGAAGCAGAGATCTTTGCCTGATTCTGTCCCAAGAAATCTGTTGCAACAGCCATCTCCCATTGGGCAAGCCTGTAGGCATGTTTTGGTGTACGTCATTGAAACACAACCCTCCTCCGAGATTTCTGATGCAAGGACAAGTTGGCGCTAGCGACACCAGGACACGGCGCACCTTTCGCATATCCAGGCCATTGCCTCAGATGATGTCGATGTGAAGCGTCTTCCGCAAGCCCATGGAGGAACTAGAGCGCCATACAATGTCCTGGCATCGTGATGATGTCCTTCAAAGCGTTCCTCTATGTATACCTGTTCGGCGGTGTCACCTTCATTCCACTCGTTCTGGGCCTCCTCTGTCTCTACGTATATTACACACTTCCGCTACCCGGCGACGCAAACGATGCCAGCAAAGATGATCTCTCGCACTTGGTCAGAGATGGAGACGAAAAGGTGACGCTGAAGACGGGGACCGACGACCTGGCGGAGAAGTTCCATCGCCGGCATGAAGCAGATGTGGCCGCAGGCTACTTCGCCGTCTGCCGCGAATATGTGCCTGGAGGCGTCAGCGGCAAACCACCAGAGGTCAAATCCCCGGCGGGAGAAGTCGTTGCTTCTGAGTCGCCGAGCGTTTACCAGACCATGTATCGAAGTTTCTTTGAGAGAGTCCAGAAGCCCTCGATCGAGCCGAACAAAGATGGTGCTGGGAAGGCGGTCAAGAAAACAAACAACGTATTTTACGTGGTCTTGAGACACGGTCATCTAATGCTCTACGACGACATACAGCAGCTTGAAGTCCGATATGTCATCTCCCTTGAACACCACGACGTTGACATTTACGGCGGTGGTGAAGAAGTCCCCGAGCCAGAGCTATGGATCAAAAGGAATGCTATACGACTGAAGAGGAAGAAAATCCAGATTGGCGACAAATCCTCTTCCTTACCTTTCTTCCTGTTCAGCGAGAGCCAGTCCGAGAAGGAGGATTTTTACTTTGCTTTACTGAATAACATGCAGAAGAGCTTAGGGGACCACCCACCCGTACCGCAAGACTTCGAAACGTCTCACATCATCACCCTCGTCCAAAGGCTACATTCTTCCGAAGAGCAGCTGCAGACCAGGTGGCTGAATGCGCTGCTGGGAAGGATGTTCTTGGCTCTATACAAAACACCCGAGCTCGAAGCGCACGTGCGAAAAAAGCTGACCAAGAAGATCTCGCGGGTCAAGAAGCCCGACTTCATTACAAAGCTCGCTTTGCAGAAGATTGACATGGGCACGGGCGCGCCCTTCTTCACCAATCCTCGACTCAAAGATCTGACCGTCAATGGCGATTGCACAGCAGAAGCAGACGTGGAGTATTCTGGAAGCTTTCGAGTGGAGATTGCAGCAACGGTACGAATAGACCTCGGCAAACGACTCGGTGCGAGAGAAGTGGACATTGTGCTAGCCGCCACTTGCAAGAAATTGCAAGGCCACGTTCTCGGGCGATTCAAGCCGCCTCCTAGCAATCGAATATGGTTTTCATTCGAGAAGCTGCCCAAGGTCGAGCTGAAGCTTGAGCCTATTGTGAGCTCGAGGCAGATCACGTATGGTTTCATCCTTCGAGCCATAGAGAGCAGGATTCTTGAAGTGATTGCCGAGACTTTGGTGCTGCCCTACTGGGACGACATATCATTCACGCATACTGAGGGCGAACAGTTCAGGGGAGGCATTTGGAAGAAAGACGTCCAGCCTCATGAGTCCACTGAGATCAAGGTGGAGGTGGCGGAAGAAGGTCAAGCCGAGGCAGGGACTGGCGGAAACTCTCCCAAGCTTATTGCCAAAGATGAGAGAGTATTGAGCATGCCATCGTTGACCGACAACAGTGTCGCTACAGCTGCTGCTAAAAAGTTCGTGGGTCCCGCGAAGGAGCAAGTGGCAGGCTCACGCGATGGATCTCGGACGCCGGATCGCCTATCGCGTCAAGCCCCTCCCAAAGTCATGCGCTCATCTTCTTTTGCCAGTGTTGCAGATCCGATGGTGTCGCCTAGCCATGCACCAGCCGAATCTCCGGCCATTGACATTCGAGCAGCATCTAAACGAGACAGCATGCTGAAAGATATCTCATATCGCTCGCTAGGAACCTCGCCCGAGTCAGAACCGCATACACCGACAAAGGAGGAGATACACGTTTTAGACGGAGACCGCAATCGAGCCAACAGCGTAGCCTCTAATCTGTCCAGCAGCAATACGCAGGCCTCTCTTCGCGGCACAAGTGAGGGCGAGTCTCCACTAGCAGGAAGCATGACACCGGGGAAGACAGATGAAAGTTTGGAGTCCAAACGCTCGTCTATGAATGGCGAGGGCAAGTCCAGTCTCGCGGCGGCCGCAAGGACTTTGGCAAGCTCAGATCATCAGAAGACATTAGCAAGCATTAATGCGGCTCGGGAAGCTGCCCAGAAATGGGGTTGGGGAGTTTTGGCTCGGAAGCGGCAGCAGGAAGCAGGCATGGGAACGCCGGCAGTTCAAGAAAACAAGATTGACACTTCCCAGCCGATGGGCAGAGGACAACCACTTCCTCCCCCAGGTATGCCTCTCCCGCGACCGGCAAAACCTAGCATGTTCTCGTTGCCAAAGAAGAAGTCTGCTCCAGCGTCTTCTAATCCGAAGGTGGAGAACCCGACCCCGAGCGAAGGGACGCCAAACGACTCGCCGCCGATGACCCCATCACCTCGCCCAGAGAAGAAGAGGAGACAAAGCCACCTACAGAGTTCACAGGGGCAGGATGACGAGCTGTTGGTCGTGGAAGCGCCGCGCGAATCTGCACCGAACAGTCCGCTGCCGATTGAGAATGAACATCATGATGAGTTCTTTGGGCATGGCGAGGACATTACAGAATTTGGAGCAGGACAGTCCTGCTCCGCCACTGCCCAATCGGCCGAAGACGAAAGAAGAACTCCTGTTCCAACAGACTTCGACCAGATCCTGGAAAGAAAGGTTACTTAGATCAGTGCATGCCCCTCGGCGCATTGCAGGGTTCCTAACCGATAGGGTAACGTCTTGGGGGGGAAAGGAAATGCGGCATAAAGGGGGTTGGACGTTTACCATGGCTTCATAGCAAATATAATTATCACAAAACCAATGCTGAACAGTTCTATTACAATTTTCAGCTACTCCTGCTCATTTTGAGACAACCCATCGTGCTGCCAGACGTCTGAGGCCCTTCACTCCAGATGCTGTGTCGGCTCGTTCAATGTACCATTCGAAACAACACCGCCAGATTTGTTGTAATCGACAGCCCGCTTACCCAAATTGGATAATGATAGCTCATGCCCAGAGTGGCTTCTGTGGCGGTCGACGTATGCTTCCTCCGGAAACAGCTTGCGTCAGATGCTTTCACAGGCACCACAATTCGAAACCCGATTCTCGACTCAATTGGCTGCAACAGCTGAAACGAATTCCCCGGACTCAGCCGCGTGTCAACGTTTATTCTTATCCATTGCGTTTATTTCTCATCCGTTTGTTTCTTCATTCAATCTGGCTCATAGGGGGGGAACTGGTGTACTTGACGGCTTTAGCAGAACCGTCGACACCCAAGACTACAGCTCTGCTTCAGGAAACATGTCATACAACAGTTATGGCGGCGGCACGAGAAACATCGATTTGTCCAAGACCGAGGCGGATCTTTCCATCAACATCCGGAAGGCGACGAGTATAGGTAGGCGACCGCAAGCACCCAGTTGGCTAGGATCTAAGGAGGATGCTCATGAGCTGACGCTGCCACAACAGAGGAGACTGCGCCGAAACGAAAACATGTCCGAGCATGTATTGTCTACACATGGGACCACAAGTCATCCATGTCCTTCTGGGCCGGCATGAAGGTGCAGCCGGTCATGGCAGATGAGGTGCAGACATTCAAGGCGTTGATCACGATACACAAAGTCTTGCAGGAGGGTCACCCGGTCGTGGTGAAGGAAGCACAGCAGAATGTCAACTGGGTCGAGTCGCTTGCAAGAGGCGCAGGCGGCGAGGGCCTGCGAGGATACGGCCCGCTGATCCGCGAATACGTCTTCTTCCTCCTGGCGAAGCTCGCCTTCCACCGACAGCACATCGAGTTCAATGGCCTGTTTGAATATGAAGAGTACATCAGCTTGAAATCCATCAACGACCCCAACGAGGGCTACGAGACCATTTCAGATTTGATGACTCTGCAAGATCAGATCGACACTTTCCAGAAGCTCATCTTTTCGCATTTCCGAGGAGGAAACAACAACGAGTGCAGAATAGCAGCGCTGGTGCCGCTGGTACAGGAAAGCTATGGCATTTACAAGTTCATCACCAGCATGCTCCGAGCCATGCACACCACTACCGGTGACGATGAAGCCCTCGAACCTCTTCGCACACGATACGATGGCCAGCATTACCGGCTGGTCAAATTCTACTACGAATGCTCGAACCTGCGCTACCTCACCAGCTTAATCACTGTACCTAAGCTGCCTCAAGACCCTCCAAACCTGTTGGCCGAGGATGAAAAGCCCGCACTTCCAAAGAGGCCCGCTCGAGAGATCGAAAAACCGTCATCCCCCGTCGCGAAGAACGGAACCCCAGACCCGACCGACATGCAGGATTTCTGGTCAAGAGAAGCTCAAAGGAAACAAGACGAGTTCGAGGCCGAGCAGAGAAGGCTGCAACAGCAATACGAAGAGCAGCAGCGCCAGAGAATGTTGGCAGAACAACAAGCACAAAGAGACTTTGAAGAGCAGCAGAGGCGTGCCCAGGAGGCGGCTCGGCTGCAACAGGAACAATTGATGCAACAGCAGCTAGCCATGCAGACACAAGGACGAATGGCCGAGCTGGAGCAAGAGAACCTCCGTGCGCGAGCACAGTATGAGCAGGACCAGCTGATGCTACAACAATACGACCAGAGGATGAAAGCGCTCGAAGAGCAATACAATCAGCTGCAAGCCAATTTCAGCCTGCAGAGCCAGTCGAAAGACGACCAGATCAATGCTCTTCAGGAGCAGGTCAACACCTGGAGATCCAAGTACGAGGCTCTGGCGAAGCTATATTCCCAACTGCGGCAGGAACACCTCGATCTATTACAAACAACCAAGTCCCTCAAGCTAAAGGCTGCCTCCGCCCAAGAAGCTATCGACCAACGAGAACGCCTGCAACGAGAAATGAAGACCAAGAACCTCGAGTTGGCGGATATGATCAGGGAACGAGACCGAGCGTTGCACGAGAAAGATAGAAGTCAAGGCGGCCACAAAGACGAGGTGGACAAACTGAAGCGAGAACTGAGATTTGCCATTGAGAGAGCCGAAAACGCCGAGAGAGCCAAGGGCTCCGAGCTCTCATCCTTGATGGCCAAGTACAACAGAGAAATGGCCGATCTTGAAGAGGCCATGCGGGCCAAGACCCGACAGCTCGAAGAAATTCGATCAAAATCTGGTGAGCGTAATCTTGACCATGAAGCAGCTCTCAGAGAAAAGGACGATGAGATTGAGATCTACAAGTCTGGTATGGAGCAAGCCCTCGAGGAACTTGAGGAGCTCAAGCTGGGCTCTGGAGAAACGGATGGCGCCCTTGACGGTGCTATCGATGAGGTCATCAAAGGCAACATCGTCAAAATTAACGACATGATCGACTCGGTGCTACAATCCGGCGTGCAAAGAGTTGATGACGCTATTTATGAACTGGACTCACCTATGCAAGCTGGTAACCAGAATGCCACCGCCCCTTACGTCCTCTCGCAAATCGAAAAGGCATCGTCCAGCGCGACGGAGTTCTCGACCGCGTTCAACAATTTCATTGCGGACGGTCCCAGCAGCAACCACGCCGAGATCATCAAGACTGTGTCTATATTCGCTGCGTCAATAGCAGACGTCCTCACCAATACCAAAGGTCTCCTCCGATTTGCCACCGACGACAAAAAGGGCGATGAGCTGACGAATGCTGCACGTCAATCCGCGCTTAGCACCATCAACTTCTTCCGAGGCCTCCAGTCCTTCCGTCTGGAAGGCCTTGAGCCAATGCAGAAATCCGATGTGGTGATTAACAATAACCACGATGTTCTTATGAAACTGCAGAAATTGTCCAAGTTGGCCGATGCGTTTGCCCCCAAGTCCTCGAAACTCAGCACGACGGGAGATTTGGGCGACCTTGTCGACAGCGAATTGACAAAAGCTGCCAATGCAATCGAAGCTGCTGCACAACGACTTGCCAAACTCAAGAACAAACCAAGGGAGGGCTACAGCACTTACGAGCTCCGCGTCAACGACTCCATTCTCGACGCGGCGGTGGCGATAACCACCGCCATCGCCGCACTCATCAAAGCAGCTACAGACTCCCAGAACGAAATCGTGCAATCCGGCCGTGGCTCATCGTCACGAACGGCTTTCTACAAGAAGAACAATCGCTGGACTGAAGGTCTCATTTCGGCAGCCAAGGCGGTAGCTACGTCGACCAACACCCTCATTGAGACAGCAGATGGAGTCATCTCTGGCCGCAACAGCCCGGAGCAGCTTATCGTCGCGTCCAATGATGTTGCTGCGTCCACGGCCCAACTCGTAGCTGCTAGCCGTGTGAAGGCGACTTTCATGTCGAAGACTCAAGACAGACTTGAGCAAGCGTCCAAGGCTGTCGGCGCGGCTTGCAGAGCGCTCGTTAGACAAGTTCAGGAGATTATTAAGGAGCGACAGAAGGAGGAGGGTGGTGCTGAGGATTATGGCGCACTTAGTGGTCACGAGTTTAAGGTGAGGGAAATGGAGCAGCAGGTAAGTCGAGTTCCCTTTCTCCCGATTACTGGTTACTAACCCGTGGTTGTAGGTCGAAATTTTGAAGTTGAGCAATGCTCTTGAAGCGGCTCGAGGGCGACTAGCTGAGATGAGAAAGCTGAGTTACAGGGAGGATTAGTTGGTCAGATGAGGTAACCGGTCAGGCGCCTTGACGTTGGGTCGCAGCACGCACGAATGTTCAGTTTAGCGATTCATCACCTCGAGCTGTATACCAGTGTGAAGATACCTGTTTGGTTCATGAGGTAGAGCGACGCTTTGCTTTGGATGGCGGAAATTTGCACGACCCCCCTGCCTTAATCTTGCTCGTTGCATAGGGATACCTTGAATTTTGGCCATGGCATTTTTCCGCTGTAGTCCAAATGCAAATTCTGCCACCTGGCATTCTTCATCTATCAAACTCAATTTACGCCCTAAGCTACCACACCTCTTTGTCGGACACTTCGATTTGCAAATTGGAGAACCCGGCTGTAACCACTTTGCCACCTTCAAGGAGCTTAGTGGCCGTGACATTAAGTGCTCTAAATTCTTTACTTTGCGATCTTCCTCCAAGGATTGACCACTGAATCCATCAGCTAAGCCACCCTTCCTCCCCTAACATACGTCGGGTTGGTTGCTTGGATAAAATTATCTAACCCGCCGTGCCTTCAGACGCTCAGCACTGAGTCTCTTCCTTCATTCCTACCAAGTTATGCGTGCGCGACTTCCAGTTGACGATCTTGTCACAGCCTGGTTTAGTTCACTTGCCTCTTTTCGCGATAGCACGACAACATGCCTCAATCCGCCTCGTTCGACGTATCAGGGACAGGATTCTACTTCATCCGCCAATCTTCCCCTGATTGGCAATATCGTATCTCGTGATCGTGACCACGACGTCGCAAACCCACCCATCGATGCCGCGACGATCTTCCACTCTTGATTCTACGCCATCCAGCGTGACTTTCCGCATCTCTCCTCTACGACTCTGACACGCCCCATCACCAGCGTCCTGAAACACGCTCCGACGGGTCTGTGCAATTTGTCGACTTCTCGGAGGCTGAGCGGAGTATCCCGGAAAAAGAGATTGCGTTGGGGATGCTTCGTGCGAGCTGGGACGGAGACTACATTGAAGGGGAGACTTCGCGCGAGCTGGGATGGAGATTGTAGGGGAGGTACATCGCACGAGCCGGGGTTGAGAGATCGACGCTGGTCATCTGCCGACAGTAGTTACGACAGAATGGGTTGTGACCCGAAGATATGTTGATTTGCAGATGTGTGGCTTGAATTGGAGGCGGTGTGAAAGCTAGTTTTGCAGATGTGGCGCATGGGTGGCGGCCAATGGCTTGGAATTTGGTTGCTGCGGGGTCACCCAGGTGTTTGGAGAAGATTAGCGGTCGTTGCTTAGGGTTTACCAACCACCGAGTGCGCTGGAGCAGTACAACAGCCACAGTGGCTGCGATTAGGTGGATCGTGAGCAGTAGCGCGCAGCGTTCCGTTAGATTTTCCTGCAGCAGGATCTCGTAGTGTGAACAGGATCTCTCGCACTAAAAAAATTCCGAACTCGTACCTCAGCCTGACGGAGAAAGACAAAGTTGTCATTGCACGTATCCCGTGGGCTTCTGTCATGATTTCTGCTCCAAAATTGCGTCATAGGAAATAGGTCTTTTACCACGAGTGTACGCTCAAGTGTGCTCGTGACTCGAAATTGGGATATCGGCGGCCAACTCAAATGCAGCTCGTTACTCAGCGGTGTGATCGCTGCTGTGGCTTTGAGCGGGGAGAAGGGGGTTTGGTTGAATTGAGTCAAGTCGAGTCGAGCCGAGTCGATGTTTGATAGGTGCGTGCGACTCACTAGGCGTGTCGCGGATTCCGGCGTGGAAGTGAAATTGAAAATTGGATTTTTCGGAGGACCGGAACACGTAAAGAAGGGTCTGGGTGAACGGCCCAGGGTCAGGTGGGGTCAACTGCACAACTCGGCAACGAAGCAGTGGTAAGACTGAGATGCGAGGGAGCATGGACGTGGGAAAAATGGACGGACAGCAACAAGTTGCTCAGTATTGATTAGCTTGGAAGCTTACATCCTTGTTGCTACGACGGCTCCCATCTTTTGGAGACCGACATTTGATTTTAGCAGTCAGGAACTTTCCGCCTGGAGGCCCCAGAAGTCAATAGAACGCCTCGTCTCCTGTACATGCGCTGAGTTGCCCAGCAAATGTTTTGACCTAAACATGTTGGAACTGAATCCGCCATTTCGAGCTCTTGCTCCATGTGCTTCATTTAGTACATTTGATTGAGACGCCAGATTATCTGTTGTGTACTTGGCAGTGGTGAAGAGACGATCTTCGCAATTCAGAGCATTGGGCTCTCGTTCTAGGTTGTAGTAAGAAACTGCTGATATAGATAGCCGCCATAGTTCTATGTGATCTGTATGTGGCCAGTTGGAGCAACTGTGTTCCGTAGGTCGGTGCCGGAGTTTTTGGCTCGGGGAATTCAACCTGTACGGAAGGAATAGGTCAGCTCTCAATGACTCCATCTCAACGTTAACGTCCAGGGTTGGGGATATGCTTACTTGGAGCTGCACCATCGACCCATTTCGTTCGACTGGGAGGATCTTTGGAGCCTCGCAATCGGCATTGCTGGCATCGTTGTCTTGGGCAGTGAACACACTCCCACCAGTCCGTCTGGTTCATGAGTCCGCATCCGGCACATGTGGTCAGAACAAGTCCTTGACCTCCCCCATAGGGCGACTTCCATCTATACATGACATGCTTGTGGCCGTCATGTTCGGAGCAGTGTTTGGTTGGTGTGGCATTGGCTGGATATCCTTGGCCATGGGGATGTCTGAATCTTGTCATGGTGCTGGCCCGGGTGTGAGAGGTGGCCGAATCAAGTGACTGCTCCTGTAATAGTCTTTTGCGCTTTGTTGTTTCGCTTCAATTCTGATGTGTGTCGATGTGGGTTCGCTACATGAGCTGGTGGAATGGCAGTGAAGAAGCAGGCCACCACTGATAGAATGGCTGCTTTATACCTAGGAATGCCTCCTGTCCTTTGCGTCTGGTGAATTAGAGGAATAGTCAATCTCAAGCCCGCCGTCGTGGGTAGAACCATCTCAGATCATGATCTAGGAAGGCTGTCCTCTGCACCCATGTACACTTTCCTTGCCGGGACTGTTGACAGTGAGTGTTGTCCAAACGGAGAATTTTTCAACTCCACACACGCAGAATCATCCCGCAAGAAAGACTAAAGGCTTCCGTGAAGGGTTATTGTGCTGGGCACTATCAACCAGAAAATGTCCTGGTCTTTCATTGTTGCATGCATCGCTCCATGATCACAGCATTGGACCCACGACCCGTCTGGTGGGATTCAAGAAAGTGTGAATTGAGTTTCAGGCGATATCATTCGAAGAGCAGTAATCGAACAAATCATTCTTGCTCAAACAAACCAACCAAAAGCAAATTCGAGGGACACCGAGAAGCTGATTCTTCGGGACCTCCTTCCACGCGACACTAATGTGATAGTGAGGATGGAAAACACCATCTGGGATCTCGAAGATCCTGCAGCTGTGCTGTTTAAGCACCGATAATGCTATAATATTGCATGGTTGGCGCGACGGAGAAGCCGCCAGTGAGACGATGATATTGCCATTCCGATAATTTTCGCAACCGTGATGTTTGTGTCTTGGTGAATTTTGGTGGTTGAGACTGGTCGGTTCCCGGCCATTCCGCATCCGTCATTTGGAGCTAGAAACCGTCGTTTTGGGGAGCTTGCGTCTTAGCACGTAATCTTGACTAAGTTCCTGCAATACGATTCGCTAAGCAGAAGCAATCTGTTGCAAAGGGTGTTTGAACGCACGGCTAGACAACCAGCGCCACAGGAAAGAAAAAACCTGATCTAGATGGAGCTAGCTGCAGGATTCAATCACATTTCCAAAAGGTTGTTGACGCCGAAGAGGCCCATCTTGCATTAGCCACAGGATCTCTTGGCAGCTGCGTTACCGCTAGGGAGGATCGCCCTTGGGTGAAAAATATGCGTTGTCATCCGACGGACGAAGAGAAGGGGGGATTTCGGTACGCCGCCGCCATCATCAATTGCACCTGATGTAGCTGTTTTGACATCCGTTGATGACCTGTGCCGATGAGTGAGGGAGTGACTCAATATTAGAATCGATCCCAAGACGCGTGCAGGCCTGTTCCAAGCTGATGGTCTACGCGAGGGTCTGTGAGAGCGCCCATGGCTGTCAGAATGCGGTGCTTGCAGTAGTTTCGGAGTGTTAGTTCCACTATAACTATCCCGAAAACTTTCCCGGCATGGCTAAGCGAGCACCAGATCTTCGGTGCCACCGTGTGGCAATGAAAGCTGACAAAGGCCCTGAAATAAGCCAATGGTTGGCTGGTGGTCAAAGTTGGCGCCACAGAGAGGTACCTGGCATCTGACATCGGAAGTCCCAACGATGATCCGTGTACTAGCTTCCTGGTAGAAATCTTGCTTGAGATGGGACATAACAAGGTTGCTTCCAAGTATCAAATAGATTGACATTGCTGGAACCAGTCTTCATCGAATGGAGGTACCTCGTTCTGGTGGGCCTTGTTCAAGAACGTGCTATCTCAACACTCTTGTCCAGTCTATTCCAAACGGCTGTCATCCACCTCCTGCCTGAATTGGCTTTTATCCATGCGGTTGAAAAGCTAGAGACCATAGCTGCACGGGAATCCGGATTAGGGAATCTATATGGGCCTCTCCTGTCCGATTCGGCAATGATGATTCACTGTCGATCTGCAGTTCATAGCACGGTACAGTACAGGCCAAGTGGGCTTAGAAATCTTCCATGGCTACCCGGTGGCATTGGCTAACCAGAGCTGCGTCGATATCTGACTTGCGGCAGGTATGTTGACGAGTATCGAACAATGAACTCGGCTGTTGAGAGAATTCAGTCCTGTAGGAACAACGTCGACATGCTCTCTAATGGCACGTTAGCAAGCTCAACACACTGCAAACATGTAAGTCAACCCTCACCTCCATGATGGTTTCGGCGAATTGCTTCCGAAAGCAAACTCGAGAGGTCAATCACCACAAGCTTCTTAGAGTTCCGAAGGCGATTCTTCTCGATGGGGAAAGTGTTGGTAACAACAATGTAGTCAATGCAGTCACATGCTTCCATCTCCTCCAACGCATTGTCCCCCAAAAGCGCATGTATCCCAATGCAATAAACCTTCTTAGCGCCGCCTCTCTTGACGCAAGTTTCTGCTGCAGCGACCCAAGAGCCGGATCGGTCCATAATGTCGTCCATTATGATGGCGGTACGGTCGCGGACATTGCCGACAAGCGTGACGGTGTGCTCCAAGTCCGGGTTCTGGATGTTGTCTTCTTCATCTTCGGATGAGGCAGCCGCGTCGAAGGTACCACCAAGGGCATGGCCAGGCTGGAAGGAGGATGCATTGGAGACGAACGACGAGGCCATGGGATCCATTGCTGGTTCTTCCAATGCTTCATTGCGATCGGCGAAGCCGATGCCAGAAACCCCGGAAAGCGCCGGTGATGGGTGATCATCGTCCACAATGTGGCCGTGCACGAGACGTCCTATCACCACGTCTCGCGCCTTTTCGTCATGAAAACCAGCTTGGGCCTCGTACTCAGAGGGTCTGCGAGCACTCGGTGTTGTGTCAGCGCGCAGAAGTTTATTGGGCGAGGCAGGAGGAGAAGCAGATTCTTGCCTAGTGGTCTGGACTAGAGGACTGGACGTGACTGTGATAGTTCGCGGTCTGGCCGGGCGCTGCGTGGTGCTAGCACCTAGTCGTTCCCGTTCACTGCGAGTCTCGTTCGTTCCACTAGCGCCAGCTCTTGGTTCATCGGCAACCTGGTCGACGTTGTCGCCGTCTTCGGAACCGGGACTTAGGCGGCCCGGCCTGTTTGTGCGAATCCTTTGCGGCTCGATTGCATCGAAGAAGACCACACTATCTGTCATGTTGGGTGCAGCCTGGCAATGAAAAGCGCCTCTCCTTCGATCTGTAGAGCAGAGTGCAAAGCTGAGCCTCAGCGCATCCGCCAGCGACGTGACGCGCTTACTCCCTCCGACATTCTTGCTGACGACGACGGCGTCCTGCCAATTTTTGACATTGGACCTGATCCAACGTGCAATGATGTGCTCACAATGCAAGTTATCTACCCCCTGGTGAAAGAAGCCTTGCATTTGTGATGCATGGAGGTCGACTGTTATGACATGAGTCACACCTGCTACCGTCATGAGGTTCGCTATCATTTTGGCGGTGATGGCGCCTCGATGGCTCTTCTTCTTGGAGGATCTCGCATATGGAAAGTAGGGCATGACGGCCGTTATGGACTTGGCCGAACCACTTTTGCAAGCTGCAATCATGATTAGCAGTTCCATGACATTGTCGTTGATATGCCGACTGCCACTTTGGACGATGAAGACATCCTCGTTCCGTATGGAGGTGTTGATCTGGACACTTGTCTCCCCATTAGCAAAATTACCTAGATCGCATTTTCCCAGCGTCGTTCCCAGTCGTTCGCAGATCGTCTCCGTGAGGTCGCGGTGGGAGCGGCCAGCAAAGACTTTGACACCTCGCATTTCGATGGTTAGTAGCTTCGACAGACCCGCGCAAGAAAAGCTACAGCATCTTCGAGAAATTATGAGTATGAGCTTGTCGCCGTGCAAAAGACGTGTTGGTCCTGCAAGTCGAGAGTAGATAAGCTCCCCCAGTCTTTCAGCAAAAAAGATGCCAAGAGCGTCAGGGTTGTTCAAAAAAGTTGGGGCTGTGGCTTATCACCTTATCTACTATGCGTGTGAGGTCATTGTTGCCATCGAGATAATCTTTTCAGGGCCGCGCAGATTATTTTCAACATCTTGCGGATGAGCACGCCATCTTGTTTGTCTGCGCAAATGCGCTCACCATGGTCAACAACTTTCCTAAGGTGCAAGGTGGAGGCTCACTGATACTAGCATGGCAAATCAAGAATAAGAATGTGCTTGTTATCGGAGGCGGCGAGGTCGCCGCTGGCCGCATCCTCCACCTCCTCAACGCCGACGCAAAAGTCACAGTCGTCTGCCCTTCCTCTGGCCTAAATGAAGAAGTATCCTACCGCATCCAGCAAGGCCAAGTCACCCACCTCAACCGCGTCTTTCTCCCCATCGACATCGAGCCCGAGAGGAACATCGCCATGGTCCTGACCGCGATCGACGACCCTGAAGCCTCCACTCGAATCTGGAAATACTGCAAACGGCACAAGATCCCCGCCAATATCGCAGACGTCCCTCCCGAATGCGACTTCTACTTCGGCTCTGTCCACCGCGACGGACCCCTACAGATCATGGTTTCGACCAACGGGAATGGGCCGAGACTGGCGGCTACCATCAGAAAGCAGATTGGAGAGATGCTTCCCCGTGGGACGGGTGAGAGTATACGGAAGGTGGGGATGCTGAGGCGAAAGTTGAGACGTGTGGCGCCGGGAAAGGGAACAGAGGATATCAGTCGAAGGATGACATGGATGAGTCGGGTGTGTGATGAGTGGAGCGCTGAGGAGTTTAACGCTATGGATGAAGAGGATATGGAGGAGCTTGTGAAATACTATGAGACAGGGACCGTACCGTCGTTTGAACGCATACGGCTTGGAAGTGTGGATGAGAATGTGGTTTGGCAGTATGATGGCTCTTTCGGGTGGATGTAAGCAGGATCTAGATATCGACTGGCACAAGAAAAGACCAGAGCACCAGAAATCCTAAAGACCTTGGCAATCTTTACGATCTTCGACCTTTTGGTCTCCGCTAACGTACTGTCGACAATACGCCGTCGTGATTCTTGGAGTCTGTCTGAGAAACTTGATTAGCAAGGGACGTCTCGGCTACATGTCCCGGTGATGAAGTCAATGTTCGCCTTCTAGCTCTATTGATTCTTGCAACCATACTGGAATTGGCACAAGCAAAGTCGGACACGATGCAAAAGCGGTGCAAAACGACGAGAAACCCATGGCAGTGTTGTATCGTTGTGCTTTTCGGATTTTCCGCTGAAGCTCGTACACAGTACTCCTGTCCGAGCTGCTGCTGTGTTGATGTATCTTGCAGAGCAACCGTGCAAACGTGCAACGTTTTGTCTTTTCTCCTTTCCATTGCCTTCTCATTGCGGCCACAAAAGAAAACCGACCCCCCAAAAACAGGGCTTCTTCCAATAAACTCCCGCCCACTCTTGCTTTCCAGGCGATACCCCCCAAGCTCTCGCGTTCGCTGATATCACCGCCCATTCTTGCCGAATATGATATGAACAAAATAGAAGGTCGAGTGAGGTCGTATAGTGTAATTCTTTGTACAGCATGATTCTTTTCCCTTGCACATCCCCATTCCTCCTGCACACAGCCTTTGCTGATGCTTAGCGGCCCGGTTTGAATGGTACACCGCTAGCATCATCTGGTAGGACGTAAAATGCCAGGGCAATGATGAAGTACATTCCCAAGCACAGCAAGCCTTCCAGGTAGTTCGACTTGCCGTCTTGAATCAGCAAGACCACAACCAAGCTAGCCAGGAAGAAGGCAACAGTCTCGAAAGTCTCAAAATGTAGGGTCATGGGCTGGCCGACGATCCATCCCAGAATCACCAAGAATGGTGTGACGAAGATGGCGATTTGCAAGCTGGAGCCAATGGCAACGCCGATAGCAAGATCCATCTTGTTCTTGTAGGCGACGATAACCGCGGTGACATGCTCGGCCGCATTTCCGACGATCGGAATGAGGATCAGACCGATGAAAGTCTTGGAGATGTGGGCTTCTTCGACAATGGCGTCGATGCTGTCGACAAGGTATTCCGCGCAGATGGCCACGAGAATGGTGACGATGACGAGGGCGGCACCGGCGGACCAGGCGCCGAGGACTTCTGGTCCCTCGTGCTCGCCTTCCTGTGCCTCAGCTTCTTCGAAGAGGTCAACGTGTGTCTTGAGCTGGAAGACGAGGTAGGCGATGTAGATGATCAACAGTACGATGGATGTCCCGTGCGACAGAATGTTAATCTTGTCGTCGAGTCCCCCGGATTCGCTCATAACCGAGTAGAGGGTCGCCGGAATGATGAGAGAGGCAGTGGCGACCACCATGAGGGAGGACATGGTGCTTGCGACGGTCGAGTTGAAGGTTTGTTCACGGTAGCGCAACCCCCCCGCAAAGAAGCAGCATCCGAGGACCAGAAGGATATTGGAGAGAATGGAGCCCAGCATGCTGGCTTGGACAATTCGAATCTCGCCATTTCGAAGCGCGATGATGCTGACCTGTTCTCCGGTTAGCCTGTTGCCAATGCCCGGCCGAGGTGTGAGGATCTTACAATGAGTTCAACAGCGTTTCCAAACGTGGCATTGAGCAGACCTCCCAGAGTCTGTCCCAAGGGTATGGCCAACTCTTCCGTAGCGAAAGCCAGCAACGAAGCCAGCGGGATGATGGCAATGAAGTTGAGGACGAATTGTAGGGTGGGTGACCATCCTGCGGCACCTGCGACTATTCCGACCGGGACAAAAACCAACAGGACGTTGACGTAGTTTGTCTTGAGCACTTTCCAGGTGGTTCGTATCGTCTCCGACGGATATCTTATGAAAGGATTGGGGTGCTTGTAATACGGTGTGCCGGAGCCAGTCCTCGAGAATCGGCTCAGTTGGCTTTGGGTATGAGACAACAGACCAGTGCGCTCATCGGGGTTTGCTGTACCATTGGCCCCAGCTTCAGGATCTGCCGTTCGCGTCATTGAGGCCTTTCGCATCGCAGCCTTGAGTCCCGTCGCTGACGACATTAGTACATGTAGCTCGGAAATGAAACGATGGCTCAGGATGAGAAGATAAATGTCAATGCATGGCGCAAGAAGGGTTGCTAGCAGCACAGCCGGGCCGGAAGACAAGGAAGTCAGAACAAGACGTGGTACTTACGCACACGCATTTGTAGGGCTCGCGCCTTGGTCAATGCCCAGAGTCCGCGATTCTTGAATGTGAGCTTGATCTGGGTGGTGGTCTCGATGGGAAATGAGGTGGACGATGCAAGCCAATGTAGCCAAGCCACTGACGGAGGGCAAACTTGGCAACCGATATATAAGCGCTGTTGATCCACCCGATTTCTTCTCTCCGAAACGAGGGGTGCTTAGCGAGGTTGAGTAGAGAGGGTTGCAGGTGAGCGAGAGCTTGCGAAGCCGAGCGGTAGGGGGCACAGCAGATGAGGGTTGCAGAAAGAATGCGCTGACATGAAGATGAGGCAGTGCTGATTCGGCAGAGGCTGGGAAGAAAGGCAATTTTCTCATTGGTATGTCAGCCACTCCACCATTCATACCGCGCTCGGGCTTAGGATCGGCACCTTCGGGCCAACCAACTGTGCTCATGAATTCCAGTCTGATGCTCCTTGCTTGGAAGAAGTTTTTGTTCTCCTGACATCAAGCTGACACAGCCACCGCAGTCCTTTCTAGCCAAGCCCTTTAGCACTGAAATTGCTCGACAGCCGAGATCTTTTAGTGTTTCGGCGGAGCTAGCGATGGAAATCAGGGTTTCCCCGTGCTCCAAGGAAGATCAAACATTGGGTGCAGAATGCACCGAAACGATGGTGGGCTTGTTTTCAAGAAGCGTCAACAAGATAACCAAGAAAATCTTCTACAAAAGAAGACTAGACTTGAGTGACCTAAGGCACCTACCAACTCCTACTTCGCAGGATACAGTAAAGTTCGTGCGCATTGTCGGTGTGAATGGGGATTCGCACAGCGCCGAGCTCTACAATGCATGGTTGTGCATCACCGCGCAGTCGGCGAGAAACTCGAAAACAAGACGCAACATGTGGGTTGTTGGAAGGCTTCTTGTGTCTCCATTTTCCGTGTGGGAGAAAGATCAATCGAGGTATCCTGATTGGATCGAGGTTTGAAGGGCATGCGCGGTGTTGGCGAGATGGGCGAGGCGCAAATGACGAATCTCCATAGGCTTTGCATCTAAGCCAGGTTGACTACCCGTTGGATTTGGATATCGACCGAGCAGAGACTATGGTCGGATTCAAGATATCGCCTGAATGTCCGGCCGAAGCAGCACTTTGAGCTCTTTTGCAATCTGTGCGGATTGAGTGTATTACTTCTGCTCCATAGACTTGTTACCCCCCGTTTCCGCGTCGCCTTGTCAGCAACGCAACATGGCTCACGCCGTCTCCTGCAGAAGCTCGTGCGCCTGAAACCCCATCCTCCTAGCACAAACCTTGGCGCTTTCCAATATCCTCTCCGGAATGCTTGCCTCCCCTTCCTTCCGCCGAACAGTCACGAATCCGTAGGTCGTCTCAATCTCGAACCCCTTCAACGCCCTCCAAATCCGCAGGACCTCGTCTGGACTCAACGGTATCATATTCGGGATGCTCCACATAAAGGTGTAGCTAGTGTGACCTTTGCCGTGCTTTGTCGAGCTGGCAACATCCGGGGAAAGGCCATTGGGCGTCGTATGTATGGTATCGGCATGGAACAAGCTACTGACTTTCGTGTTCGGTGCCGCAGTGTGTAGAGCCATGGAGCCGGGGAAGTGGCCGCCACAAATGATCGCTGTCACCCCCGGCAAAAGCAAATTGTGCCTCTCCGATAAGAATCGTACACTGCTACCTTCGATCGATCGATTAAGCCACTCCTTGTCGGCCTCGGCCAGATACACCGGAATATTATTGAACGTAGCGCTCCAGTCCTTCCAAGTGGTGTAGAAGTGCGGATGGCTGATCACAATGCAACTTAGCCCGCCCAGGTCATTGATTTGGTCGACCGCGGCCTGGTCGAGGAAACACACCAGATCCCAGAGAATGTTGCCATGCGGTGTTTGAATGAGCAAGCCCCGCTGACCGATGCCGACATTAGGCTCGACCTTGATGGACCAGACCTTGTTGTCAATCTCATCTTGGGTGAATGTGAGATGGTAACCAGCGGAATCAGCACGGAGGTTGCCGAGCGTCGTGAACGATTGGCCAGAGGCAGGAACAAACTGGCGGGGATCGTCGCAAATGCGGCACGCGTCGAGTCCTTCAGATTCGTTGACGTCGTATTGTGTTCCACAGGCGCGGCAGATGAGGGCACTGGGAGACGTCTTGAGCTTGCCGAGCTGGTTGGTTCCGGTGTGGATTGGTTGCATTTTGGACACGAGAGTGCTCTGTGATGGGACTGACGCTCGAGACGAGGCGCCCGTGTAGGTCTGATGAGATTTTATTGATGATGCCCACCTATACTGTAGGATATTTATGTTGACTCCAATCACCCGATGTTATGACATCCGGTCGCCTGGAGCTTTGTACACGGAGGAGTACGGTGTCGTGTGGGCCGTGCAGGTGTGGGCGTTCATCGAGGTCCCCCAACTCGTTTCTCCAAGGGCCAAGCGCTTGAATTTGTATGTCTGGCCCGGCGTGCGAGAACCAATCGAATTGCACACGGCAATACGAACAAGATGTTGACTCATTGTGTAGGTGGATGCAAAATACGAGGGGGATGGGTGGTTTCAGTTGCCCGTCTGAGGGTGAATTTATACGAAACGCCGTACACCCGTCATAAAAACTCCGCCGTTTTGAAGCTCCGTGTCACTACCAATCCCCAGCAGAGCTCTTTGCCGGAAAAATCACTCCCTCTCAACCCACCACCTTACCCTGGTATACCTATACCAAACGCAGAAATCACCCTCAGCCCGATTCTATCCGGAGAAATCTCTCCCCGTCAAAACCATGGGCGCAATCAAAGTCCAAGTATAAATCAGATAACAAACCCACGAACTTATGATCTTGATCCAACTGGCCGCATAGGTTCTTCCCAGAGGCGTAAAATCAGAATCACTGTTCGGGTCCAGAGACTGTGTGAGGAGGGTAGCGACCCAACAGGTTGCGAGGAAGAAGATGATGTGGAAGAGGGAATAGTTGTATTGGGTCGCGCGCCTTTCGTCGTCCTTGACGTGTTTGCCCCCGCGAGAGTCCATTTCGTCTTCATCTTCATCGTCGGAGTCGAGGGTTGCGGAGGCGGGTAGTGTGCCCTCGGCGATTGCTTGTTGGAGGAGCATTTGGCGGCGGGCACGGGGCTGGGTGGAGATGACGACGTGGTTGGAGGAGGGGCCGTAGTCCTCTTCGGGGAGTTGGACGTAGCCGCCGTCCTTGTTGCCGAAGAAGCTTTGAGTCGCTGCTCGGGTGGTGGTGTAGGCCACGGTGAGGAGAGTGACGATGGCGCCGAGCACAATGGTGGTGGTTCGGGCGCCCCGGGCTCGAATGAGAGGGTTGCATTTCCGGTCGTCCGGTTCCATGCAGACCGCAGAGAAGGTCAGATAGGTGCAGTACACCACCACCATGGCGGCCTGGCCAATTCCTGCTCGTGGGTTCTCATCCTGGACGCGCGGCGCCATGCTCAGACCGGTGACGACCAGGAGGGCGATGAGGTTGACGGTGATTGCCGCGTTGTTCATGCCGCAGGTGCTGCCAGAGAAGAAGATGTACATGATGATGGTCATGGCAAAAGCCGCCAGGTACATGGACAAGGTTGAACCCACGAGCACCCATCTCCAGACCGAGGAATTCGGATTGGCGTCGTCTTCGGCTTTGTCGAGACACATCTCGACCCAGGAATGCGCCAGGTCGACCAGCAAAATCAAGCCGAGGAGGACGAAGAGCATGGCGCCCGTGAAGGCGATGTACTTGCCATAGAACATGAAGAACTCTTCAGGAATGAGGAAGCTGACCACAATGAAGGCGATCCACGCAATAATCTTGGGGCCCCAGTAGCCATTTTGTATTCCGGCGCGTCCATCTTTGGTGTTTCGTACACCGATGAGGAGGAACGAGAGGAGGAAGTGGAACAGTCCAAGGGCAAAGTTGATGCGCTGGACCGCCATATAGCCATAGCACTCCGAGGAGCCGCATTCAAAGGTCATGTAATCGAGGGTCAGGTGCTCGAGTTTCCGTATCGCCCACGGCGTGAGCATGATCCAGGCAAAGACGGAGTTTATGAGGAGAATGAAGGCATATGCGATACGGGTTGCCATGCTGTCATACGATCAGTACACTGCTCTTCGGCGGTCCTCGTTGCCGACCTACCTGCTCTGAAACTTGCCGCATGCGTTGCATAGTGCTGTACATGTCGCGGCACCACAACAAGATGCCACCACGGACCACAGCGTTGCGGCGCTGGGCAGCGCCAGCAGGGGAAGGGATAGCAAAGCACCCATGTCTGCTAATGTACGGCGGTATATAGATAAGTGGAAGAATCCAATGCTCGTTATCTGGTTGTTAAGTTCAACAGCGCCCGTTCAAGCAGGCACAGCGAGATGGCGGCCGTTCTCGCCATTTCACCGACATCGTCATCGTCACGTGCATCACGTTCCAGCCACATGTCCCGAGGTCAAACAAGAGACGATAACAAGGGCGAATCGACGAGTGTACAGAAAATATGCCGATAAATCATTGGCGCATCTATCAAATACTATGTCTCTCTGGGGAGGTAGCTGCCTACTTGCGTCTTGAGCGTGTCCCTCCCTCATCGCTCCGCGCAAAGATGCGCCAAGTCCTCAACACCGTGTTCGTAATCCTCGTCTGTGGGTGGCTCGCATCCATGACCATCGGTCGTCGCCATCCAAACGAATCTCATTGTTCGTGTGGTCTCAATCAGCCTCCCCAGGCGCATGAGCCGTTTTCCGTCTCCCAGACATCCCCATGCCCTCTCGTAGAACTCATCTTGTCGTCTTCATATTGTCATAACCACTCGTGGGTTCATTCAATCCATGAGGGCTTTTGCTCTGCTGTGCATAGAGCTCAATTTCTTTTCGGTTTGGTCCTCTCCAGCCTCTACTGTGCCTTCTTTGGAGCAGCTTGAGAGGTACCAACGTATTTCCTCACGTCAGTGGCATCTACTGCCTGTCGAGCCACATTCTTGACGGTGCCCCAAGCTTGCTTAGCTGCCGGAGGAACATTCGGCTGATTGACTTGCTGATCGATGCGTGCAGAAAATTGTGTGAATGCGCCCTGAACAAATGTACTCTGGTGGTATCTTGCTCGCAAGAAGACGGTGTAGAGACCTAGTAAAACCCATGCGCCCTTGCTGAAAGTGAGGGCCGAGAGGAACAGGCGACCCCATAGAGCAATCTCGAGCGCTGCCACCAGCATCATGCTGCTGTCGTAGTACTCCTTGACAAAGCGACCAATCATGGCACCAAGGCCGCTTTGCGGCTTTGGTGCTTGAGGAGACTGGCCGGCCGCTGCCGGCTTGGGTTGCTGAAAGGTAGGGATGAGGTTTGTCCGGGTGTATGTTGCGACATGGAAAACAGAGTAGACGCTGAATGGCAGGAGAGCGAGCGGTATTTGCCGGCTAACGAGCCATACGAGCGAGATCACTGCAAGAGATCAGCATTTTGTGCTATATTTCTGGGTTGGCCCGATATCCACGTACGTAGATATTGTACATTCTCGTCTCCGAGCAGTGTCATGGCGGTCTGGACGGGTGGTGAGCCCGGCTTCACTCGAGCGCGGAAGGCCTTGTAGACGACGATGCCGTAGGTGGCCACTGCGGCCACAAAGGCCGTGCGGTAGCTGAAAGCTGCCCATTTGGAGCCTGCGTTGAAGGTTATGTAGGACAAGCTGTATCTCAGGACGCAGAGGAGCAGGGTAAAGTGCCCTACAAACCAGGCGAGTGCTTGGAAGTCAGCATGTCGAACTCGCACAGGAATTCCGAGGTGAACTTATATTGAAGAGTCATTGCGAGCTTTTGTAGCCTCTCACCCAGAGGGAGGGAAGACGATGGCGGGGCTGGCATGATTGCGATTTGCCTTTTGTGTGCCCAAATTCGAAATTCGATTTCAGAGCGGCGGGGGTCCAAGACCGTGTGTGAAAGCAAAGATAGATTGACGCTGAACGGGAATTTTCAAGCAATGGTCAGTAAATAGCAGGAGAAGCCAGTGTGTTGAAGAGAGGAATTTGGCCAGGTGGGCATTTGTTGTCACGAGCAAAGGCGGCGGTCAAAACTTGATGTAGGCCAGTGCCAACTGCGCAGGCGTAGCGCTCACTCTGCGCACGAAAAATAAATGCTGATGTCACTGGAGCTGTCCCCAAGCTTTTTCGTCAAAACCCCTGCCAATCTCCAAGAAGCCACATCATCATGCAGAGAATCACCGGACGGCCCATGGGTGCCGTCGATTTGCAACACATTGAAGATCTGTCGACCATATCAGCTGCATGAAAGCAGGCACACAGCTGCCCCATGTCGCGGAGCGGAATCAGTCATGCTGCAGGTCCATGGTCAACGGCGAGTCTTCTGCACCATCCTCATCACAGCTAGCCAGCATCACGCGATCAGCTTGGAGACGGGGCCCCTGCCAGGGGAGGTGTGTCAAAGGGCCATGCACCAAATTATATTTCCTTACTATGCACTCCATTCTGCTCGAAAAAGGTCGCTATTAAAGAATACACACTCAAGGAAATGTACACCTCGAAGCTGCTGCCGCACGGGATTTTTACTTCCGTCAAATGACCCGCAGTTTCTCCCCCCCTTCTTGCGCATGATACACTGTATCGCAATCTCAATATGCACAATCCAAACACACATGCTCATTTGCCATCCACAGCTCCGGTCTGCTTTTGGATCGTAGCAAGCTCAACGAAAACAAAGTGTCAAGGAAGGTGGTATCGCCATCGTCGTCGCGTCGCTGGAATTATTTGGTAATGCAAGCTGGAGAATCCCCAATATCATCGTCCACAACGGCTGGCTGCTTATCTGAGGGAGAAGCCCTTTCTCTTGCCCTTCTCCTCGATAGGTCGCCCTTGCTCGATGCGCTGTTTCTTCTCTTCGAGTTCTGCTCGTTGGCGCTCCAACTGCTCCTTCATCTCGCGGTGGCGCGCAAAGAGCTCTTCTTCGCTCTGTTGCAGCTTGGATTCCTTCTCTGCAACTTTCTGCTGGAACACCATCTTCATTTCGGCCTCCATCTTGGCCAGTTTCTGCTCGTGTAATGTACGCTCCTCCTCCTGTTTGACGGAGGGGTTCACCTCCTTGAACACACTAGGATCCTGTGAGACCCCCATCTGAATGAGCTTATCTGATCTGTAATTCTCGTAGAGGAGGTTGTTGGTGTTCTCCTTCAGTTCTTCCATGTGAGTTCGGATGAGCATCTGTCGGAGCTTGACGAAGTCGCAGTGGTCCTCGTTGTCCACCTCGATGATACCCCATGGGTAGCGTCGACCTCGAACCTTGCGGCCTTCCGAGTTGGTCACCTCGTAGTTTGCCCCGACCACGGCGAATGGGACTCGCGCCATGATCTCTTGGTTCTCCGCGATGGTCTCCTCATCGTCGAGCTCGTATCGTGGGCCTTCAAATATCTGGATCGAGTGATGTTGGATGTCGGCCAAAATCTGGGATCATGTTAGCACGCGGCTGGGGGCGCAATCCACTCGGGCGTTGCTCACTCGTTGCTTGAACATGGCCACCTCCTCGTCAGTCAGAGTATCCGCTTTGGCAATGACTGGGATGAGATTGACCTTGGTGTGTAGTCTTCTCATGACCTCGATGTCGAGGGGCTTCAAGGAATGTCCTGTCGGTTCAATGAAGTAGACACAAGCGTGCACGCGGTTGTCCACGATGTTCATGCGGTTGACTTTGTTTTCAGCCTCCAGATATGCGTCGAATCGCTGCTCGATGTTCTCCACGATCGGTCTCCACGAGTCGTCGTTGTTGACAAAGTCACCAAAGCCCGGGGTGTCGACCACGGTCAATCGAAGCCGGACGCCGTTCTCTTCGATGTCGGCACTGATGGACTGGATAGAAACCGTCTTTGGGATGATTTCGATACTGGGCCCCTTTCGCTCGCGTGGCGGGTAGAGGGAGGTGTTGAAGAGAGTGTCGATCAGTGTCGACTTTCCCAGACCGGATTCGCCTGGCAGGTTTAGTATAGCCCCCCATGATATCTGGCTTTCGACATACCAACGACCATGACGTTGAAGCTGAAGCCTTTTCGCACACTCTTTCTATGCCATTGGTTGGGCAGATTGGCGAACCCAACATAGCCGGTCAATTTGCGCCTGACAACGTTTTTCATGTCACTTGCTGCTGCAGCGGCGGCTTTGGGGTCCTTCGAGCTGATCGTTTGTGCTGCACCGGAACCCATGGGGTTGATTTCTTTGACGTAGGGCGAGGAGGGCTTGCCATTCGGCACCGGAGCAGAGGGGGACCGTGCCTGCGGCGACTGTGCGCTTGCTGGATCAGATGGTATGTTAGCGCTGCTCTGTGCCACAGATGCTTCAGGGAGCGGAGTATGGTTCAGCAAGGGCAGCCTCTCCGCGGACCCGACGCTCGCTGAGGAAGCCGGGCTGTGGGCGCTGTCCAGGGGCTCAGGTGACATCTCGATTGTGATGTTTGTGCGGAGGGTGTTGATGGCAAACAGGAGGCCGGGGACATCAAAGAAGATAGGGAGGAGATGGCGATGTAGAGAATGGTGGCTCACCCATTATGGATTTTGCTTTTCGAACTGTACGACAATTCGGTTAAAGACCTCGGGGTGAAAGGGTCTGCCGTAACTGTTGCATTAGCACTTCTGAGACACGTAATATGATGACTTGGTAAGAAGGGCGATGGTGTCCACACGCGATTGACGTACGTTGTATTCCCAACTGTTTTGGGGTTCAGAAGAAAAGAAGTTAGGGCGAGCGAGTGAGGGATCGCAAACTGCGACTGTGCACCAAAGATGATACAAGAAAAGTCCAACGGCAACGCGAACGACGACGAGCAGGTCAACGCAATGCTGCAGTAAATGTCTACAAAACTGCACGCTCGATCGGCTCAGAAAGAAAAGGGATGCTGCCAAGAGGGGGAGATGAGTTTAGTGCCCTACCGGACATTTCTGATTGCCTGTCCAGCCAGTGGTAAACCCCTGATTGCCCCAGAGATCGTCACGATGTCCACTTGGAATGGACAGGTTTGGGCAGAGCGAGCTTAGCCGGTTTCGACCTTTTGATCTCCTCTAATTACGATTCCGCGAACGCGGATGGAGGCCAACCTTCACATGAACCTAGAGAATGCCAATGGCTTCTGCGCTGCCCTGCTCGTTTCGTCGTGCGCGAGATGGTGGAAAAAGCTATAAATGCATTTACTCTATCATCAATGTCCGTTGCCGTTGGATGCACAGTGGAGTTGCTCCGGCTACAGCAGCGTCGGCCACGATCAGGGTCATCCGCTGTACCAATTTTCTGCGGTTCCATCGGAGATCCAGGCATTGCAAGATCATATAACTCTTGACACATCCTCGGTCTCCGACAACCGCTCGAACTGTTTCAGTAGATATTGGTACATGACAAGCATGGTTCCGCTCTGCACACTTGTCCACACAAACCGGGGCCCGACGCCACGAAACCAACCCCCGACTCCCTCCGTCTTGTAAATCATTTTCAAACCCGTTATAATGGACGATGTATCCAGTGTTGGTACAGTGGTGGGAACGGTTCTAGGTCCCGAGTGTATAGACCGCTTCTGACCTTTGGCCGCTTGCGCGACCTTTTCTAATCTTACCGTTTGACTCGACTGCTGGTGACTGTCGGGGGTGATTTGTGTTTGTGTTCTGGTCTTGACCACATCTAGAGGGCAGGTCACCGCTCCTGCAATACCGCCAGCGGAAACCGCCGTGAGAACCTCCAAGCCCAGGCCAATGTCGGTGGTGTTTGTCAACTGCATGCTGAGCCGTCTGAACTGTTCGTATAAAGCAAATTGAAAAGCGGAGAATGGCAAGTCTCGAACGATGGTTGCCTTGTAGCCCGAATAAAGTGCGGGTACCCCCTCGATTCGCGCAATGGTCTTGGCTGCATCCCAGGTGGACTTGTAGTTGTAGCCGGAGTAGAAGAAGGGGTTGTTGTATCGCCCTTGAAGCTGCAGTCGGGTCTTGAGGACTTCGGAGGGAACGTACAGAATGGAAGCAGCAAAATCCGCGAGGAAGCCTATGTCGGTCAGCAAATGAGACTCGCGGACACGGCTCAGTGGCGGACGCACCGGACGTCAAGTAGCAAAACGATGGATTGAGACCATAATCCAGCATCGACCTCTTGCACAGCTCGTACGAGCCGAAGAAGACGACAGTGCCGGGGAACGATCCCAGCATGGCTGCGGTAAAGCCTCCATACAGTCCCCTTCTTACGCCTTCCTGTCGAAAGATCTTGAGGTATGCGTCTCCCAGGCTTCGATACTTTGGTGGCCAGTGTGGATCACCTTGCTGTCTTGTCTTCACTGTATCGAGCGAGTGCATGAGGATGTCGCCGCTGGTACCACCAATTCCGCCGGCAAGCATGGCCTGTTGCGCAGTTAGTCCACAGCTCATGGAACCATCGCCATCTGGATGTGCTGACATGCAAATACGGAGGTCGCTTCATCTCCAAGTCCTCATTCTCTATTATCTCCACCATCTTGTGCAAGTCTGTGTTATCCTCCGCGACACCATGCTTGGGTCCAAAACTTGAAAGTCCATGCTGATCGATGTCCTGTGGCTGTCCTGTTTCTGAAGTGCCCAGGAGTGGTTGTGGGCGTGAAGAAAAGCTCATCGCAGGGGCTCAAGGCCCATCGGGTGTATGCTGTGATCAAGGAAAAGAGGGTGATGAAAAGTGAAGACAGGCTTTCGCCTGAGATGTTGAGCCGTGACGAAAATAATCGCTCTCGCCGCACTCCGGGTGGATTCCTTTTTCGGATCGGAGCCTTGCTGCGCCAGCTCACCTCCAAGGGTCGGGATCTTTCAAGGCTCCGATGACTAGCTATGCACGTGAGGGATCGCACCCCCCATCGTCGAGTGTTTGGCGACAAATATGTGCATGTGGAAAGAGACTACATCCATGCTATGAACTTACTCGCATTTCACTCCACGCCACCAAAGACTACCAAATCGTTCCTTCAGCACAAGAACAACTCATGACCCACGCTAACATGAAAAGGGGCACAACTTTTGCTGCGAAGAAGACGGAAATTCTTTTGGTACAAAAGCCCTTCTATCTTCCAAGCACCAACCCACTCCGCTTGGCGAACACAATTACAGCATCATCTCCAGTGGGTTCTCGACAATCTTCTTGAGTTCTCGGATCCATTCGGCACCAACCGCTCCATCCACGACTTTGTGGTCGAAGCTGCCGGTGACAACGATTTGGTCATCCCATTCGGTGATCGTGCCCTCTTCTGTTTCGACGGGAACGGCGACCTTCCTTGTCGTACCAACCGCCAGGATGCCGGCTTGTGGTGGGTTGATGACGGCCGTAAATCGTTCCACCGCAGCGTTCATGCCCATGTTGCTGATGGTGAAGGTGCCTCCCTGATATTCCTCAGGCATCAATTTGCCATCTCGAGCCCTCTTCCCGAGGTCTTTGACGGCGCCGGAGATTGACGAGAGACCAATGCTATCCGCGTTCTTGACGATAGGAGTCATCAGGCCCGCAGGGGTGGCTACAGCAACGCTGACGTCAACGGTCTTGTGCTCTCGGATGACGGTCTGGCCATCGACCTCGCGCCAGCTCGAGTTGACTGCTGGCACCTTCTTGCAGGCAAGAGCACAGGCCTTGATTAAGAAGTCGTTGACGGACAGCTTGTACTTGCCATCTGCCGAGGCATTCAGTGCTTCTCTCAGCTTCAGGAGCTTGCCGACGGAAAGAGTGGTCGAGACGAAGAAGTGAGGGTTCTGGTTCATGGAGTCCCTTAATCTTGTGGCAATGGTCTTTCGCATCGAGCTGGCTGGGATGTCTTCGTAAGCGGCGGCGGCGGCAGCAGCAGCGGGCGCGCCTGCTGGAGCTTTGTAGTTCTCCACGTCTTTGGCAGTAACTTGACCACTCGGACCCGTGCCCTTGAGTCCTTTGAGCGATACGCCTTTCTCCAATGCCAATTTCTTAGCGGCGAAGGAGACGTTTGGTTCGCGGTCGATAGCTGCCTCGAGCCTCTCGCCTGTCGAGTCGGACTCTTGTGCCTCTGGTGCAGGCGCAGAGGACTCGCCCTTTGATGGTGCCGCGCCCGCGCCAGACGCAGACTCGGCCGATTCGGAAGCCTCCGGTTTGGGTGCTTCCTTGGCTGGGGACTTTTCACCGCCAGCGTCCTCAATGGTGAAAGATTCAAAGGCAGAAACATCTTCACCTTCCTCAACCATGACTGCGATTGGCTATGCACTTATCAGATGACTGCTCGCAGGGATGCAGGAGGATACGTACGCTGCCCACTGCGACATCCTTTTCACCAGTCTGCTTCAGAATTTTGGCAAGGACACCCTCCTCTTGGAATTCAAAGTCCATCTGAGCTTTGTCTGTTTCAATCTCAACCAAAACATCGCCGGGGCCGAGCGAGTCGCCGGGCGCTTTCTGCCAGGCCCCGATATTGCCTGCCTGCATGGTGGGAGACAGAGCGGGCATGCTGATGATGGTGTGCGAAGGGAATGCTGATTCTATTGTTAGCTCCTGTAGCTCAGGACCAGATGGAGTGTTCGTACATTTCGAGGCATAGTATCGGCTCAGGACAGACAATGCTGAAGGGGACAATCTGAAAGACCCATCAGCGTCCGAAAGTTGATGGCAGCTGCATGCTCATACCGTGCTTGATATCTCAATCTCTGCAGTGACGATTGGCTCCCTCTGCATGTCGCAGGGGTCTGCGAGATTATGCGAGCAGAGCAACGGGAAGCCATTACAGATGCCATGACTGCGCCGAGGAAGAGGTCGAGGGATTAAAGCGCAGTCAGTTTGACTGACCAAAATGAGCGACAAAGAGAGGTCAGTAGTGCTCGAGAAACTGTGAAGGGCAATCGATGTATCGAAGCTGTTGAGGTCTTGGAACGAGAGCAACGCTGCACGAAAATGGATTGGGCTAAAGTTGGAGCTGGCTAGGACTCCGAAGGGCTGGTGTCCACTGGCACAGTTGTTGGGCAAAGAATCGCGGTAAGACCAGCTCGACGAGGCTCCCCCTTGGGCGCTCTAGACAAGGCTGACCCACGTGCCTGTGCTCACCACACCCCCCGAGTGAGGCTCGGTCCCTTTCAATTCCCCGAACCTGTGCGCCTCTGGTGTCCTTTCGTGGCCGTACATTCTTCACAATTATTTGGGAAGACACGGATGCAACATCTCGACATCGACAGGCGGCACAACTCCCGGAGGGCAGGCGTGGACGAGTTCAGATTGACATTGAGGATCTCACGACCAAGCCAGCATCTAGTGTCCTTTTTTAATTTCGAAGCGGAAGCGACATGCAGTTGTCCCATATTAATGCTTGCGAGAGTCTCCTGTAACTTCGACTGCGCTCAAGACCGGACAGATGTCTGGAGAACGCCCTGAGCCAGATGCCGATCCAACGGTAGACGACGCCGACCACGACCGGAATGAGGCTTCGCAGAAGGACTTAAAACAGGAGGAAGGCGACCATGACTCCTTCCAACAGCCGTCCGCCGATAACACCACGAGCGCAGGCCCGAGAATAACAGTGTCCGATGCTGATACTGATGGACCGGCCCCGCAGAACGTGGCAGAGTCAGAGAGCGAGGACAAGGCCCACTCGTCGCCATCAAAGTCGGATGGAAAAGCCGCGACAGAGCCCATCACAGGCACAAATGGCAGCGCACCCGATGCTCCAGCATTGCCAACAGCCACTGATGATGGTCAAGCAGAACGCAGTCCAGAGACAGAGCCGAGCGCGAAACTCCCCGCAGATGAGATCGACCGACAGCGGTCCGACTCACATGCCACGAGTTCTTCTCGATCACTACCGGTCAGCTCGACGGTATTCGTGGTGAATGCTTTGGAGACCATCAATGCGTCAAGAGAAGTTCGGAAGAACAAGGAGTTTGGGGATGCAGTGCAGGCTGCCCTGGCAAATATCAGGAACACTGAGCAACAGATCAACCCAGAGCTCATATTTCGGCCCTTGCAAATGGCGACCAAGTCATACAATGTTCAGCTGCAAGTCACCGCATTGGACTGCATCGGAAAGCTGATCAGCTACTCCTACTTTGCCTTTCCCACCCCCGCCTCCGCACCACCTCCAGCCATTGACACGCCCCCTCTGATAGAGCGGGCGATCGAGGCCATCTGCGACACGTTCGAGAACGAGGCCACTGCCAATGAAATCCAACAACAGATTGTCAAATCATTGCTTGCCGCAGTCCTCGACGACAAAATTGTCGTTCATGGTGCGGGCCTGCTAAAGGCAGTGAGGCAGATCTACAATATTTTTATCTACTCCAAGTCCAGCCAAAACCAACAAGTGGCCCAAGGCTCGCTGACACAAATGATTGCTACGGTCTTCGAAAGAGTACGTGTGCGCCTCGATGTCAAAGAGCTACGCTCAAAGGAGGCGGCGTCCAAGTCGGTGGAGAGTTTGTCTCCGGATACCCCCAGTGCCGAGCGGTCGGAGGTCAATGGCACTGACGGAAATGAGGATGGCCCTGCTGATTTGAACCCACCGTCGGCAGTCACGGATGGCACCTCCGCAGAGCAGAAAATGACTCTGCGAGACTTCGAAACGAGCAAGACATTGGATGAATCAGTCCTTGCCGACTCTGCGCCTACGACTGTGACTCGTGCTAGGAGGGAGCGCAAGGCTACACGGGTCAACTCGGTACCCGCCTCTCGCAACAGCATGCAAGACGACGTAGAAGAGGGCGAGATGAGTCCGGAAGACGAGGACGACATCTACCTGAGGGATGCTTTCCTAGTCTTCCGATCCTTGTGCAAGCTGAGCCAGAAGCAATTGAGCCACGACCAGCAGCAAGACCTCAAATCTCAGAGCATGCGATCGAAGCTCTTATCCCTCCATCTTATCCATCACCTCCTCAACAATTTTACGACTGTCTTCACCTCTCCGCATTCAGCGCTGAAGGGGGGGAACGATGGTGAAACGGTACCCTTTGTACAGATTGCGAAGCCGCATCTATGTTTGAGTCTGTCCAGGAATGCCGCCAGTTCAGTTCCACGCATTTATGAGGTTTGCTGCGAGATCTTCTGGCTGAGTTTGAAACACCTGAGGGTGGCGCTCAAGAAAGAGCTGGAAGTTTTCTGGAAGGAGGTCTATCTCGCCGTCCTGGAAAAGCGAAGTGCCCCATTGTTCCAGAAGCAAAGGTTCATGGAAGTTCTCGAGCGACTGTCTAGCGATCCTCGAGCTCTGGTTGAAATATATCTAAATTATGACTGTGATCGAACAGCGCTGGACAACATGTATCAAGAGATCATCGAGCACCTATCAAGAATCTGCTGTACCCCTATAGCAACCACACCGCAGCAACAGTTGCAGTATCAAGAACAACAGAATAAGCCTCATGCCGTCGACTGGCACAGCAGGGGCGCTCTTTTCCCAAGCCTGGCAACAGCGAACATAATACAACCGCCGCCACCGCCGCCAATAATACCTCCAGAATATGCACTCAAGCAGCAAGCGCTTAGAAGTCTCATCGAAATACTAAGCTCGTTGGAAACTTGGTCGTCGGCGGATGTCTCCAACGCCTCCGCCTATGCAACGGCTCGTGCGTCACGAGAAGACTCTCGGGAATCGCTTGACCATCCCGGCCCCATGCCAGTCTCACCGAGAGTTCCCAGTGGATTTTCGGACTCGGGCGCATCCACACCCGTGCTGGAAGACGATCCCAGTGAGATCGAGAAGGTTAGAAAACGCAAATCTGCGTTGAATGAAGCCATCAGACACTTCAATTTCAAACCAAAGCGTGGAGTGAAGGCGCTCATCGAGCAAGGGTTTATCAGGAGTAATGCACCTGCGGATGTGGCACAGTTCTTAATTACCAACGACCGACTGGACAAAGCCATGCTTGGCGAATATCTCGGCGAGGGCGACGACTACAACATCTCAGTTATGCATGCTTTTGTGGATACCATGGACTTTACGAAACGCCGCTTCGTGGATGCTCTGCGGCAGTTCCTGCAAAGCTTCAGACTGCCCGGCGAAGCTCAAAAGATCGATCGCTTCATGCTCAAATTTGCCGAGAGATATCTCACAGGTAATCCAAATGCCTTTGCAAATGCGGATACTGCATATGTGCTGGCCTATTCGGTCATCATGCTCAATACAGATCAGCATAGCGCTAAGCTGAAAGGCAAGCGTATGACACCGGAGGACTTCATCAAGAACAACAGGGGAATTAACGACGGCCAGGATCTACCACCCGAATACCTCACTGGGATATTCGAGGAGATTGCTGGCAACGAAATTGTGCTTACATCGGAGCGAGAACATGCTGAAGATCTTGGTATCCAGACATCAGCACCTCCAACAGGTCTTGCTTCTCGTACAGGCCAAGCGTTGGCCAATCTTGGACGCGACTTGCAAGCAGAACGGCAAGCCGTCGAGGCAGACAAGATGGCCAACCGTACGGAGCAGTTATTCCGGACCCTGGTACGCGCGCAAAGAAAATCGGATGTCAGAGAAGCTCTGTCCAGATTTGTGTCCGCCTCGAGCGTCCGACATGTCGGCTCCATGTTTGCTGAAACGTGGATGTCATTCTTGTCGGCGCTATCGAGCCAGATGCAGGATGCTCAGAATGTCGAATTAATCCAGCAATGTCTAGAAGGTCTACGGTTGGCCATTCGAATAACGTGTCGCTTTGATCTGGACACTCCTCGAACGGCATTTGTGACCACATTAGCCAAATTCACCAACCTCGGAAATATTAAGGAGATGATGGCTAAGAATCTTCAAGCGCTTCGCATACTGATCGAGGTGGCCATTTCGGAAGGTGACTTGCTCAAGGGCGCGTGGAGAGAAGTTCTGATGTGCATCAGCCAGCTGGACCGTCTACAACTTCTCTCTACTGGTGTTGATGAGGGCGTGCTGCCCGATGTGACGAGAGTGCAGATACCTACGCCTTCCAACTTGAGCTCATCGAGCCGGTCCAGAAGGTCGATGCAGACAAACAGAAGGACTGGCGCAAGATCAGGGAACAGTTTCAGGCCAGAAGTCGCGGACGAGACAAAATCCTCAGAAATGATTCGTGGTGTGGACCAAATCTTTACCAATACTGCAAAGCTGTCGGCGAGTGGGATTGTCGATTTTGTGCAAGCCTTGACCGATGTCAGCTGGCAAGAGATCCAATCCTCTGGCAACTCAGATTCGCCGCGCATGTACAGTTTGCAGAAATTGGTCGAGATCAGCTACTACAATATGACGCGAGTACGTATTGAGTGGTCGAGGATATGGGACGTGTTAGGGGATCATTTCAATCAGGTCGGTTGTCACAACAACACTGCGGTCGTCTTCTTTGCGCTGGACTCCCTCCGGCAATTGTCCATGCGTTTCATGGAACTAGAAGAATTGCCAGGTTTCAAGTTTCAGAAAGACTTCCTCAAGCCATTCGAGTATGTCATGGCAAACAATCCTGCTGTCACCGTCAAAGACATGGTCTTGAGATGCCTGATACAGATGATCCAAGCACGTGGTGACAACATACGATCCGGCTGGAAGACGATGTTCGGCGTCTTCACCGTTGCTGCGGGTGAGCAGTATGAAGCTATCGTCAACATTGCCTTCGACTACACAACACAGATCTACAACACCAGATTCGGAGTAGTAATCTCGCAAGGCTCCTTCCCAGATCTCGTTCGATGTCTCAAGGAATTTTCCAAGAACCTCAAATTCCAGAAGAAGTCACTGCAGGCCATCGAATTGCTCAAGTCCACAGTACCCAAGATGTTGAAAACACCAGAGTGCCCTCTTTCCCGCAGGCACATGACGCAGACAGACCGGCAGGCAAATGGCATTTCGACTGGAGTGAAGCAGCCAAGTGCCCAGACGGAAGAAGAACAGTTCTGGTACCCAGTTCTGATGGCTTACCAGGACGTTTTGATGACAGGAGAGGATCTCGAGGTCAGGTCGAGGTCACTCAATTACTTGTTCGAAACACTAACGCGGTATGGCGGTGACTTCCCAAAAGACTTCTGGGAGACACTCTGGCGGCAAGTATTGTACCCCATCTTCGTGGTGCTGCAATCGAAATCCGAAATGTCCAAAGCTCCCAACCACGAAGAGCTGTCCGTCTGGCTATCAACAACCATGATCCAGGCTTTGCGAAACATGATCTCTCTTTTCACTCACTACTTCGAATCCCTGGAGCACATGCTGGACCGCTTTCTCGAACTGCTCAGTTTGTGCATATGCCAGGAGAATGATACAATTGCCAGAATCGGCAGCAACTGCCTACAACAATTGATCTTGCAAAATGTGACGCGGTTCACACCTGATCATTGGTCGCGGATTGTGGGAGCATTTGTGGAATTATTCAACCGTACCACCGCTTACGAGCTGTTTTCGGCTGCTGCCACAATGTCAGAAGCCAGACCAGCAATCACTGAAACAAGTGAAGGCTTGTCAATGACCCCTGCGGAATCAGCAATTACAGAACCACCCACGACGAATGGCAGTCACAAGGCCGAGGGTGGCGACTCAGCGGCATCGAATACAGTTGCGCAATCGGGCCAGACAGAACTTGAAGACTACAAGCCACAGCCAGACATGCAAACACCTGCGCCGGTAGTCACCGCTGCACGAAGGCGATTCTTCAACAAGATTATCACAAACTGTGTCCTTCAACTCTTGATAATAGAGACAGTGGCTGAGTTGTTCAGCAATGACAGCGTTTACGCTCAGATACCTTCGAACGAACTCCTCCGCCTGATGGCATTGCTCAAGAAATCCTACCAATTCGCCAAGAAGTTCAATGGTGACAAAGAATTGAGAATGGCTCTCTGGCGACAAGGTTTCATGCGGCAACCACCAAATCTATTGAAGCAAGAGTCCGGGTCTGCGAACACATACGTCGGCATCCTGATGCGCATGTACCACGACGAAGGCGAAGAGCGAAGGATGGCAAGAGCCGATACCGAAGGTGCTCTAATACCGTAAGTTCACTCTCCTCCCTTCAATGGGCATCCCCCCATGCTAACAAACCCAGTCTCTGCGCCGACATAATCCGCAGCTTCATCCACCTCGACGATGAAACCCAACAACGCAACATAGTAGCTTGGCGACCCGTCGTAATCGACGTGATAGAGGGCTACACGAATTTCCCAATGGATTCATTCAGCAAGCATCTTGAGACATTCTACCCACTTGTCATAACACTGTTAGAGAAGGAAGTCAATAACGATTTACGAGGCGCAATCTGGGCATTTCTGAGGCGGACGGGCGAGTGCAAATTTGGGATGCCCGAGTTTGTTCCTGGACGGGGAAGGGAAGGAAGCATGTCAAGTGAACGGGGTGGTGCTGTTGCTGCCGGGTTGACTCCGACTAGCTCGGGACCGAGTCACGGTGGACACATCCCTATTTCGAGGCGGGCGAGTCGAGTCAGTAACCGTTAATGGCAGGCTCTTTGGTCGTGGTCGTGAATGGGTGCTGGAATGCTATTTAGATATTCACGGCGTACCGTATGCTTATATCAGGAGCATTCTGGTTTAATGGCGGATATCTACTCATCTACCGCCCTTGTTGTGCCATGCTAGGACAACCCCAATTCCCACGACTTCAATGTTTCTGAGGTTCCAGTTTGCTGATCTGGGCAATAACCTCTAATGCTTCCGGGCTTGTGGTCCTGCGTGCGTGGGACGAGGATAAACCAGTACCTACGAGGTTGGGGACTTTCCAAAGACGCAATGTAAGCCAGACAGCTGTAGATACCTGAGCCTCTCAGTCTCGGCTGTGGATGAGCAATTCAGTTGTACGAGGCGAAACAACACCGCTGATCCCCGTCATGGCGTGATGGCCTTGACCACTGTCACGTCTGGCAAGGTGGAAAGGCAATGCACTCAGTTCTGTCTTGCTAGTCTCCAATGGATGTCAGGGTGCCAAGGCTTTGTGCGAGACACAGACAGCCGCCTTTGCTTGTGGAAGCAACCTGCCTCAACCTGCCACAAAGTCTCACCTTATCGCTTCGGAGAAGCAGAAGCAGATCTGTGGTATGGGAAAAGCCAGTTGCGCATTTGATGTGGCGAAGCCGCGCTCTCCATGTATCCCTCAAAGGATGAGGCTTGAAAGCTGCAAACATGGCCGAGATTGACCGTCTGGAGGTCTTGCATTCAGACTGTTTGGTACTCTATTCGACTTGGCAATATGCCAGATCAGCCTTTTCCAGTTCATGTCTTGCTTTTCCATACAGCTTGGAGATACTGAGAAACCGCTCGGTCAGATTGAACGGTGGTGGCGTGATGCTTGTTTCTTCTCCTCTCAACTTCACTATCTTTCAAAACTTGGCGAACCAGGAGAAGATTGTAATGGCCGATCTTCATCTTGGCTGCAACACTGGAATCCACCTGGGCTCCTTGGTCTCGTATCAATCCCGCTAAGGAGACGACGTCCTCCAGGTCGGACGCCTTCTTCAGAATTCCATTTGGTCCTCGGCTCTGAGATACCAACACCGCCAAGACTCATAGATAATGATGGTATGAGAGTATCGCTGATCTTGTCAGTGTGATGGATGACGCCATCATACCCTACCCCGGAGACGCCGCTCAACCACATAAGCATGGAGGACTAGGCGTTGCTGGTGTGTCTGCGCGTAGAGCTGATACTCAGTCCCTTGACTCAAGGCTCATCATTGTCCACCTCGGATATCCTTAGTAACTTGATTGTGCCTTGTGACGAGTGAGATCTGACCCCTAGATTTAGGAAGTCTACTTAGGGCTTGTCGCGCCACAGAGTCAGGGATGATGTAAGGAGCGAGGATTGACAGAACAAGTTGTTGAGAGAAAAGCTTAAGTTGCGGGCACACCTTGTTATCGTGGTCGGGTCACGTCATATCCTGTTGTGGGATATGGACCAGGAGGGAAATTTGGCTGGCAAGCCTCGTCTCGTGGAGACGCCCGAGAGGTGGAGCTGGAAGGGGGACCAAGAGTATCGTTCTTGAGGTACCTCGTCTGTAATGCAGAATGACACGAAGATGAACTGCGATAGTGCAAAGTTGTCATGAGTGAGGGGACCTGTCATTGCCCAAGGGCAGACAAAGGTTGATATGCATGTGCGCCGGAATCCGAGCCGAGCTCAGAATGTTCTTTTTGAGGCAGATCGCCCCCATTCTGACAGAACAAGGTTGAGAGTCTAGCTCCAGCTCCTATATGAATCGAATCATTTAGAGGAAGTGAGAGACCTCCCCTCCAAGTGTTGAATCATTGTCATAGAGACCAAAGCTAGAAACACCATCTCTTTGCCCATCCCGACCCTTCAGGGCCGCTTCAAGTTCGCCATTACAATAGTCGCTTTAGGCGGTGTGAGGCCAGTCTTGGTGTGACTATTTGTGGATGTTCCTCTCACTTCGGAGGGAGGATCCCGGGTTACAGGAGGGTGAGCAGTGGTGTTGCTCACCCAGCGATCCAGGGAAGGCAGGGTTGAAAGTGGCGTAGTCGAGCTGGGTGCGAAAATCCGTTACATATTTCCCCCTTTTTGAACAGCGCATCCCTCTTTCACCTAGGCGTCAATGTGGTTTTTGTATTATATTACCGCTTAGCAAAGTGAGTAGTATGGGAAATTTCAAACTGCTCATGAGAATTCACCTCGTAGTCTGGGCAACAAAAACCGAGTAAAACCCGCAAATGGTATCCAATTGGATGCATCCAGCAATATCATGAGCAGGAATCTGTGAGTTTGTTCATTTCAAAATCCAAACTTCAACTTTTCGACTGCCCACTGTGTCTCATTTCCCCTCCAGCGACTAAGTCAAAGTCGTTCGTCTCAAGAGTACCCAGGCTTTCTTCGCCTTCGATTACATCGCTGCGCTTCTGACGGCAGCATCTCATTCTCCTTCTAGCGGCTGAGCAATAGTCATTTGTTTCGAGAACATTTGAACACTTGACACTTCTTCGAAATGGCCAGTTCCGCAGGCCTTCGAAATCGAAAGCAGAACTCTGCCCGAGACAAGTCCAAACCCCTCCCTGATATCAACGGTCCATCCCCTCGAAACACAACTCCCCCAAACAGGCCCCGACCTTCAAACGCACCAGACCAGTATCAGAATACGACAAGGGAAAGGCAAAAACGATGGAAGCCTCGCCCGCAACACCCATCCCTCTTGTTTTTAATGTCCAGGAGAGTATCGAGCAACTCCGTGGCTATCTGGACCCAAAGAACCCTCACTATGCACGTGAACAACAGCATGATAATATTAGAACCGTCATCAGGCTCTACGAGGAAGGGAAAATTGACGGCTCGCAGGAGGTTTACGTGAGAGATGGAAAAACTATTACTGAGGAGGAGATGTGGACAGTGCCTGGTTGGACTTGGTGCGAAGTATGTTGTTTGAGTTCCCCCGTTCTATACTAACTCATCTAACGAACGGGCTCAAATTACAGGGAGAGAGCTATCAAATGGCTCAAAAATTTGAATACGATCATGGAAGTCTTGGTCCCGACCATCACCAAGTAGGAAGAGAGTAAAGTTTTCCCTAGGTTCATGTAAGAATGTGCGCGATCTCTCTCCAAAAAGAACACAGAATTCTGAGCTCTCTTGAGCTCAGATTCCGGCGCACATACATATCAACCTTTGTCTGCTCTTCGGCATGACAGTTCATGCTAAAGCTCTTTCCAGCTTCGCATGCTCCTCAGGTTAGTTCCAGAATTTGGAGGTGACGGAACAACCTATGCCATAAGGGTTATGAATCATACCGGATCAGCTGTGTTATCACTTTTCAACTCGGATTTGCAGCACCTTGGGAACATCCAAGGATATCTCGGCTGGCTTGGGAATGTTCGGACCAAAAGTGCGAACGGCACGACAAATACTTACGAGAAGATTGCAGTAGAAGTCTCGCTACAGGGGGACGATAATACTGTGTGGTCAGACTGGATTGCAGACTTCACTTCCCTGTGTTCCACATCTTGCTGGCGTTGTCGCTGAGGCAGCTCAAGGCAGACTTTTCGATCGTGGAGTCCTGATCCAGAACGCTTTGCACAAAGCATCTCACCAGCTGTACTCTTTTGCTGTGCCATGCCACTGGCGGCTCCAGAGGTTGTGCGGCATGTTGCCATTGGTACTCGGCCTCTTCGCCTCGAAGATGTCTCATCCAGTGCTTCACATCGTCGTTCACAAGTGGATGTTAATCGTTGACAGGCGGGTAACTGCACCTTCGACCATTCATGCTAGCTGCCTCAGTCTCGAACAAATCATGAGGCAGCGAGTGAACAGCCGGCAGGTGAAAAGTTGTGAGTCCATCGCGCGTTAGAGAGTTGTCATCATGGTCTGGGTTCAAGTGGCGTCGAGCTGGGACTGGCCCAGACGTCGTCTTGACGAGTTCGTCGTCGAGACGGGTTTCAAGGCATGGATAGGGTACCGCAGGTTCGACGTTCGCTGAGGAGCTGGCCTAGGGAGTATCGTATCGTAATTAAGATCACAGTATGATGGTGCTTTGGTGATGCTTGACGACGATGTTGAGTGTATCTCTGACAGTCTTTGGCCCCAAGTCGGGTTGATGCACTAGTCCCAAATTGTCTCAATATTGTCGCCGGTTTACTGAGACCCAATTTCTCCAGCTTCATTGGCCGGCTCTCTTTCACATGCTGTCTTTCGACAAGCAGGGGTTGAGTTTTGGCGCCGGAAATTGGTGGGCCGAGCCACCCAAGGGCATCCCACCGTAGTGAGCGATGGGTGAGGCAAGCTGAGCCGAGGTTGAGCCAGAGCGGCCTCACCCTAAGCTCCAACGGGAGGTGAGGTCGACGGGACATTTTCCATCTGGTGGCAACACACTTTGGAGCCTCGAAGCAAGCCTCTCAACCGATTGACACCCCCCCTATCTTTTCCACGCACTGCCCTTCCATTCACCCTCCCCATGAGCGTGAGTAAACCCCTGGTCTCGATCTCAGCAGCCTTTGTCGCCTGGAAGAGTCTGCTTCTTTTTATTGCGTGGTGCGCCCCTGGTCAAGGATATGACACCTCTACCAGCCTGCTTGCGGGCACGAACAAGCTCGTACGCTGGGATGCAATTTATTATGTGCAGATAGCTCAACGCGGACACCTTTTCGAGCAGGAATGGGCTTTTGGCAAAGGACTCTCGACACTTCTGGCCGCAGTGGCCGGGGACGACGTCAGCAGGATTGCCACAGCAGGCGTCGTGGTGTCTCACGTCGCTCACTACATGTCTGCATTGCTGTTGTGGAAAATCGCCGGTTCAGTTAGCAATGACACCCGGAAAGGTGACGGTACAGGACGAATGCCTTTCATTGCCGCCTGTCTTCATATCATTTCTCCCGCAGGAATCTTTCTCTCTGCACCCTACTCGGAAAGCCCGTTTTCTTGCCTGAACATGCTTGGATTTTGGATCTACCTGCAAGCTCATGATGACAATCTAGAGCCGTCTCTGCTACGAAAATGCTCTGCGTTGATTGCGTCAGGCCTGAGCTTCGGAGGAGCAACGATGATGCGGAGTAATGGAATTCTTTCAGGTCTCCCATTCCTTTTTGACGCATTCGCCTTGATGGGCGAGACTTTCAAGGATCTGTGCAGTGGTACGATGAGATGGCCTCGGATTGCCACTCTCATTGTGACCGTTCTTGCGGGATTCTGTATAGCGGCAGGGCTCGCAATACCACAATACATGGCGTATCGAGAATACTGCGCCGCCAATGAAGTGGCAAGGACATGGTGCGACAGTCGACTACCACTAATATACTCGTTCGTTCAGTCTCACTATTGGTATGGCTGTGTGAAAACCCTGTTGAGCATACGGCTGACACGAGTAGGGGAGTAGGATTCCTCCGTTACTGGACCTTTTCAAATGCGCCCTTGTTCCTCCTGGCAATACCGTCTCTAGCCCTTCTCTTGTGCTCAGGCGTCGAAGCCATCGCCATATCGAATGATGGAAGACGGGGGATACAGAATACGATGATTCGACGCCTTGCCATGCCTCAAGTGGTGCTAGCCGTCCTTGCAATCACAAACTACCACGTGCAGATCATCACACGCCTCTCTTCAGGATATCCATGGCTCTACATATGGCTCGCCAAGAAGTTGTGTTCAAGGTCGAGATATTCGCTAGTCGGAATCCGTTTCTTTGTGATGTATGGCCTGATACAGGCGGGACTCTTCGCCAGCTTCCTGCCGCCAGCATAGTGAAAAGACATTCATGTCAGGCACAGATCATTCCACTTATGGCTCTGGGGCATTTGCACACCAAGGCTTGCTCAGAAGACTTTGATCGAAGGAGTTTGTGTCTTGAATCACATATGCTGGATTCTGATTGGCCGCTTCAATCTCATTAGCGATGCATTTAGCTGCTAAATAAGATGAGAAGCGTCATCTGCGGCGTGCGGTCTTGCATGCTAAAGAGCACACTTGCACGCGACCATTATGCACCTCTGGTAGACACTACTACAGTAATCTGTCATTGTGCGGATCAATTCGGTTGTAGAAATGTGAAAGGGCGACATTCATCGGCAGTAGTCCTTGAATCCGCTGCTGTTCCCAGGCTGCTTGTCTGACGTATTCTCGCTTCAACAAGATCACAAGGCTACGATGAGCTTGCTAAGCAGCTCACTGCGCCGTTGAACTTACTCCCTTCACCACTGCGTCAGCCCGATTTTTGCCTGCGTACCATATTATTAGACCTCTGAATCTCCGACGTCTGTTTGTCTCAGTCCTAGCCCCTCGTCTGCACCTCATGAGATCCACGACCGAACGGCCCTGATTATGACCACCACCAAGCACATGGGCGATTCTGCAGAGAGAAACCACGTTCACTCGAGACCGGCAGCCATAGAAATCTCAAGAGCTACATCGCCTGGTGGGGAGGCCGTCTACCAAGATGGGCTTACCACTCCAACCTATCTAGATCGGCGCAACCGACCCCGAACCTATCCTTATTTCAAGACCTTACCGTACGAGGTGGAAACGGAGCAGAGACGGCAGGATGACCTCGCGGAAATCTTAAAGCATCTCTACATTGCCATCGAGGCCGGAGACTTCACGCCAGGTGCGGTGCATTGGACGAGAGAGCTGCGCAGTTGGCTCTCCTTGAAGTTTGACCCGACCAAAGAGCAGCGGATCAAGCTCGTCAAGCTCTACTATGAGCTGGCTCTTGCGCCGGGCGTCGAGCCCGGCGTGGCCGAACGCTTCGCCAGTATGTTTATGATGTTGACCAAGTAAGTCGTCCCCATCCACTCTGACGTCGCTGACTGATCTGGCGCAGGAAAAAGCACTACCTGAAACCGAGGAAAGAGCTCACCCTCGACTGGCGACCATTGTTTCGAGAACTGAAGATCTTCGTCCTACCGGGAGAGTCAGGCTTGATTCAGACTACCAATCTAAAACGCAATCCGAAGACTCTTAATAAGTTATGTGCTTTTGCCCAGCTATACTTCGACCCGGAAGAGATCCCTGCAATGCTAGAAGAGTTCTTGCCGCACTTTACCATGTCATTCATTGAAGGCGCCTTCGTGGTCGTGGGCCTGCTGAACCTGCTCATCCCGACTGCCCCGGCATCCCCTGGGCGAGAAGACCTGTTACCTCAGAAAGTCTTGCCCACTTACTTTCACCTCTGGTCCTTGGTAAGCAGATCACGTATTGTTGACGTTTCATTCTTGGACATATTCTCGCGGATAGCGAGGGAGTCGCTGCCGGCCGCACACGTCGACTTTGGCGAGTACGGAGTCTTCACATCCGAGCAGTCTACTCTAATATTCACAGCCATCCTCCGCTTGCTGGAGATTCCCGTTGGGCAGTCGACGTCGCCATACAGCCCTCTGGTGGACCTTGCATCCGGCATGGGCATGATATTGGAGAGGGACACCCGCAAAAATCCTGTGTCGCACCATATCGCAAGGTGGATCGTGATGTCGTTGTCTCCGGCTTGTCTGACGTCTGAAACGTCCATCTTGAGCATGCTGGAAAGCTTAATCCAAGCCGTAGAGACGTTTTTCCACCCCTCGAACTCGGGGGCCTGGACGAGAACTCTTGCGCAGCTGGTCTTTTACCTTGCCGACTTCTTCGTCATGAGGTGGAATAGGGAACAGAACGGAGAGATGGATATTCCCGCCGGGCGAATGTTGACACCACAACTTCGACATCGTTTCGTCCTTTGCCTTAAGGATGTCATCTTTATGGGCATATATGCCAAGAGCGGCACGGCTATGAGCTATTCTCTGTCAACACTACAAGCACTGGCGTACCTCGAGCCGGAGCTCATTCTCCCAGGTGCCTTGCAACGCATCTACCCCTCTATGCAGGGCTTGGTTGAAGTCCACAGAACGATCTCTTCGCTGAGGTCGCTTCAGGTCCTCGCCAGAACCATCATACGATCGAAGGGCTACCGCTGTCATGTAACAGCTTTACTCGGCCTGGCTTTGCCCGGTATCGACGCCAATGACCTCGAGAAGACCCTGTACACACTCTCTTTCTTTCAAAATGTGTGCTACAATATTCCGTTCCAGGATCTCTCGAAAGGCAGAGACGACGTCGAAGGCAGCATGCTTGCCATGCAATGGATTTCGGGGGAAATGGAGAAAATGGAAGCCGAGGGCACGACGGTACAGCTAAACTACTCAGCCATGGACGACAAGGAGGAAGAGATGATCCTAGCATCGTCCACTGCTGGATTCGCAGAATTCGTCACCTCCTTCCTGGGGCGGGTCTTCACGCTTTTGGAAAATCTGCCTGATGTCTCGAGACTGCGCACCGGATCTCCAGAAGAGAACATCGTCAACACTCTACCCGCAGCTTTCATGCCACTTCTCTCGTCGCTTTCGGAAGAGCTCTACGACATGGTCTTGAACAAGATAGTGGACTTCGTCGCCAATCATGTGATCCACCAAGCCCGAGACGCAATGGCATTCATCTGTAATTGCTTGTGCAAGGTCAACCCCGAGAAAGCATTGGCAAAATTCATACCGGTGCTGACAGGAGCCATTCGAACAGAGATCGACGAGAATGGCGCCGGCTCGACGCGAAGCGCCGCGTCTGATGTTCTGCCAAGGGACCGAGGCCTAGTATGGAATGTCAGTATGCTTTCCATGTGCGTGGTACATGTCGGCGATGCCGTTCTGAAACACAAGACTGAGCTATTCGATATAGCGGTCTACATGCAGCAGCACTGCAAGGGGATGCCCACGGTCCACATCTCCAATTTCATCCATCATTTGCTCCTCAATTTGACAGTCATATTCACAGCCGATTACGCTTTGTACGAGAAGGAGAGATTGAAAGACGGAGTAACGGCGAAGCTATGGGGTGTTGCAGAATCTGCATCGTCCATCAGCCCGCGGTGGCATGTTCCAAACCGAGAAGAGCTACAATTTGCTGTGGAGCTGTTCGAGAACCAATCACATAGCGCCATCGAGCATTTGACTCGTCTTATTGAGGGCACATCGAGTGTCAAGCGCGATGGCAGCGGTAAAGATTGGCAAGACGAAGTGTCGAGGAATCTTGTCCTTCTTAGATTGATGCTGGCTGGAGTTTCAGTCCTTTTCGATGCCAAAGGAGTCAATGAAGGCCTCACGACTACGGCTGCTGGACTTGATGCCGACACCGCGATGAATCAAGCAAATGGCCACACGTCAGAGGATGCTACCGCGCAAGAGGAGCGCGATGTCTACTTAGATGGGACTGACGAGACATCGATCAAGCCCTCCTTTCAGTACCCGGTCGGCTACCCTCTCACTCCGGATGATGACCTATTCAAGACCATTCATACCACTCGGCAAGAGATTGGTCAAGTACTGCATCGGGTACATCGCTTTTTGACGGCAGAAGGAGAAGATGACGTTTCCCTCTTCGGCCCACTCTACACTGCTTACCGTTCTTGGTTTGTGGATGTTGGCATCGAGAGATCTGCACATGTCTTGGACAGAGTGACGAGGCTGCTGCATGCTGATGAACAGCCGTACAAGGTCAGCGGCCTCAGAAAAGACTACCCGAGAGCCATCCTGATAAGAAGGGCAAACGTGTACCATACTCAGCGGCTACGCCATAATGCTGCGCCTCGACCTCGTTCTGACCTGGACGAGCAGCTATTGATGGATCTTGTGGAATCATCGACTTCGCTATATACAGAAGTGCGCAGGAATGCTCAAAGTGCTGGGGAATCGGCTTTGAAGGTCGTGTTCGGAGCACGATTGTTCGTCATCCCACCTCTACTAAGGTCATTTCAAAAGGCAGTCAAGGAAAATGACCATCCTCGAATCAAGGGTGCCTTGTTTGGGCTTTTGTTCGGAAGTCTCGCGAAGACGGTAGGCCGTCACTGGAAGTACACACCAGACGTGATCAGGACATTCATCGAAGCCAGCTCCGTGGATAAGCCATCGATTCAGAAGCTCTGCAGTGGCGGGCTCTACCAAGTCATGGACTACGGACGACCGGTCGATAGGATGGCCATCGTCGACAAGACTGCTGTAGAGCCGTTAACTCCAAGCCAGAACGTCGAAGACGTTGTCGCCAAGAAGAAGAAATTCATCCTTCGAAAGCGAACCGACATCGAGCAGAGAAAAGCCGATCTTGCTGAAGAGCTTATTGATCTCGCACGCAAATCGCATTGGAAGAAAGCGTCGAGGGTTGCGACGATCGTGATGAGCCTGGGCATGAGATTCCACCATATCGCCTCTGACAGCATGATCGACCTCATCACCAAGGGTACTATCGACTCACATCCAGGTCTTCGTGGCATACACAGTCAAGGCCTTGTGGCCCTATTCACGATGACAGATGTGCGAGCTGTTTGCAATCACGACTATGCGAACTACATACAGGGTCATCAGCAATTCCCTGCCAAGGTTAAGATCGTCATCGGAAAAGGGGACCAAGCTTATACAGCGGAATACCTGAACGACTTTGCCCAAGCTAAGGCCGACGTGTATATTGATCACGACTATCCGGGCTGGCTGGTGTGGGGTAAGTCCATGCCCGGCTACAAAGCTAACATCAAAAACGACATAGAGTATGATGAATTAGAGTGGAAGAAACGCACTGTGATCGGCAACATACTCGACCGCCAGTGGTTCAAAACGTTCTTTGACTACCTCAAACAGGAGCCTCGGGACCAATCAGCAGACAAATTTCGAATGGCGAGTGCAATGATGCTGACGTATGTGTTTGAACTTATTATCAGAGACGGCCTTGCAAAAGCAACCATTGAAGATGTCAAAGAATTGACTGTGGATGTCTTTGGCGATGGTAGCGACAAGCACCAGCATCGTGCTACCGCCGAGATCCTAGCGGGGCTCATCACCGCTGTTATGGATACGTCGATCGAAAGACGGACAATGGTGTGGGAGTTTGCCTTCCCAATCATTCAACGCGTCTTCTCAGACGGCTTGACTCCGGAGAACTCCGGCTATTGGACCACTTTCTTGCATATGATCATGCAGACTAGAGACCCTCGAAGAGCCTGGCCCTTGGTTGAGTGGCTTGCTAGCTTCCGGCTTGACATGAGCTCGAATGCGGCATTCAAAGAAAGCTCCAAGATCCATCTACTGCACCAGGTGATCATGGACGTTGGGTGGCATTTCCAGCTGGACAAGCCTATCACAGCAAACTTTGTTGCGCATATCGACCACCCATACAAAGGCGTCCGAGAAGCTATGGCTCAGACACTGGCATCGATCAGTCGCACCCGGTATCACGAATCCTTCCAGGACGTTCCCGAGCTGATGGAAGCACAGCACAAGGCCGGTCCCCTCGGCCAGGCGCCATACAAGCCTACCAAAGAGTTCGACAGCGCAATGCACGAGATTTTCGGGCGCTTAGAGAAATGGCGGCATGAGCGGACACCTGGTCAGCAAACTCCGTCGGCGTACACTTCGGGGAGCAAGACCGTCTTACTCTGGCTGGACTCGATGCTTTCTTCCTACGAATGCACTCAACTGCTCAATTACTTCCCTGATCTCTTCACCGAGTCATTCTTGCATATGATGGATGTCAAAGAAGACCCAGAGTTGCAATCTCTTGCATATCACGTCTTCCGTCACCTGCCCAACATCCCACATCGGACAGGCAAGGATGAGAAGTTGATTGACTCATTGATCAAGATCGGACAGACCTCTCCATTATGGCATCAACGTCTTCGAGTTATGATCAACATGCAGATCATTTTCTTCCGACGACTCTTCCTCCTGTCAGAAGAGTCGAAGCGTAAGTTGTTCGATTGTGTGGCCACAATGCTTGAAGATACACAACATGAGGTTCGAGCTGGCGCCGCCGCCACCCTTTCGGGCATGATCCGATGTTCGCCATCGAACTTGCGCTCTCGAATGATAGAGACCTTAAAAGATCGGTTTACAAATATGTTGATCGAGAATCCGGTGCCCAAGAAGCCCAAATCAAAGGCCGCTGTCCTTTCTGTCGCGTCATCGGCTCGAAACAGCGGGTCGTCTACGCCTACACCAGAGCAACAGCGTCTGGTTGTGACGCGACATGCTGCTGTCCTTGGGCTTGGAAGTCTGGTCCAGGCTTTTCCATACTCCTCGCCTCCTCCGCATTGGATGCCCGATGTTCTTGTAACTTTAAGCACAAAGGCTGCAAATGACCCGGGCACGGTGGGATCGAGCGTTAAGTCGATTATCAGCGATTTCAAGAAGACCAGGCAAGATACATGGCATATCGACATCAAGGCTTTCACGCCAGAGCAAGTCGAAGATCTGTCAGGCGCAATTGTCAAGAGTTACTTTGCATAGCCTTGTTGGCTAGCCGTTCTATTCAAGAGAGCATCCTTCGCGAGATAGCATCAAGGCGGTGACCCTGCGAACGACCAATTTCGTCTATGGTTTTTCCAGATTGGATTGAGGGTGGTCAGGATGGTGATAGACTTGGCAGACGGCTGCCGGCTTCCTTACTCACATGAGGAGGTGCCAAAATCTCATGCGCTGCAGGCGTTGGCTTTCATGACTGGTGCCTCAGAAAATTTTCAAGACAGATTTTGAATGTGATAATCATTCTTTTCCCGGCTAAGACACGCGGATCCTTTGCGTGCATCGTGAGGCGAGAAGACAATGATGCAGACAGGAGACCGGGGCTTTCACGAAGCCTTACACACTGACTTTGGCCGGCTGAAAGTCAGACTTGTGCGTCGCTGCATCCTAGACATTTATGTCCATCTACTTGCACAGCGACTACTGACAATATTCCTCTACGTACTGGCACAAATAGCAGAAATGGCAAAGCAGGACGTGCTGACACCAGCTGATCGGAAATTGGCAGATTCAGCTGCTACATAGTTTTTCCAAGACAAAAGTACCCCTGGCTCGACTTGGCGATTGGCCACGGGGATGCAACCGAAACCTCACCATCACAGGGTGTGAAGGGATTAGCAGAAGTCGATGATCAAGCGCCATTTGGTTAGAAATGTGCAAAATCGTAAATCAAATAGCGTCCCCTGCGCAGACGACGAGATTTTCCCGAGTTCAAGGGGCACCATCCCCAAGAGCTATCATTGGGTAAGCCGGAACATTGGGAACATGCCTGTGGCTGCCGCACCTGGTCAACAACAACCAGAGCACTGGGCGCGCAGTCCACCAAGGGAAAGGGTCAAGTTTGCATCGTGCAGAAGCGAGTCCCAGCGAGCCCCACACAAAAGCCATGACTCGACCCTTAGCCTCGTGAGGCTTCTGCATGAACAGACATATTTCAACGCCCGCTTTTGCCATTTATACACGCTACCAGGATAAGACTCAAATGAACTCGTTTGAACAGTGAAATTCCTCCCCTATAGAAAGCCGGCTGCAACCACGCCAGGCGTAGTTGTCTTGGCAAGATGACCAGCATTCCGAGAACTCGAAATGCAATGAAATTGAGTTCTAGGGGTGTCTCGATTTCAAGTGCGAGTCATTTATTTTGCTCTCCGCATTTTTGCCAAGAACGACGAGGGGAAGTACGGCCCGATAGCTCTTCCACTTTCCAGCTCTCTGTTGTTTCGAAACCTACGACTTAATGGACCGCCGAACGAAAGAATACTCGGTAGTTTTTCTCGGACCCACACAAGGGGGTTGATCTCGGGCTGCTTAGCTCATGGAGCAGCGTACCTAGATCGTGGTACGTACCTGCGTCCGATTCGTCAGCCTTACATGACATCAAGCCAGTCACAGCGCAATGTCTTCCACCAGAGCTCCATTGCTAATAGGAGTGTAGCTTTGGCTTAGTGACTTGTTCCATCGCAAATGTGCTGTCCAAACGTCGAGTCGATGCCAAGTCAGCCATGCCGATGAACAAGAGATCCATGAGCGACAGCAATGCGGATGGTGCCTCCGAAGCACGATCCTATCCGCGAAAGAGGGTGTCTATTGCTGTGGGTCTTAAGCCTGGATCCCGTCCTGCCAAATCACAGGAATGACAATGAATAGTGCGAGGTGTGTCGCCTCAGAAAGACCAGATGTGATGCCGCCAAGCCGGCATGCTCCTTTTGCTCCGAGTTAGGCATAGAATGTGTCTACAAGCGTCCTGCAGAGACGTCAAGACCAGACCCGAAATCCGCAGAGCTCTCTCAAGCCTTGAAACGACTTGATAAGATTGAAGTCACCCTCGAGAACATAGCCTCAGCTGTAGGTGCGCAAACCCGACAACAGCCATATCAGCCCTCGTCCGAAGCCTCATGCTTTATCAGCACCCCTCTTGCCCTTCGCAATGAGCCAATTACGCCTTCGCCCGCTTCTGCGTCGACATGCACTACAAAGACAAGCAAGCTCCGCTATGCCTGCAAAATGCCAAATCTCCTGACGTTCAAGCATCCTCTGCCCGAGCATAGTGACTGGTCCTGGGATTGTACAGAATCATTTTTCAATGACCAAATGGATACGATAGCAGATATGCGACAGCACGTCAACTTGCCCCATCCAGACCTTGATCTCTCTGATCCTCACCTTGCCCATCTACAGAGGTCATTTGCAGACCACGTGCTGAAGTGGCTGCCCCTCTTCGATCCTGAGACAGCGTCGCAACATCTGCGCTATGCTCGGTCTACAGAATATCGCCATACCAATTCGTCGCTCTGTGTAGTCTTCCTGATATTTGCAAATGGGCAAATATCCTCCGACGGATCACTCTACTCACGTTCAGCGCATGAACTACCAGGCTTTGCTTACTATGCTCGAGGACTTTCAATACTTGACCGACTCCCTACCACAAGCAAAGACCTCACCGCTCTACAATGCCGTGTCCTAGTCGCCATATACCTCCTTTTTGCGATGCGGCCGCTTGAAGCTTGGAAGAATGTAACTCAAGCTTCTCAAGAATGCATTCTACTCCTTAGGGCCAATGTACACCAGGACGCTTCCAACGAGTACCGCGAGGCCTTTGGAAGAATATACTGGATCTGCTACATCTTAGAGAATGAGCTCGAGGCCTGCCTGGAAGTACCCTCCTCGGGCATCCGAACTTGCGAATCTCTAGTGCCACTGCCAGGCTCCCGCTATGATGAAGAAGGGATGTACTTCCTCCTCGCCCTCTCGTCGCTTCGCAAGGTCATGGTCGAAGTCCTCGATACAGTGGGCTACAAGTCGACCTCTGGCATCATCACCTACAATCCAGCAGTCGCCCTAGAATTACGAACTCAGATTGACGAATGGTGTCGCCATCTCCCAGCCCCGCTTCGATTCCAACTGGATAGCAACATGCTCTTTGACTCACGAAAAGCATACCTCCGCTGCTCATACTACGCCCTCATGGTAGTCGCGTCCTGGCCATTCGTTATCTCCCTCCCTCAGGCACCAGTCCACATGCCTCAAGATCCACAATATACGCACCAATCCATGGGTCCAACCTCTCACCCTTCCCAAGAATCGATTCCCGCAGCCCACAGCCAACACCACCAACCAACAAACGGCCACGGCACACCAACATCTGCCCCGGCCCACCCTGACCCAGATCTGTACGCTGAAGCCTCCCACCGCGCTGCAGCCCAATCCTGTCTAGATGCCTGCAGGCTGTACCTCGCCCACGCTGAAGAAATTCTCACCTCCAAGTCCTTGGTCTCCCATCTCATCGTACGGCAATATTTCGCCTTCTCGATGATCTTGCTGTTGAATTTCAGTGGTGTCGATCTGCAGGATGCCGCAAGTATGGAAGAACGAAAGAATTTGGAGGAGGCGATAAGGAATTTAGGGTTTTGGAGTGTGGTGCCCTTCATGAGGCCGAGTCTGGGGCATATGGTGAGGATTGGGAGGGCTAGGGGTTTGAGACTTGGCGGTTGAAGCAACGCACCTTTGAAGCGGGTATGTTACGATCACGCGTTGAGTATAGGAATGCGTCTGTGATTTTACAAGGTGGAGGTCATATGATGAATTACTCGAGAGTCACGTTGAAGTCTCGACGGTAGGGAGGTTGTGTTACGGTTATGGGTTGGCTATGCGATTGCAAACGGTTCTCGATCTTGAGTATCGGTAAGTTACTTTGGCGCCAAAGGTGTTTGGAGCTTTGAAGTTGGAGCGGATTTTGCCATGCGCAAGGAGGAAAAGGTCTTCGTATGCGGATATCTACTGTCGGTTGATACAGCACCCCCAGCTCCTATAGCCGATATAACTTAAATTCTGATAAGATCGCTACCGTGGGGTGAAGACTGCCCCTTTCGAAACGTCAAACCAAGTACCCATGTCGTGACCTATCTTTCAAAAGACAATTTGCTGAATGTGCCTTTCTCTGGTAGCCGGAGGTAGTGTAGGTCTTGCTGTATTTATCGCCTTTAGACAAGAAAGCGCGTGGCAAGAGGAAAGGAAGGAAGACGGCATTTCAGAGAAAGGAGAAGATGGCGAGAAATGTTGGTGTTGGATCCAAATTGAGAGACCATAACGGTTGAGAAGGGGTTAGGGGTGAGTCTGGTAATGATTCTCGTCTTTGCGCTTTTAACCTTTGACCCGAGCGGACAACAAGTTCAGCGCTTTCCAGTTCCATTCGTTGCCGAAGTCTGGTTCGACCTCATCATCTCCTTCCAAATGTCGTCTAACCCTGCCATGGTCTGGGAGAACCCTTTGTCCCCACCGAATTCATGGCTGCTCTGGCCAGCGGGCCGCTGGCGAGATTGACTTCTTGACTTTGTCTGCGGCTCTTGAGAGGTAGTCATTGTGGGTGATTGGTTTGTGTTGCTGCTTGCCGGCACATCGATCGGGGTGGTTTGTGAGGTTGGAGTAGGAAGTGATGTGAAGGGTTGCTTGTCAGCGGTCGAGTGTCTGCCGCCTACGTTGAGGCTGTGGTTCCCATTCAATGTCTCGCTGCTGCTGTTTTTGTGATCGGGGGCATTGAGCAAAGACATGAAGTCTAAATTCGCGTTGGACGTGAAGACGTCTTGGCTATGATGAGAGTTGCTCGTTTGGAACTGCCGTTCATTGGCATTTACCTCATGTGCGACAGTCGTGCTGTTCAGGAATGCTGTCGCGCTGGTTCCTGTTGGGACTGGAGAGAATGACGGGGTCTCGGCTCCCATCCAGGCTGACCTGAATTGTGAAGGGGAGGCTGGCCGTCCAAAGCCGGACATGAGTGTTGCATCGTCCATTGTAAATGGGTTTGGGTCATCGAACTTTGGCCACCCATTGTGGAGGTCTGAAGTTTCGGGATCTGCGGGGACGAGGACAATGCCATCCGAACTTGCTGACACGTGCGATGCCATTTTGGTGTTGCCGTTTCCGGAGCGAAAAAGGGAGATCTCAGGCGGTGGCGTGCTCGATGTGGTATGCCGTCGATGTTCATGGAGAAACGTTGAGGGCTGCGATATCTGTGGGGTGGCTCTCTGAGCACTCGGCCTTCCGTTACGATGTCGTTTGGCTGGCACGAAGTGATCGTCCATATCACGATCTGGCGAGCTTCCTCTTCGTGCTGGAATCATGCTCGTATATGGTTTGGAGGGCCGTGCCGCCTTCAGTTCTTGGAGCACAGCGTTCAGAACTGTCGACATTCGTTCGGCAGGCTGATAAGTCTCGCACATGTCGTCAATGGAGGCGGCTAGACATTCCAAATACTTCATGTTAGTGTCGTATGATACATGATCTTTTGGTGAGGCAATCGCTGCTATCAGCGCAATTGCGGCGGTCCCAGCGTGCTGCAGGCCCGTTACAAAGATCTTCTTGGTATCGTATTGCTGTCTATGCTGCCAGAATATCTGAGCCATCCTGCCTGCAGATCTGGTGCATGTAATCCGTGATAATGTGGCGAAATGGCTGCTTGTTTGTGAGTGCTCCCCGTTATCCGAGCCTTGGTCACTAGAGCCTGGCACAACATCATCATATTGCGCAAACTGTCGGTGCAAGAGAATAATTGCTGCATGGTATTGTTGGTGGAGTAGGAAGTACGAAAATGGCGCGCCACTGATGTTCTCTGCCGTCCACTGCAAGGGATATGGAAGTCTCGCATACCAGGTCTCAAGTTCTCGATCTAGTGCTGCCATAGTAATGTAGACATGCTGGTCAAGTCCTGCATTTGGTTTTGAAGTCTTGTCCATAATCTCTGTAATCTTTCCAGCCAACTCCATGAGGTCGAGCAGAGCTTCGTAGATCTGCTTCTCTAGAGTCTTGCTTGGCCCAGCTGGTTCCAATGTGCCCAAGCGTTCGAATTGCTGTGCGAGCCTGTATACTTCGAGGTCTTCGGGTTTCAAAGCAGTTGGCCTTCCGAGGAAGAGCGCCCAGTATCTGTCGTAGATGACGCAAGCCCATAGGGTCATGCGGCCAATCTCGACTTCGAGTTGACTCAATCCAGAGGCACTATTGTCGAGGTGCAGGCCTATGTCAAAGCACAGCCTGTTTGCCATGCCAGATATCAGCCACCCGAGATTATCTCTCCCCACGCCACACTCGAGATCACCAAGTAAAAGCAGTGCTTGGATTGATGTGACACCACCGGGTCTCTCAAGTTCATAGTCTAGCATGTACTTTGCTTCCCTATGAAGTGTGCTTTCCTTCCCAGGTAGTGAAATCTTCATAATGTCAGGGCGGTTTTTATCTGCATGCCTGTAACCCACTCCAAGAATACAAATGTGAAGGAACGGTGAGTAGAATTGCCCTTGACCAGCATTAAGCCCTTCTTCAAATGCGGCACGATGGATGACATGTATCACAGAATTGTAGTACTGCCAGAACATTTGCATAAGATAGGCTTGCGTTTCTTGTGGAAGCGTTGAAAGCACGCGCTGGGTTCGTCTTCGCTGCTCGAGAGCTTGCCTGTTGTGCTCTTCGTTCTCCGCAGCGAGTTCAGAATATACGTGGCAGTTGGTCGTCGGGCCATAGTACCTCAGTCGGCCACTCAGCTGATCGAAGCTGAGATGGCCTTTGGTCGATAGGAGTCGATGAACCATTGTGGATCTGTTGCTGCTTGAGGTTGAGTGAGCACTGTTTGCTGGACTGTGCGCATCTAAAGCGATATTGTGTTGTGTCAGATCCGGTAAGTCTGTGGGAGGCAGTTGAGGCATGGCGAAGTCGAATGAGTCGGTGTTGGTGGAATGCAGTGGTTCTTGATGACTGACCACATCTTGGCCACCGGATGAAGCTTGCCGCCCCGACTGCTCTTGCTCCTTTTCTGCAAGGAGAGACTCCAGGTGAGCTATCCTCTCATGCAGAGAATTGACATATGCTTTTGAATTCGGCTTCCTGCTTAGTTCAGTATGTGCATGGTGTCTGACCGGCAGAGTCGAGTTCATACCGTCTTTCATCATCATTCTTGATCAGGCAGGTCTGTCCCGCCGCCTCACAGGCTGTACATTGGGTCTGCCCTGCAGGTACTACACATCGTGTTCGTCTCTCTCTACAAGAGCAGCAGGCGACAGATGCACGATGGCGAGGCTTCTGGGGCTTATCTTTGTTGAGCATATTCTCTTGACGCTGGGTCTCTCGATCTTGAGCCATCGGGTCGCGATTGCCAAGCCGAATGTGATTGGCTTAGAAAATTGATTCCCAAATCGACCTTTGGATGTACACGTCCGTCATCCTCGAGATTCTCTTCTGTCAACTCGTATCTCTGCAGTACCTGGGATAACAAAGGCAAAAAGTATTCCATGACACGAAACCAAGGCCAAAATCTGGGTGAACACCTGGGGGAGAGATTGAGCTAGATGGGCTCGAATCTTGCGGGGGCCCAACCCAGACCTTTCCATCGTCCAATTGATCATCTTGGATCCATCAATCCATGGGTAAAAATCGGTGCACCAGAAGAAACATTCTCGTTATGCTAGATGTCGCCCCTAGCACCCCCGAGCTCCTCAAAGCGGAGTTCATGCATGAGAAAAAGTTTGGGAATCGTTTTCCAGGAGCTAAAACGCTAGCATCACCCCACCTGAACCACGTTTTCCTGACTCGCACACCTCCACCTGCGTAATTCAGAACATAACTAGGATTCTGTTGATGGGACCTTGAGTGGCCGACTTCCGAGGTCCCTGGATATGGACATACAGGTGTAAGGATTAGATGTGATATTACAAGACCATTTGAGGGGTGCTGTCGCGGCGCTTTGTAAAAGGGGCTTTGAAACACTCATTCTATCACACCACCAGAGCCTGCCAAATCCGTAAGTGAAGATGACAGCCTTTGAGTTCTCCGCGAAAAGCCTTCCTTCCCAGATTTTCATCAATAACGAGTATGTCGACTCCAAAAACGGCCGGAAGCTATCCGTACACAATCCGAAAGACAACAAGCTTGTCTCCGACCAAGTGCCTCTCTCGGGAGAACAAGATGTTGATATGGCTGTGGCCGCAGCAGAAGCTGCCTTCCCAGCATGGAAGAAAGTGCCTGCAATCAGAAGACGAGAGATCTTAATGAAGTTTGCAGCTTTAGTTGAGCAGCACGGTGAGGCACTGGCAGAGCTTACAAGAATAACTTTGGGAGCTCCATATGGGGCATTTGGTAAATTCGATGTCAGCATTTGTGCGGAGGTGAGAGGTTTCAGCTTCCTGTGCTGGAGATGCTGACTTGCCCAAGGCTTTCAAGTACAACGCTGGTTGGGTCGACAAGTTTGCGGGAGAAGCATACCCTCAAGAGAATGGCTTCATGCAGATAACCCGCAACGAACCGCTGGGTGTCACAGTCGGCATCGTGCCTTGGAACGGTCCCATAAGTACGACCGGTCTCAAGGCAGCACCTGCTCTGGCTACTGGGAATTGCTTTATCCTGAAGCCTTCGGAAAAGACACCTTTCGCCGCTCTTGCCCTTGGTCCGCTCATCAAAGCAGCAGGCTTTCCGCCAGGCGTCTTTCAGATCCTGTCAGGTGATGGTTCGACCGGCGCTTTGCTGGCCTCGCACATGCGCGTCCGCAAAGTCAGCTTTACTGGCTCAATTCCAACAGGCAAGAAAATCCAGAAAATGGCAGCAGAGTCGAATCTCAAGCGCGTGACTCTCGAGCTTGGGGGCAAGTCGCCTGCTGTTGTTTTTGATGACTGCAACCTCGACAATGCTGTTACCTGGTGTGTCAATGCCCTTGCAGCTAACACCGGCCAGGTCTGCTTTGCTGCGACGAGAGTTTACGTGCAGGAAGGCATTTTTGACAAGTTTGCAGAACGGTACAAAGCTGCTCTTGAGGAGCGCGCAAAGACAATAGGAGATCCGGAAGACCCTAACACTATCATGGGGCCGTTAGTGGACGAGGCACAGTTCAAGCGAGTATCTGGCTTTATCGACCGTGGTATTTCAGGAGCACAAGGGACTATATTGACAGGAGGCAAACGCGTCGGAGACACCGGTTTCTTCGTTGAGCCAACAGTCTTCCAGAACGTCGACAGCGACGCAGAAATCTATCAGCAAGAGATCTTTGGCCCTGTTTCCGTCCTGAACAGTTTCAAAACGGAGGAAGAAGTGCTGAAGAAAGCGAATGCAACCGAATATGGACTCATGGCCGGCGTGTTCACACAAGATATCAACAAGGCGCTGAGAGTGGCAAGCGAGTTTGATTCGGGTATGGTCGGGGTCAACTGTGTGAGCTTGACATTCCTGAATGCACCATTCGGCGGTAGCAAGCAGAGTGGTCTCGGAAGAGAATGTGGCCGTAATGCTTTGACGCATTTCACGGAACCGAAAACTATCATGGTGAACATGACGTACCAGTAGCTCCATAGCCAACTTCGGATCACAATGAATGACAACAGAATTTGCGACGCCTTCTCTCCAGCTCCTGTACCAAGACGAATCCCCAGTCCAGCCTGGCGGCCAGCCAATGATATCACGTCTCAGGTTGCCGAAATAGGGGGTACTGATCGATGCACGCAGAAGAGTTTTCGGTGACAACCAGCCCGAGAGAGCCAGAAGCCACCCTAAAATTTGGGTGCTGTACGTCTCCGGAAAAGCTGATCCTCTCGTTTATGGCCGGATATCGGCCGGTCTTAAGAGACGGGCAAGCCATTTAGGGAAATTGGCGATCCCAAGCAGTCAACAAGGACCCAAGTTTATAAGTCCCATAGTACCAAAATGGCAAGCTGTATACCGTCGAGTGGTTGCAACCGCCATACTCGACAACGGACCAGCTTGACCTTCTGAACAGAATGACCTCCAGTTCTCTCCTCAAAGGTGTAGCCTTCATCACTGGCGCAGCATCAGGCATAGGCAAGGCTACAGCTTATTCCCTCGCCCGGCACGGCATGACTAGGCTCGCCATCACAGACATCAACCTCGCAGCAGCTGAGAAGACAGCTGCAGCACTCAAGTCCGACTTGCACAACAAGGTTGACGTCCTCCCGCTTAGGATCGACGTCGCCGACGAGCAATCCGTTGCAGAGACGGTGTCAGCAATCGTCAAGGAATTCGGGCGAATTGATGTCGCTGTCAATAACGCCGGGGTCTCAGGCCCCTCCAAACTCTCTGCTGACCACGAATACTCGGACTGGAAGAAGACACTCGACGTTGACCTCAACGGTGTCTGGCTAACTAGCAGAGAGGAGATCAGACAGATGTTGAAGCAAGAGCCTCTTGTGCCGAATTCACCCAGGCACCCGCGAGGCACGATCGTGAATATTGCTTCTATGTATGGCATTGTCGCGACATCGTTGAGTACGCCTGTTGTGTCGTACACGGCGGCCAAGCATGGCGTGATCGGGTTGACAAAGGCTGATGCAATTGCCTATGCGCCGAGAGGAATCAAGATCAACGCGCTTTGTCCAGGCTATGTCACTACGCCGCTGCTGGAGGAGGAAATGAAGAGTGAGATCATGCGGAAAGAGGTTGAGAAAACGCCGATAGGGAGGATGGCGACCACGGAGGAGATGGGTGATCATGTTGTTTTGTTGGCCACTCCACTTGGGAGCTTCATATGTGGTGCTACTTTGGTTGCTGATGGCGGATTCACAATTCAGTAGCAAAAGGCTGCTGATAGTGTAACAGAAAGCATATGATCGTTGATCTGATAGACAAGACCTGATTCGGAATTGCTCAACTAGTAGAACACTTTGCTCCAATGCAAGTTTCCATCAAAGGGCTCCTCAATTTGAAGCAGTTAAAGCTTGCAAGGCGAGGCAAGAACATGGAAACCAGCCTATCTACAACTCGTGTCGAGAAATATGAGGTAGGCTGCTGTAAAACCGCATTCCAGAGCCCTCCATGCGAATTACGCCATGGTTCACTCACACCGAACATACCTTCGGTTGGGTTTAGCAATGAATACAGGGAGCAGAGGAGAGGCATGCCTTTGCATAGACAAAGTTTGTATTGTGATGCAACCGGACACCGAACACCTCCTCCAATACGGAGGAGCCAGCAAGCTCATAATACATGCCTCTGAAGGTGGGCTGCAAATCCATCCAGGATGTAACCCAAACGCCATGCCGTAAAGCTCCTAATCTACCTGCCATTCGTGATCGCTGGCCCTAACATATCTGCTTAGACCCTCGACATCCTGGGCTGCTGTCGCTTTGACGTCGCCATTGCCGAGGAATGCAAATCGATTCTTGTATCGATACTCATATTCATAGTCTTCCCATCTCGGATCCTTGATCGTCTTCAAAAAATGTATTGTACTGCCTGGCCACAGGTATATCCTATTCTTGATTTTGCCGTCCTTAAACCATGACCGACACTCCTCTTGCCAGACGGTGTTTTTGTGGAATTCATCAAAGTGTGCGTAGATCTCGTCGAGCGCAGACTGCTGAACTGCCATGGATTTGATTGCTTCGTGTTGCATCTTGCGCATGCATTTGACGCTGTACTCGATGGTGGTCTCAATCGAGGGGAGGAGAGTACCGTTCGACCATGTCGCGCCGGGGCCGACAATGGTGTAGAAGTTGGGGAATCTGTTTGCCTGTTAGTGTGCCGAAAAAAGGGCCCAATGCGAAACTAGTCACTTGGACTCACCTTGGTGCGGAAACACCGAAGTAAAGGTTGACACCCTCACCCCAATCGTCTTGAATCGATTTGCCTTCTCCATTCACAACCTTGAAGGCGGGCTTGAATGCAACTTTGAACCCGGTCGCGCAGACCAGGACATCAAATTTGTGCTCTTTGCCATCTTCCGTGAGTATGCCTTCCTTGGTGACTGTTTTGATGCCACTAAAGATATTCTCGACATTAGGCTGGACTAGTGCTTCCAGATAGCCATCACCAGGAGACATACGTCGGCATCCTGGAGCCCACGTTGGGATGAGCCTCTTTTTCAGCTCCTCGTGACCTGGGCCCATTCGTCGATGCATCTCCTTTGTGATAACATCTCGGAAGAGGTTCGACAACTCTGATCCTTGTCTATACATGCCGAAAAGGCCATTGATCTCAGCCTCAATTCGTTTTCGGAAATCGAGATGGTATGCCGGATTTTCGATAAACCTCTCCTTGTCGGCATCTGTGAACTTGTACTGTCGATGCCCAGGATCAACATCTTGACCCTTCGTGAGATCGTTTGCCAGGGCACCGGCACCAAAGGGAGGACTGATCCAAGTAGAGCTCCGCATGAAGACTTGCAAGTTCTTGCAAATCTTCTGCAACTGCGGCACGATTTGTACACTGGTTGAGCCGTTGCCGATGACCGCAGCTGTCTTCCCAGTGAAGTCGACATCATGGTTCCATGCTGCCGAGTGCATCACTGGTCCCTGGAAGTCATGCAGGCCTTCAATTTCAGGCCATTTCCAGTTGTTCAATATACCGGTCCCATTGACAACACAATGCGCCCAATCATGCCATTCTTCATTCGTCTTCATATCCTTCAACGTGATATTCCAAATGGCCGCCTCCTTGTTCCATCGACACTCTGTGACTTTCGTATTGAGTTTCATGTATTTTGTTGCGCCATGTCGTTCAGCAAAGTCTTCGAAGTATCGCTGGATTTCGTCTCCGGGTGCGAAGAAATGTGACCAATTCGGATTGGGATCGAAAGAGAATGTGTACAGATGCGACGGAATATCGCATGCGACACCTGGATATGTGTTTTCATACCAGGTGCCTCCAAAATGGTCGTTCTTGTCAAAGAGTGTCAGTTCCCACGAGCCAGGGACCATCATTTTTCCCATCTTGTATGCTAGACACAATCCCGAAGCACCCGCACCAACGCATGCCACTCTCAACTTTCGAGGTTTCGAATGATACTGTTGCAGAACTCTGTATTCTCCTTCTGGTGTTGCTTCCGGATACTCAAATGTCTGGGCAATGCCATTTGCTCCCGCTTCTGCGGATACCATTTGGGCATGCTCTGCCGGGCCAGCGTCTCCCATCTCGATGGCCAAAAGGAGTCAAGATAGTGAAGCGGAAAACAAAGGCGCACAGCGAAGACAAGAATGTCTAGCTCTATAGCATTTCTAACACCAAGTTTGAAGAAGGATGCAAGCATTTTAAATCGAGCACCCGTGGCATATGAGCGTCAGCGTTCTAGTCCATTTCTTTTCACAGGATGGTAAGGAATGCCAACCGCGGCAAGTCACCGATCTGCCAAAAAGGCTCCGCAATGGCATCGATCTGCATTCGAAGCTCATCCGTATGCCAAAACTCATCCCTAGCTGCACAGTTGGGATGATCCAACAGTATGTACAAGGAGAACATTTCGCGGCAGTTCGGGAGCATCCGTACGAGACGTTCGGGAAAGCTCTGCCAATGCAACCCCGCAAGACCGACTAGGGGCCAGGGCAGGTGTTTGTGGCGACACCTGTGGGCCTAGTGGGAGCCGCACGAGGGCAATCACGGCGAAGATAGATGTGGGAGTTTTGATTGTCCGAAGCCAAAGAGCACTGGGAAATTGACACTGAAGATGCAAGGTTATGATGGCCGGAGGGAGAGATAGTGGTGAAAGCGGCACACACGGATTGGGATGGAGCGGCGCGCAAATCACGTGTTCTGGCACGAACACTGGATTTGGAGATGGATTTCAAAGTCTGGCACGGTCATGCCGTATAGTTACTGCATCCTGCTTCGACCATTGCTTGATTGCCTTCCTTTCGAGCTTGCCTGAAGCCAGTCGAGGTACCTCTTCGACAAATTTCACGCCGCCAACAAGCCATTTGTGCTTAGCAACACGACTGCGCATATACTCCTGAATGCCCTTCTCAGACACTTGTCCTTTCTTGTGCTCTTTCAATTGCACATATGCTCTCGGCCACTCTTCGTTGCCCAAGGTGATGCCGACCACTGCTGCATCTTCGATGTCCAAGTTTTCAAGGAGGATGGCCTCAAGCTCTGCTGGTGCCACTTGAAGAGCGTTTACCTTGATCAGCTCTTTCTTGCGATCCACAATCCAGAACATGTTGTCTTGTACAATCGCCACATCGCCGGTTTTTAGCCAGCCATCGGCATCCAAGCTTTCCTTCGTAGCTTCTTCTCGTCTCCAGTATCCTAGGCATACCTGAGGTCCGCGAACATACATTTCGCCTGGCTCCCCTGAAGCTACCAGCTTTCCCTCGTCGTCTAGCAGTTTGCACTCAGTATTAGGATCCAGCAGCCCAACACTTCCAGACTCGTCATAGCGACCGCCTGGAACGTGGATGGCACCACAAGTGACCTCAGTCATGCCCCAGCCTTGGACCACATTCAGCTTGAATCGCCGCTGGATACTGTTCTGCAACTCTTTGGACAGAGGAGCGGCTCCACAGAGGATGTTTTGGACACTACTCAGGTCGTATCTTGCAGTCTCCGGGCGCTTATCCAGCATAATCAAGATGGGTGGCGCAACTTGAAGATGAGTGATCTGTCGAGTTTGGATGATGTTCAAAAATTCTTCAAAGACGAACTTTTGCATAATGTACACTGGGTTCGCCAGCTTCTGCGCCATCAGACAGACATACAACTGTCCTAGAATCATCGTCAATGTTGTCCTTCTTCCTAGTCAAAGATCACTCACCATAGGCATGGTAAAGAGGCAAGAAGCCAATCCATCTCTCTTCTGGCCTGCTCAGAGGCGAGTACGACGTCTCCTGATCTCTGATGAATATGGTTTGCTCGACATTCGCGATGAGATTGGAGTGGCTGACACAGACACCTTTTGGTAATCCCGTCGTTCCTGAAGAATAGTTAATGGTAGCAATGTTCCTTTTGGCCGTGGACGCCATATCATCCCATCGCCAATCCTCGCCCTCAGCTTCTGAGCCGATCATTTCTCGCCAATCAACAACGCCATCGAGAGGAGCACAGGGCTCGTCTGAAAACTGAAAGATCCTGCTCTTGGCTAATCCAACCCGCCGTCCTGCTTCGACAGCAGTTGTGACGAGGGTTGGGTGTGCAAGAATTACTGTCGTCTCTGTATTCCGAATCTGGTACTCCATCTCTGTGAGCGTGTAGATTGGGTTCGCACCGCTGAAGATCCGACCAGAGCCCACAATACCCTGGTAAGCCACTGGAACGAAAATGTGGTTTGGTGTGTATATCATCACCACTTCACCCTGCTTCACACCAAGGCGATCGAGTCCATATCCTAACCGTCTCACCCATGAGAGCATCTGTTTCGGAGAAAGTGATTTCCGCTCGTCCTTGGCATCTATCCATATTTTCTTGTCTGACACTGGTCGGCTCTTCGGGTAGAGGTAAGATAAAATATTGCTCTGCGGTATATCTAACAAAGGAAAGATGGATTTGTACGACATTCTGACTAGATCTTCGAGAGGAATATCAAATTGAATGGCCGTGACCGGATGCAGGGCGAGGCTGTCATTGGAGATATATTTACTGTATGTCGGCCGGGTAGGTGAACCCTGGCAGGTGAAAGTTTCGGGCACTTCAAAAGCTATCTGCAGTCATTCAGTGGTGCACAAGCAGCTCGGTCGGCCGAGTTGCCAAGGACCTCGGCTCGGACGCGACTCCGGAAAACAATGACCCGAGCGGACCATGTAAACCAGGATACAAACACCCCCCTCACCTGCAACAACATGGCAAGCAAATCACCAAGTTACTTACACTTCCAACTTCCAGCACCATGTCAGAATTCAGCACAAATTTCGACCGGTTTTTCAGGCTGGATGGAAAAGTGGCTTTGGTCACGGGAGGTAGGGCTTGTCGAAGGGGGAGTGTCAGACCTTGCCGCGACTGACTTCGTTATGCAGGATCTCGAGGTCTTGGTCTACACACAGCCACAGCATTCCTGAAGGCAGGCGCCAAACTTGTCATTATTACAGCTCGAAAAGCTGAAGGCGCTCAAGGTATCAATCAAGCAGTCGAGAAGCTGAATAAGCTTCCTGGAATCAAGGGTCGAGCCATTGGCATTGCAGCAAATGTTGCTCAGCTAGAGGACACTCAAAGGTTACTTGGAGAAGTGAAGAAGATCGAGCCAAAGCTGCACATCTTGGTCGCAAATGCCGGCGCAACATGGGGAGGGCCATTCGAGCCAACGCCAGACTGGTCGAGTCAGAAGATTCTTGATTTGAACGTCCGAGGAGTGTTCAACCTAGCAAGACTGTAAGAGTCCCAGTGAAGAACAAGAAGCAAGTGCAGTGCTGATTCACGATAGATTCGCGCCGATGTTGGAAGCAGCCGGCACACGCGAAGACCCAGCACGAATCATTGTGGTCAGCTCGATTGCTGGTACACACGTTCCTCACGTCGGCGACAACGGGACGATCATGTACTCCGTCTCGAAAGCAGCGGCGCACCATCTTGCCAGAAACCTAGCAGTCGAACTTGGACCACGAAACATCACGACGAATACCGTCGCACCGGGCTTTTTCCCCTCCAAACTTGCCAACGGCCTGATCGAAATTCTGGGAGGAGAGGACGAGCTCAAGAAAGCAAACCCACGTCAGCGACTTGGTATACCGGATGACATTGCAGCAGTGATGTTGTTCCTAGCAGGGCCAGGGGCAAACTACATGTAAGTCGGACCGGCCGTCTCCCTTGAAATGTGAGCTGACTCTCTGCAGAAATGGTGTAGACATTCCTGTCGATGGCGGAAGTCGGCTAGTGCAAGGAAGATTATCAAAACTCTGAGCCCTCTTCACTTCTCTTCTCTTGGCCTTGCATTTCAGGTTTCTTCACCGCAGGATCCGTTTCAAAAAGAAACAGCTAGCCAGCTCTCAGGAGATCCCCCGCAAATTCAGCATTCTGACCGACTTCTGTCTTTTCGCCCCACGCGTGGGGGAAGCTCCAGACCCTGTGGGGTAGCTATTTCATGTGGGTCTCTGGGTATGCTCGGGAAGAATTTCATGACTCGTTGAACTTCGACCTGCTCTCTCTCGGGTACCGTTTTCCATAGACTCAAATGGTATCTCCAGTCGGTTCCCCTGAACATCATGCCTGAATCGGTCAAGGGTTGAAAATGGAGCATTCCGGGCTAAGTGTGTAATGATATGCAGATATGCACAGAAGAGAAGCAGAGCATGCTTGCCTCTAGCGTTAAGCATTTCCGGGAAGGGAGTTATTGGTCGATGCGTCGAGCATGACATAACGCCAGTTCCGACGTGCATACAATACAACAATAAGGATAGGAATCCAAGACGCATAATGGTCATGGCTGAATCGGCCGGATAGCTCGTCGTCGTCCTCATAGCAACGAGCAATTGACCACATCAGTCAGTGTTGCGACCAAGGGAGTTTCAAGTCCCGATTTGATGACAAAGAGTCTGATGCCCACCATGGAGTCAACGTCCTTCACAACAACCAGGTCTCTCAAGGATTCCGCAATCTACATCTCTGTTACTATTGCCATCGTCTCAATTACCTATTTTATCGGCCTCTGCATTTACCGCCTCTACTTTCATCCACTCGCCAAATTCCCGGGCCCCAAACTCAACGCCATCTCCCCCATCCCCTCTATCCTCAGCTTACTCCGCGGCCGACTGCCCCTCGAAAACAAACAACTCCACGACTACTACAACAACAGCCCTGTTATCCGCGTCTCGCCCAACGAGCTCAGCTTCAACACTGCCCAAGCATGGGAGGACATCTACGGCTTCAAGAAGCCACCACGGAAGAACTTCCACAAGGACCCTATTCATGTCGGATCCGTTGACCCCTTACCTGGAGCAAGCACGCTCACCATGTCCGATGATGAGAACCACGCCAGGCAACGCCGCGCACTGTCTCACTCGTTCTCCACGCTAGCGCTGATCGAGCAGGAGGAGATCATCAATGGCTACATTAGCACCCTCCTACAAAATCTCGATCGTATGTGCACAGACAACGAATCCTTCAACTTGGTGAATTGGCTCAATTTCACCACCTTTGACATCATTGGCGACCTGGCCTTTGGCGAACCCTTTGGCTGCCTGGACAGGGGCCAATTCCACTCTTGGGTTGCACTCATCTACGAGACCGTCAAGGTTGGCGCTCTCGAACAGGCCACGCGCCGGTTTGCAACGGTTGGCTCATGGACTCAGAATCTGTTGCTGAACTTGATACCCAATCACGTGAGACAGCGACGGCGGAATCACCTTGCCTTCTCGAAGGAGAAGGTTCTCAGACGGTTGAATGAGAAGAAGGACACCGACCATCGCGATTTCATCTACTACATTTTGAGGCAGAAGGAGAAGAAGGGGTACGACTTACATGAGAACGAGATTATCCTCAACGGGGCGCTGTTTATTGTGGCAGGATCTGAGACGACGGCGAATCTGCTGAGTGGATTGATTGCCAGACTTATCTGGAATAGGGATAAGTATGACAAGCTGTGTGCGGAAATTAGAGGCGCGTTCAGGGAGGAGAAGGAGATTACTTATGAGGCCGCGAATAAGCTGGTCTATTTGAATGCCTGCATCGAGGAGGGCCTAAGGGTCCACCCACCCGTGCCCACGGGGCTGCTGCGAACGGTGCCAAAAGGCGGTGATTTCGTGGACGGCATGTGGGTTCCTGAGGGGACCTCTGTGGCCGTGAGCTCTTGGGCAGCAGCGCACAACGAGGTCAACTTCAAGGACTGTGACAAATTTATTCCAGAGAGATGGCTAGAGCCAGGACAGGAGGGGTATGATGCGAGGTATCAGACCGATTTGAAGAAGGGTATGCAGCCGTTCAGTTTGGGACCCCGGGGTTGCATTGGGAAGAATTTGAGCTACATGGAGATGAGGTTGATTCTGGCGAGGATGCTGTGGAACTTCGATATTGAGAGCATAGATGGGGCGTGGCAATGGAACCCAGAAGGTGAGATGAAGAACATGAAGGCTTACATGACCTGGCAGAAACCGGATTTGAATTGCAAAATCAGGAGAGTTGTCGGGTAGAGGTAATTTCAGCATGAACCCGTATCGCCTAGGGCATTGTTGTATGAGATGGTTTTGGATCGTTGTTGGTGTTCTGATTGATCTGACAAACGGTGACAATAAGACAATGCTTGGACTGAAAGACTGGAGATCATGATTGCCATTGCCTCGGACAATTGTCTGTCTTTGCAAGAAATTTGTGTATGCCTGCCAACCGTGCCATTCTTCCATGGAACCGATTCGCATTGGATCGTTGCGCTCGTGGACTTGTTGCTGCCACGAACGGTACTCGTCCTCAACCTCCAGCGTCATCCACATCCCGCTTGTCCTCCTCTTCCTACAGCCGAGCTTGTTCATCTCTGCGGTTAGTTGGGTGCTTTCTAGTGCTTTCGGCTTGACCCGGTAACGAATTCGACGTATCTTAGCTCACGTATGTTTGCAAGCAATGTCAATGCCTGGACTCGTGTGAATGTGTCGTTTGTAGCCACTCGCCAACCTTGTCGATTCGGCTCTCATGCGTGGTCATCTCCGGCTTATCTTGTAGGTCCGCAACATGGATACCTTCACATACTTTGGCTGTTCATGTCTTTGCTTTAACCGGTCCATGTTGACGGGACGACCGAGAATGGTGTATTGGCCGATATGTCGTGTTGCTCTCGATGATGCTGCATAGCTGGATACGGAATGCGATGGTTGTGCAGGATGTATGGTGTAGGCGCGACTGTGCTCCCTTGCATGAAAACAACTGGTTGTGGGGTGGCATATGACGCTGACGGTAGGTGCCCTACAGTCTGGGTGTTGTTGACCGTCAACACCTGATTCTGAATTCTAGGATGGTCATGCCGAGCCGTCGAAGAGATGTTGGGAGTGGATTGCAGCACAGCCCGATTGCTAAACCGAAGCCCATAGTAGCCCGGTTAACGTCATCCTGGAATCCAAAGACCCGTCGTTCTAGGCGTCGTCCGTGTGGAAATTACTTTTGTGGGGTTAGAGTTTGGCGCTCGCGACACCTTGTTTCCATCATTTGTGATAGAGCATGAGGATATTAGTCCAGGCACCGCCCAGCATGGCTATTGAAATGTGTCAAGCGTCTGAAGCTCAATTTCTACTCGGTGAGGAAGAGCAGAGTACTTTTGAAGCAATCCCCATCGTTGCGGCTGTTATCTTGGACACGAAGATTGTCCCATCGGCAATATGAGCACGAACAACCATGCCCTCGTGTGCGGTGCTTCAGGCATTACAGGGTGGGCCATCGTTAATCAGATCTTGAACGACTTCCCGTCAGCTGATTCCTTCAGCAAAGTCACAGCTCTGACCAACAGACCTCTACCTCCAGAGATAGCACAATGGCCAGAATCAAGGAAACTCCAAGTTGTCTCGGGACTGGATCTGCTAGAAGGGGATCAGGATTCTCTGGAAAAGACCATGAAAGAAAGGGTGAAGGATGTTGACACCGTCACCCATGTCTACTTCTTCGCATACATCATGGACCCTGATCCGGCAAAGGAAATATCAATCAATATCAATTTGCTCAAGCGTGCCGTTGAGGCAATCGAACATTTAAGCAGCAAGCTCAGGTTTGTCGTCCTACCAACAGGCACAAAGGTATTTTGCCATCTCCGAGACTATGTTGGCATCCGGCCTGCTGAATCCCTGACAGGCATATGGTGTCCACCTAATAGATGAGTTCCCATTCAAGAACGACCTTCCCATGAAAGAGACCCTGCCCCGTATACCGGAGCCGCACGCTTCCCAGATGTTCTACTACAACCAACTCGATCTCCTGAAGCAGATGTCTCACGGCAAGTCCTGGACCTTCATCGACGTCATTCCCGATGTCATCATTGGCTTCGTTCCAAATAACAACATCTACTGTCTCCCTCAGGCCCTTGCTCTTCACCTCTCTCTGTATCGCTACATTCATGGCGAAGGGGCAAAAGCGGTGTTCCCAGGAACTATGCAATCCTGGAAAATCCTCTCGAATGATTCTTCGCAAGATGTCATTGCGAGGTTTTGCATTTCAGCCAGTCTGACCCCCGACGACAAGAAATCCAGCATCGCTGGTCAATCCTTCAATGTAGCTGACTCAAACACGCCTTCCTCCTGGTCCGAGAAGTGGCCGAAGATCTGCTCCTACTTTGGCCTTGTTGGTGTTGAGCCTTCTGAAGCGAACGGCGGCTCAGGTCCTGACCCATCAGCGTTTGTGTCTCAGAATCGTGAGAAGTGGTTGGAGTTGGAGAAGAAGCATGGCTTGCAGACGGGGAGAGTCGGTAACGAGAGGACCTATGGCGGTTTCCCATATTTCATCATGACCATGTTCAATTTTGATAGGCATATCGACCTGGGAAAGATGCATAGCGTGTATCGGGAGGAGGTCAGTACGGAGGAGGCTTGGTTCAAGGCCTTTGACAGATTTAGGAAGGCAAAGATTATTCCTTAGCCTGCATCGTGCATTTGACAGCATTGAACGAACGCTTGACCGGCAGGATCTTGGGACGTTTGAACAGAATAGCTCCTTATCCGAGTGCAAAGCAGGATCTTATTCTCATTTCTGATCTCGTCTTGACTTTAATATCAAGAGTAAACCCTACCCATGGGCAAAATCCCAACATTGCCAATCTGCGCGTCAACATCTGCGAGACGTGCATATTCCAGGGGCCTACAGCTTCGCTCCAGCCCTCTTCACCTCTTTGTCCAAATACTCCCACGTAACCTCATTCTTCATCTCCTCCGACATGCCCATCTCCCTTCCCAATCTCCTCGCGATCTCCTTGTACCTTTCATGTCTCTGCCGGACACCTTCAGCAGACCGGACCTCCCCTCTTCCAACCTGGTGTCGATGAGCTGCGTCCGGCCCATCCGCAACTCTCACAAACCTCGCATAAGTCCACATCTCTGGCAGCGGCGTATGCTGCGTCAGCCCCTGCCCACCGTAAATCTGCATACACTCATCGATCACCCGTGCTGCCGTCTCAGGCACCAAGATCTTCGACTGCGCAATCACGTATTTGCCTGCTTTGTTGCCGTGGATGTCCATGGTAGCAGCGGCATTGAGGACTACAAGGCGCATAGCGTCGATCTCTAGCCTCATCTGTGCGAGGCGCTCGATGGTGCTGTCGAATTGGCCGATGAGTTTGCCTCGGGGTGTTTTGCGGGGATCCGTGGATCTAATCAGTGCATACTCGTAGGCACGTTCGCATTGGCCGATCAGACGCATACAGTGGTGGATTCTACCTGGCCCAAGCCGGCCTTGAGCTATTTCAAAGGCCCGGCCCTCACCTAGAATCACGTTCTCGACGGGAATCTTGACATTCTCATAGACGTACTCGCCGTGGCCTTCTGGCGCGTGATCGTATCCCATTATCGTCAAGTTGCGTTTCATGGTGAGACCCGGTGTATCAGCTGGAACGAGAAGTGTGCTGTGCCGTCGGTGGGGGTTGGGGTGTGTAGGGTCAGAGCAGCCCATCAGAATGTAGAGCTTGACTTCAGGGTTGTACTTGGCATTTCCGTACAGCTTGCGGCCATTGATGATGTAGTGTCTTCCGTCGGACGACTTCGTGATGCTGAGGGAGATCTGAGTGGCGTCTGAGCTCGCCACATCAGGTTCTGTCATGGAGTATGCTGAGGAGAAGTCGCCGTTCATCAGGGGCTCGAGCCATTGCTTTTTTTGAGATTCGTTGCAGTATTTGGCCAGTAGTTCGATATTTCCCGTCTCGGGGGCGTGGCAGTTCATTGTTTGAGCGGCCCAGTATACTCGGCCCATTATCTCGGCGCAACAGCTGTACTCTAAGTTTGTGAGGCCTGGGGATTCTTTGAAGGACCTCGGGAGGAAGAGGTTGAAGAGTCCTCGGGCCTTCGCCCTTTGGCGCAGTGACTTCATGAGTTGTGGTGTCTGCCAGCGGCTCTTGGATAACTGGGCCTTCATTATCGCTTCGGCTGGTATGCATTCTGTCTCGACCCAGTCGTGTACGGCAAGGATCTTCTCGACTGCTAGAGGCGAGAGCTTCTCTATCACCCATGCTGGGTAGCGGTTGAATGGTGGATTGCTTAGATCGATCTCCGGCTTCGAGGATGCCATTGCTGTGTTGGATGCCGCGTTGGCCGAGAGCTAGTTTGTCGCAACTGTGTTTTGGGTTTTAAACATTCACAGCTTCCTCGGTGAAGGTCCTTGGTGTTGAAGACGGGTTCTTATTGGCCAGATTGGGGGGCCTCGGCTGTGTACATATCCCTGTAGATTTTGCCGAGAGAGCAGTCTCCAAGCCCAAACTTACTCCTCCAGGCATAGCTTTCAGGCAACCCCTCCCTGCTCTCGACATCATCAATAGCCTGTCGCTATCCGGCCAATCTGTCACTTTTATTGGTTTGGTGTATGGCCTTGATGCAAGAGCAGGACATCATGGCAGATACAATACATACAGTCGTCGGGACTGCTGTGCTTCACCAGGCAAAGATTCGAGAGCGATCTTGACACACCAGTTCAAGCACAGGCAGTACAATTCCCCCAGCATCATGGCAGGCACCAAGTTTGATCGCAACGTCTTCGCTGATCCATGGTTGAAGGTATGAAAGTCGATCGGTGGTTGGCATAGTGGCTGACGAACATGACAGTTTCTTGATGAATTTGGGGAGTCACCAGCACTGTCAGGCACACTCGAAGATCTGCTCAAAGGATGGGACAAACTTGTTGGTAAGTTGGCCGCAAAGTACGAATTCCCACCTTCCGATGAGTCAGTCAAGACAGAACAGCACGACCTGGAGAACTTCTGGGTGAGATCATACACACCTCCAGAGTCTACAGGCCAAGAGCCAGTCGGGATCTATTTTCACGGCGGCGGCTGGGCGATGGGAAGTGTTAGCCAGGAGGATGCTGTCTGCCGCCTCCTCAGCAAAGCATGCAAAATGAGAATGACAAGCGTTGAATATCGCATGGCACCTGTGCACAAATACCCCGTTCCCCTGGACGATTGTGTGGCAGCGACGCGATGGGCACTCAAACACTACTCCCAAGGCAAGGTTGTCTTACTCGGAGGAAGTGCTGGGGGTAACCTGGCAATTGGGACAGCTCTCAAGCTCATCGATCAGGGCGAAGGCGAGAAAGTCAGCGGTGTTGTCGCCATGGCCCCCGTGACTGTTCATCCGGATGCGGTTCCTGCTGTGCTGAAAACGAAATACACGTCGTACGAGGAACATGCGGATCATACTGTCAACACAAAATCCGCCATGCAGACGTTCTTCGACGCGTACGGGGCGGCCCCGGACGACAAGTACACATCATGCCTGCTGCATCCTCGACTGAAGAACTTGCCGAAGACCTACCTTACCGAGAGCAGCACAGATACCTTACGAGATGATGCACGTTTGATGAAGGATGCTCTTGTCAAAGCTGGAGTAGATGTCAGGTACGATGCCTTCCCTGGCTACCCTCACTATTCATGGACTTTTCCTTCGAAGCATTTAGCCGAACATCAAGCAGATTTCTTTGGCAAGGTCATCCTCGCCGTCAACTGGATCAACGATCCAACTTCTGCAAAACAGTGAATGATTTAGAGATCAGCAAATGAAAATGAGACGTATCAGTAGCGACCGTTGTTTCCATCAATGTCAGCAAAGTGTCGCGGGTGCTCGGCAAGAGCAAAGAAAGCTTCCCAGACCCCGGAATGCACTAAGAGCTACTCCCGTGCACTACCTTTCGATAAGCTCTGAACGATCTCAACTCTTCTGAAGTCGGGCAGACCCACCAATACACGAGTCATTCAGTTTGCTAGGAATACTAACCATGCATGACCGGTGAACTTGACTACGACTCGCGGATATTTCCATGCACAATTGGCAGAGATTTTCCACTCGGCCGGCCCACCATGGAAGGTACCTCTCCTCGCATCCCTGGTCACCGACGGCCGTTGACGACGCCATCCCGAAGACTCAGCCTCCGCTAGATACAGAGCCATTACATGCAAGGCTCCTCTAATTAATGCCACATCTTTGGGCCAGCCTTGGGCGCGCCATTTTCCGATGAGTGGCAGAGCTCGATCATGTCGGCTAGAAGCAAAAGACAAAAGATCGAACACGAGGCAGCTGCGAACGATACTCTCTCCACTCAACCTAACAAACCGAGCACGATGGGGTCATTGGACTATTTGTACCCTCCTAAAAGGGCCATCCGTATTGGCGGCGCCAGCGGAGGGTTCACTGACCGACAACGCAGCATTATGTCCTTCGCTCGCGACAGTAACGTCGATGTCATCGTGGGGGACTGGATGAGCGAGATGACCATGCAGTGGCACGGTGCTGCGAAAACAGATCTCATCAAAGCCGGCAAAACGGGTGCTGATCGGGATGGCCTCTATGACCCATCCTTCATGAGCTCTCTGTCTCCAGCACTAACGCTTCTACAAGAGCGCAATGTGAAGTTAGCTGTCAACGCGGGTGCGTCAGACACGAAGATGCTAGCTGAGCTTATTGCCAAGACTGTACAGGACCAAGGGTTGCAGCTCAAGGTCGCCTGGGTCCAAGGTGACGAAGTCATGGACGTTGTTGAGAGGTTGTTGAATCAAGGCGAGAAATTCGAGAATATCTGCAGGGGTGGTTACCTCGAAGACTGGGGCTTCGAGCCCATTGCTGCTCAATGCTACCTCGGAGGGGCAGGTATCGCAGAGGCATTCAAGGCTGGTGCAGATATTGTAATCTGTGGTAGAGTATCTGATGCAGCTCCTACCATCGGCGCAGCCATGTGGTGGCACGGTTGGGATCGCAATCAAGACTTCGACCAGATTGCAGGTTCATTGATAGCGGGCCATTTAATAGAATGCTCCAGCTATGTTTGTGGCGGATACTACAGCGGGTTCAAGAATTTGTTCGATGGCTGCGAGAATGTAGGCTTTCCCATTGCCTCTATCAACAAAGATGGCACATTTATGATCGAGAAAGAACCAAACACAGGAGGGGAGATTTCCATTGGCACAGCAGCTTCGCAGCTGTTATACGAAATCCAAGGTCCACGTTATTATGGGTCAGATGTGGTGGCGCTTCTTGAAGGAATAAGCATGCAACAGATTGGAAAAGATCAAGTGCTGGTGTCAGGAGTCAGGGGAGATCTGCCACCTACCACAACCAAGGTTGGCATCACGGCCCGAGGCGGCTATCAAGCAGAATTTCACTATTACCTGTGCGGATTAGACCTGAAGGAGAAGGCGAACTGGACAGAACGACAAATCAGACACAGCATGGGCAAGAACATCGGTCGGTTTTCTTGCCTCAAATTCTCACTGAATGGTTGGTGTCAAGAGGACCCGGAGAACCAGGACGTTGCTACAGTCGACTTCAGGATATTTGTACAAACACGAGACAGGGAGCTTATTGGTGCAAATTCCATGGCCGGTTTTCAAAGGTGGTGCATGGAGAATTTCTTGCAGAGCGCTCCTGGTGCTAGTATAGAAAACGATCTTCGTCAGTCGACTGGTAAGGAATACTTTGAGTATTGGGCGGCATTACTACCTCAATCAGAAGTCGTCCACACCGTGCACCTCCCTTGGCTCGGACAGTCGGTCGACGTACCTCCAGCCGTCAATCTGAAGGACTACGGAACGAATTATGACACAAGACAATGGACGTACGACACTTCCATGCCAGCCGACCTATCCTCCTTTGGCCCAACGACTCGAGGTCCACTAGGATGGGTTGCCCTCGGACGGTCCGGTGATAAATCTTCGGATGCAAACGTTGGCTTCTTTGTCAGGCATGACGATGAATGGGATTGGCTAAGGTCATTGTTAACTGTACAGAAGATTAAGGAATTACTCGGACCAGAGTACAACGGTAAGGAGGTGGACCGATTCGAGATCCCTAATATCAAAGCTGTCCACTTCCTGCTCCATGACCACCTCGACCGCGGATGGTCAGCGACAAGCACGTATGACGGACTTGGTAAGAACGTTTGTGAATATTTGCGCGCTAAGTACGTCGATATACCTACTGCATTCGTCGAGCGAGGAAAGGTGTAAGAGCATGAAAAAGAAGAACATTAAAAAGAACATTGGATGTGAGGAGAGAAAGGAAGAAGATGAGATAGAAGGGCCGGAGATGACGATTTAATCAGGCTTTGGCAGGATTTCAAGGTCGCTATGTACTGATGAGATAAAGGGGGACAGCGCCCACACAAGGTTCCCGTCCCAAATCAGAGCTGCTTTTCATTTCAAATGTTTTCTCTCGTACGTTCTACGCCTTATGTTGTTGCATCCACCATAGATCTCGACATCTTGCATGCTTTCTGCTCCAGATTTCAACACCACCATAGCTTCTGCTGCCCGAACTGCTGCCTCCGTCACGCATTGCCTTACGAGAGCCTCAGCAAAATGACTTCCTATCAAATAAATGGCAAAATGTCCAGTTGCAGGTTCCTGATCCAGAGCCGCAACTTGGGAACAGCTCTGCCGGACGATACCCCAGAAACTGGCCCCAGATGATTCCCCCACTTCCTGCGCGACCATTTCCAGCAAAACTTTAGCCGGTCCGGCAACTACTGGCTGTTTTATGCAAGATGGTGCCAAACTTGGTGAGATGCCGATGCTCCTCTAACTCCTCTAACAACATGCCAATCACAAGTACGAACCCTTTTGAGGGAAATTCGCCGTGGTTCAAAAATGAGATGCGCTCACGAAAGATAAGGTTCGACTAGAAGCAAGCATTACATAGACTAGGTACACAGGGTAGTGTCGGCGGAAATAGCAAATTCGTTGACCCAAGGCAATTGCAACAGTAACGACAAAGTCGGCATCAGTCTCTTAGAAAACACGGCAGAGCTCATGTCGTTACCACTACCCACTGCCTCCAATATGGCCTCCAACTCCACTCCCATAAAGATGAAGGCAGCTCAATGGGACCCTAGACAATCTCGCGTTGTTGTCAATGAAATCCCAGTCCCAGAGCCAAAGCCTAATCAGGTCCTGGTCAAGATGGCCAGTGCCTCTCTATGCCACAGCGATATCTTGGCAATGGAAATTCCAGGTCGGACAGAAGCATTCACGCTTGGTCACGAGGGAGCAGGTTATGCTCATACTATCGGCTCCAGCGTACCCAGAGACAAGATTGACTTCAAGGAGGGCGACCCGATCGGCTTCCTCTACATCAATGGGTGTTGCTTCGAGTGCGAGGGATGTATGATCCACAACATCCATTGTCAGAACGGCACACCGGCCATCGCGGGCTTTGGAGAGTTTGGCTTCTTCGCTGAATACGCCGTGGTCGATTGGCAAAACATCTGTCTGCTCCCAAAGGAATTAGATCCAAAGAAGAGCTCTGCTATCTTCTGCGCGGGAATAACATGTACGTGGCAATCTCTCCTATTTAACTCAGAATCTTCTTGACTGACTACGTATCTAGCCCACCATGCTGTCAAATCATGCCAACTCGAACCAGGTCAAACAATAGCCATAATCGGTGCGGGCGGTCTGGGTCAACTAGCAGTTCAGTACGCCAAAGCGCTGGGCCTCGTCTCAATTGCAATTGACATTAATGACGCCACCCTTGAAGCATGCAAGTCTCAAGGTGCAAGCCATACATTCAACTCCCTCACAGACCCCGACTACGTCGCTAAAATCAAAGCTCTAACACCAAAGAATCTAGGCGTCCACGCCGCCGCAGTCTTCAGTAATGCCCCTGCGGCATACGCTTCTGCGCCAGCACTGCTGAGACCCGGGGGAGTGTGGATGTTCATTGGGATTGTGGGGAAGCCGGTTGGGGTGGATACATTTGCCCTTGCGACAGGCGCGTACAGAGTCGTAAGTGATAGCACAGGGATTCCGCAGCGGATGAAGCCGGCCGTGGAGTTTACAGCGAAGCACGGGATTGTACCGGAAATCGATGTGCGGCCCGGAGGTTTGGAGGACGTTAATGGGATGGTGGAGGAGATGATGGCTGGCAAGGTCAAGGGTAGGATGGGCGTTGTTTTCGACTGAATCAGCGTCAAGTTGTGCATGCGACAAACAAAGACCTCACGCTCCTTATTGCTTATGCGAAGACGATGGAAATTTCTGGTCTTCATCCTTCATCACCCTGGTGCTAGTCCCACTTGTGCACTACTTGCTGTACATATTGCTCATGCCAAGCGGATGGACTATGGACAACAAAGTCTGGTGGAGGAACTCTCGTATTCTTTCCCGGAAGTGCCCTGCGTAGTTTCGCTGCAAATCATTACGACTTGAGGAGTATATCAGCTGCAAATGGACCAGTGTTAGAGTCTTGATTGTCCAACCTCTCATTACCCTTACCGGTCAGCGAGACGTGTTAATGACTAGGCTTCAAATGCAACGCTCAATGCTACTCAAGAATAGCCTGGAGCGAAATCTATTGTACCCAAGGCAACATATGTACACTTGTTCGCAAGCAATACCACACGTGTGGTTCAACCTCTGACAGATGCAGCGTGCCTTATAAGCTGGCTTGAGGCTGTGTCTGCGACTCATCCCTCTTCCCCGTGAAATTTACCCCAGTAATAGTCGACCTGTCCACAGTGCCATGTCCCGTCAACAGCTCTCTCCTCCTTCCCCGACTCATCAATGGCCCATCGTCCACCTCCCTGATATAATAAGCCCAATCACACGTCTCATCGACCTCAGTCTGAGAGTATCCATTGCCCAACCATGTATATCTGTTCCCATTATACTTGACCTCAAAATCATCCCACCTCAATTCCTGCAGAGCCTCCATGTAGTGGAGTGTTGAGCCAGGCCACAACGCGGTTACGGGTGCATCCGCCTGATTCGCCTTGTACCAACTCCTACATGGCTCAGCCCAGACAGTGCGCTCCATGAACTTGTTCTTGAACTCAATGAAATCGTCGATGGCCTCTTGTTTCGGAGCAAAGCTGTATATGTTGTTGCATTGGTACCTGTCAATAACTTGGAGCATCCAATCCGCCTGGGCTTCGATTGCACACAGCACAGGGCCATTGCCAATGGGACAATTGGGTCCTAGGAAAATGAGATAATTTGGGATATCAGCCGCCGCAAGACCAAAGTAGGACCTTGCTTCTTTGGCCCATGAGTCTTGGAGGTTTGTGCCGCTGGGGCCGATGAGCGGGAAACGAGGCTTAAAAGATGTATCGAAGCCGGTGGCGCAGATGAGGATGTCGACGGGATACTCATTTCCATCGTCGCAGAGGCAGCCATTCTCAGTGATCTCTTTGATTCCGCCGTAGACTACGCTCACGTTTGGCTTAGTGAGGGACTCGAGGTAGCCCACACCCGGTGTGAGGCGGCGGCAACCCACGGGCCAGTCCGGGAGGAGTTTCTCCTCCAGAAGCTTATCGGAGAGCTTCGTGCGCATTTGCTCGAGCATGTAAGCTCTGGTGTCGTTCTGGGTAGCGGTGTTTTTGAGGAAAAGAGAGAATTGGCCATTGAGGCCCGATTCTATGTTTTTGCGGTACTCAAGGAGCTGGCCGGGTTTGGTGGCGAAGTCGTGGAGTTCTTGAGGCGTGTAGATGTGTTGTTCTAAACCTTGGACGGGGGAGACGTAGGTCGGTTCACGGATGAAGGTCGTTACTTTGCGGACATGTGGTTGGATTGTGGGGAGGACTTGGATGGCAGAGGAGCTGGGAGGGTTTGTGAGAGACTGGACCGGAGACGGTCAGGGTTGCTTACCCGTTGCCAATTAGTCCAACATGCTTTCCTGCCAGGTCGACGGTTGTGTCCCAGTTTGCAGTGTGCAAAAGCTTGCCTTTGTACCTTTCTAGGCCTGGAATTTCTGGCCATCTCCATGCGTTCAAGATTCCACCAGCGTTGACCAAGATGTCACACCAATCCGAGAACTCTCGGCCGCTAACAAGGTCTTGGATTCTGACATTGTAGCCGCCTTTGTCATGGTTCCAGGTTGCGCCAACAACTTGATGACGAGTCTTGCAATACCTTCTCAGGTTATACTTCTTTGAGAATGTGTCGAAGTAATTGTAAATTTCACCGCTGCCAGCGTACACGGCACTCCAGTCGAACTTGGGTTCAAACGTCCATGTGTAATTGTGAGCTGGAACATCGCAAGCACATCCGGGATACCTATTCTCCCACCAGGTACCAGCAACGTCTTCATTCTTCTCGTAAACTACGAGCTCGAAATTTCGGAAGCTTCGCTGGAGCTTGTAGGCGAACAAAAGACCGGAGGCTCCAGCACCAATGCAGATGATGCGAAGGTGCTTTTCATCGTGGATGGGTCTGCTCAGTCGTCGCTGAACGTCGCTCATCTTGCTGCTTCGATCTTGTCGAGGTAGGAGTAGGTCGGCCATGTCTGAATGATTGCTGAGTAGTTCTGAACAGTTTGTTGCACTGGTCCCAGACGTGACAAAAATGTCGAGTTTTTGTTTACGATGACCCAAACGGCTCGCCGGTCAAGTGCCGCGGGTTAGGGGAGTCCTACAGCCCCGGCCATTTTGATGCGTAAACTCGGCTATCGGAGTCCAGGAGGCATAAGGCACCAAAAGCTCCGAGCGTCAAGGTCAATTGAACCCTGCGCCGCCATTTTCGGTTTTGGGTCTCGGAAGCCTTATCGTGGGTCCTCCAAACAATAGGGTTCTGCAAATCCGGGGAAGATGTTTTCAGTTCGAGTCATGCAGAACTTCAGCGCACCATAAGGTTCGAGGATGCTCGGCCCGATGATGTCTCCAGTGGTCGAAGTCATGTGACGCCAGTTCCGACAGTAGGTCGAGTCATAAAGTGTGGATGAATCTAGAGAAGTGGAACATCTGCATGTTTCGAAAGCTTGTTGAACTAAACCTGCTTCAAGCGGAAGGGAAACCTGGTCGATGAATATGCAATGCCGTAAGCAGTCGAAAAAGCCGAACTGTGAGGAAGATTTTCCGGGCCCTGAAAACCCCCTTCTCTGCCCAATTGCATTTCAGAGCAAAAAGGATACTAGGTGGAAATCACGTTCTTGAGGAGCAAGACGAAGTAGATGACAGCTCTTCCCTTCCTTTTCTCGTAGCCACAAAGGTCTGCAAAAGTCGACATGATGTTGTCCTCCTCGAAGTGCGGAAAACAGTATGACCGTGCAACTCAATCAACGCTGCTGAACGCCGTCCTCCCAGATCCCTCTATCTTGAGTGTTTTGTAGACCTGAACGCCTAGGATGCCGTAGATATGTGATGATGCTCTATCATGGGTATCATGCCATCGTTTGGTTGTGTGTCGTAGGTTAAATTCAGACCAGTAGTACAGCATTCAAACAACCGTCGTTTTCCGGGTTGTTTGTCACCTGTGCCCACTTCCCCCAAACGACTTTTCCACCGGCTGTGACCAGGCCCATTTCAGATACGTTGACTTCTATTATGGTTCCCTTGGTCAAAACTCCTAGTTGCGTGTAAAGAGAATTCTGGGGATTCTTCTTGACGCCCAAGATAGGTAGCTGCACGGTGACGCCGAGTTCAGGATGTGTGACATTGGCCTTCTTGTATCTCAGACCCATCGGCCTGATGAACCTTTCATACTTGACCGGTCGTCTGGTGAAGTCGGGACCAACAAACGTGGGCTTGGTGATCATTCGCTTCCAACTCTTCTTGGCCGTTTTCTTTCCTGTCTTGACCACCTTGAACATCTCCTCTTCACTGATACCCTTGACTTTGGGGAGAGGCACAGAAAACTTGGCAGCCTTCTCAGCTCGTTTGTTCTTGATGGCACTCGACAGGGCCTTTGCATTATTGGCCTGTGACCGATCCAGCAGATAGTTTGGCAGAGGAGTAGATGACGGCTCGGAGGGTGCTGCAGATTTGACGTCTCGTTCTTCTTGGGCCTTGATCTGTTTCTTCATCTGTATCTTCTCTGCATGGCGCTTTTTCTGGTGGAGTTTCGCGCGTAGTCCTCGTAGTTCTTGGGCCTTCTGTGACATGGAATGACCCTCGCGGGCTTCTCGTTTCCGAACGCGCTCATCATGGTCGAGTCGCTTGCCGTGCTGCTTCGTCCAGCGCTCGATATATTCGTTCTGAGGCATCTTGAAGAAGGTGAGGCCTCAAGGAATGTAGTGGTCGGGATAAACGTTGAGGTGGGTTGGCCATGGCAATGCAAAAAAGTCGAGGCGGAAAAGTTTCAAGGCTTATCGATTGTCACGTGACGACCTGCATTCCGCCGGCGAGACTCAAATTCAGGATAGTTACGCTGCCATTGTGAAGGAGCTGCTTCCATGCGGAACCCATCGCTCACGCATCGATTGTCGACCTGCCTCGCTGCTATTTTCTAAATCGACCCTAGTTCTGCCGCCCAGGAGGCGTCAGTTGCCAAAATGTGCCGCATCTGCGGGCGCATGGTGAAATGCATTTTTGACACGATGCCGTCAAGAACATTGTCGAGGCCCAGCAAAACAGCAATTGCATCGACGTGGACGAAGAGCATACGGCCGCAGAATGTACGGCAAATATGGTCAAAAGCTGGAGCGCCTCGATACCAGCGGTTAGAAGCAGCATCGATACAGCTTCCCTTCAGGTCAACCCTCCACACTACAACGAGGCAGCAAGCTGATGTCCAATCCTCCATACCAAACCCCAGCAGCAGCGCGGCTCCCTTACCACCCTCCATGTTAGATTCATCATCAGAAGGAAAGGCTTCCGTGGTGACGATAACCACCACGATATCTGCTCCCGAAGCACAGAGTCCGTCCGACAGCAGTCCTCTCGTGTTGTCCAAATCCTTACAACAATTGCTACCAGCCCTAAAGGGGCAGACACCACACTACATCACCGCCCATATACATTCCTTCCCCTATCTGCTGACCGAAGGCGACACACTGCGCTTGCCTTTCCACATGAAGGGCGTCTCACCAGGCGACGTTCTTCGCTTCAATCGAGCTTCTCTTCTCGGCTCACGCGATTACACTCTCAAAGCTGGCTTTTCATCTCCGCAGCATTCCTCTCCACCTCATGTTCGAGGCGAGCCATTTACCAACAAGCGACGGACCGGCGAGCCGAGCTACATCGACGAAAGACTGTTTGAGTGCCGCATGCGCGTAATGGGTCTGGACTCAGGCCCCATGATGATCAAGGAGAAGAAAAAGAGGAGGAACAGGAGGACAAGAAGAGTGGCAAGCAAGCATAAATACACTGTCCTGAAGGTCATGGAGGTCAGGGTGAAGAGTCTGGAAGAAATCATGAGCCATGAAGGCCAGCAGGTGGTGCTCGAGTAATGTGGTCTGCCAAGGGGCATGCTCTCCATGTTGTATATCTTTCCTACCTCCTTATGCGGCCCACACCAGCTTGCACGCTGATATGCGGATTGAGGAGCGTATGTCTGAACATTGTACACAGTATTCCGACGCAGCAAACATCGTCGCTTTGTTTTCTCCTTGAGCTGCTTGATGAAGATTGGCCGCTGCACTTGTTTCTTGACGTCGTTTGTCAGCTCACCATTATGAGAACACATTCATACAGGACTGGTCGATGCTTACAAGGCGCCATGAGAAAGCCTCACAGCTGCGAAGCCTGCTCGGACTTGTCCCCAGAGACAAAATGAGGCCAATACACTGTGGTGTTTGTACGCTTGAATTGACACCCGAATACTCTCTCGGTCGCGTACCATGTGTCTGACCGACAGCCTTGGCAGTCTGCTGTATCTCGACTATTAGCCGAAATCTTTTGCACCTGACATTCAAAGAAATCATTCACGATTGTTTTCGAAGCAACAGCAATCGATATCACAAGGCACCCCGAGCAGAGCCCGAGAAGATGCATCATTTTGGCGCCGTTGTTCAAGCACAGGTCCTCCTTATTACCTTCTGCTGCAAAGGCATCCCAATGTCCTAATCAGCCTAAATTCCACCAATGCCATGCCTGACAATGTCGGTCCTTAATGAAGCGAAACAACCAAACCTGGGAACGGTACCACCCCAATGGGCAACTTGTAACGCGGAGCACATGGCTTTACCCCAGACTTTTCTCCGGACTGATTGTCCGTGCTGAAAGCAGCATTGTTTTTTTTACTGCACACTAGCCATCGCCGCCAGTCGCACCAGCTACTTAAGAATGCTGCAGTCCCTCTCAGTTCACGAGGCCGAACTCGGTTCTCTCCTGTTTGTGCTATGACAACAACCGTCGTGATCATGGTGACAGAAACTGAGGTCAGAGTTGAGAAGGCTGCTGCTCATGAGGTCGAAGACAAGCTTGGCGCCGATGCCATCCTTCAGGCCAAGAATGCCTCCGACGAAGAGCACAAGCAGACCTTCGTGCAAGCCCTCAAAGCAAACCGCAAGGCTGTTGCATGGTCCGTGGCAATTTCTCTTTCTATTGTCATGGAAGGCTATGACACGATCTTGATGGTGAGTGGACTATGAATCCCATGTGTGGAGGGCGCATGAAACTTACATGGCATAGGGCAACTTCTTTGGCTTTCCCGAATTTCAGAAAAAGTTCGGTAAAGACTATGGCGGTGATATAGGCTGGCAGGTTTCCGCTCCATGGCAAACCGGGTTGAACATGGCAAGCACGTGCGGCGCCATCATTGGTGAGTCTCATCGTATGAAAAAGTGCTTCTACTCGCATTTCTGACCCGTGGCAGGGGCACTCATCAATGGCTACGTCGCGTCCCGCGTAGGATACCGCTGGGTTATGATCTATGGCATGGCCTTCATGAATGCTTTCATCTTCGTCGTGTTCTTCGCACCAAATGCTGGCACTCTTGTCGCAGGTCAAGTGCTGTGCGGTCTCACTTGGGGTGAGGATGCCCTACACATATGTCCTCCTGGATCTCATCAATACTAACGCGGTGAAGGTGTCTTCGCCACTGTCGGTCCGGCTTATGCATCAGAAGTCTGTCCCACGAATCTGCGTGGCTATCTCACAACTTACGTGAACCTTTGCTGGTGAGCCACTGCTCGATTGATATCTATTCCTGCTGAAAATGGGTTCTAACATCGGTACAGGGCAATTGGTCAACTCATCGCGGCAGGTGTCTTGTACGGCTGCTTAGAACGGACGGATGAGTGGGCGTACCGTATTCCTTTCGCCATCCAGTGGGCCTGGCCTCTTCCCATCATGGTCATCTGCTGGTTCGCCCCCGAAAGTCCATACTATCTTATTCGCAAAGACAGACTTGAAGAAGCACGAGTCAGCATTCGAAGACTTGGCGGAGACAAAACGGACGAGCAAATCAATGCACAACTGGCAATGATAGTCCACACGAACAAGATCGAGAACGATTTGCACGCCGGAACGACATACTGGGACTGCTTTAAAGGCACAGATCTGCGTCGAACTGAAATTGTTTGTCTGACATTCATGGGTCAAGTATTGTCCGGAAGCTCATTCGCTTACTCGCCCACCTACTTCTTCACGACGGCCGGTATGAGCACTGACAACGCTTATGAGCTGAATGTCGGCGGCACAGCTATCGCATTTGTCGGCACTTGTTTATCTTGGTGTCTGATCACCTACGTCGGACGAAGAACCCTCTACCTGACTGGCCAAGCGACCCTTTGCGCGCTGCTCCTTCTCATTGGTATCCTCAATGCGGCAGCTAAATCCGATGGCTCCCTGTGGGCACAAGCGGCCCTCTGTATCTGTTGGCTCTTCACCTACTCGTTGACAGTCGGGCCTATCGCGTACGCCATCATCTCAGAGACGAGCTCCGTTCGGCTTCGGCCACTCAGTGTAGTCTTGGCACGAAATGCGTACCAACTTATCAACATTGTCTCTCAAATTCTACAGAGCTATTTCATGAATCCGACTGCGTGGAACGCAAGTGGAAAAACAGGCTTCTTCTGGGCTGGTACAGCTGCGATCATCTTCACCTGGGCATTCTTCAGACTGCCAGAATGCAAGGGAAGGACCTATGAAGAGTTGGACATCTTGTTCGCGAACAAGGTTTCTGCGAGGAACTTTGCCCGTACCCATGTGGATGCTTATGCCAACAGTAGCCAGATCGCGCATGAGGTGCACGAGGCTGACAGGAAGGAGTAGAATTGAGTGGAGGCTGATCTATTGTTCAAACGGCGTTCCACTGGTATGAAACTCAATAGCACCGGCTCAATGTGATCATCTACTCGGTCAAAATTTCTCTACCTACCTAGCATGACCCTACCTCCACCCCCACCGGAAGCTATTGCCTAAGTCTCGGTCTCCCCAAACTTTCGCCTGCAGTGCAAAGAGTTGTGAAGAGTAGCGTTCCGATCCGAAAGAGAACGACTGCATTGCCATTTAGGCTAAACTCGACAAAACAAGCTTAGAGATTTTTGACCGCATCAGACTAGAGCATCTGGAGCACTTCATTACTACATCCTCGCGATGAGCTGGACCGAGCCATGTACCCAGGTGCCATGAACACAGCACCATCCTTGGTTCTTAGTGGATCTAGTTATCAGGAAGTTAACACTTAATGCCTTGTATCATTGAAAGTTAAGAAGCCAGGTAGGTCAGCTTGGTGAGACGCTTATTGCATCTATTAGATTGGATTTGAAGCAAAGAATCAGGAAACCAACTCCCAGACCGGGATCTACACAACCAAAATCTCAACCGCCTGAAGCAACGAATTGCACTCACCGAGCAACAACCACTCTCAACATGCTAACCTCAACCCTCCAGACACTAACCTTCACACAAGATTCGCAAACCCTCCAAATCGAGCCCTGGGGCCCGCATGCCCTCCGCATCAGGTGCACCGTCAGCCCATCCCTCCCACCACAACAATGGGCCCTAACAGAACCCGTCCCCAAGTCCCACCCTACAATTTCCTGTCCTCCAATAGACAGCCAACCCACCCTCCCTGCTCCAGGGCAATACACAATCGAACCTCTCCCGCTCTGTTCCCCGGCAACACTAAGCCACGGGAACTTGACCGCAACAATCACGCCCCTAGGCAACCTTACCATCCACGACGCTACAGGTTGCCCACTCCTGCTCGAGAAGTACAGGACAAGAGTCGACCCCTTCGCTCCTGGCGCAAGCGCCCTCGAGGTCCCCAGCCGTGAATTCAAGCCCATCCCCGCCTCAAACCTGTACCAACTAACGTACCGTCTTGAGTCGCTGGGTGTCCATGAAAGGATCTTCGGCGGCGGCCAATATCAGCAGCCCAATCTTGACCTGAAGGGATGTGATATTGAGCTCGCACAGCGGAACTCGCAAGCATCTGTGCCCTTTTTCGTGAGTAGTCTGGGTTACGGGATTCTGTGGAACAATCCTTCGGTAGGGCGCGTTGTGTTTGGACGCAACGGCACAACGTTCGAAGCCTCCGCCACTGAGGCGCTCGATGTATGGATCGTGTGCCCGCCGTCGTCAGAGGGGAACGTGGCGAAGAAGATCCTAACGTTGTACGCCGACGTCACAGGTCATGCGCCTCTGATGCCAGAGTTTGCACTAGGGTTCTGGCAGTGTAAGCTACGCTATCGGACACAAGAGGAGGTTCTGACTGTGGCACGGGAGTTTAAGCGAAGAAGACTACCGCTCAGCGTCATTGTTGTTGATTTCTTCCATTGGCCAAAGCAAGGAGACTGGAAATTCGATGCGGACTTCTTCCCAGATCCAAAGGGGATGGTGGACGAACTGGAGAGGATGGGCGTAAGGTTGCTGGTGAGTATCTGGCCTACTGTGGATAAGCGGAGCGAGAACTATGCCCGGATGCATGAGCGGGGACTGTTAATGCGTGTTGACAGAGGGCTGAGGGTCGCAATGGATTTCATGGGGAATACGGTGCATGCTGACTTTACACGGCCGGAGGCCAGAGGGTTTGTGTGGGAGGTGTGTAAGAGGAATTATTGGGATATCGGCGTGAGGCTATTTTGGCTGGATGAGGCAGAGCCGGAGTATAGTAGGTATGATTTTGAGAATTATCGGTACTGGGAGGGGACGGACCTGGCGGTCGGGAATGTATATCCTGCCCGGTATGCGCAGGCGTTCTGGGACGGCCAGGTGAGTGCTGGACAGGGGAGCGGTGAAATCGTGAATTTGATTCGGTGCGCGTGGGCGGGGAGCCAGAAGTTTGGGACATTGGTGTGGTCAGGGGATATTGCTAGCTCTTGGAGCTCCTTCCGGTGTCAGCTTGCTGCAGGTTTGAATATGGGAATGAGCGGGATTCCTTGGTGGACAACTGACATTGGGGGGTTTCATGGTGGAGAGACCAAGGACCCGGCATTTAGAGAGCTGCTTGTTAGATGGTTTCAGTGGGGATGTTTTTGCCCTGTCATGCGGTTGCATGGGAGTCGGGAACCCATTCAGCCGAAGTTGGGGGAGGGAGGCGGGAGTGACTGTCGGTCGGGGGCTGATAACGAGCCGTGGAGTTTCGGCGACAACAACTACCCGATCTTGGTGAAGTACATGAGGTTGCGGGAGAGGTTAAGGGGGTACATTGGAGGGCTGATGAAGGAGGCAAGCGAGCAGGGCACGCCAGTGATGAGGCCGATGTTTGTCGAGTTTCCCGATGACAAGCATTGCTGGTCGGTTGAAGACCAATATATGTTTGGTGGCCAGTACCTCGTTGGTCCTGTCATGGAGCCAGGTTTGAAGGAAAGAAGCATCTATCTGCCGAATGGTGCCAATTGGGCATTGCTAAAGGTCCATGAAGATAGCGAGGAGCTTTCGGGTAAATATCAAGGGGGAAAGATCGTCGAGCTTCAGCTGTCAATTGAGGACATGCCAGTCTTCGTCAAGACGGCATGAAGACTAGTCACAAGCAACCATCGGATCAGTGTGGGAAGCCCCAACTCAGAGTGAAAGAGAAAACATACAAGACTGCTGGAGAGTAGGTCTTGTATGCTTACCAATGCTATCGGTTTGCGGCTAGAAGCGAACATTGTCGACATCAAGTCCGAATTGAGGACAAGTACAAACGCCATAACCAGAAGCCGTCGTGGTTGCTGCTTTGCGGCGAGATTCTCTACATCTGACTGAAACGAGAAACTCGGCGGTCTGACCGAACAGAGCCTGGCTCTCTGAGCCATCCCGAGATATGTGAGCATTTGGATACACGTCCTCAGCAACTCCATGTATTGTGATTATGGGTTTCGGACAGTCCGGACTGAAGAAGTGAAAGTTGCTGAGGAAAGCCAACACCGGCCGATGAGGTTATCAATATGCATTCGATATAGTTTGCAATGCAAACTCCGCATAGACGCTATATGACTGTGCGTCAAAATCATAGTCACATTCTGTACAAAGTTTCATACATCTGGTATCACGGGTTGCTTTTGAAACAGTCTTTGGAGCACATGACAGTCTAGTGCTGGCTCCATTCAATAGTGTTGAGGTCAATGCCTTCCTGCACCAATTCCCACAGCGGACTCAGTTCTCTCAAGAATTGTACCCGCTCGCCGACTGCCTTCAGCACATAGTCGACCTCGCTAGTCGTTGTGAAACGTCCAATACCGAAACGAATGCTGCTGTGTGCGCTCTCATCACTGCTGCCTAACGCTCGTAGGACGTAACTGGGCTCGAGTGAAGCGGATGTGCACGCCGAGCCGGAAGAGAGAGCGATGTCCTTGAGTGCCATGAGGAGAGACTCGCCCTCAACATAGGCAAAGGACACGTTGACGCAGCCCGGATAGTGCCTCTCTCGGTCGCCGTTCAGGGTTGTATGTTCCATGGCGAGCAGGCCGTCGAGAAGGCGCTTGGAGAGTGAAGAGATGCGTTTATGGTCGTACTGCAAAATGAGTCAGCAATAACCCTACACAACACCTGTGACGCATTGTGATCGGATAGGCGAAGGTCAGAACCCCTGCTGTCGTAATCAAAGCAAGTGACAAGAAGCTTGAGTCAAATGCTCAGAAAGCCATGCATGTTTTAAGCAGCAATATAATCATATGAAAGGAAAGAGGGGATGCGCAAGGACGTTGGACTCACCTCCAGCTCTTGACTTGCAATACGGCAAGCCTCACCGAATCCGACAACAAGATGTGGCGCCAGGGTACCACTTCTCAGACCTCTTTCTTGGCCACCGCCAGAGATGATTGGATCGAGTCTTACACGAGGTCGTCTTCGAACATAGCAAGCGCCGATGCCCTTGGGGCCGTAGATCTTGTGTGAGGATATCGACATCAGATCGACATTCCAGTCATTCACATTGATTGGGATCTTCCCAACCGCTTGGGCACCGTCTGTGTGGAAGTATATCTTCTTCGATCGACACAACTCTCCAATCTCTTTCACTGGTTGAATGACGCCAATTTCGTTGTTGACAGTCATGATGCTGACTAGCATAGTATCCGGTCGAATGGCAGCTTTGAGCTGATCGAGTTCAATCAAGCCGTTGCTGTTGACGGGAAGATATGTGACTTCATATCCCTCATCCTGCAAGTGTCTGCAAGAGTCGAGTACACATTTGTGCTCCGTCTGACATGTGATGATGTGTTTCTTCTTCCCTCCTCGGCCGAAGAATCTCGCGACGCCCTTGATGCTCATGTTGTTGGATTCCGTTGCGCCGCTGGTGAAGATGATCTCCTTCGGGTCGGCTCCAATCAATTTCGCAACGTGTTCTCTTGCTTGATCTGCAGCCTTCTCTGATTCCCAACCATATGCGTGGGTTCGCGAGTGAGGGTTGCCATACATGCCCGTTAGATAGGGGAGCATGGCATCAAGGACTCTCGGGTCGACGGGGGTGGTGGCTTGCGCATCAAGGTATATCGGTCTTGTGCCTTGATCCATGATGGTTGCTTGTTTCAGAATTCCTGCCGCGGGGCTCATGGCAGTATCGCCGGAGACACCGGATTCTAGAGATGACTGTGATGGTAGATTCCCACTTTGCTGGACGAACTTTTTTTGGTCTGTTCGGATTGCCGACTCGACGTCGGAAACTTGGGCGCTCTGAGACTTAGATTCAGATACATAGTGTCGACGTTGGCAGGCGACGTTGCTCGATCGGACTGCCGCTCGAAATTGTGACTGATGAAGCGACGAAGCCGCCCTTCGAGAGCATAGTCTCGAAGCTTGCCTCACAGCTGCTGTGGCTGGTCCTGACATGGTGACGATAATTCAGCTTAGATACTCAATAAAGAGGTCCAAGACGATATGGGGAGGTGCAAAGAGGATGGTGGCTGTCAGGCGAATGTAATTACTGATGGCACAACAATTATGGGATATTGCGAATTGATGAAGCACATCGGCCAAGGTCATTGCGGAGATAATTGCGCCCTTTCGCTCTCTGACGATGTTCGGCCGACCTACTGTCTCCGACGTTTGTGGGGTCTTCCATAAAATCACGTGTGGCATAAGCCGATGAATTTTCGCCGCCAGCTCTCAGCCATCTTCGTGAGCCTTGTGCGGCATTGGTTACATGTGTAACAGGCCGTTTGCACTTCACCAAGAGCATGTAGGCATCCCTATTGCTTACGAGAGTCCAACAGACTCCTATCTGATTCAACTTGACGCCTCACGAATCCTCGAGCAGGGCCTCCATAAATACCCGGATTCAGTTTCAGACGAGGAGACTCCGTATTGCATCCGTCGCGTCGTCAGTTCATCATCACGTTGACCACCCATGTGTCTGCCAATATCGTGGGACCCTTTGTTCGATGCTGCGTTGGTGAACTCCGGCTGGAAGGCGAGCGATTCCTAGTTAGCAACCGAGTCACCAGAGAAGCCCACGAGATATCTCTGTGAGCCAGGCCCAGCATATTGCGAAAAGATGAGAGGTTGCTTTTGTGTTGTGCTGTTTGGCGCTGAGATTTCGCATCTAGCTTCTTCGGCTGCGTTGTCGAGGAAGACGAAGTGGTTGAACACATACAGCAGATTAATTTCGGGTAGGGGATTGGCCATCGCTGTGGGCTCGACTGCCATGGCTCGCATCAGCATGGCGCAGAGTCTTCCTTTTCGGACCTCTTTTCCCGCGCACACGCTCGCGGGTGCATGTCAGGCTCGAAACTATGATGGATGCCCAGGGGAGCCTCTGCATCGCACTCCGCGCTGAAAGCACTGGTCACAAGGTGGCTGCTTTGTGGACGATCGCATTCGTTCGGCCCCGTTGAGCAGCCATGCAGAGCAACTATTTCGACAATGTGACCAGCAGCACAGCTACAAGCGACTGCTGCGAGGGAGCCCTGCGCAGGAATGGGGGGGATGATTGTAGGATCTAGTGGCTCGTAGCTCGTACGACTCGATTCTGTGAATAAACTAGTTCGCCGTGCGGAAGCAAGTCAATGTTCGGCCGACTTACCATTTCCGTAGCCTTGTGAATCCATAAAATCACGTGTGGCAGGCTCAGGCAGTCAGGCAGTATCGGCATAACATACAAAGGTTCCGTGCACAAATATGCTTTGGGGGCTCTTTTACGCAGCTTCTACTTTGACTGCTGCTCAGAAAGGGGTGGCTTGAGGTCAGAAGTCTTTGTCAATCAATGTCCTCCAGTTCTGCACGTCGTCAGATTACTTCGAGCCACTTTCTCTCACAGGCTAGAATGATTCGTAGTAGGCTCTGCTCGGAAGCTTAAAGATCGTACACAGCCACGGGCTTGGGACGTACGTCATTCAGCTTGACCTGCGCCGCGGATTCGGATGTCGACGTATGCGAGGCCCCCAAGCAGGATGATTAACACGGCAAACAGACGGCCTATTTGGACTCTCTACTCGAGAAACTACATGATCCACCGGCCTCGTCTTTCAAAACAACTCTTTGTTTGGGTCAGTAATCTCTCAACTGCTTCCGTCTGATATTCTACTCCACCATCCTCTTCAACTCGCATTACTTTCCTGTCCCACACATTCTCCGGCGCAGTCTTCATTGCCCTGTTCGCAGTGGTCACGAGTAAATTGCCAGGTGGCGGGGCAGAATGAGTATCAAGGGTTTCACGAAGAGCATAACAAGAACTCCTCAGCAGTTCAAGCAAAGGTTCAACATTGGAGACATCACCAAAGATGCCATCTTCATCGACGCCGAAAGGCGGTTCCAAGAGCTGGAAACAGAAACCAAGAAATTGCACGATGAGTCCAAGAAATACTTCGATGCCATAAATGGTACGCACCGCCAACTCGGGTAGCTGGTCTTGGTTAACATGCGTCAGGTATGCTGGACCACCAAATTGAATTCTCCAAAGCCATACAAGAAATCTACAAACCCATATCTGGGCGCATGTCCGATCCGAACTCAATCATACCAGAAGGTAACCCGGAAGGCATAGAAGCATGCGAACAATACGAGTCGATAGTGCGCGAACTCAAGGCCACCCTGCAACCCGAACTGGAAATGATCGAGCAGCGCGTCATCGCACCAGCAGATCAGCTGCTCGAGGTGGTCAAAGTCATCAGGAAAGTCGTGGTGAAGAGACAGCATAAACAACTCGATTACGATCGACATCGCGCCACGTTGAAGAAACTGCAGGACAAGAAGGACAAAACATTAAAGGACGAGAAGGCGCTTTACAAGGCAGAAAACGATGTCGAACAAGCAACCCAGGATTTCGAATACTTCAACAACCTCCTCAAGGACGAGCTGCCCAAACTTTTCGCATTGGAAGCAGAGTTCATCCGGCCCCTATTCCAGTCTTTTTACTACATGCAATTGAACGTCTTCTACACCCTGCACGAGCAAATGCAAGGCATAAACATAGGCTACTTCGACCTGACCCTCGACATCGAAGCCGCATTCGAGAAGAAGCGAGGCGACATCAAAGAGCAAGCCGAAGCCTTGACCATCGTGCATTTCAAAACCACAGGCGGCGTCAAGCGACCAGGAGCAGGTCTGCAATCGAAATATGGTAGCAAAAAGGCAGAAGCAGGCAAGGTTACTTCTCGTTACGGCCAAAATCACGATCCGGAGGCCGGAGAGGCCAATCCGCCACCACCCTACTCTCCCGGTCTCGGAAGCGCAAACGGCTCTGCCCCAGCCAGCCCGTCACTAGGACTAGCAGCGAAGTCAAAGCCTCCCCCACCGAAGCCAAAGCCGAGTCGCTTGAGCGGTGTGCCAAACGTCGAGACTGTGACAGCGCTTTACGACTACGAGGCTCAAGCGGAGGGCGATTTGAGCTTCATGACTGGCGACGTGATTGAAGTTGTGTCACGAACGCAGAATGAGAATGAGTGGTGGACGGGGAAGATTGGTGGGAGACAGGGACAATTTCCTGGTAAGTTGGCCATTCATCTAGTGATAAGCGCAATCCTGGCCCGTTTTGCTGACTGTCTGCCACAGGCAACTATGTTCGTCTCAACTAGGCCCATCGCATCGTGCCGCATTTCACAACCCAAGGTTCATCTTCGTGACACACCTGTTGACATAGGCTCATGCGATCCGCCGTGCCATGGCGTCTTGCCAATAATGATAATGCATGTTATCGTCCTTATTGTGCTCTGTCTAGAACCTAGGGTGCTGTTTGAAGTAACCCCGGCGCCAACGGGACCAGTGCAGGGCAATGATTATATCTGCATTTATTCCGACAATCTGACCACAAGTCCCCTCTCAGGGTCAGGGCTTCCAACAAGCCCTTTGTCGATGGAGAAACACGGTAGTGTTGCAGGTTTTCTTTCGCTTGGTGGTCAGTCAATGTCAGAAGGCCGAAAAAGCCCATTTTGAGGAGAAAGACTTGTGGAGGATGAAATGATTGGTGTCATTTTGCCGACGCTCTAGCTGGCCTTACATACACGAGCAAACATATAGACCAAGGTCCCTCAGGGAGGCAGTTTGATTTTCAGCGGCTAGCGCAGAGGTGGATTCGCGATACGGACTCCATCGCGAGGTAAGCCAACGGAGAATGGGAGCGTCAATCCGGACGTGTGAGTCCTCCCTTTCAATATCTAGACTATCCAAACCCCTCAAATACGTATACATGTGTACATCAAAACTGTCAAAAGAAAATTCCCACAGAAAGCCCTTTTCCAATCAGTCCCTCTCCGAAACTACTCGCACTCGAGCATGCTCATAGGACCTCCTACCAAAGCTTCTCCCATGTCCATGCCTCTTCATATGCTCCCTTGCCATCTCCATCTCATCCTCGCTCCTCTTGGTCCCCGCCCACGTCGTCACATCCACCACTGTCGTATCTGCATACAAACTCAGACTCGCACTTCCACCACACGCACTTGCTTGCATCCAGCGTCTGAGCCGTGTTGGGGAGTGACGAGCCACACCAACATTCACCGCCATATTCAGTACCTGCGAGAGGGATAACCCTTGGAGGAGCAGTACTTGGCGCAGGAGGTGCTAGTCACGAGGGCGTTGTCAAGCGTGTAGGGGGCTAACTTGGGGAGGGTGCGGGGATTGAGTATGTCGACAAGGCAGGTTATATAGGGCCAGTTTTCAGGTAGACGTGAGGCCGGTTAGGTCGGAGCGGATGAGGAGGGGCTGCTTGGTTGGCTAGTGGAGGAAGAGGCGGGTATGGTGGCGAGGGGAATGGTGAATGTCGTTGTGGACGCCGTTTGGGTTCTTTGGTTGCTCGTGGAAGGGTTGACTAGGGAGACGGTTGTAGATGTTGGCTTGGGAGAGGAAGTCGTTGAGGGAACTGCGGAGGAAGCAGAAGATCCAGATGCAGGTTTGCCGCCTACGCCCTCTGCGTTGGTGCAAGAGCTACCTGTGCACTTCTGGTAGAGGCGCAATCTGCTGGTGCCGCCGCACATCGGGGCGTTGTCTCCAGCACATGGCATGTTGCAGTTTCCGACGACGCCGGGAACAGGCTGTGCGGCTGCTGGGATGGAGGTTGCGCAATAACACTCCTTGCCGTATTCTGAACCGGCGATTGAGAAGCCTTTTCGCTGCAGAACTTGACGCACTGTTCGTTGGTCATGCTATTCTTGCTTGTGCTTGCGCCAGGAAGGCTCGAGAATAGTAGTTATCGATGCCGCAGCCTTGATAGCCCCCCATCCTGAGCCCGTGAGATCCTTGAAGAAAGGCTTGTCTTCGCCAATTATGGCGTTGCTAGCGCAGTTGGTGACAGGCGTTGCTCGATCGGGCCCTTTCTGGACTGGGTTGCAGTCAGGCGGTTGAGCAAAGGGGCCTTCGACGTCCTCGTCGATGCGAGACCTTGCATCCTTCAGCGACTGAGTAAGCGTACAGTTCGAAGACTGGGCAATCTTCGACTTTTCCGCTATTGTTGGTGCATTGATCAACGGCTCGCTGGAGAAGGTCACGGTCCCAACCCATGAAGAAATCGTCGTGGAAACCATATCTGGTTGGGTCACCTTGGGCCCAGACGAATGGTTGGCTGCCACCGTACCACATGCGCTTGAATTTGTTGGTGTCCCAAATAATTTCATAGAAAATGGAGACAACGTGGATTAGATGTGTATAGGGGCGTTTGCCGTCATTGTAAACACCAATATGGAAGAACATGTGAGATTTGTGGTCAGCTGAATCAAGGTTCTTTCCATCCCAGCAGGAGGGGAAGAAGACTTGAGATCGGAGACTGCCGGGGCAGTTGATGTTGGGATAGCCGGGTGTTTCTGGATTACCGGGACTCTTGTTGTAGTCTAGGCAGTTGTAGCTGATGGCCTGGGATGCGAAGTCGTTGCCGCCGGAGCGGTTGAAGGGATCGCCCAAGATGATTCTGAGGCCTTCCGGGAACGCCTGCAGCTTGTCGTTGTTTGGTCCTCGTCTTTGAAGATAGTAGACCAGACCATCTCCAATTTGGTGGACCTCCTGAAAAGTGCCATCTTAGTGTTGGTAATAAGTCCAGTAGTTTGAGAAGTCTCCATGAACAGTGCATGACCTGCATGTTGATGTTTGTGTATCGGCATAGTCCATCTCGAAATCGAAGCCGTTTCCACCCATAATCTAGTGCACATTGCCGGAAAAATTGCCAGGATTCACGATAGGGTCAGCTCGTTCGACCACGAGGGTGGACTTGCATGGCAACCGCCAAAGTGCCACAGCCGGTGCAGCAAGAGGCCAAGGTACCCGATTGAAGTGAAGGCTGTCATGCTTGTAGTTGAAATTTCCTGCGGAAGACTAAAATGAATAGGAAGCACGAGTCAATCGCGCTGAAAGAAATGAATGGACAAGGTATCAACCTTGATAGCGGCAACGAGCGTAGGAAACGAGAGAACAAGGCTGGGCGAAGACAAGCATCTGGACATTTCAAGGTACCTGCCTGACAGATATATCAATCACACTGTGGTGTTGCTTTGATAGAATTGCAGGTATGAAACCACAAGCTTAAGCCTTGGCGGTTGGGATCTGTGGTCCGACCTTGTGTGAAGGTGAGGGTTGTAGACCGAAAACATTAGCGGACATGGCTTCGAGAACATCAGAGGGAAAGGTTTTCGAAAGACCATGTTCACAGCTCTAAGGATCGATGCGAGAAGAGCACATGCTCTCAAACAGGACGTAGGAGTGAGGAAGACCACGGCGGATCCTCGCCGTTGAACATCGCAGCGCTAGCCAGAGAGTCGAAAAACAAGGGACCTTCCGTTCTCATGTTTCAAGCCAGGATGGGAATCGCTTTGACCGATTGGGTTATTGCTCTCATTTCCTTGCGTCTTGTAGCATGTTGCCAGCGTGCAGTGGTCTCATTCAAATTCAATCCGCAGAATGCAAGATCCTGAGATTCAACCCAGCTGAAAGGAGCGAGATCGTTGTCGTGTAGAAGAATGCTTGTCAACATCTGGATGAGCATCTCAAAGCTCGGCTTCATGGAGCATTTGAGCGTCTCGGTCGCTTAAATGAAGGTCGGTGAAACATGATCCTTTGGCACGATGAGCTGCAATCTAAGCTTGTCGTGCAGGGGTGTGCCCACGAGGCGGATCACGTTACCGCCCCTAACAATTTCTTCCGATTGGGGAACAAGTAACTGTCGTTCAATTGCCTCAGACTCGGCATCAACGTCCATTTCTCTCAAAACCGTATGAGGACATTGCTGCATGTATATCCATACGATATTGCGAAGAGTCGGGGGACGTCAGCTGCCAAAACCTACAGAGGTGGTACAGAACGAACATATGCATGCGTATTTATGAGCTGCAGGGCATCATGCTCCATTGTTTGCAAAGCAATAGCAACAAATGCGTGTTCGACCGGAGTCTCTAGGCTTCAGAATGCTGATGGAGGTATGAGGCGATTGCATGGGTTTCAAAGTTGCTACATACTGCAAGCACGCGTTTAAAGTCGACCTTCTCTCACACGTCGACTCCTGCTAGTCTGGCACAAATGATCTACTCAGAATGATCAGAGTCTTTGCTACCTCATGCCGTCGACGACACAATTCAAGCTCTTGGTCATCTGCTGATGAGGCTCGCTGCCATTGCTCTTCACAATGATCCCAGCCTTTCTTACATTTCAGAGTCCTGCCAGTGATATTTCTCATGTATTACTACCTCCACCGTGTTCGACGATATGGCTGCCCAACTCTTGCGACGACAGCATCGACCTAACATATTTTGTCAATCAGACCCACTCTACCATCAGACTTGGTGCGTGCCTTGACGGACACATGGAAGTAACTAATCTATCAATTAGAAACTCATCCCAGTCATCTGCTCCTGAGCGTCTGGAACGACCAAGATGGTGAAGTGAGCATCCTGACGACGGCTGGAGAGTCAATCGGAATTCCTCTTTCGACAACAACAGAGATAAAGTCCTTCATCCTCCTTGATGGCTGCCAATTTCTATCGCCAAGTGGCCAATGGATCGTCAAATTTGACACCAATAACTCAATCTTGAATTCAATGAGGCTTCTGCCGCCTCCAGTTACACGCTCACCTAGGTACAGCCCGAAAGCCGACATCAAGGCAGAGCGACGATATCAACATGAAGTGGGACTTATTATTGAAACTGTTGATGATACTGGTTCCAGCTTTTTGGAAGAGATTGCACAAGGAAACACCATTTATCAGACGTCCAGCACGTTAGTCGGTACAGAGTTGTTGATTCCTGATCAAGTGGCTAGAAACATCAGAGAACAGCCTGAGAAGGTGTTGGGAGCATTTGACAATGATGGCGACAGCAGCACAGGCCACAAGGATATGCAAATCGAACATATCACAGAGCCCCATACACATCAAAGTGAACCACTCCAACAAGGGCATGACGAGCCTTTCCTCACACTGAAAGACGTGCCGTTCCACCGAGACGTTGGCCATGAATCACAGATCATCCCACAGCTTAGTCCTGTCAACCTTCATCAACGAGGAGCCAGCCAATCATCTCATACCATTTCCAGAGGAGATTTTTGCCCTTGTCAACACACATCTGATCAGCAGTCTCAGCTTGTCTCAGGTAGCAACGTTGTCAATCCGTACCTGCATGCCGTTGGACATGAACCGCAACCAATCCCAGACGATGAGCCACTCGACGTTTACCGTCTCAAATTGAAAGAGCGGTCTCAGAGTACTTCTCATGTAAGAATTTACAATCCATTCAAACGAGACTCAGGAGCACAATCTCCAATCTTGCGGCAACAAGCCATTGGAGGCTGCGTCCAGATGACTTCATCGGCCTCAGAGCCAGTTGCAGCAAGCTCTACTCTTTTTGCGACCCAAGGATCGAATATGACACACATCTTCACACCAAATCTGCCTAGGCCAAAAATTTCGCCCATGATACCGAAAATACCGACGCAGTTAAAACGCAAACGGTCTACCTCTGCAGGAATAGACGTATCCAGTTTCAAAGAACGACTACCGAATGAGCCTTCCGGAGCTAGGCTAGGAAAACACGGCGGTGCAACAAGTGATGTGCCCACCACTCTCTTCTGGCGTAACGGCGAATCGAGCATTCCTGTAAAGTGGGAGCATGAACAGGATGCTGACACAATCACTGTGGATATATCTTGGACTACTCGCAGTATCAAGCGCAACCATCAGCAGTTCAACACTGTTACCAACGCCACCAAGCTTGCACCAAATCCTAAGATCACCTTCAGCGGAAGATGCAGGATCCAGAGCAAGAAGAAGGCTATGCAAATCTTCAGTGAACTCGGTGGGCGTACTGCAGATAAAGTCGTCGATGCAGACATTGTATGTGTGCCAGATGGTGAACTGAAAAAGACCACCAAATTCATTCTGGCGCTTATACATGGGAAGCCCATCGTGACCGAGAAGTGGATTATCGATTGTCAGCGTAAGAAGCAGTTTCTTGACCCAACACCATACTTACCTCAGGACAGAGAACGAGAACGTGAATGGAAATTCAAGCTCAGGGACGCTGTGAGGAGAGGCAGTAGACCTGACGGAGGTATGAGGAGTCTCCTGGAAGGCTGGAAGGTGTATGCCACTCCACAGCTGCAACAAGGTCTCGGCAAATTGTGGGACGATTTTAGAGAAGTAGCTCTAGGCATGGGAGCTACCAGAATCTATGCCAGACTACCTGCAAACGTGGCACGTATCAGTCAAGTTCTTGTGCTTGGCGATGATGACGATGCGGACGCAGTCAATGTTGGCAAGCTCGGATATCGTCTGCATAGAAAAGACCTCCTGATCATGGCCGTCCTGCGGGGCCAATTGGAGCTGGACTCAGAGGAGTTTGAGCTCGTGATTCCAGTCAAGAAAGATGAGTCTCAGGGCTGAAACTAGGATGATCATCTACCGAATGGTGGAGACTCAGTTGCACAGAGTGAGCTTTCTGCAAGGTGTCAGAAATACTGTTGAGCGCGCGTCAATCTCTCTGCTGCCGAAAAGATGGAAACGGTTTTGTCATCCCATGGGATGGGTGAAGCATGCTGCATGTTCACAGACGATCAAGAGTTGAGCATCCGAAACGTGGCGTTCGAGCAAGACATGTCTCGCAAGCAATATCAAGCCTAATATTGTACAAGTCTTAGCTCCATCTGATGTTTTCAATTTCCTCTGTTCCTTGACGATGATGCTTGCCCAGGACTTGACAAACGCAAATAGTCGCCTCCGTCCAACTTGGAGGTATGGAGAGCAATCTGAATCCTTCACGTCCCACACTGCTGAGCGGGCCAATACAAGCATAGTCTCCGCCAACAGACCAGCACAGGCAACTAGTACTCAATTTTAGGATGGGTTGGAGACCTCCTGTGTTCAAAGCTCTTTAGCACTGCAGCCATCCTTTCTGGACAATCTCTTCTTCACCGGATTTATCGTCAGCATTTTCCTATATCTTCCTGAACTCTAGTCAATCAAGCAAGTCTATTCTCACACCCAAGCATCACCAAGTCATCAAGCGACCTTTCCGACCACACAAGTTCAGCAATGTCATACCCCAACGTCACCTGTGGCACTACCTTCTTCCCTCAACCATGCCCTCTAAGACCGCCCACCGACGGCTTCGGCGGAACATGCTACACCACGCCCTTTGCGATCCCCATCTGTGCCACCCACAACTATACAGCCTCAACTTTCGAGCCGGCCGGCGCTGACGTCCTCAACAGGTACGTCACCTGGCAAATGCTAGATCAAACCTTTTATCAGTTTCAATCCACCGCCGCAGTCACGCATGGTATCGGCCTAGCATTCAGCATGCTAACTCTTGTGAACGTGATTGTGCTCACGCCGTCCCGCAAACGAGGACTGCACATCCACAGCTGTTTGTTGACTGGTTTGATTGCAGAGATCGTGAGTAGTGGATGTGCAGTCTACCTCACCACGGTGGGGGCACCGAGAAGTGCGTACCTCGTGCTCACAAACGACTGGGCGAGCACGCGGTGGAGTGTCATGTACCGGGCGACCATGACGACGCGGCAACTTGCTTTCGTGGTGGCATTGGGTGCTGTGCAGGTTGTGTTCCTTATCCAGGCTAGGGCCTTATTGTATTGGGTGAGAGTTAAGTATCGCATTGCGGTTTACCATGGCGTACTGGGTGCACTGATCGTGGCCGGGCTCGTGAGCTGGGTATATGCCGCTGCGTTTGCTGGGTATCAGATTCGATGGGTTGCCTTTGTGAGAGAGGGGGAGTACTTGCCGCGCATTTGGGGGACGGTTTGGTGGCGGTCGTTGAAGTTGGGGAGCAGGATAAGTGGGTGTGTCAGTCTAGGGTCGTGGAGTGCGTGTTTTCTTATCAGTTCAGTGGTCATCGTTTGTAACAGGAGGGAGGTGTTGTTTTCGACGACGGCAGGGGAGAGTCCGAGCTCGGGCGGGGCAATGGGGCCTTTGATGGCTAAGAGGAGGAGGGTAGGCAACGCATACGAGAATGCGTTGATATTGATTGGACTTGTGGGGGCGGAGAGTTTTGCTGTGCCGAGTAAGTCCGTTTTCCGTGCTGGCTTCATCAGTCGTGGGTGGTCTTCAGGAAGTGTCACAAGCTGGAAACGCCATGGTACTGCGTGGCAGTTGCTAACCATGCTGCTTTCTAGTCCTTCTTTGCATCATCAGCGTGTTGCCCATCAACACTCCTCTATCCGAAGGTCTGATCTTGCCAGTCATTCTAGCTTTGCTTCCCATGAGCTCCCTATTCATCAGCAACACTTCTCCCGTGGGCCCTGGCGAGCGAGTTGACAGAACCGCAAATGGTGCTGCGCATCAGAATAGGAGCCGAAACCGTCCGCTTGGAGTGATCCACGGATCAAACGACACTGGCCGCGACTCCATACATGTGTTTGTAGAAGTCGATGCCACGAACAGCAAACCGGCTGGTCTTGTCGGCAGAAGCAACAAAGATGCTAGTTTGACCGACAGCTGATTCGAGGGGGAGTTGCGAGAGACTGATCGGATGGGTTGAAGTGAACAAGGGCAACTCAAGCTCAAGTTTGTGCCTGGCAGCGCCAGATGATGCTCAACCTCAAATAGGGAACGTCAAGCGCTGTGATTTTTCTGACCGAAGTTTGGACTGGGGGCTGTCAACTGACGGAAAGGGTGAAACGGTACCGTCAGCAGTAGTCCAACAGTTGTGCAGTGAGCAATTTGGGTGCGTGATGGTCCCGGAAACACGTGCAGCGCAAATTCAAGAGGAGAGGTCATGAACTGCGGTTGACAGGATTCGTCTGATTGGCGGAGGGCAACAATATTCTTGAAATTGCGGTTGGCATGACAGCAACGCATCGTCCTGCAACAAGACCTTGTGGCTCGGGCGAGATGAACTGGTCGGAATGATAGAAGAGCCGTAATCCACGGCGTGCAAATGATGTAAGCAAGCCCATCCGAGCAAGCGGTAAAATTAGCTCTCATATTCCAGATCTCACCCAGAAAGGTTCTGCTGTTATCACAAACCCCCCTTCTGAGTCAAATGGAGCTGCCGTGCCAGCCTGGCTCGGTCAACCATCACGAAGATTATTGATTAAAAATATCCATAGAATTTTGGGCTTCCTCAGCCACCCCCGAGATGTGAGCTCACTCTTCCAGCTCCTTACGACTCAGGAGGCACCGTTGGCTGCGACGGGTGGTTTCTCGCCTGTTATCGTCGTCCCTCTCTTCCGTCCAAAAATGCTCATTGTCTTGCTTCTGCTTCTCGGCTTCTTCTCTTTCTCCTCATTGGTTGAGGCCTTCCTCGATCGTGTCTTTCGGTCATTTTTATCATCATCCTCGTTATATTTGTCTTTGTAGATCCAGCTATTGCCCACCATGCTGACCCCTTTCTCAGCTGCCATACGGTAGAACTTGGCGGCCTTTTTCAGATTCTTCTTGCATCCCACACCCTCGGCATAGCAGAAGCCTGCTTCTGTCATGGCATCGGCGTCCCCCCAGTTAGCGGCAATCTCGAAACAGCGGAGAGCCAGGGCTTTGTCTTGCTCTACTCCCCAGCCGTTGAGGTGGCTGACCCCGAGCTCGTAGATGGCAAGAGCAAATTGAGCCCGGTGGGATTTCACTTCCATCACATCGGCCTTTGGTCGAGCACTCGAGACGTCTTCATCTATCGCCACTTCCAGCATCGCTATGTCGACTGCCTTGCGGAGGAGTGTGACCGCTTCCTGCGGATTTGCTCGCATGCCCCAGCCATGTCGACAGGCAAGGGCGTACAAAAGCATGCCAGTTGCATGGTCCTGCTTGGCAGCTATACGGAAGTGATATGTTGATTCCTTCAAATTTCCTTTTTGGTGCAAATGGATGGCTTTGTCGACATGCTCGTCTGCAGACAAGGCTTGGTAGTCGCTGTGAGATCGTGCAGTGGTTGGCCTGATGGTGCTTGTTGATCCCTGAGTTGCGGTCTCTGGATGTGAAGACCTTATCGACATGTCATCCGCAGTGGACCCCGGGATAGGTGGCAAGGTGGGCATTTTGTTTCTGTCAAATGAAGAGGCGTTATAGGATGTGCATGGTCGCTGGATAAGGGTGTCTGAAGGCTTCTCGAGTTCGGGCGCCGTACGGGAAGATGATGGCCTCTGCTCTGGGTCGCTCAACCCAGTCTTCTCTTCCTCAAACCCAAACGAAAATCCAACATCAGCTGCAGACGGCCGTCCAGGATCTAGGCTTGGCCTCCCGGGATCAAAGCTGGATCGGAAAGTGGGAGACGACACCTTTTCAAAGAAGCCTTCATTCTCGGCGCGAGCACTAAGTGGTGGGGTACCAGGAAAAACCGGCTCTTGCCACCCAAAGGTCGGTCCAGACAAACCCGAAAACAGTTGTGATACCCTTTGAGATGCCTTCTCCGACAACTTCCCTCTTGGAAGCACAAATTTCTTGTGGGTATATGACGAGCTCATCCCGGAAATAAATCCATCTGACATGACCGATCTGTCATCTTCAAAAGATGTCAGGCCTCTGGTCTCCTCGGAGAGATGGGAGGCCTTCCGTTCCAACGGTCGACTTGGCTCTCTTGTTGGAGACTCTACACGCAGATTCTTGCTTGCTTGACTGAAGTTGCGCGAGAAGTTGAAATGAGACTTGGCCTTGTTGAGACTTGATGAGGAGCCATTGGATCCCATGGATGGAGATCGTTCGTGCTGAGACTGGAGGGCGGGCGATGTTGCATATGACATGGCACTGCTGTTTGACAGCTTTCGAAGTGGTGCCGAGAAGGTGGAGCCCCCATTTGAACTGGGATAGTCGTCGTCCGAGCTCTCGTGGTGAGGTTTGTTCTTGGCAAATGGAGCTGCGGGAGGAGCCAAACTGGAGAGATTCCCGGACTGAGAATTCCCTGAGGCCGTTCGACTCACGCTTGGCGGTCGATTGCTGTGCTCCGGGGACAGGGCCGGGGGTGATTGTGTGCGCTGGGTCGCAAAGTAACCGCCCGATTGGCTCATCGACAGGACCTCTCCGGGTGTTTCGTACATGCCATTGTTCTGCTCGTCCTCCTCATCCAGCCCAACAGCACTGATCCGTGGATGTGATGACTTCGGCCGTTGCGACGGTTCACTGACGGCCGGGCTGTAGCCGATCGGAAAGGAGTCTTGTCGCGGGAGAGCGGGCACAGACTGGGTCGAATTGTTTGAGAGGGAGCGAAAGCACGCGGGTCGATTGGCATGATGGTTTGAAAGCGATTTAGTGACGACCTGTGGTGGTAACCGGCTCAGCCGTCTTTCGCCTGCTATGCGTGTGGCTTCCAACTCTTTTGCCAGTCGCCTACTCTCCGCCGCAAAGGCATCCAGAGGAGACAGAACGGGAGGGATGTCGCCATCATAGTGCTGAATTCGTGGCGAAGGCTGTCCGGTGCGGGCGGTGCCTGTCGAACTGGGTGCGCGCGAACTTGTTGCTGAAAGGTCTATGTATGTCGGCTTTTCCATGACAAGATCTTCAACGGACAAATCTCATTATCTCGGATGAGGCTCTGTCTGACAAAAATGAATGCTACCTGCAAGCCATACAAACGTCAGCGGGCGGGGGGTCGATAGGAAGCCTGGTGTGCTGAGGTTGGTGACCACCGATGTACGGCCTTGGTTTGTTGGACACCAAATATGGGGGTGCAGATATTGTACCGGCGCAGGGAGACAACAATACGCTATACAGCATGAGTGAAGTTCTTTCGACACGACCTCCTCTGCAATGCAGGATTTTGTGAGCAGAAATTTACATGGAACAGATGCGACAACTCAGGTTTGGGGACTGGGGGACAGCCAGGAGGATCCTTGCATGCACGGATGTGCCCCAATAACGTATACGCAGGTCCCCGTCGGACCAGAGCTGTTAATAATAACGGAGAGTCAGGACATCATTGGCGCCACAGCTTTTAGCGTTTTGCCAAGGTTCTGGAGCAAGCCCTTAGTGCTCTCCTACGGCCTTGGCCATGTTCAGGTCACTGCACCGGAGACCAGGATGAAGGCTGTACGGGTCACCATTCGGCCCACACCACATCATTTTGCAGATCGCCGTCAGCCCCTGGGCATGAGAGCTGAATCACACATTCCTGAGACCACCTTGAACGCTGCAGAGGGTGTACTGATATCCAGTCCTTGAAGCTAGAATTGGATCACCAACGGCCAGCACGAGACCAAAAATTTTGTTCGAGAGACTTGAGAGGTTAATTTCTGATTGACCCCTGCGGCTTAACCTGAGATCGGTCTGGCCTGTTGCCCCACAATCGTAGCCCTCGGTAAGGAGTCCGCCGTCGTGAGAGCAATTTCGCTCCATGCCGACCGCTGTGTGGTTGGCAACGAGCCTGAATTCAAGAATGCCTCTCATGTCATGTCACCCGTTCTACTCTAGATGCGGCCGATTGTAGAATGTGCACGAACGATTTGAGACAGCACATAAAGCGTCCGCAAGGTTGTTTTGGGAGGGTGCCGACCAGCTGAGAGACAGTAGTGGAGTGGCGATCACCGAGGTATCGCCCGCGATCTGCATTGTGTTTCTATTCCAAGGCCTGCAAAATGTTGCCCTGACGCGTGGGAGTCTGGATCTTGACAACTACCCAGGATGGCAGCGGCGTCGAGCATGACAGCAGGCCGTCTCGCAGCATTCTCCAGTTATATTTGTTCTTTACAGCCTTCTGGATTGTTGATGCGGCTGTCCAGGCAGCTGATGCGGCTATCAACAATTCCAAGCCCCTGTGGCTCTGATGGCACACGAGCTAATTCGCGACGCCGTGACGCTGCAGTAAATTCGCCCTGCGCCTCACCTCGAATCATGCTGACGGCGGCACAGTTCGCAGATGTGTCCTCGCCATGCTTCGTCTCGCTGGTCTTTGAGATTGCTGCCAACCGTTCGTTCTGCTCGTGAGTCGACGGTATCGCACGAAAGAGCAATGCCATCATTCTATGCTCTGATGGGTGTCGCACCCAGTGGTTTCGACCCGGAGCATCGTTTTGTCACCTCCTGGCTTCTCCCGCCTCTATGGTTCGCAGTCTACCGTCTCCTGTTTGCGCTGTTCGGATGGGCCAATCTCATCTCAAGTTGGGTGTGGGATGGTGTACACGATCCAGATCAGATCGGACCGGAATTCAGCTACTTCACCAACTTGACCTGGTGGGGGCTAACATGCTACATGACAGTTGCTTCCATACACACTTTGGTCTATGTCAAGAAAGGAAACCCCTGGCTAGACAGATGGTGGCGGCCTCTTCAGGCTCTGCATAGCCTGTTCTACACCACAATAGTCACCTTCCCGCTCATCGTCACCATCGTTTTCTGGGCCATTCTCTACGACGGCCCCTGGTTTGCTGTCACGATGGACGCTTTTAGAAATGTGAGCCCAAATCCCTGACTGCCAGCAGGCACTAATGCTAAAAAGGTCTCGAGACATGGCTTGAATTCTTTGATGGCACTTCTCGAAATCGCCCTACCTGCCACGAATCCCCCACCATGGCTGCATATACCGTTCCTCATCATACTCCTCGCCATGTACCTAGCCTTAGCATACGTTACATATGCGACCCAAGGCTTTTACACCTATGGTTTTCTGAATCCAGCCAACGGAGGAGGGCAACTTGCAGGATACATTGTTGGAATTGCCGCTGCATGCGTAGTCATCTTCTTGGTTGTTTGGGGGCTGATATGGATACGGAGACGTTTTACCGGTCACGGAAAGAGGAGCAAGAATGACATGGGCATCAGCGTGCGGTTCAGCCTCGGAGAAGACGTTGAAATGATAGCGAAGTAATGTGCTTGTTCGACGAGCCCGTCCGTTGGCGCCCTCTTGAGACGATGACCTAGAATACTTTTTCTATTCATGCGTCTGGGGAGCTTGCCACTCTATATATGGAATGCGTTCCAGCGAGATCTGCACTGCATATTGGGGAACATTTATTGTGGGTACCATGTCGCAAACTGTTCTCGTGCATCGGTTGATCTCCACAACATGAAGTTGCAGAAAAAAAGGGTCAAGTCCGCAAATGACTCATGCACACAATCAAGCATCATCAAGTCTTGGACAGCCGGAACAGCGAGGATTCATGATGTCGTGCAGCTGTTCAGAGCGCGCGGCATATCCACAATTTGGCAGACATGAATGATTCTCGAAGCGCTTGCCCGACCCTGGCAACTAGCGTGATTTCAGACGATGAGAATTTCATACGGAACGTTCTCAAGCCAAATCTACCATACAGTTTGCCACTGCTGAGAAGATGCCAATTCCACACCAGACAGAAACATCTCAACCCCGGTGCAGAAATATGGATGGTCGCTTGCTCGAACGTTCCAGGCGTGGTGTCTGGGCAATCGCTGACGGAAATAGGTGGCAGCCCGAAGACAACTTCCTCCAGCAACTCTCCATGGCTTGCCGCTCATATTGATCTGACACACTCGGGGCAGACGCAAGTCTGGACCTTTGCATCTTGGGAACCCGAATTCAGCGCAGAGACTACTCCTGCACAGGCTGTTCAAGGATCACCTCAATATCCTCTATACCAGAAATTGTTCAATGCACTATTCACACACCTTCAGAAAAACCACATCTCTAAGCTAGGCCATGACCCTCCCGAGCAATGGCGGAGGCTGAGGGACGGTGGCAAGATCGTCTCCGAGCCATTCTCCCGCTCCAAGGTTCTCTTTGGTACGATAGCAGAATGTCTCTGGCCATTCCTCGACAATTATGGCACAAGAGGCCCGAGAGGAGCAATCAGCAGAGAAGATAGACCATATCTAAAGTATGTGATGGCTTCCGGAAGGGGTTTACTGGATCCGCAAACCCTCCCAGAAGGCTTGCATTTCGCCGCGATGGGCGAACAGCACCTCACAACGGTGATTGACCGGACGAAGTTACCACGCACCATCGAGACACTGAGGCAGCTTCCCAATATCGGGCTATTCGACGAAGTGAACAAGCCGATAGCATGGGGTCTCCTTGGCCAAGACGCGAGCATATCAAGCTTGCATACCGAACCTGAACACCGAAGACGTGGTTTGGCTGAACTCGTGGCACGACGACTAATGAAGGACCAAGCCCAATTCTTCGGCGACCACACTGGGGATGCTGACGCTACCACTACGCTCGTGTATTCTCATGCTGATGTTTCAGATAAGAACGTGGCTAGCAGAAAAGTCATGGAGAAGACGGGAGGCCAGGTGATGTGGACAGTTGGATGGATTGAAATAGATCTCGGCGAAGCTCAATGATATTTTGGGCAGACCAATCTTGACATCATCCATAGAACTTGAGCATCCTCATCTTTCAGAGAACTTCGATCACAGGGGTCTTTGAGCAATCGATCCATGAACGCGTCATTCAACATCGTGTCAATTTCGCGTTACCCGGATCCGAGTACGCGTTAGCCACCAAATGCCCGTCGTCAGAACTCTTTCCATCATCGCAGAGTCCTTTGCAGGAACTCACCCAAGTCCTGGTGACGGCTGTAATTTTTCACGGTTTCAGAACAGTGCTGTACTTTGGGTGTTGTTATCATAGAATGGACAATCAATTTCTCACTCCATCCCGGTTTTGGACACAATCTCGATTTGCATTGGACTTTCGATCAGCGTCTTTTGCCCTCATCCTTGCCTTAGCCCATTCCACCGCTCATCAGGATATCACCCGTTGAAATTTCGGGCGATATGGCTACAACAGAAGTCGTACTGCTCAACGGCATCAACGTGAAAGGCGCAGAAGAAGCAGACATGGAAGAACACGAGAAGGCTGCGGCAGACGGCGCAGCGCATGAAGAAGAGGATGAGGAGGATATGGACATGAGATCCAAGGCTCTCACAAACCTTCTCAAAACCAGCTCGGTGTTTGTCGCAATCATGGCCGACAAGATGAAGGAGCAACAGAGACAGAATGCTGAACGGGCAAAGCGGGAAGCGACGAGGAAGAAAAATGCAGAGGCGAAAGCGAGCGAAGCCAAGGGTCCTTCTCGACGGTCTGCAAGGACACATCAAGAGGGTGGGCAGATTGGTGAAGCCGAGGAGGAGGAGAAAACGAAACAAAAGCAGGAAGAACCTGAGAAGAAAGGACGTGGGCGGCTGAAGAAGGAGAACACGACGAAGGAGAAAAAGGGGAGCATTGTAAACTACTTTGGCAGAAAACAGATGAAGGAGCAGGAAGAGGGACCATCCGTTCAGGAAGCACTGGTTGGGGCCGCTGATGAGATCGAGGAGAAGGGCGAGGGCCTCGGTGCGCAGGACCTTGTGGCGACGGAGCAGCCGAAGCTCGTCTCTGGCGGCAAGATGCGAGAATATCAGCTGGAGGGTCTTGAATGGTTGAAGACTCTATGGATGAATGGTCTCTGCGGCATCCTCGCAGATGAGATGGGCCTGGGCAAGACAGTCCAGGCTATCTCCCTCATTGCATTCTTCAAGGAGAACAACATCTCTGGTCCATTCCTCATTGCTGCTCCGCTGAGTACGGTGAGGAACTGGATCGAAGAGTTCAAAAGGTGGACGCCGGAAATCAATACGGTACTGTATCATGGCAGTAAGGACGAGAGAGCGGAGATCCGGAGGACGCACATGAAGATGCAGCAACAGAGCAAGTTCGAGTTTCCTGTCGTTGTTACGAGTTACGAGATATGCATGAACGACAAGAACTTTCTCGCAAATTACAAGTGGAGATACATCGTGGTGGACGAAGGGCATCGACTGAAGAACATGAATTGCCGATTGATCAAAGAGCTGATGTCGTACAATTCTGCAAATCGATTGCTCATTACCGGCACACCACTGCAGAACAACATTGCAGAGCTATGGTCCTTGCTGCATTTCTTGCTGCCGGAGGTGTTCAATGATCTGGACAGCTTTGAGAGGTGGTTTGACTTCTCGAGCGTTCTCGACGACAAGGGGAATGGCGACGGAAAAGCTAGCCAGAGGAAGCACAACCTTGTGTCGATGATGCATGCCATCCTCAAGCCATTCTTGCTGCGGAGAGTCAAGACCGACGTCGAATCAGCCCTCCCTCCAAAACGAGAGTACGTCCTCTACGCGCCACTCACGAATGAGCAGAAGGAGATCTACAAAGAGATTCTGGCCGGCACAGCACGAACTTGCCTTGAAGACAAAGCCGTCGAACGAATTGAAGCAAGATCACGAACAGGGTCTCTGAAACGCAAGGCGAATGGTAGTGGTCGGTCCACTCCCACAAAAGCCGTCAAATCCAGCAGAGGAGCAACACCCGCCACCAATTACTCCCGTGCAGATACACCGCTTTCAACAACATCAACGGGTTCAACACGTCGAGGCCGCAAGGCAGGACGCAGGAACTACGAAGAGATAGGCGACCGCGAATTCAACAATCGCCTAAAACGAATCGAGAAAGGAGAAGATGCTGATCTCAACGGCACCAATCCTTCGTCATCAGACGTTGACTCGGGAGAGGAAGCGCTGCAAGAACGCTCCAAAACTCTCAAGCTCGCCAAGCAAGAAATTGCGTCTAAAAAGCTACAGAACCCCATCATGCAAGCCCGGCTGGCTTGCAACAGCCCGCACAATTTCTACTGGCCGTTCAGCAGCGGCGACCCAGACATTGACGGCGAGCTGGGCTTACCGCCAGTGGACGAAACGCTCGTCACATCATCCGGCAAGCTCTTGCTGCTGGACACACTCCTTCCGCGTCTCTTGCATTTGAAGCACAAAGTCCTCATCTTCTCCCAATTCAAGACTACCCTCGACATCCTCGAAACTTATTGCTCCGACCTGCGCTCCTGGCCCGTCTGCCGAATCGACGGTTCCATCAGTCAAGATGAGCGATATGAGCAAATCACGTCTTTCAACTCACCAAAGTCCCAACACAAGATCTTCCTTTTGTCCACGAGGGCAGGTGGTCAGGGAATTAACTTGGCCGCAGCAGACACGGTGATACTGTTTGACAGCGACTGGAATCCACAGCAGGATTTACAAGCCATGGATCGGGCGCACAGGATTGGGCAGACACGCCCAGTGATTGTGTATCGCTTTGCAACAAGAGGAACGGTGGAAGAGACGTTGCTTCTCAAGGCGGACTCGAAACGACGTCTTGAAAAGCTTGTGATTCAAAAGGGCAAGTTCAAATCCCTAATAGACGGGGTGGACTCCAAGTCCCGCAAACTCAATCCCGGCGAGATCGATATTAAAGACTTCAGGTCTGCCCTGGGTGCGAGCGGAGCCGATGAAGGGGACGGCTACGAGTTCGAGAAGTATGATACCAGCGAAATGGCGGCGGAGAAAGGAGGCAGGCTGTTGACCGATGAAGAATTGAAGATATTGACAGACCGGCGGCCTGAGGCGTATGAGAAGGCTGCGAAGGGTGAGAATGTCGGTGGTGAGAAGGGCCAGGTCTGGAAGGTGGCTGAGACGAGAGCAGATGGGTTGGAGGAGTTGACCACTCGGAAGAATGTTAAGCACGAGTCGTGAGTTGCGAGGTGCCGGGTGGTGATGGCGTCGGAAAGACGATGGTTTTAAATGCACATGTTGGACGTGATCAGGGTTGGACATAGCATTAGAGAGACTCCTCCATCACCTACTTCTTACGGAGGGAGAAGCAAACGCAAACTGCGATGCCACAGAAAGCAAGATAGACTCAAATGTTGAAATTATTGAACGTGCCAAAGTCCTTGCTTGCTCGACTCGTACAGTAAAGATCTACAATACATCTTATCATCCTCATGCATGGTTGTCTTTTGTCTTCCTCCAGATCTCCAATTCGTCATATCCCATCTCTACACAAACTCATCTGTCCCAATCACCCCCATCTCTACTGCCCAAGACTCAGATGACCTCCAGTTCCAGGGGCCTTTTCGGTGATCCAGCCTGCAATTCCCTCTCCGTGCCACCTCTTCTCCGCCGTCCAAAATCTAATCAGACTTTCCCACCCCACTGCGTCATCTTCCCTATACAAATTGGCAATATCAACATTCAACGGACTGTCTAACCCCGGGTCACTAAGCAACTGCTGTATCGCGCTCATGGTACTGCTCAGCGTATAGCTCGGCGCCCAATGCTCACTCGTCAGCAGCGTCAGACAGATCTCGCCGGTCTGAAAGTGGACATTTGGATGACATATCGGCGTGACAAAGCGCACTTTGGGCGGGGCAAGCGGGTAGTTTGGTGGAATTTCGAGCGTGAGGAGCCAGAGACCGCCGGCGTAGGGCGAAGACTGGTCTCTCGGGCCTTTTAGAACGGCTTCCCAGCGGAAGAGGTCGTCGTCGCTGGAGGGGCCAAGGTGAAGGACGGCTTCATTCGGGTTGGAATGGAGGTCGGCGATTTCGTTGGTGAGGCGTTTGAGAGGGCTGGCTGGGCTGCCAGGTTTAGCGAGACTGCCCTGGGAGCTCCGGGTGCGTGACATGTTGTCGTTGTCGTTGCTCTGTATTCGTTGTGATGGGCACTGAAGGAAGCGATGGGAGTTGATCCCGCGACAGAAGCGGAAGTTAAAGTTAGAAGGTGAGAGATATGAATTGTGCTCAATCCGGGCAGCAAGGTGCAGCGTTGGGTGTTGACAAGATTCGAACCAGCCACATGCGTTTTCCAAGCTACGTCAAGCCGGCACTCTCCAGCCTCGGGAAAAGGTTTGCCTTGCAGCAGGATCAGCGCCAAATCTGGCCAAAGGGCCACGCGAACGCGTTGGTCAATTCTGGGGTTCCCCACCCGGTCGATAAGGTTCCAGGGGAGCACCGTGGCATCCCAAAATGCCTGCAGCTGCTTACGCGCGATAGGTTGTGTGCATGTTTCTGGCTTCGCTTTGAGAACGGGTAGCAAAATGAGAACCTCGAAGATTTCGCAAGAGACAAGTCGCTTATTCAATGCGCTGTCACCCAAATCTCCCTCAACACGCGGAACGCGAAGCGCCGGAAAGGGTATTGCCACTTTTGCCCTGGGATACCATGTCGAGGTGAAGGAAGAGCCGGGCGCAACAACATTGGATTCGACGCCTTCCTCAGTGAGCGACATAGAAGATTTCAGGAACCCACCTCGACCCTCGAAGAAGAGAAGGAGAGACGGCACCGCAGTCTCTCCTGTGAAAGCCACCAAATTAAAGACCGAGCACCAATCCACGCGGACCTCCGCTAGAAGAAAGAGCAAGCAAGAACAAGAGCAGCAAGATGAAGAAGGCGCAGACCCGCCAAACCACGAAGCCAACCCTGAAGTAGAACGCTCATCACACACACCTCGAAAACCCAAACCAAAGCTTCCCGCCAAACGCTTGGCCTCTCCCGGTGGCACGGTGCGATACGATCCCCCTTCAAACTGGGACGCAATCTACGACACCGTCAAAGAATTCCGACGGTCCAATCCAACAGCACCTGTAGACACGATGGGCTGCGAAGAACTCTTCTGGCCAACCTCCCCACCCATAGAACAACGATACCACACGCTCACATCTCTCATGCTCTCCTCCCAGACCAAAGACAGCGTCACAGCAGCAGCCATGCAAAGGCTTCACACGGAGCTGGTGCCAAATCCGCCTCGGGACCCTGCCACAGGCCAAGTCCTCCAGTCCTCTCTCACGGTAGAGAACGTCTTGGATGTGGACCCAGTACATCTAGACAGTCTGATAGGGAAAGTTGGCTTCCACAACACCAAAACCAAAAACATAAAACGGGTCGCGCAGATCCTGAGAGACCAATACGCCTCCGACATCCCCGATACAGCCGAAGGCCTCATGTCCCTCCCCGGGGTTGGCCCCAAAATGGCATACCTCTGTATGTCCGCTGCGTGGAATATCGATGTCGGAATCGGCGTGGACGTGCACGTTCACCGCATCACGAACCTGTGGGGTTGGCATAGCACCAAGACGCCAGAGGGGACGAGAGAGACGTTGCAGGCTTGGCTGCCTAGGGATAGGTGGCATGAAATTAACACGCTTTTGGTCGGCTTAGGGCAAACAATATGTTTGCCTGTGGGTAGGAGGTGTGGAGAGTGTCCGCTGGCGGGGAAGAGTCTTTGTAAGGGAGAGATAAAAGGGTGGGGGAAGAAGGAAGAGAAGAAGAGGGTGAAGGTTGGCAAGGCGAATGTGGAAATTGAGGGTTGAAGAGGAGATGGCGATGATGAAGAGAGAGGGGAGGGAGGACATTGTTGAGCCGTGATTTGTTGGCTGCGTCCCGTGTCCTCATGAACGTACTTGAAGCTGAGAAGGTTTCTGCTATCGTTCATCGTCATCCGGGGCAACAATAATGAGCGCTCAATCGGGTCACGCCCGCAGGTTGGAATCAAGGAGAAGAGCAGAAATCCAAAATCAACGTTCTGTCCACACCGCATTGGAGCATGAGCCAGCAAAATGCCCAATTCGTACTCTTTACTGCATCATGTTTGTCTCTGCAGAAGCAAAGGTTGAAACTTGTTCGTTACACCCTGCCAGAATTACCCTGCACATACTCACGCATCATTGATCTAGGATCTGGGGTAATCAAGAGAATACATGATAGCAAGTGAGGAATGTGATACAATATGCTCTGCACTCTAGAACAACAGCATTGCTTGGTGCACCGATTACCAGGCTGATGGATAGTTGCAATTCTGGTACGCCAAAGATTAGATTTCACGGCTCGGCCAGCAAAGGGGCGTGACCCGCTGCCTCGGCGCTTGAAGCTGACTAACGAGCCTGCCTTGGTGTTCATCGTTTGTGTGATGGCATTTATTCTCTTCCAATACTTGATTCCTTGATATTGCACTATCAGGAAACCTACTTCCGGCCGCGTAATTCGCGAGCATGGTGACGTCCGCTACAACTACGCTCGCCAGATTGACCGCAGCACGGTTTGACTTGTCTCGAGATCCTTGTCGTTGCGCTTATTCTGTCCCACTCAGAGCTTTTCGTTGACGCCCTGCATAAACGCCAGGTGTGACCTGGCACCTTAGGCTGCATGCTTGAACTGTGGGACAGCATGGCGGTGTCTGTCCGCATCAATGTCTCATCTCCGGGATGCCGTCTTCTCGCCCGCTACAGTCCAAACCTCAGCGAGGGATTATATTTGCTGATACATGTCCCCAGGAGAGTCCATACGACGTTCCATCTCCAGCCTGAAGTCTCTGACTCGACCCAGAGCCAAAGGCTTAGAGTATGCGCGTCTTGATATTTCCAAAAACGAGTTCAGGCTTCTCCAGCTCGAACAGACCCAATCCAAAGATGCCAGGAAGACGAGGGAGGCATTCCCACTCGAGCAACACGAGATCCTTCAGTGCACTTTGATTCACGTTCCATTGGTAAAGGCACCACCCTACATAGCTCTGTCTTACACATGGGGAACGTCAGAGGCTGACCATGTCCTGCATATCAATGGTTGTGTGCGACTGATTACAGCCAATCTCCACCAGGCTCTGATGCACCTGTACACGGCTGGTCACCGTCTCATCTGGGTAGATGCGATCTGCATCAATCAGTCAGATTTAGATGAGAAGTCCAGACAAATCTTGCGTCTTGAATCAGTGTTTCGGGGAGCACAAGAAGTCATCGCCTGGATCGGTTGTCATGATCGATTTTCCGTCATCGTGTTTGACTACCTAAAGAGCCCTGCTGGCCGGACAAGCAGCATCTCGGACGGCACCGATCCGATCCTCAAGTCTGCACTTGCGGCATTCACCAGGCGAGACTATTGGTCTCGCGTTTGGGTCGTTCAGGAATTTGCGGTTGCAAAAGAGGTGCATGTAATGTGCGATAATGACGTGATTGAAAGCTACAGACTTCAAGACCTGATCGATGCGTACGATACATTATGCGGGAATCCGGGCCGTCTTCTGTTGGAACCAATATCAACGCTGATGACTCTTCGTGATTGCCAGGCTGATCGTGAGAGGCTTGGGCTGCTCGATCTGCTCCGATTCACAGCCTTGTCGTCGAGCAGCAGTGGACAGAGCAAGGGAACTCGAGATGTGAATCGCTTCTTCAAGTCTACCGACATCATCGATCAGATACACGGGCTTCTGGGTCTCATCAGTGATGCAAATGTCTTCGTGCTTGAGCCTGACTATACGTTAAGCATGAATGAGCTGCTCGTTGAGATGACCAGGTCGGCTATCTCAAAGACACGCCGGTTGGACTTCATATTGCTCGAATCAGGAGAGAGGAGGCTCAAGCATGCGGACTTCGGCTCAAAGGAGACCAGGCCGTACCTTCCAGAAAACCTGCCTACCTGGTGTCCTGACTACCTCAATCTTCCGGATTTGCAACAGAATTCTGAACTGATATACTCGATTTTCCCGCACAAAACGCTGCCGGTCAACGCGGTCGAGACAAGACTAGGAGCAGCAAGGCTGTCATGGAAGTCAACAAGAGATTCTCGTTTGCTTAATGAAACATATCGATTCGGTAAGAGTCAGGAGCTCTCTGTCAAAGGTAAGCTAGTCGGTGTTGTTGTGGACGATGACAAATGGCTCCCTGTACGACAAGGGAGCCTAAACACCGAGGAACTAACGGCCATGCTCTACCAGTTGTTGTTGACTTACAGTGGATCAAAATGTCCTGAGCCACATGCCATTACCCAAGCTCTGCGCGTAATTTTCGACAGAGAGCCTTGCGGCTGCGAAGACGACAGATATTCTTGTCAAGGAAGGAGGAATGCCATCATAGCTAGATTGGCTGCCGACCGCGTCCTCCATGGCATTGCACCACACTTGTTACCGTATCAACCTTCAAGTTCCCATATGACAGAAGAAACGGCCCTTCTAGCCCATGACATAGCGCGATCAACTCACTTGAACCTGTTCTCGTTCGATCGAAAGCTCATCGGTTATGTGCCCAATGACTCTGGTGACGAAGACACCACTGCTGCTCCGCCAATTTGGCACTGCGGATGGGCACCATCCTCCACTCGGCCTGGGGATCAGGTGTGGCTATTATCCGGCTGCAGCATGCCTGTCGTGCTGAGGAAGTGCCAGAACAATGCCAATTTGCCGTACGAGACATTCACGAAGATTGGCCCAGCCGTAATCAACGGCGCAATGTTCGGTGATATGTGGATTCAATACCTGTCAGAAAGGGAATTATTGGCATGGATCGCCATTGTCTAAGGGAGCATGACTATCTCATGTGTGACAGTATGCTTAGTCGGAGGTTTTCAGCTCTGCGCTTCATCAAAACACCTCCTCCATTAATAGTCTGGCCGGCCAGTGGCACTTGAATTACGCCAGCAGTCACCAGATCTTGCCCAGGCTTCATGAGGAGGTCGTCCTGAGCAGCTACGTAACTGGAGAACAGATCTCCGCTTAGCTCTGGTTGTTCCTCAGTGATTGATGTTGGATACGTTAAAATCGGAGACTGCAGACAAGCTGAGCCGAGGTCACGACCCTCGACCTTGTCATCAACAATGCTGGCGTCATGAACCTTCCGGAACGAACACTCAGCCCAGAAGGAATTGAAATGCATCTCGCCACCAACCATGTTGGACATTTCCTCTTGACTAACTTGCTGATGCCGAAACTCATCGCGGCAGCCAAAGACTCGTCACGGCCCTTGGTCCGAATTATCAATGTCAGCAGCCTCGGAGCACATCTCTCTTCTCTTCGCGCCAGCGACATGAATTTTAGCAAACCGAGCTCAGAGCTCCCAGACAAAGAGAAACCGAATGCAACATTTCTACGTGGCGGTGGTCTGGCCGCAGACGATCATCTAAGCTACATTCCCATGGCGGCCTACGGACATAGCAAGGCTTGCAATGTTTTGTTTTCGGTCGGATTGAATCAGAAACTACACGACAAGTATGGCATTTTGAGTCTAGCTTTACATCCAGGGGAGGTTCGAACCGAGCTGTCAAGGACAACGGATAAAGAGTGGTTGAACAAAGTCACCAAGACGAGGGAGCCGCACGGGTTCTTTTGGAAAACGTTGCCGCAGGGCGCAAGCACTACGCTTGTTGCTGCGTTGGATCCAAAGCTGGACAGGCCCCAAGATGATAGGCGTGGCTATTTCCTCAGCTATTGTCAGATCAGGAATGCTGCTCCGGCGCACGCTGTTGATGAGGCGGATGCATCCAAGCTGTGGGAGTTGAGTGTGAGTTTTGTCGGAGAGAAATTTACCTGGTGAGGTGGACCCTGCTCAATTCAAGACTATTGCAAGCTCTATTTGACTGACCGAGAGCTCGCAGCCTACCCTCTTGTGTTGCTCAATCCTTTCTTCCATTCGGCCATGATCAGATTCATCACCGTGGACGTAGCAACTTTGCTATCGATGTGCCTTCATACCAACCCGGTCTTCCCCCACAATCCCGGACATTTGAACATACCAGCGTCGGTTTTTCCCTTCCCTGCACTCGAGTTCTTGCATTCACCCACTACGTGGCCTTGAAAGTGTAGCCAGCCGCAAATGATTCCCGGAAGCGCTGGATGGACGCGGGATAGATATGTCAGGACCAGGCTGGAGTAACGGTCTTATTGTTGCTTAGATGCACAGTCTTCCCCCAAACGACAGGATTCTGAGCTCTCTTGGCTCAGATTCTGGTGCACATGCATATCAACCCTTGTCTGCCCTTTGGCATGATGGATTCTAGCCATGGTCTCCGTGACAGCGATTCAATGATTGGAAGAGGAGGAGCTCTCATTTCCTCCCTACGATTCGTATGAATGGTGGGAGCTGAGAGTCTCTGTCTTGCCCTCCCTATTCCTTCACTTGTGATACCTTGTCTCCCATATGGCCCAGCCTATACCATACGCGCAGAATGAAGGTGTTGCCGAGAATGCATCAACCCCAACACCTTTTGCCAGCTCTTCCTCCCGGTCCATCTTGTATTTGCGGCTATAATGTTGGTGAAATAACTCATCCATCCCCTTTTGAAAACAAGGATATCTCATGCCACTTATGAATGTGACAAGGGATGGTGTGCAGGATGCCGTGAGGCATCGTTGGGGAGGCCGAGCATGATCTACAAACTTCTTTCAAAGCTTGTGTGGGCGGGCCTTGAAAGAGACGTCTTTGTCGCCACCATCGAAGAATAAACGTTTTGTCCCTATGTGGTAATCACTCATCCCCAAACGGATGAATTGCAAGTAGTATTACCACACCTTGACATCTGCCTGAACTGTCTCGGGTGGCGCCGATCTATCTGGAATGATGGATATGCTACACAGTACTTATGTCACTGTCAGTTGGTGTCGAAGAGAAAATTCAACCATTTGAGGGTAAAATGCGACTTGCAATACTTAGGTCTAGCAAAATTAGTGGAAATTCCACTCTTGTCACAGGATTTGAATTTGGGTATCTATGAACTGAGGAATAGACTGAATCGCTTGCGGCTGCGCTGGTGATAAATCCAATCAATCTGCGTTATCAAAGCATTAATTAAGAACCAACTACTTCATCTCGGGTGGCTCTGTTAAGGCCATGCTGTATGTGCGTCCAGTCGCATGGTCAGATTCAATATTGGCAATGGCCGCCTGAAGTGCGCTGGTGAGGTCGAGATGGAAGAAAGGCCTGTTCAAACTGTGCACAACGACCTTGCGAGGAGAGCTGTATACCTTACTCTTGGCAATATCGTCGTGAAGGTCAAGGTCACTGGATCGACTGGATGCTTCCGTGAGCTGATGATCCTTCACTGGAACCTTGGAGACGTTCTCCTCGTCATTGTGGCGGGACCGAATAAGCTCACGGTTTGCTTCGCGCTCTGCTTGCTCGGCTGCCGAAGCAGACCCTCCAATCTCTGCAACGCTAAAGATTGGCTTCCACCGATGGAGCTCGTCGCCGCGGAAGGTCTGGTAACCAAAACCTGCCGATGCGAGCGCACGCTTCGTCCATCTGTTGTGCACGCATGCGATGTGCCATTGAACCAAGTCTGGCGCAGCGTAACGTTGTAGTTGGTTGCGAACATCGATAAGGATCTGGATACTTGTAATGTCGACATTGTTCACGGCGGAGAAATCCAAGATGACCGCCTTGAGGGTGGGCAAATCGGAGTGATCAGGCTCCATTTTCCCTCGCCGAGGTCCGGGATTATTCCAAGGTCGGTCTCCAAGTCTGCCCCACGTGTGTGGATTCGTACGTCGAGTGTGTTGGAAAATGTACGCGGTCAGATGGTCAAGGTAGTGATTGGCATTCGGATAGTTGAAGCCTTCGCTGAATCGGTAGATGAAGACGCCGCGATATGGTGTCTCGATCTGCAAGGATGGGTTGGTGCCATCACTCTTGTCGAGAGGGAGAAATGTGTTCCTCACGGCCACATCGTCATCGTATAACTTTTGAGCCTCGGCAGAGCGATCATGGAACTTGTCTTCCATCAGATGGTCACCGATGACTGAGTGGATCTTGACCTTGCCGATAAAATTGCCTCGTGCCTTGACCACCCGGAAGAGAAGTACTGCGACACTGACGCAGATTGTTGTATAGATACCATTCTCAATGGTGGAGAAGACGGTGACAATTACACCAGCCATGAAGATCACGACTTCAATCGGGTTGACTCTCCAAAACTGATAGACGGTATTAGGAGGAGTGATCAAGTCCAGGACAGCATGGATGATGACCGCTGACAGGGACGCACTGGGAATGTAGAAGAAGGCTGCGGGTAAGGCGTAAATGGCAAGCAGAACCACAATGGCGGTGATGACACCAGCAAGTGGAGTTCTGACACCAGCCTTTGACTTGATAGCAGTTCGTGAGAAGGAGCCCGTGGATGGATAGCCTCCTAGGAACGGACCAAGCAGGTTGGTGACACCAATGGCGACAAGCTCCTGCGATGGGTCGATGGTATAATTGTTGATTCGGCCAAATGACTTTGAAATGGCAATGTGCTCGATCAAGAGCACAATCACACTGGCGGGCAACTCATTGACGAACAGAGAGATCAATTCACTGTTGACAACGGGGACTTGGGCATGCCGAAACCCGCGAGGGACATGACCGAGGATTTTGAAAGATGGGTTGCTTCGGCGGTGTCGCTGAACGAGGGCACTGATGCCTGTGTACATTAAGAGGACGATGGCGGTTCTCAGTGTTCCAAGGAAGAAAAAGGTCTTTTGTCGGTGGGGTTGCTTCTTGGCCATAAAGTTGCAGCCGAATCGCCACAGGTACAGCAGCGTGAGAGCTGAGAGCCCCATGGCAGCATCAAGCTTTGTGTGTCCAAGGTACTTCAGAGTGTTGATGATGACCTTGTAGGTTGAGTCTCGGGTGTTGAAGCCCTTCACCGAAATTCCCATCATGCCAGGAACTTGACCTGCCGCAATGTTGATAGCTGATCCGGTCATGAATGCACAGATCGCCGTCAAGGGGATGAATTCAACGATCCAACCGCACCGAATGAGGCCAATAAACGTGATGATGCCACCACATATGACAGCTAAACAGCTGGCAACCTGCCAAGCCGGTATGTCCGGGTTTTTGTCTTGCACACGCAATACCACGTTGCCCACCAAAGTCGACATGACCGCGACGGGGCCGATGGTGATATCCTTGGATGTGGCGAAGAACCAGTAAATCAAGACTCCCATGAAAGATGAATACAGGCCGAACTCGACAGGCAGCTCCGCGAGCTTCGCATATGCCATGGATTGGGGGACCACCACACAACCGACAGTGATGCCTGCAACTAGATCGCCAACTAGCCATATCAAGTTGTAGCGCAAAATCCACTTGGTGAATGGAAACAGATTGTGAAGGTATGTGAGCATATCACGACCACTTGGAGTAATTTCTCGTAGCCAGTCTGCCGTTCTTGGTTCTTCTTCATAGTATGTGTCGGCCGTGTCGACCGAGTAGGCCGACTCGCCCCGGGTTAGGAGGTCATCCGGGGGGTTATGTTGATCAAGTTTGATTCCAAGGACTTTTGCAAGGCCATGCCCTACCTTTGCTGAGGTAGAAGACATGTGGGCGTTTTGACTGAGATGACAAGGGCAGCAGGAAGTCAAGGCAGGCCAGAAATGAGAGAGGGCGTATCTGGTTTGGGTGGTGATCCTTTCGAGCCTCTCCCAAGGAACGGAACTGTGTCGCTCGACAAAGCTGTTGTTGATTTGCTTCCGACTCTGCTAGTGTGGGACAGCAGCACAGTAAGCTCGTTGTCCAATGCGCAACAACCTCGCTGCGGTGAAGCGACAACACGAGGTAGTCGACGAGCCACTCTCCGGTGTGGTAGTGGCTATAGTGGAGTCCCGCCCAAGTGCTTTTTCAAATCTGAGATCTGTGATGGGCTAAGGAGAGTGTGAACTCTTGCGGACGGAGATGCTTTATGAAGTACATGAAAAAGAATCTTACTGAGAAAGAGCCAAGATAACCACAATCCTGATCATCTTCTAGGAAGTTCGTGTCATGCCGCCCTAAGCAACCCAGACCCATGTTTGAAAAGCTTCATGCTCGCGAGCGGAGCATGTATGATGCGAGGTTTTGACAGAATTTGAGAAAGCGTGGAAGTAAAATCGAAAGCCACTTTACTCCATGACAAGGTTGGCAAAGCAGATCATGTAGGAAGCCCGAATTTCCCTTGGAATCCAGGGACTCGATCCCGCGGAGCAGGTAAATCAACCAGCCAAATCGGTTTCCGACGAAGCGGAAGACCCACTGCGATGGTGTCAACAACATGACGAATGTGATACACAATCACGCAATTCGACAGCTTCATCGAGTAGATGGGATTTGCTCCGGAGATTGGAGAGACGACTTTTCAATGATTGCAGCTTATTGATCATGAAATCGAAGCACCTGGTATATGAAGTCCCCCAACTGAGATCAAATGGAGGTAGACATCCGGTTGGAACGGGGGGTTGGAGTGATCACGTGCATGGATATTTCTGGATCCATTTCCCGGTTTTTCTGCCAGCCAATTAGATTGTGCAATTCATTTTTAGATCGGTGGCATTTACGACATTCCCCTGAAAAATTAGGCAGGGATGCGCGGGGGCTGCTGGCAAGGCGGTCTGGCTTGTTCGCACAGGCAAACTGCTGAAATTAGGCATTGGCAAGTGTGCAAATCCTCTCCTTGGTTGAAGGGCAGATACTGGCTAGGTTTCCGGTTCGCGGGCGCCGCAAACAGCCACAGGTGAACGAAGCCTATGACACGTGCTTTTGGTCCCACGACCCAGCTTCAACGTTCTCGCTTCGATTCTCCCTAGCATTCATTGATAGTGGATCACTCCCGCGAGAGCCATCTCTCGTGAGTCTGCCAGACTCGCTTTTAGCATGGCCAAAGTGAGCAACTTCCGCAGTCGGGACAAATGGCGGAATTGGCAGCACGGAAGCGAGAGCTCGGGTCGTCGTAATGGCCTGATTCGTGAAGCCGCGACTTGGCTTGATGGAGGACGAAGAAAGCAAATCACAGTCAAGAGACTCAAGACTCTCGAAGCATTTGCCAGGATTGAGTCTTGCTGTAGCAGGGGAAAAGTAAAACTGTTAAGCTGATCCGTATTGCCGTAGCGATCTAGAACCCCCAGTCCATTCACCTGTTCTGGTACCGCACGTGGCTCTGCCGCACGAAGTCGTCTATCTTGCGGAGCCAAAGGTTAGCACCCAACAGGAGAGCTCCACACTTCTGATCTATTATGCATTCCCAAGAATTACACCATCCATGCACAGAGAAACTCAAGTCGCGCCATGCCCAATGCGTTGTTTTTGGCAAATCGTATAGAGATCGCTCCAGACGCCGCCAACAATGCATCATCCCATCGTAGTCGTGTGCCTCTTTTACCTCGTTGGTATCGTCGCAAATCACGCAATCTTTGCCACCTGGGTGACTTTCTTATTGCGAAGCACATTGAACTCGCTCGGCTCCCGGGTGCATTTCGTCGTCGTCGTCTTCGCCAAGGCCGGCGCCGTGGGCTCGAGCGTGTTGTCTTGGGTCAACGTCTTCAAGGTCGTAGTCTTCCACCATAGCGTCTCCGGATGGAGCATTCTGCATCATGCGAGGTGGCAGGACTTGTTCTAGAAGGTGCAGATTCTGCAGCTGAGTTTTGTCAGGAAACTTGACATCGAATTGAATGTACAGGTTTCCAAAGTCGTGATGTCGGAACGAGGGCATTCCCTGTCCCTTGATCACCTTGACTGCGCCTGGCGTGATTGGGTCTCCTGGGAAGATGTTGACGGTCAGCCACCGATCATCAAGATGCTCGATGAAGATTTGCCCGCCACCAATCGCCGTGAGCAAGTCAATCTCGGCATGATAGAAAAGATCGTCGTCCTTTCGCTGGAATCGTGGATGCGGTTTTTGTTCGATCTCAAATTGGACATCACCCGGAAGCACGCCTGGCATCTGATCGCCTTCTCCGCGGAAATCGATTTTGTGGCCGCTCTTCACACCTCGGTCAACGTGAACGTGGAGGACTTTTCGCTCAACCACAGTCTTCTTACCGTGGCAGCGCTTGCATCGATCTCGATCTCGAATGATCTCGCCCTCACCTTGGCAATCGGGGCAGACGGTCTGAAAGCGCTGAATCATTGGTCCCATCTGTCGCAACATAGTCTTGACACCAGCGCCGTCGCAGGACATACATTTCTTGACTGCACCTTCTTTTCCTCCGCGACCGTCACACGTCGGACACAGCACCGATTTCTGCAATGCAAGCTTCGAAACCTTGCCCCTGTAGATGTCTTCCAATGAGACTTTATGCACGTGGTGGATGGTTCTTGCTTTCTTTGGGCCCGTTTCTCTCATGCCTCCACCGAACATGCCGCCAAAAGCACCTCCGCCACCAAAGAATTGTGCGAAGAGATCTTCTGCTGCCATGCCGCCGCCAGGCATGCCTCCTTGCTGTTCAAGACCCTCTTCGCCATATTGATCGTAGATTACTCGAGTCCGTTCTTCTCTCAGCACTTCGTATGCTTTGGTGATCTCTTTGAACTTCTCGGCAGCATCGGGGTCCTTATTCTTATCTTCAGCAATATTAGCGCGGCTCGGTGAGGCAATGGAGCAGATTGCGACTAACCAGGATGGTATCGGAGTGCAGACTTCTTGTACGCTGATTTTAGTTTGGCATCAAATTCAGCACCCTGGAGAGTATGGTCCACCTAAAGACGTGTGAGATGGATCTTGCATTATTCGGCACACAGGAATATGCTTACTCCTAACATCTCATAGAACTTTTTCTCCTTGGGAGCCATCCTGTAAGATCGGGGTTTCAAGTTTTCGCGCACTTTCCGATTCGGCGATCAACAGCTGGAAATTTGCAGAAAGAGAGCAACGTCGGTGTAGGCAGCGTAAGAGTGGGCGTGGTGAATGGGAAGGTTGTAGTAAAATGTGAAGTCGAATGGCAAGATGGGCGCGTCTTTGGCAGTTTGCCATCAGCCCCATGCACCGTAGGCAAACCTGGTAGCCTCACTGGTTTTGCCCAGTTGAGATTCTTTGTATTTCTAGCGTATTCGATGACACATGAGGCTTCCAGAAGGTCCAATCACAACGCCGATGTGGATCAAAAGCAGTCCTGACCAGCGCCGGCGTTTTGCCTGATTTTCCCTTTTTCGCTCAAGCAAAAATCGTTGAAGATTGCTGAAGAATTTTACAACGGATGTCTGGGAACCGAGCACCTCGGCGTAAGGCCAGATCCTCTTGAGTCGTTTATCCTTATCCTAAGATCCACATAGCCAAAAGACTTTTGCGTAAACATGACCCTATGGTGGTCTGGAGTCGGGTTTATCCGGCCTTTCCCACCTGCCGTAACTGCGTCCGCAAGACCATGCTGAACTGAGAGAATTAGCTACCACACGAAGCAACTCGCACTACGTTATGTCAACCTCAGACCCGGGCTTCAAAGCAGCAGTCGAAGAAGCTGAGGCAGGCTACAATGAGGGAGGCGTCCCAATTGGAGCATGCCTCGTCGCTAAAGACGGAACCATACTGGGGCGGGGACATAATATGAGGGTGCAAAAAGGTTCCGCAACATTACATGCCGAGATGTCAGCCCTAGAGAATTCAGGTCGCTTGCCTGCAAAGGCCTACGATGGGGCTACCATGTACACCTCTCTCTCGCCTTGCGACATGTGCACAGGAGCTTGCATCATGTACAAGATCGGGCGGGTCGTCATTGGTGAGAACAAGACGTTTGTAGGAGGGGAGGAGTATCTCAAGCAACGAGGAGTTGAAGTCATTGTGTTTGATGATGAAAAATGTAAAGACATGATGAAGAAGTTCATTGCGGAGAAGCCTGATCTCTGGTGAGTAGCAATCCTGGAAAGCATGAAGGCCCAAACATGCTGACAGGGAGTTCTCCATAGGAACGAAGATATCGCCGAACAGTAAACTTTTGATGTCTGTACCACGCCCAGAGGCCGCCCTAAGTGTTTGTAGCTGTTCGTCCAAGAACAAACTCATGCTGTGCTTCTCACCACCTCCTCAAAGAAGAATTTGAGCATGTCCGGATTGACACCGGGTGTGATGCCATGCCCAAGATTCACAATCCATCTCTCTTTCCCGCCACCAAACCCTTGGACAAGACCGTCTACAACCTTCGTAATCGACTCCTTGCTCCCATACAGTACGCCCGGATCGGCATTGCCCTGCAGCGTTACCCTGCCTTTAGCAATCCTCACAGCCTCGGCCGGATCATGCAACCAGTCCAATCCAACAATGTCATACCCACTCTCACACAGCTGGTCAAGGGCATACCAAGCCCCCTTGGCAAACACGGTCATCGGCACCACATCCAACCCCTTCGCATGCAGCCTCTCCTTGGTATGCTTCGAAATATATCTCAAGAAAGGCAGACTAACCTCCTCAAAGCTTGACGGACTCAGCTCTCCGGCCCAAGAATCAAACACCTGCAGCAGCTGCGCACCAGCCTCGACCTGCAGCACCAGATGCTCAACGCAAATCTCGCTGATCTTCTGCAGCAGCTTCTTGCTCTCATTCCCATATTTGTATACCCACGTCTTTGCCTCGCGAAACAACTTCGTACCTCCCCCCTCCACCATGTAGCACAAGAGCGTCCAGGGTGCACCGCAGAACCCAATAAGCGGGACTCGTCCGTTCAGTTTCTGCCGGGTCAAGGTGATGGCTTTGTAGACGTAGTCCAACTCCTCTTTCACGTCAACCTTCTTCCCCAGCAATTCTGTATACTGGTGATCCTGTGGACTTCTCAACGGGCTCGGGAATCTCGGACCAACACCGTCAACCATCTGCACCTCCATGCCCATCGCCTGCGGGATCACAAGGATATCCGAGAAGATAATGGCTGCGTCGATGAAGCCGTCATATCGGTCAATAGGTTGCAGGGTGAGGGTCGAAGCGATCTCAGGTGAGCGGCAGCATTCGAAGAAATCGCGGTTGCCTTTTGCTTCGTGGTATTCTGGAAGGTAGCGGCCGGCTTTGGAGAGCAGTTAGATGGTTTGTTCGGATGCCATTTGGAGGCACTGACCGGCGCCGCTATGATGGCTCACCTTGTCGCATTACCCACATTGGTGGTCTGTCGACCTTTTGGCCTGGGAATCGCTGTCAGTCGCATGACGAGGCTTGTCGCCATTTTGGATTTGCGCACACACCTCTTGCAGCTCGTAGTATCCGGTCATTCTTTAGAGGTGCAAAATTGTGAGCCATGTTTGCGAGCTCGTTGATATGACCTTGGTGCTGTGCGACCACTGTCCGATACCAAGGAATGATGTACAGACTATTGCTTTATGGTGGGGGAGTACAGTTGCGGAGAAAATTTTACGGCGATGCACGTAAGCCATTGATGTTCTCTTGAAGGATCCGCTTTCATGGATGGGTCAAGCAGACGATCTTGTCTATTTTTGTCACACTGATCGACCCCCTAAAGTAACGAGACTGGTTTCTTAACAGGATACCTCTCTCAGCAAGAATAGCCATCTTTTGATGTCTTGCTCACAGCAAGACAGGTAGCAAACTATAAAGGGGCTCGACTCGAGTTGACATGAACCAAGGAAAATAGTTCAAGAGCCGAATCCTCCACCACTCGGAAATCAAGATGCTTCCCTTGAATCCGAACGCTTGCCTCCTATGGCGTTAAATAGAGCCCCATCAGAAAATCGCTGAATGTGAAATTTACGCCAGCTTCCTCACAGTCTCCACCAAAGCCACCTTGCCACCATCACTCACCATTGGTGGTCCCTCATACGACTTCCGTGCTCCAAGGAACCACCAAGCTGCGACGAAGATGGTGAATCCGCCCCAGATCAAGCTGGCATAGTTCATCGTCGCGGCGTCCACAGGCAACGCGAATGGGAAACAGTAAATGATGAACCAGATCATCATGTATGCACAGGCAATTACGTTGAAGATGAAACCAATGGCACCCTTGAGGTGGAAGGGGCCGTAAGTTTTGATATTCTTCCGACCTGTTAGGAGGTTGGGAAGAATGGCGGCAATATACGATGACGAAGACATGATAATGAAGGAACCGACGAACGCGTTGAATGCCGTGAGACTGCCCACATAGATGGCGCCCAGAATGGTGACGAGGATGGCGGTAATGACTGTCGAGGCAAATGGCATGTCCAATTTCGGATGCACCTTGCTGAGCTTCGTAGAGAACGGAGTGGCGCCATCGCGGGCAAGGGCCCAGAGGGTGCGGCCAGAGGTGATGTAGAGACCGCAGACACAGATACCGATACAGATCATGATCAGGGCGAGGAGGCCGACGGCCCCATTAGGACTGCCGGTGGCCTGTAAGTAGATCTCGGCGAGCGGGTAAGGAGATGCGAAGAGAGCGTCGTAGTCGTTGATGGCGTACATCAGTGCAATGAGGTAGCTAAAGCCGGTGGCGAACCCGATGCCCATCTGGCAGGCAATGGCAATGGGTACATTCCGCTGCGGATATGGTATCTCTTCGGCAAGATGGCTGGTGTTGTGTCAGTTGGACTCCATGACTTGCGGGAAATTCAAGAACGTACGTGGTGGTATCTGGGGTACCAACTGAGAAAGCGCCGTTCAGCATGCCAGCCACGAAGACGAATCCATTTGGGTATCCTATGTCGGCAGACCATTCTGTCCATACGAATGAGGAGGAAGCATGCCCAGGTCCGTCGGGTCGGCTGGGCATCACCGTTCTGGAAGTGGTCAGCGGCATCGAATGCGACAAAGGCCGTCTTACTTACACCACGACAATCGTGATGATGAAGCCAGCCAAAACAAAGAAGATACCGACATCATTCAGATACGGCATCGCCTTGTTGAAGAGACACACCACCGTGCAGGCGATCCATGTGGTGATGATGTATGTAACGAAGACATGCCATGCTTCCGCCGTGAAGTCTGGATGCTTCAGCGCATACATTTGCACAATTGTATTGGACTGCTCAGCTCATTAGCTTGCGCCACAACCGGAAGGGGTCACCCATCATCACTTACAAAAATCGAAGTCATCGAAGCAGCACCAAACACCCATGCCAGGTAATTCCACCAACCGGCAAAGAATCCGATCGGACGACCCCATTTTCGACCTGGCGTGACAGACGCCCAGTGATACACGCCGGCAGAAGAAGGGATAGCAGAAGCAAGTTCAGCTATACAAGCTGCCACAATCCAGTAGAATACTGAGACCGTAAGAAACTCGAATAAAACACCAGGAGGTCCCCCATTGTAAATGGCGACCAGGATGCTTCCTCCCACAGCAGGCCACACGTTTCCGACCACCAAACCGACGCCAGCGAGAGACAACAAGTTGAAGTTTCGAGAGAGTTCCTGAACGTGACCTGAGGCGTTGATCTTGTTGTCACTTGGATCCTTTTCGGAAATGCTGGTCATGTTGTCCTCACCGGACTTGTTGCTCTCTGGTCTGGCCATGACTGTGATGATGCGCTGATCTGGGGAGGAATAACAACCTCTTGAAAGGAAAATGTCGGGGATAGGGAAAACGAGAGCATTGAGAGGGATGACTGATGACCTGGCATGCATCCCAGCTCAAGTCACACGAATTAAATCGATGGCTTTTCCAGATTCTTCGAAGCGACTAGGCCATTGAACGTTTTGCTGTCTCGCCATAGCTTCGCTCTCGAATGCAACTCCCGACATGTTGAGTGTAACCATAAGTGTCCGTACCTGTCCCCCAGACCCTTGTCTATCGTAAATCGACATAAGCATCATCCAAATCTGTATGGTCAAGATGGGATGGCAAGCCAATGGAAATTCTAGAAAGCACAGTTCTGCTCTGATGATGGATCCTTAGGGCCGTTGAAATTGTTCATTTCCGTCGCCCCTAGACCTTTAGGAGTATCAAGGGCCGATGCTACAAGGTTATTTGACATGCACGGAGATCCCATATTCGCAACCTTCCGAGAAAGAAATTACAGTCAGCTCACCGCACGCGCAGTGACCACAGCTATGCTTCGCCTTGCCCTACAGGGTTGGAAAATTTTAAAGTTTTCGGCACACGTGCACAAGGCTCCTCATCCACAGCAGGACGCCGATGCCGTTCGCTGACGCCGGTTACATCGTCGTTTGGATGCAGAAAGACGGGGCGCTAAGTCGTAGAATTCCAAACAACGCTATGACAGCGACCCATGTAATTCGAGCCTTCAATGCTGGTCAGCGACGAATGCCCACCAGAAGCTGAAGATACGTGAAAGACATGATCTGCAAACACTGGCTTGTCATGGAGAGCTAGCATTTCAATCCATAAAAACGGTCGGGAACGTTCCGGCCATGGCTGCTACCAGAAAAACTCAAAATCTCACTCCAGCTGTTTCTATTAGCTAGCTAAACGCACCGTCGTATGCGGAGGAAGATCTCCATATTTCTACAAGCCGGCAGGGTATCTCGGAGGTCGAGCCTGGTGTGGTTAAAAACCGCGTAACAAGAGATGTGCCCCTGCCAAGAGTGGCCCCAAATCCTGTCAGGTTCCCTCTTTCGCTTTGTGGCTTGGATGGGCAAATCAGACGTCAGGCCGGAACATTTGCCTTATTTCAATGCCGGATACCGCAGTTCCGGCGCAGAATTCCACCAGGGGACCACGTGTAGAACCTTTGCTGCTTCTACAGGACTGTCGTCCATCGAACGTAGCTGATGGGTCTGACCAAGAAAAACGATTCGCCGACAAAGCATGATTACCACCTCATTTTCGTATAACTCGAGTTTGGTCAAAGCTCAGATGTCCTCCTTTGCGCCACTTCTCACTTGCCACGACGGGATACACGACTTCGTACGTACAGTTAGCCTCCTGGGATATTGCATGCAGGTCCCACTGTGCCAGGCCCCGCTGTGCCAGGCGGCTATGACTCCATGAGACATATCGGTTGGAAGTATCCAGTCGCATGAGGAGTGACTTCGTACTTGGAGTTGGCGCTTCTTTGCCATATGCTAAGCGATAGAGGCACTAATTCCTTAGTGCCGGCGAGGTGAGCCTGTTCCAAATGTCATGTCGGTAAGATCGGAACTGTAAGGAGAATGGGCACTGATTCCAATAAACTTCTGGACTAAATTGTGAATCCAGAGAATATTCATGGAGTGCTGTCGTATCCATTCGACACGGATTTGAATTTCGGAACACGCCAGACGGCCGGTTTAGCGCCGTCTCCTCCGACTTGTGATGGCTGGCATTCGAGTTCGAGGTGGACGGGTTCCGGAATAGGCAACAGATCAAGTGAACTACTCAGCTCTGACCATTTTGCCTAAATCCACATGGGTCGTTTTCTATCACGGAACCTAGGAGATAGTGAGCTCTTGCACGCCATCCTGGATCAAATATGATGGCTCCAAAGGATGACCCTTACCGCTCTCTGCCGTTGTCCCATCAAGAATACTTTACGCTTTTGTGCCCTCTTCATAGGGCTGGTCTCTGATCAGTTGTACGACGGACCAGAATGTCGAACCCAAATCCTGAATTTGTCCCCGAGTCATGGTCTCTGTATGGAGTGGGTGTAGCTTGTGTTCTGCTGCGGCTGTAGGTCAACCCGGAACCGCTCATGCCAAAGCGTTTCCCTCCCGTCGACGACTTGCTGGACACGTATTGACGAGAAAATAGTGTCTCACGAACCCGCAGAGTGGGCGTCCGCAACATCCAACTGGATGACTACCTGGTCTGCTTCGGCTTCCTATGGTACACTCTGCTATGCGTTGCCTTCAACGAAATGCTCGGGGGCGCCGGATCGAATCTCATGACCGACGAAGAAATCGCAACGCTCACACCAGAGATCACCGCCCAGCGAATAAAGGGGAGCAAATGGGTGTTTGTGTCTGAGCATGCCATGCTGCTTACAATATGGAGTATGAAGGCTGCCATGTTGGTGCTTTATGCCAGAATCACGTATGTTCTCCTGACACTCGCCTCCACATCCGGTTTCCTTTTTGTGCGCTGCGTTCCCCCCTGATATTGGTTGTGCATGACAGCTGACAGAGCTGTCCACGATGCAGTGAGGGACTCTTGCAACGCAGAATCCTCAACGCTGTAATCGTCTGGGTCGTTTTAAGTTTTGTCGGCGACGAATTGGCCCTCTTCACAATATGCCGTCCCCTCTCTCAATACTGGTCCGTACCCGTCAGTAACCCTCAATGCGCATCATACCAGTACTACCAGATTGTGAACGCCGTCTTCAACATCAGCACCGACATACTGCTGCTAGCTATCGGTCTGCCACCAGTCCTCAAAGCCAGGCTTTCGATTCAGCAAAAGCTTATTCTCGCGGTCGTGCTCGGCATGGGCTCCTTTGTCATCATCGCCGCCATCCTGAGAGCCATTTACTGTCTGGTTCCAAGTCTAATCTCATACGTCTACATGAACTGGTACTTCCGGGAGGCCTCCGTGGCCATCTACGTCACCAATGCGCCAGCCATATGGGTTTTGTTGAGAGAGGTCTTCCCTGGCTTGCAGAGATTAGGACGCAGCTCCAGACGCACCACAAGCGGCAAACCGCAGTCCAGTCATGGTCACGCTTACGTGACATCACAGGTTGCGGGACAGGATGTAGGCTTCAAGGCCGGATGGAAGAAGATGGGAGGAAGCAAATATACCGACAAGGACCTGAACAGTATAGATCTGGACGAGTATCCCATCAACAAGCCGGCCGTCCACACCACTATATCCAGAGCCACAGAGATGAGCCCGAACCCTGACGCCGAGCGACATGAGAGTCGGGAACAGGGATCACAAGACGGCGCCTCCGTTAACTCCCAGGGCGGCCCACTGGAGATTAGACGGGACGTGACTTTTTCTGTAGAGCACGTGGTGGCTCGGTAAAACCTTTTTGATGTACGACTTTCGAGAACAAGATACGCACAAGTGACGACATTAATGAGGCATGTTGGGTGGAAAAGCTGTATGTATGTGTAATTAGTTCTCCAGGAGCGAGGCCTCTGTACAAAACATACGGTGGTGATGCAAGTGGTCGGCGATGATATTGCCAGCGCTCAGAAGACCTTGTCAATCGATTTCAGGACCGGCTTCAAGCTCACCTTCGCCGGCTTGCACATCGTCATCATCTTCCTCCGCAGCCTTGCCTCGCCGTTTCCTCAGGTTCTCGAGACCGTAGATAAGCTCTCCAAGAGCGCTGTATGACTTTTCATTGCTCTTCCCTTTTGAGTCGCTCTCGGCTGTATGATGCTTCTCCGCATGCAAATCAATAGGCACAGATTCTATGGCGAGTTTCGCATCCAGCCGTGGCTCTAGGGAGATGCCCCGGCCGCTCCGTTCAAATTCGCCAATTTTGGCCTCGAAAATTCGGATGGCATCTGCCCCTGACAAAGGTTCGGCACGCATATTCTTGTACGACCCAGACCCATGCGCAGTATCAACACTAACAATGGTCATCCCTCGGTTCCGCAGATGAAGGACATCCAAAACATTTCCATCGAGCTTCAAAGTCTGCTGGTGCTGGAGGCTAGATTCTAGCAAGGAGAATACGAATAGCATTGGCAAGGCTTCAAGTGCAACGAGGAGCGCACCACCATCCCCTTGGTGGTTCTGCGAGTCGTCTGGAGCCATTGTCCATATTCCTGAAACAGCCAGCTTGTCGATGGAGCGTTCTGGCGGCAATGCGCTTTCCATGCCTTTCCGCAGATGCTCCTGCTCAAGGAAATCGTATCGTGATAGCTCGCGCCCACTCTGCCAGTCGTACACTCGCAGGCTTGGTTCACCATTTCCAGCGATCAGGATCTTCTGATTCCATGGTACAATGCAGAGTTTGCTTACAAATTCAGTGTGGCCAAGGCAGAAGCTGTGGATGACATGCGTTTGTGGGATGCCTCTTGACACTCGAATGTGCTCATCTCGATCTGAAGTGAGGATGAAGGGGCGTTGCTTCCCATCAACTTCGCCTGTCGCGATGGCAAGATCGGTGAGCAGTGAGACATGTCCCAGCAGCAATTTGTGCTCGAAGTCCGGCCCATCCTTTCTCGCACGTGATTGCTTCTGTGTTTGCTGCTGCCGCAGAGCCTCCAGATTGCCCTTGGTATGCACCGTCAGCTCTGATGCCGACGGCTTGAAGGTCGTCTCAGGTTGAGCCGTTTCGGTCTTGCGCTGATAGTCCGCTGCGGGATGCAAGGGCAGCGCATACACGTCTCCGAATTTGTCTGCTGTGAGGATGGTCTTTTCATCGGCAGTTAATGTGAGCGCGCAGGACTTTTTGGGCATGCATCTGAAAGCAGTCAGCTTCATTCCGTCCGAAACCTGGCAGAGCTACCTGGAGGATAACTGATGCAGTCTTCCACTTGCAGATACTTTGAAGACCCTCACTGCCTTGTCTTCAGCGGTAATGGCAATGGCATGCTTTCCATCCGACGTTGCAATGAGATGCGAAACATGAGGCAAACTCGTATCTGGAATCTTGGGCCTCCTCCGCTCACCTTTCTGCCGCTGCTTGCCTTCAACTTTGATTTCAATCGAAGCTTCTGACGCTTCGGAGGCCTCACACCCCAAACTTGGGTTGTCTCCGTGGTCTAGCTTGAGCCGCTTGATCGGTCTGCCCTCGTTGCCATCTTCTTCGTCACTTGAGCTTTCCACATCATTGCGCGGCCAAATTTTTAGGGGCTCGCTTCGCTCCAAAGACAACGACTGAATGTAGCTCCCTGTGGCAGCAAGGATGATATCCACAGAGTCCTTATGAACCGAGCAAAGTTTATGGGCAGGAAAATGCAGGGTCGTCATCAGTGTTGGAGAGCGAGCGGTGCAAGCTCTACCATATGTTCCTCGAAGCCGGTCTTTTTCCAAGCTGAGCAACACAAATTCGGATGATGGACCCTCAAAAAAAAGCTCGCATTAGCACACATCCTCTTCGTCAGCAGCGTTCTAGGTCAACCGTAGTTGCCGTGCCAAGATTTCAGTGCCAAGAGTGCTGTTGAGCCGACCGCACACGAAACATTAGGCGCAGTTTGCAACCTTCCTGTCGCATTCACCAAATACTCGACAACCACATTACCAAACAGACTCTCACCCTTGCCCTTAAACATCCTAACTTCATCCTCAAAGAAGTCATGGGGGGCAAGTCCGGTACCAAAGCCGTCTACTTCGACAAGCTGAAGGGCTTGCTCGACGAGTACAAGTCCATCTTCATCGTCAGCGTCGACAATGTCAGCTCTCAGCAGATGCACGAAATCCGACAGTCTCTCCGAGGCGAGGCTGTCGTCCTGATGGGCAAGAACACCATGGTCCGAAGAGCCATCAAGGGCTTCATCGCCGACTTCCCAGAATACGAGCGTCTCCTACCTCACGTCAAGGGTGCGTTTGCGCAGGCCTGAAATGTACCCAAAAGAGACGGCCATACTAACGCTGCACAGGCAACGTCGGCTTCATCTTCACCAACGGCGACTTGAAGACCACTCGAGACAAGATCCTCGCCAACAAGGTCGCTGCTCCGGCCCGTGCTGGCGCCGTCGCTCCAGGCGATGTGTACGTCCCCGCTGGAAACACCGGTATGGAACCGGGCAAGACCTCTTTCTTCCAGGCTCTCGGTGTCCCAACCAAGATTGCTCGTGGTACCATTGAAATCACCGCTGATCTCAAGCTCGTCGAGGCCGGCGCCAAAGTCGGTGCATCCGAAGCGACCCTTCTTAACATGTTGAACATCTCGCCCTTCACATACGGCATGAAGGTTGTCCAGGTGTACGAAGAGGGAAACACATTCAGCCCAGACGTCCTTGACATTGAAGAGTCGCAACTTCTGAAGGCCATAGCTTCTGCCATTGCCACCATCACCTCTATCTCTCTGGTTACCAACTACCCAACTCTCCCATCTGTCATCCACAGTGTCATCAATGCCTACAAGAAGGCCATCTCTGCCGCCATCGAGATCGACTACGAATGGGAAGCTATTCATGAGCTCAAGGACAGAATCGCCAACCCAGATGCATACGCCGCTGCTGCTCCGGTTGCTGCCGCCGCTGACACATCTGGCCCAGCTGCCGCAGCCAAGGAGGAGGAGAAGGAAGAGGAGAAGGAGGAGTCCGAAGACGAAGGTACGCATCAGAGCTCACAATTCGCGAACGTGTGCATCATGCTGACTGTCTCACAGGCTTCGGCGGTCTCTTCGACTAAGCATCTTTTGCGACAATGCGCTGGCCACCGGGACCATGATTCCTTCAATGCAATTACAGACAACCAAAATGCACATATGAAGATACCCAATCCGCCAATCACAGGTTCCGCCAAGCAATCCAAATTTCAAGCTCTTGACTCCCGTCCTGTCTCCTTCATTCTCACATTTCTTGATCATCGCACAGGTAATGTATCAACCTCTTCCATACGGGACCTGTAAGTCTAGTCATTTTCTGATCTCTCTCCTGGTAACCCCCACTCGAATGATGATACATTTTTAACCCCAAGACCATGCCTGGTCAATGAAGATCAAAAAATGGCAACTTTAAACACTCTAATTTTTTACTGACTCGTCCAACCAACTGCATCCTTCTGAACGCAATTTCCAGCTCGGAATCTCGGCTAACACTTCTGCTCAAAGGTCTCTTGTTCGCCCTCGATTCTCCATGATGACACAACTCCTTGCTTCAAGCCCATGCACCCAAACGCGACTAGATCCTACCCAGCAGAAACCGAAATGCCACTTTCTTCGGCCTCCCTACGTTTAATTACGGGGGTGTTGAGGCAGGCACAATTCATTATGGTGAATGCTTTTCATCGCCGCGTGAGTGTATCAGGCGTCAGGCATTCTGACCTCACAGCATGATCCCTTTGCATTGTAGGGCGAAGAATGTAGCGGGAGAAAGGGCCATTGTAGAAGCCCCAATCGTATAGAATTTTATGGCATTGCACTGACATGTTGCATGCTCGCGTACATACCCGAAACAAAGCTAGCTGACTGGTATCTTGCATTCTTGAAATCGCTCCCGTGGCACTTCCTTGACACCGTCCTAGTTCCAACTGGCTCAAAAAGCCATACCTGAATCCCAGCAGGAAACGCCCAGTCCCATCCCGTCCCATCCCGGTCCCGGTCCCGGTCCCAATCCGTTCCGCACAGTTTTGAAATAAATAGAGTTTAACAATTTTAGTGTGATGCGAATCACAGAATTCTCTTGATGTTCCTTTCCCAGCCGGCACAAATGAAAACGCCTCGTAGCTATGCACATGGAACAGTCAGTAATAAGACAGTCCCACAATTTAGTTGGGGCATCCTCGTCTTCCCCATGTAACGCCTAGTGATTCCAAAAAGAGGTTGATATGGTTACCTTGCAGGAGGACAGTCTGCAGATATTCCAAAGTCTTGTTGATAGAATGGTTCACACTCTTTGCAAGCATCATTGAATCCGGCGTTTACCGATCCCCAGGGACATTCTGGTGTTTATCGGTCAGACACCGCCGCCATGTTCCGATGGTGTAGATGTGATGGACCCTAGCCGTTTTCATCACGCAATAGGTTTGTGATCACGAAGCAAATCGGCATGGCCTTACATCGCATATGCCCTCTCCTGCTTGATCTCTGGCATCTGCATCGCACTCCAGTCATGAACCACATGCATGTGGTTAAAGTTGTTATTCACGTTTCGAGTCGAGCGCAGGCTCCAGTCTTCGGGTTCAGTGCTCTGAGGCCGTCTCATACCACTTCCCGGGAAGAACATCTGTTGGCCACCATACACTGGGTCTGGATAGCCTCCAAATTCCATGGCGGTGGGGCTTGGCAGGCCACCGTGCGTTGGTGAACCCCAGCCGATGGCGGACATATGTGGTGATGCTCCGCCACTTGCTGTGCTATTTGCTGGGGGCTCGAGTGGCTGAGGAGGCCCATACGCGGCGGGATTGGAAGTGATGTTTGATCGTGGCTGTGGTGTGCTTGTGAAACTTGCAGAAGCGGCTGAGCTGACTGATGGGTTGTGTCTCATTGACATGTTGTATTCGTTGCGCATATGAGGTGGCAAGGATTGATTTTGCGGTATGTAGTGGAAGTCTTGAGGCTGATGATGCATTGACATCTGAGGTATTTCGTCGTTTGGAGAGATCGAGGGAGGGTCTTGCGGTGAGGCTGCTGATGTTTGGGAGGAGCGAGTGTCGGAGTAGCCATCATCCACCGACGTTGTGCTTGGGATTGAAAGTTTGGGATTGGCAGCTTGGTCGATTGGGCAGCTGTGATGCACTTGATGTCGGGTCAAAGTCGTTCTTCGGGTGAAAGTCTTCTGACAGTTTGCGAAAGGGCATTTGTACGGCCGTTTTCCAGAATGTATCCTTCGATGCCTGGCTAGAGAGCTGGAGTCACTAAAGGGCTGCGCTTGGTTAGTACAAATGAGAAATACCGGGCGAGCTAGAGTAGCATACTTTGTTACAAATTTCGCACTTGTGAGGCTTCTCTCCTGTGTGCACCCTCGCGTGCACAGTCAAAGCTGACCTTTGGATGAACTCCTTTCCGCAATTTGGATAATCGCACTTGTGTGGCCGGTCACCGCTATGGATGCGTTCTGTTCACAAACGTCAGCCGAGGCAGCTTCCACCAGAACTACGGTCAATTTACCATGTCGAGCCAAATCGCTCCGTCTTGCAAAAGCCTTGGCACAAGTTCCGCAGGTAAAGCTTTTGACGGCCTGCTCAGACTTCGGCTTGGGGCTGCTTCCTTCCAAGTTGGTCGGACTGTGGGCGCTGACAGGGCTGATGTTATTGTGCATCAGCTGTGAATGCTGAAATTGATTCATATGCGAATAGTTCATGGCCGCGGGCTGTGCAATGTTGTACTGCTGTGCGTGATGGCCTATGCCACCGGTGTGGCCCATGTTGAAATGTGAATCCATTGTCAAGCCGGACTGCACTTGGTGTCTTATTTGTGCTTCTGCGTTTGATGTGTGCCTAGCATTTCCGCTCAATAGCCCTCCAATTTCCATAGCCCCCTTGCTTGAGGCCACGACCCTATTGTTCCACAGCCAGTCAGGAAATGGTCCAAGAGGCTGGGGCTGGGTGCACAGTGTGTAGGCGTGTCGAGTCGAATTCTGCATTTTCGTTGGTCAGTCTCTGGTGCAAGAGAGTGCGGTTTCAGGGTGGTAAAGAAGATGGTGGTGTATTGAATATGGCCCCTTGAGAGAACAATGCAGCCTTGTTTGGCCAGGTGATCAAGAGAGGGACAAGAGCTCGGTACAAGCAGTCGTGGAAGTCAATATGGAAAAGACCAGGTGTTGCGGAAACGACAGGAAAGGCAGGAAGACTTACTTTGGAACCGCTGATATGTCGGAGGAGGGTTATCTAGAGTGTTTTGTTGTCTGGAATGCCAGCGGACTAGGGCGACTCCAGTTCTGGTATGCCACTATCTGATTCCTACCCGAAACTTCTGATTCTTTATCGGTGACTACGCCTGCTTCTCACACTCTCGGCCCTGTGGCAGGGTAGTTGCTAGTCTTTCGAACACCTTTGGTTGCTTTGGCCAAACTGAACAGGGTACGAATTGCGCCGTTGTCAACTTGAACAGAAGGAAGATGGGATCGGAGCGTCTTTGTGTCGTCGTTCGCGTTTGAGAAAGAAATGCGACCTGTAATCCTGGATATGACTGTAATTGGTGTCTCAGAGATCCTTTGTCCGCTGTTCAATGCGGGATAGAGGCCAGGGTCAGATCCGCAGCCCGCTACCTGTTCTTGCGCATCACGGCACCTCTTGTGCAGAATCTGCCGTGATCGGTGGCAGATTCTTGCTTTTGTCTTCTTCCCCTTCTTCAGGTGTTTTCGCTATGATAGGTGCGGCCAGTCAATGATCAATCGTCAGATTTTATGTGAGACAACAAGTTCCGTCGGTGATGGCGTATGGGATGCCTGCTTGGGGGACCCACGCCGTTTCTCCGTATCTCTTGAACCGTCCAAGTAGCCGACTGAGGCAGGTTTGGGGTATGTTGAGATATGCCGCCGAGATGGTATGTTATCTTGGAATGGCGGTTGTCTAGGCTCAACGGAAAAATGGCAGGTTGACAGGTCCAGCGGTAGATTCACAATGAGGACCGAGCCGGCCCGTTGGTGAGGCGGCCAAGCACTGTCAGACTCGCTGGAGGATCAATCGTGTCCCTGCAACGGGGCCGAAATTCGGTGAGTACTTTGCACGAGCTGAAAAGGGTTGTTTCGAGAAGAGGATAAGGGAAAGGCGACTCCCCAGTGACACGACGGCGAACAAAGGACGCAGGTCCTGCAGATCTAGAATCAGTTCAACAGCAACAGATAACTTAGTCCTTGGTCAAGTTGACCTGATGGCGGTGTTGGACATCTAACAATGATCTTCTCCCAATGAGGCATGGGACGCAGCCGGAAGCCAAGGCCCGGCCAGACCAGACGATCCTGCTGCGACGCGTCTTGCTTTCTTCACAACTCATCGACGGTGCGGTCCTCGTTCACAGAAAATCGATGTTTCATCTTGAGATTATGTTATCATTTTGTGTTGTTCTATCTGGAAACTTTCTTTGTCTGAACAGGCGAAGAGCGCTGGTGCTTAAGTTTAGCTCGTGCCCGCGTTTGAAGCTCATGCATTAGCGTTCTCCAACTACCACTAGGCGATCGAAAGCCCGAAGCTTGCAGCCCGCATGGAAGCCGAGTGGACTTTGCCACGGCCATACCAAGACGACATCTCTGCCCTCTACATCTGCGTTCTGCACAAAAAGAGTTCCACTGGTGTTTATGTCCCCCAACAAGAACCCTCGTCCATCTCACAAGCGATTCATTTCGCTGCAATATGACTTACCTATGTGAGCCGGACGCGAGAGAGCATAAGTTGCGGTGCCCCAGATCCGGGCTGACCCTGATCAGCTCAGAAAGATCCGCAAGGTCCGCCCTGGTGCGCCAGAAGTCTTTCCGGTCTTGAAGTCGTTCAAAGCTGCTTGTTGCTAGGTAGACTTCTTGGTCTCGTGCTTAGCATAGCATGAGGGTAGTCGCTGGAACGATGTCTGAACGGTGAATGTCAAAGGCGTCGGCAGCGGATCAAGGAAGCAGCCTCTTACCTGGTATGCGTGCCTAGAGGTTCTCACTATGGCGATCCGTCGCCTCAGTTCCACTGCATGGCTTTGACCAACTTGAGCGCACATCCGGCATGTGCTTGCATTTGGTTGGTTATCGCGTCATGCAAAGGAAGCACAGTCCATACCTGCCGCTCAATCAAACGGTATAGGCCTCAGTGACCCACTTGTACCTAACCTCTTGCGCATTTCCTCTCCTGCTGCGACGGTGCTAGGAACTTTGATGCCACAGCAATCCCCCCAGTAGTCTGGTTCATGACCTTGCTCTCTGACGTGGCGCATTCTCTCAGCCTGCAGCCGAAGGGTTTCTGGGTCGATCTGGCCCATTCCTTCAGCGGCGGGAATTATGGAGCCGAACAAGAAGTGCTGCATAATAGGTAGCTTGCCCACTATCTCCTTGACGAACATTTTCTTCATGCCATCTTCAACCTTCTGCCAACTCTTGGCACTGGAGATGTCGTCGAGCATCGGACTGTGCCATCGAATTCCTTTCACCGTCTTGACACTGTCCACCCAGCGCACTTGATTCAGGTACAGATATTTGTCCCCCTCCTCGTCCAGGATGACGTCGTTGTGAATGGCTCGCGGGGTAATGTAAGGATGGTCCACGAGCTGGCTTGACCCGAAGAGAAATGGCAAGAATTGATAGTCGTCAAGGCCCCATACTCCATGGCTACCAGCGGGTTCGAGATAGTAAGTGCTCTGTATCTTGCGCATGAGGTTCCAATAGCGGGGGAATAAATGGAGAACAATCATTGGGAATTCGGTTTTCTGCAGCATGTTCAGTCGGTTGAGACACAACAGCCAGAGCGCGAAATTGAGCTCGTGGCCAGACCCGTAGTCCAGTCTTTCTTCAGAACCTAGACAGTTCTGCAGGTATGTCGCTACCTCTTCTGCAAGGCCTTGCTCTAGACCAAAAAGACTAGTATGCATGGGTACTACTCGGTCGACCACTGCTCGATGGAAGCTGCGGAAGACGGGGTTGCCAAATCTTGACCCGGTGTCGAGGGCAGGGTGCTCTTCGAGCAGGCTCGCGATGGCATCAAGTATTTGGTCGATGCTCTGGATAGTGCTCGACCTTGGGGCACCTTCCATGGCCGCCATGCTTTTGCCACGAACCGAATCGGACAGGCCAAAGATCCATGCTTGCACTAGCTGATTCGTCGAGGACTGCAAGAACTTCTCGTGATCTGCTGGAGACAGGATTCTTCGGGTGGGGATGACTGGGGACAGCGGTCTCGAGGTCGGAGGATCGGGCAATGGAGGTGTTCGAGGGGGTGGTTCGGTCTGAGGATGGCTAACCTTGCGCTGGGAACGTGGTATCAGTCGTGGTATCGTGTTCGCGCCGCCATCCTTCAACGACAGCTTAGTCATATCTGATCCGACTTGATCTTCGTAGTCCAGCACCATCTTGAGACAGTCCACGAAGGTCACCTGAAGGCGAGAGATCAATGTGCGAATGGATTTCAGAGTAGGCACATCACATGACAACCCTCCAAGGCCCATGGGAGATCGGATCACCGTTACAGCTGGCGGATTGCATTTTCGGGCCACCCAAGTGGAACCCCTTCGATCTCGCTACTGACCCAGATCCATCCAGCTGCTTCCGACATTTCCTTATGGCCGTGTTACGCCATATTCCAAGATAACGACCATCGTCAGCTTTTACCCAGATCTCTCTACACCTGACATGGCTTTGCGGTAATCTCAATTCGCGTCGACAGGATTTCGTAGTTATATGGCCCATCCTGACTTCAAAAACAATGCGACCCTAGATTGGACAAGCAGCATCAGCGATGTGCTCGTGACCAGCATGTGCAAAGGGTCAAGTGTCGATAGTACTGGACGCTTTGATTAAACCATCCCTCCGGCTCGTCGCTCCAACCCCGTCATCACGTAAGGCGCTAAACTTACACAATACGTGAGAGTCAAAGGTATGGATCATCAAAATGAAGAACTGCCGCATGGCACAATCACACCTAGACTATCCTCCTCACCTGAGTCCATTGGTGAACCAGGCAGCGAACCACGCCCTACTTCCCGACCCTCGCAGCCGTTGAAACGCCCCTCGAGTGTTCGTTTCCCAGACGACATCCCAGAACGGCCCTCCACGATGTCCCGACAAAGGCAGTCGGGCGATACCGACGAGGTCACCCCGATCAGACAGGCAGATGGGCATGGACACAGAACGTACAACACAACAGGACAGCAAGAATCCAGTCAAAGCAGGGAGACGGTCAAGCCATCAGCGTCTTCCCGCGCTGCGCAGCAGCCGGAGACACGGCCATCTTGGTTCAAGAGAGTGGCGGAGAAATATGGATCCATCACCCTCGACAATAAAGGCTCTGTTGCCAGGGACCATCTCGCGCTCGAGCGCACATTCCTGGCATGGCTTCGAACGAGTCTTGCTTTTGCAAGCATAGGCATAGCCATTACGCAGCTCTTTCGCCTGAACACCAGCTTACAAAACAGGAGCCAGAGCATGTCAACTCCGGCTACGCAATCCTCGCTATTGCCCCTGTCGCCTCTCGTTGGTCATGGTCTGCCTCCCGAAATGATCTCTCTCCTGCAGCAGCTCGCCCAGTCCACTGTGCCGTCCTTACCTACGCCAGCGCCAAGGAATACCCTCCTCGATCAGCTGCTCCTCACCCCGTCATGGGATACTTTTCCTCAGCCATCCATTCATGAGCAGGAGTTCGATGACCACGCGGCAGCCAAATTAAGACACATTGGAAAGCCGTTAGGTGCAACGTTCATTGGCATATCGATTGTCGTACTGCTCGTCGGTTTTCACCGATACTTCGAAGCACAGTATTGGATCATCCGCGGCAAATTTCCGGCGAGTCGTGGGAGCGTGGCATTGATCGGCTCGATCGCCGGTGCTTTGATTGTTGCAAGTCTGATTGTGGTTCTTGTGGTCGCCCCTGTCAGCTATGAAAAGCGGTGACTCCCTCAGCGGCTGTCTGTGAAAGCTGATATGCGGAGCTGCTGCCGCCAGCTGACAGAATTTGTTCCTCAAGAAACTCCACCCTTGTCTCCCAGTCAAAATACTTATGAATCAGGCATATGCAGATGGGTCAGAGAGAGCCTTGCTGGTATGCAAAGTTCTGGCAGTAGCAACAGTCACAGGAAAGCTCTGCGACACACGACTGTCTGGGTGGCGAGAGCGACTTTTTCCCGGTCTCTCTGTTGATGCTCAAGATCCGACAGTACTCATTTCTCTGAACGCAGCACGCTTGGAACCACCATCAGCTGGGAATGATGTTCAGGCCAGAATACCGCAATAGTGTCCGACGATTGTCACAAAGTGAGAGCAAGGCCATACGGCGTACCTGCCTCTTGACATTCCCACGGCTCTGCACTTGACTACGAGCACGCATGCTTTGCGAGCCTCACGCTTGTTATACCTGACCAGCTTGTTCCAGACTGGATCCGAATTAGGCATAACGCGGGAAAAGTGGCGTTTGAGATTGTGGCTGCGACGGGATCTACCCAACCTCCATGGGTCTGCGGAAACCTTGGATGCGCTTGTGGCTTGTCAATTTCTCAACCAAGACGTTGCTCGTCTTGAAGCAAGCTAGACAAGGTCAAGCACGTGAGAAAATTCGTGGCATGGGCTAGTTTCAGAAACTAATGATGGTCAAAAATGTCAAAGCGAGTTGCTGCATTGGGCTTGAAGAATAGGTCCCCTGTCGATTGATCGAAACAAGCTCCGGTACCGTTAGACGTAAGTGGCCAATGCCGCCGCCCACCTGCATAGGTGCCATTGGACACGACTCAGTGCGTTCCAGCATCAAGCAACTCAAGTCCAGGTCTTCGAAAAAGCAATACTAGTAGTCATTTATCCAGCAAAAGCGAGTTGTGCTACATCAAACACGTTGTCGATGGCACGCCGGACAAGCACAAGACATTCCAGACAGGTACTCTCTGGGGAGCAACAAACCTCAACGGAGGGCACAGCGTGTCTAGTGCTTCGTATCAACTATTGGCTCATGGCTGAGCAGACACCCCATATCCAACAGAATTGCTCGGAAGCCACACGGCTCGTCCAAGGACCTGCTTTTGACGTTGAAGCTGGGGTAGGAAGTCAACCCCCGATAAGGCAAATCTGACTCGGACGACGGAGATGCTTGAGGGAAGGGACTGTCAAAGCGTCGACCGCTCGATAGTCTATGGGAAAGGATCATTTGTTATCTGTGCTGCCCTGCTTGTGATCGGGATATTTCAAAAAGTGGTGGTGCTGGTGTGTTAGCCTGTACGAGGCATTGCGGAGGCTCATTTACCGTCCGCAGGACGGTGCGGGAAGCCGCTTGGAGACTCGTCATCGTCGAGATGAGTCTGGCATGGCAGAGCTCCCACCATCACTGGTTGACTAAATAGACGAGGCAACAAAACAGCAGAGGGTAGCATGCTATTGACAAGGAGGCGACGATCCAGCTCCACCCGTCAATTCCAAGAAAAATGTCTCGCTGCCCCTCCACCCACACCACCTCTTGCTCTGCATCGGAGATGCAGGCCCATACGAGACGCAGTTGTAGATATATGAATGGCTGGCAGTCGAAGAAAAGAACTCAAGAGTGCTGGAAGCTTTGCAATGGGCGTCAGATGGCACAAGATCATGAAATCTTACGTTCCATGAGGAGGTCGTTTCAGCAGCAAATTCAATTGTCCTATTGGAGATGCAAGAGCTCAGAAAGCGCAACTGCCTTTCCATTCCGCAGCTCTGAGTGGATCGGCCTGGCGATCGGCAGCTTTAGCGTGGCCTTTGTTAAATTGCACCTGCCGGGGACGCCTCGTAAGCCTTCCCAAGTGGCCCCCAGCGCCGTGGCGCGAATGTGGTTGTCTTGGGTGTCTCCAACCTGGTTCAATTCCCCTTTCGTTTCTCCCTTGACTACAACAGCAAGCCATCTTCGCCAAATACCAATTTTAATTCTGTGACCCTCGTCTCTGTCCTTATCAAACTTTTGAGAGTTCTGCTCTCCTGCCACTCTTTTCGTCATTCATTTCAGCCAGCTACAGCAACATTCCTTCAGTTCTCTGCGTTCGACAAAGTCTCGGCCAAACCAGCAAAACGAGCACAGCAATCTACACAAATTCCAGCACAGACCTCGAGTTTGATCGCATGATACTTCAGCTTTGTACGTCTTCACGGAAACACCGGCGAATTCTTTGGCTGAGGCTTTGGTGCTCTTCAAAACCCTCTTCCAGAGCAGCTGAGAGCGCGCTGGTCGCAGCCGCCCACTCATTTCCAATGCCATCCCTTTGAATCTGAAATCTAATGCGTCGAGTACAGGTCCAGGGACTCCGTTTGAGACTTGCCACCAAGCTAATCCTCATCTTTGACGACACATCTCGCCCTTCGAAAGGTGTACGACCGTGAATACAAAGTCCAGGATGAAAGTATCAGCACTCGCCCTGACGGCGGCCACCACCGCCGGTGTCGCTCTAGCACAACCTCACAAGCACCAACATGCCCATCTCCACGAGATGAACAAGCGAACACAGACAGAGACAACCTGGGTTTCCGGACCCACCGCCTATGCCTTCGTCCTCGATGGCAAGTCGATCTCGGTGGACGAGGCCTGCAGTGGTGTTGCCAGCGACAAGCTAAAATGGGCTGCTGATGCCCCAGCCGGCATATGCTCATCCTCTGCCTCTTCCACTGCTGCCCCATCCACTGCGGCTCCATCCACAACAAGCAGTGCGTCCAAAGACAACTCGGCAGCGGCTTTTTACGCAAAATCCTCCACCTCTGAAGCTGCTGCATCCACCTCAAGTGCTGCTGCTGCTGCCTCCTCTTCCTCCTCCAGCGCTTGGTCGGCCTGGAACGGCTCCGGCTCTGGCATTGACAGTGAGTTCCCTGATGGCGAACTCGACTGCTCTACCTTCCCGTCCGAGTATGGTGCTTTGTCGCTCGACTATCTTGACATGGGCGGTTGGTCAGGCCTCCAGAGTGTTACCTGGGGCATCAGCGCCATCACAGACATCGTCACCGGTATAGCAGGCGATTCTTGCACGGAGGGAATGATGTGCTCGTACGCCTGCCCTCCAGGTTATCAAAAGTCACAATGGCCCACAACCCAAGGTGCAACTGGCCAATCAGTTGGTGGTCTCCAGTGCAAGGGTGGCAAGCTTCACTTGACGAATGCAGGCTTGTCGAAGAATCTTTGCATTGCAGGAATGGGTGGTGTGGAGGCCACAAACAAGGCCAGCGGTGTGGTTTCAATTTGCCGAACCGACTACCCAGGTACCGAGTCCGAAACCATCCCGGTCGAGCTCCAGCCCGGTGAGACCAACCAACTCACCAACCCCAACGCGGCCACCTACTACACATGGAAAGGACAGTCAACTTCGGCCCAGTACTACCTCAACCCTATTGGCACTAGTGCTCAGGAAGGTTGCCAATGGGGCACACCAGGCGGTAACATCGGCAACTATGCCCCCATCAACTTCGGTGTTGGGTACAGGGACGGCAAGACCTGGCTTTCAATCTTCCAGAACAAGCCGACCACCACCACTTTGTACGAGGGTACCGTTGAGATCCAAGGAGATCTCTCCGACAAGTGTATCTACCAGAATGGTCAATACTGTGGTGCCACGGGTTGCAACGCTGATGGCTGCACGGTATGTTGAATCAGTCCTTCTCTTCACTCTCTTAACTAATCTTTTGGTCACAGGTAGCCGTCAACTCCGGAACAGCCACATTTGTGGTCTCGAACTAAGCCACTTTCTCGAGGTTGCGACCGACTTGCTCTTGCATTCATGTGCATAGTCACACCGGCGTCTATAAAATTCGATTTTGTGTTGGTTATAGTGTTTTGCGTGGCCCTGGCTTTGGTTACACACGAAGTGTCGATTCGGAAAAGAGCAAATTACAAGAAACGGAGGAAAGGCCTTCGGCTGATCTGGCATAAATTTTTACGCTTCTGCCGGATATTCTGGTAATATCCCACTGATCCTACGATTTGCCAGTCAGCATACGCTCGATCTGCGGATGATATGGACCAGAACATGTCGACCTACACCTGTTTGAATGTGTCAAGGAGCCTATGCTCGATTGTAGATAGAACGATGCGACGCAATCACAACACACGAACTGAGCGTGAAGAGATTCCTTTGGGGAAGAGCTGGGTGGTCCGCGATACCCAAGACAGCTGTGTTGTTGAACTCTTCGACAGTCAGCCCGCTAGATCAAGTCATGTCATGTCATTTTGCTGTTTAATCATTCTTCGATTTCTTTGGGCAGCTCTGCTGCTTAGTGTACATAATTATTTCAATTCTCAACTTTGCAAGACGCCAAACAACTGCAGCATGGATTGTTACGTTTCGATGTCTTCGAAACGATCAGCAGCCACAGACTCGTATTCCTAATGTAGGAGGCTTGTAAACATTGATCGAAGCGAGGAGATCGTAAATGCTTGTCTGTGCCATGGCGTTCCCCTGATAAAGGGGCCATTGCATCCTGCATGCGCCAGCGGTGACCTGCATGTTGGTGGCTTTTGTAGCTCAGAATTGGGGGCCAGATCCATCGATCGGGCGTGCATTCTACAGATTTCCGACAATGTTGTGCTCCAGGAGAAAAATGCTTTCTTGCGTTCAATGTACCACAGTCTGCTATTTAGGTGAGCATAAGCAGAGAGAAGGGCATCTCTTGTGTGATATCTCTATGCACAAGAACTGTTCCACAGAGGCTTGCGTGGCTGACTGGTATAAAGTTCATTGGACACAATCGTTTCCCGGCCAGCCGTCCACATCAGAGCATCTATTTTGGCAGTACAAGTTCCACACTAATCTCATGCTTGAAGTTTGCATCGCGAAGGCCAGTCTCATCGTTGGTGTCTATTCGCCTACGATGCATACATACATGGGCTTGATTTGAAATGTTCTTTCGGCCAGTTGCCATGGCAAGATGCTGAGCTTCCAGACCACCATGACGTGTTCTATCCGCAAGCCTCGACCAATAACTCCAGAAGCGGCTCTTCTTGAAGTTCTCCTCAGTGTGCACCTGCGCAGCCAAAGAAAGGGGTGCAACTGTGAGATGTCGGTATGGTTCTAGACTACTTTGTGAATTTGCCGCCGACCGGCTGCAGCGGATAACTCACGGAAGTGACTAGCTTCACAAGATCTCTTCGAAGGTATGTAAAGGCATGCACGTCTCAAAGTCACTGGCACCTGGCCAGGTAAGGTGAGTGATGGCACAATGTTCCCCTTCTTTGATGCCTCCTCCCTTGCACAAGGGACATACGCCTCCGTCAGTGCCTGCTGTTCGGGATCTTCCCTCTCCCTCCCCAGGGCAAGGACTAGAAGTGAGCACCATGACCTCCGAGTGGAAGCGAGACTTTGCGCTCAACGAATGTGCAATCACCAAGTCAGTTGTTCTTCCAGAGATGGCAGCATACCTCTGTGATTAGCCTCTCAGATGATCTAAAGAGTGCGGCCTCGGCTTCAGCAGCCAGAAGCCAAATGCAAGGAATAAGGATCATCTCTCAGCAGCCTTTAGAGAAAGGTGAGACGAATGCCATCCTCCCTGGCGTACACTTCCCTGCCTTACCCCATCAACCCGGCACTTTGCTCGAACCCAGCTTCATCTTTGCCCAAGGCCTCCTCAGTCTGGACCCGCGTGGCTCAGACGGCGGAGGCCTGATTGCCATGAGCGGCAGCTCTCACCTCTGGAAGGGCTTCTGGGACACACATCGAGCACCACGCCAAGTGTGTAGCCTCCAAAGTCAGGGAGAAGCGGAAAGACCAGAACCTTTTTACGCTAACTGACCTGGTCTGGTTCACTAATGTAACTGCAAACCCGTGAAATTGATTCTTGAGCCCGATAATCTAGTCGTTTGAATTCGAGAACGATCCGTTTCAACTCTGTGCCAAATCAGAACATCCACAATGCGTGGCTCACCTACTACCGACCTACAAACGACCCTGAGGCGGAGACAGATAGGAATGCAGAGCTGTTCTACAGATGCCAAGGAACAAACCATGGGCTCTATGTTCATTTGCAAAGGAGCGGGAAAATCACTAAGCCAAAGGAGGATTCAAGTATGGACACATGAATTGTTGCAGCTAATTTGACGTTGGGATCTATGAATGACCAATGCATTCTTGCTCTACGACGTCTTTCTGCTTCTTTTACATCCTTGGATGCCGTCGAACTAGCAGGGGTCCAGGCAATCGCCAGGTTACGAAATCAGCGAGATGCTACGAAACGGAGTCAGAAAGGGGGACTGCAGATGACTTGGCAAGGGAAATGGTCTTCTCTGCGAACGGAGCTGCTAACTAAGATGAGTTCAGTGAGGTAGGGTCCTGGGCCTAATGGCGGAGGGCGACATAATCCGTGGAGATGAAATATGTTGTCGAGTTGACTTGGCGGAAGCAAACGCAGCGACGGACGAGGCTCTGAATCTAGAGAGGGAGACACACTTGAATGTGGAGGAAGAGCGGGCCAAACGGAGGCAAGCCCCAGCACAGCAGAGCGTTAGATGTGGCCTTGTAGAGCGGGAATTCACGACACGGGTGCACGAGTTCCCAAGAGTTATGAACGGACGCCCGCCCGCATCGGCGAGTGTGCGGCCCCATCAACCTCGCAGCCACGAAATACAACTGGTACCGTCTACACACGGCGTAGAACGGTGACATGGATGATTGTCCTTGCCCGAGTCTGTCTGCCTTCGCATAGCACACATATTGGTGACGCCTCCAAACCTCGCTACTAAACTCCAAGTGTCATCAATTTCGCTCTCGTTGACCATTCGCATACCCAACCCTGACCTTCTTACACTTAGCTTCCTGCTTGAGTCCTCAATCATGCTTCGCGAGCCTTCCATGCCCAACGATCTGGCTCTGCCTTTCAATCCTTCCGTTCCGCTGTGAGCTCAGCTCGACATCACTATTGCCTCCAGGGTTAGAGAGATTCCCATGCCCCTTAGAGACTCCCCAACACGGCGGTAAGTTCTGACTTCGAGTACTTCACCGTCTTGCCCTTCCCTTTATCCAATTCATGGTAGCGGTCCCAGAATCTGCCGTATAGCGGTTCGATCGTGCTTTGAATATCATGCTGTAAGGCCGCCTTGACTTCTCGCTCCATGTATAGAGATTTGTGCCTTGCGACCTGTTCATCGAATGTTGTGTTGAAGAGTTTGAACTTCTCTTTGATCCGATCTTTATCTTTGCTGCTGAGGGATTTGATTATTGCTGTGCTATCGAGGGCGCTACTAGAGCCTGATAGCGGACGAGATGAGGTTGTGTTGATTGTGTCGAGGAGGTGGCCGGACGGCTCGCGCCATGCTGCCATGTATGATGAGGTGGCTGACTTGCGGTGCGTATCTAGTCGAGAGGGGTTGAGGTAGGGTTGAAGCTCTTCGCTGGACGTGATGGTTCGAGTTAGCACTGCAATAGTGTTGAGCATGAACACTGCTTGGACGGGTTTGGTTTTGTGGAAGGCTTGGGATCGACTTGAGAGGGTGGTGAGGAGGACGTCGAGCAGGTCGCCCAGGTAGTTTGATAGCAGAGCTGGGTTGTCGGCCGCTGTGTCGGCTAGGTTTAGAGTTGAGGATAGAGGAGTGGTGTTGCTGCCTGCACCTAAGGAGCTGGCGGAGGCATTTGTGTTGGCCCGCCAGCCGCCATCGCCTATGCTGGTGAGGAGGTGAAGTAGTGGTTTGTCGAACTGGCCGAGGGTACGAATCCGCGTTGCCGTCTCGTGCACGAATGGAATTGTATTGCCATCTGGTGGGAGCATCGTGACACTTTCCGCTTGGGTACGTGTGCGGGAGAGGATCTCTGTCAGAGAGGAACGGGCTGTGTCTCGAATTGGTCTGAGGGCATCGGATATTTGTGGCCGGAGCTGTCCTGTTTTCTTTTCCAACCGGTAGGAGAGTGGGGTGATTAAATCAAGGATTTCATAGGCCAGGAAGCAGTCAGTCAAGATTCGCGAGCGAACGATACTGTTTAACTCAGCCAGTGTCTTGCTGAAGCCGTTTAGGGCTTTCGAGCATGTCGCGGTGAAGACTTGGCCCGCGGTTTCTCCCCTGAAGATTCTCGATACGTTCTCAAATTCTGCCAAGAACATATTCTCGATACATTGTGCATACGTACCGATGGCATTGCTACCAGGCTTGTAAATTGTCGGATCATTGGGTCCTCTCTTGGAGGTGCTGATAGATGCCGTCGCTAGATTTTGCAAACTCAGACTCAGGTACTCTCCTCTAATCTCGGCATAGACTTTGACGCCCTGGTCCTCGTCACGGTGCCCAAGTCGAGCTGATTGAGCGCTTGCCGAGACAATGGTGTTGGCGATGTCGGCTAGATACGAAGTCTTGTCGCTATTGAAGATTGGGAAATTGAGTCCTTTGGTCAGGAAGTGTAGGGGCTCAATCTGGCGGTCTTCGTCCTGCAGCGAGGAGCGATAGAGCTCGAGCAGCTGATTCACGCCCGTGGACAAGAGGCTGTGAAAGTCCGATATGGTTTGTTGGTTAGCCCGTAGATTGGTGGCTGTTAGATCTGATAGCGCTTTATCGACACGTTTTAATGCTCCTAGGTATTGATTCAGTCCTGAGGTTCGCGGACCCGCACGGATGATGCCTTCCTCTCTGCCTTTGGCATCAAGCGGCTTGCGCAGTTTCTCGATCTGCTCATTTACTTTGTCGATGTTCCGACTTGTGACTTGAAGCTGTTGGGTATTGTTGTAGATTGGTCCAATGGCGTCCTTCACGATCTTGCCGCTCGCATCTAGGCGATTGAGGCTTGTTCCAATGCGCTTGGTCAGGTCCTTTGTCTTCGCCAATGAAGCTAGCAAGACCTGGACTTCAGCACTTTCCTCCGCAAGGGCTGTATTCTTTTGTGGCGCCATGTCGGGGTCAAAGGAATGAAGATAATGATATTGATGGGAGAGGGTCCCTCAGTGGGAACATCTTAAGGCGGCGTACACATCGTGATGAGGCATGTCAATGCGGAGGCCCGAAATGGTAAAACCACTCTTTGGCTTTGGTGAACGAGGCTCGATCAGAGGTTCTCGGTTGAGGGAGCAAAGACGGGAGCACTATACTGTTTTAGGAATAATTTAGGAACGCGCCCGCATGTCATGCTCGCATTGCATCATCTGCATATGCTAAACCACGGAAAAAGGTCCCCATCCACAAGCAGCTTTCTTGCAATATACGGGCCAACTTTCTACACTCTTGAAATGGACATGGTCACTTTGAGGAGAACTTGATTCGAGTAGCGCTCTCCCCAAAATGAGCGCTGCGAGAATTCTAAGAGCTAGAGGCATCAAATATTTTGCTTTCTTAGGAGCTTGGGGAAGCTCTGCTTGGATCATCTCCCACAAGAAGCCTCACATCCTGCATGATAGTGGCCCCAGTCCGCCATGGCCAACCAAGACGGCACTGATTGCCAAGGCGAATCAACTGCCAGAGCACTTTGCTAGCACCCAGTCCGCCAATGAAGATAGGAAGAAGGGCGATGATGAAGCGGTCGACCTAGCTACCGACCCCGACACCTGTACCCCAACATTCGAAGACGATGACGACAATGCCTGGAAGCAATTCTCCCGAAATTTCTACGTTGCGCTCGACGCGATCAAGGAGATACAATGGGCGGATCTAGGAGACAAGATCACCGATTTCATGCTGCCATCGTGGGCCAAACACATACCTGAGGCTATTCAGAAGCTCAACTTTGAACTTTCGATGCAGCCTGGAACATTAGCAGATGAGATTTGGCAGGAGGCACAGGACCCTGATATTAACCCCGAGATTCTGTGGAATGCTAGGGTACGTGTAGGAGAAGGACTGGGCGAGGATGAGCTCCGATTCAGGAATCGACGGAAAGAGTACATCGTGGAACACTTCAAGAAATACTTGAACATCGAAGAAGATGTGGATCCAGATGACATCCCGATCATTGCCATGTGCGGAAGCGGCGGGGGTCTTCGAGCTTTGGTGGCTGGCACGAGCTCGTATATGTGTGCACAAGAGTCTGGCCTTTTTGACTGCTGTACATATACAGCTGGAGTCAGTGGAAGCTGTTGGCTGCAGACGCTGTTTTTTTCTTCGCTTGGAAAGCAAAGCCACTCTGCAATGTTGCATCACATCAAGTCGCGAATCGGCACACACATTGCATTCCCTCCTCCAGCACTCAAACTAGTCACCAGCGCACCCACCAACAAATTCATCCTGAGTGGCTTCATTGAAAAGATGCGAGGGGATCCTAGTGCTACGTTCGGGCTCGTTGATATCTACGGCCTCCTCCTGGCTGCGCGACTGATGATTCCGAACGGCGATCTTGATGTGAGAGATGAAGACCTCAAGCTCTCGAATCAGCAGGCTTTCCTCGAGGAAGGTAAGTATCCAATGCCAATCTACACTGTTGTAAGACATGAAATTCCGGTCGAAGAAGAGATCCAGAAGGAGAAACCGACCACTCCTGCCGATCATGCCAAGGCGGCAGACAAGGCCAGGAAGGAATCATGGTTTCAGTGGATCGAGCTGCACCCCTGGGAAGTATGGTGCGAAGAATTCGGCGCTGGCATCCCTACATGGAGTTTGGGAAGGCCATTCGAGCGAGGCCAGAATAAACTGCTGGACACTGGCGTAGCTTTGCCCGAGATTCGGCAGAGCCTCCTCCTTGGGATCTATGGATCAGCCTTCTGCGCAACACTTGCTCATTACTACAAAGAAATCAAACCAGTTTTGGCGGGAATGAAAGGGTTTGTAGGACTAGACGAGTTGATGGAGGAGAAGAACGAGGATTTGGTCAAGATTCATCCCATCGAGCCGGCCACCATTCCCAATTTCGTGTACGGCATGGAAGGCCAACTCCCTGATACGTGCCCAGCGTCTGTTTTCAAGTCCGACCGCTTACAGGTCATGGATGCCGGCATGAGCAATAATCTGCCGATCTATCCGCTTCTGAGGCCTGGACGGGACGTGGATGTGCTGATTGCTTTCGACGCATCGGCTGATGTCAAGAAAGAGAACTGGCTCTCTGTCGTGGATGGTTATGCAAAGCAGAGGGGTATCAAGAGCTGGCCTGTGGGCACCGGATGGCCAAGAGAATCCGTCAAACCACAAGAGAATGCGGAAGCCTATGAAAAGGCACAAGCGTCAACTCCGCAAGAGGCAACAGAAAGACTCTCCGAGGCGAGGGAAGAGGCCAAACAAGAGGAAGTAAAAGCCCAAAGACAACCCATTGAGACTCTTAGCCCTGACACACAAACGCGAAGGGGAGAACATGGCGAGCTTGGACATTGCAATATCTGGGTTTCGGTAAAAGAAGAGCGCGAATCAGAAAACGAGCCTCCAGCTTCAAAGCGGTTATCTTGGGAGGATCCTGATGACACCAGCTTCCATCTTATGGAACCAAATGCCACCATGGCAGTGGTATACTTTCCTCTGCTACCGAATGACAAGGTACCTGGAGTGTGTCCGGACGAGACTGACTACCTCAGTACCTGGAATTTCATTTACACTCCCGAGCAGATCGATAAAGTCGTTGAACTTGCCAGGACGAATTTCAAAGAGGGAGAAGACGCCACAAAGCGGACGATCAGAGCTGTGTATGAACGAAAGAAGGCCACACGTCTTCAGCAAGAGGAGCAGGGAAAGATGAAATGGTGGAGGAAAAAGATCCATAGGGATGGCGATATATTTGGAGGGACCTAGACTAATCTATGATCGTCCATCAGTCGGACTCACACTGTAAATATGACGGACTTGATTCTCTGAGAAACGCGGGTTGACACTTGGCTTTTTGGTGGTGTTCCGTTCTCTTGAGCTCATGTTTAGGGCAAAAGTCCGTATGTTGCTGACTATGTCTTGACATCTGCAATGCACCGATGCAACATCTGCTTCTTCGTTGGCCACCATTATTCCCTCCTGAGTCCATGTCATGCCAAGCCCCATCCGCCAGAGAATCGGCTCAATGATGCCCATTTTTGGTAAGCGTGACTTCCGCGCATATCTGATCCGCCTTGGCGAACAGGTCCGAAACTTTGAGATCGCGGACCTGTAAGATCTGAAGTGACAACGGCCGACAACAGCGATGACGGACTAATCACACCACAACACTTCCTCCGACGGATTCTTACCCACGATCGCTCCCACCTACAGAGAGTGCAGATATGGCTGCTAATACTAGCAATGCCTTTCCACCTCTCGACAACTCGATGAATTCCCCTAGTCGCTCGCCAACCTCTGGTCCGGCATCGCAAGTCAATGGAAATGGTGCCAATTACGCCAACAACTACATTCCTCCTCTACCGGTTGGTCATCAGCAAGACTTGGCATTCCTCTACCAGCAGATACAAGAGCTCAGTGGCATCCTACAAAGCAACCGAGAAAGAGTGAATGATGTGACCAAGTCGGCAGAAGAAATTGCAGTAGGCCGGCCGTTGCAGTCAGTCCTAATTCAGCGCTTACAATCCTACAGAGACGCGCAAATCTTGCCAACGGGCATGGTAGCGAAGATCCCTCAGCAGATCGTCAGTTCAGTTGCGCTCCCTCAGATACACTTTGCCTAACCCATCCCACAGAAGCCCGAATTCGAGAACTCGAACGCGAACTCGCCAAGGCCAACAAGATGATCGAACTTTACAAGCATGAGCAGAAAGAGAACACTTCCCTTATCGGTCAGTACGAGCAAGGAATGTGGCAGGCCACAGAGCAGATTCGAGATTACTCCAGCAAGAACGAAGACAGATTCTTGGCTCAGAAGAGACACTACAACGACCTCCTCCAGCAAGAGAAGGATGAACATTTCCAGACTCGACTCGATAGAGACCACTGGCAAGCACAGACCCTGCGACTCTGCGAGATGATCAGAACAGCGTACCGACTTCGAGTTGACGAGTGGTGCGATGAGTATCGAGTTGTAGTTGGCCTGCAATCAGAAGTTCGATGCTTGCGACGATGCTTGGGAATGGAACCAGAGAAACCAGAAGAAGAAACCGGCTGGCCATACCTCAAGGATGCTCCTTTCAATGATCAGGCTTGACTCTTTACCGCTTCACGATATCTAAAGTCAAACGATGACCACATGCATGGAATGGCGTTCAAAGTGGCTTTTCGATGCGCTGGATTTACCAAGATACCCCCCATTTTGCAGGTAGGCAGGCGTTGTGCTGAACAACAAACTGATATTGAAGATGATTGTCAAAAACGATACAAGAACCTTCAAATTTCAAGACTCCGGTCACCCTGGGGAATGAACCGGGTGCGAAGGTTTGAGACCGCAATGACTTGATCCAGATCCATCTCTCAATTGTTCGTGCTTTGCTAATAGCCAGGACGAGGTCAAAACTTTCGCAACCATGCTAGCAGAATCGAATTTGCTCACACAGACGCTTGGTTCACGCATGACCTACGACTCATCACCGGTTCGACATTCATAGCACTTTCTAGTCCTAGGCTGAACATCAGGCATAGAGGTTCAACGGTTCACCATTTGCTGACCCTATCCAAGTCCTGATCGGCAGACGATCTCCCGCTCTGGCTCTGCCATGGTGAGACCGGAGGAGTAAGCATCGTTTTGGCAAATCTGCTTCGTGTCGGAAGACTCGATTCTTCAGATCAAGTATGTGAGACTTGGCTGTAAGTGTAAGCAATGCTTCCATGGGATGGAGCCTGGGGATCCAGCTGACTACGATATATGACAATGTCAGACATGCCATTTAATCCCACTGATCCGTGCGGCAGTGTGTGGAAAATCCAATTAGGAGACCCAGGGCGGTGTGCCTTTGGTGAGCACGCCACCAAATCCTTTCAAAATGGTGAAATGCCTACATGTTTTGTAAATCATTCACACACTGTGATCAGGTTGACCAGCACTAGTTCGGGAGCTCCCCTGCCGGTCCGACGGCGACTATTTTCCCTTTTCCATTGGTGTCAACGCCGTCGGTGTTTCGTATGGATCCAAAAAAGGGTTGCTTTCCAACGAGAGGCAGTCGTTGGATATGGAAGCTTTTGAGCAATTCTAGCTGCCACAATAAGGACTGTTCCATCAACTTTTACCAACAGCAATGCCGCAGCGAACAGGACGACCATTCTGCAAAGACTTGGCAGACGCCTTCAGGGCCAAAGCGCACTGGCTAAAAATTAACAGGCGTAATCCCTGTATGAGAACCCCTGATCCACTTTCAGGTTTTCGGATTCAGAGCTGTTTAACAATTTGCATCACCAAGCTATCACAGGCGCTCCCCTTTCTAAATTATGCCGTTGTCCTTTCTGTCCATTGGATGCCCGAGCCCCTTGATCCTGGTCAACAATGCCATTTGCCGGAAGCTGTTGGACAATCTTGTCTATCTCAAGCGAGCAGAACATGGATGACGATGCTCGACTCCATACCGTTAGATTGCTCGCCCGAACTTCCGCTCAACGGTCCATGGTAACCAACGAGCTGTGACCAGGCCGTTGACATGACCACAGCCACAACGGCAGTTGTGCACTCGGCCTCCACCATGGCATTTTGCTCGTAGGTACCTTCGCAAAGCTTTTCCAAACAGCCATCGAGATCAGGGTTCCAACGGTTCCCGCAAAATCTTCCTAGTCATGCCGAACTAATCCCGCATTAGTAGCAAAGTTATCCCTGGAAGTTTGGAGACGACGCTGAAGCTAGGTCTTTTTACAACTTTTAGGTGGAAGAAGTGTGAAACTAATCAGAACCTCCGCTTACCCTCTCTCCAAGTCGGCCCCAGTGTGCACCAAAGCTGAGGGCGGCGCTACAAACGGCCTATCTCTTGTCTCGTCACCTCTCCCGCACATCACCTCCGACATGCTCCCATCCCTATCACAAAATGTCCGAGACCGCCATCGTGCTTAGCTTTGCAAGGCCTTTGCCACTAACTTGTATCTGCCTCGGTTGGAAAGGACGGAAGTGCCAAAGAAGGCAGTGATGAATGACCCAGTGAGTGATGCGGCACATTCTGATCAAGATGGGGCGCTCTGCTTTGGTTCAGTCCTCAAAGGATCGCTAGTCAACAAAAACGGCGTGGCCATATACCAATACATTCAGAGATCAGCTCTCGTGCATGGTCTCTAACATGATCGACGACTCCATACGCTACAGACCCACTATCCGCCATACAATATGGACTCCCTTGGAATGGAGCTAGAATAGCACCCTACCTACCCTGCCTCGATTCTCGGAGGCGTTGGAGAGCTAGTGAGTTTGTTCGTCTGTTTGTTCCATCGTTCGTTTGTACTCCAAAGTCTTTGGCGACCTCTTCCAACAGTTTCCCGCATTCTTCTTGCAATCGCAGGGCTCGGCTACAATTGGTATCTGCATGACTGGCGTCTTGGGGAATCCTGCTACAACACTCACAGTTACACCTACAGTAGATATCGGGCTTGAAGGAGGATCGACTCAGTTCTAGCGGCGAAACAAGGCTGCTTTCTCTTGCGAACCAGACCTCGTACTTGGGCTGAAACTCGGATTTCCCAACCTCACGGCCAATTTCCTTGGTCATGAGATGTGTGTGGAAGACTACCTGACGCTTTCGAATTGACAAGTCTTGCGAGAGCGAAAGACACGCCCCGCTCACAGCGAACGAAGTGAGTTCTCATGAAGATGGCACTCGAAACATTGAAGCTTCAGCCGCGAGATATGGCTCCCATTCCACGTATAGTAGAGCCTCCTCCACCCACCTTGGACTCAGTCTCCTCAGCTCCAGGCACTTCGAAATCGAGGCTTGATTTCCTATTCAGCAGGCGCAGATCCGGCAGCACATCTCTATGGCCCAATGACCGCTCTGGGAACGAGCACGGCCGTCAAACTCCACTCCCTAACGATTCAAGTCTCCGGCCTGCTCTCAGTCCACGGAGTCGATCTGGGATACCCCAAATTACCGTCTCTGAGACATTGCACGGCTCTAAACATCTACACAGGCAGAAACGCGAGAAAATAGTCACAGATCCACCGCCCCTTGCTCAGGTATCCAGACAGGTCATCTTGCATGCTTCTCTAGAAGCCCCAGTGTCATTTTGGGAGAGGCCTCGAAGCCGAGGAGGAAGCTTGTTGTCCAGAGCCGCCTGTCGAGATCCCACCGAGGACATGATAGAGGTCAAGCGCTCGCACAAGCGGACAGACTCCGGAGCTAGTAGTTGCAGCACGAAGGAAAAGATGTTCTTTCTGGTCAACGGTCCTTACCTCCTGCAGTATGATGGCGATAGTGAGGGAGATGCACTACCCGAGAAGATTCTCGTGTTGGACCGCGATTCCGTGGCATTCGCGTGTAATACCGTCCCCGGTCGGCCATGGGTACTTCAAGTTTCGAAACCCTACACCAGCGCTTTTGCTTTGAAAGGTGGAGGTCAAAGGTGGAAGAAACCGTGGTCGCGATTGATGCCGCGTCAACCAGAGGACAAACGAACTGTGAACACTTTGCTTTTGGTCTTCAACGATTCGGACGAGCTTTACACGTGGCTGTTTGCAGTCCGCAAGGAGATCGAGCATCTTGGTGGCATGGAGTATCATCCAGACGTGAACGAAGACGATCAGACGTGGAGGGATGATTTGGCACGAAAGTTTGCTTCCCTTTCAGATAGTGAATCCGCTTCACGCCACTCCGCTACTTCACGCACATTGTCGCCAATCACTTCACCCCTGGCATCAACCGCACCACCGCACCCAACCGCGTCATCTGGCGTGCGGCCCCTGACCACCCAATCGACCGCCTCATCTAAGAAGACCTCGACCTCTTTGGACAGATTGCGCGACTCCTTGACTTCACACAGCTACTCGTCTACGCTGGCCACGGCCAGTGGCGACGGTTCAGCACCTTCTACATCACCTAGTTGCGAACATTTCCCTAGCGTCAGTTCTGTGGCGGATCCGGGTTGCAATGATTTCTCATTGAGAGCATTTTCCCGGAACAGCGGACTCTCGCAGTGTCAATCGCAGCCGGCTACGCCAGCGCGAAGCCTCCTGGAGCGAAGGAAGTTGTCCGTGAGTTCTTTGCAACTTGTTCAGCCAGACCGGCCACGAGCTCGCAGAATCATTCCAGACTTGCCTTCAACCATATCGGGATCTCCTAGCGACCCTTTGCCTCAATTTACAGAATCTTTTCAGAGATCTCCAAATCGTATCAACACCGCTGCACTTGATGCATCGACCACGGCCACTTTCTCGCAGACCGCGTCAGCGACGGATGGACTTCAGCGTTCAGACACCACAACGACGGAATCATCACGGAAGACCTTGGTAGCAGAACCAACTAACGGGGCACCGAAAGCCAAGTATAGCCTGTTTCCAGAGCGAATTCCTCCCGAGTCAAAGAGTGAGCCGGTAGCTAGCTCAGCCGCGGTGATGCCTCTCGCCTCATCGTTGGGAGGAGTGGACTCGACCATGCAGAAAACTGAAGAAAGGTCGAAACAAGAGCCAGGACACAAGAAGAGTCGCAGTCGAACTGTCACATTAGAGCTTCGACAGCACCGTGTGTCTGCGCTCATTGCGGCGGGAGAATTCGAGCTGCCACAGAGATCACCAGCTGTTACGGACGAGATGATAACGTCAAACTTTGGAATAGCGCGCCACGGTCCTCCAGCATCTCCAATGCCAGACATCAAGGTTCCGGGACTTGACGACTTGAGAATAGACTTCGACTTCCTCAAAGGCCCGTACCAAAAACCACCAAGATACCAGAGCCCGCTGTCAGAGGTCAGGAGAGCCTCGAGTCTCAGGACGGTTCCTGGTTCGTACAACACCTCGTCAATGAAAGTGGCCAAAGCCCCAGTAGGGCCGCCTCCAACTAAACCTCTTCCAGCTGTGCCACCCAACAGTCAAGGTTCACCTCTCGACCCTTCGAGCACCAACACTGCCACCAATGAGTCTCGACAACGACACAAACGCACTATCTCCAGTCCACCGGACGGACAGCCCCTCTCCGCTGACGCATCAAGCGGAAATCAAGACGAAAGAAAGAGCAAGTCCCAGAGTCGAAGGCGCAGTCGACGGAAACCGAAGCAGCAGATTTGATTTCATCCCATACCATACCACACGTTTACACGATCAGCGCATTGCACCATTCATAGCATTCATTTGTGTTCATACTACGATTTTCCAGCAAACCACTTGTACCGGCATATTTTAGCATGCACTACACCATTCTATCGTCACTCTGGTTCAGTTGTTTAGACATGATGGAGGAGATGCAGTGTCACCACTCTGATGATAACGACTAGGTCTCTTATTCCATAGCCATCCCATAGCCATGTCTTGGTATCTTGCTATTCTTCAACTTGATTGCACACCAAGTCCACAACGGTGCAAATTGGCACATAGCTGCAACACGGTCGAAGCTTTGTTGGCGCTACTCTGTTGCCACAATTGCCATGACATAGATAGTTTCTAGGAAAATGAAACACCTTCAAACATCAAGACGCACGATATTAGATGAACACGAGCATGATATTGTAAGGCTGTGGGTTTCGTATTGAGCCCTACGTACCGGTACCATGGCCATGGGCGTTGTGCAACGGCGTTATTATGTCATCGAAGCGTTCCGACACGCTCTTCGCCGCCACCGCCGCTAAGGGAGGGGATTGTGCAGGACCAAGATCACGCTATTGCCACCACACTCTGCGACCAATGAACCGGCTCAAGTAGTGTCCCGCCAGATCGGCCGCCGTTGATGTATTGGCCGTTACAGGAGATGAGCTTCGACCAGGAGCCAGCGGGGCGACCCCTGTCTGTCCGAACCCTAATCTTCTACCGGACTATTTTTTGGCCCCATCCGGCTATTCATGCCTCTCCACTGCCCTTTTCCTGTGTTTAGGGAGATCCAGACGACCTTTGAAGTCCCAGCGAAAGCAATTTAGCAATCCCAAAACAACCAGAGACACGTGGCGCGAACAAGCTGAGCTCTTCTCGTCTGGGACACACTTGTCCCTCCGTAAGAACTCGGAAAGACTCTATTTGCTAGGCTAAGACCAGGATGCACTATTCCGACTATGTGGAACTCCTTGTTGATATTTGCAGAGCCACGCCAGGCAGATTGGCCTGGCATGAGCCTCATATTCTTGCCCTGACCATTGTCTCCAGCGTCACCATTTTCAAGCTCGACCATCACATTGAAAACGATGACGTCAAAACCCGCCGAAGGCTCGGCTATGAAACAATTAGGGAGTTCAGTCTGTCGAGCTGCATCAATCACAAATTGCACATGGGCGACACTAGCTCCTCTGGAAGGGTGATTCCCGTATCCATTCCAAAGCAGATCCAGGCCACGCTCCCTCAAATCTTGCTAACGATGTACAGAAGGGCGAAGTTTTGGAACAGGTTTCTACAAGTGGCAACCATGCACATTTCGTCCCTCTCTTTATGTCCCTGATCTGAGTCGTCCTCGCTGTGGCTTTGCTGTGTCATGCTGGATAGCAATTGCGCTTGGCATTGACGCGGCGCTGAGTTGAAATTGAAACACACATCCTCGCGGATCTTTCGCATCAGATCGCCAGATGCCGTTCAATCGAATTCCTTTGCTCGGATACGACTGGGGCTTGAGATACTTGAGCAGGTCAGATACCGAGATTTCACCCCCTCAAGAGCTGCGTCGACGTCTGAACCACGGAAGGGACCCTCACAGTAATTACTTTCAGGTCCGAAGGCAAGCTGAGTAGGGTCATTCCTTGATGTCATGTGATCGCTGTGGTATCCGATGCTAAGAACCCGTCGTCTTTTGGATGTGCCGTATTCAACAACAATCATCACTCAACTAATGGGACCCTAGAAGCGATGTGGCGACCTTTGCAGGTTCGCAGAAATGCTACGAGGTCTTTTTGTGGCAATCGCACCAGCGTCACGGCGAAATGCTCTTTTAACACTATGAGGCAACAAGCCTTGCCGTACGGAAGGCGAGCACGTCTGAACGCCCGAGCCTGCCGCAAGTTTCGAGTCAGCAAATCGTCAAGATCAATAAAATCTGCCCTGAGCTCTGCTGGTCAGTGAGGCGCTACAGCGGTCATCCGAATCGAATCCATGTCGTCCCCGCCTAGCTCGCCCTGCTCGTCCTGCCTCTCCTGCTCCCGTCATCGCCGCCTTCGCCTTCGTCATCCTATTTCGTTGTTTACTTGCTAAACTGCTGCATTTCTTGCCTGCGTTGTCTACATGCTTTTTGAAGCCTTGCTCACCGGGCCTATCTCTTCGTGTCCTTCCTCGTGCCCGTCGTACCTCTCCTCGTCTCCAAGAAGGAAAGCAAATAAGTCGGAAAGTCAGGTTAGAATCTCCTACACTTTTGTTCCAGGGCACAGACAGTAGCAGCTAGAATATACAGATACAATCAACTGAAATATCAGGTCAATATTAAGGGAGGCAAGGTAGAATTATCAGAGCTGTAGCCCGATCAGAAATTTTTGAACAGCTCTAGGAGCACTACTCATCTATAATCTGGGCTTGGTAGCTGTCTGACGGTAACCCGTAGCAGCATCAGGGGGGAGCTCAACACCCCATACAATCTTACAATCCCAGTTCCTCCGCTCAGCTTCTGAGGCTCGGGGCTGAGTATTGTCACGGTAGATCATTTGTGGGAAAACAAATTCGCCAACGCCTCCTTCTCCATCAAGGACCCATCTCTTAGCAATCTCGCAAGCAATGTCGTTGCTATCGCGCTGAGCATCCAACGTCAACAAGACACCGCTGATGAGCCACCCCAGTGTGAACATGTACTGTCTTCCCTCCGCCAACGCCGCACCAACGTCATTCTTGTGAGCCGCGAGCTTGGCAGAGAGCTTTGACCAAGTCGCCCTCAAAGCGTGCTTTAACTTGGCGTCCGTAATCGTGTCAATGGTCGCGCGCAGCCAGGTGCTGATAATATCGAGGTGATCCTTGTTGAGAATGTGTCGGACGACCTCGCTGGCCAGGACATTCGTCGTCCCTTCCCAAGTCATGTTGGCTGCGGTGTCACGGAACAGGCGGGAGATGTTGAACTCGGGGTCATCCGGATCGTCGAGGTAGCCGACGCCACCCATAGCTTCCTGGCACTCCTGCAGGGCCAATGTTCCCACCTTGCAGAGGATGGCCTTTGTCGTCGCCGTCAAGGTGCGGAGAAGCACCTCAATGGGTTTTCCGGGCTCTGGCAGTGGAGCATACTTTGAGGACCTCGGCTCCGGGAAACCATAGTCTGCAAAGCTGAGCAGGGATGTGGTGAAAAAAGCCAACTGTAGTGCGCCTTGGTGCTTCACTTCCATATTGCATAGAAATCTCAAATGCATCGGAAAGGTCCATAGAGGCTGGTTGAGGACCTTCCGTGCCTTTGCAAACGACTTGGCGATGTCCATAGCACGTCTCCAACAAGACAAGGCAGTAATAGAGTTGTGGGTCCTCGTAACGTTGAGCAGCAATGCGATGGTAGAAATGCCTTTATCCTTGGGCCCAATCATCCAAGCACGAACGTCCTTTAGCTCAAGCTCGGCGGTGGGAAGCTCCTTGGTCCCCATCTTGTTCTTCATTCGATGAATTCTAACCCCGTTTGTGACTAGTTGCTGCTTCCCATCCGGATTCGTGATGGTCTTCTTGGTCGGCGCGAGAAACAAACTCAATTCACCAGACTCTGTCTTGGCAAGGATGAGGGCCATATCGCAGTCGGTAGCGGAGGAAAACCACTTGAAGCCAGAAATGAGGTAGTCGCCCTCGTCGATCGAGCCAAGCTTGCTCGACTTTTGCGGTAGCGGTGAATACACGGCAACAGATTCGGAGTTCCGAACGTCACTTCCTCCCGGGCGCTCCGTCATCCACTGGCTGGAAACCCAGGCATCCTCTCGTGCAATAAGCTTCTTGAACACTTCATGGAAAGGGTGTTCTCTAGGCAGGCCTGGAAGATGGCGCATAACCACACGGGCTGCGCCACTGGTCATAGAGACTGGGCACGATCTGACGGCCGAAGCAGCAGAGAAAATATAGTTGCTGTTTATGTTTAGCACCAATGTCTCCCGTATAGATGGAATGATGCTTACAAGGAGTGTTGCACGAGTCTTCTGAAAGCTCCATACTCTGGCTCATAGCCCAACGAAACAACCCTATTGTCAGGTTAGAGGTTAAATGAATCATGGGACTCAGGCTTCTCTGAGAGCTAACCCGTTCTTTGCACCCCATTCGCCGAGCTTCTTCCATCCTTCTGACGTGACAAGTTTGTCGTAAGGGTATCGCCGACCCCATGCATCGTACTGCTTCACATAGGGCTGGTTCCTCTCGGCATTGGCAATCAATGCGTGTACAGGTTCGGAAACAGCTTCATCGCCGAACTTGACCAACTGAGGCAGTACGTCATTGGCAATTTCGGGACTCAGATACCAACGGACAATGCGCTGAAAATACGCGTCTGACGTTACTGGGTTTTCCAGTTGTGCAGGCTGGAGTCGATAGCCCGAGTCGATAGTCGAATACGCCAATCCTGAAGAAGCCATTTTGTCGATGTTGGTAATCCCTTGAGTACTAACTGTCAGATTGCTGGCAACAGAACAACTCTCGGCATTGAATTGTAAGTCTTCCAGTAGCAATATTCTTTCAGATGTTGGGGGAGCCGAGGTGAATGGAATTGCCGAAGTTCGTGGATCCGGTCGGTGATATTTTTTAGGCTGGAACATTGGGACAAATAGGGCTAGACCTCCACGTCTTCAGCCAGCGCAAAGACATCATTGTCAACATGGAGACCACCGACGTGACTGTGCAGTCCTCTGGAGCGCTGAAGCCCATCTGGCAGCCATGGTTACCACCGGCTTCGATCCCTATGAATCAATATCGCTACCACATCAACAAAAAGTTTAACCTCGACTTGAAGAACTCCCAAGAACTGCACAAATGGTCAATCTCCTCTCCACAGGAGTTCTGGATAGACCTGTGGTCCTACGTGGGACTAGTCCCGGATTTACCCCCAGGAACAACGCGAGCTTACGATGCCAGCATCCCCATGACCGAGGTTCCGCACTTCTTTGAGAATACTGGCATCAACTATGCCGAGAACGTGTTGACGCAACCTGAGGTGGCCCCTGACTCTCCAGCGTTGATTGGAATCCGCGAAGGGCAAGGCTTGGACGGCGAACGGTGGTCGTGGGCAGAACTGCGGGAACGAGTCCGGCAAATTCGGAGTGCGCTGCAAAGAAGCGGCGTCAAAGAGGGAGACCGGGTTGCTGCTCTGATATCAACGTCTGTCTGGTCTGTGGCCGTTTTCCTTGCTACTGCGAGCTTGGGAGCCGTGTTTACATCCATTGCCTCCGATTTGGGCGTCGAGGTTAGATTAATGCGAGATGAATCTTGCGATCCTCTTGTGCTGAATTTTGTCCTAGGGATGTGTTTCGCGCCTACAGCTCGTTAGTCCAACGGTCTTATTTGCAGACAGTCATGTCACCTACAAGGGCCTCCAGCGAGAAAACTTGGACAAGATATCGTCCATTCTTGCCCAGTTGACAGAGCAACCTCTAGTTGTCTTGATACCACTCCACACAACTACTGCCCACCCGTTCATCAGTCTTCCCAGCTTTCTCGCCCGTGCTCATCCTTCGGATGCTCTTGAGTTCAGGCGAGTACCGTTCTCAGCTCCCCTTTACATCTTGTACTCCAGCGGCACTTCCGGGCCGCCAAAATGCCTTGTCCATCAGCATGGAGTGATACTGCAACACAGAAAGATTTCAAAGCTGCATAACTCTCTCAAGCCAGGAGAAATTGTTTTCCAGTACTCTAGTCCGTCTTGGGTTCTGTGGAACATCATGGTTGGCCATCTATCGACGGGTGCCACGCTTGTCTTGTATGATGGGTCTCCAACCTTTCCCAATCCTGAGGCTATGTTAGGCATCGTTGAGAGGCACAATGTGGCGTACTGGGGAGTATCCCCACGGTACCTTCAGCAGCTGGAGTCCAGGGGTGTTGTGCCAAAGGCAAGGTACCACATCCCTTCCCTTCGGATGGTGCAAACGGGAGGATCGCACCTCGCCGCCAGCCAATACCATTGGTTCTATCAGGTATTCCCACCGAAAATACACCTGACGAGCGTCACGGGAGGTACTGATATTGTCACATCTTGGATAGGTACGGATCCTGCTGGTCCGTTGTATCCTGGTGAACTTCAACTCCCGATCCTGGGTCACGACATAGACGTCGCTGATCCTGTGACGGGTGAATCTGTCAAAGGCCTCGGTCTTGCTGGCGAGATGATATGCAGGCAGCCGTTCCCTTCCATGCCAGTCTTCATGTGGGGAGACGATGGCAACAAGCTGTACAAGGCGAGCTACTTTGAAAGATTCGATTTTCCATGCTGGGCTCAGCACGACTGGGCTAGCTTCAACCCTGTGACGGGTGGGTCCCAAATTCATGGCCGCAGGTTAGTCATATGAAGACGGAAAATAGGATTACAAGTATCTTGCTAACATGGCTGCGTAGTGACGGAGTTCTCAACCCCCAGGGGATCCGCTTTGGGTCATCTGAAATCTATTCTATCACCGAGGGTCATCCTTTCAATGAAATTATCGAAACCACACTCTGCGTGGGAAGGACCCGAAAGGGCATTGATAGCGACGAGTCGGTTTTTCTCTTCGTCGTCATGCGTGACGGCTACACTTTCGACGCCGCCCTGGACAAGGGACTCCGAGATGCTATCCGCTCCGGGTTGAGCCCACGACATGTCCCTCGTTTCGTTTTTCCAGTCAAGGAGATTCCAATGACGGTGAATGGCAAGAAGGTTGAAACATTAGTCAAGCAGACGATATGCACCGGCGAGGTTCCAAAGCGCATGAGCTCCACTGTCGCGAATGGTCGTTGTTTGGAGGACTTCAGGCAATATTACCATGTTGCAGACGCACCCGTTCGAGCAAGACTATAGATAGCTGTCCGTTGCTCCTCGTATGTAGATTCATGGTAGAAACACATGCATTGATCTTGGTATTTCTTTTCAATTACCTGCGTTGCTTGCCATTTGATTTGTCTGCGTTGCTCGAGACCGTTGCGGGGGTTGGGCTTTGCTGCTCTACTCGTCTGTGGTGCTTGTGTTGCTAGTCTGCGTTGCTTGCATGCATTGCTTCTTGGGCTTGAGGATTGTTTGCTTGATTGCTTGTGCTGCAACTTCTCGCTCTCCAGGGTTGTACGATGGCCAGCTGGTCACTACATCCAGCCTGAGCGCAAGGCATGTGAATCGCTTTTATCTTCCGTTGCTAGGGCCTGATTCCACTGAAGATGAGACGTTGATACTCAGCCACAATGTCTGGGCTGGAGATCAAGGATGGACAGATGAGGAGTTGTGATGCGGGTCCACTTTGAAGGATTTTCCAGGTTGGAGGGATTCCAAAGGCATCCAACTCTATGCAATCTCGTTGCCATTGGCCTTTGGCTTACAGCTAAATTTGTCGTCATAGCTGTATCCATCAGCTGGTGGTTCTCCTGGTTTGAAGGAGCGTCTGGCTGAATTCATGGTGGTTGACGAGGTGGAATCGGAGGAATTTTTCATCGTCAGACGAGGTGTTGCATGGATGCGGACAGGTAATGAGCCAGCTGAATTCTCGTATATGGTCGTTCACATGATTCTACAGATGGTGATCGCGGCACCATGACTCAAGTCGGCGAGTGGCAGGCGAGGCTTCATCGCCAAGGCAGAAGGGCAATGCCTAGGGCGAAGGAGTGTATGGCAATAAATGATTGTTCCGCACCTTTTGGAGATGGGGGCTTGAATGTGTGTCTGACCAGCTCGGCCCTCCCATCCATATTTGTTTCCGTGTCAGTCACCAAGTGAAGCTAGCAAAGAACCACTCAGCCATGGTGTTGATGGAATCGACAGTTGGGACACTGCTCAGTGTAGGTTATCATGTAGAAGCAAAGAGCTCCTTCATTGTAGCAAGATCGGGGGCGTCGCGTTCGGATCGCAGGCAGTGTTGTCGGGCAGATTCTTCGTCGAGAAGGACCAGTCCAAGTGAGATGGCGTCCAGCTACATTCCGACCAGCTGCCATCTGGGAGGAGTATCAGTAATTCAAGATAGCCACGCACGACGCAGAGTGGATTCGTTTCTTCCAGGATGAAGCGATTGGGTGATTAGTCATCGTCTTCTTGGCATGCCTTTGGACGCGACGAAGCCGATCTCGCTCTTTGTATGCTCCCCTCTTGTAGCTGTTGGCCTCAGGTCGAGCACCAAGTCGGTCACGGCAGCTCGTCAGCGTTTTCCCATGTCGGCTCGACTGGGGCACTTCCATGACAATCGAAAATCGAATCGAGCATTTCAGCAACAAAAAGATGTAGGCGAAAGTGGATGAAGAGAGAACAGAGATAGGTGAGTTCGATGCATATTTTACTCCTGCGTTGCCAAGGGCTGGTACTTGTCCATCGACTTCACTTCAAGCATAGGCTGCTTTCGCTCAGCCTTACGAGGGTGAGGGCGAGAAAACAGAATTGTTTCGCCTGAGAGACCTACGCCCCAAAAGCTGACCGTGAACCCGAACAATTTCCCTGTGAATCAAGCGGAATCACGAGGATCGCAATTCAAGGCTGCAAGTCCAGACCCTGTGTAATTCATGGAAGTTCTGCTCATTCGCCAATGAGCAGCCCGGATTTTAGAAAAAGGGGGCAAACTTTCCCCGATACTCGTTTTGACGGACACCTCGTGATGCGCTAGTCTCAGCCGCACTTTAGCGAAGGAATATATACTTTCTGAGGGTTGACGAAAGGGCTTCTCCATCATTTTCCTGTGAGGCCTGCTGCCAGTGAATATGGGACGGACGACAACGTACTCAGCCGTGGCACCAATGGCCGGCCATGGCCAGCCAACAACGCGCATCCACGGGCGCGTCAAGGAAATCCTGATCGCTTTTGCAGTAATGACTGTGCCGATGATAGTCTTCTCTGCGCTTCTGCTCGGCCTGGTCTTCCACTACCGTGTTGTTCAAAATGCCTTTGCATCCGAAAATCTTGCATTTGGCTCCGGGCAGGATGATTCCGACGTCGTCTTTGTGAAGATCAGCGCGACCACGCTCATCACCATTGCCTCATGGTCAAGCACAATCGCCCCCATCTTGGTCGGTTTCGCCGTCACTCTGATCTCGTATCCCGTCGCCAGCGGAATACTCTCGGCGTCCGTGAAACAGGAACTGGCCCAGTTACCCACCCCGTATCAGCTATCGTTGCTGCTGGAGATGCTTTCAAAGGGATCTCCCTCTGCCTTGTGGAGTTGGCTGAAGTACTCTTTTGGCTGGAGGGGTCGAAGAGAGGGCCAGGGAAAATCGATAAAGACTCTGACGAGCATACTAACTCTTGGTATTATTCTGAGGTTTGCACTCCCCTAGCTGCTCGATTTTTGGGGGTAATGTGTTTCTAATTCATGTCAATAGCGTTCTTGTCTTTGTCACTGATACTTGGCTGCACTTCACCACGAAAACGGTCAACTTCTCCCAGGTCAAGCCGACCTCAGATGCTTCCGGATTGAGCTTTGGCATCTATGACAACTGCACTGATGTCTCCCAGACCTATTTCTTCGGCTGCAACTTGAATAATCCCGCGTCTGGTGCGGTTCTAATGAGTTCTGCTCCTGTCGAGGTGCTGTCCAACATCTCGGACACCATGTCGGTCCAGACTCATACGGTTGGAAACGATCAATTCGCGTACCTGGTAAACGGGCAGCTCTCTGGTCTGACATCCATCGACTACAGCGCCAAGTCATATGCTGTGCAATCTCAATGCAAGCCTGTTACCAGCGATTGTATGAGTGATGCAGATGTCTTTGGCGTGGGCACATACTACCATTGCCCCTTTGCATTTCAAGGCACCGCAGATACAAGCGTGGGCTCTTCAAATTCGGTCACGATGGCCTACTTCACAGACTCTTCGGGCAGCAACAACAACACCAATACCGACGCCATAGGCAATCCTTATTACTATGCCGCCGTCGCCGTCGTTAATATGCGGAATCCTCCTGCCTCAGCTTTGGCAAGCGATCCGCAGATCCTGAAGGGCGGACATGGAGGCTCCACCATCATTGCTCTGTTCTGCAATTCAACAATCTACGACCTCGAATACACGTCTGTCAACGGCACCATCACCCGCTTCGTCGCGAATCCGAGCAACAGTTCCGTGACGAACATCCTCCAAGGCTCTCAGAGACTTACGGAGGCAGGCGACGCCAACCTTGTCCAGGCCGCCAGTGTTGCCGGCCTCGGAGACTCGGCTCAGGCCATCTCGAACCAGTTTGCGCTATCCTACAGCCAGACCGCACTTGCTGTCGCCTCGGGAGCCTTCCAGCCGCTACATGCGCTTGAGTCGCAGACGCGGGAGAACATGCTGGTGGCGCGTGTGCCAAAGGCGCCGTTGGTATGCTTGCTGATTGCCAACCTCTCGCTGGCGGTGCTGGGAATTGTGCTCACCGTAGTAGCATTCTTGTCTGCCAGCAGCGAGACGGGTGAGATTCAGGCGCGATTGAACATTCCCGCGCTTGTGGCGTCGCAGTTTGAAAAGGCAAGAGTGCGCGCTCCAGTGGAGCAGGTGGAAGACATGTTCGAGGAGCGCCATGGCGAGCGGGGACCGCGCATTGGGTTTACCAGGTCGCCGGAGGGTGCTTGGATATTCGGCAGTTGGTAATTGCCCATGCAAAGCTCTATGCATATTTGTTCAAACCTGATACGGTCCATCCCGTGAATTCAATGGCATCGAATGAAATGCTAATTTACGAAAAGACATGACCGGAGCAGCATATTATGTCCTACGTGATGTGTCTTTCTTTGCTAACTTCAGCAGCATCCGCCGGGTTTTCAGCATTCGTCCCTACCTCGATATCCACTCTCGTCGAGATCCCGCTTCTCCCTCAGCGTCTTATGGTATTGCTTAATGGTTCCAGTCTGTCGTTCCACAATTTGCTGTTCATTATTTACAGCAGATCGGATCGCAAACATGATGGACTCCCCATACACGTCCCAGTAATCCCATTCGACAAATGCCAAGCAACCTCTTCTGGCCGTATACAGCCTTCGCGCGTTAATCCTGCTCAATCTCTCGAACCTGAACAGCAGGCGGCGAGACAATCAAATACTCAGCAACACCAGCAGCGATCAGCCACATATACAGCTGTGCATTACATTCAAAGATGAGGAATCATTCTTTCCGCCACTTCCAGTTCTCCCTTGGAACTGGATGAGCCAGGCTACGTAGAGCATTTACAAACCTGCCGGCTCGATCACAATTGTTCTGCCCCATGTAGAGTAAAATAGTGCATGATCTGACTCAAGACAACCCGCTGCGACCAAAACACAAGCTGCCGGGTCCAAGCGTTCGTCGACCGCAGTTTTCAAGAGCACTCCTGCAAGGTACTGCACCTTGGTTACCCCCTCATGTTGTCACATTCCCATCTCATTCAAATTGCAAGGCTGTTGCATGCATTTGTTGGTACAAGCACGGCCCATTCGGCCAGTGGACACAGTGATGGGATATTTGAAATGATCACAGCATGGCGGTTGGCACTACCATAGTATTTCACCCTGTCAATCGTTTTCGGCGTCAACCAGAGGGTCCCTGCGCAAACCGAAGAATGCAGCGGCCTTGCAAAATTTGGATTCGGTGTTGGAACGAATTTGAAGAACAAGGTTCAAGGGGGCCACCACCAGTCCAAACCTGGCATGGCTACCTTGCTTGTCCTCATTTCATGGGTCCACACGCGCCAGCCACAGCTACCGTAAGCAATATTGCTTGACCCTCTTCTTGTTTCGCCTATAACTACCTCGCACGAAATGAAGCCCGGAGTGGAAGTTCAAGCTCGTGTGGAGGTGTTCTCCCACCCAGACTTTTTCCCAGAGCATTCCAATAGTCCTGAGGCGCTGCAGTCCACGATTTTTTGGAGTAGGTGACTCCGCAGAGTTTCAAGCCCAGATCGTCGCTCACTGACGCGTACAAACTTGTGGAGGCGCCGTTTGTTTCAAGTTCGTGAACACCGTTATGGATAGTATGCAAGCTGTAGCAGCGGTGATGCGCCGCTATGCAAGAAATAAAGTCGTACAGAGTTACTGGGCCTCAGTGTGGCGCACGGAGCTACAAACGGAAATATGGGCTCCTGCAAAGCCGCGTCTTGGCAACATGACTTCTGCTCCTCAAAAGGGCGACACAACATTATGCAGATTCGCTGCCGTTATGTTGCAGGCGATGAAGTTCTACCTTGTTCACACCCTGGTCAGCTTCACCGACCTCTGGTACACATATGATATGCCAGTGTCGCCCTTCCCCAGCCGCCGCCAAATTCTCAGCCCCGGCACTCCCGCTTCCAGCCTGCCGACTGCCAGTAGCAGCTAAATGCTTGCGGTTTCAATACTTCGTGACTTTCAAACGTCATATCCAGCTTCGGAACTACTCTTGAAGGCCGTTAGTATAGGAAATCTCTGCCGGCTAGCAACTTTGATGCCGTCGTTGGGGGTTGTTACACCAGGGTCCAAGTCTCTCAGTGGCTCGATGCTTTGCCCGTGTAAGTTTTTCTGATGTGGAAAGATATGATGAAAGCTTCTATAGCGTTGGCTGATGAGGGATGGGGTGATGGGCCATTTGATATCTTCATGATGTCTTGAAGCATGACCGCAGAAGAAGAAGAAGGGGGGTTATCAGGTTTCATGATGCTGTAGAAAACTGTCGTCGACTATTTCAATGCCTATCATAATCTCAGCACATCTTGAGCTGCTCCCCCTTGCCTCATTTTCAAAGTCAATACTCCCTCAACTTCTCTTCCACTGACACTCCTCTTCTTCGATACGTAACTATCTCAATTTCCTGTTCATGATACTTCCGCCAATCTCCTTTCCTTCACAAATGTTTTGCAGGCCCTCGCCTCCATACGTCCCCTTCCACCGTCTCCACAGGTACTCTGGAGTGCATGGTACGGCAGTGATTCAATCACGGTATTGGTGTCTATTTTCTTATCTCTTCTCAAACCTAATAACCAGCTTTCCACTCGCCGGCCTCGTAGTATATGCGTCTACCTCCTCAATCCCCACATCACCACCCTCCGCGATCGTCGTCCGGAAATTTGTAAACACCGCCGCAATAATAAGTTTAATCTCCTGCGTCGCCAAATGCCGTCCAATGCACATCCGTCCTCCACTCCCAAAAGCCCAGAAATGCCGGTTCATCTCTGTGAGCTGTTCTTCCGAAGAGGTCAGCCAGCGGTCTGGGTTAAATGTTTCCGGATCGGGGAAGACCTCGGGGATTTTGTGGATAGTGTATGCCATTGCTGAGACCCGGACGTCACCTGGAAGGCCAGAATAGTGGTGTTTGGTGTTGGGTGGACCGAGGCTGACGCCGCCATCGATGGTGGGCGTGATGCGGGGTTGCATGCCGGGGATGGGGGCGTGGAGGCGTAGGATTTCCATTAATACGGCCTGAAGGAAGGGGAGGGCATCAATGTCTTTGGTGGGTGGGAGCTGGAGTAGGTCCGAGGAGCTTGATGGAGGCCAGTTGATTTGGGGCTGTAGAGTGGCAACTTCTTTGTGTAGCCTTTCCTGCAAGTGCGGGTGTTTTGAGAGCTCATAGTAGAGGTAGGTCAATGCTAGGCCAGATGTTTCGTGGCCGGCTGCCAGTTGATCGACCATGTCAGAGTAAATCTCTAGCAGGGTCGTGTGCTCGTCTGGCACTGCCGCCTCTTTGGTTTTGGGACCTCCGGTGAAGTTCATCCCTTCGTCAAGGTGTGGATGAAGTTCAAGGCCGGCGACCGGATCTTTCTGGCGAAGAGACATGAGGCCGGTCTTGTACTGCTTGAACACCAAGGGTTCGTCACCTGCATTCGTAGAAGAGCCTTTCAGCGATCGGAGATGCTGATCTGCCGCATCACACATGTTTCGTGACCAATCCTCCAGCCATTCGTTGGCTTTGTGAATGAAAGTGGGGTATAGGGACACGCCGAGTCGCTGCAGCATTTTGCGGGCCATGGGAGGGATCTCGGAGGAGATGAATTGCCAGTTTCGCCTTGAATGGTAAAGGTGTAGATATTTCCTCCGAACCTCAACATTCTGTGTAAAGTTGGTGGATTGCTTAATGCCGAATTGATAAGCAGTCATGAAGTCCATGGTGAAAGCATTGTTGATTTCATGGATATCAACTGCGTCCCCCGAGTCTGCCAAGGACTGAATGAGAGGCATGAACCGCTTCGTGAGGAGTTCTTGGCTGTTCGCTTGGACTTGCGCCGATGACTGAAGGTACGACTTTGAGTAGATGTTTGCCATGATCCGCTTCTTCTGGGCATGGGGGGTGTGGCCGACGGTGGAGAACATGTTCATGACACCGAAGTTGGCAAATTGCCTTGGATACCACTCGTGCTTCTCCCATCCACCGGCATAGATTGTCTTCAGTCCGCCTTCATAGCAGTTGACACTGATCTCATTGTCGCCGAGACGGACGACTGGGCCATGCTTGGCGTGAGCTTGGAACGTGGCAGCATTGTTGTGAGATCGATACCTCTGGTAAAGTATCCAACATGAGCCAATGTAAGGTATTGGTACACTCCAGTGCGCGCGTGGGACGTGCCGAAGGGGTGACAAGAAAAAAGGATAGACAACAAAATGATACCCTATGTATGCTGTGATGGTCAGAGCTGATATGAAGGGCAGGTATGTCAACAGCAGCGAAGACTGCATGGTTGCCATTGAGCCACTAGAGATTCTAAGGTTAGGAATGTTTGTGTGGAAGACCAATGTGTAGAGCTTTGGGAGGAGTTAAGATATGGAATTCAAGAAGATGACATTTTTGACGAAGGGCGCAGCAAGATTTGAGCTTTCCGACTAGGTCCACGGCACACTGCGAAGGTGTTCTCAATTACTTGAAGTTTCTCCTTATGTTGAGTGCACGCGACTTCAATATGTTATGATAGGTTATTCATGCCATTAGTGGTCAAGTTTTGTGTTTCCCACGTCTAATTCACGCTGAAATCCGTGGTGTTAATCGGCCGGCCAGTACGTCGATGTGCGACCATGTGACCCAAAGCTACTGGTGGGCATGGTTCCCCTTGTCTTCATCCTCACACACCAAGGATGTATGATTGCGCGGAAACGGTGGAGGCGGAGAAGACCCAAATGGTTCAGAGGAGCAGTCCGCTCCTCGAATGTAAAGCTCGAACTGGTGCAGCGACTGTAAGATGTCTAGGTTCGAGAAGTTGATTCGATTTGTGGGAGCGGGATCAAGGTAGCCATTCAAGTGACTTTCGAAGATCGTTTTGGGATGTTCGAGGAAGGGGGCCACAGTAAAGAATTCTGGTCACCGTTGCTCCATCGCGTGCAAGACTTACTCTTCTGGGGTATCATGCCTCTGTTGCTTCGGACTTCTTCTCATCTTTCGAATTTGTCGTGTCATCTCGATCTGATTCGCTGTCAGATAGATCATCATCAAATCCGGCAAACCGAGGCGCCTTGCTCTTTGGTTTCGGCAGCAGATCCTTCGGTATCTTGAGCTTGTTCTGCAGGACCCAGATGGCATCGACATCGCCTGCTTCGGCTTCGACTCTTAGCCGGTTCATGTCCGTCTCGTCAAGCTCCATGGGATCTTCTGCATCACTGTCCTCGTCAGCACTCTCCTGCGCAGAACCTCCGCTGCCACTGCTCTCCAGCCTCTCTATTTCCCGATCATTCGCAGCCATGGCCAGCTTGACGGCGTTTTTGACGTTCTCGCCCACCTCTTCTTTCTCCTCCAACCACTCACTGCTCAAGCCTTTTCTTCGGCCATCCACCGTCTTACCAGCTCTCATGTCGGCTTCTCTCTGTTCGGCGAGTTCAACGACAGCCTCCCATCTCTTTCGCCTTTCTTCCTTCTCTTTTCGATCCATATCTGGCTTGGTGGCGAGATAGGTGGCCAGATTTTTGGCCTCCGTAATGGTTCTCAATCGTCGGCCATCGAGATTTCGTGCGCTGCCTGTAGCTAGCTCTGCATTCTGCTTTTTCTTGCGCGCGGACATGCGACCACCAGCCGCACGTAGCTGTGAGCCGAAGCCGCCTTTCCCGCCACGTAGCGCCGCATTTAGCCTGAGCGATAGAAGGGTGGCCGTCTCATGATTGTCGTAGGCAGATGGAAGGAGACTTTCGACAGTCTTTGGGCTTGGGAATACCACTCGACCATTGGCGGCGGTGAGAAAAGCATGTTGCGTTACTTGTGGAGACAGAAAGCTCCCTACAAGGTCGTAGAGGCTCGCAACCGACAATTCCTTGGGAACAGGCAGGCACAGGGTCGGAGGGAGATTCAACCCAGAGAACGTGGTCAATAACACATTGACAGTGGCCATACGTGCCAGGAAAGCCTCATAGAGCAGCGATCGCTCTGGCTTTTGTGCAAAGGCCGGATGGTGTCCAATGGTGATTCAAGGAAGATTCAAGCTTGAGAACAGCAATTTCACTAGGGTCTGCTCTTGACCAGGTAGCCTTGTGATAGCTCAACGTCCACAGAACAAGTGGCGAGGCTATTAATTTTACGCGAAACTTGCCAGGAGCAAATGTGGCAGAGAAAAGTGGCGATCTTTGGGGGGGTTTTTGGAGAACCGTAAATGGCGGCCAATTTGTCGACTTGTGATGGGAGCAAAACTAGATTAAAGTCTGCCGCTGCTCAGCTGGAAAACGACTATTGATGCTAAACTACTGGGGCTTGGCCATGCTCCATTACTTTTTTGAACCCTCTGATACACACGTCGCAAACCAATGTTGTTGGGAATCCTTCTAGATTCACCGTTGATGTACAGTGTCACCTATTTTCAACAGGACTTGAAGGACGACGTGGCCATTTTTGGAAACAGAGGAGCCAGAGCCAGACAACCACACCATCTCTCGGCCATGTGGCATCGATGATAATATTACGACCTGACCCCTGATGCGCTCCCCTGAAAAAGCCGTTTGCAGATCATTTTGACATTTCTCAGTGGAGGTCGTGTAACTGCCAGTGCACGGTGAAGAAATGCCCTGGCGGCCAATACCCTTATCCTACGCCATCGCCATCTATCCATTTCAGCCCTCGTCGTCGCCTGCCGAGCTCCCACTTCAAATCGGTGATCAACTCTATGTCATCGAGCAAGGTGGTAAAGACGATGCTTGGTGTCGAGGCTACCTGGTTCAGCAGCCTTCGCTCCTATCAGCGCTGACCCCAGGGGGTCGAGGCGCATCTGATGCACGCGTCTTCTCGGGGATCTTTCCACGATGCTGCATCGATGTCAGAGAACAGCTTGGCCACGACGAGGAGCACAAGTCTCAACCCATTGCGTATGGATCGAACAAACCGCAAGCCCCGGTGCCGATGCTCAAAATTGGTGATGAGTCGCTGACTTCAGCATCCGAGCCGCTTGTCGACGAGATCTCATCATGTCTGAGGGAATGGTATGTCTCGTACTTGCCCGATTTGGTGCTCAAGCAAGACTATGGTCGCTTGGATCGAGTGTCAGAGATCGTGACTAGGCTCGATTATGCTCGACGAGAGCTTTTGAATGATGTCCTGACTGCACAAGAAAGGATTGGTGTCCGAAGTGAGGCGGTTTGGGACCTGGTTCGTGGAAACAAATTGCTGGGAGCGGAGATCATCGTGAGGGACCCCCAGCAGAAGGGCAGACTGCTTACAGCAGAAGACTCGGCGATTGAAATGACAAAGCTTCAGTCCGTCATGAGCGTATTGGACGACCCGCCGACCACGAAGCAAGAGACAACGCGACTGCACCACTGCATGGTCGAGGTGAAGACAGCACATGGCTCGGACGTTGAAAATGTAAACCTCAGCTTGGCCCTCTACCAGAAGGCAGTGGACGGTACCATCTCGCAACTTTCCGAAACATTTACTGCTGCGGCTTCGCAAGACTCTAAAACATTGTTCGCAGACTTGAGCTCAAGAGACATCAGCTCTCCGGGGCGGTTGTTTCTGGTAGCTCGTGCATCAGTCTCAGAACTACCTCGTACGCCAACTGCTGTTGCAACAGAGCGACCACCGTCACGAAGTGGCACGTTGAGCAAGACCAGAGATTCTTTAATGAGCCGAAGAAGGTCAAACATGGTTTTTGGCTCAAAGCGGAATAAAGAGAGGCCCGAGGTCAGCGAGAATGGACGTGCACTCGCTCCGAAGCCAGACGCGTCGCCTGATCCGAACAAGCAAGGCCCTGCTGAAGGGAAGAAGAAGCTGCTTGGCCCTCCTGTTCCCAGGATGTTTGGATATGCGATACACGATATTGCGGAAACAGTCAAGTCCGGGCAGGAAACCGCATTTGATCTCGAATTCTGGTCAACTGCATCTGACGACAATGAAGAGGAAGACAATGGCTGGCCTGGGTTATTGCCAGAGTTACTTCAGACTCACAATCACCACTTCGTCAGGTGCAAGAGGCTCTCTGCGATACCCATTGACATCAAATCCTTTTTGGCGGCCGACGCGGAAACGTTGATTCGAATGAATCCAACATCGATGCATATGATCTCGAAGAGCCAAAGAATAGGCTTTTCTGAGGCGCCGACAATGAGAAGATCCGACATTTATCTCACTCTCTCAAAAGCAACAATCGCTCCAAACGCAGCATATTCACACCCTCAACATGGCGCCGTACCTGTCAAGCAGGCGCCCATGCTTAATTTGCAAACTACCATGGAGTTGAGAGAATCGTCAGGAAAGCGCCTCGAACGATGCATCTATGCCTCAGCTAACGGCCCAGCGGTAACGGCACTACGAACCCATGCTGTGGAACTAGACAATCTTTGGGATCAGACCATCTGCGTACGGCTACCGCTCGAGAAGGTGGCAGATGCTCATGTTGTGCTGAGCGTGGCAGACGCACCCGGGTTCCCATTTGCTCTGGCATGGATGCCTTTATGGGACAAGCACGCCTTCAGACGGGATGGGCCGCATTCCCTGATCTTACATGCGTATGATAAATCCACGTCGACCTTCTCAGACGCAGGCAAGGGCGTGTATCTGGATCTGCCATGGGATCACAGCACTGTCAAAGACAAAGCGGTCCCGATTGCCTCGTTGGAGATCAAAACCCAGCTGGTCAGCACCGAGTTTTCACAGGATCGGACGCTGGCAAGCTTGTTCAACTGGCGAGCGCTGTCATCGGCAAGTCTAATGGACACATTGCAGAAGCTAGTGTTCGTTCCTGAGATCGAAATTGTCAAACAGCTTGACGAAGTCCTCGATGCACTCTTCGCGACCCTCGAATACAAAGCAGGCACTCACAAATTTGAAGATCTCATATTCAATGACATCGTCTTTGTGCTAGGCATTGTGCATGATCGTCGCTTCAATCTCGGCCCGCTGGTGGAGCGGTACGCTGATGAGCATTTCAAGGCTCCTGTGGTTGCTCCATCTCTAGTTCGCAGCTTCACCCGGCTAATGCAGAGTGTTTCTGATCCCCAAAGCGCCAGAGATCTGAGAGCGCTGTTTAAAGTGGGCAAGCAATTCATCCGTTTGCTCATGGCGACCTACTGGCATCACAACGAGACCAACGAAAACGGCGAGGTCCGGAACAAGTACGATGCGTTCCAAGAGGACATGAAAGCCGTCTTCTTTGGACTGCAAATGATGATGCGAAGCGAGACGGCGGCGTTGGTGGGAAGCAAGACTCTGCTCACGCAAAACTTCCATTCGTGGCTCCCGGAACTTCTTCCAGTGTACTCAAAAGACGACGTCATAAATTTCGCTATTGACATTGTGGACGCGTGTGAGGAGGTGACTGGGAAACTGTCATTGTATCGGTTGGTATTGATTCTCAACTACACGAAAATCGACAAGCTATGGGACGGTGATAGAGAATGGGCCATTTTGGTGGAGAATTGTCTTCGATGGCTCGAATTGCACTGGCCCGAAGAGAACAGCTTGACAGAGGATTGGCGAGACCAGATCAGGTTATGCTCTTCGATCGTGGCGTCCCTCCTCAGTCGCCCGGTCCCGGCCTTGCATGGCTTTTTGCCTACAATCATCAAAACCTATTCGACTCTAGCTGCACAGCCACAGTGCAAACAATGGACGCTGTCTTTGGCATTCCCAACAGCCTACCCCTTCACCACGCGGACAACCGAGTCTCCAGATCACTTTGATGAGGCGTTGCTGGAGCTGTCAGCACTGGTTTCTGAGATCATCAAAATCAAACCAGTACCTAGTCGAAGGCTGTCGGAAGTGAAACGAACGCAATACATATCTCGGGCACTCGACCTTGTTCGGTCCGTCCTGTCCGATTCCACGAATCCATCGTCATGGCTCAGCTTGCACATCTCTCATCATACGGCGGCTCTGAAGATCCTGGCTTACGTAGCCGCAGAGCTGGAAGAGCACTACCTTCCCATACCCGAAGATGCTGAAATCTTCAATATGGAATTGTGGAAATCATACTTCGACACGACGCTCGCTCTCGTCTCGTCTCCAGCTCTGACGCTCGAGACCTTCTCTGAACAGAAGAGGCGTGCGGTGTGGAAGATAGCGGGAGATGTCAGGCAAGCCGGAGCTGACCTGCTGCGAACCAGCTGGAGCTTGCTTGGCTGGGAGGCAACGGAAGACGATCAGAGAAGATATAATATCGCCAAGCTTGGCGGATATCAAGTCCAATACATACCAAGCCTGGTTGGTCCGGTGATCGAACTGTGCTTGAGCATGCACGAAGGCCTTCGCAGGGTTGGTGTTGAAATGCTACAGACCATGATCATTAGCGAATGGGCGCTCAGCGAGGACCTCTCCCTGATAGAGACCGAAGTGATTGGTGCCTTGAACACGATGTTACGAGGGCGTACTTCATCCGCAACCTCTATGAGTGGTAGTGAGATTGTTGCTCGAAAGCTATTCGTGGGAGAGCTGATGGACTCTTTCACCACCATTGCCAGTCAGCCTGACGACGCCTTGTGGACCACCCTGGAGGATCTCGTCTCCACCATCGAAGAATTGATTGACCTATTGAGAGGCCATGACGAAGACGTGGGGACCGACCAGGAGCATCGCCAAAGCAATGGAGGAATGCGGAACACGAGCGTTGAACTGCCTGAAAGAAGCATCAGCCGGCTGGAAGGAAAGGTATATGGCGATCAGGCACTACAGATGTACAAGCAGCTGGCTGAAGAATACGAAAGAACCGGGGATTACATGAGGCTTGCAAAGACCCATCGTGCCATGGCACGAATACACGAAACCAGGGCAACAAGCCGCTTGGGTCATCGCGAGAACGGCGATGGCCATGAAGGTCTCGATGAAGATGAATGAGGTCGGTGAGCGTGAAAAATTCAGCTTGGTAGCGCATCACCATACCTTGGTGGAATTTAGAGGCGCCGGATGGCCATTTTGGCAGTGTAGGAAGGTCAAGCTCAGTGTGGTTGTTTCTGTTCAGTGGTACTGCGCGGCATTTTTAGAATCGCGTCTTGCTTCGCTAGTTGGTTCCAGGCTTTTGACGGCTGCAGAACCAGAACTATAGCATGTAAGTGGAATGCTTGTTGAGCATGCCACAGCAAGTTGGCCCTGCATGTGCTATCAGGCAGCGGTAGGCGTTGTCATGTGGTCCTTGATCCTTCTCCGCGATGCGAAAGCTTTTGACGAATCAGGGTGGGTGGACAGCTGCAACAAGCACAATGCCAACTCCTTATTCCTCGCACCAAATCCATAGACAACTCCAAGCATTGGTGATGGAGATTTCTGACCGTTCAAAGGAGTGGTACCTTCGACCCACAGGGATCTTGTCTTTCCGTTTACGTTCCGCATGAATGTGCCTCGATCGACCTGTCGTTCCGCCTCATGGGAACGCCATGCTCCTCGCTCAGCCCAACGTCGTGGCACCAGACCAATTTCTTCACTACTTGTACTCCCGAGAGAGACATGGCCTCGAACCAAGGCTGCATACCTCTTCCAACAGCTTACCCCTCCCTGCAGACTTCCGTATCGAGGAATCTTGCTTTCTAGTGCAATATTCCGCTTGATTTCCTCACTGAAGCCGTATTTTATCCAGCTCGACGGCATCAAATCTCCTTGGTCTTCAGCACCGTCGTTGCGTGGTTGCTCACAAGTGAACATTCCCTGACCTTTGTGTTTGGGTATCTTTACAGAATATTGTCATCCGTGCTCGTCTTGACTAGCTGACAAAGTCATTCCACCCCTGGTGATTGGTATAGCACCACCGTCATCACGATGAGCAAAAGCAAGAAATCTACTAACCTGGCTGGCATGCCAAAGGCGCCGTGGATCTACATCAGTGACCCTACTTGGGGCTCGGTCCACGCCAATGAGCTTGCAAGTCTTCTCCCAAATGTCGTACACTTTGGAGTTGAAGGAGCAGCAGTCGGTCCTGTTCCTGACAAACCCAAGGACCCGAAAGCAGTGATTCAGATCACAGACTTCAAGGGCGACCATGAAAATTGCCAAAAGATCGAGAATGCCAAATATCTCAAGACAGCCGCGATCAGAGTTGGTGCCAATTTCGTTTCCGTCAACATCATGCAAGACCTGTCCCAAGCCTCTGGAACTGACAGGTTCGGGCCAAATCATCTCAATATTGCTGCCGCTCCTGGTATTGCGACCGACATCTACAAGTGGTTGTGTGAGTCAATGCCAGATGCACCATATTTCGAACGGTAGTCCTCATACAGAGTGTAGTTACCGTCCTGACCGTGCGCGAGACCCTCCACCTCATTCCAGAAGAACAGATGAAGAAGATTGATGACAAGCTCCTCCCTGATTACGTCTATTGTCCTGTCAACGAATGTCAATTGCACCCCAAAAGTGCCAAGATTCAATTTATTGCTCTGGTATAGTGAATCCACACCCGGTGTATAATATTACTGATTGTTCTCAAGATCTTGGACAAGCCACAGATTGTTGAGGGCAACAAGCTGACCTGGAGTGTTGCTGACCACACCGGTGTCGTAAGTTCTCCCCATTCCATGAGATGCTGGCCCAAAAACCCCAGGCTGAAGTACCTGACTAACAGGTGTACAGACTAACTTCTACTTCCAACATCGTGGGCCTTCCTCCCAATACACGTGGGACTGGGTCTTGAGTCTCAAGCCTGGTGACAGAAGAGCATTGCCACGAATGCCAATGGTTGAGGTCAAGGAGAAGAAACTAATCCAGGTTGCCAAAGCGCCGTTTAGAGTCACCGCTGCTATCATCGGAGGTACCGGATCCACCATCAAGGCTGTCGGCAAAGGTATTTGCAAGGTTGGTAAGGCCATGCGAATGGGGCCGAGTAGCGAGTGGGTTCCTGACGCTGACCTTGGTCCTGATGGGAAGAGGATCGACTGGAGCAAGATGAAGGACAACCCAATGAAGATTATGGAGCCGACAGAGAAGAAGACAATAAATGTGTTCAATGAAAGGGGCGAGAGGAACTGGAGTGATGGTGCGAGCGTGGCAAGCACAGAAGTTGGGAGTCATTCCGATGAGAAAACCTGGAAAGAGTTTGTATAGGATGACGTCTTAAGCCAGAACTAGCCAGCGTGAAAGATTATGTATTGCTACGGCACCATTCGCGAGTAAATCTGGTCGAGCTGGGTGGTGGGTCTCAGGTGCGAGCATGAGGGTATTGCTGCAGACAGAGTAACGAGAAGGAATGCCGTGACTTTGAAGCGCCTTGCAGGAGCCAGTAGATGACGAGCTATTTCATCGGAGCATATACCGAGGCCATATTGTATGTCGAAGATGATATAGGGGCACTGATGGAGCAGCCTCGAAGGGCTACGTTGTGGAAGCGTTGCAGATAACAAACATACTTCGTGTCGCGACGCCAATGCCACCGGTCTTTCTCTTCGTTATGCCTTCCGCCTTGTCAGATGCTTTGCTGCTTTCTGTCAGCTCATCAATGCGTTTGAGTGAATATCCCTTCACTTCGCCTCCTTCACATTAGGACACGTGCAAGGCTGCGTTCCAGATGCAAAAGGAGAACTTCAAAGATGCCATACTCATCCTCGCCTGCTTCATGTCTGGATTCCGCAACATATTCTTGGTGACCTACCTCGAGAACTTGCTCGACTTGCTTGGCTTTAAACTTCGATCGTCTTCAATGTGCGTCGAGACTGCCCCGCCCCTTCTTCTGCTGACAGGCCAAGTACACATTCAAAAATCACAACCAACCATGGCCTCCATGCAACCGGAAGAACAAATCAAATTTCTCCTTTGCGTGCTCAAAAACACTGATGGTTTCCCTGACCTGCACGGCGTCGCTGCCGACCGAGGTGACAAAAAGACGAACATGTACGTGACCCTTACCTTTCTGCTTCGATCTGAAAAGGTAAGATGATTGACTTCATACAGTCAATACCAATTCAACGCCATCGTCAAAGCTGGTGGAGATTATGCCCTCGCCAACAATCGAGTAGTTCCTGAGAACGAAGGTGATGCTCCTGCTACCCCTGGTGGCAAAAAGAAAACAGCACACAAACCCGGAAAGGGCGACAAAGCCAACACACCCGAAGTCGAGAATGCAGCAGAACCTGAGACCCCAAAGTCTGCCTATGCAAGCCATGGTGCTGACAACAATGTTGATGAAGCAAGCGCCATGACAACTCCCAAGACCCCCAACTCCACCACCTCTAAGAAGAGAGGTCGACCAAAAAAGGAATCTGCTGGAGGCGAAACCCCAAAGCCCTCTGCGAAAAAGCCCCGCAAAACTAAGAAACAAAAGGAAGCCGAAGAAAACAGCGCCAAGGAGATTTGAAGAAGCTGCACAGGAGGAACAGGGTAATATTCAGGATCGAGAAGCCGGTATCGGGAAGAAAGTTGACGATGCGTGAGCATGTCGTGGTGAGGATGAATTCCAATTCAAAGTGATCCTTTCCGGCTGACAGGTATAGATGGGACAAAATGTCTGCATCTGCTGGCGGAGTCGGCCCTAGCCCATTTCCGGAGCTTGAAACAGCAAATGAAAGCCAGGCAAGCAGGCGTCTACGGCGGATGTCATGGTGCTGAGCTGCTCGCTGCAAATGGTTGATGATAGCTATGAGCTTGGAGTCTTTCTGGAAGAACCAAAAACCTTTCAATTTGATCGATGACTTTGAAATGAGGATTTCCGGAGCAGGCCAACCCCCAAATCCTTGCTCACTTTGGGCAGGGTCCACTTGATGGAGGTCCAACATCATGGGGAATTGCACCAAGAGATTTTGTTTGTCCGGCAATTATTGGCAAGTGGCTGTTCCAGACCCAGCGCATAATTTATTGCCCACAGAACTAATCCACAACCATGCAGCTAGTAGCCCTGAAGATTGAATACGACTCCCTAAGCAATCACGATTTGGTTAGGATTGGGGGCATGGTATCCGCTAAGGGTCCAAGCAGTTTGAAGGCCCGGGGTTTGAGTTTGGCCGTTGGGTGGGAGATATTGAAATGACACATTTGGATGAGGAGCGGGCCGTGCAGGCTCGACAAGCCTACGGAAGGGCACAGAACCGATTTTGTACAGTAAAGAATGAAAAGCAACGTTTAACTTTTATTGCCATTCATGATCTCTTGCTCCTGTCATCGCTGTCATCGCTGTCATCGCTGTCATCGCTGTCATCGCTGTCATCGCTGTCATCGCTGTCATCGCTGTCATCGCTGAGCAGTAAGCAGGCGCTAGAATGACGCGTCTCAGGATTTGACCGCTGGTTGATCGTCGAGAGAAATTCAATTACACCAGGCCGACATCCAAATGGCTCACATGCTGAACACAAATATCACACCGATCCCCTGGAATGCCTTCTGACGTACAAGTGTTTGTCCGCTTCAAGGAGCAATGTGTCTTTGCTGGAGAAGAGCTGAATTGTGTCATCACGTTCAAAAATGTAGCTGAGCATATAGAGCCTCCCACGCCTGGTGCAGGCTCGTTCAGACACACCAAGAGAAACAGCATCCATCAGCTGGCAGCAGCACAATCAGCAGCAGCAGTGAATGCTAGATTGACGCCAGGAGGTCGACTGCAGAATGCGAGATCACCAAGCGTCGGTCGCGAAGAACGACCTCGAGCTTGGCATCAAGGCTCTTACTCTTTGAGTAGCCCAACAACACCCATCCCGCGAGGGCCTTCACCGTCCAGTGAACCAACAGGATCCGCTCAAAAACCTGCGCATCAGCATCATAGATCTGTATCGATCATCTCAATGACATCGCCCATCCTACCTTCCGCACCTCAAGATGCAGGTGCTGCGCGTGGACAGTCGAAGCCGGTTGGTCATAGAAGATCATCAACCATAACTATACCCGGTATGTAAGCCTACCTGCTTTCGAAGTCCAAGCTGACAAAGAGCCCAGATGCTGCTCGGAAGTTAAGTCAGCCGCAGCGTCAGCTTTCTGCAGACTTACGATTGAATCGAAGGCCTGGCCGAAGAAGCCCATTGTCTGCCTCTCACTCCCCTTCTGATGCAGAGCGAGAGCCCTCTCCGGATTTCAAATTCCCCGCAGATGGTCCAAGCCCCCAACCGGAACGTCTCTATCCATCCCCTCCGTCGGCGATGCCCAAGATACAGCACCGTCGTGACGCGTCAGTTGGCAGCCGAGCAACAGACCGAAGCGCCAACATGGAAATTTACTCCCACAGCGACCACTCTGGCGAAACACTGATATCAGAACAGGTCTCTATGGTCTCAGAGCGTCCGACTGCACGATCCCGCATGCCCAGCGAACTCATCAGGCAGCACTACAAGATGGGACCAGCCTCTCCACGGAAGCCACAAGCCGTGACTCTACTGATGGGCTACGCTCAGGTGAGCGCCACTTTTACGCTCGACTCGTCACTGGTCGATCAGACACCATTTGAAGAAGTCAAGAAGAAAGGCTTTCTTGGCGGCCAGTCAGGAGGAGGCGTCGTCGGCGTCAAGAAGAAAGCTCGACCTAGCAGTGGGTTATTTGGAGGATTCAATTTCGCCAGCCTCGGTGAATCTCTTGAAACCATCATGGGCGGTGAGAGCTCAGGAGTGAAGGAGATGAAAGCAGTCACCAACTCCCGAGCTGTTCCATTGCTCTCTACGCCTCAGTCACTGCTGTTCGTGGACGTCCATCTCGAACCAGGCGATGAAAAAAGCTTCTCCTTTAGCTTCAGGCTCCCTAGAGGTCTACCGGCGAGTCATCGCGGAAAGGCAATCAAGATTGTTTACAACTTGACAATCGGCATTCAAGGCGCCCCCGGAGCGCAGCAGCAGGTGTCTGACGTCCGGCAGGTCAATGTGCCATTCCGTGTTTTTCCAGGCGTGGACGCTGATGGTGAGATCCTCGGTCATGACCTTATGCAACCACATGTCATCTTGAAAGACCTCGCCAAGACTCATCAGATAGACGATCCAGAGCACGACTATACTGCAAAGCAGCCTTCAGCAGATGACATTGAGACCTCAAATTTGAAGTTTCTCGAGTTCGTGGATACACTTCTCGACCGCCGCGGTCGACGCCAATCAAGCAGCAGCATAATGATGGAGTCATTCAAGCCGCAAAGAGAATCTGCTGGGTTGGCACAGAGTCAGGCTCTTAAAGCCATCAATCACGCTATCATAATGAGCAACCAGCTGGGTACATTCTCCGACTCATCGACCAGCCCAAACAGATTTGAGATTACGAGCGGAGGCAGGAGAATTGCGGTCGTCACGCTTGATCGACCTCTTCACCGCCTGGGCGAGACTGTTACTGTTGCTGTTGACTTCTCCAACAGCGATGTCGTCTGCTCGAGCCTCCGAGCAACCCTCGAGACTTGTGAGAAAGTCACCCCAAGTTTAGCCGTCCGATCAGCCGCTACCATAGCACGAGTCACGCGAAGAGTGTACGCTAGCCGGGCTGAGAATGTGCTCTTCGCGCAACGAGCCGTCTTCTCTCCCACCATACCAGTCCTCGTCAGTCCAAGCTTTATCACCAGCGGTGTCAGCCTGGACTGGTTCATCAAATTGGAGTTTGGCACCGTAAAGGGCGCGGAACAGAGCGACAGCAAGTCTGACGATGAAGATGAGATCTCACAAACCGTGACTGTCACACCAGCACTTCTTGAAGAGATTGTCAACGATGAGCGCGGCATCATTGAAGTCGCCGTGGAGAGTCTGGACTGCGATACATTCGAGGTTGCCATTCCAATTACCGTTTATGGCGGTGTTGCCGAAGATGGTACTACCAGTGTTGATGACGCGGTTGGTGTTCCAATTTGAGTGCTAGCCAAGATTTGGCGAAGACACAAATTGCAATGGCGACTTTGGGTGCATGGACAAATGTCCTCCTTGTGAGCCACACTACGCAATATTGCTTCGGCAGGAGACGTCGTCTGGGCCATTGCTTGCCACAAGCCATCATTCTGCGACGACAATTCAATCAATGACCGCATGACGCTGACTGGATTGCCTCTAGCGCCCATATCGTTCCTCGATTGCCTATCTTGTTTCCCTGCACAAATAACGAGATTCCATTCTATACTCATTTGGAATTATCCTTTGAAAGCTACTCGAAAAGCTCTGTTGTGTTGGAACATTTCATGACAGAAGATGTTTCAAGTTCCGGGAAAGCTACTCGAAAAGCTCTGTTGTGTTGGAACATTTCATGACAGAAGATGTTTCAAGTTCCGGGAAAGCTACTTTGGGACCGGCCCCAATGGGAGAGCCATATTTTTGAGGAACTTGATGAGGCCAACGGGATTTACGCTCGATACCATGGTAATAGCCAGCTAGGCTGCTTCCATCAAGCCACAAGCCCTGTCGCCCACATCCAGGAGCAAGCAGTTGCTAACTGGCGCGGCATTCAAGCCATTTCCACTTATGGCGAGCACGTCACTGAAGAGGTGCCATCAGGGCCTATGAATAGCGTGTTGATGACCACATATCGGAACTGAGAAAGCAAACGAAGATATCGGCCGAAGCATTCTTCAGAATGTAGGCTTGAATCTCAATCTAGTCCTACGCTCGAAGAGTCAAACCGTCGACATTACAGATCCTCGCGGGCGCGAACGCGGCCTAAGCAATACCCTGTACGAGCTCAGTTTATGCATCGCACGTCAATTTCTATTATGGCAACTATCCTTCACGCATAGCAACCCGTATAGGATTCACGAACGAGCCGCCCATTGCAGCGTAAGTGGGCTCTCACAGGGCTGAAGCGTCACCTCCTTCGCAACAAGTCTGATGTCATACTATTGGCACAAATCCATGGCCAACACCATCACCACGCCCTCAACGTCATTGACGACATGACAAGTCTGGCTCGCCGATGACATCGTGCCTCACTTTGTAACCACCATCTCAAACCAGAGTATAACCCATATGTCACTCGAGCTCTCAGAAATACATAAATTCACGCTGACCAACTCTTTTCCCATATCCCCCTTACCACCAATCAAACGCCAAAGCACCCAATCACAATCAATTGAAACCACTCCGTCAAGCACACACCCATCCACAAGAACAGAAAATCTATACAATATCAATCCCCAGCAGCCATCAGAATGAGCAGCGGAGACAGCACCCCAAAGATCAAGCCTCCTACAGAAAGACCTTCTCCAATGCCCAAGGATGGCAAGGTACCCGAGCCACCCAAGGGCGCCGCGGTGAAGTCCATTGTCGGTGTGGATTAACTCGTCGGATCATGATCTAACTTCGGAGACCTTGTCCGAGAAGTCATGGGTTCGAAGGAGTCGCAACAGCATGGTAGTCAGTCATGCTGAGCTGTAACTGCATTGCCACCCATGCTCGACTTGATATTTTAAAGCCTATGTGCTGAATCAAAGCGAATAACAGCACATTTCAGTGGGACACAATGAGCATTTGCGTTAAGTAGCTGAAAACGCAAGAGAGCCTACAAGAAAACCAGCATGAGCTGAGCCGGCACTGCTGAACTCAGTGGCCGATACTGAGCCAATCTAGCCAAAGGAATACGAGGGCATCAACAACAGTTCCTTGGGCTATCTCCTATGTTGCGTGAGCATTCGTCCTTTCATCCGCTTCTAGTTCTACTACCGTCCTCAGTCATGGGCACTGGACTATGTCCCATTTCGCCATCGCAAACCTTGTCACACAGACAGCACTTCGGTCATCTCTTCCTTTGAGCGATCGCACCTTGTAGCAACCAATAAATTGCATCATTCCTCTTGGCGTCATACCATCCTTAACTTGGTCACTCGTCCTTCTAAATCGCTGTCAGAGGAAGGCATAATCGCCAATTCCGTTGGTACCCATCCGCAATGCACTCTTTCCGGCCCAAGTGCCAGGTCGGAAGAAAACACCAACATTCAAGCTTCTCGCATGTTTCATAGCCCATTCCTTCGGCGGAGTTCGCACACACGCTAGAAGCCATCACTCCCTTTCTCAATGTCCAAACCTTCTATGTTTCCAGCCGAAACAGATTTTGCACCCTTCACGCCTAGTGCTATCTGGTATTTCTCCCCTTCTCTGCTTCCTGTGCGAATGGTTGGCGTTTCCACTCCCACTCCCTCATCTCCGCTTGTCCGATCTGTAAATTGGAGCTCATCTTTGCTCCAGCCCGTGGGCATACCTCGGCGGCCTGCTGATACAGACGCTTCCAGAGCGGTACCATGTATTTGTAGACGGCCCATGATGGGACAACGGTCAGCAGGAAGCCAGCAGTGACGACCGCGGTAATTAGGCCTACTTCGTCACCATATTTAGCCGTAGGAAGTTCGTCGAGAGCGGGTGTGATAATGGGCATTCACCTCGTTGCAATGTGCTTGACAGGTGGTATCACACGACGTGAGTGTCGGATGTAGTTTATTTGGCCCAGAGATTGCATGTGTGAGATCTGATTCGATTATTGCTGATTGTTTGAGTCGATGGTGACCTGGAGGGTAGAGCATTGCTAAGAATAATGGTCTGAGCAAGAGATTGAAATTGAGAGAGTAACAGTTTCTGGGTGCACTGAAAATAAACAGGCAATTTGCGGTCAAGGCCACAGTATCTTATGGACTAGCCCCAGTTGTTCACTTTTCGGTATGAGGGAGGTAAGAGCTTGAGTGATGCTCACAGGACCTGAGAGTGGTTTTGAAGCAGAAGGTCGCACAGGGGTGTCAGATATCCGGCGTCGTTCTGGCGAATCATCTTGCGGAGCCATCTGTCCCGTTCAATGCGGGTACAACTGATAGTGCTGCGAAAGTATAGTATCGTAGAGATGATAGCAAAACGCCGCTATAGAGCCATTTATGACGAAATGGCTTCGTCCGGGCCAGAGCACATCTCAGACGACTGAAAAGCTGAGAGGGATATCTTGCCCATGGACATTCAGGTCACGCCAGCGCAGGGAAAGAACGAAAACTGTACGACCTTCAATTCAGGCTCCTGTATTCCAGACATGGTCGATCCAGAAGGAAGAACACAGACTAAGAGAGCCTGGATTCGAGTTACCAGTTTCCTCAGAGAAACACCAAGAGGGGCCGAGTCCAAAATGTCGCCGAAGAGAGGACTTTCCGCGATGAGCAGCAAAGAACCTGGGTAATTGTCTCATTGCGTCAGCCTGCGTTTCAGCCAGCCGTGAAAGCTCTCAAATAGTGTAGAGTCCTGTCCTTGCAGCCAGCGGAGTGTGAGCGACGTGACGCCTAGATCTGATACATTAGCCATCCCCTCAGAGCTTAAAGGTTGGCACATTATCTTGAACACAAACTTTGGTTCTGGCTCTTCCTCGTCGCCATCGCCATTGTTGCTTTTCTGTACTCCCTTTGTCGTGTCGACGTCCACAGAGTTGTGATGTTCAATATCGATCTTTTTCTGCCGCCGTCGAGCATGTCTGCTCCACACATCTCCATCTACGCTTCTGCCAATTCCGACTTGGAGCTGCGGCTTCCATCGCCATTCGACTCCGTTTAACTTCGTAATCTCTTCGTTCAATGTTTTGAGCACAGTCTCGGTGCTGCCATTGATGGAAATCTCCAATTCTGTAGGAAAGGGGAGGAACCTTTTCTCGACAGCGTCGGTGCCTCTTGCAACAGCGTTGGATGGTCTCAGTCCAAGCCAGCTCCAAGCGACACACCAGCGCCTTGTCTTCTGACCTTGAACAAACTCGGTCACCGCGTAATTTGTGCAGCCTGCCTTTTTCAACCTGTCGATGATGATTGTGGCAGAGCCAAGCTTGCCTAGCATGCTGCTGAACCATTGAATTTTGGTCTTGTTCTTTGGCAAAGTAGATTCAGTAACGATTTGTGAGACAAATGAGGCCTCTCCTCCAGGACAAATCATTTCGACTGGGGCGCCGGTGCATGCTGAATTCGGAGGGCGAGCTTTCTGTTTGGCGAGAGCCTGTAGTTCGGCTTCGGAAGTGTAAAAAGGTGGATTTGTGAGGAGAACATCGATCCTGAATAGCCGGATCAGTGGGTAGTTCTCGTTTTCCACGGATGATTACCTCTCAAAACATTCAAGCTCAGCTGCTGGAATGATTGTTTTGCTGTCAAAATTTGTGTCAATGATTTTGACCCTCGACTCTAGTTCATTCTCCTTAATGTTTCGTATTGCGAAGTCCCTCGATTTGGCGTCGATCTCTGTCGCAAGGAAATGCCATGAAGGACGCTGACGGCATGCGAGAAGAGGGTATATGGCTGACGCTCCAGTACCACTTGCTGGATTACTCCATGATCGCGTTTCACAGATTTTGATACTCACATGTCAAGGCCAATCACTCTTCTGCTAGGATCATATTTGTCGTTGTAGTTGTTCTGCGTTGAATCGAGGAGTTTCTGCACAAAGAGAATGTAATTGAATCTTTCTCTTTGTCAGCACAGTCTCCTTACCAGACAGTACAGATACCTATTGGGCACCTGACACATGAGTCAGCTACGGCCTGATACGAAGTGGTGGCCATCCTGTACGTACCGGGGGACACAGCCGATCCTCTGGTAGACTGATGGCAAGGTCGAAATCTCGATGCAAAAGAGCCTTCGTTAGTTGTCTGTTACTATGGCATTAGCGCGTCCCATTTTCTGAGTCAACAAAGTCGTCACCTAACGCTTTCCGGGTCCGAGAAATCCAGCTGCCGATTTGCTTTGAGCCTGCCATTCATGAGCACGACCATCCTATTTTATCTAGAGAGACACAGACTTCTTTGCGAAATCCGGATATCGCAAAGCAAGAGATGTGAAGTCTACATCATTTTTGTAGAGGTCTGGAGCGGCAGGCATAGCTGTTGGAAGGGTCTTATCCTCAGGGCAGAAGAGTTGTTGAAGGTGTGAAGAGGGAAAGGGAGCCAGCGATCTGTGAAAGAGGTTCTCAATTCTGTTGTCACGTGCTGAAAGTCCTATTTGCCCAAAAATGGGGATTGGGCACGAGACACAGTGATCGATGCAGCGTTTCTGAAATGCTGTTTCCCAGCCGATGTGCAAGTCTAGGCCGTCAAACGCCAGGATGCCATCGTCTTCTTGGATGGTTTCCCTATTCTGGTCGTAGCAGCAGGTCATTGGGGTCATATCTCATGAAAAGTCCTCCTCTTCCTTCTGAATATTCTCCTTCACCCTCAATAGCAGAGTAGTCTTCCACTTGTCAAGCTTGCTCAGTTGATCAAACTGGAACAACTTCTCTGAAAAGCTATCCTGGTCACCCTGCTCAACACACTGCACCAAGTCATTGAGCAACATATGTTCTCTTGTGCTGGGGAAAGTGTGATCCAACTCGGAGTATTGTTGCAATGCTCTTTTTGACGCGACAGTGTCGGCTGCGGCAAGATGGCATATGCCAGCCTTGAGGAAGTAGTCCTTGACGCTCCATTTCATCAAGTTGTTGTTGATGCTTGACCTTGCAACGGCTTCGAATTTCTGAATAGCAGTTGGGTAGTCCGCCTCAAGTGCAGCCAGGTCAGCGACCTTCAGATACAGCTTGTTGGCAAGCGCCTCTGCGTTGTCGCTTTCAAACCACTGGGCTGCGAGGTCGTAGGCTTGTAATGCAGACTTTTGATCTCCTAGTTCTACCTCGTAGACTTCGGCGAGGTTCTGTTGATGTGTTGCCGCTCTTCTGAAGTTGCCCGACGAGGTGTAATGCTGGATGGCTTGTTGCAACACTCGTGCAGCGTCTTGCGGGCTGTCTTTCCGATACACCTTGAAGCATTCTGTCAAGGTATTCGCCATATCGCCGGGTTCGTTGAGCTTATCGCGCTGTATAGCAGCCGCCTTCTCGAACGCCTGTCCTGCCTCATAGTCTAGGCGGATGGTTAGTGTGTGAGTTGGGGTGAGGGGGGCCAGAAGGTACGCATACTTTGCTTCTGCACTCTGAACGCGTTGGCTGCCTGTGTGTAGAGATCTGCTGCATTTTCCCATTTCTCTGCTCTTCCTCCGAACAAGCTGAAGCCGCCACCGGCTCCAGCAGCCGCCTTATCTGCTTTTTGTAGCAGAGCTCTTGGGTCGGCCGCCATGCTCTCTGATATCAGGAAGTGCGATGTGGTCGAGTGGATGCGAAATAAGGATTGTTCGTGGCTCAAGCGTGGCGTCCAGGATATTCAATGCAAACGTGTTCTCAAAACGAAGTTGTGATCCCTTGTCGCCGGCACTGCGTCATGGGGAGGCTTAGGTAACCCGATCAGCGCAGGGACCAAGCAGGTAGGGGTGGGGGAAGAAGATCCGCAGACCGAGGCCTCAGGCATCAATACTCTCTGTTGCTCGGGGTAATATGTTGACCAGTTCCACACGGACTCAGTTCCACGCATGCTTCAATATGGATCGAGTTCCAATTCGTCGCATCATCTACGGAACTAGCCTCAGAGGGCCAGAGGTGAAACCAAGCCGGGTTCAGGTCTCTTCGCGCATCGAGTCCATGCTATCACGCCCGTCGTGGTCAGTCAGATCGCTATTGCCAAAGAACGAAGGGAACAAGCAAGCTAGTGTCACGAAAGAGCAACTGCACCACCTCTTGAAGCTTTCTGCGCTGCCGCTGCCCAAGTCACAAGACGAGGAAGATCGCATGCTCAGGACGCTCGAGTCGCAGATCCATTTTGTGAAGGAAGTGCAAAAGGTCGATACCACCGGCGTCGAGCCTCTGGTTGCTATCCGAGACGAGACGGCAGAGTCAATTCAAGAGCAGACCATTACATTAGACAAGCTTAAACCATACTTGAATCAGGAAGAGAAGGTCGGCAACAATGGCACCATTCGCAGACGCAAACCTACAAACATGATCACCGAGAGTGGCTGGGATCCTTTTGACCTGGGTGAAGGCAAAGAAACGAGGAAGATGGGGAGATATTTCTTCGTGAGGAAAGGGAAAGAGAAGGAGAAGGTGGCCGCTTCCACACCACTATCGCCATGAAGGAGATTTACACCAGCTACTACCTCAGATTGTCTCGGTACAGGTCCTAGCCTCACTGAAATCTACCATGGAGATGCAATGTACCCGTCGACACCCGCCTAAGATGGCCTCGGTCCATATCCTGGCCTCTCCGAGTTCCGCATTGGCCGCCGCCAATTTCCTGCCTCTAAGCCCTTCGATCCCCGAAGCTGTTCCATGTGCCAACGCTCATCCCAGCCAGGCTCAACATCATTCCATCTTGCCGTCTTAACCATATCACTCTGCTTTCTCAGCAGGACTGGATCCGTGCATTCGCGGCCTCGGCGAGGTCTTTCATAGCACGACAAATTGAGGATTGGTCGATCGTCCAACTGGTCTCGCATCCCACCACGATTAGCGAACCAATCGTCCGAGTTGACGAAATCCAGCTGGATGACATGGTTTTCGATACCGACATACACCGTGGGTGAGCTGGGGGATGGGGACGACAGACTGTAAAGACTGCCACGATATGATGGAGCTCCTGCTCCCGGCTGCCGGGAGATTGGTCGCCATGGACGTGCTGCGCGTTGTGTCCTCAGCGAAAGGAAGATATTGATATCACGCGCTGATCTGGGAGCGGCCCTTGACTGCAGGTCCAAAGGGCGACATTGCTCTGTGCCTGAACTCCGACCCGGAGTCGAACCTGATGCAGCTATTGCGTAATTATACACCCGATTGTTCATGCGCATATCGAATGTCTTCAGACAGCCGTTCTGGTGGCTTCCGGCCAAGAATCGCTCTTGACCAATTGGCAGAATTGAGATAATCTGACCATCATCCACAGGATCAGAGAACTCGCGTACTGGATTGCCGCCGGCTCGCAGGTCGTAGAGCCGCACGATGCCATCGGACCATCCAGAAAGGAGAAGCTCACTGCTGCGGCCAGAGGCGGTTGTGCTGGGATCGACTTTTGCGAGGACATTGGCGCCAACACGGCCTGCCACGCCGCCCATGGGTGATGCGCTCCACTCAAGATTTTGCAGAGCATGTACAGGTGCTGATGCGGGACCCATCCGACTAATGTCAAAGACTTCAATGAATGCCGGCTGGCGACCTTCGAGGTATTGAGGTGCGATGGCTATCCGTGAATCGAAAAGAAGTTTAGCACATCTCTTGCGCTGTTTTGCTGTTGCTGTTTCCGCCAATGGCACGACAGTCTCGGCACGATCCGCTGCCTGGAAGGTGTGCAAACCGAAAAGCTGAATTGACCTGCTGCTGCACACCGCCACCAATGGCTCAGCATCTTCGCCGACATCCACGCAGTCAATGGCGGTCTCGGAATCGACGAGATATCTCGACGCAGCGACCCAGTCGTTCTCGCCGGGTGTCCATTGGAGCAGAGCAAGTTCCCTGTTTGCTCGGCGAATGAACATTGATTCTCCGGAGTGGTTTCTATTCTGGTGAGGCTTCAGCAGTCGAAGGTCAAGAATATCATTTTCAGGCCCGTCATCATTGTGAAGGCTTGAAGATGACCATTTGATGGATTTGCCTTCGCTTGTGCGCGCTATGATTCGGCCACCGGCACCCCACGCGAGTACCTCTTTGCTCATTGACCGTTCTGGCGCAGCAGTTTCATAGCTGTCTACAACAGGGACGAAACCAAAGGTCTGATGTCTGGCCATCTGTGCGGGTTCATTGCTCCCGGCTCGGGGTGATGTACATTCTCTGGCAATGAACGCTCTCCGATCCCAAGCCCTTGACCGTGATGTCAACCGAAAAGCGGCTTCCTGCCATGGTGGATCTGAAGCGATGGTGGGAAATTGTCTTTTGATGAAGTCGTGAAATATGGCATTTCGACCCTTGCGCACCGATTCATGGAGCTTTCGGTTTGCTTGGGAAACATTGGTGATAGAAGATGCCGTGGGCAGATAGCCTAGTATCTGCTCAAGGATTTCTGGTGGCAATTGGTCGATCATATTTTTCGTACTTTTTCGAGGTCTGGCATTAGATCCGGGAACTCTGCTGTGCAAATCGGTTTAAATTGTGATCGTAATTATCTTGATATGAAAAGTATCCGGTGTGAAGAATGAATGCTACAGGTCAATACTATTCAGTTTACTATATACGCCGGGGTCTCAAGCCGGACCTTGCCAGTATGCAATAGCTTCATGACTGGGCTGCAAAATTGATCTGAGAAATTCCAGCCAAGGGCAGGTTTGCTGCCTGTCGCGTTACGTCATCATTGGCCAATCCTTGAACATGGCCGGCCCTGAAATGACTCCTTTCCACACCAGGCACGCGTTGTGCAGTGCATTCGATCTAATTACATCTCAAATTGTCGTACTTGGGCGGCTCTCCAACTATTGAGCCATCGTCTTGGCCGGCAACATGGGCTGTCATGGCCGCTACAATCAAGCCCATCGAGGCCAAGTCAGTGCATCAGATTCAATCCGGCCAGGTCATCGTTGACCTCTGCTCGGTCGTGAAAGAATTGGTTGAGAATGCCCTTGACGCAGAAGCCAATGCAGTTGAAGTTCGTTTCAAGAATTATGGCCTAGATGCGATCGAAGTACAGGACAATGGCACTGGAATATCCGAAGCGGATTATGAGACCCTCGCTCTCAAGCATTACACTTCGAAGCTGTCGACTTACGATGATCTCTCAGACTTGCACACTTTCGGTTTTCGTGGTGAAGCTCTCTCCTCACTTTGCGCGTTGTCCACATTTTCTGTGACCACAGCTCAGGCCCATGAGGCGCCCAAAGGCAAGCGTCTGGAGTTCGAGGTGTCCGGCAAGTTGAAATCGACCAGCTTTACAGCAGCTCAAAAAGGCACCACTATGGCAGTCGAGAATCTCTTCTCGAAGCTACCTGTCCGCCAGAAGGAGCTAAGCAAGAACATCAAAAGAGAATATGGCAAAGTCCTTGGCTTGCTTCATGCTTATGCTTGCATTTCTACCAAGGTCAAATTCACAGTCAAGAATGCCATGCCAAAGGGACGCGGCGCAGTCGTGTTCTCAACCAAAGGCAATTCGACGACGCGAGAGAATGTGGCCAACGTTTATGGGGCGAGGATGCTTTCGCAGCTTATTGAGCTTGATCTAAAGCTTGATCTGCAGCAGACTCTGACGCATACCAGCCGAAGCGATGTTGATTCTGCAAAGGTCGGTGTCGTGGGGCATATCTCGAAACCAGTCTTTGGCGAGGGGAGACAGACTCCAGATCGGCAGATGTTCTTCGTCAACGGGAGACCATGTGGTCTGCCTCAAATTGCGAAAGCTATCAATGAAGTCTACAAGTCTTTCAACGTCTCTCAATCGCCTTTCATCCTCGCAGACTTTCGAATGGACACAAACAACTACGATGTGAATGTCTCTCCGGACAAGCGAACAGTCTTCCTACACAATGCTGCCGCCTTGACGGATCGCCTGAAAGAGGAGCTCACGAAACTTTTTGATGATGCCGAGCAGACCGTGCCACAAGCTCAAGTGCAGACCACGAAACTGCCCTCCTTTCGCCAGCTAACAGTTTCGCGCCACGCTTCGAGAGAAGACAGCGAATCCCGGCCGACATCAAATTCTCGATCAGAGTCTAAAGACTCGTCTGTGGCTGCGCCTGATGAGGAAGACAACGGAAATGACGTATCCGAGTCAGGAGAGTCAGAGCAGGAAGATGCACTGCCACAAAGCCTGTCGAAAAGTCGCCTTGGGAACATCGACAGCACGAGGGAGGAAGAGAAATCCCGGACCGGAACCGCCCTAAAACCAGCCAAGGCACAAAAAGTGGTTCAGAAGCAAGCAGAGAAAGGCGCAAGGCCGGTGGAGGAGCACAAGAAATTGCAAACAGAAGTCGGCACATGCGACGATATGCAGGATCTTCCACGAGAAGATACGAAGTGTGGATCAGCTGTTAGAGAAGAGCCGATCGATGTTCGCGTCCGAGACTTCAATGCTCGCATGCAAGAGCTACAGAGGCAGAAACCGTCGGAAGATCTCGAAGAAGAGGTAGGCGTACAGCCTGCGAAGCCCACACAAGCCACCACGCAACAACAGCGTATCCACGAGGTCGGTGTCGTGTCAAGTGCTCTTGAGAGAATGAGACCACGGCGGGTCTCGCCCGAAGTTGCTACAATCACCATCGGTGACAGAGTCATCACCAGGATGGTAGGTACACAAAGGCTTGAGCCTGCGAAGAGATCAAGCAGGGAGAGCACGCCTAAGGAGAAGTCTGTCTCGCAGTTTTCTCGGGGCTTGCGCAAATTTGACGTTGGCCATAAGGATGTAGATTCTGAGCCTGATGGGGACGACGCAGCCTTGGAAGCAGAGGTCAGTGAGGAAGAAAGTCGGGACAGCAACACTGCACTAGCCGCAAGCCGGCCAAGCGATGCAGCATTGTTGCCGCGTCAGGCGGGAAAGAACAACAAAGATAGCATCAGTCAGTTTGTTGATTCGCATCAAGCTCGACCCGAAGTAAAGAGGCAGGATTTGAGTGAGACCGACGATAGGACTCAGGAAGAATACAGGGTCGAAGAATTGATTAGGCTGGCGGAAACTACGAGTTATGCTAATAGCAAAGAACATAAACGCCGTGCAAATCAAACTCTGAAAGGAGGTGCGTCCAAAGACTCAACTACGAGCATGGTTGCAGTCACGAATGCATCTCTGGCCGCCATGATGGAACAGTCTGCAAACCTCAAGAAGCTGCGCGATATGCTCACCAAAAAGCAATCGCCAAGTCTTCACTCAAACGAATCAGTGGATGGTAGTGAAGAAGAGCGTCTCTCACTCACAATATCCAAGTCTGACTTCTCCAAAATGCACATAGCAGGACAATTCAATCTTGGGTTTATCATTGCCCTTCGACACAGGGACGAAACCGACACAGCTCGGCAGAAGGATGAACTCTTCATCATTGATCAACACGCTTCCGACGAGAAGTACAATTTCGAGAGACTGCAAGCGGAAACAACCGTTGGAAACCAGAGACTCGTGTATCCGGTCATGCTGGATCTGACAGCGGTGGAGGAGGAGATTGTACTGGAGAATGGCGAGGCGCTACAACAGAATGGTTTTATCATCGAGTCTGATACTTCGGGATATTTTCCTGTCGGGCAAAGATGCAAGCTACTCAGCTTGCCGCTGAGTAAAGAGATAACTTTCAACATCAAAGACCTGGAGGAGCTCATTCACCTTCTTTCCGAATCTCACATAACGACAGATTCAACATTCATCCCACGGCCCAGCAAAGTACGAAAGATGTTTGCAATGCGAGCTTGTCGATCCAGCATCATGATAGGGAAGACATTGTCGATGAGACAGATGCGAAGGGTGCTTGATCATATGGGCAAGATCGATAAGCCATGGAATTGCCCTCATGGCCGGCCAACGATGCGACACCTGACCAGTCTAGATGATTTGGATGGTAAATTGTGGAATGAGGGTGACGGACTGGTATCCGAAGACAGTGTCGGCTTGCGAAGGTCTGATACAGATATCTGGACACAATATGCCGCGTAAAAGCGTATCCATGTAGTCACTCCATGTTGCCGCCTTCGCAGCGTTGTGTTTCCCACTTCCCCATGCTTCATGCTCCTCAAGATGATGAAAAGGAGGAAAACACAGTCTCGGGAGCAAGTCTCCGGTCTCGACCGAGCGAATGCCGATCCTGCAGTCGTGCGGTCTACTGTAAATAACGCCACAGCAGTGGCGTGGGTAAAATTGGCAGGTCATTGTGCCTCGGCTGTAGGGGATTTTGCTTGTCCCGCATGCCCGGAATGGGTCCAAGGGGAGCATTGGGGGGAGATGCCTCAAGCTTCTGCACACTCTCGTCATGCCCTGCCAATCCCATATCTGAACCCTTTTCGTCGTCGGTCGCGAAAAACAACCTCGAGTGCCCTTTACCGCGGCTCAAATCGTAGCTGCAACAGATTCTGGTGTTTCCGGCACGAGGCCCTAACACGTTTACTGTGCTAAGTTGTGCTGGGGTGACGTTTTCTCAAAAACTTTGGAGCTCGCTTGTTAATTTTCTGTCCTCTTCTTCATCACTGTCGTAGTGCGGTGATGTTGTCGACGTTCAGGCCTACTCCATCTTCACTGTTGGGTCTTACCAGAGCTTCACGAGTCTCTACAACAGCACAGGTACGTAGCCGACTCGAGTGTTATCTGCTAGGTGCTGACCTGGCACAGATCCTCAGGATGGCTCCAGCACAGAAGAGAAAGTTCACTGGCAAATCCTTCCAGGTTGGAGAGGGTAAGAAAGAGCTCCAGAGGAGCTGATAGAGTATGCTGACAACACGTCCAGCCTACAAGGAAGACCTCTCGAAAGGACCGATGCTACGGTTCGAAGATTCCCTTCCACGTCTGCCAGTTCCCACCCTCCAGGAGACCTGCGAACGATACCTCAAATCCTTACACCCGCTGTTGTCTAAGGAAGAGTTTGCTGCCTCGGAAAAGGCAGTATCTAAATTCCAGCAACAAGCAGCCACGCTACAGGACCGACTGGTAGAGAAAGCCGAGAACCCCGAGGTCAAGAACTGGTTAACAGACTGGTGGAATGATGCGGCTTACCTTGCCTACAAAGACCCCGTCGTCCCGTACGTCTCCTACTTCTATTCTTTTCGAGACGACCGCAAACGACGCAATCCCGCCAAGCGGGCCGCAGCCATCACTACCGCGGCCCTCGAATTCCAGAAGGAAGTCATCAATGGCACTCTAGAACCTGAATACATGCGCAAAAAGCCCATGGCCATGTCCTCCTACCAATACATGTTCAACACCTGCCGAGTCCCCGCCGAACCCTCCGACTACCCAGTCACCTACCCGAACGCCGAAAACCAATACATCATCGCCATCCGCCACAACAACTTCTTCAAAATCCCCACCCACGTCGACGGCCAACAACTCAACACTTCCGAACTAGAACAACAGTTCTCCAAGGTGTACAAAGCAGCGCAAACCTCCCCACCGATCGGCAGTCTAACCTCCTTGCCCCGCGACCAAGGCGCCATAGCACGCCAGAACCTCCTGTCCGCATCCCGCAACAACCAAGCAGCCCTCAAGGAAATCGAAGCGGCATCATTCGTCGTCTGTCTTGACGCCGCCAGCCCTGTAACACTGGCAGAACGTGCCCACCAATACTGGCACGGCGATGGAGCAAACAGATGGTATGACAAGCCCGTCCAATTCATCGTCAATGACAACGGCACCGCCGGCTTCATGGGCGAGCACTCCATGATGGATGGCACACCGACCCACCGCCTCTGCGACACTGTCAACGCGCTTATCGTCCACGAAAAACTGGACTTCAACAACCCCTCCGTCCGCTCGTCCATTCCCGACCCCACCATCGTCCGCTTCGATACAGATGCCCAAGTGATCAAAGACATGTCTTCTGCCCAACAGCAATTCGCAACTGTAATCGCCGCCCACGAGCTCCGCGTGCAAGCCTACCAGGGCTACGGCAAGGGGCTCATCAAGAAATTCAAGTGCAGCCCCGATGCATACGTGCAGATGATCATCCAACTGGCGTACCACAAGATGTACGGCAAGAACCGACCAACGTACGAGTCCGCGGCGACAAGAAAGTACCAGCAAGGCCGAACGGAGACGACAAGAACGGTGAGCGATGATAGCGTGGCGTTCTGTAATGCCATGGCCAACCCCGAGGTGGAACGGGGCGAGTGCGAGGCCTTGTTCAGGAAGGCGGTGGGTGCCCACGTCAAGTACACGCAGCTTGCATCCGACGGGTACGGAGTGGACCGACATTTGTTTGGTCTCAAGAAATGCCTGATGGAGGGCGAGGAGGTGCCGGATCTCTACAAGGATCCCGCCTACGCGTACTCATCCAGCTGGTACATTTCTAGCTCGCAGCTGAGCTCGGAATACTTTAACGGCTACGGCTGGTCACAAGTCATCGATGATGGTTGGGGAATCGCTTACATGATTAATGAGAACAGGTGAGTCCAGCAAAGGTGTGAAGGTAGTATGGAATGCTAACATTTCCGCAGCATTCAATTCAACGTTGTCTCGAAAAATCTTGGGTCGGAGAGAATGTCGCACTACCTCAACGAGGCGGCGGCCGATATCAGGGATATGTTGTTGCCTAGCTTGGAGATGCAGAGATCGAAGCTGTAAAATCCATTGCCGCGACCAGGATGAGACACGGAAGAAGTGGATAGCATCTCCGGTTGTGGAATAGAGTTGTGTAGTCTAGATGCCACTGTAGCAAGATAGAAGACCAGACCTGCGCCGCTACTTGAAACCACTGACGCATCTACACCAGTTCAACAGGTTGATGATGTGGATCATGAGCATGTGGCACTCCCTATGGCGCTGAGGGGTGTGTCTGGAGAATGAAAAAGAACAACCTGTTTCAAGCAGAACTTCAGATAGTATAGGCCTTGTAGTTTCTGTACAAATGCTCATACAAATCTGCCTTTGAATAAATCTTTCGCTGATGCTCCAACTCGCATTGCTTTTCTTTCTTTGTGCATGCTAATTCCGAACATGATATGTTATACAACGCACTGCCCGGCCGAGACATACCCCCCCGACGCAGTCTTAGGCTAACGAGAGAGTCACTCTACCTCTCTCCTAGCCTTGCCAGAGTCAAAATGTTTTCCGGCTCTTGAAATCCAACAAGCCTCGACCTTGATCTCATATGATTCCACAAGCAGGCCCAGAATATACATACACGGCATATCCACCTCTTGGCCACGCTGGCACTCCAACCTCCACCTCCACCTCTATCTCCTTCTTCCCCTGCCTCCAGGCCGAACGTTACTCCGCGCACTAATACCCAGTCTATGCACCATCGCGCGGCGTTCCCACACTCCACTCCGTCCCTCCGCAACACTCAGCAACTCCTTCGCCACCCGTTCAGCTAGCTTCAGCTCCTTTCTTCCATCTGCCGCGGCCAGGATCCACTGAATCGCAGTGCGTCGTCGCTGTCGCACACCGAGCGGGACGGGGATGGGGAGAGAGGCGCCGCCTCCAGCTATGCCTTTTTGCTGGCGGATTTTGATGAGCGGACTGACGGAGTCGATTATAGTCGTTAGGTACTCGACTGGATGGAGGGGGAGGGTACTCCGAGGCAGTGTGGTGATTGCTTGGTCGTTGGCGTTGGTTGGTGGGGGACCTAAGGGGCTTCGTGGCAGCGCAGGGCCGGAGGAGGCGCTGTCTGAGAGGAGGAGAGTTCGTTGGGGGAAGGCTGGGTTTACTTGGGGCGGCGGTGCCGTGCGCAGGATGTTGAGGATGTCGGACATGTTCTACAACCGGCAAGTTAGCGTGCTGGGCTTTATGAAAAGCAGACGAAGATTGACATAGGTTTGCAGTCTGTGGTCTGCATTCTGGGCCCGTGCCGTGCTATTCACCCACCTTCTGTGCGATGCTCAACTTCCCGTTCCGCATGATGCTCTTCGTGACCTGGTCAACGACCGGATCGTACCGTCTCTTCAAGTGGTCCAGTCTGCTCGCACTCGAGACGTCGGGGAGCGGGAATTTATGGCCGGGCCCAGCATCTGGGTATTCCATGCCCCGGATCATGCCGTCGTTTGATATCTGCGACAGTGCGGCTTCGGCAGGTCTTCGTGCTGAGGTGCTGTATGATCGTTTCTGGCCGGTGCCGTTCTGCGAGTTTATCTCTTCTTTGATGACTTGAGGAGCGTTCTTTAAGGAGGATTTATCGCGTTGGAGGATCTACAGTGAACATTAGCTCCTGATTTCCCGGAAAGTCGGAGGGAGCACACCTCTTGTACGGGTGTCCCTTGTTCAACATCGGGAGGTTGGTTGCCCATCAACTTATCCATTGCCGCTTGCTCTTCTGTCACATGCGGTAGTTGGTCTTGGTTTGGGCCTTTCGTGCCAGGAGCAACGGGTGTAGTTTTCTGGTCATTGCTCGCAAATCTTGTCTGGACAATCGGTGCTATCTTTCGTTTCGATACTTGAGGTTTGGGTCGGAGTGCCACTTCCCTGAAAGGGCGTACGAGACACCTTGGTGATGCCATCTTGGTGTGTAGGAGCTATAGACAGATCCTTGGGCTCATCACGATTGCAGTTCGCCATCTCGTCAAGACGGCTATGGCGAAAGTTTGGGCACGTGACTAAAGCTACGAAGGGCAACCCCGAAGTGCTGAATCATGACCTTCGCCCAGAGCCTAGCTACACTGCTTGACTAGATTGCTCATTACATTATGTTGATTAATGCTGTCGAATATGATGGTCGTTGGAAGCTGGAGATATCGGAATGAGCGAACCCTCACCAACTTCGTCACCGCTGATACCTTACACCAGCCTTCAAGCACCTCTCTGCCTCCCAACACTCTGGCTTTTGTATGGATATCTCTGCTACGGCCCTTGCTCGTACTGGCCCAGATCTCCAAGAACCTGTCTGCCTGATCGCAGCAAGCAATGATCAGGAAGCCTTTCACTTCAGCATGACTGATCCACGCTTCACCTTCCCACGCATCGCTTGACTTCGTCTTCGTCTCATCGTAGCAGCACTGCTTACACCTGAACGTGGTGACCAAGCGCTGTTGCGAATCTCGGCGGTGACAATTTTTCTGATCTTGTCGTTTCGGCTTCAACTCGTCAGCTTTGCTGACGAGCTTGGACTGCCTCCTTAGCGTCAAATCTGATGTCGATCTCCTTCTTTTGGTCTGACGCTGTATTGTTGAGACCTCCAGGGTACGGGGTTGCCCGAAAGCTCTCCCGATTTCTCCATGTGCTTTTCGCTCCTACGGTATGCTTGCTGCACACTCGCAGCTTAGCCGAGGCAAACACTGCTATTCCGATGTCACGTTCAGGTTGAGCACATCCAAACGTCGGAACGATCTCGCGCTTTATGCAAGTCCAAGCAAGACCTATTCCCTGAGCAAAACACTGCTGACGGCCAGAATTGAGCCAGGTTCAGTGTGATGAAAACGGTTTGGCAATCATTGCTCCCGCCGCCTGTTGCAAGAAGGGTTGGTTGCTACGACGAGTAAGCAATCGTTTTCTCGGCAGCCAAGTGATAGAGCGAATTCTTGTGCAGTTGTAACCATCAATGCCAGAACTGGCAAGCTTATTCTCCAATTTCTGCTGACACGAGGGAGGTGGGCTCGCGCTTGCTGGCCCAGGGTCCTCGGCAGCCGATTGAGACTTCGGCCTCCCAGTTCTCCATGTTCTGGTCTTTCCGGCAGTGTCAGAACGTAATTGACGCCGTGATAGAGTCAATCATTCCATATTGTTCGATCAAAGCAAGAACTGAGCCGACATTGCCCCCACTAACCAAAACATTATCTTCCAGGGACCAGACCCAGCGGCACGTGTTCTGAGAATGAGCATCAAGCTTCGTGATCAGCACCGCCAGCCTAGCTGCGAAGTTAGACCAGTGAAGGGAATAGTAGGTAGACGTCCTTGACTGTCTCCAACAAGTCTTCGCAAGGCACTGGATCAGGTCTCCCAGGCATTTCCCCCGTAGCCGATAATCGCACGACAGGCGAGAGACAAAGCACCCAAGGATGTGGAATCTCGAATCGAGCCTTCTGTTCAAACAAGCCCCGGAGTACAGCATGGCCACCACCCCAAGCAACAGCCAGTATTGCCTTGCCTCCGGCGGTAGATGGGAAAGCCAGCGAGGTGACCTGTTTGGCAGCCCTTGCTGAAGTCAGTGACTGGTGCCGAACGCCACAGTCTTCTGTCCAAAGACATACTCGATGAGTCAATGCCACAGCGAGAGTCCGATAAGTAGAGCAGTATGCCACGGAGCTGTAGAGGTCATCTCTCAACCGTGGTGCTTCCATGACGCGAAAGGCAAGCGAAAGGCAAGCGAGGATATAGCTTCTCAGGGTTGGTCGCTGGCTGGCTTCTTGTTCGCACCCTTGTAGGGGAGGTATATTCCCTCGACCAAACGTTACTTCCCCAAGTCAAAGCTGTTGCGCTTCCTGCCCTAAAGGACTCGGAGCATGGCGGCGTAGTCGAATTGATGGGCAAAGCTTGTCATGCTTGATCGATGTCCGTTGCTAGCCCCATTTGAGCTGCACGTGTGTTTGCTTTGCCGTCTGCGCTATCGCGGTCAAGGAAAGCTGCTGTGACCATGAGTGTATTTGTTCTTCCGGCCAACATCTCTCCGGCGCCAGTTTCAGTGCCCTGTCATTGGGTAGGGGCTGCAGCAGCTCACCTCTCTTCAGGCGAGATCCCCCTGTGCTTATGCATTGGATGATTTGGCACCCCCTGGAGCCGGCATATAGTTGAGACCCTGCCAGTGGACAAATGAAGTTACATGATGGATTGCAACGGTGCCATGTTCCGTCACTCGTGGCCTAGTGGTTGACTTTAAGGCGTGACTCGCTGCAACGACTTGAAATGATCCATATTCGTATCGCGCTCTTCTCGGGTGTCGTTCGCAAGGACTAAGCGAGTCTGGCTGAAGCTTGTATGAAGGACGTAACAAGCACATGAATGGCCGAGCGAAGAGGTGTATGCCGGTCAGGCATTCAGCAGACGCCATCTGACAGCCACTCTCAGCATGTCGATTGCAGCAATGAATCGGGGATACACATTTGAAGAGCAAGCATCGCTGCTAGAGTGGCTAGCAAAACAAAGGGAAAGCCAGAAAGTAATGATACCGAGCGTCAACGCATGATATATGAAGCCCAAAAAGAACATTTCATTCTGCCTGAGCGAAATCACCTGCTCTTTTCATCGTTTCTCCGTGTGCCTACCAACGGTTAGATCTCAGCGACTTACCATCAGCTGCCGCGAGTAGGCATAGGTTGGGTTAATAAACTGCGATCAAGTCAAGGCCATGGCAAGCGTCCGTGCTTGAACCGTGACCCTGAGAGCATCTGACTGATGGCTAATAGCACGGCGTCTTTCGGAGTGCAACACGAGAGCAGCGCACCGCCGAGGCACGCAAAAGAGAACTGCAAGAAATCGAGCAATATCAATCTCTCGTGACCGAAATTCAGAAAGGAGTATGCGATCGACTGGAATAATGTTTTACATGCTTACGAATTGGCAGGTTGATAATAAAGACTTCTCTCCTGACCTTCTGGAGAAAACGTCCGCGCTGCTAAGAAAGAATCCTGAATACTACACAATATGGAACGTCCGACGACGAATATTTGCCAATGAATTTGACAACCTAGTCACACAAGCCCAGTCACAGCAGATCACAGAAGACGGAAAACATTCGCAGGTTCTCGACATTATCAATCTTGATTTGCAATTCTTGTTCCCACTGTTGCTGCAATACCCCAAATGCTACTGGATCTGGAATCACAGAATATGGCTGCTGCAACAGGCGACAACCCATCTTCCACCAGAGAAGGCTAGAGCGCTTTGGGAGGATGAACTGAGGCTGGTAGGGAAGATGCTCACTAGAGACTCCCGCAACTTTCATGGTTGGGGCTACAGAAGGATGGTCATCGATACTCTTGAATCTGCAAGCCTTGGCGGGAAGAGCATGGCTCGTGATGAATACGATTATACCACCAAGATGATAGGTCAAAACCTGTCAAACTTTTCGGCCTGGCACAATCGGACCAGATTAATATTGCGAATACTCAATGAAGAGAAGGCGAGTGCTGAAGAGCGAAAGCACATGCTAGAAGAAGGTGAGAATTGTCTGGTTCGAAGAGGCCCGTCCTAACTTTCTGTTCAGAGCTCAAACTCATTCACAAAGCCTTGTTCGACCCTTATGACCAATCACTATGGTTCTATCATCAGAATCTCATGTCAACCTTCGATCCATCGACGGCCCCAAAGTCGATGGCGCCCGAGCTGAGCAACCATGACCGGCTCAGTTACATCAAAGCAGAGCAAGAGTTTATCGAGGATCTCCTAGAAGACGCCGAGGATAGCAAATGGCCGTATCAAGCACTGATGGAATGCGCATTGGTAGAAGCAAAGTTGACAGGCGTGTTGTCAGCTGAGGTAAAGACGAAGATTCGAGCATGGCTGAGCAAGCTCCGAGAACTCGACCCTTTACGAAGTGGTAGATGGGCGGATGCAGAGCAAATACTGCAGCAAAACTCCTCATAGATGGTTGGAACAGAAGCTTCATCAGTCTCGCAGGAGTAGTATCAGGTCATCTCCAAGGAAACCTCAGTTCCGAGACCGAAATCTGCAAATCTGCATTTTCTGCACATCTGCAAAGTGATGTGGTTGCAAGATGAAACAAGGTACCGCGTACCGGAAAACATATGGGTTGGAGCAACGACAAAAGGATGGAATTTGCATGAGACGGTGGTTTCGGGGGGTGTCCATGGCGTTGCGTTACAGGTGTAGGGGTCCCCAAAATGTGGCTGACCCGGTCGCTCCAATTAGGACACTTGCGTACGCACTGGACTGGCCTTTTGCCAGGAATCCAAGGCGAAGATCACAATTGTCTGATCCTGGTTTAGCAGGTTCCTCGGGCCCTGGCTACCGCCCCGTTTGAAACCCTGTGGACTAGTGGACGAGTGGCTTGGATGTCAACCATAGCCAAATCGGTCGAAGGATCTCCATGCACGCGACTTTTGTTTCAGAAATATGGCCCTGACGAGTACTGTAGGTTTTCTGAGTAGCATCAACCGTACTGCATCTCCCAACAACCATCCCTCTTCTCGGATCCCGCTGCTTTCTCGTTTGACCAGGTCCAGCATACTCAGCAGCATCATTGGATCAAAGCCAAAGGCATTCAACAAGCTTATTCGACCTGCCGGCGTGCCCTCCTTGAACCTGTTGGAACTTGTCTCCAACTTTGTCCACGAAAGAGTGAGACCTCAACACATATCACAAAGGCCGGCAGATTACATAGGCATTGGCCTCTAACCCAGACGGTGTATGATTTAAAGCTCGCCTACCCAAGGCAAAGTTGCCGGAATGGATGGTGCAGATACCATGGCGGAATCACAGGCAGCCAGGAAGAGCGTTGATCATTCAGATGCAGAGGTACGGTCTTCAACCTCTTGGACTTGGTTGCTGCAGGACCCTGACTTGGACACAGTTCGAAGATGCTCCAGATAGGTCGGAGTCCCCCCGCTCCCCGTCCAAACTCACGAAAGCCAACGAAGAGCCTCCCTCTCCTCCCTCCCCCGTGACCTCGAACCACGACAGACCGAAAAGCGGAGAAAGCGCAGTGTCGGATTTTGGCAAAGATGATGTGGTCATCGAGACTGCCAGCACGGCTCAAGTCGCAACAGCAATGCCCGTGCCTCGACAAAGAACACGATCGCAAGTGTCAAATGCCTCGGACAAGAAGAGAGAATCTCCCGTTCCCACAGGCCAGACAGAAATCCAGTCTTTCATACCACAAGCACAATCCATTGATCAAACAGCTGTAGCCGCTAAAGAGCAACCTATGAAGCCACCGCCGCGACCTTCACGATTTCCGAACTTCTCGGCCTCCTTGCCGTCCGTGCCCTGGGGTGGACAAGCGAAGACTACGAATGCAAACCGATCGCCGTCTCCTCAGGCCCCACCTAAGGATCCTCCCGCTGCGACCAAAAGGACCACACCATTTGGATGGCTCAGTCGTGCCACGAGCGCCAAAGATGCGAAATCTCCTCCCCTACCTCCGAAGCCAGCGCCGGATTCAAGAAGAGGCACTACGGCCTCATTATCAACACTAGGGAGCGATCGGGATCTCATGCTGAAAGCCATTGACGAAGGGAGCGAACACAATGGAGGCAGAGCTCCTGCTAGAAACTCCTTGAAAGAGAGATTCAAATTACTCCGGTTGCGGGAAGAGGTAGGCATGACAGGGCTCGAAAATGATGAACACGCAGAAGGAGGCGCCACTGCTGGTCAAGCTGGTCGCACAACAAGTTTGAGCGGAAGCATAGCAAGTCCAAGCGCCACGGACGACAGAGATGTGTCTCTCACGTCTCCAACGATGCAGATTCCGCCGAGTTCAGCGCCTACCATTGACCAGAATCTGGCTCCTGGCACAGTCTCTGGCTTCTCCGTGGCGGCAGTCGACTCGGCCGTGCCCATCGATTGGGACTTCTGGCAGACGGTGGTGAATGAGGGGCCGCAAGCTGTGGCTAGGACAAGCCCCGAGGAATTGACCGCTGCAATATCGGGTGGCATTCCGTCGACCATTCGAGGTGTCATTTGGCAGGTTCTTGCGAGCAGTAAGAATGAAGATCTTGAGATAGTGTACAATGAACTGAAGCTGCGTGGGACAAAGGACGAGCTGCCTCGGGCAGGCTCACCTCCGATCCAGCAAGATGTAAAAGAGAAGGAATCTCCCATATCGTCCAGGTCGTCGGTAAGGTCGGGGCATTCGACGCCGGCCACAAGCACCAATGCTGCTATCCACTCTCCTTCTCCTCCCGCCGAACGATCGGATCCTATACAAGAAGCAAAGGCCCAGGCTCAAGCGGCAGCTGATCGCGCCAAGCGTGCCAAAGAGGATGCGGCGGCACTCGCCAAATTGGAAAAGATGATCCGTCGCGATATGGGGTCGAGAACAAGCTACTCGAAATATGCAGCAGCGGCGGGCTTCCAAGACGGTCTATTCAACGTCTGCAAAGCTTATGCACTCTTCGATGAGGGGGTTGGGTACCCGCAAGGCATGAATTTTATCATCATGCCTTTGCTTTTCACCATGCCCGAGGAGGAGGCTTTCTGCATGCTGGTCAGATTAATGAACAAGTATCAACTCCGAGAATTGTTCATACAGGATATGCCCGGCCTGCATCTACATCTGTATCAATTTGAAAGATTGTTGGAAGATCTCGAACCGGCACTCTATGTCCACCTGAACCGAAGAGGTGTCCCGCCGAAGCTGTACGCCACCCAGTGGTTCTTGACTCTGTTTGCCTATCGGTTCCCGCTGCAGCTGGTCATGAGAGTCTTCGATCTCATATTATGTGAGGGACTCGAAGGAGCCATCCTCAAGTTTGGCATGGCGTTGATGCAGAAGAATGCCGACACCTTGCTCGGTATGAACGACATGCAAGCGTTGACGAACTACCTGAAAGAAAAGCTGTTTGATGCCTACATTGACGCCAGCCCCAATTCGAAATCAATATTGGAATCTGGGTTCTTTGGCAGCTCAGGGGGTTCGGAAAATGACATCTACAGAGCAGATCTACTTGTTCAGGATGCATGCGCGATCAAGCTGACGCCCGAGATGTTGGCCAAGTACACTGCAGAGTGGGAGGAGAAGACGAAAGCCGAGAAGGCGCGGGAGACTGAACTGGAGAACCTGAGAACGGATACTGCCACCAAAGCCGCGCAGATCAAATCGTTGGAGAAACGGGCCGAGAAGTCAGATGCCGAGCATATTGAGATAGCCAACGAGCTGGTCAAGCTGAAGGTGGAGAACCAAGATTTGATCGATGAGAATGAGAGCCTCAAGGGTCAAGTTGAAGAGCTGCGGAAAGTGGCAGCAAGCGAAGCCGCCAATGTTGAAGCACGGATGAGAGAAGGGACGGAAAAGGTCATGCAACGCAATATCGAAGTCCAAAACGAGAATCGACACATGGAGGAGCAGATGGCGGAGATGGAGAAGGAGCTTGTGGAGATGAAGATGAAGTTTGCAGAGGTATGTATGCCATTGTACGATCACAGAAGTCTGTGTGCTAACATTACGCCAGCTCAACGCAGAACACGAGACTCTGAAACAGCGATGGACCGACCTGAGGAAAGCCATAGAGTGAGCTTGCCTCTGCTGAGGCTCGCGATGATACATTGTCGATGAATTGGATGCATGGCCTGGGAATACGACCTCTCTCGATGATTATGTACAATAGCCGCCCCTGTCTGGGAGGGGGCGGGAACGATGTTATGGTACACTCGCAAAATAGAGCATAGCGACGCATGATATTCGACATGTGGATTGGATTTGAACAGCATGATTAGCGAAGATACCGAAAAGGCACTGCACCGCACTGCCTTTTTTCGGATGAATAGATCTGGATGGGACAACTCTGGAGGCCTCGAGGCTTGGTCAAACGTATATAACGGCTTGAGCGTGCAAAGGAGGCTTCAAGCAAGCAAGAAACGATAAGTGATGCAAGGATAATGTATTGGCTCACCTCATGCTGCCGCCCGTGTATGCATCTAAGTCTACATCTATCAAAGCACGTCGCGGACGATGGCCTTGCTACAACTTCACCCTTCCACCCTTCAATTCATCCCACTCCTTCGCTCTAAACGGCACATAAGCATTTCCACCGGGTGGCAACCAGTACATGGAATCGCCGCCGTCAATCTTGTCGGGATCCACGCCCTGCTGCTTCAGTCTTCCCTTCTGAATCTTGAACGTGCCCGTGTAATCCAACTGCTTCATCACTCTAACGAATATAGGCACGGCATAACGCGGCAATGTCTCAATGGCGAGGTTCGCCAGACCCGCCCAATCAACCCGTCCTTCCTCGACGCCGTCCGCAAGCACAATGGCTGCAAGCCCGCATCTTCCATCAGCATGTGGAATCTGCACGCCCACGACAGTCGTCTCCGCAATTTGCGGGTGCTGTCCAAACATATCGGCGACCTCGCTGGTCGAGACATTCTCGCTCTTCCAGCGGAATGTGTCGCCCAGCCGATCAACGAAGTAGACCAACCCATCCGGATCCTGACGGTGCATATCGCCGCTCTTGAACCACATGTCGCCCTTCTCAAACAGGTCGGACACCCACCGCTTTTCGCCCGCGGCGGGGTTGTTGTAGTACCCCTTGAACAGGTATTCCTTTAGGCTGGGGTCAACGAGACGATGGACGACCTGGCCCGGCTCGCCCAGCTTCGCTTCGATCGCGAAGCCCGTGGCCGGGTCGCGGAGGATTTCTTCTGTGTCAATGTCCATTCGGACTCTCTTCTCATTTTTGCTGTTGAGCAGGTGCCAGATGAGTCCGCGCTTTCCGATTGCGTTCACGCCGAACGGCCCAGCGTTGTAGTTGAAGCTGCCGCCTAGCCCGTCGGTTGCGGCGTAGAGCTCGTTGATGACTGGGACGTTGAACCGTTGGCGGAAAGGCTCCCAGACGTCCGGGCGCATGCCGTTGCCCCAGGCCATGTGTAGCTGGTGTGTGGTATCGAGATGATCGCTTCGCGGCGGGACATTAATGAGGTATCGGCATAGCTCGCCGACGTATTGGAGGAGATTGGCTTGGGAGGCGTGGACTTCGGGCCAGAGGGTGCGGTGGGAGAATTTGCGGGAGAGCACGACGGTGGTGCCAGCATGGATGGATGGGGTGACGCAGAGGCCGTGGGCGGCGCCGTGGTAGAGTGGGAGGCAGGTGTACATTCTGTCGGGGCCGCGGTCTTTTCGGGTCTTGGAGGTTTGGGAGAGGCCCAAGTAGAGGAACACGCCGCGGGCGACGTTGATCTCGCGGCCGCGGAGCATGATGGTACCCTTTGGGAGACCGGTCGTGCCAGATGTGTAGATCAGGTTTGAAGTGTCGGTGGGGAGGATGCCCATTCTGCGGTCGGCGGGCGGGATTGTGCCGTATGACTGGAGGGACTCGAAGAGTGATTGGTTGTAGTAGATTATTTTGCAGTTGGAGGATTCGAGTTGAGAGCGGCATGGTTCGACGAGGGCGCGGGTGTCTTCGTCGGCGATGAGGAAGCGGGAGTCGCAGAGTTTGACGCTGTGGACGAGTGGCTCTTTGGTGAGGTTGCAGTTTATAAACGCCGGGCAGGCGCCTATGCTTTCTAGACCAAACCAGAGGAGGAGGTATTCCGGCGAGTTGCCGCCGTCTATGGCTACGATTTCGTGCTTCTTGATGCCGAGTTCTTGTATCAACCAGTTGCCGACACGCCCTATCTGGTCGAAGAATTGCTTGTAGGTGTATGTTCTATCTTCGAAGATGAGGAAGAGATTGTTGGCCGTTTTGGGATTGTTTGCCCAAAATTCGAAGTTGTGGTATACCAGCATCCGGTTCTCTCTGAGACGCTCCTCCATGAACTTCTGCGCGGCTGTCGAGACGTTGGCCAGCGAGCCGGAGAAGATGTCGTTGCGTATGAGGAATTTGGCGTCTGCGTACATGGCTCCCAGAGTGGCCACTGCCAGGCCGGCGGCAGCTGTGGTTACTGTCCATAAGTTAGGATTTTGATCTTGTGGTTGGAAGGGTGTGGTTGCACTCACAAGCCATGATCACGCTCTAACAGTCCTAGGTAATTCCGGTGTCGTCTTGAGGATACAGAGCTGAGGGAGTCAAAATGCCCACAGGCACAGGAATCTCGGAATTATTCATCTTTCTCGAATCGCAAGGTGATGACCGGCCTTAGCAAGCTTATGCGGTTGTATTCTTGTCGTAGCCGAGGTTTCCAGGGCCGAGCGAGGTCATATGGCAGTAATCTCCCCGCAAAACGTACCTTGGTCGAAACTCCAACTTGCCGCACCAAAAGCCCATTCCCCATTCATGCTAGATCACGAGAAAAAGTGGGCCTCATCAGGAGCCGTGTACAATTCGACATTACTCGCCCTTGCTGTGAAGTCGCCCACGTTACCCTCAGACTGGCCATTGAGCGAAGGCTCAGGCATCTCAGTGCTTTGTAACGGTGGTGCTGTCTCATTGCGCTCACCGCCTTTGATGGCATAGATGCATTGCTGATCTAGGAGGTCACCTGCCTTCGCCCTGCACAATGCACCCAGAGAGATGGTCCAGCTTGAGCTCAAACATAACAGTTTCAATCGGTATGAGGTTGGTCTAGCATGAGACCCCAATTGATTTAGCGCGTCTCTGTGAGATGACGTTTGTCATATTCGTGGCCGGGAGAGGCATGGCAGAAATTGTTTCTGACCTTCGAAAAGTAATGATATTCACTAAGACTTTGTTTGCTCAGCTTTGAGCAGTGGATTCGCGAGCTTTGAAGTCTGTTGGCAAAAACCACTTACTCTGAATATAGACATCTTTTAGCCGCCTCGGCGTCTCGAAGGAGATATGAAAACGAAATCGCACGAGCTCGCCACTTCAACTCCTCGCTGTAAGCGCAAAATGAATACAACAAGCCCTACTATTCTCCCCAACGACCGCAATGAACAGCACAGCACGACCGAACGTCCCTCACATTCACACCGCATCACAAGTCTCAATTCAGGGCCTACACTAGGCTCACAGCTTTTCTACCAGATCTCTCCTCAGCAAGAACTCTCCACCCGTCTTCTTATTGCCTGAAACCACATCCCCCAGGGGCCATCACATCCTCTGCCATTCGTGGTTCTCAAGGGAACACATCGCCGCTCCTGCCAGATCCTTCCCTTTAAGCGCCGGCATCACTTCAGCAGAGGAGGATCTCTCTCTGAACTCGCACAAACTTGTCTTTTATTGCAATTGCGGCCCTCTCAGCAGCAACGGCTTCATCGAGGAAGGCGGCTCGATGACTGATATGTTCCTGAAAGGTGGAAGGGAGGAAAGGAGATTTCTTGAGCGGATCCATTGTATCACGTCGCCGCATGACACGCTCAAGCGGTTGCCTTGTGCTTCGAAGCGGACGAATTTCTCGCTTGATGACCAACGCCCACTTGCAGTCGTTGTGGTCTCGGTGGCAGATGGAGGTGGCGCAGTGTTGGGGAGCATGAGTGCTTACTTTGGTGCAGGCAATATGACTCTTTCAAGTGTGGTTCCGGAGAGACTATGGGAAATGTTCACTCGAAACACCAAGCGAGTACGGGCGGTACTTGCCAGCAAACGGAAGGTAGATTAGTACGCTAGGTTACAGAATCGGCGTGCCAGGGCAGTGTCTTTCCAGTTAGCATGAGCTGCTGATTTGAAGTTTCCCGATTCTAACCTTGCTCATCATCTCATCTCCCTGCGAAACTAGAAGTATTTGCGTTTCAATATCCACAAATTGCTACGATCCATCTAGCATTCAATACAAATTGATCACGTGATATATTCATCCCGCCATTTTCCCTATTCAAGTGATGCCAGCATTGGCATCTCGATACATTCCCATGGTGTCAGCCTGACGTTTCGCAACCACTAGCTGAGTACCTGACTCGTCAAACCGCCCATGGTCGGTTAGGCCGCGCTGGCCGTACATGCTGTGCATAAGGTTTTGCAAGCAGTTGCGAGTTTGACAGCCACATCTGATGTCCACCGTGTAGCCAAAGTCAGCCTGATGTCGTGGATTGACCTGCGCTTATCGGTCTTGTCATCGCCATTGCTATCGCCATCACATTGACCTCTATTCCGCGAGCGTGGAGGCCAGAACAAGCGCCGACATCGTGTTCACCAGGGCAGCCGAAGAAGACAAGACCCGCCAAAAGTGAGAGGATCTGATACAAGAGCTCTAAGCTAGCGATGCCACATCAACCAACCTCATGTGTTGACACAAGTTTGCCCGTTCAAACAGAGCCGTCGCACGGCCGTCGGGCACAACCTGGTCACCAGTTCTCGGCCAACATCCTTGATGGGAACTCATCCGCCCACTTTGGAGATGTATACAATCAATATTTCGGGGATCATTCAGCTCAAGGGCCGCTGACTACGGATAGGAACGTCCTCAGTCATCTCTGTGAGTTGGTCATAACGAAGCGTGGGAGAAGGTGTGTGACATTAGCATGGCACTAACGCATTTCTAGCAACTCGGCTCGGTCTTCACCTCGCGGAGGCTCGCATGATCGATCAGAGCTATTTTACCGGCCGTCAGGCAGAGCTGAGACGCATGGAAGAAATCCTTCAGCCAGCCGACCGAGCCCTTAGACAGCGAAGATTAGTGTTAGGTGGTATGGGCGGCATTGGGAAGACACAGCTCGCCCTGGCCTATGTACAGCAGCACCACCGCTCCTACGAGTCGGTCATCTGGCTCAATGCTGCTTCGGAGGTCACCTTGAAGGCCAGTTTTCGATCAATCGCAGAACATCTACTGATGATTTCGGAATACGAGAAATACAAAGACCAGCAAATCCTGCTCATCGTACGACAGTGGTTGTCTGATCCGCGTAACGCTCAATGGCTATTGATTTTCGACAATTATGATGACCCGGATCAATTCGACATGGAAATATACTGCCCTTATGCTCTCCAGGGGTCTGTGATCATCACTACGCGCTTACCGGGTCGTGTCCGTGGCAGTCCAGTGCGGGTTCAGCCACTCCAGCGCATTGAAGAAAGCCTCTACATTTTGCAGACCCGTTCCCAACGAGGCAGTGTTAATGTTGGTAAGATGGAATATACTATGTATGATTGTGGTTGGTCACTGACGAATGCGAGTTAGATCTTCATGCTCGCCTCCTAGCGGGACGACTGAGAGGTCTTCCACTTGCTCTCGCGACCGCAGGGACATATCTCCGCAATAGCACATTCACATTCGAGCGGTACCTGCAGGAGTATGAGAAACGCTGGAACATTGACCCGCGGCGGCCACTCCGGCTTCAGGAGTACCAGCATCGCACACTCTACACCACCTGGGATTTATTGTATGCTCAACTCGAAAGCGACGATCCTGACGCAGCCCAGATGCTCAAGTTGCTCGCCTACTTCGACAGCCAGCATATATGGTACGAGCTACTTCACGCTGGGATTGCCGACGACTTGCCACCATGGTTGCACAATGCTATTGCCGACCCAGTGGCCTTCGAGAGCGTGATGAGGACGCTGGTGGACTACTCCTTTGTGGAGGTGCAGACAGCGTCACAATCATACAGTATACACCAGTGTGTCCATGATTGGACTTTTGCGGGACTTAACTCGGTGATTGATGCTCGGCACTATTGGTACGTTTTTGACTGTATTGCAGCGAGTATCAATGAGGATGACTGGGAATCCTTGAGACAACTCCGTTATGCTCATCTGACTCCCCATGCTATACGGCTAGTACACAATCGCTTTCAACAGAACGGCCTGCTTAGTGATATTGTACCTGCTCGAATTAGTGAGGCTGAATGTATTGCAGAACTGCTTGCACAACAAGTCCAGCTTACAGTAGCAGGGCAGATGTATAAACGAGTACTGGCCGGGAAGGAGAAAGCACTGGGACCAGAGCATCCCTCCACTCTCGACACGGTCAACAATCTCGGCCTTCTATATGCTGATCAAGGCAAACTGGACGAGGCGGAGGAGATGTATGTGCGAGCACTGGCCGGGTGTGAGAAAGCACTTGGACCAGAGCATCCCTCGACTCTCAATACGGTCGGTAATCTCGGCATTCTGTACCGTGATCAAGGCAAGCTGGACGAGGCGGAGTAGATGTTTGCGCGTGCTCGAAACCGACGGATGGGTTAACAAGAGTAGCATATTCTCTTCAAAGCATGGACTGGAGATCTGCGCCTCGGTGAGGTGTCACAAACCGCGGCTTCCTACTCTATGAGTATATGGTCGCAGCCCAACATCACATCAAACGGCCACACTGAGTGTTCATTGTTCTCGGACGGACAGTAACAAGTTCATGATGACAATGTACGCGCGATGACAGCCACCACGCCCATTCGAAACCGTCCTAAGTCAACCTATGGCCCTCCTTGAGCCATCCGCATCTACGCCTAAACCCCCTCTCATTTATCCTAGCCTACTAGACCTCCGTTTCTGAGGGCTATATCCAATAGCACGGCTTCGTACATTCGACGAGCTAGAAGCTTAGGCTACAAGGAATGGGTACCAGAGGGGTGCCCAAAAGGAAGAGGACAAGAAAAGACGCCGAGGGAAGTACGTGGACGGGACGATAAAGGACCACGACCGCACTCTTCGTCTGTACATACAGTAGGGACTTGCTCGATCCCCTTCACGCTCCCCGTCGGTGTATTTCCTCTGCCTGTATATACCTGCCCTGCCGACTTAGCACCTCGGCCAGGCTGTTCATGCTCGTCAGCGCGTTTGGATGCTCCGAGTCGTTGGTATACGCAATCACACCAACTATTATGTCGACCTCAAGAGTCATCAACAAAGTCAGGCCGAATCTATTTTGGGACCAGGTTCAGGGGTATCAAAAGATTCTTCTGCAGAACTAGATTGGAGTTGTGGCGTGCTATCAGGTCAAAAAGGAGTGTCCTGCAATTATTGTCGGCGAAGCGAAAGCGGCGTAGGACCCCATAAAAAAGATCCAATTGATGCAGAAGTATGAATCGTATGAAGGCTACCCGAACATACGCAATGAGGCCCGGCCGATTGAGCAGCTGCAAGGGGTGGGGATTGAGTATGTACCTCTCTCCATGGGAAAAGCTGTCAGTGAGATGTGGCTGTCCAGATGATGGGACCATGATACATTCGTGTGCGCGCGCCGAATGATTTGGCCATAGAGCAACATACTCAGATAGCCTCTCCAGTGTTTCAACATCCGCTGTGGCCCGACCCCTGATGGGTCGGGTTCCAAAAATGGAAGAGTGACGATGCTGTAGGGAAAATACTCTCTGCGGTTCATGGTTAATGGCCGTCGTGGTGAAAAGGTATATGAGTGGCTGAAATCGTAGCAAACGACGCCACTGAAGTTGTCGCTTTTGAGATCGCCATGAATGATTCCAATGGAATGAAGAATATTAACCGCACGTTGTCGAGATGCTCTGGTGTCTTGATACAGTTTTCGTAAGAGTGCACCGAGCTCCATATCAACGAGTTCGTCGTTGAACTCCGGGGACCGTTGATCATCAAGCTTGACGGGCTCGAGGTAATCGCCTGAACAGTCTCGTGGGAGCAGTTCCATCACTATAGCAGACACTTCATCACAGCCACATCGGACAAATTCCTGGCCAAATGCTTTTGGCTTTGCACACAGAGTGACCACGCCATACCCTTGTAATACGCTGGGAAATACGTTTTCTGGGCTCCAACGCAACATTCCCTGATCTGCTCCCACACAGAAGCGACAGCCGCAGCGTCATCTGAAGGAGAGCTAAGGCATCTCCGGGGGACTGGTCGATATGGGAATTGCAAGAAAGTCAACGGGTCGCGTTCTTTCAACGGTATTTGAGGGGTGGGGTGGTGTCCCCAAAAACTCCTGCTCCCAAGATGAGTCAGGCATGTTGTTGGATCCGTTGATCTCAGGTACGCCAGGTGGAACGGGAAGGCATGACGGGAGTTCTGCGCCAGACAAATATGAGTTTGAAAAGACCACAGTGGTGGAGAGACTCAAGGATTGGAAAATGGACGAACGGCAGACACGTTGAGCTCGGACATCTAAATTCGTCATGTGATGCCGCACCAAAACATCAAGGTAGCAGTCGAAGAATGCAGCATATAGATGCAGAACTGACTCCGGCTGGATCTCATAATGCGCATATTCGATAGCGTTCAATGCCTAGCCCAGTTCAGAGTCGCGAGAAGGTCGTACAGGTACTGCTCGATCGGGGAGCCAACATCAGCGCCCAAGGAGGGGAGCATGGTGATGCGGTGCAGACGGCATCATGGGATGCCACGAGAAGATGGTGCAGTTCCTGCTTGATCGGGGAGCCGACATCAACACCCAAGAAGGGAAGTATGGTATGCATTGCAGACAGCATCACTCCTAGGTCACGAGAAGATGGTGCAGATGCTGCCCAGTCGAGGGGCCATGCTGCGCTCAACAAATGAAATGCAATGCACCTCCAGATGTGCTGCCTATTGCTTCCACAACTGCAATTGTAATTCAAGGCCAGACTCTTTGACTAGCAGTTCTCAATACACGGTACGCCTTTGAATCAAATGCAAATTTGCCGCGTCGGTCGCAAACGCGGTTGACACTTACCTAGAGGTGATCAATACGATATGGAGTGTGGGCTTGTCGAAAGGTCTCTTAGGCAGATGTGGTATTAGTACTCCTATGTTAGTATTGCACGTCGTCATCTTGATATGGAACAAAAGTCTCCGAAAGCGGTGGTATCAGGAAAATTGTGAAAGCTTCTGCACTTAGCACGTGCCTTTCCAACGTATTCAGTGTTCAAAACGACGCGTGACGACCGCATGCCAGCTTTCCGAGCAGAAGGGAAAGTCGACTTTATCCTGCATCAGCAAAGACGCACCATGCCGGCCGTGGAACTGAATCGCAGACTTGAGGTTAATGCCAAATCTCAAGAAAATCCTCTTCCAGAATTGCTTCACACACCAGCTGGGTTAGCTATTCTCGAGATCCAAGGCACAATTCACGCTCCTCCTTCAGACGAGTCTACGAGCCCGATCCCGATTCAAATTGGCAGATTGGAGTTCCCCCTTTCTGAAGGCAATGGAAACGACGCGAAAGAGGGCCCTTGGATGAAGAGGGTCTATCTCTACATTGGCAAGCATCAACGACTTACTGGGGAGATCAGAAAGCTACCAAAGCCCATGGTTGTGATTGTCAAAGGCACTGGAGAGACGAGAGCGAGTCATGACCATGCAAACGGCATAAAGGATGAAGAGGAGCAATTGAACATTCTCGCTATCATCAAGCACAAGATCTTGTTCTCCAGCCGGCCTGAGCCAGTAGGTATGTGAAGAACCTGCTGATCGTAGGGTCTTGGCCACAAGAATTCTCCATCGCGGGGACGCAGCATTCATACCTGTGAAGGCATTTTGCCAATCTCAGTTGGGTCGAGCGCACTGCGGCAGGGATACGACAAAGTCACTCTCTTGATACGAAAGAGATACATCACTTGCTAAGCATGGCTCAAGCAGGAGCTACACCATCCTCGTTGGGTTAGAGCCCATGAGTTCGATGGCCCGTCAGTCATGTGCAGAACCATTTTTGAATATCTCCAGGAGTATCCGAAGCGCCCACTTCACCCTGCAAGGACGTGCTGATACGCCAAAACAGTATGATGCGCGTGGATGTTCGGCGGATTAAGTCAGTGCGGACCGTCTTGCAGATGCAGCCATGCCACAAGAAGAGCGGCTTCGGGTTGTCATCTGCTCCAGCTAAGCTACTGGCGTACTGATCTGCCTTGCTTTCAAAGCTTACGATTGGGCCAGACTAGGCAATGCGCTGAAGCAGCCTTAAAACGTGGCATGTGGCTTCCTTATCAGACGCTCGACTGTGCAAAACAGGAAGCTCAGAATCGATGTTAGAAAAGCATGAACCTCTCGGCGAGTCTCTCGGGAGTTCTCCGGTCGACCCTTTCCTCCGAAGCGAAGGCACAATTTCTTGTTCGAGAAAGCCAACCACGAAGAGGCTTGCCCCTCCACGATTGATTGTCGCGCAGCCCGGCACATTCTGTTCTTTCCACATGGTCAACGAATCATTGCACAATGCAATTGTCATTGTTTGGCCTGTCCAAGATTTGAAAAAGACGACATCTCCGAGCTGCGGATGGCAGGCCCCGCATTCGGGAGTATCTCCTCCGGAAACTTCGTGCATTGCATTTCTGTTTCCCGCTACTCGAGCGGAATACTTCCTTGGGCTACCTTCTCAACGCCTTGTTCACACTTTAATAGGTCGAAATCGAGCAGAACCTGTTTTACCCACTCCACTCCAGCCTATTTCTTGGGGACGCGCAATGACCGAATGAATTCTGAGCGGTTCTCTCTTGTGTGATCACTATCTTCGCACCATCTTCGCTTTCATCCATCGCTCGTGGGACACACCGTATGATGGCCAAGGTCTGAGCATCTTGAGTGTACGGCTTCCTTTCTGCCGACGACGAGGACAAACACCTCGTCCTGCCCAACAGAAGAATGACGGCTCGGGCAATGGCCTTTCAAGCTCCGGCGTCTCTTGCTGGAACCCTCGCGGCTTATGAAGAGAGACACAAATCTATGGAAGCCACTCTTAGCTCTAAATTGGCCACAGGTTCGAGGCACGAGGAGGATGTTCAACATCCATCTGCAGATGAAATATACCAGCGAACACTGCCCTCATTGCACTTCCTCAGGTGGCGACCTCTCTACCATTTGCAAGCATCTCATGGCTGGATGAACGATCCGTGCGCTCCTGGCTACGACCCTGTGACAGGTCTGTATCATCTGTTCTTCCAGTGGAATCCGAGGAGAAACGAATATGGCGCAGTAGCCTGGGGCTCAATTTGTTGGGGCCATGCAACTTCTCGGGACATGGTCAGCTGGACTGTGGATGGCAAGGCGACCATAAAGCCTGGCGCCTGGTACGACAAAGAGGGCTGTTTCACCGGAGGCATGGTCCCGACCTCGACCGATGGAAAGCCTGGAGTGACGCTGTTCTACACTGGAATTAGCCGGCTGCCTCTGCACTACTCGTCGCCTTACAAGAATGGCACGGAGACGTTAGCAGTCGCGCAGCTCACACCTTCGGGAGACTTTGTCAAGATGAGAGGTAATCCAGTGCTGGCAGAACCGCCTCCAGGGGTAGACGTCTCTGGCTTTCGAGATCCTTTCATTGGCCGATGGCCGAATGTGGACGCTTTGCTTGAACGGCCGCTTGGATCAGGTCTATACGGTGTCATCTCGGGAGGACTCAAAGACCGCAAATTGGACAAGTGCCTCACGCCTACGGTATTCCTCTTCGCAGTCAACCCAGAAAACCTCACCCAATGGGTGTACTTGAGCGCAATGAATGACCTAGGCATCAACCATAACATCTCGCGGTGGTCTGGGGATATGGGCCATAATTGGGAATGTGCAAATGTCATGACCCTAACCAGTACCGTCGATGGAAGCAGTCGTGATTTCATTGTCGTTGGTGCTGAAGGCGCTGATTATTCTCATCCAAACTCGATCGTCACTGAATTCCCATGTCAAGCGACTAAATTTCCTAGGGAGGAGAGGTCACTTCAGTGGATGAGCGGAAGGCTCAGAGCTGGACCAGAGAAAGATGGCAAGCCCACTCCCCTGATTGAGTACGTTTGCGGAGGCAAGTTTGATCACGCACTAATGTATGGCGTTAATTCATTTTATGATCCTCCGAGTGGAAAGCAAATCGCCTACGGTTGGATTACTGAAGAAGACCTTCCTCAAAGTCTCGTCGATCGGCAAAATTGGTCCGGCCTGATATCGATACCTCGCGATCTCAGCTTGATTGTTATCAAAGGTGTGACGGGTGCGTTGCGATCTAACCTGCATCAAATCACATCTCTCGAGCTCGAAGAAGAAGTGCAGGGCCGGTACACCGTGCGGACGTTGGGGATATCTCCGTCGCATAAGCTTGAATCACTAAGAAAAGGCGCTAGAGCTGTGGGAGTTTCAAAAGCACAGTCTCTGTCCATGGACTCTCGGATAGGCCTTGACGTGCAGACGTGCAGATTCGAGCTAGCTGCTGCCTTTCGGGTATCTGACGATTGTCGACGGATAGGCCTGAGTATATACCATAGCCAAGATCTCCGCGCCGAACATGCCACCTCAATATACCTGACTCCAGAAAATGAGACACTCATGATCGACAGACCCGACTCAAGTCAGGTTGACCCGGAGATACTCACTTTCTCGGAGCGAGCACCGTTCACGCTGCTGAACATAGCTGGACCCGATGGAACGACGTCGCGGGAACAACTCGAGATTCGAGCATTCTTCGATGAATCAGTTCTAGAGGTCTTCGCCAACGACAGATGCACTTTTGCAACGAGGATATATCCGGCCACGAAACGAGTGTGGGGAATACGGTTCTGGGCAGATGACGACAGTGGTCAGTCAGGCTTGGTGGTGGCGAAGGCATGGGACGGGTTGAGGGCTGACATCAAGGTCAACTGAGTGTAGCGGAGGCTCAACACGACGAGACGGCGGCACTGGGAGGAGGAATATTATTGACGGCCGGAAAATTCAGGGTTTCGCTTTTGTGCAGGAATCCTGCTAGGTAACAGGAAAATCTAGTACAATCAGGACAGGAGTATGGAAGGAATGGAGTTCTTTTGAGATCAATTTTCGTTCTTCCACACGACATGGACCTAGCACACAGTCTGAGTAGTCTGGCTCTTGAGCTCCTGTTTAAACAAGGAGGGCCATGGGGGGTACGAAGAAATGGGATTACAAGCACGTGGAGCAGGCCGCTGGTAGGAGGAGACCGCCTCAACTATTTGGCGCGTTCACCAATCGGGTAAGCTTTCTCAATGCTATCATTCTTGGCTGCGGCATGGAGCTCACTGCCATCGCATTCGCCTACACATCCTGCGCAAGGACTTGCCTACACTTCGGGTCTCCTTGCACCTGGGTCTTTCGAGCTCGTCTTGTCCTCTGCTGGTAGTTTGAGGATCGGGCGCAAAACACCTCACTCGACCTCCAAAGTTTCTCTCTTTGCAGCAACGCAGACCAAGATGGCGCCTTCGTCAGAAACCGTCGTTGACGCCCGCATGACTTCGATCAAGCCTCGACTGAAGTACAACACTATCGGTGGCATCAATGGTCCCCTCGTTATCCTTGAAAACGTCAAATTCCCCCGATACAACGAAATCGTCAGCTTGACTCTGCCAGATGGCTCTGAACGCAGTGGCCAAGTGCTGGAAGCACGAGGAAACCGAGCTGTCGTCCAGGTTTTTGAGGGCACACCTGGTATTGACGTCAAGAAGGTACATATAAGTCCAGATATCACACAAAACACTAGCTGATTGGGCCCAGACCAAAGTCGAATTCACGGGACACAGCTTGAAGCTTGGTGTTTCAGAAGACATGCTGGGTCGCGTCTTCGATGGTTCGGGAAGAGCTATAGATAAGGGACCAAAGGTGCTGGCTGAAGACTATCTCGACATCAACGGCAGCCCTATCAACCCTTATTCAAGAGTAAGCATGACCGCTTTTCAGCAAGACCAGCTGCGCTGACAAGATACAGGTCTATCCCGAAGAGATGATCTCAACCGGTATCTCTGCCATTGACTGCATGAACTCGGTCGCTCGTGGTCAAAAGATTCCCATCTTCTCTGCCGCCGGTCTCCCTCACAACGAAATTGCCGCTCAGATCTGTCGGCAGGCAGGTCTTGTGAGACTGCCAAGCAAGGGCGTACACGATGGACATGAGGAGAACTTCTCCATCGTCTTCGGTGCCATGGGTGTCAACATGGAAACTGCCCGGTTTTTCCAGCGGGATTTTGAAGAGAACGGCTCCATGGAGCGCGTCACACTGTTCATGAACTTGGCCAACGATCCGACGATCGAGCGTATCATCACGCCTCGACTGGCTTTGACCACCGCAGAGTACTACGCCTACCAGCTCGAGAAGCATGTCCTGGTCATCTTGACAGATTTGTCATCATACTGCGACGCGCTGCGAGAAGTGTCTGCCGCAAGAGAAGAAGTCCCAGGACGACGTGGTTATCCGGGTTACATGTACACGGATCTGTCCACCATCTACGAACGAGCTGGTCGTGTCGAGGGCCGAAACGGGTCGATCACACAGATTCCCATCCTAACCATGCCTAACGACGACATCACTCATCCAATTCCTGACTTGACCGGATACATCACCGAGGGTCAGATCTTCGTCGATCGACAGCTGCACAACAAGGGTGTCTACCCGCCAATCAACGTCCTTCCCTCTCTCTCGCGGCTCATGAAATCCGCCATTGGTGAGGGTTTGACACGGAAGGACCACGGTGATGTCTCGAACCAGCTGTACGCCAAATACGCCATTGGTCGAGATGCCGCATCCATGAAGGCTGTCGTTGGTGAGGAAGCTTTGTCATCTGAAGACAAGTTGGCGCTTGAATTCTTGGAGAAATTCGAGAAGAACTTCATCAGCCAGTCTCCGTACGAGAAGCGCTCGATCTTTGACTCGCTCGACCTCGGCTGGAACCTGCTCAGAATCTTCCCGAAAGACCAGCTCAACCGAATACCCGCCAAAGTCTTGGATGAATTCTACGCCAGGAAAGGAAAAGGTGCTGAAAGGAAGAGCAACAAGGATACCAGGGACAACACGAAGGATGGCAAGCAGGTCAATGGAGAGACCCAAGATCTGCTTGAGTAAACGAGGGTGGAGATGAAGAAATGGTGCGAGAGATGTGAAGAGACTCACTAGTGTTATTCCTCAGATATATTGTTTTGGATGTGTAGCGCAGCAATGCCCTCCATTTCTCCATATAAGAGCAGCTCTATATGATCCAGTATGATTTCCTTGCCCACTCACCCTCCGCCTCCCTCGACGAACTCTTCATGATTCCTACGCACTTTCGGCGTCTTACCCTCCTATGTCATCCCATGTCGTCGACTTGTAATACCAGTGAGACCAATTCAATACGTACCTCGATCTGTGGCTGCCCACTTTGACAGGGATCAACTCCCTTGATATCTTTGGCCGAATCCTCAGCAGCAGGGAAATCAGTCTGCATCCCCCCTTACCGCATCCAGCACCGTGTCTGTTCATCCATGGCGTCCTTCATCCTCATCCGGGATCTGATATCCGTAGCACCATTCCTGCGGCATCGACCTTTGAAGCCAAAATCGGACATTTCTGTGCTAGCCTCCTCACATCCATTGACCGACAACCCCATTCAACCTTATTCCCCAATCCCAGATCTGAGATCCTGTGATGCTTTCTTGAAAGGATTCCATGCAACTATGTCACAGAGGTGGAGCGATGATGGCACGATAAACAACGTGTCCTTGCCATTTGTCTATCCATAATCTGATCGTCGTTGGAGGTCGTCTAGGGAGCCACTGTAGTGCGAAAGAATCCAGCGAAGTCCTCTCTCCGCCAGCCATCGGTGAGCGAGTTTCGTTCCCAGTCTGCAATCATATCAGCTAAGTAGGGTGGACGCCAGCCAGTCTTTTCCTTATGGTGCTCAGATGTTGGCGACATTATGGTTGCTGCCAGAGCGGACCATATCGTGACGTAGCGTCATTTAGCTCAAGCGTGATTCGAGGGCGTTGGAGATGGTGCAACTAGTAGTGCGAATGAGGCAAGCCTAGTCGAGAAAACGAGCAGATTATGGCACAGGTACGTCGCCACGGTCAAGATTGGATCGGGAGACGAAGGCACGGTTCAAGAACGGCTGTCGTGTTCGGAACCCCCCAAACCACGTCGCATGGAACATTGATTCGGAGGCCCCTGATGGGATGGCGAGCATATTCCATGCCTCCCTACATTTAGCCCTGCATTAGACTCTGGAAGAGGCTGGAGGAAGGATTCTGCGCCATGACGGGATAGGATAGTCGTTACCTGTGCTAATTTGGTGGAAGCACGTTTGGTAATCAATCAGTTCCCGGAGATTAAGACCTCGCATGAGACTGTCGGATCTCGGTCAAACAACATTCCGTGGCAGGTCGATGGCTCCATGGCTTTGGAAGTCACTCAGGGTGAGAAGACTGGAAACGAGTGAAATGTGAGCAAGAGATCAATTGATTGAAGAATCACCCACTGCAGGGCTTACTCGGCATTTGCCACGCAAATGCCAACCTGCAACCTGCATAAACAGCTACTGCGCACAGCAATGTAAGATAAGACGCAAACGCCTTCAATCTCATGTTGAGATACTCCACCGGCTAAGCAGCAACCCAACCGACCGACCACTTTACTCCTCCTCGCTCTCTTCATTGGAATCATCATCTGACTCTTCAGCACCGGTTTCGATGGATTGCAGCGCATCGGGGGAGCCAGCTTCGTAGTGATGCAAAGTGCCTTTGAGTTCGGCAATATGTGCTTCCTGCTCGTGCTTTGACATCGACTTGCTCTTCTTTTTGTTGACTGTCGGAGCAGCGTACTCCGGCTCCTTGGGCTCATCAGGCGGTGGACCTGCATATTTCTTGACAAAAGCCAGCAATTTCAACAGCGCATGATTCGGCACTTCCTCAATGTCGAGCTCGATCTCGCCTTCACCTGTCGCAAGAGCTGGCACACTGTTCTGAATGATCTTGAGTGCCTCGGCCATGGGACGCTCCGGCAACATGGCAATCCCATTACTGATGTATTGCTTCTCAGCGAATGTGACATAGCGATCCTTCTCAGGCTTGGCTTTTTTCGCCGGCTTTTTCGCCTTGTCTTTCTGCTGAAGACCGGGAAATTTCGTGCTTGGTTGCTCCTTTTTGACCTTCTTTTTCTTGTCCGCCTTCTTGGGAGCGACTCCAGGAGACTTCTTTTTGTTTTTCAGCTGGCCCATTTGATTTTGGATCGCCTCAAGCTGCGCCTGGAGTTTCGAAAGCTGGTCGGCCTGATCTTCATCTTCGCTCTCCGCTTCATCCTCACTGTCGTCATCGTCGTCATCATCACCGCCGACGCTAGGAGGCTCCGAGTCTGGCTCCCGCGCGGTGATCCAGTCTTGCTTCTTGGCCCACTCCTGGTTAAACAGCCTTTCCAGCTCTTGTCCCCGAGAATAAACATAGTCTCCTTCAGGATTGAACTTGTAGCAATTCTTAAAGATCAGTCGCACATCTTCCTCAAAGTCCTTGGCCTTCTCATACAAGCCGTTATCCAGCTTCTGGCGAACGGTGCTCAAGTCCATGGGCTTTTTGATGATCTGGAAATAGGTCGGGATGTTCAGCGCCACGGGATCGACAGGATGTGTAAAGTACTGATTGGCGGTCCAATGCTTCGGTGAACTGATGGTCTTCAGTATCTCGTCACAGAATCTCAACTCCAGTTCGTATTTCTTCTTCTTGGGTCTTGCGCCGCCAAAATCGGAATTGCGTTTGGGTGGCACGATTGCTCGCTTTGGTCGGCCATCCAGCGTAGAGTCCCGTCTGATCAATGGCATCCCGTTCGGATCCGGGGCGAATGTCGCCGGAGACGGTGCTTTGGGAGAGGCGGCCTTTCCGGTGACGGACTGCCGTCGGGGCGCCGGTGGTCGGACTGGTTCGAGTTTGGGCTTGGCCGCTTTCTTCTCGGCTTTCGATGGCTCTGCTACCGTGGCAGGAGGTAGATGCGCCATTTGATTATTGAAAGAGCTTTCCATTTTCCGCCCCTGCTGGGTGACAGTGTGGTCTGGGCCATTGAAAGCCACACAATTTTGAATGATTTGGTTGAAGTCGTTTCTGAAGGCTTGGACAGATCTATACTCGTCGTGTTTGAGCCGATTGTCGATGGTGCCGAGATCCATTGGGCGCTTGACGATATCGAAGTATGTGGGGATCTTGAGCGCAACCGGGTCCACCGGGAGTCTGAAGGCAGCGGATGCATTGCTTTTCTTTAGGTTTGATATCACCTTCTTCATGTGCTGTAATCGGACGGGTGTTACTGCATCGTCTGCATCTGCTTGGCTCGGAGGCTCCGATGAGGCAGGAGCCGGCGCCGTGCTCTGAGGCACCTTGAAGCTGCTTTGTTCAGCCAGCGGCCTGTCTTCCTCCGTCTTGATCCGCTTCGCCGATGGCTCATCTGTGTTGTCCTCTTCTCGTTCGTGAACAGGCTTGGCGGGGTGCGCAGGCGCATCAGTCATCTCTTGGTCTTGCTGAGATTCTGGCGCAGGTATTGTAGGGGTCGGCCCCGCCTCCACAGGCTGCGCTCCAGGCACACTGGGACCAACGGCTTCGATTGAGGGCACGATGGGGCCATTCTGTGGCTGATCAGGAAGCGTGACGGGCTCAGGCGCTGGAGCGGGAGGTGGCGACTGCGGTGTCGGCGGCGCATTGCTCTTTTCTTCGGGCTGAGTTGTACTTGCTTCTGGCTGCGCGGCGGCGTTGGTGTTCTCCTGCGCCGCGTCCGCATTGTTGTCCATCTCGTGCTTCTTTGTTTCTTCCGTCGCAACCACGTCGGGTGGCAGCGCATCTGAATGTGGCGCATTTCGTAGATCTGATTCTGGCGCTTGCTCAGGCGCCGGCGCAGATTGTGTGATAGGTTCTGCGGGAAGAGAGATTTCTGCGGTCGCGTTCAAGGATTGGTCGTCGGACTGTATTGAGGCTGGAAGACCAGAATCTGCAAAGGAACCATCTGCTGGCTGCGAGGTGGTATTGTCTGCGCCTGCAGCGGAGTGACCATTCACTCTCACTTCACTCGATGTCTCCGGCGCAAGGCCATTGGCGTCTTCAAGTGAAGCTTCATTTCCAGAGGGAGCAGGATCCGGATCGCTCGCGTGAACAGGCGCTGGCTCTGCGGGTTGCACTGGCTTTGCTGTCGTCACAACATCCAGATGCGGCGCATCCTGTTTGAGTTGCGAACCCTCGGCATTCGAGATGGCGGATGCAGTGTTTGCCGTCGCATGCGACACTTCCGGATGGTCAGACGGCGGCTCAAAGTCTTTGGGCAGGCTAAGGACGTGTCAGGGAGAGTCGCGCATGGAAGAGAGACGTAGTCTACTTACCCACTAGCCTCAAACTGAGCTTCGACATCGGCCATGATGGAGTCCCTTTGGCGCTTTTCGGACCGGCCGAGTGACGAAGACAGTGAAGTCGAATTAAACAATATGATGCGCAATCGCGGCGAGACCCTGCCTGCGCGATTAAGACAAGATGTGGCTTGTGTCAGTCGATGAAGCTCAAGGAATGTAATGTAATGATCGGCCGGGGGGTCAAATAAGGTAATCGACCGAGAAATATAGGATGGGGTTGGAACAAGACTCGAGGTCGGTGTGGGTCAAGTGTTTATATTTGGCTTGCGCGGCGAGTAGAAACGTGCGATGTGCTGACACAGTCAAGTGGCAACAAGCAGTCCGGCAATGGCCTCCCCGATGGCAATCAGATGCAGCGACTCGACGAGGCAACCTTGAATTGGTGAAGAAACTTGAAGGTCATGTGACACAATGGAGTGCCAAGCCTGTGATTGTTTTGGTTTCTGCTGTCCCGAGTCGGCCGATGCATCAATTCACTCAACGCGTCATCAAAATGGCATTGATGAACGCAATATACAAGCACAATGTAGATGCACACCTTGTGACTGAGATGCGCGACCAACAGTGTGATGTAGGGATGATGGTGTGTGGTTGATGGAGCGACGGTGTGTAATAGATACCAGACAGACGCGGCAGAAATTTAGCGTGTTGCGATGCGCGCGGGTTGCAGCTCTTGACGTTTGGGGTGGGAGAGAGTGATAAATGGGTGTTGGGCGAGCTACGAGGGGCTGAAGCATTTAAAGCTTCACAGCTGCGCAGGCCCTCTTGAGATCAGTGTGGGCAGCAGCTGCGCGCCGATCACGCCAATGTCATCCACTTTTCCTCATGCAGTTTAGAAGACTGAGAAAAAATGGGACCCATCGCTGCAGAGAGAACACAACTTGCTGCCTGGGAAGTTCATATTGCCTCCCCTATTTTTTTTCCCTCCCCTTCGCTCTCGATGACAAGTCCTCAGCGTGGCAATGGCTGCTCATTTTGGCACCAGCCACATCCCTCATGCCCACCGTCCGGGTTGCGCCCTCTGCAATCGTCGCTCTGGTATTGTGATTCGTCCGGGATCAATTTTCCGGTGCCCAGCTTCTGCTCTGCGCGGCGCTCCTCTGCTCTGTGTTTCCGCTCGCTTCTGACGCCAGATCCTCGGATCTAATGTGTGTCTTCTGTCCGCCACTGCCGTCAGGAACCAAGAGGGGGAGACCATGCGAATGCGCATGCAACAGGAGAGTCGCACCGTATGCACCTTTGATGCAGGCAACCGTTGGCTCCGAGCAAGCCAAGATGAGCAGTCGTTTCGGTTAGTTGAATGATCACATCATCGCTTCGAAACACCACTACCCGAGAGTGCTGCTCAAAGTCCTGCTGCCACACAAAGCAGAAACCATGCATGACATTGCAGAGGAGAATACGTCTTCCATTTTTCTTCAATAGTCAGCTTCTGTACACTGCAAAGGCATTCAATCCAAGCATCCGCCTGGGGCTTGGATTGGAAAGTAGTGATCACGCGAAGTGCGCTGGACGCACAAAATTCAAAGCAGGTGGTGAGAAGAACAGGGAGAATGCCACGACTGGAAGGTAGATTTTTGGAATCGCGACAGCGCGCAAAAGTCTGGATGGCAGTCAATTTTCTCTAGTCCCAAATGGGCATAGCCTGAAGCAGACCCGAACTTTTTTGCTCGTACAAACTTTTTGGATGGAAAGATAACTGGCATTGCCAGCCTCTTTTCGCTCTGCAGATATTCGATTTGGGAGGCATCGACGGACATGTGATGCATACACGAAGCTTGCATCGTCTCAGAACTAGTCTAAGCAATATTGCAGCTGCATAGCCTTTCCTCAAAGTCGTCGTCGTCCAAAATGGGCAAGAAGTCGGGTGCTGCTGCGGGATCCAAAATCTCGTCGTCTTCCGCCCTGGCCGCTGCTTCGTCGACATCAAGCTCGAACAAAGCCTCAATCCTGAAATCCGCCTTTGCGCCATCGGCGCTACAGCTGCACCTGTTTGCTTCCGTCATCCAGTCTTTTGAATCGCAGCAATTGCGCATACACGATACCGCCAATGGCAGACTGAAGCAGCAACATTCTGCACCAGCAGGAACGAATATTACTTGCCTCGAATGGGGATACTACGGTCCATCGTATCGAGAACAGAGAGCGTCGGTCAAGAAGAAGCGCAAGCGAACGTATGACGACCACGAGGGGGCGGTGGTGGCATATGGAACGTCTAGAGCAGAAATCTGCATGTTTTCGCCCGCGGAAGGAAAAGTCGTCAGCATACTGAAGGGGGGTCATGAAAGAGAAGTGAGAGACTTCAAATTCCTACCGGCCGACCATCTTGAGGCTTGGAGTATCGGTGGTGATGGCAAGCTGGTACAATGGAACCTAGAGACGGACCAAGTTTTGAGGTGTGTATCCTTGTCCACATCCCCGCCGGATGTCCGGGGCTGACTCTCTCCAGATCCATACCTTTGGCCGATTCTTCAATACAGACGCTCTCCTCGCCTTCGCCGACGTTGCCACAAATCCTTTGTGCCTCCGGCACGCCATACGCAATCAGGATCGAGTCGACCGGTGATTTCAGAATCGACTCATTCGATGCCTTCAAACACCCCGTTCATACACTGGCAAGATCGAGTGCAACCACATCGAGCAGCCAAGAGCTATTCCTCGCAGCAGACGATCATCGGGGCATACATCTCTACGATGTCCTGGGGGGAAAGATTGTCCGGACTTTGAACAGTGGCGGTGAGATTGAGCGCTTTGAAGTCAACCATCCAGCGTCCGATGAGGAGCAGGTACTGGCAGCGGTCACGAAAGATGGAGTCGTGGAGATTTTTTCCAAGCCATATTCTCTGCCACCGTCACTGAACGGCGATATCAAGGCCCAGCGCAAAGCTGCGACGAGGAGAGCCGACGCGTCGGTCAAGCTCATCTCTTCAGACGCCGCGAACAAGCGCATTCCAGTTTTCGGGGCTTTCTTTGACGGCCCCAACATCATCATTGCTTCCATCGATGGAGGCATCGACCCAGTCTTCCAGAAGGTCAGATGGCAGGATGAAGGTTCAGGGGAACTGCTCTTTGATGGCGTCAAGGAGGTGCCAAGGGCGAAGGCAGCCTCGACCCTGAATACAGCAACAATGAGTGGGGCAAAAGACATGGGTCAGACTCATGTTAACGAAGCTAAAACTGTGGTCGTCAATGGGCTGGCTGAACCCGGCTCACAAGCAGCCCCGATGGAGATTGAAAGTAGTGAAGATGAGGTGGAGGAAGACGAAGATGAGCAAGAAGTTATCGAGGACGAAGGATCTGAAGCCGAATCCGATTCGGTAAGCGACGAAGAGATGCAAGATGCCGACGCAGACCTGAAGGAAACCACAGCTGGTGCGAACGAAGAACCCGAAGAGCCCTCTTTTGGAGATCTACTCGCTGCGCGACATCCTGAAGTTATTTCGATCATGGACACACTCCCAGCCGATCAAAATGCGCTGATGAAGCTCCCGGAGTCGAAACAGAGTCTGCAGCCAGCCGGCATGTCTCTTGGAACAGTCCTCACGCAGTCGCTCCGCACCAATGATCAAAGTCTCCTGGAGACTTGTCTGCATGTGACTGACGAGCATATCATTCAGAACACCATTCTGCGTCTGGATTCGTCCTTGGCAGCTAACCTGCTCACCAAATTGGCAGAGAGGCTAGCAGACCGCCCAGGCCGATATGGCCACCTCTTGACGTGGGTCCAGTCGACGATGATTGCCCACGGTGGCGCTATTGCCAGTCAAGCAGGCGTTGCCTCGAAGCTGAGGACGCTCTACCAGGTTCTGAACGAGCGGTCGAAGATTCTGCCAAGCATACTTCTGCTGAAAGGCAAGCTTGACATGATGAGTGCACAGCAGTCATTCCGAGCCCAAGCCGCCGTGCACCGAAGAGGCGTAGAGGATGCTCCAGGGACAATTTACATCGAAGGTGGAAATGACAATTGGTCGAGTGATGAAGACCTCGACGAATCGCCCGCCATTTCTGGGCGAAAGAAGGGAAAGCCTCGCGCTCGAAAGGATCTGAGCGACCTTGTCGCCGTACCCGAGTCAACCGATGACGAAGACATGCCGCTCGTCAACGGTGGCTATCACACAGATGAAGATGAGTCTGACGAGGACCAACCGCATGTCAACCAGCCTAACGGCATAATGGACAACGAAGCAGAAGTCTCTGGCGAGGAGGACGGTGAAGACGAGAGTGGAAGTGACGACAGCGAAGAGGAAGACGACGAGGACGAAGAAGACTCATCAATGGCCGATTTCATTAATGACGGCGAGATCTCTGAAGCCGAGGATGACGACGACATCGACATTGACGAAGAGCCAGAACGCCCTGCGAAGAAAAAGTCCAAGCATAGATAAACTAGGTCATCTAGACCCGTCTCGACCCGGAGCAATTTCCAGCAGACACCAGCATACCAAGGGATGAGATCATCAACGGCTAGACAAAAGTGCCACATTCAGCTTGATGCTTAGTACCGTCATGCCGTCGTGTCGGAGAGAAGTGAGGGGGTGTGATTGATTCTAATGCACAGTCACCATAAAAGCAGCCGCATGTGTCACGAGGATATGAGTGCATTTGCATAGCGTTGGTTTACGAAGAATACACAGGTCTCTTGGAAAAGGTGCTTCATGGTGGATGGTGTCAGGATTCTGATGAACTGCTGTGAGAGAAGTCCGTCTGGACATAGGCGTTGCCGAGGTATTGTAGTCGCCCTGTCCATCTGATGCGATTAAAGCTCTGACAAGACTGCTCCCATGACCTGTCTTCCGGTTTGTCACTGCAGTTCTCATTTGGTCGAATGGTAGTCCGCATGGCACCAAGGATTGGATTTTGTTGCTGCCCAGCGCTAGGCTCAAGGAAGTAATGGCGAAAAAATGCTGGCCGGCCACGAATTTCGTCGCTGATTACCGCATTGGGCAGGAGAACCTGCCTCGAGTGGAAGTCGGGGATCAAAGTCTCACCGACGGAACTTTCCATTACCCAAGTAAAACTTCATTCATTTGGCATAGCGTTGAGCCTCTCATCAGTCGTAATCAACTTCCCAATACATCATGAATGCATACATGCTCGTTTGGCAGATAAGCCGCTCTGGACCTGACCTCTAGCTGACGCGTCTCGAAGGCCTTGGCCAAACCCTCTTATACAAACTGACACCTACGGCGTCCATCCCATTCAGCTTCCCTGCCCCATCAAACGTAGCCTTGAAGTACCCGTGCGTCCCGAGCGGTTCCTTGATGAACCCCTGTCTCCCCCGTTTCGTCCACAATGGCAAGGCTTTGAACCACTCTACATCCTCGCGGTTGAAGAACATGTACCGGATCGTCACAAGTTTCTTGTGAATCTTGAATGGATGCCCAGTCAGGATGATGCGCTTTGTTATTATGCGAGTGGAGGAGGGCGGGATGGCTGTTGCTGTGCCGATCAGATCAAGTGCCTCCGACTCAGCGTTCTTTTTGAAGACAAGGCAGGGCACTGCCCCCCATGTTAGTGGGCCGATGAATGTTGCCACGGCGGTGCGGCCGGGGTGGAGGAAACGGTCGAATTTGTGAACGTCGTTGGGGGTCACGCCTCCCGCACTGAAGATGGGGTTGATGGCCAGTCGTCGGTGGCCAATTTGAACGATGAGTTCTTCTTTGGACTTGATGGGGTCGTTGATTGAGGAGTCAAGGGTGACATTTAGATTGATGACTGCTTGCTTGTGTTCGTGGCGGAGGAGGGAGAAGAGGGAAGATGGGTCTGGGCTGGTCCGGAAGGTGGTGGGAACATCCCTGAGTTCGATTTCGACGTGGGTGCCGGGTGGAATGCCGCCTGCGAGAGACTCTTTGATTGCGGCGTTGTACGACTTCTTGTAGTCGGGAACTTGGAGAAGGCGTTTGTATTCTGGTGGCTCGTAGGGGATGTCTTCCGCGGTGTTCCACTCGCTTGTGCGCAAGGATTTGAGGCCGCGGTATTTGGCAAGCCGTTCTCGCGCCAGGACATCTGGGTGTAGTTCTATTTCATCGGGGAATTCGAGGTCGTCTTCCGCTTCTTTCTTACGGCTTGCGCGGAATTCTGCCAATTGGCGGGCCTCCTCTTCCTCCGACTGGTCAACGTGCATCTCTGATTCTGGGTATTCTGTTCCCGGAGCATCGGTCATTGCGTCTTCGCGGGGGATGAAAGCACCGTCTTCAGGCTTGATAGAGTCGGCGTCCACGTCCACGTCGGCTTCTGCAGTTGGTAGATCCTCATCCATGATGTCGTCTTCGGAATCCGACACATCATCGAGGTACCATGCTGCCTGGTAGTTTGATGTTCCTGTCGGAAGCTTTGTGGGTCTCTGGGGCAGATGAGAATTGTCGTCTGAGAAATAGTGGTGGTCATCTAGCAAAACGCCTTTCTGCTCAGGGCGTTCTGCGGTGCTTGCGGTCTCGTTCATCTCAGCCAGTTCTGGGGCAAGCTCGGCCAGGTCGTCTTGCTCTGTTGTCGGAAGAGTTTCTTTGCGATCTTCATCCATGGTCATCTCATCGGCTTTTCTCTTCAGCGGCTTCGACGGTATCTGAGTGATACGTTCGATCTGATACTCGCCCCATCCAGGAACATGTACCAGTCTGTCGGGGTTCAAGCTCTTTCCGCGCACGATACCGCTCAGTACCACATTGGTGGTATCTGCTCCAGTCGATGGCGACCAGTACGTGTTCTCGACAAACATCCAGCTCCGTGCATCTCGCCACCGTATGCCCTTGGTACTCGATGTGCATATCTTCCGCACCAGGAGCGCACAGTCGTTTTTGTGGTCCAGCACAGCCATTTTGTCGGGGTCAGGAAAATAGTGCCCAGCCTGTATCTTGAGGTCTGCCAGCCTCTTGTTGAGCTTGTTGTCAGGTATGTGAGCCTTGGCGTCCTGCACCACGAACAAAGCATTCGTCACGCCCTGGCCTTCAATGACCTTGAGCAGGGTGTGTGCCTTCTCTTCAATATCCTCAGCAGCAGCAAGCACGAAAATGACGAGATCAGCCAACTTGCAAACATCCATAGCGTTCATCATGTCCGTGGTTGCAGGCATGAAGAGCAGGTTCCGGGCATATCGATCAACTCGGACTCGCACCGTTCCTTGATCATGTAGGCTCGGCTCGATGTCAACACCGGCGATGATCTCGTTTATGGCTCTCCTCACGTCGACTTCACCCGAGAGCGGCACTACAGCCACATGCTTTGGAGCGCCATCTGCGCCTTTGAAGATGTCAACATCCTGCTCTTTTCTGGCTTTGTGCTGGAGACGAGCCTGCTTGGCTTGATTTTTCCTCACTAGCTTGGACATGACCTGTTGATGTGGCGTTCGTCTCTTGCCTCGGTCTTCTCGTTCGACTTTGCCTTTGGCAGCGTCTTTCAGAGCACTCTTCGTGGCATGCTGCGATTTGAATGGCTTATGATTTTGCTTGGTAGTGCTCCGGTGGTGATGGGCTGGCTGGGCGGATACTGGCATGTTGCCGCTGCTGTTGTCACTGCCTCCAGCCTTGAATCTGAACGGAAGCATCTTCTGTCATGAACTTTTTGCCTGTAGTGGGATGCGCTAAATTTCTGTTCGCAGCGATAAGATAAGCGTGGCGCTGGCGCTTGGATGCCATGCCGCGAATTCTACAACCCATATTTCAACAAATTGGCATTCTAGGAAGTTCTGACTACAACTACAATTGCAAACACTTGTAAAACTAAAGGAGCTCTGTCTAATAATCCTGATTATGAAGTGTAGTGATAAGTAATTGGATCGTTAACTTTGATGTGTCCGCGGAAAAACTTCGGAAGGTTTCGAAGTTGGCAGTCCTTGTTTGCCGTAAGGCAGTCAGGCATTCATAATGCCTGGCGGGAATCAGCTTTGGTAGACGTTACCAGCAAAGTCAGCAGAGAGCTCTGCTGATTCTGGCAAAATCAATACAATGGCATGTGAAACTAGGTGGTGCTGAGACGCAGAGAGCAATCTTGTTGTCCCAGCTTGCTCGTTGGCAAGCCGCTATCTGATAAGCGGCAAAACTCCGGTTTAAATTTTTGAGAAAGTCCTGATGAAAGCTGCGATTCTCGCTTTTATGTGCGCCTACATGTTGCAATGAAATTATCTTGACGCCTTGATGACTGCTTGAAAATATCAGCTTTGAGGCCGTCCGCATAACCAAATCCACCCCTAGCCATCCCAAGCGAAGCCAGCATTTGTACCTCTCAAGGTGTATCATATACACGAACCTCTAGTATACTTGCCGCGTCCACCCCAACTGCGCCTGCTGCGCAATAGAACGAAGCAGCTGAGATCGTCTTCTTGAAAACCATCTTACTGCCTTTGGGATATTGGCCCCTGCCCTACCACGACGACCAAGGAGGCTCTTCTCATTACCATCACCTGGTTCCTATTCCTTCCCTACCGCTACCTCTACTGGGCTCGGCATCATCTCTCAACGAACACATAAACCCAGTCAAAATGGAGCGGCTCGTCGAAAACGTCGACGGTGCTCTCAGCATACAGAACCTCCAGCCCCCGGTCAAAAGGAAACCAACTGCAATACTAACCCGAGAAGAGAAGGAGAAGCAGCAACAAATAGCAGAAGCAAGGAAGAAGTATGGGCGCGGCAGGCCAGTTCGACTGAATCAAATCAAAGACAAGAAACTCAAGTCTCGCCTCCGCCGTATTGAGTCCAAATACCAAGATGCCATCCTGGGAGCAAAGGATGCCGAGATATTGCTCGAGAACCAGGAGGGCTTCCTGCAACCTGAATCAGAACTCGAGCGGACCTACAAAGTGCGGCAGGACGACATCACAGAAGCCGTCGGTGTCCAGCAAGCCAATAAATCTTTCGACTTGAAACTCGACTTTGGTCCATACACTGCAAACTACACCAGAAATGGCAAGCAACTGTTACTGGCAGGTCAAAAAGGTCATATCGCAACTTGCGACTGGCGAAGTGGAAAGCCAGGCTGTGAGCTGAACCTCAACGAGACGGTCAGAGACGCGAAGTGGCTACACAATGATCAGTACTTCGCTGTCGCGCAGAAGAAGTACACTTACATCTACGATGCTGCAGGGGTTGAGATACATGTGCTGCGGAAGTACGTTGAAACCACTCATCTCGAATTTCTGCCCTACCACTTTCTGCTGGCAGGCGTCGAGAACAGTGGCTTCCTTAGATACACCGACACATCGACTGGTCAAATCGTTGCTGAACATCCAACACGGAAAGGAACCCCCACGGCCCTGACCCAAAATCCATACAATGCTATTCTGCATGTAGGCCACCAGAACGGCACAGTGTCCCTCTGGTCGCCCAACAGCACTGAGGCTCTCGTCAAGATACAAGCCAATGCTGGTGCCGTCCGCTCCATCGCCGTTGACAGGTCAGGCCATTACATGCTCACTGGCGGTCAGGATTCGAGGCTCAAGCTCTGGGACATTCGAGCACTGAAAGAAGTTCACAATTACAGCACTCGGCAGCCCGCCACAAATATTTCGATATCGGACCGTGGTTTGGCTGCCATAATCACGGGTACATCAGTCACGATCTGGAAAGACCTGTTCAGTGCCGGCAGCTCTGGTGAGCCTGGCAAAGTTCAATCTCCCTATTTGAGCTACCACTCTCCGCTTGGCGTTCAAACGAAACCTCATACAGTGTCTTTCTGCCCATTCGACGACATTCTTGGAGTCTCTCACCCATCCGGCTTCACGTCTCTCATCGTTCCTGGCGCTGGCGAGCCCAATTACGATGCTCTCGAAGTGAACCCCTACGAAACACGTGTCCAGCGCCGCGAAGCCGAAGTCAAGGCTCTCCTTACAAAGCTGCAACCGGAGACTATTGCTCTCGATCCGAACTTCATTGGTACACTTGACATCAGATCCGCGGAAGAGAGGGCGAGAGAAAAAGACCTAGATGCGCCAAGTAGAGAGGAGGAGAAGATGGCCAAGCTCAAAGAGAGGAATAGAGGACGAGGCAAGAACAGTGCTCTGAGGCGTCACTTGAGAAAGAAGGGTGGGAAGAACATCATTGACGAGAAGCGGGTGCGCATGGAACAGATGCGGCATGAAAAGGCTGAGCGTGAAAAGGAGAGGATAACAGGCGAAAAGATGGAGCTGGGTCCAGCATTGTCAAGATTTGTGGGTGGTTCGAGGAAGTGATCAGACCAACGACGGTCCTGCAGTAGAAAGCGTCTGACAATGCAATTTGATGGGCATGGAACTTCTGAAAACATGTCTCCCAATTTCATCGTGTTGTGATGTGCCTTCTTCATCGCCCTGCTGTGCTACCGTGTCGGCTTCAAATTCCGTGCCACTGGAGGAAGTCATGCCATGATTCTACTTGGATACACATCTTGTCAGCGGACATATCTGCGCAATTTACGAACGGTGTCTCATCCTGATTGATCTTCTTCCTCTTGTGCTTCAGCCTTCAACGTGGAGCCTGGCAGGCTGGAGTCGGCAGAATGCTTCATGCACAAGCACGCCTTCCCCTTGGCTTGCGTATGGGGCTTGGTTCAGCGCCGCCACGAGCTGATGAGCTGCGAGAAACGAAACGACAGCGGCTGTGACGCTGGTTGAAGATTGGTTGCTGCTGAAAGCGGTACTTGCTGCATTGCCGTCCATGGAGCGTATCGTAGGCTGCAATGGCGAAATGAGATGAATTGTTCCGACGAATTAATCATCATCCCCTCCACACTTTCGTCTCTAACTTCTCAATGTCCCTTTTCACTTCCCGTATCTCCCTCTCCACCTCAGCATATCGCTCTCCAAGCGCCCGAAAAACATCCTCGCCGGTGCCTGCCCCTCGATCTCTTCGCCCACTGCTGCCACTGCTGATGCGTCCGGCCGCCTGGATACCCTCAGACTCGTACTCATTTAGTAACTCCTGTAACTCTCGCTCCTGTTTCTGTAGCTTCAGTTCCTCCACTGCCAGTGCGTCACTCTCCTCTTCGAGTCGGTCCATGAGTGGTTGGTTGGAGTACAATGCCCTTTCACGCTCAAGACGGAGGATCCGGGCTTTGAGTTCTATACCACGGCTCACGGTGCTGAGGTAGTTCGCGCGGGAGGTTGTGTGGCGACTGTGGGTTCCATGGGTTGTGAGCTCGAGATGTCGAATTGCGGCGTGGATGTTGCTGTGATGTTGGGTGAGGAGGCCGTCCAAGGATGCACTCGTGTTTGCGAAGGCGGATGGGAGGCTGCTGTTTTGGATTGCGATTGTGTTGGCTTGTAGGGCAGAGAGGCTAGCTAGTAGCGAAGATTCAGAGTTGCGCGGGCGGGAGCGCGGTTGTGGAGGGCCGGAGGCTTCAGTCAACCGGGAAAGGGAATTGGTGATGGCTGCTAGGGATGACTCGGTGTTGACAAGGTGAGATGACAGGGTTCTGGAGATTTGAGGGAGGTGTTGCTGGAATGTGACGACTTCAGACTCCATTAGCTCGTCAGCGTCTGGTGGGAGTTCTCGGTTCGTGCTGGGATCTAGTAACGTGGACGCGTATGAGGCGACGTTGTAAACCAATTCTCTGAGCTCCGGTGGGAGATTTAATGCATTTCTTTGTTGTCGTCCTTCGGCGTGTGAGTTGATGCGACCTGGTGGTCGTGGCAGCCGACTTTCTGCCGCACCATCAACTCCCTTCAGGGCGACCTCTTCGAGTGCTCGTAGCAGGATTTCATCTCTAGCTACGGAGCATCGGGCCTCATTGAGGCTTTCTGTGACAGCATCATGCGGCTTAGTTTTGGTCAACGTTGAGCCATCGTGTGAGAGAATATGCTCTGTCAAGTGCTCGTATAGATTCGCAAAGTAGGGATTTGCCTCAAGCACAGCTGTGGGCTGAGGAAGGAGCATGGCTTAAAGGACAAAGCGTTGACACTGTCCACTCAATCGCGATGTGCGGTGTTCTTATTCCTATCGTTGTCTGAGAGCGAATATTTGCGACATTGATTTTGAAAGGGCTCCAACGAACGGACTCTTGATGATCTGCGGTGGATGCAAAAAGGGAAGTGTGCGATCTCACCGAATTTCTGGAAGGGCAATCGAGCGTGCCCTCTGGATACAGACCATGAATTCGACATCCGCGTAGACGTAGCTGTGTGAGAAATGACGAACGTTTTTACAGAGTAGGACAATCCAAAATAACGAGCCTAAAGAGTCGCGGAGTTGGAATAAATTTGACGTTTTTACATCTGTACACACACACTAGCCGTCACCATTCAGGAGTAAGAGGAAACGATGACTCTGAGGAGGGAGTTTAGAGGCCCAACAGGATAAGAGGATCTGCTAAAGCGTATCGTGTCATCATATTGAGTACAGTCTTGTACACATCCAGGGTATCTATCATCCAACGCCCAAACGAACACCAAACCTACCCCAACTACAATACAAGTAACTTTTTCTACCACCATCTGGATTTCCTTGCGCCGTTGGTACCAGAGTATGCCGACTCCTCTTCTTCAAAGAGTTCTCTTTCCATTACGCTTTGTGCCCTAAACGCTCTCACAAACCTCCACGCCTCAAGATCTGCCAGGTTCCATTTCTCAGCGACGTCTCGCATCAGCCGAAGATGTTTGTCTTTGCTATTGATGGTTTCTCTCGCCTTCTTCAGTAGCTGGGCTTCAATCTTTTGCTGATTTTCAGTGGGATCAGGGGGATCATAGGAACCCTTTTTGTCGGCCGGAATGCCCTGTTGACCTTTCTGCCAGCGCTCTGGCAGCGGCACTGGATTCATAGACTCGCCATGAGACACCGTGGTTCTTGAAACCGGGAAGCCAAAGTGCCAGTCTATCTCCTCTAGCCAATGTTCCGGAAACGGCCGTTTGTGTACCGGCCGCTCCTGGACGTCGTTGCTGGGAACCTTGTCGGCTGTGATGTCGACTTCAATATTAGGTGGGAAATGCTCAACTGTGAACCAAAGAGACCGGGTCCTGGAAAATTCGGATGCGACTGCGTCTTTCAACGCCACCACCCGACTCGGACCGCCTCGGCCGTCACCAAGAACGTCACGAGTCACACTGTGGATCCAGCGATCTCGGTCGGTGTGGCGGCGAATGTGTTCAACTGTGATGTCGCTGGTCTGATTGTTGAGGGTGATCATTGTATATGGATGCGGAACCGTTGCAATTGTGTAGAGACTGGATACGTTCCTGAAGGACTCAGGTTGAGTGATGTGCATCTTCGAGCCAACACACGGGGAGCATTTCGGTTTGTTGGGTGGGCATGAGGAGGGCAGCAGGGTCTCGGGGCATTCAGCGAGGAGCTCGGCAAGGTGGAGAGAGGGTTCCACGAGAGCGGTCGTGTGTGCAGGCAGCGGCTTGAGCACTTCAATGCCGCTGCTGAAGGTGTTTTGCCAGACAATGTGGAGATGGGAGATCATGAGTTTGTTGAGTTCGCGGCGGCCGTTGATGGGATCTTTGAGTATTGCGTCGGCAACGGCAGAATAGCGTTTCTGAAGAGTTTCCGAGTCATAGTAGGCAATCGATGTTGGCTGCTCAACGCGGAAGAGACTGCTTTTGAGTGCATCCATTATGGACTTGAAAGAGCTCAGTCTGGCATCTTTCAAAGCATCCTGGATGGCTGAATTCACTTGCGCCTTTTCGCCTGCGAATAAGCCGCTTCCAAGGCCGTCGAATCTGGTCAGCTGTGCAAACTGGGCCCTTCTCAGATGTGCCAGGAGCGCATCATCATATGCACCCATTGGCAAGCAATAGATGTCGGCCAGCATCCCAGTACCCATATGACTCCAGGCGAGCCATCTCGAGAACTCAAACTCGAGAGCTTTTGGCATGCCTTTTGGTTTCAGCTCCGAGTAAAGAGGGTTTGCCATGGCATCAGCCTGTGTCAGGACGACCGGTCGAAACCCTTTGGCCCACCATGCCCTCCGCCATGTGAGTATCAACTCCTTGTCGACCTGCTGCGTCTCCTTGTCTCTCTTCACTGTTGTGTCGTAGTATGTGTAAATGTATGGGCGTTCTGGTAGTGGTGGAAGAAGAGCCCGGTCCTCATCAAGCGTCACTGAGGAGGAGAAGGGATTGAGCCATCGCCAGTCTGAGTACCACGATGCCTCTCCGCTTGTGCTGTTCTTTTGCTCCGGTGGCTTATGTGCCGAATTATGCCAGTGAAATCTCGAGGGAACGCTGAGGTCGAGTGAAGGTATTGAGGGTAACTTGGTCGGTGTTACAGCGCTGGCTGCATCTGACGCGATCTCTCTGGTCGAAGATGAAAGAATGAAAAGCGTTGCAAGGGCGGCGGCGGCGACGATAACGAGTGTTCGAAAGCTGCTTGGGGGCATGGCCAAAGGGCAAATACAAACAAGTGTAGTACAACGAAAGGAGCAAGTGCTCGAGCCAACACTTCAACGCATTAGAATCATAAAAACTGTGTATGGTTGTGAAGGGATGGACATAGTTTCCTTTTCTGCTGAGCCCATGGGAACGCGCAGCCCAACCCTGGGCTACATCGAAGTGCTCTGGCCTGCCAGCTTTATTCTCGATCCACTTTCGGGGAGGGAAAAATGGCACGCCTTTGGCACACCACGAATACACCAATCAACACTTGCGATTTCGGAGTGTCCAAAATTTTGTTTCGGGGTTGGAGAATTTACTGGGCCGACGACGCCATAGTCTATGGGAGTCATACGAGCTCGAAAGCTCATGCTTTACGACCTCCAACTAGTTCGTGCCCCAGGTTTGCTCCCTCTCCTTGATGCTCACCCAGCATGGCGACCTCTAATGTGGATTGGTGGGCAAAGAAGCTCACCAGTCCTACAGTCACTCCGTTGACGAGAGACTATCCTGAAACCTCCCAGGAGAATGTCCCCAAACGTCCTATTGAAGCTCTTGAGACCTTGAGCGCGCAGTCTTCTGGCCTTTCAAAGCTTTGTCAAGACCGTGATGCGGGGATTGTGCTCCTGACTACCGTCATCGTCCTGGTGGGACGGCTGACTGGGGATGAGGACGTATCAGTGGGCACGAATATTGGCACTGATGGTGCGGCAACCGTCATCAGACTCTCTTTGACTGCATCAGAAACGTTCCAAAGTCTGCTCGAGAGAGTCAAATCTGCCGTCAGTGAAGCCAAGGACCGGCCCGTTGACCTTGATGAAGTTCGAGCGAAGATCAATACACCTGTTTTGTTCCGATTTGCGGCTTACAATTCGTCAGCCTTGGGCTCTTCGGCTTACGAGACTATTGACAATGTTGATTTCTTGCTAGACTACAAGTGCTCGAGCGACGGTTCCCTTCAGCTGACAGCACGATACAACCAACGTCTGTTTTCCAGTACCAGGATATCGGGCATCCTGTCCCAGATTGTTCAGTTCATCGAAAACGCTGCCCAGGACCCTATGGCGCCCGTTGGCGGCATCGAGCTCATCACCGCTCAGCAGAAGGAATTGCTACCAAACCCGACCACAGATCTGGAATGGTCATCCTTCCGAGGCGCCATTCATGATATTTTCTCTGCCAATGCTGAGAGGCACCCAGACCGCCTCTGTGTAGTGGAAACCGAAAACGAGGACGGGCCCGAGCGCAAGTTCACCTACCAGCAAATACACGAAGCTTCCAACGTTCTAGCACATCACCTTGTCGATTCCGGGTTGGAACGAGGAGATGTGGTGATGATATATTCTTATCGTGGTGTTGACCTGGTGGTGGCGGTGATGGGAACCCTCAAAGCAGGCGGAACATTCTCCGTGCTTGACCCAGCCTACCCCCCGGATCGACAGAACATTTATCTCGAGGTATCAAAGCCGCGGGCACTCGTCATCATCGACAAGGCTACGCAAGAAGCCGGTGCTCTGGACGACAAAGTGCGTGCTTTCATCAAGGACAACCTCGACCTAAAGACGGAAGTCCCAGCCCTGAGATTGCATGATGACGGCTCGGTGACTGGAGGAGCCACAGACGGCAAGGAAATCTTCGACACTGTCTTGGCGCGAAAGATCAAGAGCCCAGGTGTTGTGGTAGGACCCGACTCAACGCCTACGCTGTCTTTCACATCTGGCTCAGAAGGCAAGCCAAAGGGCGTATGTGGAAGACACTACTCTCTCGCGTTCTATTTTGACTGGATGGCTAAGACATTCAACCTCTCGGAAAATGACAAATTCACCATGCTGAGCGGTATTGCTCATGACCCGATTCAGCGCGACATGTTCACACCACTCTTCCTGGGCGCACAGCTTCTTGTACCCTCCAAAAATGACATCCAAAATGAACGATTAGCAGAGTGGATGAAGGATCATGGAGCTACAGTGACACACTTGACCCCTGCTATGGGTCAAATTCTGGTCGGCGGAGCTACGGCTACGTTCGACAAGTTGCATCATGCGTTCTTCGTTGGAGACATTTTGATCAAGCGTGACTGCCGTTCGCTACAAAACCTAGCACCAAACGTGGCGATTGTCAATATGTACGGAACGACAGAGACTCAGCGAGCGGTCAGCTACTATGAAATCCCAAGTCGAAATGCCCGAGAGGGCTATCTTGATGGTATGAAAGACGTCATCCCCGCAGGTCGAGGCATGTACAACGTGCAGCTTTTGGTTGTAAACAGATTCGACCGCACAAAGACATGTGCTATCGGCGAGATAGGAGAAATATACGTGAGAGCCAGTGGCCTCGCCGAGGGCTATTTGGGTAACCCTGAGCTGAGCAAAACCAAGTTCGTCGACAACTGGTTTCCGGGCCACGCATCAGGCCTTGAAAGCGATCGGAGGCGATTTGAAGGCATCAAAGATCAGCCATGGGCACAATTCTACCGAGGTCCACGCGATCGCCTGTACAGAAGTGGGGATCTTGGCAGGTACACCCCTTCTGGAGACGTAGAGTGTTCGGGAAGAGCAGATGATCAGGTCAAGATTCGAGGCTTTAGAATAGAGCTTGGAGAAATCGATACGCATCTTTCACAGCATCCGCTGGTGCGAGAAAATGTCACGCTCGTTCGAAGAGACAAATTCGAGGAACAAACGCTAGTCAGTTATGTCGTCCCTCAGATTGCAGCATGGAAGCAGTTCATGGAAGAGCGTGGACTCAAGGACAAGCAGGACGATGGTTCACTTGGTGGCCGATTCGAACGGTTCCGGCTACTTCAAGCAGCTGTCCAGGAATATTTGAGGTCGAAATTGCCGGTCTATGCAGTCCCAACACTCATCGTTCCGATGCGGGCGATGCCTCTCAACCCTAACGGCAAGATTGACAAACCAAAGCTGCCTTTCCCAGATACGGCTATGCTTTCGGCTTCTCGGCGGCGCAAATCTTCCATCCTTCAGCCATTGACTGATGCAGAGATGCAGCTAGCCTTGGTTTGGGCCAATCTGGTTCCTGGCTTGATAGCAAAGACCATCAAGCCGTCTGAATCTTTCTTTGACCTTGGAGGCGATAGCATGAAAGCACAACAGCTAGCTTATCAGATCAGGAGGAGACTTGGAGTCGACCTGCCGATCAGCGAGTTGTACAAGAAACCGACACTGAAGGATATGGCCGCTACCATCGATCGAAGAAGGGCAGCCGATTCCCTTGATGGAGATGACTTGGCCGATGCTAAGCAAGATGCTCAAATGGATGGTGCCAAGCAAGAGATTGAGTATGGCAGTGATGCCAAAACGCTTGCCAGCGACCTTCCGAAGAGCTTCAAGAGAGGTCAGTGGGACAGTACCGAGAGTCCGACAATCTTCCTTACAGGTGCTACTGGCTTCCTTGGCTGCTTCATTCTTCGAGATTTGCTGGGTCGCAAGGAACCGGAAGTGAAGAAGGTTTACGTCTTGATACGAGCCAGAGACCCGCAGGGCGCTCTCGACAGGCTTAAACGCACCTGCCAAGCGTACGGTGTATGGAGGAATGACTGGAAGAATCGAATCGAATGCATTCCAGGTAGCCTTGGACCGTCCAGATTTGGCGCTACGGAAGAGCAGTGGAAGACATTAGTTGAGTCTGTGGACGTTGTAATCCACAATGGCGCCCAAGTCCACTGGATCAACACCTATGAGATGCTCAAGGGGCCAAACGTTCTTGGCACAGTCGAGGCCTTGAGGCTTTGCGCAGAAGGAAAGCCGAAGCTCTTTTCCTTTGTTTCGTCCACCAGCGTCCTTGACCATGACTACTACGTACTCGAATCCACCAAGCGGATTGCTGCCGGCGAAGAAGGCATATCTGAGGATGATGATTTGATGGGCAGCAGCAAGGGTTTAGCGACTGGATATGGCCAGAGCAAATGGGTTGCGGAATACCTCGCCCGGGAATGCGGCCGGCGCGGTCTCAGGGGTTGTATTATCAGACCTGGCTACGTCCTGGGAGACTCAAAGACGGGCGTTACGAATACAGACGACTTCTTGATCAGGATGCTCAAGGGTTGCGTCCAGCTTGGCACAAGGCCGAATATCAACAACACCGTCAACATGGTCCCAGTGGATCATGTGGCACGCACAGTCGTTGCGTGTGCTTTCCATCCTGCAACAGAGGAGGGAGTTTGCGTGGCTCAAGTGACAGGTCACCCACGACTGCGATTCAATCAATACCTTGCAGCCCTCGAGACATATGGTTACGCTGCCAAAGTCGTCGACTATGTTCCATGGGCGTCTTCCCTCGAAGATTACGTTGCCACGCATTCAGACTTTGCCCTCATGCCGCTTTTCACCTTTGTTGCCAATGACTTACCGTCTAACACTCTTGCGCCAGAACTAGATGACAGCCATGCTGAAGCTTCGCTATACGCAGATGCACAGTGGACGGGTGAAGATGTCAGCGCTGGAAGTGGTGTCACCAAGAACACGATCGGTGTATATCTTGCATATCTAGCCGCCATTGGCTTCCTGCCGCCACCAACCAAGGGCCACGAGGCGAATAGGCACCAACGAATGGCGAGTTCGATGAAGATGCTTCCAAGGATCAATGTCAGCGACGAGCAGAAGAAGGCCCTTGCGAATGTGGGCGGTCGGGGGGCTCTTGCCTAAAAATGCAGATGCTCTGGATACATAGATATCGGGTCGCTCGCGCTGTAGAATAGCAAAGGATTCCACTGGGTAAGATGAAAATTGACTTGGAGCATTTCCTCACTCCAGGACTTCATTCAACATTGGCTCCGGGGGAGGCTGAAAGAGCGGCTCCTTCTATGACGTCAGCCCGCCTTGACAGCCAAAAAACAGGGAACTATCACATGCCATGAGCAGCCAGCCGTGAGATGAATAGGCGTCATACCTAACCTTATGCCAGGGCAGCAGGGAGCTATGGTCGTGACCACATTTTATCACGCGACTGTGGACTCTCATCTCTTTCTGAATCTTCTCAAAGCCGTCAAGCATCCCTTCTACTCTTCGAACTTCCATCTTATCACCCAAAATGTCGTACGCAGACGTCGCAGCCTCTGGACCAAAGCAATCAGTTGATGAAGTGGGTACCATTCTGTCGCTCCATACGATGAGTGCTAATATTAGTTGTAGGCGTGAGCAGGATCGATGTCCCTACTGATACGTTCTAATGATGTCCATATAGCCGCGCTCCGCCGGTCCCCCATCTTCAGCCAGATGACTCTCAAGCAAGTTCTCTCGTCGACGTCGATTCTCCACACGTTCAAAGCGTAAAGTCCGACTTCGAAGACCAAGCAGTGAAAACCGAGACGCAGGCTGAAAGAGTCGCACAAGAAGCAGAGGCCAAGGCACACGCTGAAGCATCCAAAGCCGAGGATCTGAAGAAGAGAGCCGCTGCAGCAACCAAGGAGGCCAAAAAGGAGTTCAAGAAGGATGGGCAGAAATTCAAAGAGAACAGTGACAATCCGGTCTTCATTGGCAATTACATCCTCTGGACCTTGACGGCCGCTGCTGTTGGCTATGGTGCTTATAAGAGGCATTCTGAGGGAAAGCTCGATCTCGAATTCGCCGGAACTCTCGCCCTTGGTCTTGGAGCCTTTGGAGCTGCTGATTACTTTGCCAGCAAGTGCGTTGATGACTTGGATTGAAGCCTGTCCCCAGGATCGTTTGCTAACATATGTGTAGATGGTTGGTTGAGAACAAGTATCCTACGAAATAGGGTGATCAAAGATAATACCCCCTTTTGCCCATAGACCGGTCTACACTCTCATCCGCGAATGTCATTTTTCGGTACGGCGCGGGCATGTAATAGTACTTGATAGCTACTCAGCATTGGAGTTGAAGAATACAAGATACCCCATTCACACAAGACTTGAATTTGCTGTTCGGTATGAAATGTTTCAGTTTATCTCCCATTTTTTGGGATCAGTGTTCTCCATTTCTCAGGGAGACAACGCAGACGACGGAAGCCAATGAATTGCATGTGAGTACTCTTCTCTTTGGTATTCCCAGTCCTATGACTGATTTGACCTATGGAGCACCGGGGAGAATCACTGGTCATTCACCGCCTTCCGGATACACGACCACCATCCTCAATGGAAAGACGCTCATTCTCTCGGGTAACAGAGCCATGGCCGACACAGGCACCACTTTCATGCTCATGAGCGACCAATTCTGCAATGCTCCCCGTAGCTCATTGACGCTGCCAAATGCGATCGTCGCAATGATGGTTGGATCATCCCAGATTGGAACATGGCCAAACTTCCATATGTCAAGGTTGCTGTTGGAGACACAAAGATCATCACTGAGAAAGAGCAATTTGGATAGGCTGACCCCGAAGATGGACCAGGCAAGGTCTTTGACGTTATCCAACCTCAAGGCAGCAACTCATTCGACATTCTCGGCGACACATTCTCGATCTGCTGCTATGCTGTAAGGGTTGTCTTGTGCACGGCGAACCTGACCAAAATTTGCCAGATCTTTGATGTCGTTCAGAAACGATTCGGTGTAGTTCAGACACGTTTCAAAGGTTGACTTACTCATCCTGCATCCTTGTCGGACGAAGGATGCGACCCTGTGAACATCAGATTCAGACCAAATAGCATTGGTAGATGTCCAAAGGGCTGCAAAAGCTTGTGGCATAATGTAGATGGGAAATGCATCCATAATCGATTTGAAGTTTTTCTTGTCCGCCGGTGTCCAACCTCCTTGCCGACATGTAGAGGAAACTTCCATTCGACGAGATAATGTGGAGAGGAAGACTTTCTAAGCACTACAGAGGATCTCACAATAATGCACAGAATCGGCTAAGAATGTGAATGATTCGCACCGTGCGTCAGCAGAAGTACAGTCACAAGATTTTACACACAGGAAGCATGCCTTGAGAAACTCTCTCCTTCACATCTGCCACCTGGCCACTCCGACCTTGATATGGAATTGTGATCTTCGACTCCGAGCCCCCTAACGTGAAGCGCATTGCGGCAAAAATAAATCATAATCTTGAAGCCTCCAATGCTGGCATAGGCAATCGCGCCGTCAAGTCCACGAAGATGGTAAGGACTTTCCCGACTCGACGCACGAGCACAGTCTGACCTTGAGGGAAAACAGAATGTCCTCTACAATTCGGCTCTGAAACAGTCGACTTCCCTGCGAAAAGATCTCGACACATTCTCACAGTCCCCGCAAAACGCGAGCGCAGCGCTCCAAGGCCAAATCTCGACAACGCTACAGAATCTACAACGGACGCTTACAGACTATGAGAACCTCTCACGGAATGAGCTGAACACAGAGAAGAAGGAGAAGGCTGCGGAGCGGCTGAAGAATTTCCGGTCCGATCTGGCGAGCTATCGAGCACAATTCGATGAATTGAAGAAGGAGCGCGAGACGGCTATACATGTTGACAACCGGAATGAATTGCTGGGACACAGAAGACCGTACGCAGCGAATGGCACCGGCACGCCTGGTGGTGGAGGGGTGACACCTGAGAATCCCTATGCCCATGCATCATCCTCTTCCCAGAGTGTTTTCGCGCCGCCCCACAGGAATACCGCAGACGGACTGAGTTTTGGATCGGGACAAGAAAACTACACACGAGAGGAGCATGCGCTGAGGGAACAGAATTTCTTCGCGACAGCCAATTCGCAGATTGACGAGTTTTTGGACCGGGGACGGGCCGTATTGGGAGATTTAGGACAGCAGAGGGAGATGTTGAAGGGGACCCAGAGAAAGCTGTATTCGGTTGCGAATACCTTGGGGGTTTCGGGCGATACCATCAGGATGGTTGAACGGAGGGCTAAACAAGATAAATGGATATTTTGGGGCGGCGTGCTGGCCTTTTTTGCATTTTGTTTTCTGGTCATTTACTTTTTGAAGGGGTGAGCAAGGGTCTAGGAGAGAAACATGCAGCAATTGCACGCCCCATGCGTGGGAAAGAAAAAGATACCACTTGGTCGGACAAGAGTCTGCTGAGTGGAGAGTGGGAACGAATAGGACGAGTAACTGGTTGAGGCTTCCGCCTCCCCGAGATGCCCGCTGTACCGGTACATGTATGATTCTGGGAAAGCACCCGAGACAGGCATGTTTTGCCAGCATATCCCGCATGTTCCACAGCGTTGAATGGCTGAAGTGTACATTTGCATGGGTGTTCCGGAGGTTATCCTGAAAGAGCAGCCTTCGTAGAAGAGTCGGTGCGAAGCGAGGCGCGTTTTGAGATTTGATAAAAGGATCAACAACTCGAGTCAGTCCGCACCACTCATCCATAAACCCCAATGGCCCCGTCTGGGACATCATCCGGAACGGATAATTGGGTGATTCCTGCAGAGTCAGTATCAGAGAGTCAGACGGGTGCGCTAAGAAGCAATTGGGTTGGCCCTCCAGCAGCGAACGGCAGATTCGACGTCGACTCTGGCGACCCGGAACGAGCTTCAAGACTGGCTAGCCCACCAAGTCCCCAGAAACTGAATGGGCACTCAGGATTTGGAACCCCACAGTCCTAGCTTCGCCGACGATTTAGGACTAAGCGAGTAGCACAATTTCGTCCCGGACAGGAACCTCGGATGTTTTACCTGCAGACCAACCGTGCCGTCAATTGCCACAAGAGCCAGCCATGGAAACAAAAAGCCAAATACTTGAGCTGCTCAGCTCGTCTTCCAAATCGTTGGCCAACATCACCGAAGCCATAGCACCAAGGCCCTCTCACGAAGAGCACCACTTAAGCTGTCAACCTGATCACCACCATCATGGTACTCTCCGAAGCTTGGCCGACAATACCTACGGGTAACAAAGATCACACTGAAGCTGCAGTGGTTATCATCGGAGGTGGTATAAGTGGCATGTGCACAGCCATCGATCTGATAGAGCGAAACAACTGCAGAAACTTTGTGATTCTGGAGAAGAGCGGCGGTGTTGGAGGCACGTGGCGCGACAACAAGTATCCCGGCTGCTGCTGTGACGGTGTGTGGTGCTCCTCTTTCCTTTGGCACATTCATTCTAATGTGGTCCAGTATGGTCGCACCTGTACAGCTATTCTTTCGAACCAAACCCTGACTGGACAAGAGAATACCCGGGGCAAGAGGAAATACTGGTAGGAGCACCGTCCGAAGTATCATTCAAGCCCCCCCAGACTGACTGGACCTCAGAAATATCTCATAGGAGTCGCCCAGAAATACCAGCTCTACCAATATGTGCGCTTCAACAGCACTGTCGAGTCCGCGAAGTGGGATGATGCGACCAAGAAGTGGCACACTAACGTCAAGCTGGGCGGCGGCAAAGATTCAGAATTTGGCTCCGAGTACACCATAAAGTCGGACTTCCTCGTCAGCGCCGTCGGCCAGCTGAATCAGCCCAAGCTCCCCAACATTGAAGGCCTCAACACATTCAAGGGCAAGTTGATGCACAGCGCTCGATGGGACTGGAGCTACGATCTGCGAGGCAAGAGAGTCGCAATCATTGGCAATGGGGCTACTGCCGCACAGATCATACCCGAGATCGCCAAAGACGTGGCGCATCTGACGGTACATCAAAGGACACCCAACTGGGTCATCCCACGCCTCGACGTACCGATCCCAGAGTGGAAGCGAACGTTGTACAGATACGTACCCTACACCCGACAGAGAAAGAGAGCCGACATGATGGACTATCGAGAAGCTTTCTTCGATGCCATCTATGACGGCGAGCATCCGATGGCAAAGGGTTTGGAGATGCAGGCGAAAAATCACATGTATACTCAGCTGCCTGAGCGACCTGAGCTGTGGGAGAAGCTGCTACCCAAGTACAAGATTGGATGCAAGCGGGTGATCATTTCAGACGACTACCTGCCTGTCTTCTTGAGGGACAATGTCAAGCTGGAGACGGGCCACATGGATAGGATCACGGACAAGGGTATCGTGACTGATGGCCAAGAAGCAGAGTACGACATGATCATCTGTGCGACTGGCTTCAAGACCGTCGAGTTCATGCATCCCATTGAGATCACTGGTTCTGCAGGGCGAACGCTCGAAAGCGTCTGGAAGGAAGGTGGCGAGGCACTCTATGGCATCACAGTGGAATCCTTGCCAAATTTCGGCATGCTTTACGGACCAAACACCAACCTAGGGCACAACAGTATTATCCTCATGATCGAAGCGCAGAGCCGGTACATCAACGGACTGATCAAAGAGGTGCTCGACGCGCGAAAGGCTGGCGGACAAATGACGATCCTGCCAAAGGCATCGAGAGTGAAGCAGTATAACGAGGACATCCAGAAGGAGCTGCAGGCGAGCTCCTTCGGTGACCCGAGGTGTGTCAGTTGGTACAAGAGAGAGGATAACGGGAAGATCACTCAAAACTGGTCGAGGACTGTGATCGAGTATCAAAAGGTGAGTCGTCCCATCCATGGCCTTCTCTCTGCTGCTAACATGCTGCTAGATCCTCAGCAAAGTTGACTGGAATGACTTCGACGTCTCAGGCAAGGGAGCTGAGCGTTTGCAGAGCGAAGGAGTCGCCACGAAGATAGGACGAGTCGTCGAGGAATCTCTGATCAGCTATCAGACCATGGGCATGACGGCATTGTCTATTGCAGCCGTCGGAGTTACTATGGCGCTGAGGAACGGGGCCAGCTTGAGACTACGATAATGGTTGCCGGTATGTTATGAGTCACGAACACATAGAATCTAGGGATAAGCAGGGTAGGGGGTCATCGTCGTCTTGGGAGGACACGGCCCGATACCCTGTCGTCAGCCGCGGTCCTGATTGCTAGTGTCTGGTTTATGTGATTTCTTGAAGCTCGGTCGTGAAGAAGGTGTGCTTCCCTGGCTGTGTGCTAAGCACTGCATGTACATCTGTCGAAGCTGTCTATCCTTGACTCCCAAAAATGTGATGCTGTACATGAGGAGGTACAAGTTCAAGCAATATGAGCTTCCGAGCGGGTAGCGGAGACTGGAAGCTCGGGCTTGCCTTGTCGGTTGCGAGTGTGGTTCCGGAGACGGCGCTCCTAATTGGGTCTAGGCCTGTTCCTTGCAGACGTATGAGCGACGCCGGAGCTTGATTTTCTTCACCCCACTGATATCGGCTGGCTCGAAACATTTCACCGTCCTCGGTTTTTGTCCTTGACAACCAACTGTCCTAACAGGCCATTTTATGAGTCAATGGCATGATATAGAAGGGGGACAATCCTGCTGAATACGCATTCAACTTATCCATCAGAAACGCTCCATCGAACAAACCCGAGACATTCTTTCCCTCACCACTTGATCGACACTTTCACTATGGACGGACTCAAGGCAGCTTTCGCCAAAGCGAAAGAGGAGAAGAGAGCCGCTCTTGTTGGCTACTTCACCAGTGGGTATCCAACGGCAGAGGAGACAGCAGACATCATGCTGGGTATGCAAGCTGGTGGGGTTGGTAAGTCGAGGAGTCCCCCAAATGCAGAGAGCACACACGCTGATACTTCGCTCCAGATGTCATAGAGCTCGGCCTACCCTTTACCGATCCTATTGCAGATGGGCCTACGATCCAGAAGTCGAACAATGTCGCTCTCGCCAACGGTGTCACTGTCAAGTCCTCCTTACAATATGTACGGGACGCTCGAAACCGAGGCCTGCAAGTTCCCGTCTTATTCATGGGATACTACAACCCTCTCCTACGGTACGGCGAAGACAAGATGCTGAAAGATTGCCGAGAGGCGGGCGTAAATGGCTTCATCATGGTGGATCTGCCACCTGAGGAGGCAGTCCGGTTTCGAAACAACTGCAAGGCCCACGGACTGTCATACGTGCCCCTGATTGCCCCGGCTACGTCAGAAAAGCGTATGAAGCTACTCTGTGGCATCGCCGATTCATTTATCTATGTGGTCTCCAGAATGGGCGTTACAGGCGCTACAGGAACACTGAACACAAAACTCCCGGAATTGCTTGCCAAGGTACACCAGTACTCGGGCGGCATTCCGGCGGCCGTGGGATTTGGTGTTAGTACGAGAGAACATTTCCTGAGCGTTCAGAACATTGCCGAGGGCGTGGTCATAGGAAGTCAGATCGTTATTGAACTGGGCAAGGCGGGGAAGGGCGAGCGAGCGCAGGCTGTTGAAGATTACTGTGCGCAAATCACCGGCAGACGACCAGGACATGTTAACAACACCAATGGCCTTACTCGCGAGGTCGGCATTGTTGAGACTATCAATGCTGCAAAAGAGCCAAATGCCAACACGACGAACGGTCTTAATGGGAACCAGGTTCAGGTCGACAGCGTCATAACGGACGCGGACAGACCGGATGAGCCAGGTCTAGCAGATCAGTTGGATGCGCTGAACTCCTCCGCCAGTGGTACGGCAGCAGTCCCACACGCAATTCCAGCTCGCTTCGGTCAGTTCGGTGGTCAGTATGTGCCAGAGTCCCTCATGGACTGTCTCGCCCAACTTGAAGAGGGCTTTCAACAGGCGAAAGATGATCCCAAATTCTGGGAAGAGTTCAGATCTTACTATCCATACATGGGTCGAGAATCGAGCTGTCACCTTGCTGAACGATTGACGGAGAGAGCAGGAGGAGCCAACATCTACCTCAAAAGAGAGGATTTGAATCACACTGGCAGTCACAAGATCAACAACGCTCTCGGCCAGATCCTGATCGCGAAACGGCTGGGCAAGACCAAGATCATTGCAGAGACTGGTGCAGGTCAGCATGGCGTGGCCACCGCTACGGTTTGTGCCAAATTCGGCATGGAGTGTACCATCTACATGGGAGCTGAGGACGTTCGAAGACAAGCACTCAATGTCTTCCGCATCAAATTGCTGGGAGCAAAGGTTGTCGCCGTCGAGGCAGGCAGTCGAACCCTTCGAGATGCTGTCAATGAGGCCTTGAGGGCTTGGGTCGTCGAGCTCGACACCACTCACTACATTATTGGCAGCGCTATTGGGCCTCATCCATTCCCGACCATCGTACGAACATTCCAATCTGTCATCGGCCAAGAGACCAAGAAGCAGATGCAAGAACTCACCGGCCGACTCCCTGACGCCGTGGTTGCTTGCGTTGGCGGCGGTAGCAATGCTGTCGGTATGTTCTACCCATTCAGCATGGATAAGTCTGTGAGACTAGTTGGTGTTGAAGCTGGTGGTGACGGCATTGAAACCGGTCGTCACTCCGCCACTTTGAGCGGCGGCAGCGTTGGTGTGCTCCACGGTGTTCGAACGTATGTACTACAAAACGAGCATGGTCAGATCAATGACACCCACTCGGTTTCTGCCGGTCTCGACTATCCCGGTGTTGGACCTGAACTATCGGGTTGGAAGGATACCGAGCGTGCTACCTTCATTAGTGCTACAGATGCTGAGGCCTTTATTGGTTTCCGCACCTTGAGTGAGACCGAAGGCATCATCCCAGCACTTGAATCAGCACATGCCATTTGGGGAGCGATGGAACTAGCGAAGACAATGAAGAAGGATGAAAATATTGTCATTTGTCTATCCGGACGCGGTGATAAGGATGTTCAGTCAGTTGCGGACGAACTGCCACGCCTGGGACCGTCCATCGGATGGGATTTGCGATTTTAGGAGAGATGCATCACGATGCGCAAGGAGATCTCGTCCCACCTACGAAACGAACAAGTGGTTGTGAACACCCAGGAGCTAGCTGTCCGCGGGAACGACGAACTGTGGGCTGTGGTCGAATATCAGAAATGTTTGGCTGATTATGGATCAGAAATCTCTATTGAGGATGCTCTGCAACCGCGAGAATACACACAGCTTACACTCATGAGCGATGGCGAGAAGTGTGGGAGGGCCTCCAATCCAAAAATCGAGATGTAGTTGAAGCCAAAAAAGGATAGCCTCCATCCATGCCAGGAAAATGGTATTCTCGGGACGAAACGCAACTCCGGAGAGCACCAAGGAGCGAGCGAAATCGGAAGTTCAGCTTGCGGATTCTGGTTCAGAATAGGCTTTCTACGGATGTATCAAATCTTCATATTCCGATACGCTGACCGTATGTCGCTGTCAGAGAAGATATGCATGAATGGGCATCTGATTTGGAGAGGCCCGCCCTGAAGATTTTGATGAGTATATTCAGTTTGCTTGGGAGGGCGCTGTAGATGACGAATACTACGAAGTTGATGACAACTTTAATGAATGCTTCCTCTTCGCTCCATCTCCTACGAAGGAAGACGACGAACTCAAACGCAGTCTTTGCCAATGCACTGGAGATGGGTTACACTCAAGACGAAGCCCACAAAATATTCGACAAACACCTGGCTGCCCCCAGACAACTGTAGCTACAGCGCGGAAAAAGGTTCATTTGCTACAGATGAGAAACCAAGCCGACGGCTCCTTGGAGTCCCTGGACTCCACCTGACCAGGCAGCTTGAGGACACTTCTTAACAGGCAGCATGGTCCAAGGCACGACGGGCGGCTGATCAACGGCAAGTTCAGCAGTTACAGCTTGACTTGCAGGATGAGGCTGTGGAAACCCACCAAGGCATGCCAGGAAGATGTCCAAGAGGGAGAAGCAGTGGTCGACATGAATGTTCAGCAGGTATCGAAGAAGCAACTCAACATGGCCATGAGCACATACTGGAAAGAAATGGGAAGTGCTGGCCTCGGCCAATGGGTATTTGCAGTGTAGCGCGAAGCAATTGGATTCAATCCTCAGTCAAGCACCGACTCTTTGCCCTTGTCAGCTTACTTGATGATCTCAGTCTCTCATCATGATAACTCTGCAACTGCGTGTTCAAGTACCAAGTGTCAGCGTTGGTGCTGCCCTTTGTATTGCAGTGCTTTCTTCTGACTCCAGGCAATACTCGACTTAGGAGTCTTGACATCACTCAAGAGATCCGGCGTCAGCGTCGGCTGCTCACTTTGCCTTCCTTAGAGTGACCCTCGTGCATCTATCAATGCTTCGTACCTCATGGATTTTGGCATCCCTAAAGTTGCCCCTCCACCTTTCTCAGTTTGATCGCACTTCATGCTTCCATATGTATCACGTATAACCGGACGTGGCCGATCGTCGGTTTATTGTTTCACGCAACAGCTCCCTCGGGCTTCTCGTATTTTGCCACAAAATACTTCTCGCTATTCCTCGACAGCCAAACGGTAAACTTTGATAGTTCCTCCTTAAGCCGTGCGACAGATGCAGCATCCATGTTCGTTTGCGCCGTAAGCTCAGGCATGTTCACTGTCATATCATTAGCACTGCGCCACCACCGCTATACGTTCTCCTAATTGATAGACATACCCAGCAACCTTGCCAAATGCTCTCCTCCATAGCAATCACCGACTCCTTTCCCTTCCCACTCCGGAAACCGTCCACTTTCCCACCACTTCCTCACCTCTGCCAGCTGCGCCCGTTCAAATCGGTACAACAGGATCTTGCCCAAACTCTTCTCAAAATACACCTTCATTCCCATGCAGAATTCTTCGAGGATATCCGCCTCCACAGATCCCAGTCGCCGATGTTGCTTCTCCTCGTTGAAGTAGGAGTCGATGATGAAGTTTGCGGGGGCTTTGGACGGGAGAGGGACTAGGAGTCCGGATTTTGTGACGTTTTCCCAGTCGTCTACTAGGAGGTTTTTGAGGTGGTCGGGAAGGGGAAGACGGATGGACGGGCGGGTTGTAAAGGTTTCTTCCTGTTGCAAGGCAAGACAGTTAGTAGGAGAATCATCAGCCTCTAGTTCTAGGATAAGTACTGTTGCGGGTGCAGGTATGAATATGGCTTTCGAGATGGACCCAAGGATGAAGGCTAGTCGGAATAGGCACTGTTTCTTTGACCTCGATCTAAAAGCCAGGCGCATGGTGCGGTGGGTAGTGTTAATGCAACTAGTTTGTATAGTCTGCGCTACCCAGCGAAAGCTTGATGAAGTGGTTTCGATGGCCATTTCAGGGCTCGACCTAGGTACGACACCACCGAGGCAAGCGATTTCGTAGGTCATAATTCTCGGATCGTTATAGTGAGATCGAGCCTGCCATCGAGAATATGCTACTGGGGCGACTGATTGAGAACAAGTGGTCGTTCTTCCAGCACCAACAGAGGGAGCGCTTGGTGAAGCCGAATCAAGTTTGAAACCTGGCCTAAATGTATTCTCATCTTTCATTTCAGGTGCGGCTTGTCTAGAGGACCGGGCGTTGGAAGCAGAGACTTTCTCGTAAAGAGGTCCCGAGCGTAGTCACTGGCTTGTGGATGTAGCAGTGACGGCGCTACCAAGCAGACAGTTCTGGGGTAGACCGGTGTTTTGAGCTGATGTAGAAGGCGATGAAGAAGCATCACTGGCGCCATCAACCTGGGAGGGATGACGTCCATCAGGAGCTGAGGAAGTGAGCATTGTTGCTGGAGGTAGCAGGATAGCAGAAGTTCCGCTGGAATAAACACTCTGGATGCCGCCAGCAGGTGCAGAAGACAGTGGCTCTACTCCAGGGGTTTCATCTTTGGTGTGGTTGATTTGTTGGCTGAGGTCTTCAGACTCCTGAGCAGATGATGGTACCTGGTTGGTAGTCTTACCTCCGTTGCTGTTACCAGCAGGCTCGGCTGAGTTGTAGACATTTGAAGATGGCGATCTTATCGTTGGTCCTAGAGTGACACCTGTGGTGTATGGTGGACCAGGCGTTTCGTGTGACGGGATGCATTTGATATGCTTCGCTTTGCACCAATTACAAGCTGCCTTGACTCGCTCACGCTTTGGCTTGCCAGTAGCGGCTGATTTTCGTCTTTTAGTTCTTGAAGACGGTGCATGTGTCCCAAACTTGCCATGCTTCAATGCCGCAGGAATCCTTGACTTGTGACTCTCGGAAGGAGCATCGCTGATTGTGGATGCTCCCTCTGATTGTCCCGACTTGGAACGAGCTTTGCCTGTCTCTTGGCTCCTTCTTGGTGCTTCAGTAAACTGCTCGGTCGGTGGAGCGGACCTCTTTCGACGTTCTGTGCTGACGATGAGGGTAGAAACCCCGTCTGACGTTTCAGGGTTGCGGAGGAGATTGGGTCTAAGCTTCTTCGGAGCTTGAGTCGGCTCTTCTGATGACGGCGCGGAACGTTTTGGACTGCTTCGTCGTGGTGTTGGGGTAGGCTCTCCGGAATGATGGGCAGACTGGACTTGAGTGTCCAATTTGGCCGCCTCCGCAAGCGCCTCCGACGACTGAGCAAGTGGCTTTCGTATACCTTTTTGCAGGGCCGCAGCCGATTGTTTAGAATTTGCAGCTTTGCGCCATTGGGCAGGCCTGTCGACACTCTGAACGGGAAAGTCGCTGTCGTTCATGATGCGTACATCATCTTCCAGAGTCATCAATGTGGATGTGAGTTTCTTACGCCTAATCGGACGCTCTTCTTCTTGCTCGACGCCGATTCCCTCGCTGGTTCGCTTTTTTGGAGTTCTCACGGAAGGTATAGAATGCTTTGATGCAGCCTCCCGTACCTTCAATTCATCTCTTCCTTTGCCGTTGGATGACGCTTGTTTAGGGAACTTGGAGGCATCGAACGGCCCTCCTGTGCCTGGCGGGTCGAGATGGAGAGGGTCATTGGGGACACCAGCAGGATGATGCGGATCGCCGGCACTGTCGAGAAACCTCTGTAGCGACAAGCCTGGCTGCCAAATTTGTATTGGATACTGCATGTTCTCCTGCCACGTTTCCTCGACATGATTGCTAACTTGAGCTGATCGGGTCTTGTTCCTCTGAGTCTCTGCGTGCTGAAGGCGTTGGTTGACCTCCTTGACCTCAGTCAAATGTGTTCCTCCGAGTAGCGGCGCAAACGTGCGAGCGCCTGAGACAACGTATTCTGGTGGGTCCTGAGGTGCCCCCTTCACCTGGTACAGTATCTCATCAATAGTGAGATCTCTCAGCTGCTCGACTGTTGGTTGGCATTGGTTGAGGTAGTCAATGTATTCGTCTCTGAACTCCTTGATCTCTCCAAGCACACGCTCATGGCGCTTATCTCTTGGATGCTTCTTCAGGAACTCATGGAGACCGAGTCCTCGCTTCAGTCTGGCCCACCAACCCTGGTTTGGTTGAGTAGCTTGGGCTTCGGTCAGAGCGTTGGCAATTCCCTGCCGATCTTGTGCGACATTTGCAGTTGTGGGCTTTGCGGCCTTGACGAACTCATCCGTCTCTGCAGGTTGAACAGGCAGCTCCATGTCGGTTGGCTCCATCGATGCGGATCTTGATCTCCAGTCTTGTGCCATCTTGGTAATTCCAAAGGGGGGATAGGGAAAATAGTGAAAGCCCAAGGGATCGGGGAGAACGAACCTTTTCTATATCGTTATCCCTCGCTCGCTTTGTGCCTCGCGCCGGCACAGATGAATTCCTCTCTTCACTGCCCCTACCAGAGCCGATTTCTGATGCTTGGCCTTTACGCGTCTTCGAGTGCGCTGATGGCTTCGCGGATCGAGGTGCGCTTTGTTCTTGGGCAGCCTTCTTGAGGTTTATTGCAAGCTCGCGGTTTTCTTCGGTGTTCTTACGAAGCCGGTCTTGAGGAACCCAATCGTCCCAGCTAAGCGGAGGGAGATGGTCAGTATGTCTTTCAACAGTTGAGGAGGATAATTTCAAAGGCTTGAGCATCCAGATCGGATGTTGGTCGGAAAATCAACAGCGAACTTGACGTGCCCAGTGGAAGGTGAACAGCTGCTGACCCAACCCAGGCACTGGAGGAGTACAGTGTTTGAAAGTAGACTGATTTGTGAACCAAAAGTTGTTGGAGCGCTGAAGGGAAACGGAAAGGTCGAGAAGGTTGAGGGACGATTTTGGATGCAGGGAAATGCTAACGTGCATGGCAAACAAGAGTAAAGTGTAGTGCTGCAGTTGGGATTTCAAACTAGAAGCACCGGGTCGCGTAGGTCACTTCAACGTTTCGGCGAAGAGGGAGGAATGCCAGAACTTACGTGTTTTTCCACCCCTTATAGTGGACTCTATATTCGAATGGACTACTTTTGTCTTTCGGATCTTGCTTCTGTACATCCAGAATTTTTGCTTCGTACAGGAGCTCTCCGTGGAAGCATAGCGCCTTCTCGTCTTTCTGGTACATGGGCTTGCTCTCTGCACTAGCTGGTGCCATGCTGGGTGGTCGATTGTGGCAGTCTCGCGAGGCCGTGGAAAAGGGAACAGCCTAAAGAATGGCAAGTTCAAAGAAAAGCACCAAGGACCTAAAGGTTGGTTGGGATGGGAGATGGTGTGATGAGATGGAAGATAGAATAACTCGAAGAGACATGTTCGGGGGATGGCCGTCGTTCTTTTTGCCCCTTCTGATTGGCCATTTGACACGCGTTCCGGGATTGACCAAACGCGACCACTTACAATCAGTGAAGCGCCTCCAGAAGTCATCCTGAATGACTAGAAACACAAACGACTTCAAATTTCAGTGCATTAAATGATTAGTCTATGTGTGCAGGGACGTGGTATTTGGAAATTGATAGCAAGAACTGGCATCACACCCCAAATCTCAATCAGCGAACCGAAGCCTCCCACCAATACATCTTGCCAAGAATTGAAAGCGACTCTGCTTCATCCAGCGAGTGGCAACAATCACATCGACTTTCCGATCGAATGCTCTCAATGGGCCTCAAGATTGCCTAGGTAGGGGCCGCCAAACACAAGCAGAATTACCTGCCAATCAGCATATATCCAATCGTTCCTCAACCATCCTCCGCCCATCATATCTACCCACATCTAGGTCGGATCGACCAACATTTGGACACAACCGGAACCATGCGCTCCAGTGCCACCCTCCCCGCTATAACAGAATCCCAAATCCTGACCTCCTACCTTCTCCAACCCTCGCTCCTCCCCACAATCTTACCGTATCAATCCTTCCTGTCCCTGGTTCCACCCACATACCGAAACGATACCCAATACTCAACTCCTCTCAAACGCCTCTACCATGACCTCCAATTCCAGCGTTCCATCACTGTTGACCAAGTCCGCGAAAACATCGAACGGGAGTGTGGTGGTCGAGCAGCAACACTTCGTGCACGGCTTGCAAGGCAAATTGCTATCGAGGAGGGTGACAGGGAAGCTCAGGGCGAGGAGGCAAGGGCGCAGAAAAAGCGGAAACTAGGCATTGAGGTCGCCAATGGGAGGGGAGGAGCAGACCGGGACGACGGCGCGGATGAGGCTGAGATCAAGGACGAAGAGCCGTCATCCTCAGACGACGAGTTCACAGACCCACTTCACCTTGCTGCTCATCAGACACTTTACAACCACCCTTCCAACCTGCATCCGGCGGCGCACGAACTTCCACTTCCGCGGGATTTTGACCAGCAACGAACGAGGGAAGAGGGTAGTTCGGTGTTTCACACGCGAGAGAGTCTGTTAATAGCCATGGAGAATGCAAGCAGCAGTTTGGAGAAGGAGATCGAAGAGCTTGAGGCGGAGTGTGCGAGGATGAAGGGCAACATAGCAGAGACGGTGGGTGGGCTGAGTGATTTGCGGTATGGGAAAAGGCAGAGTGACGGTGACGAAGGTGGGGAGTATAGCGATGTGATAGAGGCCGTGGAGCAATTCAGGGGGCTTATGAGGGCAAAGAGGACGGTCTGAGCTTACCCCAAGGTAGGTGGCTGCTTACGACAGGAACGACATTTGATGACTATGGATGAGATAGGGCTTCTCAACCCGAACCAGTCAATTTTTTGGTGCCGCCTCCCCTGCACACAAGAACTCCACTACCAGAATGGAATTGCCGTCCTGGACTTCCGCAGACACAGATTCGCCTACTTATGCGCAGCAATCACCTTTTCCATCTCATCATAACTGCCCATGTAAATCCCGGACCTGTCGTGAATGCTCTGCGGCACAACCTCAAGCAGTCTCTTCATGTTACTGTCCACAGCCTGCCCACCGGCCTGCTCCATGACCATCGCCATTGGGGCACACTCGTACAGAATTCTCAGCTTGCCCTTGGGACTCTTCTTGTCAGCGGGATATGCGAAGATGCCGCCGTACAAAAGGGTTCGATAGGCATCGGCCACCATGGATCCAATGTAACGCAAGGAGTAAGGCTTTCCGTCTTTGCCGTCTGCCGTTTTGGGTGGGAATTTGAGGCTGTTGAAATATTGGACGGTTTTGTCTTCCCAGTACAGGGAGTTGCCTTCGTTGACGGAATAGATGGCTCGTTTCTTGGGCATTCTCATGTTCGGGTGGGTTAGGATGAATTCGCCGAGGGCGTTGTCCTGCACGGTCCGTCAGTCAGAGCTATGGAGAGAAAAATGTGGGTGCGGGGGATGCATACCAGGGTGAAGCCGTTGACACTGCCCCCTTTCATGGTTATGACGAGTTGCGCTGAAGCACCGTACATGGTGAAGCTGCTTGTTGTCAGTCATTTAATCTCCATTTGCGCAAAAGGCTGCTCACCCAGAAGCAACCAGCTCCGTACCGGGCGCGAGCAGGTCTTTGGCTTCTGGTCTCCTTCCACTCTGGACTATCGAATCTGGCAACCTGGAGATGGCAAAGATTGTGCCAACCGAGACACCCGCGTCCAGGTTGCTGCTACCGTCGATCGGATCGCAGGCAACGAAATACCTTGCGTTGGGATGCTCATCAAAGTAGATGATTTCTTCCTCTTCCTCGGAGACCAGAGCCCTACATTTGCCGCAGCCCCTCATGGAAGCAACAAACAGCTCATTTCCAATCACATCCAGCTTTTTCTGGTCGTCTCCGGTCGTGTTTGAGGAGCCGGCGAGACCGGTGAGGTTGATAAGGGTGGCTCGTCGGATGTAGTAAGCTATAGATTTGAAGGAGAATTGTAGGGCCTGGCATAGCAGTCTGTGCCTCATGGTCAGCCAGCGTTCGTTAGGAGAGCTTGCCTGCTCGGGAGCCAGACGTGAAATCACCAGTGGCCTCGGGGTGCTTGTGCTGCTCTTCTGTTATGAACCTGGAGAGCGTGATGATTTCCGTGTTGATCCTCTCCTGGCCGACACCGGTGCCGCTTTCAGCCATTTTGCAAGTTTCGGTTTGCTCTGATTTAGAGGAAATACCCGTTCAGACTCCTGTCGCGTGCTGTGAGACTCTACGTGGAAGCTTTGATATTCAGCGGGGCAATGCAAATCGGTTGTTCCTTACAAGAACGGCTCCCTAAGTGCGAGATAGGTATTCACAGTGGCAGCAAGAATGTCAGCGGTCCGAGATCAAGAAGAGAAGAGGGAAAGGAAGAAACAAATAGTCTGTACAGCATTGGGCGAATGGAGATCAGAAGAAACCCTCGGGACCAACAAGAAGAGGGCATTACACACAAGTCGATCCGGGTAGAGCACTGCTGTTTCCAAAAACGATGAAGCCATAGCATCATAAGCGTAGTCAGATGTGGGGGATCTGGTTTAGAGGGGAGAATTCAAAACCACACTCAACACCTTGAATAAGAGCTGCCGGAGATGGATAGGTTACCAAACAGAGATCATCCGCTGATGATGCAATCCACCACCGATAGCATGTGGCTAGAATAACGCTTGACACAATACCGTAAAATCCCGAAAGACGTAGCCCATCTGTGCTCGGAGAATGCACCGAAAATCGGGCTGGATCGGATGGGGTGTAGAGAACTTTTTTTGCTGAGGCCTTCAGCCGTGCATTTCAGGCTCACGACGCAAATAGAGCGTCCCAAGGATCCACCGAGAGACTCATCCGAGCACACATTCAAGACAGTTCTGTGACTTGGCTGTGGCGTTCAGGGGCAGCAGAACAGAGCCACCAGAATGGTAGGATAGCTCCTTCAATGGCGCTGATGGAAGGACAATAAATGACTACGAGCTTGAGCTGCTGTGGTCCTGACGTCGTGAATATCATTATGGAGAATATGTACTCAAACAAGTTATGGGGGGATATTAGCCTTCGACTTCGGCAGCAATGTCTTCCCATGCTCCTCGGTCCTGCAAATGCTGCCGGACTCGCTCCCGATGAGCTTGAAAGAGCTTTCCTAGTGCGTCCTGCCACTGCTCCTCAATCATGGCTGCGCGGTTCTTCAATTCGTCTGTCAATTCGCCTTCGTCCTCCAGGCGTGTGTCAGCAAGATCAATGCTTTGGTCTCCTGCCATTTTTTGTTGAGATTTGGATGCTCGGTAGTGTGCCGATAAGGCGGATGTTTTCACCTCATGCACAAGACAATACAAATTGATTTGGCCTTCGATGAACTGGTAACTTGACTTCTCCGCGTGTCGGAGCAGGAGGAAGAGATATTGTTGCGGGTGCTGGTTGTACGTCGGATTCTCCTGCAACTCTTCGTCGGGAATGTGGATGTCCAAGTTGCTAAGATCGGCCGGGATCTTCTGCAGCAGATCAACCAGGCCTGGCGTGATGTCCCAGAAGGCTGACGATTGCAATTCAATGCCTCGTAACGCGTTATCCTCCACAAATTGCAGGAACGATTCGTGCCGTTTCAGGGCTTCCGCGCAGAACGTGGCATGGCGCGTTGCCGCATCTTTTTCGAAGAATGCTTCAGTGTCCCGGATTTTATCAGCGTTGTTGGTCTGGTGGTAAGGGAGGGCGACTATGGCCTTATAGGCATCGTTTCGCTGCGAGAGGAGGTCAAACAATTCTTGGTGAAGGCTCTCTCGAGCTTCAAAAAGCCATTTGAGCTGAGTCAATTGCTCGAGCAGTTCGGGCACGTCGTCGCCTTCTTGCACGGGCTGATCTGGGTCTTGATTTACTGCGCTTGCAAATAGCTCTCGTTGCAGCGATTGGAGACTGTTGCTCAGATGGTCGATGCGCTCATTGAATTGGTCATGAAGGGGATTAATGACCACATCTTGTAAGGTGTCGAACTCAGCTTGGAGACCTTGCCTCTCAATCTCAGCCTCTTCTGCTTTCACCAACTTCTCCGCTTCTGCCGCTTCAGCATATGACAGGCTTCCATCAGCAATCTGTCCCTGGATATTTTCTCGGAAAGTGCGTCGGATCTCCGACATCTTGCTGTTTCTATCCTGTCTCATCGCCTCAATACTCATCTTGTGCCTTGTTTGTCGATTTCGAGCATCGCTCAGATCGCTCAGCATTCGAACCGTGGTCCTGTACTCTGCAAGGTCGGGATGGTTGTTGTTCACGGCCGGGTAATGTCGAGGATAAGGGGGAGGTAGGGTAATGAAGCGAGAAATGTCAAGTTCTGATGGTCTCTGCGCTCGGCGCTGCGAATTGCCGGTCAGAGGAGGCGAAGCCAGCCCATCATCATAATATCCAAAGGTCTCAGGGTTCGCTTTCTCGTTGGGATATTGTTGTCCGTACTGGCCCCAAGGGGTGTCTTCAGGAAGGGGATCCATCTCGCCGGTCTCCATGTCTTGCAAAAGCTTCTTGGAAAGACTCATGTACTTTGATTCGCGCTTGCTTCTGTACACACCCTGACCCTGACCGTCAGTCTGTGACCCAGCCTGCGACTCCCACCAACGACTTGGCGCTCGCCCTCGAGAGCTCATCTCATCGTAGTCCATGCTGGCGATAGGAGAAAGCGCTGGCCGATAGTCCTTCCACCAGCCGCCGTCGGCCTTGGTCATGGAGTTTGCACTTGCAGGCGCAGGTGACTCTCCTCGTAGTGGACCAGAATCTCGGGCTGACGCGCGCCCGGTCTCTGGGTCACTGAACAACATGCCCTTGGCAGTCTCTACATCAAATCCATCTGATCGGAATGCTGTGATGTATCGGTCCTTTCGAATCAACGATTCTTGTTGCATGAAGTGCATGAACAGGGACAATCGCTCTAGATCCGTGCTGGCGGCCCGCTCTTTCCGAAGGAAATCGGCGTGTCTTTCCATGGCCTGGGCAAAAAAACCGTCATCGTCTTCGTTAAATTCATTTTCTAGATGTGAAGGATTTGTGATACTATTGGCAGAAAGCAGCGGTTTCTGACTCAATGGTGGCGTTGGGAGCACCTTTGCCTGCTGACTGGGCTCCCCATTCTCGCCCAAAGGCTTCTGAGGCTGTGAGCTCGGCGTGGCTGGGGGCGTCTGTGATCGTCCAATACCGTTTCTTGCGGCAGGGGCGTTGTGGTTTGTGCTTGGAAGGACCGAGGACTCTGGAAGAGTCTCGTCTTGGGGAGATCGTGCTTGCTCAAGCGCACTGGCCCAAGGATTGTTTGAAAGAGTAGTGGATGGTGGCTCGTATGCTTCGGACCTCCTAGTCTGGCTCTTGCTTCGGCTACGTAGAGGACCCGACAATCGGCCACCCGGACCGCGGACCGCGGACCTGCGAGCCAGAGTTGATGGCCCCGCCTGTGACGTCCGATTTATGTCTCTCTCCTGAAATTCAACCACAGGAACGACTGCTGGCGCCTTCCCTTGACCTGAGGCTATGCCGGTATCGATGCGAAGAGGAAATGGCATGGGGCGTGTCGAGGTGCCAGAGACGACGCTGTTCGGCGTGGCTGGAATCGGTGTGAGATTGCTGTTTCGAATGGTCAACCGAAGGGGTCGCGAGCGGGTGCCACCGTGCTCCACACTCAGTTCAGCATCTACACTTGCACTCCGTGACCTCGAAGGTGGAGGAATGGCAGGAGGGCCAGGCAGCGGCATGCCGGGAACCCATTCTTGGAAGTCCTGAAGCGATCCATTCGAATAGGTTCTTGTTGTTCTCGGCATCGAAGGCCCTGCAGTTGGAGTCGGACCTGCCGAGGTCGACCGACGTGTATAGCCCAGCCTGGTAGTTGAAGATCCTGGTTCCGTATTGGTATGAACGGTTGGCGGCGTCTTCCTCGGGGGGGGCGGCGGGAGCTGACTTCCATCATGTGAAGATTTGTTGAGTTGAAAGGACAACGAGCCCGACGAAGACCGTGCTTGTGACTGTTGAGGGTGATATTGCTGGTAGGTTTGTGCCGGATTGTATTCTTGTGCTCCAACATTGTTTAGATGTGCCGTTCTCCTCGGATCGTAAGCCTGTCTCGAGCTGCCAGCCACGGCTGGAGGCTTGGGCCGAGCATAATGGCTGGGATCACCAGCTATTATTGTGTCTTGAGTCACTGGCGTGGAGTTGAGCGAGGCCTCAGGACTCGCAAAGGTGGCGGCGGGACGGGAGAACGCTGACGAAGTCGAGCCTCTCTGCTCTTGTGGAATCGTGTACGGTGGTGGAGGAGTATCCAAAGGCTCGCCATAGCAATCCCGTCGCTGTCTTGCTTCCACGCTCTGCCTGCCTGATGCCCATTCTCTGGGATCATAGGTCATATTGGTAAAGTTTCCTGACAATCTGTGGTTTGCTGGAGACACTCCTCTCGAGGCAGGACCCGGAGCTGCCCCGGCTGACAATGCATTCGCTGTGTTTGGGTTGCTGAGGGCAAAAGGGCTTGACAACGATGAGGGCGTGACTATGGGCGTGTGCAGTTGAACCTGTCCTGGCACATACGGCAGCGTCGTATTCAGGGATGGCGGACGATGTCCATGTCGTCTCGAATCAGGACCGTTCGAGGCAGTTCGGGGAGGTGGAGGTGGAATTGACGAAACGTCCACCGAGTCTGGGGAGAATTCTACTCCAGGACCCCTGGGAGAAGGACGGCTATGAATGTGTCAGCACCTGCTGCGGTTCTTCTCATGCCGGGGTTCGCATACGGGAACATATTTGCTAGTATAGGCCCTTCAAGTATGCGGCGCGCTGATCAGACGCGCTCTTCAGACAGGCGGTTAGCCGCCAGCGGGTTCGCTTGAGCAAGCCATGAGTTCGGGTCGTCGTGGGGACACTTTACGGAGCAGAGTGATTGGGGTAGTCGGTGAGGTGAAGGAGCATGGTCAGAGCACAGCGGCAAACCCGTCTATAGCATACATTATTGGATGTGCAGCAAGGTTGCCTGAAATAGAATTGATCAGGTCAGCCTTCGTCGAGCGTAACAAACTAAAGACGAGTTAAGCTTGAAACATGGCACGAACGTCCTAAAAGAACAAGGGCGTGCTTGAATCAAAGAAGACAATCGCTTCAGCATGAGAGAAGGAGTATGTTGGCTCATTGTCATTGGTGTCAAGTGTGTGCCATGCCTTCGAGATACATTAGCGCCAGCGGCTGCAGCGTGCTGATGAAAATTGTGAGGGACGCGATGGGAAAAGAGAATCTATTTCTGCCACAGCATGGCCAGGTTCATCCATTGGCCAGTGCAGCCCGACGCAGTCTTCTTCACACCTTGCTGTTCCTGGACAAGCACCCAGCAATGATGCCAAGCCCTTCCTTTGCCCTTGTCTCGAAACAGGAAAAGTTCGTCCAAGTGCGCGTGCGAGCTGCTCGAAACAAATTTCTGGTTTTGAAGTTGCTCGTCAAACATCAATTCAGACTGCTCCTATGTTTCTGCTTCATATTCTGCAGCATGTCAAACTTTTTGATGACAAGGTGTACGTTGGGAATGCTTTGGCCTCTACACATTTGATGCATCGCTGCAAGGCCGACGATTGAGGCAATCAGCTCTGGCCGATTTCGAGATCAGCTGGACTCGATGGAATCTAGGCTTTGGAACCACTCGCCCCGTTCAGACCATTGCTTGCACCTCGGAAGCATCCCTGAAGTTCGACGATGCCCTCCATACTCCCCTTTGAAGCCGCAATGATTCCATTCATCGTTCAGCGCCTTGCAAACGTTGAACAACCACCAGTTGATGAGCTTTGAGCGAAAAGAGTTGGAATTGTTCAGGATAGGAGATTTGACACAAGGAGAAGATGCTACTGAGTGGTCCAGCATATTTCAGCGTCAACATCATCAATACAACCGACTCAGTGCCCAAGTCTGCCGAGCGCTTGCACAAAGACCTACATTCACACGTGGCAGCACGCTTTGGCCCGGGGATACCGCAAGGTACGTACTCTATTTCTCCATCTAGTTCATCCATCACTTGTGATGAATCCGCATACCATACAAACTAGAGTCTTTGATCTCCAGAAATGAAACACAAATTGCATTTGCACGTCAGTCTGACACCATACACACGACCGGCATATCCTGCTTGCAGCACTGAAAATCTTGCTGACTCGAACACAGACAAGCTCTCCGACTTGATGGTGTCTACCAGACAATGAACACTTGCCGGACGTATGGGTAAGTCCAGAACATTCCTTTCGGTTCCTTTTCAATGATGCATCTTTACAATAATATACGCTGGAAATTACCGACTGAGGTTCGCCTTTGCAGATAACAAATGGCTTTTACTGATTGAATATTTCACACTCTTCATCAGTGATATCTGTCTCTTGCACAGGCTGACAATTGATTCGCAGGTATCAGATCTTCTCGAAGACGCAGTCGTGGGTAAGTTGGTCACGCCATGCAATCCCAAATTTACATGATGAATGGCACTGGGCGCCGACTTCGGTACAAAGTGACCGGCTTTGATGGAAATGCCCTATTGCGGCAGGCCTAGAAAACCTCGCCCACTGACTATTGTCTCAACTTACCACAATCACCATCGCACACCAGACACAAAACGCTGACTTTTCCAAAGTGTGTTTGCCGGCATTCTAGGACAAGGACATGGTAAGTGGCCTTTTCGCTTTCACGAACATTCACCAGGATGATGAATACTTGATGACGAGTCTGATCCCTGATGCAGACAATCATTATTTTACCATTCATGCATTGCTGATTCTCCTGCCAAATCTCTTCCCTCCATTTCGCGAATGCTTCATGGCGAGTGGCTAATAGATCACAGCTTCATTTCGAACTGTGAGTACTCCGGCTTCCCCTTCCTCCCACAAGTCAAAATGATGAATCGACAATTCACAAAGACAAGCATATGTCTGAGCTACCTTCAGGTGGCGGAAGACGAGTCACGTCAAGCCTGACCAGCCACACCTGCTTTCCAAATAATTGCTTCCGGGTTCCATTGGCTAACATGCTAAAAGAGACATGTGAGTTCCGAATTCTCGCCCTTGGTAAGTCAGCCCTTTTGCTCCGGAGAACCCCTCTTCACATGATGACTTTCTATTATTTTTCACGACGGTCAACGTAATATACCTTGACGAGAACTGCCTGTGACAGGGCATTTGTCTGAAGCATGCCTTACTATTCAAAGGTCAACATCGTCGCCAGGTTAGACACGAGCTGACAGTTGAGTAGTAGATAATCACCCACCCCCAGTGGGGCACGTCTTGAGGACAGAACATTTTCGAATGCTTCACGCCGTACGCTGAGCCATGACCCTTCCACGATCCCGCCCTGAGTTGGCTAGCGGGACACTGCCATGGCAGCATGATACCATTTCCATAGCAAAGGTAATACACAGTGACTTATGTCACCGCGGAATGTACTACGCATGATCTCGATTCTGACTACGTGCCGAAGTGAGAATGGCAGCGGACACAACATATCATACTCAATCTTACCTGGCCCTCAATGTATCTTCAATTTTCATTCGGCCTCTCTCCTGGCCACACAGGTTTTGCTGCCTTTCTTCCTTCATCCAATACGAACCTTCTCTACTCTCGTCGGTCATGCGCTACCCTTCCAGATCTCTTCTCTTTCTCCAACGAGTGAGTTCAAGTGATCGGTAAGTCATCCATCAACCATTCCCCAACAACCGTTCTCTTGGCTCTTACGACCACGTATCGTCATATGCATTCCAAGATCATGCCTCCCATTTTCGGCACAACACCTTCCACCCGGTCAACTATCGTCATGGTGATCATGTATGGATCCTTACCCCGAATGTCCTGACCATCCTGCAGACGAAATGGTCTACTCCAAAGCTCGACTCGAGCATGCTCTTCGAGTCTTCAGGCAAACTGCCTCTTACCGAGATAAAAGAGGCTTGCCATCTGAGAATCTCGAAAGACATCTGCGCAGCAAATATGCCTTTCGAAAGTCCTCCAAGGTTGTGCCTTTGCCCAATTTCACTCTGTGGCAGGACGCGGAGAAGCACAATAGATCAGAAGATGAAGAATATGATCCGAATAAGGAGAGGAGGCGATTGAACGCCAAAAGGAGGAAGAAGACTGATCAAAAAAGGAAGGCAGGGGATGGCGACGATCAGGAGAGGAAAACGAAAAAGAACAAGTGTGGAGAATCGTCGTTAGGTGGCAACGGCACGTACATCAGCTTTAAGCTAACCAGCCAAAAGGCAAAGCGTTTGCTGGAAGACCTTTCACGCGCCCACAAGACGGACTCTTCCAGCTTTGAACCGGAAGGCAAGGTGAAAAAGGAACCAGGCCATTACAAGAGATTTGACAGCTCTACTCATAAAGCCAGAAGGAGGTCGAGGTTAGACTGCATGCTGGATGCTGGCTTGGCAGACGTTTGCCTGGACGGGGAGCTAAAGGGGAGCTCTCATGGGCTCACAACATCGTTGTGCAGTGGGAAAGTCGTGGAGAAGTCTACAGACAAGAAAGCAACTGAGCCTACGAATGTCATGTCAACGCAAAATGAAGATGTCACGGAGAACCCCAAGGACAAAGCTGGACAACCGAATAGCACTCCCAAAAAGGATTTACCGGATTCGAGCGTTGGTGTCAGACTGACCGAACAGCTTGGTTCCAAGTCTCGGCCGATCGAGCTTGACAGCGATTCTGACGAGGACGTTGATCAATCCGTCGGCAAAAGCAACCCAAACAGAGGAATTAGCAGCATCAGTGGCCGCCACAATAGGGAGGTCAAGCAGGAGTCACCACCATCGGCAGAGTCAGTAAGCAACGGCTCATCCTCTACCCAAGCTCCACAGATCCAGTCTTTCCGCGATCTGCCTGGTCTAATCACAGTGGAAACTGCATACGCCCATCCGATTGATTTTCGATTCATACCGCCAGCCGGCCAACGTTGCGACTTTTGCGCTGACTATCGGATGGGCATACTCGGACTTGGAAAAAGGTGCATCAATGTCTTTATCAATCCTGAGCGTCCAATTCAGTTCCAGGAAATGGGTAATGGACACCGAAGCTTGGGGAAGCCAAACACTAAGATGTGCATATCTTGCGCATTGGATCGGTTGTTGATCATGCGATGTCATTCCTCAGATGAAGAGCTCAGCATCCACGACGCACACTCAGGGCACAGTGGGTGTCAGGTTGCTGCCCCAGCATTCTCTCGGATCGCCGGACTCAATCTCAGCCAACAGAATCTCAGCCTCTACACCAAACACCTCTTCAGGAAGCCAGGCTTCGACGGAGAGAGCGTCCCTCCCAGCAAAACTAGTCCACTTTCCAGCTGCAGCCTCTGCCTAGCGCCAGCAACGTGGCAATGTTCCAAATGGCAAAGAGCCGACAAGATGAAGAGGCCGTGCCAATTTCCTACAACGATTGGAGGGGCTGGACTAGATCTTAGATCCCATTCCTCTGCTGCCCCTACAACACCAAGAAACAGCATGACCACTGGCCACAGCGCGGAACGGAAGCGAACGAACACCGTCTCCCTGGACAGTGACTCGAATTTCAATATTCCTTCCACCAGTCTATGCACGCCAGTAACATCACAATCTTCCTTCCGCAACACGCCATCCATCATCCCGGCTTGCAGTTCTCTGCGACCCCAACCAGGCCTACGACCGCCTCTGAAGGGCTGCGGCTTGAAACTCTGCAATGGATGCAAGATGATCGTTGAGGAGCAAAATGGGTGCTTGGACAAGAGGCGGATCTTGAAATGGTTGAGAAGTGAGAATAAATTTCCTGCTAGGGCGGATGTGGAGTGGTTGTTTAAGGGGAGCTTGCTTGAGAGGAGCTATGGGGAGGGAGCGAGGAGGTAATAGAGTCCCAGGGGTTGAACATTGATAGCAGGATGGCTGAGAAGTCTTACGCATGAGAGCAAGCCGAAAATATGATCTTGTACGGACATTAGGAAGTGACAGGGGAGCCATCCGAGACGACAACCACTGCAGATTCCATTTTCGAAGACACTGGAAGCTCTGATAAGTATTTGCGGCGCTGATCATTGAGAATAAAATGAGACTACTTCGATTCGAGACCCTTTCGTAGGCAGAATAAACTTGGCCCTTGGCTTTCAGGGTACTACATCCCTACTACCTTGCCCACGTCCGGGCTCACGAGCACCATCTGGTCTCACACTGCTAAGTTGGGCAACCCATTCTCTCTGCTGGCCCGCCTAGTGCTTTCCTTTGTGCCAAGACGTGATAGCATTCCCCCTGCTGCCCTGTCGCCGTGTGCGGCGCAAATGAATGCCGGCTTAGCCTCGCGGAACAACCCCTGACTAGAGTCCAGTCAAGGGCATACCTGTCAGAAGAAAAAAGATGAACGAATGAGAAAATAAGAAGTTCGTCGAGTTCAAACATGGAGTGGAAATTTTTGGGGTTGGCCATGGTGCTATCCAGAACCACCAAGTAGTCTCCACATTGCGCTGTCAAACCGAGCACAAAGTCGTGCCTGCTACTCAGCGTCATGATAGCCCTAGCTCGACGTATTCATCGCTTTGCGCCGTACAGCATTCTTCCCGTCAAACCTTGACTTCCTCCACTGTATTCGCCAACCCCGTACCCGCAGCAGGGTCCCCAACCACAGCATCTGCCTCTCCAACTTCATGATGCTTAGCTGTACTCCCCTGCGGCCTCCAAGTTGAGACGGCAGGGATATTGGCTTTGTACTTCTCGACCTGCGTCCCATACGCTTTTGGCGTCAACTTCATGAGCGTATGTAACGGCACCTCCATCCACGGGCTTCTTGTCTGATCCACCTGCATGAAATAAGCAAATATACAGCGCACAATGGCCTGATGGGTGATGATGAGGATGTTCTCTGAGCGCTCGAGCTCCATGATGATGGGCTCGAGGCGGATGACGACGTCGCGGTACGATTCGCCGCCGCGGTAGCGGTAGTTGTATTTGTCGTCGTCACGGGCCTTGAAGTCCTCAGGGTACATCTCTGCGATTTCGGCGTAGGTTAGGCCGTCGCAGTTGCCGCTGTCGAGTTCGTCGAGCGCTTTCCATTGGAGTTTTTCCCAGCCGAGCTCTTCGACGACGTGGTGGGCTGTTTGGTTGGTGCGTTTGAGGGTGCTGGTCCAGACTGTCAGCGGAGCGTCCTTGGGGAGACCGCTTTTGCGGAGGAGTTCGGGGAGCATTTTGGCATATTGGAAGCCGCGCGGGGAGAGGTTGGCGTCGCCGCCGATCTTGCCTTCGAGGTTGTATTCGGATTCGCCGTGGCGGGAGAGCCAGATGCTTCGTGGTTTGATGTGGAGGTTGGTGAGGAAGTAGACGAGGCGGGATTGTAGGTAGTCCTGGATTCGGTTTATGACGACTTGGTGGCCGATGTTGGTGATTTTGACGTAGGTGAGGTGCTTTTCGGACTCGTCGATTGTTTGGTAGACTTTCTCGTACATCGTGATGCGGTCTCGGAAATCTTTAGCGGCTTCCTCCGGGTTTTGGCTATAAAGTCATGTCAGTGAGATCCAATTGCAACAATTGGCGAGGGGTTTTGGCTACCCGATATAATCAGGAGAAGTCGTCTTGACATCAAGAATGTTTGCCATGATGAGTTCCTCATCGTCACACTTGCTCTCGACGAAGAGATGTGCGACCTTCGCCTCCTCGAGTTTCTCAAAAATCCATTTTCGGCGAGACTTGGTGGAGTTTGTGGCATCAAGGATGGCGACCTTGTTCGACGGATCCTTCAACCAATTGATCATGTCGGCGACTGCTGCCTCAGCTGCTGCTCTTCGCGCTTTCTCGCCTTCCGGGTTGCCGGCATCGAAAAACTTTGCGTCTGGATGAGGTGTCCCTTCTCTACGGTATTTGCCAACGTTGAAAATCTCTGCCTTGACGGAAGTCCATTGCAGGTAGCGTTTAACTTGACTGTCGTCAGCTAGGTGCCAGTTGACAAACTTGGGGAGGCCTTTTACCTTTTCCTGAAATGAGACTTTTCCCGCGGGCGGGCAAACCGACCATGACCAGGACCACCTGTTTAGCATCTGCCTGAGAAAGGATGTAAGCTATTGTTCCAGTAAAGGTAGGGCGCAGATAACACCAATAACAGCACCATCGGCGAGATCGTGCAAACAGCTTGGGAAGACAGGAGGTTATGGCAGAAATTTCAGGGTGTTGCAGTCGCCTAGGGGAGGAGTTGGAAGCATGTCTGCCGACCCTTGCGTGCGAAGGGTGCTGCCGAGTCATGCTTTAGCAAATCTTAAACACCACTTGTACTATTGACAACAATCCTGGGTGATGCTCACAATACTAGGCATTGCCAGAAATGAAGCCATCTCGTCGTGTCATGAACTGGTCTCTCTTGTGCTGAATATTGCCGATATGCCTGCCGCTTCGACCTATTCTCCTGACCACGGTGAACGCCCCGCAATGCCCTTCTCCCGAAAGATTCACCGTCCCATCACCATGAGCAACAAAATTTTTTTCTGGAATGAATTGAGTATAGATTGCAGTGGCGTGTGGTTTCACTCAAAGGCTCTCAAGCACACATTGAAGGTAGCGTTCGGAAATATATTTCAACAGTCTTTGCCATGATTGCGTCGGGGACAACGAAAAACTCGGTCCCCGCAAACGGCCAGCCGGGTTGCTTTCTCCACGATTTCAGTGGGCATCAGGAGCTCCCTCAAAGAGAGAGAGAGCGGTTTCTGCCGGCGTGCCGAAAACACCTAGGTCACCAAAATGCATGTGATTGATCGAATTTTCGTCTCATTGGGGTCCATGCCATGCCAGAGAAGTAGCGACACATTTTGCCTTATGCACAAGAGGCAAATGAGCAGCAGCCCATACTGCCTTGTGCTCTGGGCACTGACTTTTTGTCGGGTATAGCCGTCACTCAAAGCCGGAAATGACCAAAGGCTTGATGAGCCCGCCGTGAGCTGTATGCCGTGCAACGCAAGTGTGGTTGGTCCATCGTTGACCTGGTATGCCGATTTTCGGTTTCCGCAGAAAGGAAGGGGAATGAAACGGCTTTATGGCATGCGTATTCGCCTTGCCCTGAATAGGATCACAGACTTGGGGAAAGAAAGCTTTGACACATAATGTGGCAGAGAACACAGGAACTGCGGCGCAGAGAGAGAGAGCTTACCTCAGGTCTGTTGGTGTTGGCTCGTGCACGTTGGATAGCATTGCGACTTAGCGCCATTGCCGGGCTTGCTTGCGCAAAGTTCATCGTCATCTTGTCGAGGGTGTAGCTGGGCAATGTTACTTTGCCGATTCGATCTGCGGGGCAAGGCGAGCACCCCCGTATCTGATGTTGATCTGTGGCTTCGGGTGCAGTGCCAATATCCTGCTGGCCTCGGAGCGCAACGCTGACAGCTCTTGACAGTGATCGAAATCGCTAAGCACAGTCTGTAGGAGAGAAATGCCTTCAAGCTTCGCCTTCAGAGCATGAGGTGATTGTCTTTTGACAGCACGAAAGTTTAAGAATGGAGATCATCAAGAGGCCGAGAAGAATAATGAAGCTCTTATCAGTGACAATGAATGTGTTATCTCAGGTATTACGGAATCCGGTCCCTGGCTAGTATGCGCCTGGGTACAGGGCTTCTCGCTCCGCGACGGCAATCACCTCAGTGTTAGCCTCGACGCCCCTCACCCTGATGCCGCAGAATTCGCGAGTCGGCACCATCCTCACAAACGATTTGGAGCATGTATAAACGCGGTCATGATGATCAAATGTGTTCAGCATTTTGTGTCACACAAAGCACTGCGCGGTAGGCACTGTCTTGTCCATAAGGTCAGCTGACGCCGACCTCAGTTTCTTCGTTTTCTGTCGTCTATGAAGAGTCTTGAGAGCACTTGAGGCCAGATATCTTTTTTACGCCGCCTCCGCGAAGACGACATGAAGCAGAAACAGGTATGCAGATGGGATGTATGCTGTTGCATGGCTCTATGGAATGCCAATCTCGAGACAGAGCTCAAGGAAGGGGTTTCCGGGTTGGTTGTGTTCGGGGCCGGGGATTTCACAGTAGGGAGCAAGGGTCCAACATATAGTGAATATCCTCTTTGCGACCATCCTAGCATAGCTAGCATTTGCCAGGAACTACTGGCTAGGCGGCCTTGCAATGTTCTCTCCGCCCTTGGGGCTGTTAAGGCTTGTAGAGGGATGGTCCAGCGGCGCCGTGTCTCATGGTGGCAGGTCCTTCAGCACTATCCTGAGAATGTAGTCATATTTCGCTCATCATGATGCATACGTGCCGAGTCTCACCCAGCTATATTATAACCCTCATCATGTCTAGGTGATCCGCTACCATCCCGAACGCCTCATACGTCTATTGCTTGCCGGTGCCGACGTTGCCGTCCAACGTGGAAACCTGTTCCTGCCAGTACCTGTAGTATTGCTTCATTTCCCTCTCGCAATCACGCGCCTTGGACTCCACACACCCTTTGAAATTGATGACGAGATCTCCCGGCTGCCATTTGCTGTCATGCTCTCGCGGAGGCACACCGGTCATCAGCTCCTCCTCAGATTGTGTGCTGCTATAAGTGTAACTGTTCAGCATTCGCTGGTCAATCATCACCAACTTCGCCAATATGGTTGGATGCCATTGTATGATGTGTTCGAGAGCGTGGTTCTCTGCCTTCTGGAAAGCGTATGCTCGGTAGAGAGGGTCAAACCAGGCATCGAGGAAATACTGTGACCAGCTGTCCTTGGATTGGCCATAGGCCACAGGGATGGCTTCTGTGTTTCGGAGGATAAAGGATGTGTGGGCCACGTTGTCCATATCTTGAGCCATGATCAAGTAGACCTGAGAGGGCTTCAGATGGGAGAAGGTGTGTATGACGCTGTCCGGAGGGACCACCGGTATGTCTTTGATCATCAGGCTTGTCAGATTCGAAAATATGTGGTCGTACAGTGATAGTGAGGGATTCGTGATGAGGGCATGGGGACTGAGTGACCACACGTAGTCGATGTCAGGGTGTTTCGTAAGGGCATGGCGCAGGGCAGGTATTAGGGACCACGACGGCGGCGAAGGTAGCGTTAGGTGGCCGTAGGTTGATGTGTTCGTGTAGAAAGTTTTGTATCCTGGTGGCCTGTCAGCGGTGTCCTGACTCTCTACAGGACTGCCTACCATGTCGTGCGGCATAATCATCTCTGTTCTTCCTGACCATTGCCATGCATTCATCACTCATGCTAGATTCATCGAATACGGTTACGATGACGACCGTCGACTCCGCGCTGATCGGGCCATTCTGAGTCGATGTATCGTCTGACGCGAAGACGCTGAACAGGACGTAGAGGGCGAGAATGCCAAAGACCAAGTACCCGAGATACTGTAACTGCCTCCTTCGTTGTTCCAAAGAATTTTGGGCGGACACTCGAGCGTAGGGAGGAGGAAAGGATGTCTTTCGTGGAGGGAGCGCGAAATGCATTATGAGGGTAGAATAGTATCTTCCATCCTCCAGCGTTCAAGGACTTTGTCTCATGATGAGCCGGACCACATCGACTTCGAACCCTGGCGTATCACGTTGGCGGATGTGGCCATTCACGAAGTTGCGGAAGTTCCACTGCGATTCCTTGAGAAAATGTCCTGCGCAAGGGGAGGGTGCCGCCACGTGATCCTTAGGGCGAGTTGCCGTGCACACAAGTAGCTGTCAATGAATTTGGGGACAGGATTGTTGCTCGTCACGTACGCAAAGTATATGTGGCAGATCTTCGTGCAAGGCTATGGATGGCTCACCTCTAAAGTGATGAGCTGTGCCTGTAACACTCGTCGTTGTCCATGCGCATCCACCACGCCCATCAGTCATCCTCTGCGCTAGAGCGGCTAAAAGATACCTGGCAGCATGGTATATCTCTTCTTCTTGTATTTACTGCCGAACTCCTTTCGATACCTGCTCTCCTTCTTCTTCGCCCATGCCATCATCTGCCCAACGGAGACAATGATAAACAACAGAACCGACAAACTGAAGTTGCTCACGATCAGCATGCCCAGCCACGAAATCGTCTCCGTCATATAGTTCGGACAGGTCACAAGATCGAACATCCATCCTTGGGGAATTGCCCGCTCGGTCCCGCCAGGACTCCTCAAGTTCATCAGCGTCAAGTGTGCTTGAAGGTTGCCATATTCGCCGAGGGCGTAGAGGGCCAGGCCACTAAACATGAGCAGCGAATTCGGGTCCTTCGCGGTCGGAGCATTGGGAGAGTAGATCCAGGCGGCGATGTTGAGGCCCGCCAGCACCCAGTAGTGAAAGCTATTCTTGAAGACGTTTCTGAAGGGCATTGTAGAAGCCGAGAACCTGTGCACAAACAATGTCTCCAGTTCTCTTTTGACAAAGTGGCCAACAATGAGCAGCAGACTCAGCGCTTGCAGGTGTGAACCTTCAGCCGGTGCATTGGAATAAATGTAGGGTCGGAGTGCGTATATGAGAGGATGAATGAAAACCGGACCGGCATATTCGATGATGAAGACGGTTCGCCAGCTGATCTGAGGACCAAGGTCCTTCACGTATATCGTGCTCTGGTCTCTCACACCTGTGGTGTGTACAGTGGTGTCTTTGGCATTGTTGATGACCGACCCATCGCTGCCTTTGGTGATTCGGAGTTGATGGACGGAGTACCTTGTCTTTTTGGCAAGTTCGCTGTACAATTCGGACGTGGTGGCGGCCGAGTCTATCGTCAAAGATTCTGGAAGTGACTTGATCGGTTTGCCTGCCAGTGTAATGTTAGCCAAGTACCTTGACAGTGGCGCGACCTGCTCACCTCTTGGGAGGACTTGCAGCTCAATGGTTTTGCTTGCCATCAGAGCGTTCTTCTATAAAGGCTGTGCTGTGACGCGCGTGGAAAGAGTCGTCCGTCACGTAAATCTCTTCAGGTTCACAGCAGAAACGTCGGGGAGTGGTGAATGCAAAGAAGAGGAGGAACCTGGACGGAGACCGCACACAATTCAATTGGGTACCTTGCATGCAGTGGGGCCCGGACTGAATTGTTCAGAGCATTGAAGCTTCAACCGAAGTCGTTCCCCTACAATCTCTTGAGGAGGCGGCCCGGTCTAGATTGATCCGAGGCCTCACAACCATCTTGACGTCTCATCTATCACCAGCGAAGCTAGAGAGCTGGCACCAGGAGTCCTCCTCCCACCATGTTGAGAGACACAGTGACCATACTTGACAAATGGCTTTCGGCAGTGACACGAAAACTCTTAGGCGCAGTGATCTCCAGATATCCCTCGTCCCGTCAGAGGACTCCTGCCCAGTGTGTTGCTGACAGCGAGGATGTAGCTATAGTGGGTAGTTCAGATGGGTTGAGGATTGTCAATTCGGATTGGCAATCTGTAACAGGTCTGCCGCCTTGGTGGACGTTTATCTTCTTGCCAATGACGCAAGTCGAATACAGTTCCACTACTGAATTGACAGCATCCGCGTGTGTTGTGCCTGTCGTACCGCGCCTGATAATATTGTCATCTCGATCCATCGCTCTTTAATTCCTCGCATCATCCTCTCATTGCCCTTCACATTGCCCTGCCAAACCACAGTCTGACACGGTTACACGATCGTAATAGCGAACTCAGACAAACAAGCTGACTCCTGCACAAGTCGACTTTTTCCGTCGAATTCGATCAAGTACGATTGTTCCTCCACCTCCAGCCCAACAGGTCTACTTTGCTGCCAGCCTTGAAGCAATAGACCGTCATACTCATCACACGCTTATCAAATTCAAATCTGCGCCACTGCCTAGTGCAAGGAACTCGGTGAATATAACAGCACCGGGACTGTGCTGGACGAAGAGTGTCTCGACTGGTAGCGAGTGACCTTTGAAAGGTTATCGTTTGTCTACGTCTCTCATGCGGTCCCTAGTGGACGTCGCATTACACTCGTGAGGATGGGGAAGGTTCAGAAGAAGGCAAATGAGAAACACAAGCTCTCTTTGGTAAGCTGCATCAAAACGTCGGGTAATCGACCGTCCGGCTGACAACCATCTAGTCGCCAGCCTTGACAGATTTCATCGACAAGACCACTTCTCTTCCCTTAGCACAACTGCCCCGTCATCTCTCGACCTTCCCTACTCGATGGCCCATTCCGCGAGGTGATCTCTACAACTGGATCGAGGCCTTGGATCGCTTCGACGAGGTGCTGCAAAAATTCAACAAGATCTACGGCTTGGATGACGGACCTCAGACAAAGCCTTTTGGGACCATCGTCCTGGCTGATGGCAGTCCAGGTGCTGACGCTGCGGAGCTGCAAGCGCTCGGATTTGGAGCAGACGGAGATCGAGAGCTGATTCAGTCAATCCTCGCGTTTTCGAGGCTACTCCTGGAGAAGTGTGGCAACCGAACCCTGTACAATAGCACAGAAAGGCTGAATGAGCTGCTCAACACAACGTCGCTTTCGCTCCTGCAGGAGACGCTCCGTTTGACCTTGGTTCTTGCTCAAAGATTCGCAGAACGTGGTCCACAGTCTCAGGGCCACGCCCACTTCTACCACTATGATCTCACCAAGCTACAGAAACTTGCTAGCCCTGTCCCCCGAACCACGTCTCGAAGGGCGCCTCAATCGCCTGTCAAAACTCCAAAGCCTAGAGACAAACCCTCTCATTCAAAATTCCGACGTGCACCAACCACAGCTGATCCAAATGACTTTCGCGCCTTGGCCAGGCAATCCCCAAGTACGGTGGCCTCGGAGCAACAGGCCTCCAAAGGGACCGTGACGGAGCTGGACTGGACACCTTCAGCAGTGGTAAGAGTCGTCTGGTCAAACCAAGCTCCCGCCGTACGCCGACGACGCTCAAGTGCTTCGCGGCCTATCACATCCGACATTCCCTCTTCACCAACCCCTCTGCGTCAACAGCAGGCTGTGGGCGCCGCTGTCACCACCCCCAGCGTTGAGACTAACGTCAGTCAATATATGTCGGCGGATCAGTCTGGCGTGCAGCAAATTGAGCTCGGAGCCAGCGACCTCGCCGCCACAACGATCGAGGACGTCTTACGAAATGTCCCTGATTCGATGCCTCCCGCCAGCCGCTACGAACTTCTGCACAAGCTGAGGGTAGCATACGGCTTGCTGGCGTCGGCAGAATCGAGGAACTTGCTTTTGCAAATCAGACTTGCTGCGTTGAGTGCTGTGGGTCAGGTCTATAACGAAGAAGAACTCACATCAAAGTACTTCGACGGCGACACCAACTCCTCGGCCAGACAGCAATTGGCCCAGCAGCTCGTCGATCTACTACGCGAGCCGAAGACAAGCCCGAATGCGACATCTCTTTATTTGCAGAGTCTTGCTATGGAATCCTTGGCTGTTCTGTCTCGCTTCCGACAGATGTCATCGGAGATCATTTCAGCACTTTCGCCCAATTCTAGCCACGGATTATTGATGTCACTGGTACACCGAGGACTGGCCGACATTGCTCAAGACGGGGATGCCACTGACAATGATGCCGGTGACGATTGGCGGCATGCTATTTTCATGATGTGGACGATCTTCATGAGTCAGTCCGGCCCTCACAACACCCGCTCCACTGAGCAGTATGTGCACAAAAACCTCATCTCGGCATACGCCTCAGGTCTGCGGATCATAACAGGCAAATCTCTGCGAGTGCACTTTTACATTCTCAAGTTCTTGGAGAATCTCTTCCATCATTTCAAAGACGGTCTTCAGGTGCTCAACTCCAACGGCGCCTTCGACATAGCTTGTGACACCGCCCACAAACTCAGCACGCAAGCTTTGGAGCTTTCCCAGTCGGGCCAGGGCATCCCTGACGAATGGAAAACTCCAGGCGTTGATTTCAAGATCCCGTACATGCAACAGTATGTCCTCCGTGAGCTGGTAGGGCTTGTCAAAGACATATCCAAACATCAGGGCAATCACGCTGACCGAGCTCTCCGTGGCTTCGTGGATTCTTCAAGTCTCCTGCAAGCTTTCCGTCTCATTCTGTCGCACATGGACGAGTTCGGTGCTCACACTTGGAGCGAAGTGGTGACCGCCGTGTGTGGATTCCTCAACAATGAACCGACTAGCTACACGGTTGTGTCCGAGGCAGGAATCATCTCAACTCTGCTGGGAACCGTGCAGCCCCAATCATCTCTGAAGACTGATAATACGGAGCAACCGCCCCGAACAATATCTGCTGTATCGTCTGACCCATCTTTGAAGCTACCTCCAATAGCCGATGCCATTACGAACCTTGCAACTGCTTTTGGAGCCATCTGCTTGACCGAGGCGGGGCACAGTCAATTCGTCGCGTCCAATGTCATCGAGAAGTTTTTCGAGCTCTTTGAAAGTCCAGAACACATCAAGGCTATCAAAGATAGCAGCACTCAGGTCCAGCTCGGCTCAACATTCGACGAGCTCGTTCGACACCATCCGGGCCTGAAAGATATTGTCATCAGCTCGCTCGTCACAGTGATTGCAAAGGTCCGCTACATCTGCAGATCGAAATTGAGACATACAGGAGCGGGTCCGAAACTCTGGCTTGAAACTCCGACTGGCCTGATTGTTGATGGCGGCGTCACTGCATTGATGGCAGAGGATATTCCTTCCCATGAAAGCGACTTGCTCGACTTCGCACCAATCGATCTTCCGAATAAGGACACGCTTGAGTCTGGGCCGTTGATAGAAGCACCGCCAGAATCACTAGCTCAGACCGCTAGCGACAAGGACAGCCATGGACTGAGTGCTCTGGATTACGCCCGACCTGTGGTGGGATTCCTGTCCGCATTTCTGGACAACCATCTCCTGTGCAAAGAAATCGCCACGACTGGCGCACTAGATCTGATATTGGATTTTGCCACCTTGCCAACAATTCCCGTCATTGAAGACTCCTTCTCGGAAGGGTTGTTCATGCAGGATCTCACAGGTGTCATCCGTACGATGTCTGAGGAGAAACCATACCTGGTGCTGCCTCTGTTGATCGACCGCGCGAGATACATATGCACAACTAGCTTGGCAGACTTTATTGAATATCAGCCCGACAACGTTCAATGCTATTTCGGTCGTTATCTTGTAGCAGAGGACAATCCTTCCGCTATGGATGTGGATGTTCCGCAACACTCAGGCGACGTCCATGGCACAAGACTGGTTAAGGCATTGATGAATGTCTACAGCTTGACAAAAGTGCTAGCGGAAGTGTTCACGGCACCAACCTACCATGCTCGCGGAGCTCATGGCAACATCATTGCCCAACTGAATGTGACTGATGTCCTGTCGGAGCTGATTACCTTGTATGGGAAGCTGTCTGCTGCCTGCTGCAGAGAGGAAATATCACTGCTGACATCGATGCCCCAGGCCTGGCTCGACGCCACGCGCCCTGGAAATTATTCTACCGGAGACCCAGATGTTGATGCCATTCTGGATGTTTCCAGCGGAAATATAGCCAACCTCGCAGATAACGATGAGCAGAGTAATCCCAAGCCCGAGGAGAGTATCAAGGACGTGGAAGGGACTGCTGCCTTCCGCAATCTCAAAACCCTACGATATTTGCTCACTGAAACTCCTGCATCGGTTTCGATCCTCTTCTCCCGAGTCGGCTCTAGTTTTGGCGGGAAGAGGAGGCCCGAGACCATTGTCAGACAAAAGGTCGCAATGGTATCAGAGGCACTAGCTCATGCACTGACGATGCAACTGAACCCACCTTTCATGTCCAAGTCTTTCCTGCATGAAGATCAGGGTCGAGTAAGAGACTGGCGATTTAAGTATTTTACAGTCGCTCTGTCTAGGCTGCGAGATAGCCTTTGGGAAGACAACAGCAACATGTCTGCCAGTTCCATTCGCCAGTCATTCGTTGTTGACTGTTTCAGACGAGCAGGAGGGGTGAAAATACTGACCAGAATCGGCACAGAATTCTTTGAGGAACTCAAGTTGTGTCAAATGGACAAACCTGTATTTGCTGCTAACGCGGGTCTCAAAATCTGCTTGGATCTATTTGATGACCTCACCCACAGCGATCTCATTCAATCACAGCAAACCACTTACATGAAGTACACTGATTCGGACAAGTCCTATTATTTCAATCCAAACCAGCTACTACTGGAGCTCCGCATGGAATCTCTGCCGCTTACCCGCAAAATCTGGGATAGCGAATATGCTGAACAGGCATCAAACGATGTGATTCGAAAACTCTCCGCCATCTTGAAACACACGCTCAAAGGAGAGAACGAGGAAGGAGTCATTGCCCGCGCCGAAGACTTCCCCAAGTTGAAAGCTCATTCCAAACGCAAGTACGAATTTGAAAAGTCCAGAGTCACAGCCCTGAAGGATAGCGGCTACGACCAGGGTATGGCTGAGGAAGCTTTGTACAGGTGCAACGTCACCCACCAGAGCCAGGTCCACAATGCAGGAGAATATTGCCAAGCGATCCGCAATAACCCTCGAAGACGTCGCATGCCTATTCCAGATGATGAGGTGAAGTACAAAGGCGAGTCCTCATCCTCTCAAGTTACGAGCCCTCCCTCAGCAATGGAAATTGTGACCGTACCAACTGCCACGATATTCGAGGATAGCAGCCAGGATGAGGATGCTGTTGATGCTCTTGAATTCGGTGGTGGCAGTGAGCCACCAACTGCTATCAACTTGGGTCCTCCAACCCGTGACCCTGTCGATCGATCCGCACAAACTGAAATAACGCCTTCATCTGCGATGAATATCAGAAACATTCTGAATGATTCGCAACCACCTTCACCTCCTGCGCCAACCCACGCTTATTATTCACGACAAACCATCGATGCCGAGAGAGAATCGATACGAGATCAACTTGCTGAACGTTGCAACAACATTCTCAGTAGCCATCCCGGTCTCATTTTTGATCTGAATGACCTTCTCTGCGCCGGCGCTGCAAAATTGAATGACGAAATGGCGAGAAGTTGGTGGGAATCTGCCACTGATTTGCTCGTCATGTCTCTGCTCTCTCAAAACATTGACCATGCGAGCGACGAAGCTCAGGGCAAAAAGCTGGCTGCAACTGCTCATCTGATTGGTCTCCTCTGCAGCAACGACACCTTCAAGCCTAGCATGTTGAAGGTTCTGCAAAATTCCATCGATGATATCATCAACTTCCTACAAGTACCCGCTCAGAAGCCCGCTGGTGAAGATTCATATCCTTGGATTGCGCCAATTCTCTTGGTTCTCGAAAAGATGCTGGCCTTGGATGCCGAGCCAGACGAGGTCATTTTCAATGAACCCAACGACCTTGACACATATACGGAACCAAAGCTTACGCATAATGCCATCGTTGAACACTCCTCCAAGGTCCGATTGTTCAATCGGCTCATGGAAATTATGCCGAGGGTGGGCAAGGATCGTGCCATGGCTCTTTCCATAATTCGAACTCTGGTCATCCTCACTCGAGACCGATCTTTGTCGCAGCTGCAGAGTGAGAGGAGAAACCTCCAGAGGCTGTTTCTCATGGTGAAACAGCTCGGCGGTGGCGTTAACGCACGACTCGAAGGCACATTCATGACGATTCTTCGCCACGTAATCGAAGATGATGCTACAATCAAGCAGATCATGAGAGCAGAGATCGCATCCTACTTCCGAAGTAGAACCACAGGCCGATCACCCGACCTCACGAATTACCTGCGCGAACTCAACTACTTGGCTCTGCGCTCACCCGCGTTGTTTGTGGAAGTCAGCAACGAGAAGGTCAAACTGACTTCGTGGGAGCCTGGCCAACCGGGTGGGAGCTCATCTGTAGCTCTACGCGAACCCGAAGGAGAAACGCAATCGATGCTTGATGCAGATCCAAACGCTAGCACTCAGCCTGGTCCAACGAGCGAGGCCCCAGCGGAGAGTGTTGAAGACACCTCCACAGCGAAGGTTGAAGATGCAAAGCCTGGTGAGACCAAGGTCCCAGTAGTTGAACATCCAGATGGTATCATACACTTCTTGCTCTCCGAACTGCTCTCATACAAAGATGTCGAGGACAAGGAGACAACTACGCAAAATGATGATGATGAGCAAAGCGGCCACTCTGGTGAGGCATCGACATCCAATGAAGCCAATGAGGCCGACCGACCAAAAGACACAACAGACAAGTCGGAGAAGCCTCGTTTCAAGGCAGATGAGCACCCTATATTTGTCTATCGATGCTTTTTGATGCACTGTCTAACAGAGTTACTCTACTCCTACAACCAGACAAAGATCGAGTTTATCAGCTTCTCGAGGAAAGCAGATCCTCTAGCTGCGACACCATCCAAAGCGAGATCAGGCGTTCTCAACTATCTGCTCAATGGTTTGGTGTCATCCGGTTATGTAGACAAGGATGAGTCGATTATCTGTCGAAAGCGGCTTGTGACTTCTGAATGGTCCATGAGAGCCATTGTGGCTCTTTGTACCAAAACAGGGGAAAAGGACTTGGACGGTGTTACGACATCACGCTACTCTTCCGCCCAGCGCCAGGTAGAGGACAACGACACAGAACCGGACCTTACTTATGTGCGTCGCTTTGTCCTTGATCATGCCATCAAGGCATTTAAGGACACCTTTTCTTCGCCGGAGCCCCTGCAAACCCGCTACGGCCGATTGCTCTGCTTGGCTGATCTCTTCCACAAGCTAATTTCGAAACCTTCTGGTCCTGAAGGTTCAGCGTTTTCAAATAACACTTCGTACAAACGAATTGCACGAATGATGCTTGAGAAGAATTTCATCGCTGTGCTTACGGCAGCCATCAGCGACATCGATCTATCATTCCCTGGCGCAAAGAAAGTTGTCAAGTTCATCCTCCGACCTTTGAAGGACCTGACAGCAACCGCCACCGATCTCAGCCTCAATTCACCAGACGAGTTTCCACAAATTATTGATCAGACCACGGCGGAAAGCGTATCCTCCGCTTCCTCTGAAGTGTCTGACCTTGGTGACGACGACCGAGAAGAGACTCCTGACCTTTACAGAAACTCTGCACTGGGTATACTCGACCCAAACCGACAGGAGGAGTCCGACAGTGAAAATGGGGATGAAGACGAGGGAATGGATTATGATGAGTACGATGGTGACATGGACTACGATGACGACATCGCCGCGCCTGTCAACGACGGCGAAGTTGTCAGCGACGAGGAGCTGGAAGACGTTATGGATGGTGCAGGCCCAATGGAAGGTATTCCGGGAGATGTGCCGATGGACATCGAATTCGTGGTGGACCATCACCACCACCATCACGATCACGACGAGTCAGAAAGTGACAACGACGACGACGAAGATAGTGATGATGATGATGAAGACGATGAAGACGATGACGAAGATGATGACGAAGGCGCTGAAGATATTGAGATCGAGATGGATGAGTACGATGAAGATGCCGAGATCGGGAATAACCACTCTGATGGTGGTTCCGATGAGGACGGCGATGATGGTTGGGAGGACGATGATGGAGACGATGTCCACGATGATGATGAGGAAGAAGACATCCACTATGTTGAAGAAGATCTTCCAGTCCCAACCGACGACCAGACAACTACTGCGCACCTCAACAACTTGCTTAGAGTGCTAGGCGAACCCGACTTGGATGGCACAGACCTTCCCGGAGATGCTGATGTTGTCCTTCAAACGAACGACCCTGAAGACCAGGACGAAGAGGATGATCAAGACGGCGATGACGAGGATCTGGACGAAAATGACGGAATCGACTATGATCAGCCATTTGATATGATGCTTGATGGACCCGACTACGATGAAAATGATGAGTGGGGCTGGGAAGAGCCGCCACCACCCGTTTTCAGACGTTCTCGAAATTCGCGAGCAGCCGGAGGTATGCCACCATTCTTCACTCGCAGAATCATAGGCATGAATGACCAACATGAGATGATGCATCACATGATGGGCACACGGCATTATCGACGCGCTCCGACCAGTCGAAATGCGGCCGAAGACGGGACAAATCCATTATTGCAACGTCCAGACAATTTGGGTATCAATGACAGCGACTACTCGATTAACCGGCCGTTCACGTTTGCAGTGCCAAGTACTGGTGGCCCTGGACAAGGTCTACCAATGTTGTTTGCAGGAGGCGCTGGCGGCCCTCCCGTTGCTCTTACGATGGGTGGAGGTCCCAGAGGCCTCGGTGGCCATGGTGCCATCCTTGACGCCATAGTAGGTGCCATTCAGCGAGGCGACCCGACAATGCTCCAAAACGGACGCATCCAATTCAATGTGACTGCGCCTGTCGGCGATATTCAAGAACTGCTTCGACCACAGCCTATGTCATCTTTTATGAACCGGCAGCCCAAGGAGGACCCTCAGCGCAGTGTACAGTTCATCCCGATGCTTACCATCTCCAGATGGCAAGAGGAAGCGCGCATCTTGTTTGGTAAGAACCTGGTTACCAAATCCCACCCAATACAAAATCGGGTCTATGCTGCGCTTATACCTTTTGCTCAACGCGAGGCAAAGGAGCGAGAAAAGGAGAGAAAGCGGCTTGAGGAAGAACTTAAGGCTGAAGCTGAACGGGAGGCTCAACGCAAGGCTGAGGAAGAACGTCTCAAGAAGGAGGAGGAAGAGCGACTTGCCAAAGAGAAAGCTGAAGAAGAGGAAAGAGCTCGCGCTGAGGCAGAAGCTAGAGAATCTGACGTTGTTGAGCACCGCGCTCAAGAAGGTGAAGGCCAGTCTGAGTCTGGCGACGCGATGGAAGGTGTGCAGTCTGGAGAAGGTGCAGAACAACCTGCTGAGGCCTCTGAGCCGCCAACTCGGATGTACACTACCATTCGTGGTCGACAACTCGACATCACTGGCCTTGACATCGACGCTGAATATCTCGAGGCTCTACCTGAAGACCTACGGGAAGAAGTCATAACTGCTCAATATCAGAGCCGCCGGGAACAAGCACAAGAGCAAGGGAACGAAGATAGTGCCATTGATCAGGAATTCCTTAATGCTCTACCAGAAGACATCCGCGAGGAGATCCGGGCACAAGAAGCCGCAGCTCAACGACGTCGTGAGCGTGAAAGAGCGCGACGTGAGGCACAGGCAGGTGGGCCTGCCGGTCAGCCAGGTCAACCTGGTGACATGGATGTCGACGACTTCCTAGCAACTCTCGATCCAGCGTTTCGACGTGCCATTCTAGCGGAACAGCCTCCCGAAATCCTGAGTGGGCTGAATGCCCAGCACGCTGCTGAAGGTCGAGCGCAGGCACGAAACATTTTCTTCCATCACCGACTCCCCACGCAACGAGAACTCGAGGATGCAAGAGGTCGCCGAGATATTCTACAGCGTGATCCCAAACGTCAGCAGGTTGTACAGCTGATCGACAAGGCTGGTGTCGCAACTCTTCTCCGTCTCATGTTCCTTCAGCAACAAGGATCCTTGAGGTCAAATCTTCTCAATATTCTGAGCCAAGTCTGTGGTAACCGACAGACAAGATATGAAGTGGTTAGTCTACTTCTGGTCATTCTCAAAGAAGGCTCGACTGATGTGACTGCCATCGAGAGAAGTCTGGCTAGTTTGTCGCTCAGGGCAAAGGCCAGTGCTATACAGAAGACACCTCAGCCTCTCAAGCGCACTTTGTCTATGCCTTCATACGCAGGCCTAAGTGAGGATGTCACGCCCATGCTTGTTGTTCAACAATGCCTACATACTCTGAGTCACATCTGTCGTCAGAATGCCCATGTCAAGAGTCTTTTCCTGCGAGAGGTCGACGTGACATCTGCAAATAAAGCCAAGAGTAAGGCCAAAGGGAAGAGCAAGGAAACCAAGACTACCACACATCCGGTGAACGATCTTATCAGTCTACTTGATCGACGACTTATCATGGAAAACGCTGGCTGCTTGCTCTCATTGGCGTCTCTGCTCGCAACGATTACTTCTCCACTCGCGAGCCTCATGAAACAAGAAAAGGAGAGGCAAGAGATAGAAAAGAAGATGGAGGAGGACGCCGCGAACGCCAAGTCGGATGAGCAGAAGAAGGATGAATCGGCTGAAATAGAGGCGGATGTTGCTATGGAAGATGCAGCAGAACCGAGACCTGAATCCAGTGGCCTGCAGCCCGAAGAGCCAAAGTCTGAAGAGAAGTTGGATGAAAAGGAGCCCGAGCTCGCCGAACAAGAAAAGAAGAAGCCATTTGAGCCTCCGAGTGTCACGGACCATAATCTGAAGCTCATCACCAACATATTCGTCGCTCCAGAGTGTTCAAACGACACCTTCCGCTACACGCTGGAGACACTTCAGAGTCTTTCGCATATTCCCAATACCAACCAGAAATTTGGAAAAGAACTCACGAGGCATGTGCACTCACTCTCTCTAGCCATCTGCGCTGAGCTTGAAGAGTTACTTCCCGCCATCAAAGATGCGCAGTCCAGCACGGACGTCCAAGGTGCCGCAGCCTCAAAGTTCTCGGCCAGCACATCCGATCAAGTCAAGCTTTTGAGAGTGCTGCAAGCCTTGGACTATCTTTCCGCTCCCAAGAAGGATGATGAGTCGCCGGATACCGAAACGAAGAGCATCTTAACTCTTTCGTACGAAAGCCTTGGTCTTAGTCCCTTGTGGCTAATGCTCAGCGAGTGTCTTGCTGCTGTCGAAGAAAAGGGAGATACCATCAGCTTCGCTACCATCTTGCTACCCTTGATTGAGTCGCTCATGGTCGTATGCAAGCACACGACTCTTAAAGATGCTCCGATACAAGTGAAAGAGGCCAGTGTGACAAGCCCGGTTACTCCTACACACAAGGACGAGCTCGAGGAATTATTCTTCAGGTTTACTTCTGAGCATCGGAAGATTCTCAATGACATTGTTCGTCAAAGTCCGAAGTTGATGCAGGGACACTTCTCGATCTTGGTCAAGAACAGTAAAGTCTTGGATTTTGACAATAAGCGCAACTACTTCAACAAGCAGATCCATTCCCGACACCATGCACAACGACACCCTCAACCACCTTTGCAGCTCAATGTGCGCAGAGATCAGGTGTTCATTGATTCGTACAAAGCACTTTACTTCAAGAACGCTGAGGAAATGAAGTACGGCAAACTCAACATTCGCTTCAACGGGGAGGAAGGTGTTGATGCTGGTGGCGTTACCCGAGAGTGGTTCCAGGTTCTCGCTCGAGGCATGTTCGACCCCAATTATGCCCTGTTCCAGCCGGTCGCATCAGACAAGACGACCTTCCACCCAAGTCCTTTGAGTCGAGTCAACGATGAGCATCTGCTCTACTTCAAGTTTGTTGGACGAATCATCGGCAAAGCTCTTCACGAAGGCCGTGTGCTTGACTGCCACTTCAGCAGAGCAGTCTATAAGCGCATTCTCGGCCAGAAACCCAATCTCAAGGATCTAGAAAGCAACGACGTCGACTACTACAAATCCCTGGTTTGGATCCTGGAGAATGATATCACTGATGTGCTCACCGAGGAATTCTGCGTCATCGAGGATGAGTTTGGTGAGGAAAAGGTAATTGATTTGATTCCTGATGGCCGAAACATTTCGGTCACGGAAGAGAACAAGAAGGAGTACGTGCAAAAGCTGGTTGAATACCGCCTCACAGAATCAGTCAAAGAACAGCTTGACAGCTTTCTCGGTGGCTTCCACGACATCATTCCGGCCGAGCTCATTTCCATCTTTAACGAGCAGGAATTGGAACTACTCATCTCTGGCCTCCCTGAAATCGATGTTGACGACTGGAAAGCTAACACCGAGTACCACAATTACAACCCAAGCAGCCAGCAAATTGTCTGGTTCTGGCGAATCGTCAAGGCGATGACAAATGAAGAGCGAGCCAAGCTTCTCCAATTCATCACTGGCACGAGCAAGGTTCCTCTTAACGGCTTCAAGGAGCTCGAGGGTGTGTCCGGGCTGACCAAGTGCAACATACACAAGGATCCGTCGACAAATCGACTTCCTACCAGTCACACCTGCTTCAACCAACTCGATCTTCCAGCATATGAAAGTTTCGAGATCATGAAGCAGAACATCACTACAGCTATCAGCCTTGGTGCAGATTATTTTGGCTTTGCATAGTTGATTGTCATGAATGCATGTTCAATATTGAGAGGGCATGATGGTGGGGGGGAAGGATACACCGATGAGATGCATAGCCAGGCGTTTTGGGATCTGTAGGATGACACTGAGGTCATTGTACTCCAAGGAGCGAGCAACACTCTAGTTGAGCGGCTGATGATCATTGAGTGTGTGACTTGGATCGGGGCAAGTCGGATGATGGGGTGTCAACACTACTGACATGTTTCTCGTACAAGAGGTGCAGCTCTTGAGAATGTGCTCATTAGTATCGACAGCAAAAGCACTATGGTGAAAAATTCATTGAGGATACAGCAGACTAGATAGATAGCATAATGAAATTGCCTAGTCTCTAGCTTCCTTTTTGCTCCTCAATGCGGTTTTCTGTTCTATGAAGCAATCAGGGGGAACTGTCTGGGGTGCCAAAATTGCCAGGAGACAGGCTGAGTGGGACTTTTAAATGTGCCTCAGGCAACTAGTATCCACTAGTCCGAAATCGTGCTTTTTTGGATACTCTTGGCACCACCCACATCGAACTTTTTGCCCAAGGACGCACGACGGCAACTCCAAGATTTGTTCGCTGAGCCAGCAATCACAAGTTCATTCTTCTTTCTCTACATACCCGTTGCGCAATATCAAAATGGTAAGACAATTTCTCGACTCTGTGCGATAGCTACAGCCTGGATTTGCAAGTCTTCACGATCTTGCACGATGGATTTTGCCGTCGAATGTCAAGTCTCTTGAAAGAGGCACAGACTCGACGATGAATGGCTGGAGATGATGTTTGCAAACACATCTCGCTAGAGTTCTTGAAAGTTATCAGAACATTTGCTGATCTTTCTGCCTCAATGACAGCCTCCTAAAGGAAAGAAAGTTGCCGCCGCCCCATTCCCTGGCTCGAAGGCTGGCGCAGGCAAGAAAGCTGCCAAGGTATGCTATGCATCTTTCATTGTGCCGCATAGCATGCGCTAACATGCAAAGAACCCCCTCTTCGAGAAGCGACCGCGAAACTTCGGTATCGGCCAAGATGTTCAGCCTCGACGAAACCTTTCACGCATGGTCAAGTAGGTGAAGGCAGCTCGAGAGATGCAAAGACGGGTCCAGCTGACACGGGATAGGTGGCCAGAGTATGTCCGACTCCAGCGACAAAAGAAGATCCTCAACATGCGATTGAAGGTCCCACCTGCGATCGCTCAGTTTCAACACACCCTCGACCGGAACACCGCAACCCAAACGCTCAAGCTATTGAACAAGTACCGACCAGAGACCAAGGCCCAGAAAAAGGATCGACTCAAGGCCGAAGCCACGGCTGTCGCAGAGGGCAAGAAGAAGGAAGACGTCAGCAAGAAGCCATACACCGTCAAGTATGGTCTTAACCACGTTGTTGGCCTGATCGAGAACAAGAAGGCTTCCCTTGTCTTGATCCCCAACGATGTCGACCCTATTGAGTTGGTGGTCTACCTGCCTGCCCTCTGCCGAAAGATGGGTGTTCCATACGCCATCATCAAGGGCAAGGCTCGATTGGGGACTGTTGTGCACAAGAAGACTGCTGCTGTTGTAGCGTTGACCGAGGTCAAGCAGGAGGACAAGAATGAGCTCAGCAAACTTGTCAGCACCATCAATGAAGGCTTCAACAACAAGTACGAGGAGCAGAGACGACATTGGGGTGGTGGGATCATGGGTGCCAAGGCGGTTGCCCGACAAGAGAAGAAGAGAAAGGCCATTGAGAGTGCCATCAAGATCTAAACTGAGATCATGTAGAGAACGCTATTGTCAAGACACAACCTTTCATGTCTCGGCCTGAGAGCTGCCCGAATTTCGCTTGTGGGGAGGAGCAAGAACGATGATGCTCGGTTCTACAATCCTGAACACGACCCATTGTCATGCCGGGGATGATTCAGATAAATTGAGCGCAATATGATATGGTGTATGAAGAGTCCATCTCATTTCGAGACCGCTGCCGCTTTACATCATCAAGGCTTGTCCACTTTTGCGGTTGTCAAATTCTCTCGCATTGACCTGGCCCAGGAGAATGCCATCCCGGATTTTCTTCCCCTCCAATACCTTGGGAAATCCCGCCTACTTGTGAATCACAATAGAGTAGACAATCTAGTTGGGAGTGTTGCCAGAAGTGTAGGGATGGGTCTCCGCAGCACAAAACCGATGTCATCTGTGATCTGAGAGCTGTAGTCACCAACCAGCTTGATATTTTTCGTTGTTATTGGCGTAGCTCGAAGCTTCTTGTTGACCGGCCAGTGCGTAGTGAACTACACTGCTCGTCTGTGCCTCTCCTCCATGCCAGCTATCCGTTGCATGACCGATGATTCACAAAACGGTAAGAGTTTGGCTCACTCCTAGACAAGAGTTTGACGGCATTTCACACATGAAAACACCGACCCTCCGATAAACGTTCTGGGTGCCCATCTCGGCTTTCAAGAGAAGAAATGAATGCGCCCCTCTGTCTGCTGAAATTGCATCAACTTGGTCAACGACTACGACATCGTCTCCATGCTGAACTTCCAGATTTCCGTCTCCGACGACGTCTAGGAAGGTGCCGCCTGTTGGGGGTAGTAACTCCTCGCCAGTAGCGCCCCTTTGAACAAGCTGAACTTGAAATTCTTTCTCAGCCTTGGCGTCCGTATCTCGGAAAACCTTGCCTCTGAGTATGTTTGCACGCGCAGTGAGAGTCGCGCCAGCCACTGCACCGTACCTATTCTTGCCTAACAGGGGACAAGATACTCGGACGTCTCGAAGATTCTGGTTGCCGGATCTGCCCTGGGTGAATACAACGCGGCCGGTGATAGAAGCCCAGGACCACGATGGTGCGCACGATGGACTGACACGCTTGCTAGATCTCGGTGAAGCCGGAAGGTCTGATGTGTGTGGTACGCAAAACCAGAACAAGGATTGTGGCAGCGAGTCGCTCCATAGTCCGGCATAATAGGCGACGGCAGAGTCAAGGGGCTGCATCGAAGCTGCTAACCCAGACATTGCTGGCAGTCTATCAGTGGCGTAAGTTAGATTGCGGCAGCTGAAATCTTCCACAAGATGAAGCCAGTCGAGAGCATGGCTGAGTGCTGACTGAAGGCGCTGTTTGATTGGGACCTCGTACTTGTGGGAATGTGGAGCAACCTGGCATTCACACCGTGAAATCGCCTTACACTCCCAAGTCACCTCCTCGGCCGTGAAGTGCAGAATTCTTTGGGCGAGAAGACTCTCTTGCAACACCCAGCCACGTGTCGAGAGGTTGCTCCGATACTCTGTCTTCCTCGAATGATGGTGGAAGGCGTCACGGTTCCCTACGCCCTTCTTCCGTGCGTACACGTGCATTTCACGACCTGCGCCACGTTCGCCCATGTTGGAGCCGGTGGGAGTCACTGAGAAACATGGTATTTTGAGGATGGGGAGCTGACGCTTTGAGTTTTGGAGGAACCCTTCGGCGCTGTTTCGCGCGCCGTCGGCCGCAATCACGACGAAGGCAAGCGAGTAGACAGCATCCATTTTGGAGCCCTGCACATCCCAGTCGGCCGTTGAGGTTTGTATGATGCAGAGCGAGTCGATCCACAGATACGGGATGTCCAGCAATCGGCACACCTCAACCGCATGCTGGAAGGTTTTCGGCAGAGATTCGATTGCAACACCGCTCATCAGATCACCAATATTGCCGTCCGTCAGTTTCAAAGCTACATCGGCCCCCCAACAATGACTCAAGGCTGCATAGGTGCCTTGTTCACTGCCTTGGTTGATGTGCAGAACTGGATTCCGGCCCTTTCTCACGTCAAGAACTCGGTCTGGAAGCAAGACCGTGGAGGTACAACATTTCGGATGCTTAGTCAAGCAATCCGAAATCCACGATTGCATCAATTTCACACATGCTTCTGAGCTTGCAGCCAGGCTGATAACACGAGCATATCCTATGATGGGCCAGGAGCACGGATGGCCTAGAAGGTGAGAAACAACATGATCAGATAAACAACCCGCCCACTATGAGCTCAAGCCTTGCCTTCTTCTGTGAAAATCTCCACCTCTGCGTAATGTTGGTACTCGGTTTGCAGCCTCATGATGAGTGGCCTAGACGGCTCCTCAGAGTAGTCGTCCTCAGAAGCACCATGACCCAGGAGTGTGACGCCGAATAGGGAATCGCCGGCAGGGGGTTGCAAGTCTGGCAGATCTAGTGCGCTCACTAAGACGCGGCAGCAAGGACAACCGAGATCGGAAGAAACACGCAAGACTTCTAGAGGAATTCCAAGAATTCCCTTGATCTTGGGGTGTCGAAGGTTGAGATCTTGACAATTCTGGCATCTTGCCGACGTCTGCGGCGGGGGGAGGTAGCAGCGATTAAGTAACATAGTGTAACACGAGGCTGGGTTGTGCCAATGAGGTATTGAGCGGTGGAAGAGAGGGCAGTGTAGGGAGGATGTCTTGACCGATGCTAATCCTCTATAGGCTTAGCCCGAGGAGAGTGGAAATTCAGTCCGCCAATCAAGATTCGACGTGGGCACGACCTGACTATGGCTGTTGATGATGATGAGAACCTGAGAAGGCTGACACTGAAATGCTCTGATGCGCGTGTCAGAAAGGCAGCAGCAAGTTCAAGCGGCAAGCAAGGAAGGGAATACCTGCCAAAGGCAATGCCGCACAACGCCGCCTGGCGTGACGAGACGTGGAAAAGGGGACGGAGGTGTTGATATTTGCTACATACTCATGCTACCGGAATTAAACAGAGAAAGTTGATCATCGCTGCCTCTATTGCACTGGTTTGTTCACATGATGCTCTATCATTCCAGCCTCTTACCTGACACCACTGACTCACCCCTTATCATTTCTGCAATAGCTGTTGTTCACTTTTTGCTGTTCTTAGTCTTTCCACAGGCTCCTTTGCTGTTGTTCTGATTCCTCGCTTTGCTGTTCTAGTTGGGCGAGCAACTATGTCTCCCTTTTCTTCATCTCTTTCCTTTGCTGCCCCGAACCTTGCCTCTGCCGTTCCGCGTTTGTTCCAACTGTCGTTGCAGATTTTGTATCATACTCCGGAGCTCTGCATTTAGCCCTCGGCCGCCGCGAGGTTTCTTGAAACTTTCGTCCCGAGACTGCTCTCCATACCTCCTTCAAAGTTGAGCTAGCTACTGCTGTCGCGCATCGGGCGGCCTTCATCTCTGCGCATTTGACATCCTGCTCGGCCGCCCATGTCTTCGCCCTCGAGCGTCGCGTAACTTGATGCGATGCAGACTCTCAACCATCGCCGTCTCCGTACAGAGCGGTGGCCTCGATTGATCCACGCCTCTTGCTCGTTACATTGTCACTAGCAACTCCAATGTTGCGAGACATTTGCCATTGGCCTCTTCATCACAGCATTGTCCCACTGGCACCGGCAATGTGCATTGCATCTTTCCCACTAGACATGGGTCCTTGGGGAGACAACGCGTGGGACCGGGCAATTCTGCTTTTCTTTGTCCAATCGAGGGGGACGCATATGTTTTTGGCTCTACATCACCGACGCAGACATGCAATGCCTTCCCAGCCGTGTAGACCTCTGTCTATGGACAGCAGCAGCCGCATCCACTTTCGTGTGTTCCACATCTTGCTGACATTGTCGCTGAGCCAGCTTAAGGTAGACTTTTCAATCTTGGAGTCTCCATCTAGAATGCTTTGGCGCCAAGCATCCCACTAGCTGAGCTCTTTGCTGTGCCATCCACTGGGGGTTGTAGAGTTTGTGCGGCGTATTTGCTATTGGTGCTCGCACTCTTCACCGCGCAGATACTCTCATTATTCGCAGGCTGATATTGACCAATGGCCAAGGGCCGCTGCACCTTTCGCTCGTTCGTGTAGCCGGCCCGGTCTCGGACAATCATGAGGCAGTCAAGAGCCGGCGGATGAAGAGTTGTGAGTCTACCGCGCGTTGGAGAGTTGCCATCATGGTCTAGGGTCAGGTGGCGTCGATCTGGGACTGATTTTGATGTCGTACTGACGAGCCCATCGTCGGGATGGGTTCCAGTGCGTGGACAGTAGAAAAGAGGGGTGCGGTAGGTTCGGCGTTCATTGACGAGCTTGTCGGAGTGTGGTATCGAGATCACAGTTTGATGGCTTTCAAAGTGATGCTGTAAACTCATTGAAACCCCTTGAAGCTATGAAACTTTCCTAGCCATCGTGTGCTGCGAGTGATGGGCCGCTTCGTCATGCCAATACTCATTGCTGGCACATCGTAATATTATTGCCGTGGTGGTCTCGTGAAGTTGTGCCTGAGGCATGTTAAATTTACAGGCGCTCTACGTCACTGCAGACCTGCCTTTGTGGGAAAAGCACAACACTTAACCAGGTGGGCTCTTTTCTCTGCGCACTCGAGTACAGCATTCTGTGCTTTGTTATTGTCTCAATTGACGTTCAATCTTTGGCAGGCCTTCGCTTGCACTCTGAGAGACCGATCTCAACTCAACAGACCTGCTCGGCATAGATCAATTCAATCTCCTACCCACCTCAGGCCTGGCCCCTCTCAAGACACGGTCAACTTCCCAGCGCAAGGAGAGCAAGCGCGATTCGACCTGCAACACATTGCTAGCGTCCAGGACTTCACTGCAAAGGGTAAATCCTGAAAATGAGTGAAGAGGCGGAAACTCCACAGCAGCGGCAGGCCCGCATCCGACAACAAAAGCGCGAAGCCAAAATCAAGGCCACGGGACAGGAAAGGCTGGACAAGATCACAAAGCTGAGTGGCAGGACACCGGAGAGCAGTATGTGCAACAGGGTTTATGTGTTTGCCGCTAATTAATGTTGCAGTGCGCACCGAGTCCGCTGCACAGACGCCTGCATCGCCGTCACCACCTCCTGCACGAGCCAGCGCCAGCACGGGCGCGGGCGCAGGCGCAGCTCCACCAGTGTCATCGGTGTTTGGACAAACGGACGACCCGGAACAGCTGCGTATGCAAGAGGAGTACATGAGAATATTACTCTCTGGAGCGCAACCAGGTCAAGCCGGCGACGGACAACAGCCTGGTGTGTCTGGGGAAGTTGACCCAATGGTCAAGATGATGCAAGCCATGCTTGGTAACATGGGCGGCGACCCAGATGCACCGGGTGCCGGAGACATGCCATTCTCGGCGGACGACATCTCGAAAATGACCGGCATGCCCTCCTTCCTTTCGAACATGTTGATGGGTGGCAAGCAACAAGCGCCGCCTGGCCCCGAGGAGGTTAGTAAAGAACACACGTGGAGAGTAGTCCGATCAATCTTTTCCATTTTAATCGGTCTCTACACAATCTTCATCGTCGACAGGTCTATTGAGACTTTCGGCCAAAATCCGCCAGCACCAGCGACGGCCCAAAACCCATTCGTAGTCTTCCTAATGGGTGAGTTGCTGATAAATGGGGCCAGACTAGTGCTCTCCGGCCGACCGGCTGGTCAGAGTGGACCCAAGTCATGGATTCAGGCCGGAAGAGACGTTGCAAGGGATGGCGCAATTCTGGTATTTCTTCTTGGGGTGTACAGCTGGTGGAAAGGTTACACATAACATTCTCCTTAGTTATTGGGCATCCAAATTCCAATCAATTTCTCCGGCCACCCGCCGCTATGGCAGATGGTGAGCCGTCGCGCTGCATGGACCAATCACTTGATTTTTCGGTGTCCTGACCGATGCACCAGTACCGCCAGAATAGATCGCATGGCTGTCAGGGACCTGTACCGCGAAATTCTCGATGCGCACGCATAACCGGAGCAACTACCAACAACATGGGGATTCCGGCCACGACCATCTGGAAACCCACCCTGCGTACTGCAAGGGCATCACGTGTTCCATGGCTTTCCAGTTCCATGTACCTTGCAGCGACAAGATCCTTCCAAGAAACCATACCACTCCGGAAATTCTTAAATCTACCCACAAATTACGGCAAAGGACCAGACTACGCAGTCATCTTTCACGCAACTGTCTTCACACCAACCGTTTGAAATCCCCATGTTCCATCTCGCCAGGCAGCAGAAATGGCATCGTTCGGACCACCAGATTGTCATGACATTGGCATGATCGCCGCTGATATCGGGAAAGGGACCATTGGCAGATCCAAGCTTCACTGGGGTAATCGTGATCAGCAGCAAGCGGAGGCCGACCCAACCTTTCCATCGACGCTAAACTGGGCATTTTGAGTAGTTTTCCCATTCATCCGTACCTTAGCGGGAGGCTTCACTGCCAGCGCTCAATCGGATTGAGCACCTGATCTGGGCTTGCCGACTAAATTCGGGTTGGTGCTGGCAGGTGGCGGTGGGGTTTTGTTTGTGTTGTCCCAAGTGGTGCGGGGTGTTCTCCAGGGTCGCGCGACTGACGCAAATGCAAGCCACGCAAATGTCATGGTTCGTAAAGGCCTCCGAAGATCCAGTTACAACGAGACTAATCCAACACTGGCTCATGTCATACAAAAGACAGAATTTCCAATTTGCAACCGTTCTCTCGTTCTCTCTCAACTTTCCCAACTATCTGCATAGTTTCCGGCACCAGCTTTGTTTGCACCTTCATCGATACAAGTGCTGAGCCGTAGCTACACTTTATTTCCACATACCTTGACTTTGGTGTTGGATACAAGCTTGAAACACAATGGCCGACGGCAACGCCGTGCCCACGCGCGGCCCAGCAGTGGTGAGCTCAGTTTCGCCGTCACGGCACGTATGAGGCTAACACGCCCACAGCCTGAAGCGAACGAAGTGGACACATTCTAGTCAGCATTCCCGAACGCTCTGGTTGAAAGCACGTCACTGACCATTCACAGCGTTCCGGAATCATTCTACCAGAAGGGATCGGGCAAAACCCATCTGAAAGATGTCGAAGAATACAAGGCCCTGTACAAACAGTCCATTGAGGACCCGGACAAGTTCTGGGGTAAGATGGCACGGGAGCTGCTGACATGGCATCGCGACTTTCAAACCGTCAGATCTGGCTCCTTGCAGAATGGCGACGTTGCCTGGTTTTTGGAAGGCCAGCTCAACGCCTCCTACAACTGTGTTGACAGACACGCCATCAAAAACCCCGACAAGCCAGCCATCTACTACGAAGCTGATGAGCCCAGTGAGAGCAGGATGCTGACCTACGGTGAACTCCTCCGAGAGGTCTCGCGACTCGCCTTCGTGCTCAAGCAGCACGGAGTGAAGAAGGGTGACACGGTCGCACTCTATCTGCCCATGATCCCACAGGCCGTCATTGCCTTCCTGGCCGTCACCAGAATCGGCGCTTGCCACACGGTCGTCTTCGCCGGCTTTTCGTCGGGCTCTCTTGCAGATCGGATCATCGATGCCAACGCCAAAGTCGTCGTCACTACGGACGAGGGCAAGCGTGGCGGCAAGGTGATCGGTACCAAGAAGATTGTCGACGAGGCTCTCAAGAGATGTCCCGGTGTGACCAGCTGCCTTGTGTACAAGAGAACAGGTGCCGATGTGCCATGGACCAAGGGCCGAGACTTCTGGTGGGCCGAAGAGACCGAAAAGTACCCCTCGTACATTCCACCGGAGCCCATGATGTCGGAAGATCCGCTCTTCTTGCTGTACACGTCGGGGTCGACTGGCAAGCCCAAGGGTGTCCTGCACACCCATGGCGGCTACCTCGTCGGCGCGGCCGCCACGGGAAAGTACGTGTTCGACATCCACGACGACGACGTCTTCTTCTGTGGTGGCGATGTCGGCTGGATCACCGGTCACACGTACGTCGTTTACGCCCCTCTCCTCCTCGGCGTCCCCAGCGTCGTCTTCGAGGGAACTCCGGCATACCCCAACTTCTCGCGGTACTGGGATGTGATAGACAAGTACAAGGTCACTCAATTTTATGTGGCGCCGACCGCCCTCCGATTGCTCAAGCGAGCCGGCGACGACCACGTCCACCACGACATGGAGAAGTTGCGAGTGCTGGGCTCAGTTGGTGAACCCATTGCGGCCGAGGTGTGGAAGTGGTATCACGAGAAGATTGGAAAACAGGAAGCTCACGTCGTTGATACCTACTGGCAGACCGAGACTGGGTGTCATGTCATCACACCGCTGGCCGGCATCACGCCCACCAAGCCTGGTAGCGCCTCGTTGCCGTTCTTCGGCATCGATCCTGCGATCTTGGACCCCAACTCGGGAGAAGAGATTGAAGGCAACGACGTGGAAGGCGTGCTTGCGTTCAAGCAGCCATGGCCGTCGATGGCCCGAACCGTGTGGGGGGCGCATAAGAGATACATGGACACGTATCTGAATGTCTACAAAGGTTACTATGTAAGTGTGGGATCTACCCATTCACACCCAAAGTGGGCTAACCCCGGTGCAGTTCACTGGTGATGGCGCAGCACGAGACCACGAAGGCTACTACTGGATCCGCGGCCGTGTCGACGACGTCGTCAACGTTTCGGGCCACCGTCTCTCCACTGCCGAAATCGAGGCTGCCCTCATCGAACATCTTGGCGTGGCCGAGGCCGCCGTCGTCGGTATCAACGACGAGATGACGGGTCAGGCAGTCAATGCCTTCGTTGCCCTGAAGGCCGGCGTTGACCCTGGTGAGGCCACGCGCAAAGAGCTCATCATGCACGTCAGGAAACAGATCGGACCTTTTGCCGCGCCGAAGGCTGTTTACATCGTTGAGGATCTGCCGAAGACACGATCCGGTAAGATTATGCGAAGAATTATGAGAAAGATTCTAGCAGGAGAGGAGGACCAGTTAGGCGACATCACCACACTCTCGGATCCTTCCGTGGTGGGGAAAATCATCGAAACAGTCCGGCAGGGCAAGAAGTAGGTGCTAGGTCTGCCTGGGCGTTTGAACATGTTTTGTGGCACAATTCTGAGCGATATCCCTTTGTCACTGATTTACCACTTTCCGATCATCTCGTTTTGCTGCCCGCTTTTGAGTGCGCCTGCGATGTTCGCCTTGCCTGAAGATTTTGCCGGTGACATGTGATCTGCCCATCATTTTGCCACGGAGCCTTACGAAGTTAAAGGGCTTAGGATGCAATTCAGCTAAGGAAGCAAACATGGATGAAAGCTATGAATCGCTGTGAATCTGCTGTGAACCTCTCTGGGGATGCGGCCCTCGCAGGTAAAATTGGAAATTCTCATTCGCCATTGTTCCCGGCACTCGAGGTTATGGTAAGGACTGAGTGCTGAACTTTGTCATTGACTATCACTTCGACCTTCTTAAACTTTGTGAGTCGACTGCTTGCCATTGAAGACACAATTCGTGCAATTTCCGGAAACAGTCGTGGCCTCCATTCTCCATCTCATTCCTCACAGGCCGCCTGTCTTCAGCAGATGAACCATATCCTCGCCCCTTAGTGCCGTACATTACCATGACTCGGCGAATCCCCTTTCTTTGTATGAGGCTGTCTGCAGCGTATTGCTGTAAAACCAGATTCCTTTGGCATTGGCATCAGCTCCAGCTTCGAGCAGTACGTGTACCACCTTCTCGTGACCTTTCGATGGTGCTACCTGAGTGCATTATCGTAGCATCCGCTTTGAGTATTCATACTCACTCCGGCATCGAGGAGTATCCGACCTTACCTTCTCGTGGCCCTCTTCTCATGCCGATTGCAAGGCGTTGTCGTCGTAGGACCTTGCCTGGGGCTCTTCCGCGCACGTTCTGTGCTCGTTCTGTGTATTCGCCAGCGGTCCTTCGGCATTTACTATGCAGATGGATAGTATGCCTTATAGACTTGCAGAGCACTCTCAACCACACCGACCAGAGTGAGCAGAAATACGATTATTGCTATCCAAAATGTCCACCATTGCACTCGGTTTCGATCGTCGCGCCAAACCTGCAGAAGACCGCGAGGCTGGCTGGCATCGAATGCTTCTTTGCTGATGATTAGCCGGTCGCGCCAAAAGTTGAAGTCTTGGATGTTCCGCTGAGTCGCTCGAAGATGCTGACAGGCGCCTGCAGTGCTGTCTAACCCGAGCCTCCGTTGTTCTGAATCGAACCACTTCACGGAGGCTTTGTCTGCAACCGGTAGTATCAACGAGAGAGTGCGGCGGGTCTCGTCGAGGAAAGTTGGGGGGAAGATGGCCCTCAAACTCGATTGCTCGTACAACAGAAAGACTTTCGCGTTATGAAAGATGGATAATGTGGAGTCATTCAAGCCCATCTCCAGATGGGACAAAAGATCTCGTGTCCACAGGATTTTGATGCCAGCCACTTTTGCAAACGTCCTCGCATTGAAGGATAGAGGCATTCGATATTGGTCCTCCTGCTTCGACCCTGAGGCGAGAACGCGGGTAATGAAGTCCGGCAAGGTCTCAGCCGCTCCCCATCCCAAGACGTCAACCAATAGGATAGCTTTCCCGACAAAATTGATGCACTCTTTGGCGGCTTCGGGGCTCTGAGACGTAGGCGGTAGCAACGGCTGAATGACTGCTTCGCATGATTTCCTTGTGCCTTTCAACAACTGTTGAACTGCCTTACAGAAGTGCTCATGGGTACAGTCTGCGAGTAACGTTGGCACATACAGGCAGGATTCTTCGTAGTGACCTAAATAGCTTTGATATGATTGCAATTCCGTCTCCGAGCCAAGGTGCAAACCCCAGCACTCTCGTAGAAACTCTTTTCGACAATTCGTTGTCAGATAAGGCCGAACCAAGGCTTTTGCCTCGGCCAAGGTGTTTGATGTTTGAGAATGTAAGTTGAGGTTAGTGTTCCGCTTGTATCTCCATATCAGATGAGAAACGCTAGGCATGTTTCAGGATCGTTACACCTTTGTTACTCACTGAGATCAGACTTTTTCTGGGCTCTATGCTATACTCACAAATATTCAACCATTGGCACCATGGAGCGGGTCAATACATGTACTGTTGCTCTAAGACATAAGGCTACGCCTTCATGGGAATGGAGTGCAAACGAGTGGCTGTGCAAGAATCTGCCTTAAAGATGCACCAGAGCAGGCCAAAATCTGCGGCTGCAGCTCAGACCCCGGTAAGGTTGATTTTACGAGCCGCTTCATTCGGCTTTGCAAGGTCAATGCATTTCGATCCCGCAGAGCATGTCTTCCAACTCATACGGAAACATCTACAGGTCATGGCCGGGGCCATCCCTTTGTGTCGGCATTGCTCCTCTGCCACAATGATATGATCGGCATTTTGGACTACCAAACTGCATCAAATGCAACCACCCTCGACATGATGAGTTCGACTTATACTTCCGCTGTTATGTCTAGCAGGCTGCAAGGTTTATGGCATCACTTCAGACCACCTTGGCCGAATCCTGAAGCTTCAATCTGCGACCAGCATAGCTGGCTATGCCCTCTTGAAGGAAAGAGTTGTTGGTCAATACGAGGGCCTGCGCTTCAGGCATACAACACCATCAGAGACAGAATAAAGCAATGCCTGACGGAAAGAGAGAGGGATCTGTACGAGGGTCAAGACGAATCTTTTGTGCCTCATTGGATTGACTGCTTGATGGTGGGTCGCGCAAAAGCAAGGGCTCGTCCATACATTATCATTTCTTGTCGTCAAAGAGAATTTTGCATGAAAGTTATGAGAATAATTAAAGAGGCTATATGGTGGAGAGAATTCGATCGGAATCACCCGGGATTTGGAGGCTTCCTCCTTCTAAAATTTGCTCCGAGACGAATGGGGGATGCCAACGAAAGAAGTCAGAAGAGCTGGGTTTACACTTCTGATCAGATTTCTTCGATTTGTGGCGCGCCAATATTTTTCGACGCTGACAGGCCTGATTTAGGTGTTTGCGCTCCGCAACAGGCGACATTTGGAAACATCGTCTATTTGGACGGGCAGCCGTTTGGACTCACAGTGGCACATCCTCTTGTGGAGCAGACATACGACAATGCCTCCGACCAAGATACACAAGAACCCGACACAGTGTTTTACATGGACGATAGCGGCGATGAATCTTACTCGAATTCAGGGTTTGCATCCTCCTGTTCTTCTGACATGGTGCATATGCCAGAGACACGACTAACCGAGCAATTCGAGCAATCTCGGCGGCTTGGAGACTCTCCACGCCTACTGGGCCGGCTCGTCTGTAGCTCAGATGGTACACCTGCCGATGATGCGGATTGGGCACTCATTGCGCTGTCCCACGATCGCGGTGGTTTTCGGCAAGAATCAGCCTCAACCATAGGTACATACCTGGACAGTGATGGCCATACAATTGCCGTCCAAACTCCTAAGACCATCGCGTGTCCAGTCGAGAATGCAGTTACCGTATTTACAACTGATGGGAAGAAACGCTTAATTAAAGGCGTCCTCAGCGCAAGCGAATCTCTCGTTTGCCTCCCAGGAAGCCGTCGATACCTTTCACTGCACAGCACCATTCTGGCAGAAGACTTGGTTCCAGGAGATAGTGGCAGATGGATCTTCGACCACCAGGGGAATTGGTACGGCCATGTGGTTGCAGGCATTCCCGGGACAAGAGTTGCCTACGTTTCGCTTGCTTCTCAGATCGTCAACGATATCCTGACTAGAACTGGAATTGCATCGTTGTCCTTGACAGGTCCACAGTCAGACTCCAAGGTAGATCCGGACCAGAGTTCATCCAACTCAGTGCAATCCAGTGAAGCCAGTTGGGGACAAATTCAGAGGGGATATGCCCAAGAAGGAATCTATGGCAATGCACTGTATTCGGCATCGGAACATGGCCGCGAGAAGGTGGTGCAAATGCTACTTAACGCCGGGCCGGACGTCAATGTTCAGGGAGGAGAGTTCAGTAACGCACTACAAGCAGCATCAAGGTATGGTCACGAGAAGGTGGTGCAGGTTCTAGTCGATGCAGGAGCTGATGTCAATGCTCGAAGACGACACTACGTCAATGCCCTGCAAGCAGCATCAGAAAATGGTCACGAGAAGGTGGTGCAGGCACTTCTCGATCGGGGAGCCGATGTCAATGCTCAAGGAGGACACTACGGTAATGCCCTGCAAGCAGCATCAAGATGTGGTCACGAGAAGGTGGTGCAGGTACTTCTCGATCGGGGAGCCGATGTCAATGCTCAAGGAGGACGCTATGGTAATGCCCTGCAAGCAGCATCAAGATGTGGTCACGAGAAGGTGGTGCAAGTACTTCTCGATTGGGGAGCCGATGTCAATGCTCGAGGAGGACACTACGGTAATGCCCTGCAAGCAGCATCAAGATGTGGTCACGAGAAGGTGGTGCAGGTACTTCTCGATCGGGGAGCCGATGTCAATGCTCAAGGAGGACTCTACGGTAATGCCCTGCAAGCAGCATCAGAACTTGGTCACGAGAAGGTGGTGCAGGTTCTAGTCGATACAGGAGTTGATATCAATGCTCAAGGAGGACCCTACGGTAACGCACTGCAGGCAGCATCAAGATATGGTCACGAGAAGGTGGTGCAGGTACTTCTCGATCGGGGAGCCGATGTCAATGCTCGAGGAGGACTCTACGGTAATGCCCTGCAAGCAGCATCAGAACTTGGTCACGAAAAGGTGGTGCAGGTACTTCTCGATCGGGGAGCCGATGTCAATGCTCGAGGAGAACTCTACGGTGACGCACTGCAGAGAGCATCAAGATGTGGTCACGAGAAGGTGGTGCAGGTACTTCTCGATCGGGGAGCCGATGTCAATGCTCGAGGAGGACTCTACGGTAATGCCCTGCAAGCAGCATCAGAACTTGGTCACGAAAAGGTGGTGCAGGTACTTCTCGATCGGGGAGCCGATGTCAATGCTAGAGGAGAACTCTTACTTCTCGATTGGGGAGCCGATGTCAATGCTCAAGGAGGACTCTACGGTAATGCCCTGCAAGCAGCATCAGAAAATGGTCACGAGAAGGTGGTGCAGGTACTAGTTGATGCGGGAGCCGATGTCAATGCTCAAGGAGGACACTACGGCAATCCCCTACAGAGAGTATCAACCAGTGATGACGAGAGCGAAGTAGAGGAACTGCTCGATACGGGAGCCGATGTCAATGCTCAAGGAGGAATCTACAGCCATGGATACGGGGCAGTGTCAGGATACAGGTCAGTGTCATTGAGAGGCCCATTTGGAGGTCACAAGAAGGTGGTATAGGTACTGGTCGATGCAGGAGCCAATGCCAATGTTAAAGACTTTTTATGGTAATGCATTGCAAGCGGCATCCGAGCATGGCTGCAAGAATGTGATGCAGATGCAGGCCAATGCAGGAGCTGATGTCAATACAAATTGATGACATTACATGTAAAGGATATTGCTCCTCCTGTCGTTGATTTGCCATTTTGGCTGTTCATCGAGATCATCTCGTTTGCTGCCTTTTAGAGTGTGCTTGCGGCGCTCGAGTCCGCCTTGCTTAGTGGTCTGGCAGGAAGTGTCATGTGATCTGCCGTTCTAGACTCGATATAGGCCTTGTTAGTCACGTTCAAAGCCAGGCAGAAATCCATCCGAACCAACTACAATGTCTGCATTTCTTCATAGTCAAGGATCTTACAACTTGCGAAGTTAGGACATTCTGACGGAAGGGCTGGTTCGTCCAATAAGGAAGCGGTCCGTTTGGCAGGACAAGTGGAAAGCTCGCTTGCCACACTTGGTCAATGACTCGAGACCGCTGCCAAGTGATGCTCGGATAACCTCCCACGCTTGGAGTCGCATCATCTCCAGCGCAACTCCTCCCTTAAGAAACTTAACGCGTCCCAATCTGCATAGCTGCCCTTTTATCAACTCTTCCCTCCAGCATTCTCTAGCTGGCAGGCATTTCGCTCTTCACAGCCTTGACGCGTCGCTGCGCACGAACCAAACAGCGAAGTTCGAGTCCTGGTGGCAAGATCGCCTGCCTGCAGTCAAATGCCCGTGGAAACCCAACCTCAACTGCGACTGCGACTGCGCTAGACTAATTCTCTCTTATATCTGGATTCCGGCATTCTCTTCGTTCACTTTATTCTTCCCTTTAGTCACCTCGCCGGGTGATTGATCTGTCGACAACATGGCTTTCGGCGGAAGTAGCACCTTCTCGTTCGGCCAGAACAACGCAAATCCGTCAGGTGGCGGTTTTGGGGGCTTTGGAAGCAACAATAATACCTCTGGAACAGGTACGTGGGATTTTTCTTTATCATTTCTCTAGGCTTCACGCTGAGACTTGTTGTCGCTAGGCTTCGGTCAGTCTACGTCTGCCTTTGGCAATAATAACACATCAAGCGCTTTCGGTGGCGGTGGAAGCGGATTTGGTGGTACATCTGGAGGTACGCAACTTGACCAGCCTTCCCGATAAGCCTGGCGCTGTCGTTAATCAAGACCTCCACGGGAGACTCCTTCTTCCTCACTGACGAGTCTATACTGTCCCATGAGCAACTTTCTATCCAGTTTCTAGTCTGCTCACCATCTCTACAATACCTCACTCAATGCATACAATGGACTCACGACTAACACAAACTTCAGCAGGCACATTTGGAAGCACAGGTTCCTCCCTTTTCGGAAATAAGCCCGCGAGCGGCTTCGGCTCGAGCACGAACACTGGCAGCGGCCTCTTTGGAAGCACCTCAAACAACAATACTACTGGTTTCAGCAGTTCGGGCACAGCATTTGGAGGCAGCAACACGACAAGCAATGTCTTCGGTGGTGGCAGTGGTGCTTCGTCAGGAGGAGGATTTGGTGGCTTTGGCGCCAGCAACAATAACACAGGCACATTTGGGACGCAGAACAAGTCATTGTTTGGTGCAGGCGGTTCAGGCACAACTGGTGGCTTCGGAACCAACAGTACCTTCGGCTCAGGCACCGCACTCGGCGGTGGACAGATTCCCCCTCCAGAAGGTACGAATATTCAGGCATTCCAACCATTAACCGAAAAAGAAACCAATAGCAACGTCACCCTCCACTACCAGACGATCACATTCCTGCAACCATATCAAAAGTATTCCCTCGAAGAGTTGCGACTAGCAGATTACAATCACGGTCGACAATTTGGCAATGCTAGCGGAGGGACTGGGGCGTTTGGTCAGAGCAACTTTGGCGGCCTCTCTGGTACCACAGCCACCGGAAGTGCATTCGGCAGCAATACTGGCGGAGGTCTTTTTGGTCAAACATCAAGCTCAGGAGCGACATTTGGTAGTAACACTTCAACTTCTGGAGGCTTTGGCAGCTCGACTGGCGGCAGCCTGTTTGGCAGCCAGAACAAGCCCGGAGGCTTGTTTGGACAGCAGACTTCCGGTACGACAAGTGGTGGTCTATTCGGTACCTCAAACAACGCAAGCAGCGGCTTCGGCGGTGCTTTCGGATCAAACACCAATACCAACAGCCAAGGTGGTGGTCTCTTTGGGCAGGCTAGCAATCAGAACAAACCTGGTGGCCTATTCGGAGCCTCAAGCACGAATACTCCATCTACTGGATTCAGCTTTGGCCAGAGCAATACCAACCAGCCCACTACGACAACTGGCGGTGGTCTGTTTGGCAGCGCCACCAACACTTCCAACACAGGAGGCGGGCTCTTTGGCCAGAACAACACTCAACAAAACGCTTCCGGTGGCGGCTTGTTTGGTGCTAGCAACAATAACCAGCAGAGTGGTGGATTATTCGGGAACAAGACAGGAGGAGTGTTCGGCAACTCCAATACTCAGAATCAATCTTCTGGGGGATTGTTCGGATCAAATACCAATACTTCAACTGGTGGCGGCCTTTTTGGCCAAAATAACCAGCAGAACACTACCGGGGGCGGTTTGTTCGGAAATGCCAGCAACACCAACAATCAAGGTGGCGGACTCTTCGGTAACACTCAGAACAAGCCCGGCGGTCTTTTCGGCGGCAACACCAACACAACGAGCGGTGGTGGCTTGTTCGGGAACAACACAGCCAACGCAAACCAAGGTAGTCTATTCGGGAACTCCAGTAATAATCAGCAAACATCAGGAGGCCTCTTTGGCGCCAGCAGCAATACTGGCGGAGGTCTCTTCGGCCAGCCCCAGAACAACCAGAACAAGCCAGGTGGGCTGTTCGGATCTGCTAGCACAAACAACAATCAAGGCACGTCTCTCTTTGGTAACTCGTTGGGTGGTGGCCTCTTCGGACAGTCGCAGAACAACCAGCAGCAACAGAACCCGAACCAGCAGGAGGTCAAGCATACCTCTTTGCTCGATCCCAACCCGTATGGACAGTCATCCATATGGACAGGACTACCAACCCCCACCGAACAGAACTCGAAGCCTGTTTTTACGCCCTTAACTGCAACCAAGAAGCTGGAAGAGAGCAAGATGAAGCCCCTCCCTTCGCTTCGCCTCAACCAATCTCGGTATATGACCCCCCCTCGACGAAACGGTTACGGCTTTAGCTACTCGACTTATGGAACCCCAAGCAGTGCTACAAGCACGCCCGGTGGTGGGCCCTTGAGTGGTAGCATGTACGGTAGCAGAGGCTGGTCTGGCGGAAGTTTTGGACGCTCGTTTAACAGAAGCGCATCTGTCCAAAACCTTCGCTCACAATATGCTTCCGATGCAGATGATATTTGGAAGCCGAATGCTTTTGCGCCATCCCACCGAAACTCAAGTGGCAGCATCAAGCGATTGACCATCGACCGATCTATTCGACAGGACTTGTTCAACCGTCCTGCATCCGTTCCTGCATTACCAGCGCCAAAGTCCGGCACAAATGGCGAGATTCCTACACCATCAGCTCAGCTAGCAGATGGTAATGTCGAGCCAGCAAGGAAGCTGACTAAGAGAGTCAGCTTCGAGAACAATGTGCAGGAAACTCAACTAAATGGTGAAACCGGTGCTTTGCAGCGCATTGAGGACTCTGATGGTGAGGGATCGCCACCACAACGAAATGGCGCTTCCAAGAATGGGCTTCAAGCAGTGCCTGAAGACCGCGAATCTCACCAGGTCAGCAACAAACCAGTCAAGGCCAACCCTATGCCAGATCCCACACCTGGTGAATACTGGATGAAGCCATCGCGACAGGAAATGGCGAAGATGCCAAGAGATCAGCTCAGGGCTTTCAAGGGCTTCCAAGTTGGCCGCCAAGGATGCGGCTTTGTCACCTTTGACGGCACTGTCGATCTCACTGCATTGGACCTGGACAGTCTATATGAAAAGGTGGTGGAAATCAGAGTTCGATCTGTTACAGTCTACCCCGACCCGGCGACGAAGCCTCCAGTTGGCCGTGGCTTGAACGTGCCTTCTACCATTACCATTGAGAACTCCTGGCCAAGATCTAAAGGCAAGCCTATTGCTGAGACCTCCGGCCCAATCTTCGACAAACACGTCGGCCGACTCAGAAGAATGGAGGGCACGGATTTCGTCGGCTACGAAGCAAACACCGGTCGCTGGACTTTCAAGGTACCTCACTACACCCGTTATGGCCTGGACTACGACGAGGATGATGAGGAGTCAATGATGGACCAGAGTGAGCTCAGCCTTCCACCCCAATCCATTGAGAAATCCGCTGACGCCTCGGTCATGGAGGTCGATGATCGCTCCGAGTCTGACGACGGAAACGACACCTTCGCGTTCCAGAAGAGCGTGCCGGGTCAATTTGGGAAGCGGAGCATCAGTCCAATTGAAGATGATTTAGAGCTGCCAGGTGGCAATGTTCGAGAGCAGTCCGACGACGGTTCCGAGCACTCGGCCTATTCTGAAGACGACATGATGTCTGAAGATGAGCAGAGTCCACCAATGCCTGGCTCACTGCCTGTCACGAACGCACTCCTCCTCAGCCCGACCAAACCCCCCACGAAATCTGTCGCACCCGGTACTCCGGGGAAGCCACTCCTGGATCTGGAAGGCGACTGGGCAGAACAACTTCAGCGAACCATCAGTCCTCGAAAGCAAAACCGAGATGTCCTTAGAGAAGCACAGAGCAAGGTCCTGCTCGACAAGGCCTTCTCCCCTATCAAACCAAAAGCTGCGCCTCAAGTGAATTTCCGAAGCAGTATCGACATTATGAACTCGATGTTCAAATCTGCCAACGGCAAGAAGCCTACTAAGGCTACTCAGCCCGAGTTTGAGGTATAATTCCCCCCTAGTCCCAGCACTGAAATCAGGTTTGCCCAAGATCCAATTGTGACGCGAATATGAAGGACAGACTGATGCATTAGGATAAGCGAGACTGGAAGAAGCCAGTTGCTGTCACAAAACCCAACACCCAGAGATGTATTTAGGTTAGTCAGTCGATAATATGAACAAATTGCTAAAACTTTGTGTCCCTTAGTTCCCTTATTCCAAACGTTCCAAAACCTTCCACCCCGACGAGGAGGAGATGAGCGAAGCCGATCGAAGATGGCATCAAAGCTTCAAGCCGCATTTTACAAATGCTGGGGATGTAGTCTATCGGTCGACGAAGCCTGGGCAGGATTCGGCTTGGAAGGAAATCCCCGTCGCTGGTGATGGGCAGGCTATGGTTTTGCTAGGACAACACACCGGTGATAGAGTCAGTCAAACTTATTTCTTTTGACAGCTTTGAAGACTAATCTGGTATAGACATTCGACTTGGATTCTGCTCTAGCATCAAGCGAAATCAGCCTCGAGAAGTCCGTTCCTGCTGTTCGACATCGCGCAACACCTTTCTCTCAACTAGTATCTAGTGTCAGAGACAAAAAGGTGGAGGAGGTCTACAAGCTAGCTCAAATCCTCTTCGATACCTACGAAGACGAGTTCACACATGGCTTGTCTGGCCCTTTACAGAAGAAGTTCATGCACAGAATACGCAAGGACAGACTGACACAGTTCCTGACCAGTCGCATCTTTTCAACCATTGGCGCTTCAGAACTCGCCTCTGTCGAGCAGAGTAGTCCAATTAGGGCGGCCGTCCTTCGACTGACGGCACACGACATTGTAGGAGCCTGCGACATCCTCAAAAAGGGCAAGAACTACAGGATCATGCTGTTGGTGTCGCAGCTCGACGGTGCAGATCAGATATTCATGGATGATGTCAAACATCAAATTGACGCCTGGCGAGTGCAGAAGTCTCTGTCTGAGTTTGATGCAGATGTCAGAACTCTCTATGAGATCTGTGCAGGAAATGTCACCATTTCTCAAGGCAGAGAGGGAAAATCTGTCCCAGTCGAGGATAGAGCTGAGACCTTCAATATCAGCGTGCGATATGGCCTTAGTTGGCTCCAGTGCTTCGCTCTTGGCTTGTTCTACGGTAGGCAGGAGAAGAGCAATGAAGGTATCAGCAGGATTGAAGACGCGGTCCGAGAGTACCAAGCTCGGTGTGACCGAGGTGAAGAGCCTGTGAAACCACCGGAGAACGATGTCATGTGGTCCTTGCTCAAACTGTATGCAGCCAACAAGACGGAAGCGGTTGAAGCTCCTTCCTTCCCAGCTGCTCTTGAGGGTCTTGCGAAACCTTGGGACCACTCTGACCTCTTCACCTTCTACCACACTGTGCAAGCCAATCTATCTGTCGACTCCGACACTGGGAAAGCCGACGATCTCGCAGAGACCCTTGCCTCTGAACTCTCAAGCCATGGCGACATCGCGTCGGCGATCTACTCCTTACTCCACCTCTCCAACATCACAATACGCCAAGCACAAATCCAGGACCTCCTCGATCGCTTCGCGGGCTGCCTCCCAGGCCCAGACACAGCAACCTCGAACGAAGGCATCCAGTTGTGGCAGCGCCTGACCATGGATCTCAAAACTCCACAGTCCTGGATTTACATGTCTAAAGCGCGTTATTCCGCTTCCGCGATCAACAACGGGGGAGATAGTATTTCTGAGTTGCGCTATCTCGTTGCTGCGGAGGCGTGGGAGGGAGCTCATGAGTGTTTACTTAAGCGCGTCGCACCGAGCTTTGTCGTGGATGAAGATTGGAATGGGTTGCTCGATATGTGTGGTCTCTTTGGGGATGATCCAGTCCGGCGAGTAGCAGGATGGTATGATGGTGGCGATGTCTACTTGTCCTTTGCGCAGCTCATGACTGGGATTATTGGAAGATCTGACGCCTCGGCTATGGCGGCGTTGAGGAAGAGATTGGTTGTCATGGGTCATAGACATGTCAAAGACGGGGGAGAGAAGGTGCGGCTGGGGAGACTGAGTCAGCACGAGCTTGAGGAGCATGTTGCCATTCGCGAAATGGCGAATGCGTTGGCGAGGCTGGCAGGACAGGATGGGATCGTTGGAAGTACAGAGGAACTACTGGAATTGCCTATTACGGCTGATGTGAGGGCAGCGCTGACGATGCGGGCTGACTTTGAGGATGAAGTGTCAATCGCCGATCCGGCGGGCAACAGGAGGGGGAAAGGGCTGGGAATTCAGAGGAAAACACAAGACGAGGATATGGGTGGTGATACTGCTGGTGCATCGACTACGTAACTAGGCATGTCGTTGATCACCACCTTGTGCGCCATGCCATCATCTGCGCCATCAACCCACCAAACTACTAAATTGTCATCGGTATACTTACCGGCCAGGGTAGATTTGGGATGTTTTAAATATGTAAATTGTGCTGTACAAGTTGAAGAGTTGTGTCCAGTCGATTACAATGTTTTGTTTGCCTCGCAGGGCTGCAACTGTAAAGTATCCAGCTCCTCTTCCACCGCCTTATCGACCATCTCACTATCAGGTGCCTTTCCAGCCATCAAAATGCCTGTATCCTTGACTACGGCCTCTTGATTGCCCTCCTCTTCGTCTGGTGTTGTAGTTCTGCTCGTAGACTTTGCATTTCTTGCTTCATAAGGAGTGCCAACCCATTGTGGTAGGTCCGGCACAAAGGAAAATCCTGCACGCAGTTCTATATGCAACTAGGAATATTTGTGAAAGAGGACCATTCCTCTACCTTTCGACCCTTTTGACTATGCTGTTTGTCCAGTCGTGCCATTGAACCAAGGCTGCTACACTTGGCGCAATGGCAATATTCGCTAACCACAGCCTCCGTACTCGGCGGCACTTGTATGCTCGTATGATCCCAAAGTAATAAAGCTTTCACAGCTCCGGACTACCTTTGTCTAGGGCCCTTGATGTCCAGAGTGTCGCGCGACTGTCCTTGGTCAAGTCTCGCTGTCGCCTTTGGAATCGGGAATGAAAACACTCGAATTGTAGATGACAAGCTGCAAAGTTGGAGCTCGGTCGGTACCGTATCTTGAGAGCCTTGGAATCGCTGGCAAGCGGGTTATAAAGTTAGGGGCATGGGTGGTAAAAAGAATAGCAAGGGCAAAGTCTTTCTGCTAGAGGGTGTGAACAAAGCATCGTCATATCAGATGGTCATGTAACAGTTGCAATCTGAGCTATATAACGTCAGCTCCTTGACATTTACAATGCCTTCCCTGCATGACCGAGTATACTAGTATGGAATGAGGCGCAGGGAATCCATGGATATTTGTGCAAAGCGGTTTTGCGTAGGCTCTAGCAAACCACGTTTCATCGTGTCGATTCACCAGAATCGCGCCCTTAACCACTTCCAATCACTTCAGAAAGTCAACATCAACAGTCGTGTTGGAGTAGAAATTGCCCCTAGACTCGCCTTGCGAGTATCCGGACATATCAGCACCTTGCCACTGTCCGCAAAGCCCATCCTCTGCCTTCCCAAATACAGGATCGTTATCCGGCTTCGGAACTCCCCATACCTTCTCATACTCTCCTGCGTTCTCGCCACCAGTGGCATAATCCCACATGCCATCCACCGGGTACGCTCCGATCATTGTAAACCCAGATAGTTGAAGAGCCGCCAATGTCTCCCTCGGGTTATCCGCACCAATGCCGCGCCCTTTACCTGGAGTTAACAGCGCGAACTCCGCCGGAGTTGTGTCATATGTCTTATGTGCTACACCAGCCGGTATGACAAAGACATCACCCGCCCGCGCCTGGATATCGACACCACCGTCTTCCTTGGCGGAGCCATGTGTCGATTGCTCGAGGTCGGGACTGGTGTCCGCTGCTCCGAAGCGAATGGTGGCCGTGCCGGAGAGAACTGCCATGCACTCATGGGTCTGACTGTGATAGTGCGATTCTTGTGTTTGGCCGTAGCGAAAGACCCATTGAGTCGACCAACCGTTGCTTCCGAATATGTCATGGACTTGGGGTGCGATGTTGATGGAATTGTCGAGTTGATCTGATAGCGCACCAGGGTAGTGCAAGAGGGGATACGGTGAGTTTGGTATTAGCGCTGTCGGCTTGAGATGGTATTTCTTTACTTCGACCATGATGTGGGCTGCAAATGTCGACGCGTGATTATGCGGACAGATGACTGAAAGACAAGAGGTCGTTCAATGACGCTGACTTCAACCTCCCCTCAGTAGAAATGGCGGAACTCGGATCCCGACCAGATGGAGATCGGCACAATCCCCGACTGGGCATATCGGATCCAGCAACCGTACCTTCAGGTTGCCCCGTGGGAATCTTCTCCAGATCCTTTGCTATACAGCAAATTGACTGGATTGCGCAAGCTAGACTTCGACGGCGAAGACAATCCGGAACGAAGCTGCCACGCCCCCGCGGCCTAACCAGTCGCAGGAGGTTGTCGCGCTCTGGTGCAAGTATCAAGCGGCATGGAGACTGTCTTTCATTTCATCCGGATCCCTCCAAAATCAACCCCAGACTTGAGAAAGCACCGGTCTTCGGCGACAGTAACTTAGTAAGGTGGTGGAGAAAGAAGACGCCTTAAGACCATTTGTTATTCTTGTCTGCGGCAAATGTAGGGATTTCCTGCACTTCAAACCTGTATGATTGGCAAAACTTATCAATATTGATGTTGTTCTAACACATTTTGGTCAAATGTGGTTGGTATGGTTACAACTGCAGGGACGCTGAACATCTGCACAAGGGGGCTGAGCTTAGTGTCACTTCTCTTGGCTCGAAGGGGCTTTCTCAGACATGTGTCTTTGTCTTGTACGTCAACTTATCACTCTTTGGTTGCTCACCGCTGCCTTTCTGGCCGGTCTGCTGCCATCGCTTTCTGCTGATAACATGGCCTTCGGTTGTCTTCCAGGCGCTGAGTATCAGATCTACCGTCTCTCTCACGCCGACTCCGTTCTTGATGACTGCTCGTACCACAGGGCCACCTTCTCGGATCTTCTTCGCCTCGGCTTCCATCAGATCTACGTCTGCGCCGACGGCGGATGCCAGATCGCATTTGTTGATCACTAGAAGGTCTGAGCCGGTGATACCCGGTCCGCCTTTCCGTGGGACTTTGTCGCCACCTGCTACGTCGATGACGTAGATTATGAAGTCCGCGAGCTCTCTTGAGTAGTTTGCCGCCAGATTGTCACCACCGGATTCGATGAGGAGGAGGTCGGTCTGGAATTTTGCTTGCAGTCCTTGCAGTGCTAGGAGATTTGCGGAGATGTCCTCTCGAACAGCAGCATGCGGGCATCCACCTGTTTCGATGGCGACGATGCGTTCTGGTGTCAGGGCGCCGTGCTTCGTCAGAAATTCGGCGTCTTCTCTTGTGAAGATGTCATTCGTCACTGCGGCGATGTTGTATTCGTCTCTTAGAGCCAAGCAAAGCTCGAGCATGAGTGCGGTCTTCCCTGAGCCCACAGGGCCTCCGATGCCGATCGTGAAAGCTCGGTCGTTGAAGTCCCGACCGTCAACGATGGGGGGTTCGCGATTTATGTAGGAGCCGGGGCCGTCCAGAATCTCATGGGTGTGGCCGTGATCGCCGCCGCCGTGAGAGTGAGGCGCCCCTCCGTCATGGCTGTGTGTCGCCATGGCGCGGATGACTGGAGGTCTCGAATTGTACTAAACGCTGCAGTGAGCTCTCCTAAACAGTGCGCGGGGGTTGCCAGGTTCGTTCCGGGGAGATGCTGTGGTACTTGAAGCTGTGGGAGCAAAGCTAGGCCGCTGCGCGATGTGTCTGGGCTTCCGGATTTAAGCTGCTGGGAGATTGAATCATGAAGAGACGCCTTAGATGTTCGGAATCGTGTTTTGTTGCGGTCCAACTCGCGGGTCTTGGTCGCACACAAAGCATTGCACGCGATCTTTTTGTTTATGGTGAGGGGTCGTGGTGGACTCGCCACCCCTCATGCGGAAGTGATAACATAAGCTAGGTATGCGGCTCAAAAGCCAAAAGGGAACGGACGTGAAGACACACCCGTCCGCATTGGGAGGCGTTCGGAAGGTTGCCCAACTTGGCTTCTTGAGGCTTGACTGAGAGTAGTGGTCAGAATGTCGATTGTGCATATTGTGCTCTTCAAGCTGAAAGCTTCTCTGACACAACAGGAGAAGAGGGAGGCAAGTGCTCACTGGCCCGAGTGCATCTCTCAACGCCGACTTCTGACCTCCAACAGTTCTGTGATGAGATGCTAAGTTTGCGGACAAAGTGCCTGCATCCTGAGACCAACAAGCCGTACATAGTCTCATCCTCCGGTGGTATTGACAATAGTCCAGAGGGAGCACAGGTCTGTTGATGATGCATTGAAGCACGATTGGCTGACAGGAAATAGGGCGGCTTGACGCACGGGTTTGTCGTTGAGTTTGCATCGAAGGAAGATAGGGACTATTACATATCGGCCGATGCAAACCATCTGGCATTTGTGGAGAAGAACAGTCCTAGATTCGATGATGTCAAGGTTGTCGATTATGAGAAGGGTGTGTACTAATACACGGGATGAGCTGTCCTCCGGGATATCATTGTCCAAGAGGTTGTGTATTCGCTGTACATAGCTGTATATATAGAGGTATAGAGAGTCGCATTAACGCCCCGAGAAATGGTCTTGATGCTGGCCTCAAGCCACGCTGAAAGATTCGCCACAACCACACTGGTCCGTTATGTTCGGATTCCTGAAGACGAAGCGCGCACTGAGCTTGTCCTCTTGCCAATCCATCTCGCTGCCAATGATGCTGAATAGGGCTTTGGAGTCGATGAGTACCTTGACACCGTCCTGCTCAACGACTTCGTCGAACGGATTCGGCTTGTCCACATATTCCAAATGATATGCCAAACCGGAACAGCCCCGGTTCTTGACTCCGACTCTGATCATTTTCTTGTCCTGCTCCAGCAGTTCTCGTAAATGCTCAAGCGCACCAGCAGTAATGTTCATTGCAGCTTTTCGAGGCCGTAACTTCTTCCTGGGCTTCTTCGTCGTCTTACTTGCGTCGGATAGTTCCGGTTTCAGCTCTGGGGGGGGTTGTGGCTTCTGTGCTTCTCGCTCTGGAAGACTTATGCTGGCAGCTTCTTGCATCGTATTCCGATCTGGTCTTCTGGTATCGTTGAGCCCTGGTTGTGGGCCAGCTATCGATGTGTCTGGGATGCCCTGACTTCTTGGTGGCATGGGAAATTGAGGCATGGAATGCGGCTGATAAGCCGGCGCCGTGTAGAGGTCTCGTTTGGACGAGGCGCAGCGGAAGGCCGACGATGAGAATGACTTTGCGGCATGCGGACAGGATCTGGCGATCGAAGCTGTTGCTAACGCCTTGAAGAACATGGCTGACGATACCGTCGAAGGCAAAATCTGTGTTGTCGCCATGTTGCAAACAGTGGATGTTACCGGATTGTTATGGATAGGCCGGGAGAAGGTAGTGTGAGCGCAAATATCTATGTAAATATGAATCACAGTGGATTGGTCAGCGTGTACTCCTACTTGAATCTTGCCGCAACACGGCGCAGCTGGGAACCGCAGAGCCGAATCAGTGACGTTCCCCAGCTCCGATTTTTGCCATCCGCGCTAGTGTCACTCCCAATCAGAATGCGGACATAATAATGCAAACCATTGTCAACGATCTTCTCTCATGAGGCTCGTGTTTCCCTTGCAGTGCGTCTCCTGTCAGGCCTCTCCAAATGGTAGGCAAACAATGCATCGGCCTCTGAGATTTGAGCTACTCTCTCTTCGTTGCTTGCTCTTCCTTGAAGGCAGGGCAAAGAGCGAGGTAAATGCTTGCGCCAAGATGGTGTAAGGTGCTTTGTATCAGACGTCGTCAGCTTCTGCAAAATTTACCATTGTTCAACAATTGACCATTTCTAGCCTTTGTTACAACAGTTCTACCTGGCTTTCTTTGATCCGTTTGGCTTGACATGCTTGAAGTGCGTTGAGTCATTTTCACCCAGCTTTTCATGGATCCAGCGTCTCCCTTGACTCGAGAAGTCCATGAGTCGTTTCAACCCAAGATCGTTCAGCTCTACTCTAATCTATTCAATCTCAATGCGCAATATGGCGAGGAAGACCATCTGCCGTCGGAGGGATTCTGGCGAGAGTTCTTTTTGCTGAAACCCGCCAAGCAGAAGTTCTACCAGGTCCTGGAACCATTAACCGCAGATGATCTTCTCCACATCCGAAGGCAAACGAGGAACTATGTACAAAGGTCAATATCCGAATTTACGGCTGGCGCCAATCCTCAGAACGAGAATGCCTTGGAGAATCTCACAGCTTTCCTTGCCGCTGTGCTGGCCAAGCGGTTCACCAATCCCAGCACGGACGTGATTGAGGTATTGGCAGGACTCGAGAGCGTCGACAAGTCGATAACTGATCTGGTCAATGGGCTAGAAGCCGCCATCAGCAAGGGCACCTCGGCGCCTTTCCGACGGAAGGCCATAGACTGCGCTGTCGCTGCGGTGGCTGGCTCTTATCAAACGAGTCTGGTCACGTATTTCATCCACAAGGATTTCTTTCATGGACTCATGAGATATGTTCAGAGCACTCCCGAAGCAGCTCCAGCAGCACTCTCTCTTCTTGGCCTGCTGGCCAACTACAACAAGTTTGAGGCCCAAAATATCTACCAAAATCGCATGGAAGACCTTATCAACGAAGACATCATGGAAAAGCTGGTCGACGGCTTTGCGAACACCTGCGGAGACATTCGTGATGGGTATGTTGCTGTCCAAGACGACACGCCACAACAATGGACTCTCGGTTCGACCTTATCTTATGTCGGCCTTCGCGCCCTGACACCGGAAGCCAAAAACCCGCCACCGCCCACGGAAGAGGAGGCCAAAGCCCTCTTCAACAAACTCCCGTCCGCTAATGCTGTGGTATTCTTAGCCACATACTCCTTTGTCCAAGCAAATAATGTCTTCGCCTCCCAGCTCATCTCGACCGACAAGGACGATGCTCTCGAGTCGCCGCTCGCCGCTTTTCTCAGCGCGAGCTCCTACCTCTGCCATCACGCCTTCCGATCGACTCGAGCTCAGCACTATTGTCTGCTGTCTCTTTACACAATACGAATTCTTATTGATGATCCCATTCTAACGAAGCGGCTGTCCTCTCCTGATCTCAAGATAGAAGCACGCTTGGCCCGCCAACGGCCACCACACCTCCCTCACGTCTCTACCCCTCGAATTCCAACCAGCGTAATATTCGACATCCTCACCGACACCCTTTCCCACAATCTCCGCAAACGCATCTCCGTGCCGGTCTACAGCATCTCCCTCACGATCCTCCACCACATCTTCACCCAGCTCAGCAGTACACGCACCCGCCTTCCTCATCACTGGTCCTACATCTGGCTAAGCCTCGTCTCCCTCCTGCGCTTCCTGACAACATACGCCAGCGATCTCGCACAATCAACCCGCCTTAGTGAACTCCAAACCCAAATATGCGCGCCACTAACGAGTATACTCACCTTCTCCCTCCTCCGTGGCGACAATTTCCTCCCCGACCCTCCCAGTTACGACGATCTCTTCTACAAGCTCATTGAAGCCTCGGAAATTCTCACCAAATTCAATTCGACCTATCAGATCCAATCTCTCCCAGCATCCAACAAACTCCGACGCTCCACAGACGCATTGATTAGTATCGCCAGCCACTACCAGAATCTGCTGGGGAAGAGCAAGAAGGCACACCAAAGTCCGCGACAGGTTCAAGAGATAATAGGCGAGGGACATGAGACCTTGGGGGAGGTGGTAGATAATATATCTGTAGCAGGGAGTGGCAGGGGTGGAGTGGGCGGAAGCGAGGAGTTTGGACATTACGAGAAGTGGAGGGAGAGTTGGTGGAAGGTAGAGTTAAAGAAGATTGTGAGGAGCGTTGTTGAGGACGGAAGGAATTTGGCATTGCAGATGGCAAGGTAGAGAGGGATAGGGCTAGATGTGGAGAGATTCCCTTTTTAATTTCGTGTACAACGAGAGGGCACGACCAACCGACATGCTTTTGTTCTTATGCTCTGATGTGTGCTGCCGGTGTCTCTGGAAGTTCTCCGCCGTTCTGGCTGAGGTTGGTTGGGTTCCGAAATTGCTTAGTTGTCAAGATAAGCTGAGGCGTGCTCCATGTAGCTGGATGCCCGACTTCAAGGCAATCGGTGGTCTCACGGTATGATTGCCCAATTTTCAGTCAAGTGGTTCCGCCGCGCATAATCCACAGGACAACAGATGGTGCTCCATAGAGGTCCTGAGGTAAGCATCGAAGTTTATGCAAAAGTGCTAGAGAATGGACCGTGTCAGCAGATCACGTAGCCCTCAATCTTCAAATTTTGTACATTTGGTCACAGCTAGGCCCTTCCATATTGCTACATGCTCGCAAGCTGACCGCTGTCCATCACCAGTGCTAGCAAGCAACTGAAAATCCATCCCTATCCCTAATTCGGTTGCTTTGTCCTCTTCTCGGCCTTACTTAGACTCTCATAACCGCCCTTCCCATCCATGACCTCCACAATCCCAAATCCCTCCTGCACCTTCGGCATTGGTCTGGCCGGCTTCTCCTCCTCCACGTACTCTGGCAAGCGCATCTCCAACGGATCATGAACAGTCAAAGTCTTCATCTTCCTCACACCCTCCTTCCACTTCAACGTCTCCTTTACATGTCTGGCAAACCGTTCATGCTTCTCCTTTAGCTCGTCCCAGCTCCCTCCCATCTTCTGCAGGATCTCCGACCGCAGCGTCGGATCCTCCCAAGTCGCAGCGAACGTGGACTCGACACTATGCGGATTCGAAGTGCCCTCGGGCAGGCCCAGCTGCGCCCGTTCCCGTGCATGTTTCGATCGTATAGCGTTTGATTTCAGTACCAACCACCGTAGCTTCCACCCCAGGAGACCCAGACTCTTTATCCGCGCTGGCTTTTCGCCCAAAAGATACTCGTCTAGCCCGCCACATTTGCGTATCGTTCTCATCACGCGCGCGGTGGTAGGGATGCTCATTTCCACGTTTAGCGCTTTGCTCTTCAACTTCTCGACTCGGACGTTGGGGTACCATTTCCGCAGTGTCTTGCCTTTGTTCCGCCCGTCTGAGATCTTGTTTCCGGACTGGATTGTAGCTCCGCCATAGAGACCGTGGTTTGCTTCCTCAAAGAAGACATTTTTGCCGTAGGGGTAGGGCGGCATGAGGGGATCTGTTTCGGCGAGCCATGGCTGGGATAGGGTGTTCTGAGCATCTTCATTGGGGTAGAAGCGACGCTTGTAGATAGGTCTGGAGCTGGCAGGTTTGTGGGGGACGTGGTATTGGAGGGTTGTTGGGGAGACTCGGACGGGGGGGAGTTTCATGACGGTCGCCATTTTGATTCTGATGGCTGCCGGTGCTTAGGGGAATTGGAGATGGGTTATCGCATCGTCATGGATGTGGACGTCAGTGCAAACTTTGGGATCGCGTAGAAAGCTCTGGGAGAGGAGCCGACAGAGTAGGAGGCGCTGGCTGTGGATTTGATCGAGACCGCAGCGTGATCGTGAATTGCTCCGTTTTCACGAGGCTGCGGGAAGCTATCGGATAAGCTACGGGGATCTGCTCTGGCCGGTAACGCAGTTTCTCAATACATTCTTCGTTCTTCTCAGGAGCGGAATCATGATTCGTACGAGCCTTTTCATGTTTTTATGAATAGTACTACTATGTGTGACGGTAAGAAGCAGCCGTGCTACGGCGCGGTTCCCGGGCCATGGACCGAGCAGGACAACACCGTTGATGCAGAGACGTCACAATTGACGAACGAGGTTTCTGATGCTCGCTGCTGCACCGATTGCGGCAGGAGTCGTTGTGACGAAAGTTGTATTAAAGCCATCGCAGAACTTGAATGCCGTCTCTCTTGTGGACTTGAAGAAGGTGGGAAGCGCCCGACTAATTCGCGGAGCCAAGGATGCTGCAGTCCAACTGATAACAGTCAAATGATTGAAACCAACTCCTGTGCTGATAGGTGCTGTTATCCGGTCAACAGTCAAACAGGTGAAATTGATTCTTGTCGTAAACAATGCAGCATTTCCGGCGACGGAGAAAGATCGAATGCTGACTCTTGCGCAATTGGGTGTCGCGTTATGGCTGAAAACCAAGAGTCTGAATCTGACGCTTGTGCCAGAGAATGCTGTGCTAATGAGCAAGAGGCACATATTGATCAAGATGAAGCTTACTACAGCAGGAATGGCTGCGATGAACGCAAGCCGAGCAGTGAAGCAGCTGACCGAGGGATGGTCCTTCTGAGGCATTGCTCAGCGGAAATGGAGAGCAGTTACAAATTGCAGGACACTCCCACTTGTTCTTCCATTTCGAAACCTGGACCTACTAAGACCTGCCGCCCTCCCATCAATACCACCGATTCTTGCAAAGGCAGGACAGACAGTTGCTGTGCTTCGCTTACGACCGTCAATTCGTACCAGAAGGTGGAAACAGGCTGCAGCCCGACTAAGCATATTGATTGTTGCAATGGCAAGCTAAAGAGCTCCTATGGCATCGTGGAAGAAGTAATTGCTGGCGACTGTTGCTCTACAGAAAAGAACGAAACAGGCACGACCACCGCCCCCTGCGACACTCACCTCCAAAAGGCATTTGATGAATTTGCAGCCTACATCGAGAAGGGCCTGTGTATCTGCCGCAGTGTCCTAGACAGGTATGGCGGCGAAACATGTTGCACCAGGAAACGCAATACTAGGAGTGTGAAAGACAGAGGCATCCCGACTTCAGCTGGCTCCGCCGATGGTGTCGATCCTTTGAATGACGGTCGTGAGCGTCGTAAGAAAACCCCTAGACTTTCGAGGGGAAGGATGACCAACACGAGCCGGATGAGGCCGATGGAAAAGGTCGTATCTCAGGTTCAGGGCGGATGCGCCCTAGATGAAGTGGCCGTTACCGGCGATCATTCTGTCCGCAATCTTGCTGTCACCTCAAGAGCAGCTGATATCGAGTACGTCGCAGCCCGTCAACACGTCGTCCTTTCCGTCACAGGCATGACTTGCACAGGCTGTAGCCGCAAGGTGGAGAATATACTGGAGCGAATCGAAGGTGTATCCGAGTTTCAGGTCACATTTGTGTCTGGTCTAGCTGGGTTCGATCTGGATCCGCGGCTGACAACAAGAGAGCAGGTTATTAAGAAGTTGGAGACGGAGACTGGATTCAAGTTCTCGCCCGTCGAGAGCGACTACCAGACTCTTGATTTACTCCTTGACGCTGATGCTGCAAGGCGTCTTCAAGATAACCTGCCGCGGGGCGTGGAGTCAGTGAACCAGGTGAGCAAGGATACATGTCACATCAGCTACGACCCAACCATCATCGGCGCGAGGTCTCTCCTCTTTCGTATTCCTGGCGCTCGGCTCGCACCCCCTACAAGCAACGCTGCATTTAAAGACGACAGGAAACGACTCAAGAAGATGGCATGGAGCAGCGCCTTAGCCGCAACTTTAACAATACCCGTCCTCTCCTTGAACTGGTCAGACAACTCGGTATCCCATACCACCGTATCCATCGTCTCACTAGTGCTAGCAACACTAGTTCAAGCGATCGCGGTCCCTGAATTCTACAAGGGAGCCATGCAATCCCTAATATACAGCCGCGTAGTCGAGGTGGACATGCTCGTCGTCATAAGCATCACCGCTGCATACGCATACTCAGTGATAGCAGCCTCGCTTACCTTTGCTGGCTATACACTGGAGGTAGAAGCCTTTTTTGAGACAAGCTCTTTGCTCATCACGCTTGTGTTAATTGGACGGTTGATGGCTGTATTGGCACGCGTGAGAGCCATGTCTGCTGTCTCTTTACGCTCGCTGCAGGCTGAAAAGGCGCTGCTTGTCCAACCTACCTCCAACACAGAGACAGAGGAGATCGACGCACGTCTCATGCAGGCGGGTGATATCTTCCTTGTTGCGCCTCACGCGCGTGTTGTGACAGATGGGGTAGTCTGCCAGGGACAGAGCTCAGTCGATGAATCGATGGTTACAGGTGAGAGTGTCCCCGTTGCGAAGGCTGTTGGTGATACCGTTATTGCTGGCACCATCAATGGGTCCAGTGCGCTGTCTGTGCGTCTTACGAGGCTGCCAGGCAAAAACAGCATTACGGACATTGCGAGTTTGGTTGAAAATGCACTGGCTGTGAAACCTCGAGTTCAAGATTTGGCCGACAAGTTTGCGGGTCGGTTTGTTCCGGCTGTGCTTTGCATAGCTTTGGTGGTCTTCATTGTCTGGCTTGTGATTGCTATAAGAGTTCGTGGAGAAACTGGCGGAGGAGCTCTCGGAACGGCTATCACGTACACCATCGCAGTTCTGGCGGTGTCGTGCCCTTGCGCGATTGGCCTGGCAGTCCCTATGGTCCTTGTCATTGCCGGTGGTGTGGCAGCACGTTCAGGCATCATCATCAAATCTGCTGGCTCGACAGAGAGGGCGTACAAGGTCACCGATGTTGTTTTTGACAAGACAGGTACACTGACGACTGGCGAACTGCAAGTCCATGCTGTGCGAATCTTCGAGAACATGACAATCTCACGTGGTGACATCCTTTCTTTGACTAGGTCATTGACGAAGGATAACGACCATCCTGTCTCACGGGCGGTGCATACTGCAATCCAGAATGACATTGGCATGTCCATAGAGCTGGAAGACACCTCGTCAATTCCTGGATGCGGTATTCAGGGCTATTTCAGAGACTCCCCTGTCAGAGCTGGTAACCCGTTCTGGCTTGGGATCGAGCAGCACCCAGAAGTTGCAGGTCTCCTAGAAGGAGGAATGACTCTCTTCTGTCTGAAACTAGACTCAAGGCTACTGGCAGTCTGGGCCTTTAAGAGCACAACTCGTCCGGAAGCAAAACACGTCGTCGACGACCTCTGTCGAGGTAATATCAAATGCCATATTGTGAGCGGTGACAATCCCAGCGCCGTCAAATATGCCGCCGCCGAACTCAAGATACCACTTGAGAACACAGCATCTCGACAATCTCCAGGCGACAAGCAGAAATACCTCCAGAAACTCACTCACCAGGGCAAAATCGTGCTTTTTTGCGGCGACGGGACCAACGACGCAGTCGCGGTGGCGCAGGCACATGTAGGCGTACAGATCGGAAGCACGTCTGATGTCACGAGGGCTATTGCAGACGTCGTCCTGCTGGGTGGCCTGGATGGTGTGCCTTCTCTGCTGAAGCTGTCGAAGCGGGCTTTCCAACGCATTTTGTTTAACTTTGTGTGGTCGGCTGTCTACAATGTATTTGCTATCCTGCTGGCTGGCGGTGCATTTGTGAGAGTACGCATTACGCCTACTTATGCTGGGCTTGGAGAGATGGTGAGTATTGGACCCGTTATTGTGGCTGCTTTGACGTTGATAAGGAGGAAGCGTGCTGGTTTGAATTGAAGTGGTTTCGTGCAGACTGTTGCATAATGGGCTCAAGGGGTGTCGTGCCTAGTTCCTGACTTGCTAATGTGGTTCCACGTGCTGTCTTCCTGTAGCAGCGACTGTCTTTATGGTCCTAGCTTGAAGGCAGAATGTAGTGCTTTGCGCTTTGAAGGGTTGAGCTCGCTCATGGCTGATCAAGCCCACATCTCAAGCTTGAACTTATCGCCGTGGCCTTCACCATGGGCTGCCAGCCTGATAGAGAAGGCCAGATTCAGATCGTGGGTGGTAATTCGAGCATTGCAGCAATGGTTTTTGTATACCTCGTACTTCGAGTGGACAAGGCTGCGGGAAACTTTTTGGGACGTGATCTGCGTCTGCTGGGACTGAATTCGCAATGCAACCACTTTCTTCGATGAGAGCCGGAATCCATTTCTACCACCTCGCCCATCGTTCCTATCTTCCTCGACCAAATTGCTGATTGATTCTACACGTCATTTCACGCGCGAAATCCCTCCGATCGGTGCGTTGACGCCAGCAAAATGGTCAACATTACAGAAGTCAAGGGCAGTGGACGCGACCATAGAACAGCAGCGCACACACATATCAAAGGTCTAGGACTGAAATCCGACGGCACAGCAGAAACCAGCGGGAATGGCTTCATCGGCCAAGTGGCAGCAAGAGAGGCATGCGGCGTTGTCGTGGACCTGATCAAAGCGAAGAAGATGTCAGGTCGAGCAGTGATGCTGGCAGGTGGCCCAGGAACAGGCAAAACTGCGCTTGCGCTGGCTGTTGCACAAGAACTGGGCACCAAGGTGCCATTCTGTCCGATCGTTGCGAGCGAGGTGTTCAGTGCTGAGGTCAAAAAGACCGAAGCGCTGATGGAGAACTTCAGACGGGCTATCGGTCTAAGAGTGAGGGAGACAAAGGAGGTCTACGAGGGTGAAGTCACAGAGCTGGTACCTGAGGAGGCAGAGAACCCTCTTGGTGGCTACGGGAGGACGATATCGCATCTCGTCATTACGTTGAAGTCGGCTAAGGGGACGAAGAAGCTGAGGCTGGACCCGAGCATATACGAAGCAATCCAGAAAGAGAGAGTCACTGTTGGAGACGTCATCTACATCGAGGCAAATACTGGCGCTTGCAAGCGAGTTGGCCGATCGGACGCCTATGCGACCGAATTTGATCTTGAAGCCGAAGAGTACGTGCCGGTGCCGAAACGAGAAGTCCACAACAGGAAGGAGGTGGTTCAAGATGTGACTCTGCACGATCTAGACATGGCAAATGCAAGACCGCAGGGTGGCCAGGATGTTATGAGCATGATGGGTCAATTGATGAAGCCAAAGAAGACGGAGATCACAGACAAGTTAAGGGCAGAAATCAACAAGGTGGTGAGCCGGTACATCGATCAGGGTGTCGCAGAGCTTGTCCCTGGTGTGCTCTTCATTGACGAGGTGCACATGCTGGATATCGAGTGCTTCACCTACCTGAACAAAGCCCTTGAGTCGCCCATTTCGCCCATCGTTATCCTGGCGTCGAATCGAGGGAACACTGTCATTCGAGGGACGCAAGATATTGTTGGTGCTCATGGTGTACCGCCGGATCTACTTGCGAGATTGCTTATCATTCCGACGCATCCGTACAACCCGCAGGAAATTCAGCAAATCATCAAAACTAGAGCAAAGGTTGAAGGTGTCGCCATTTCCGATGCCGCACTTGAGAAGATATCTGAGCATGGTGCCAAGGTATCGCTGAGATATGCCTTGCAGCTGCTCACGCCCGCAAACATCTTGGCCAAGGTCAATGGGCGGCAAGAAATCAACTCTGACGATGTCGCCGAGTGTGAGGATCTTTTCATTGATGCTAGGAGGAGTGCAAAGCTGTTTGAGAGCTCGAATGGCTTTGTTAGCTGAGCGACCCCATGAACAGCTCGACCATGAGCATGAAAGAAAGCATCTACAAGTGACGGAAAGAATTCGCTCCTCAGGACATGATTTTCCCGTAGGGCCAATGGCTGGTCTTTTTCTACGCGGCCAAGGACGACTCACTCCGCAAGAACAAGGGATTTTGATCGGCAAACGCCGAAAGGCCAGCATGGAGGCGTACACTCGTATGGGAGAGGGCTGCACAACGAGAGCAGAGAGCAGAGCGTGACACTGAGTGATTTGAGAGCACAGTTGATTTCATTGTGAAGATGACTATAGAAGGGGGAAAAGGAGAGATTTGTAGAGTTGTATTCAGAATGTCCGTTTGATGTGCTCACCCCCTAGGCATCTCAAACTTCTCGCTACGAAATATTTTGGAAGGGCTGAATCGTGCCGCCAAACTCCTATGCCTTCTCATACAAGTCAGCCATGGCTCCAAATGATAGAATGTGAAATGAAAAAAAGCTCTTGTGCTCCAGTCAGACATCCAAGGAAGGTATTGCAACGGTCACCGGCTCCCACTCCCTCTGAGTTAGGTTCGTCGAGGGGCGATGGGGCTACCGTGGAAACTGCGAATGTGGAAAAGATTTCATCTTCGGAGGCGTCGGGGGAAGTGGGTAGGAGAGTCGGCATACCTGAGGCAAGATGTCGCGCAGTTTGCAAGGGAGCAGAGACCTAAACTACTTTTCAGGATTAGCAATCTGTGTGAACCAAACACTTCAATAGGTGGCTGTGATTTCCCCTCAGACAAACAATACTGGCAAGTAGCAGCTCGTCTGGGAAAGACGAGCCGAAGGTGTCTTCATGGACGACTCTGAGATGTTGAAGAAGAAGTGGTATGGTTGTCATCCTTGGAGAAAGCTGGAAAGTGTGAAGCGAATGGACTCACCAAATGTTTGAATTAGCTGAAGAGAACGCAGCTGAGCCCAGATCATGACCGCAGCATCGTGAGCGTACCAGACACGACACATGTGCTAGGCGGCAGCAAATGGCATTGGGCTGACGCAGTGGTCGTAGACGAATGGCTCAAATGATCAAGTCCTTCGTAATGTTGTTGCAGGTAACAAATCTCAATGTTGATGATTTCGGATGGATTGCAAAATTGAAAAAATGTACGGGAAATGAAAAGAGATAGCCGGCTAGGAGCTGCCATCGAAGCTAGCCAGTTGTGGAAATTTGCTCTGTTTGTTGAATCGCATTAGGTAAGGAGATGACTCGGGGGTGTGCGCAGGTGGCAGGAGTTGAGAGGATGATCGGGAGAGGCGATCGCCCAGAAGCCACTTTGGGGGCTTTTCCCCCGACTAGCGCTGGAATTTCTCGCAGTCTCGCTGCAGCCATCTTCTCTCTAGCCATCGACCGCTCCATGCTCAACTTCGCAGCGCTGGACACACCACCACGACCACGACGACAACCACGCGCTGTATCGAATCGACAATACATCTAACACCCCGTCGACAGCGTGCTCACTCTTTCACTCGTTTTTGGACGTCGATTTTGTCGGTCTTTCTTTCGCCTGCTCCCAAAATTAACTCACCCGCCACGTCCTCGCGATTGCCGCCCCATTCGAGCCCTCAACTACCGATAAAGGCGAGAAAAGGCCTCGTGGTCGCCGCAGCACACTCTACATCACCTGCTTCTCACCAACGGCTGTCATACCACGTCTAGAAAGATGCGCTGGCAATAGAGATCCATATCGACCCAATCCTAGTCGACTTATGCTCCCGACCCTTGCCTGCACGTCACTGCTGCCGACACGACAACTCCGGCGCACAACTCTCGACTCTAACGCCTTCGGCCGATCAAATCTCCCTTGTGTAAACAAGCAAAAAGTCTCCCATGTGATAAAGCCGAATCAAGGATAAGCGCGATTTGGCGCATCACCATTGCGACGCGAGAGGGTTTTCTCAGATCCGGCACACGAGTTTACACTGAGGGAAGAAGATTCACAAATATTATACCTGGCTCGAGCGCTGCCAGAGTAGTCTGCCGTTCCGGTAGCTAGCAAAGCCCGTCGCAAACATGATGCAAGCAAGCCCATACCCCGCTCAATCCGGAATGGGTCCTGGGCACCCAGGTATGGCTCACGGTCATCCCATGCAAGTTCAACATGCAGGACATATGGGTCAGCCAAACCCGGCCATGATGGGAGGGATGCATCCCGCCATGTCTGGTCCTCAAGTCACCCAAGGGGTACCGATGGCTTCGGGGATGCCTCCCAATCCCGGAACCCCTGCTCCTGGAGGCCCCATGCAAAACGCCATGGCCATGGCCCATCTTGGAGGCCAAAACCCTATGTTTCATGGCAATCATCCTCAGATGAACTTGGGTCAGATGCAACATATGAATGCCAACATGATTGCGCGACAGAGAGCTATGAATATGATGCAGGCACAAAATGGTCAGTTGGGACATGGTATGATGAATTTGCAAAATATGGGTCATGGGCTCAATCCCACCCAGCTTCAACAAATGAAGTCAATGAACATGCCCATGCAGCAAATGCAACATATGACTCCTCAGCAACAGCAGATGGTTCAACAACAGCAGCAATTTCAACATCAACAGCGAATGATGGCTCAGCATGCTGCTCATCAGCAACAACTAATGACACAGCAGCGCCAACAAGCCCAACAGCAAGCTCAGCAGCAAGCTCAGCAACATGTTCAACAAGCTCAGCAGCAGCAGCAACAACAAGCTCAGCAACAGCAGCAGCAGCAACAACAACAACAACAACAGCAGCAGCAACAGCAACAGCAACAGCAACAGCAGCAACAACAGCAGCAACAACAGCAACAGCAGCAACAACAGCAGCAGCAGCAGCAGCAGCAACATGCCAGTCAGCAAATGCAGATGAGTAGGTCCCAGGAGCCTGTCACACAACCCTCGCAACCGCAGCCTACCCCAACCCCTCAACCACCACCACCTCCTCCTCCTCAACAACAACAACAACAGCCACCACAAGCACCGCCACCACCAAATGCTCAAGGACAACATCAGGGACCGCAACAGAAACCATCGCAATCTCAGGCCCCAACCACTCAGGCCCAGCAGCAGAATGCCTCCACTCCACAGATTAAGCAACCCGAAGATGAAGATGCCCAAACGAAGCCTGATCTGGCGAAGCAACAAATATTGATGGATATGGCGCAACACAACCAGGATTTTAATGGTCAATGCATATTGCAGCTCCTATCATACTACGACAGCCTTGCTTACCCAGCACGGCCTCTTGATATTGAATATTGGCAAGAAGTCATGGCCAAGTATTATTCAACCATCGGCTCGATACGCCAGCAAATATTCAACAACAAAAATCACAACGATAAGTCGTTCCAATTGCACTACCCCTCGCTGGCACGATTTTACCACTCCCATTTCAAAAATGGTGTTAAAAAGATATTCATGCAATCATTCGAACATACCCAAGAGCCGCTGCCAAATGGTGGATTCCAAGTTTCGAGCAAAAAGCTTTACCTGACATACGAATACAATGATGGGATGAGAGTCACAACCCACGGTCAGCTTCATGTGATCTTTGACGAGATGCAGAAAATTGAGCTTCTCTACATTGCAATCAAAGGTTGGACAGAATACATTCCCCGAACGCTCGTGGAAGGGTCACAATCGCCAGAGCAGACACGTCAAAGTCCAAAATCAAGCAAGAAGAATTTGCCAAAGAACTCTCAGCGACTGAACATCCCACGCTCACCAGTCAATGAATGGGGCATTCCTATCCAGATGCTCCAATTTTTGGAGGTAAGTGATCCGTCCCTGAATGTTTCCAATCCCTTCTCACTGGAGGACCAGATCGCCGAAGTCATGACTACTATGGGGCCACTTATGGAGTACTACTGCAACAACCAAGTTTCCGGACCAAGAGAAGCACTCAACAGATTTAACGCGGAGAATGCTCAAATGAATGCGAATCGAATGCAGAACATGAACGCTGCCGCGGCGAATGGACAAGTTCCCTTTGCAAACCAACGAATGGGAGGGATGAACCCGCCCAACCAATTTCAATCACCAGCCTTCGCTCATCTCAATCTCCCCCAGAATCAGCAGTCCCCGCATATGAATCACACCCCTAGCCCCGGACATGGCCAAGGTGGCGTACAAATGGTCCATCAGATGTCTGCGCAGGGATCGAATCTGAGTGGAAGTCAAGGACCCAGCACAAACACCAGTCCGAATGTCTCCAACAAGAGACGGCGCGCTAGTGCCATCAAGGAAGAAGACACAACACAAGCTATTGGCGGGGACAAAACGAAGCCGAGTCCACGAGTCGGCAAGCGCCAGAAAGGTGCGCCAGCTTAGTAGACTAGCAAGCCGAATTCAAAATCGACCGCTTGTGCGCATTAAAGAAGAGCTGGAGGACTCATTGTTAAGCATGCTAGGCGTTTATCTTTCGGCCGAAAACGTCTGATCACTTTCCGACGTGACGATCGATTGTGTACTTTCTTGTTTGCATATAAACCATCTCACGTTGCTTTCCTCTGGAGTTTGGAGCTGAGAATGAAGCCGTCAATGTACACGGGCACGTTGATCGCACGAAGTGAATGGATTGTTCATGTCAGACTTGCCAAGAAGGAACCGAGCTGGAAGGAATGATTGTATTATATGTTTGATGTTCTGGCCTGCATATGGTGGAATTCGATATTCGCACTCTGGAGAGCATGAAGAGGTTGACATAGGAAGCCAGTTTCCTGTACAAGACCGATGAAATGCCCAGTGCTCTACAGTAGCTTTCTAGTCGTTATGCAATTATTGATAATAGATACTCAGTTCATCAAAGTCTGTCATAAATTTTCGTATGCCTTTACCGGCTCAACCACGCCTCAAAGATTGTGTTGTCAAGCAACAAAAGTTTAGCATCAAGTACGATATATTTGCTCTGTTCATAACCGAACCAGATCTGACCAGCTCAATATCAGAGGTTCCGGACTCCGATACGAACTTTTTAGTCTCGTTCAGCACGACCAACCCACTACTGAACGACGTGAGATTGAGCTGCAGGGAGTACGACAATCAGTCGCAGACCATGTCAGGAGCTCCTTTCTCAAACACCCTCATTGTCGGTTTGTCCGGTCCGTCTTCGTCTGGAAAGACCACTCTCGCACGGCTTCTCAGGCAAATCTTCAACGTCGACGCCGGACAGCGATCGATCGATCTCTTCATCCTCCACGAAGATGACTTCTACAAGACAGATAAACTCATTCCAAGGAAGACGTTCAAATCTCCAGAGCATGGAACCCGCGAGCTCGACGACTGGGATTGCGTCGAGTCACTCGACCTCCCACTCCTCATGCGTGTCATGACCCACATCAGAGAACACATTTCCCTTCCTCCAGACTTTGCCAGCAAAGAAGACCAAAACACGGTAGGCGAGTCAGGCGTCCCGGACGAAACCGTCGAAACCCTAAAGCACGAACTCACGAGTTGGCTACAACAGCTGCCCACCGCTGAATCACGAAGCACATCCCTAAGAATATGTATCCTGGACGGCTTCCTGCTCTACCCGGATCCCAACTCCCCGTCCAGCAGTCAAGAGCGAGAGCTCCACGACATACTGGAACCTCTTCTGGCCCTCAAGCTCTTTGTCCCCTCGACGCGCCAGAAAACGATTGATCGCCGCACCAAACGAACGGGGTATGTCACACTCGAGGGGTTTTGGGAGGACCCACCTGGTTATGTGGAGGATGTGGTTTGGGTGAACTATGCGAGGGACCACGCTTGGCTGTTCAGGGATTCTACCGCACAGCCTGGCGGCGAAGCCGAAGGTAATGGGGCGCTGGCAGAGGCAATAGACTCCGGTCGAGTAAACCGGGATGCTGCAGCTCAAGCTGGCCTGCTCGTTGGACCTGGGAGTGGCGAGGCGCATCTAAGGGAGATATTGCCTTGGGCTGTGGAGAGACTGAAGGAAGTAGTTGGACGTGATATCCTGGGGAGGGAGATGAGAGCGTTGATGCAAAGTGACGAAGTAATTGAGTGAGGCGAGAAGTATGCCATCGACTTCTGCATCCTGTTTTCTCAACTGCTAGACGAACAGATAGACGAGAAACGTTTGACATTCCTGCGTTCCCCTGCACTGGGACTACGTCCACCAATAGGAACCGCTGAATTGCCCCTGGACGGCAACAACGCCGTGCCTCCATACATCTTCCTTAGCCGTTGCGCAGGCTCCCTCTCTCGCTGGAAGTAGGGCGATTCAAACTCTACGCATCTAATAACGGACCTTCAGATTCTCGAACAAAGTATGGAATGCATGAACCGAGACCAACCCAACTGCCTATCATTACCGAAGCTTAGAAGCAAGTCCTGTAGTGCAAGAGCGTTTCCGTTCTGGCTGATTGCTATGTATGCTTGGTCTGCCTCGAATCAACAGGGAAGGGATTGCATTGTTGACAGCTTTAGCATTGACTACTAGGCTATGGTACATAACTACAGTACAGTATAGTACAGTGCAGTGGGTTGAACTGCTCAATTCTATTCAGCCCCTTGAAAAGCCATCACCAGTTGAGTAATACTCACGGCAGTGAAATGAAACCAGAAACACCATGTTTACGTTCATGCTCACAGGCGTTCCGTCGCTCGAGCTGAGCAAAGCAATACCTCGGGCTGTCATAGATCCCATTAAATCGAATGCTACATTTCCACCGTGCCCGTTCACGAGCGCACCTTAACAGTATCTAACACTTTATCAGCTTCGGCCGCGCTCTTGAACCCCCACCTGGGCGCCTTCCTTTTTCGTCCCTTACGATCGCCGTACTGTTCGTCGAATTTCTTGATTTCGCGCAGACTAGACATGTCCTCGCTGATACTGGCACTGATCTCCTCAAGTGCTTTGTCAAAGTGCTTCTGAGTGAGGACCCGTTTCTCTGGATACTTGTACTGTTCTTCACTCTCGGGATTGTCCAGACTGTATTTCTTCGCCGCCTCGTTTTCCTCACGGACAGCATTGAGAGCTGCAGCAACGGCGACGTTTTTGAGGTCGCTGCCCGAGTAGAAGGGAGTTTTCTTCGCCAGATCCGCCAGATCCACATCTTTACCCAAGCTCTCGTGGCGGAGATGGATTTTCAGGATCTCGAGACGGTCTTGCTCGGTGGGAAGATCGACTAGCAGTCTTCGTGGTAGGCGTCTCAGCACGGCATCATCGAGGTCCATGGGTCGATTGGTGGCCACCATGATGAATGCCGAGCCAGAGTCATTACTCATTCCGTCCCACTCCTTGAGAAACTGATTGAGGAGCTCTCGGTGGCTGACACGGCGACCTTGAGTCGAGCGAGCGGAGAACATGGCATCTGCTTCGTCGAGGAAGACGACACAGGGTGATAGCTTCTTGGCTAAGCTGAAGAGCGCTTGAACGTTTTTCTCGCCTTCGCCGACGTACATGTCGTTTAGATCGGCCGCACTGACTTCGAGCATTGTGGCACCCGATTCTTTCGCTACGGCTTTGGCTGCCAGAGTCTTTCCGGTGCCAGGTGGGCCGTAGAGGAGGAGACCTGGGATACGATCTGATTTGAGGACTCCGTATTTGAAAGCTTCGGGGCGAACAAGGGAGAGGGTGGTGAGAGTCTGAAGAGCTTCTACTGTCTCAGCTGGGATGTGAATATCTTGGAACGTTGTTGTGATCTTTTTGGGTTCGATGACTCCGCTTAACAACTTCTTCTCGTGGCGTGTGGCTTTTGAGCGAATTTGACGCATGCGCTTGTTTTCTGGGCTTTCGGACTCTTTGAACTCTTCCTTTGCTAGATCTGGCTGTGTTCGTCTTGCCCATGCGACTTTCGATTCGTCGGATAGAGAGAGTGTTTCCACCGCGTCGGAGATGGGTGTCTGTGAGAGGTCATTACCCGCAATCATTGCCGCGACACGCTGGACATGAATAAAGGGCCAGAAATTGTCGCCAAGAGCCTTGAAATCCGCTTCACCGAGCTCCGCAGAATAGTCTCTGTGCCAGAAGCCCTCTTCAAGTCCTTTGAGAAGGATGGCCCTGCTTTTGAGCACGAGGTAGAGGTGGCGCACGTTGACATCTCTTATCTTCTTTTCACGGTCTCGGATGAGGGCTAGCTCGGCATCTCTGTTGGGATAGACTGGTGTGAGGATAATACTGCTTGATGCGCCATACGACCTGTTCTCTTGTTCGTCAAGAATGGCGCGCGGATTGTTTGCGGTGGAGAAGTCCCGCATGCTATCCGTACCAATGACGATAACGCGCTGGCCCTCTCGTGTCCGCTTGTCAGCCGCTTGAAGCAGTTCAGCTGTGAAAACCTCGGCTAGATGGTGGTTTTGAAGTGCTCGATAGTTGGGCAAATGAATGACCATAGGCCGTGATGTTGCCGACTCCCCTTTTTCTTGGGTTCCAAAAGACATTGGGCTAGTCTGCGCTGATTTGATCTTCTGTGCATCTGTGCTCGCAGACAATATTGACTCTATGAGATGTCCAAATAGGCCAGACATCATCCTTGAATCGCCGCTCATATTATCTCCGAAAAGCCGACTCAATGACGGACCGGCTCTTGAGAGCCCCCGTCTGAGGCCTCCAAGTATATCTTTCGGGATGCCTCCACCAGGAAAGGCAACGATAGATCCGACAGGGATGTCTATCGAACCTCTGGGGCCCGTCGAATCTTCGTCGTCGTTGTCCTCGTCGTCCTCTTCTTCTTCTCGAGGAAGGAAAGTGTCCTGGTAGATGTTGGCAGGACCAAATATGTCCTTGTACACCTTGAAACTGAGCCGTCCACCCTTTTCTGCGATTTCGGCGTCGAGATCGGCCGCAGCAATAAGTTCTGATATATCCTGAATGTCGAGCCGTACGCGATTCGCTCCTACAGTCTTGCACAAATCTAAGACGAGGGTGTCCAGCAGGAGATCAGCATCCTTTGCACCGTGTAATATGGTGAGATGATTCATTGCAAACGGATTCCTTCGATCCTTTTGAGCCAGTGCGGCGGGTTGCTGGAGACGTCCTTTGAAGGTGTTGAGAAGTTCCTGGTACTGTGCGCCTTCGATGAAGTAGCGACCCCCATCGAGCGAGATGTGATTTTTGTTATCAAGGTCTGGTCCTGGCGAGGAGGGTGTGGAAGGGGTGCGGCCAACAGCAGATCCGTCTCCGCCTGGACCGAATGCATGCTCTAGAGGCTCGGGTGTCGATTCGACTGTCGTGTCTTTGGCAGGCATTTGAGCCTGGGCTTGATCGAGACTGGCAGAAATCGGTACGTAAGTCCCGTCGGGAAGCTGGCGTACAGCAACCACGCCTGGCGATTCCGGCTGAGGAAACACAACATTGTTGTTGACGAACCACGATGGCACCTTGACATCGAATGCAGATGCAATCTTGTTGTCCCGGGCCCTCTTCCGTCTGTTCTGCCACGAGCCGTGGTATCTATCTTGGTATCTCGTGTTGTTTCTCCTGTCAGCTTCTAGCGTGTCTGCGTCTGTGGCTTCTTTCGATGTATCTGCGTGACTCGCAGAGGTTGCTGAGGGCTGCAATTTCGGCAACTCCTTTGGTATCGGAAACGTCCTCAGGGCCTTGGTGGGATCTTCTGTATACAGAAATGGGAGGAAAAGGGGGGGATCGCCGTGGGTCATCCATTGAAGATTCTCCGGCACATCCTCAACTCTTTCCACAACCTTGTAACCTGGAGGTATCTCGCCTCTGATGAGAGACTCCTCAATCTCTTGTCTTTCCTCCCTATTCCTTTTCACTGTTTCGGCAAAATCGAGTTTGGGGAGCTGGTTTGGATCCGACTGTTGGCCATTCTGACCAGTTGCTGACACGGGTTGTGGTGCACCACCAAAGTTTTTGAGGAGGTCTTGCACGTGCTGAAATATCGAGTCGACGCCTTGATCCCCGACTGAACTGTTGCTTGTTGGCTTCCCCTGGTTACTGCCAGGCGCAGATTGTTCCTGTAATCGGATGTAGCTGGAGAATGAGCGTACAACTCGGTGTCTATAGGTCAAACGGTGAGGTTGAATCGATCGTAGGACTCTATGAGCACCTCTCAGCTCCGGCCGCAGACTTGAATGCATTCGAAAGCTTCAAATGGCAAGCCGCCGATTAGACCGGAAAAGTAGAATGCGGTCTCTTGTCTCGAAATTGTTTCTCGCCGCCAGCAGACGAGGCTTGTAAATTACGACTCCACTATTTTCATACACTGACCCAAATATTTTGACTGCCGCAAACTTGGGGTCTCTCTACTTCTACACACTATATTTGAGTGGCGGCCTCTATGCGTCCGACATATTCCAGTACAGCCTTTCTCTAGGCGAAGAAAATGCCTTCTAGCGTTTGCGAGCTTTGTCGAACCGGTCGAGCAGTGATCCTCAGACCCAAAAATTTACAGAAAATCTGCAAACCTTGTTTTCTGGCAATATTCGAGCAGGAAATTCATGAGACCATTGTCAGCAGCAACTTATTCCGCAGAGGTGAGAGAGTAGCCATAGGAGCATCAGGCGGTAAAGATTCGACAGTACTGGCCTCTGTGTTGAAGACACTGAACAAACGACATGACTACGGCCTGGATCTATGTCTGTTGTCAATCGACGAAGGCATCAAGGGCTATCGAGACGACAGTCTGGAGACAGTAAAGAGGAATGCTGTTCAGTATGACATGCCATTAGAAATTGTTGGCTATGACGAGCTGTACGGTTGGACCATGGACCAAGTCGTCGCTCAGATCGGCAAGAAAGGCAATTGCACCTACTGTGGGGTGTTCAGACGGCAAGCTCTGGACAGAGGTGCTGCCAGGCTGGGGATAAAGCATGTTGTGACGGGCCACAATGCGGACGACGTCGCCGAAACAGTCATGATGAATTTGCTGAGAGGAGATCTGCCACGACTGGCTCGGACAACCTCCATCGTGACTTCTAGCGCTGCTAGTGAGATCAAAAGGAGCAAGCCACTCAAGTATGCCTATGAGAAGGAAATTGTTCTGTATGCATACCATAAGAAGCTCGACTATTTCAGCACCGAATGCATCTACAGCCCCGAAGCCTTTCGCGGAAGTGCAAGAGCACTAATCAAAGACCTCGAAAAAATCCGTCCCAGCAGTATTCTTGACATTGTGAAGAGTGGTGAGGATATGGCCGCTTTGGTCCCGCCCGAAGTCAGTGCTTCTTCGGCTTGTGCTGGAGATGGCGAGGAGGCAGCTTCAGGATGTGGCTCGGCCAATGGTAGGTCGAGTGGCGGTGAGATGGCTGCAATGGAGAAGCGCCTGTCTGAGAATGAAGCTGCGGCGACCAGAGAAGTTGAGATTACCTTGCCCGAGAACGGTGACAGCGCCGTTCGAGAGACAGTGCAACGAGAGGCGTCTCCTCCGATACATGACAAGAAGAAGCGAGGCCGGAAGAAGCTCGTCAAGCAGGTCATGGGGCGCTGCGAGAAGTGCGGCTATCTTTCAAGTCAAAGCATCTGCAAAGCTTGTATGTTGCTTGAAGGGCTGAACAAGGCACGACCTGCGATGCAAATCGAAATCGGAGCTGAAGAAGAGGAAGGCAGTACTACGCTGACACGGCATCTTGTTGCCCTCGAAATTCGTGCATCCTGAAACACCGAAACTCATCAAGAGATCTTTGGCTTGATGAGCACTCGAACAAGTCGCGACACGATGATGCTCCAGAACACCGAGACCAAGATGATCAGCAGCTGAACGATCCGAATGATCACTCGAGCCGCATGATTCCTGAGAGTCAGAACAGGCTTCTGGCCTCGAGAAAAGGTCGAGTCGACAAAGTCAAAAGGTAGCTTTGCGCCGAGGTGATCCTGCGCTGCAGCCAACCCACTGCTAAAACCATCTTCGTGGAAGCCATACTTTGTCCATGCACCGCAATAGCTGATGCCTCTGCAATTCTGGATGGTAGATAGCATCTTCTGCGATTGCGCAGTCGTTACATCATATGATGGGTGCGAGTACTCCCACACACCCTGCGTGAGCTCTGTTGCTGGTGGATGCAGCGGATTCAGCGTGACCAGCACTGGACCATATATCTTTTCATCAATGTGCTGAAGGAGATTCATCCAGTAGGTCAAACATATTTTTGACACATTCGAGGTGCCGGTCGGAGGGAAAGGTGACTCCGTAACAAAATTCCAGGCAGACCAAGCGATGTGCCGTTGTGGCATCAAGGAAAGATCGGAATGAAGCACAGCGATGCTGTGATTCGTCCTGAACCCACTCAGCACATCAAGCTCTTGCTTTGTGGCGACTGGCCTGAGGAGATCAAGGGCTTGATCTCCGTGAGTGGCGAGAATCACATGGTCAAAAAGTGAGTCTTCGCCATTCACTCGAAGCATGACTTTTCCTTTGACCTCAGGTACTATGGCAGTGACCTTTGAACTGAGGTGGACCCTCTCCTGTGGGAAGTCCTTCATGACAGCGTCGATATACTGCTTCGCGCCACCTGGTACAGTCAACCAATCCGGTCTCTCGGTGATCGTATTAAGCAGGTGATGATTCCACATGAACCTGATCAAGGTTAATGCCGGAAAGTGCAAGGAACATTTGTCCGGTGTCGTGCTCCAAATCATTGCTGTCAATGGGATGAGATAATCATCTTTGAAGGTTTGCGAGTATCGTTCTCGGTCGAGATACGCTCCTATGCTCATTTGTTGGTATTGATGGGTTTGCCTAACCCTGGACATTTCAGGTGGTCTTTCCTCTTCTTCGATGATGACGTCGAGGGCAAACTGATTGAAGCGAATAATGTCAAAGATCAAATGCCATCGTCTTGGACTGAGAATACTCCATTTCTGTGCAAAGATGGCTCTGAGAGAGTGCCCCGACCATTCGAAGTCGCCGCCATCCCGTGTAACGCCAAAGGACATCTCAGTCTTCTTTGTAGCGATGCCAATGTGCTTGAGGAAACGGATGAAATTTGCTGTCAGGAACGTCAGTGAATCTCCGGACCTACCAGGAGTTGACAGACTGACGGTAGGTGGCTGTATTCATAACTGCGAAACCAGTATCAACCAGCGTCTCTCTGCCATTTGCGCCTTTGAAAATTACCGTGTTGGTGTGTCCTCCCAGCCGGGAGCCTGCCTCGAAGAGATGCACTTCATGATCAGTGCTTTTCAAAGCCCACAAAGCTCCTATACCAGCACAGCCGCTGCCTACGATTGCCACTTTCTTCGGCATGTTGAATGTTTGTCGTCCAATGGGTTCCAATACTGAAGCAAAGTCAACCGACTCGACTCCTAATCATCATCCGAATTCAGAAATCCATGACATGTTTTGAGCATTGTAAACTCCAGGAAGAGACCTATTCGGCGCCAAAACCCTGTGGTAACTTCACAGTACCCTTGCTCTGACGCCGAGTACAGTTTGAGCATGCCCATGTGCAAATGCACTCCCATGCCAGGATCGGCGCCAGCAATTACGGCGGAACATAGCCTCCTAAAAGGTCCGTAGCATATGACGACTGCCATGTCCTTGTTTGTACCTGCGCCGGCCCATACGGCACAACGAAATGGTACTTCCTGTTTCCAGATCCACCGTCACAGACCAGACCCTGCAGGCACCTCCATTCCGGTGAAGGGTACCAAAATCTCATATTCAGCACGCGACAAAGACTCATCGAGCCAAAACTGTCGCTACCATCCGAGTTCATCGCACGCCGTCTCTCATTCTCGTCGGACGAGCCACCCATCACTTCAGCAAGACACCTTAAAGTCCGACCTAGCAAGACCCTCAGCGCTCTTGAGAGCCTAGTTAGTCAACATGGCGAATCCACTAGACACCGATGCTGGCTCCGAGCTATTCAGCAACTACGAAGCCGAACTGAAGCTCGTCCAGGCAGATCTGAATCAGAAGCTCGATCAAATAGAAGAACTGTCTGGCGAGGAACAAAAATCGGCCATACGAGGTGCACAGCGGGCATTGGAAGAAGCAAAAGAATTGGTAGGCTGCATTTTGTTTTTACGGTCTCCCAGGAAAGACTGCGCAGAGGCCATGCTACGTTGCGCATTCAGTTGCCTATCCGTGAAGTTAGACTGACAAATTCGCTTGCTTCTAGCTCGACCAAATGAATCTGGAAAAGGCCAATATCCCAACCTCTGCTCGCAGCAAAGCAAACCAGAAGTACCGCAATGCCCAAACTGACATCGACACTCTGTCACGCAAACTCAAGACCCTTACATCCCAAAACAGCGATCGCAAAGCTCTCTTCGGCGACCGCTATACTGATGACCCAGACTCCCACGATGCCGCCCTTGAGCAGCGGCAGCAACTCTTGTCTGGCACAGAGCGACTCGGCCGATCGTCGCAGAGGCTCAGGGATTCTCAGCGGATGGCGCTTGAGACCGAGGCTATTGGAGCAAGCACACTGGCGGATTTGCATCAGCAGAGATCGGTCATTGAGCATACGCATCAGAACCTGCAGCAGAGCGAGGGCTATGTTGATCGGTCCGTAAAGACTCTGAGGGGGATGGCGAGGAGGTAAGTACCAATGTCCTTGGCTGCTATGGAGAGGGAGATATACTGACTGGTGTGAGGATGGCTACCAATCGGATAATCACGATCGCGATCATCACGGTGTTAATCTTGCTCATTATCGGAGTGATATACAGCAAGTTCAGGTGAATGGTAATGGGAGGGAGGATACTTGATTTTAGACGATGCTGCCATGTTTTGGTATTTTAGCCGGCGTTTTGAGACTTTGAGTAATAGTGAGAATAACCTCGATACTTTGGCAGGCATGAGGTAACGTATGCAACGTTTGCGCTGGCACATTCGGGTGGTGGCATCCCCATCAGAGCCAGCACTGATGAAATTCACGTAGGATAGCTCTCGGTGTCGGGCAAGACTACAAAGTGTTCCTCAGCCACTATCACACAAATTCCATTACCCATGCTCGCACGAAGGCCCACCGTTCCTTTCTGGGCTCTGTGTGTAGGACGGCCCTGCACTCGTCTCCTGTGCTCTCTGGCCTGGCTAATCCGTGAATGCTTCAGGGGCATGCTGATCCGGAGTATCTTCAGCGTCGACGCTTTCCGACCCACCTAGATCGACACCATCCCGAGCTCCAGCAGATGTGCTTCGACATAGTTTTTGCTTTTCACTCCCAGAGCCACGACCACCTATCTCCCTGCATCACAGCCCCTTCAGCCAAAATGGACATGCCCAAAATCATTCCACAGAAAGTCCCAGTGAGATCAGACGAGTTGGCCGGCCATCCATCTACGGCGCAACATTATATTCGATCCATGAGGTTATGTATCCCTCTAAATGTGACCATCTTCACCATTACAGTGATACATGAGTGGATGGGATGGTGGCATGTTGACATGGTTGAATTCTGGGATTCTGGAGGCTTTGATTCTTTTTCATTTTCCATGGCTGACTTTCTCTGATCTGGCTTGTTTGCATCCATCCGTGTCGGTATTGTATGCACATTGAGGATGTGTGGGCTGTTAACAGACTGATGATTCATGGAATGGCAAGGCAAAATACTGGCAGGATGAACGCAGCCTTATTCGTGGCCAAAGTCACATCTGTTCAGCGGAATGTGTCTGACCACAAATTCTGCCGTCAGACACACCATCCTACCCGCCCCACCTCACAAACCCTAACCCCAGATTCAACACAACCCCAATGACAACCGCAATCTTTCGTCTAGGACTGAATATCCCTTCCTCGCGCACACCCCAAATCAGACACCCGACTGGCCAGAAGAATCCCAAAGTCGTCCCCCAGATCATATCATCCAGTGCTCCCGGCCCTGCGTCCTCGACTGCCGCGGCACCCGTGCCCGTAGTGCCATCCGCTGAATTTGGGTCGAGAGGCGTGGCATTGCTGTTGTCAAGCCATTGGTCTTCTAGGGCGCGGAGGGTATCTGGGGAGGGCATGGTGTCCGGGGTGTGCGTGTGGGCTTGAATCGCAAGGAATTGCTGGCGGAGTGAGAGGATTTCAGCTGGGGTGAATCCTGCAGAGAGGAGGCGGTCGAAGCCTCGGGGGCCGGGGGTTGTAGTCGTTGTAGAATTTCCATCCTGCTGTGACTTGTCCTGCGCTTGTACGGTCCGATCAGATTGCTCTGACTTGGTAGATGCAAGCCTTGCCTCCGCCGCTAGATCATCGGGAGAGAGTGTTACGTCGCCGATGCTGCAGTGGATATATATTCTCGTCACTGGGGGGTCGCGGATGGGTAGTTTTCCTTTGGCTTTTGCTGATGCTGAGTCGTTCTCTGCGCCGATGTCGTAGGGGCCTGGAGTTGCGACTCGGCTCGGTGGGCGGGAGATAAGGCGCTTGAGGGATGAAGAAAGAGGCGTCGCATCGTCGAGTGCCTTGCCTGCGTGAATGAGGCGTATTCGCTTGTTTTTGAGGTCATCCGGGAGGGAAGAGCGGATGCGCTGTTTCAAGGTGGCCGCTGTAGGTCCATCTTTGGCCGGGATGGACACAAGCTGGTCTGGGAGAGACGCTGAGAAGCGGACCGTGATGTCGAAGCTGTCTGTTCCATTGTCGTTGGGGTAGATATCGAGACCTCGCTGCTTGGAGGGAGCCGTCAAGTGGGACATGGACGTGATGTAGCGGAGGGCATGTCGAAATCTAGCTCTCCGACGGTGTTTTTAGAAGCATGCCTCGCCTGTGCAAGGAAGCGGAGCAACACCTGCGTCTGGTTAACCAAAACCAGCGGGACTCAGTTGTTCAGGGTCGATCCGTGCCAAGGCTGCTAGCTTTCCCTACTTTATTGTCAAACCATGCTGAGCAATTCAATTGATGGCACGCCGAATGCGTGTAGGCACTTAATCAAAGATGTGTTATTTATCCATGAGACCCTCCTACCGAAGAAGCACGGGAGCCGCCCTTTTCCTGTCGAGAGCCAATACAACTGAAGCCACTGCTCGAGACTCACCCTTTGGTAGCCACCGTGGCTGCTGTCTCGCTCCACTGCGCTCGGTCGTGGGAATCTTTTGATGCTAAGACAGGCTGAGCACCACAAGCTGGAGTTGCATACACGACCGTTCGAGGAAAAGATAGCGAATGATCAAGTGACCTTCGCATTGGATGGACTCCCGGACTGGCTCTCACAAGCAAGCACCACCGTCCGCCTTGGCGGCCTCCTGCTCACCACTGTTCACCTGCCCCTTAGCCTCCATGTCCTTCCATCGCTGAAACAACTGCAAGAAGACATTTGGCTCCTGCGCGCCGCTAACTTCCCAAGTATCCATCAGCACATAGTTCGGCACGCCGCTAATGCCTTTCATTTTCTGTTCCTCTGCCAACTTGTCAACTTCAACACCATCCTTTCCACTCTCGAGGTACTCTTTGATCTCCTCAGCAGTGCCAAGCCCAGCTTCAACACCAACCTCAGTCAATACCTCTAGCGTCGTAATGTCCATTTCCCGCTCATAGTAGCGCTTCCACAGCCCCAGCATCACCGCATTCTGCGCTTCCTGACCACCATGAGTCTGGCCATAGTACACCAATCTGTGCCCGTTCCTGCTGATGCCCGTGTTGCCACCAAAGCTAAATTTCAACCCTTCGCCGGCGGCAGTCGCAACGATACGTTCCTCGATTTGCTTGCCGCGCTCCGGACCGAATTTGCTGGCGTAATACTCGCGCTTGTTGACTGATTTCACTGGGAATGCTGGGAGGTCATTTGAAGCTAGATGTGGTGGCGGGTTGAGGTAAAAGGGCAGATAACGGAGGTGGAATGTGTCGTTGGGGTACTTGGCTTTGTGAGCGTCAATAGCTTTGCTTAGTCTCGTGTGGCCGATATAGCACCAAGGGCAGACCACGTCTGAAGTTATGAGGATTGGATAGTGTGTCATTTTGGCTATGGTTGTAGTGTAGGACCTGATCGAGGACACCGCGAATGGGAATAGTGTGGTTGATGTATGGAGGTGACTGGGGTGTACACGGGTGGCTCCTTTTGGAAACGCTTGCATCAACTTTGGCAGGTCAGGAATTGTTATGATAAGCTGATGAATTGAGGGCACAAGTGTTGAGCTTCTGTAGTCCTTGAATGCAACTATGGCATGGGATGATACGCTCAGGGAATGACGTGGGCTCAGCACTTATGCTCCAGGCTTGTGAGGGACTTTGGCGGCAGGATTTGTAATCTTTCAAGGTGTCTGAGGTTCAGTGAGGAGTGTTTGCCCTTTTTCCGAGACGGATGATTGTTCCGAGGAGCAGCCGATTCTTCCTCTTCGGCGACCTGTCAAAATGAAGTCTGCCTTCATAGCAGCCATCACCACCAAGTGTAGTTGCCAGCATTTCTTTCGCTACACTGCAAACGGTCTTTGCACATTTCGGCGCTTGTGGGATCATAAGATATTGTGGGTACCCAATCGCTCAGTAGTGTAATCACCGAAAGTGGCAGTAGGGAGACGAAAACAGCACAACTCTGCATTTTTTGGAACCCCCTCGTCCTTGAAATGTCACCACTAGCCGCCCGGTTTCTGACTTCATTCCTGCAGCTCGCCTTTCTGTTGCCTGTGCCGCAGAAGCAATGAGGCCACATATGCATGTGGATTTAGCTGCTGTTTGCTTGAGCCCCAAAGAAAACCCATTCATAGCTTTGTTGGATCGTGGCTGTCCCGCGTCGCTCACTCCAAGCACTTCTAGGTCATGGTACTTCAGCCGACGATCGGAAGACTAGGCTTTCACTGCTTCGAGAGCCAGGTGACCGCTCTGGTATTGAATTCGCCCCTCATCCAGCCTAGAAACGCTTTGTCGAGTAACCCAATCTATTGAACTCTGGCTTATTCGCAGCTAGCGACTGTTGACATCGGAAGAGCGCAGCAGCAATCAATCTGTACCACCGGTTCGCCTGCACATTGCCACTCTTTCTGCTGCCTCACCAGACGCTCTTTGATACCTTTCAATATGATCAGGTTCAACCAACAAGGCTGTTCTGTCATCCAGTCTGCATTCCGACTGAATAGCATGTTGGCCACCATGGACGAATCTGTCAGAGAGTTTATTTTCGAACAAGTTCGAGAGGCCGAGGTTGAGCTTTCCATCCAACAGGCCGTCAGCAAGCAGCTCGAAGCAGAACTCCAAGCAGACCTTTATCGAGATCACAAAAGCGGCACAGTCGACTCTCTCCTCTACCGGAAGCTTCCTCCAGAAATCCGCCACCACATCTACGCCTACGTCGTCAGAACCGAGCAATCGATTCACGTCTTCCCTCCAAAAGGCAACGAAATCCATGGCTACCGCATGAGTCTGTGCGACGAATCAAGCTACGACTTTGAACTGGGAAACTGTAGATGCGACGATGGAAGATACCGGAGCAACCCCGTTCGATCCGATTTCTTCAACAATGCACTATTCCTCGTCTCGCAATTCGTTCGCCGAGAGGCCCTCGATGCATTCTTCATGACCAACAAGTTTACCTTTACCTGTCTCTACGAGCTGACTCGATTCACCACGAAGTTCAAGCTGTCGAGTAGCAAGATTCAGCGCCTACGACTGTTTGAGCGACTTGACGACTACCCAACCTCGGACTTTCGAATTAGGGGCATTCAGAAGGCACGCCAGCGGCTCAAAGGACTCAAGCACCTTGAACTGCACCTGTTTATCTCGAATTGGTCGGCGTACGAGACACTCTATGAGGACGGTCTGGTTTCACAGTTGATTCACTTTGCCCTCGGTCCACCTCCAAAGGAGAAGGAGAACGATCAGGAGGGAGAGAAGGAAAGGGAGAAGTTGTGGAGGAAGAGAAAGTTCGTAGAATTTGCCACAGACGAGGACGCGCGCGCACCATCTCAAATCTCTAGCTTCCGCTCAGAAGCTCCAAACCAGTCTTCCACAGCTGTAGAGAGCACGAAGAATGATGCACACGCTTCGGAGCCTGGCATATCCCCCAATGCTCTCAATCCAGCAGTCGACACTACAAATCCACCAAATGAAAAACCACAGCTCTCCACCATCAATGCCCTCGAAGCCACAAAAGCGGCACCCAATTTCCCAATCCCGCCCCTCAAATCCTTCACCCCCTACATCCGTCTCCGCAGCCAATACCTCTCCCTCCGCATGAGCCGTCAGGAGGACCCCAAAACAGAATACTACGCCGCTCTTTACAAGAGGCTGAGCGCACACCTTACCGATGTTTTTCTGGACCATGGGCGTAAGTATGCCTGTGTGGACGATGTACCAAAGTTGATGGAGAAACCGAAGATCAAGATGAGGGAGGAGGACAGGGAGCTGAAAGGCGTTGAGAAGCGAGGGATACTATTTATGGATGATTGATAGGGCAGGTGGGATATAGGAGGCGGATGGTATTGAGAGACGCGGTGAGATTGCAGGAATCGCACTTGAACCTCCTAGATATGGAGTGCTGAGAGTTGCCCGTTGAGATTAACAAGACGCTAGGTACATGGTTAACATAGGCATTGGCCGGATCTTGGTATGTGTTTGGGTGCGTTCGGAAGATTATGGCTGGTCATTGTTGCCAAAGGTTCTGTTCACCGAATGGAATTGCTTCAACGAGTATTCAGGGTTGATATCTACAGATTTAATGATTAATTGGAGCCATGTCGCGTCCTGAATGTCAGCCGCCGTCCCCAGCTCTTCCTTTGCGGCCTCAATTATTTTCTTCCTGTCTTCGGGGTACGTTAGCCAAATTGGGGGGCGTTGAAAGGTCATGAAGAATGACAGCCCTAACCCTTGGAAGAACGTTAGCCAGACGGACTTACCGTTGCCTACTCGGCCGAATCTCGTTGTACTACTAAACGTGATGTCAGGAGATGTGTTCAACATGCGATTGATCTCGAGAATGTCATGGCAGGAGGAGCATCAAAACGTTCGTGGACAAACCAGATCTGTGTCGAAGGATCTCTCGGCCAATTCAGATTCCACATGGTCTCGGCCCACTTTGGTCGAGTTGCATTTGGGGAGTTGATACTTGTCAAACCAGGCATTCATTATTTGTCTATCTACGGGATTCTGTGACGCACGTATGAGATCCAAGTGCGATCTGCAATGCCTGATCCTTGGCTTTTTACTGCATGATGCAGCAAGCACTCAAATATGACTCCCTCGCTTCCGGTGCTGTCCACCAAGGCTCACACGACTAGCACGAACTCCTCGAATCTGGGAAAACTCTGGTTTGCAGAATTCGTGCCGCTGATTGAACCCAGCCGCATGTTGACTGGATATGGGGTCGCGACATGCACGAGTGGTGTTGCGCCGACGCAAGGGTATCTGAGTGGTCCCTCACATCTGTGTCTGCGAGAAAGGTCACAGAACACAGTATGGGGATGGGAAGGCTCAACATCGTGCAACACATCTGGCAGTACCGAAGTACCTGTCATGTAGATGTTCCCTCCGAGAATCCTCCTACGACAACACACCACAATAGGCGAGATTGTGGACAAGACCTACTTCGTCCTCGAGATATCAGTACCCTGCTATGACAGGCAGGTATCGTGATACATGATCGATGGCGACACACTCGCGTCTCGCTCACCGACGGGAGAGCCAGTGAGACGGACCGGGTGTCTAGACTTATCATTCCACTCCATCACGCGACTTTGGAGAGTCGATAACCTCGCTTCCCGGGAGAAGGAGGCTGCGCGGTTGCCGCACGCGAGTTACACGAGTAGTGTAAACTCAAATCGCACTCGACTTCACTTCTCACAGTCACTTCCTGTCGTCCAGAACACCTTTGCTTCTCCGAGGATCGGCAACGTGTGTAGAGGCGGAAGTGAAGGGGCGGCCTGCGTCTCCCAACTTGTTTGTTGAGAGAGGCACTGGGAGCTCCAAGGGACAGGAGGGCTGCCATGAAGGAGTTGGACGGAGCAAGCGACATCTCTTGAATGTCTCCGCGCTTCCAAAGAGGGGGCAGGGAAGGAACTCGTGTCCCTCGATCTTCACCATAGATTAACATAAAGCATTTCTCATACAACGAAACACCACTTTCTCATTCCTTCAATCCACCCCCAGGAGACCGAAGCCATCACCGGGAGTGGAAGTGGAACTCTCTTAACCTGAAAATTCGTGGCTGGTTTACTTCGTGGCTGGATAAGATAAGGAGATTGGTGTAGCACTTGTTCAATTGCTTTCGCTTCGTCTCAATCGTTTCATTCGTATGCGATGCTCAATGCATAAGAAATTCGTCGTTCTTGCTCGACAGATGATGTTACTTGATTTTCTGCATGTTCGCTTCGGCTCAGCAGCTCGTGGAATGTGCCGCTCATATTTTGTTATCGCCATAGTACGACACGCGCTCGGTCAGAGGTCGTCCCTGTTGCTGATGCGTGGTAAATCCGAGGTTGGCACGTTTGTCCTCGCCAATCGGGTCTTCGCGACTATAGTTCGGCGCAGGCTCAGCTGGAACTTGAGTGTCATCGCGCAGTGACACGTCCTGGAAGTTCGCAGTCTTGTATCGATCCTGGTTATCCGACCTGAAATCGGTTGGCCGAACAATGCTTGCATGGCCGTTCGTTGGTGAAACAGCGTCTAGGTTAGGAGCACCGCCTTCACCTCGAGTCTTGTCACGGCCGTACCAGAGGAGCATTGCGCGGACAATGCCGATAACCACGATGATAACCCAGACAAGGCAGACAAACGTCATGATGATGGCTTCCGTTCTGATGTTGTCGTACAAACTATTTGTGACACGGACGACTGCAGAACTGATTTTGTCGGACGCTGCATCGCCCGGGGTTGCCAGGAAGGATTGATCAGCGCTCTGGTCGCCAGCAATGGACGCCACAGCACCAATGGAGAAAGTATCGTTAGGCATCATTGGAAAAGTGACGTGTGCATTATCCTCGACCCAAGTCAGTGCTTTCTGGATGCCCACAATCTTGAGACCAATGAGGCAGTTGAAGACTTCCTTGATTGGGTCATACAAGACTGTGCCACCGAATGTTGAATTGAGCGCTTTTGTCGTTTCCTCAACAAAGGTGTTTAAAGTATCGTTGATAGCATTGACCGACTCATTGACCCAGCCGAACATCTGGTCGTTGATATCGTTTTGCTTCTGGGTGATCACATCGTTCGTGCTCAGCGCCCAGGCTTCACTTGCGTTGTTCAGCTGGACCACGATTTTGTCTGCGAAGTCGCCGACTTGGTTGGTGAGTTGTGGCACTTGCTTCTCGAGCTCCTTGAGGAGGATGTATTGGCAGAGGCAAGTGAAGAGGCCTGCAACACCGAGCGCGAGAACAAAGAGGGCGGCTTCGGTTGTTGCGTATGCGACAACCCATCTAACCAGAGACTGTCGTCGAGGTGACTTTAGCCCGCGAGAGAGGCTGATACCAAATCCCGATGTATGTGGTCGGCTGACGATGTAGACAACATCAAGTGGATCGTGAGCGCCAGACCCGACGAGTCGAGAACGGTCTTGCATCAATCGCCATCTTCGAATTTCTCTCCAAGCCATTGGGGCGCAGACTAGGATTGCGGCAGCGATGATTGTGCCCAAGAAGATCTTTTTGGCGCTGTACATGAGATCGACGAGGTCATCGAAGAATCCGTTGATCCCATCATCCTCACCACAAAAGGACAATTGCTCCTTTTGTGGAACAGGGAAAACAGATCGGTCAAAGGTGTAAACACCCAAACTTTCATTGATGGCTTTCTTCAAGAGCTCGAAAGGTGTTCGGATGGCGTCGTTGGTGAAGTTCTGGACTTGCTCGAAATTCGGAATGGAGTTGTTGAGCTTTGCAAGTCCATCGTCAAGGCCATCTGGCAATTGAAGATTTTTGACCGCGTCAATCTGTGTAGTCAGATTAATGTCTGGGATCTGGGTGTCGATTCCCACTATGCCGGTAACGCCGTCAAGCGCCTCTCGAACACTGTCAAGAGCTTTGTCGACGCCTCCAACCACATTGGAAATGTCGTCTCCAAGGCCAGAGACAACATCTTTGAGCTTGCTGTTTGCATCATCAATGACGCCAATGACAGCGTGAAGACTTCCACTGACGGCAAGTGTGATCAAGCAGAGGTACGTCGAGGTCAGTAGGTTGATGACAAATACGACGATCTCCTCAACACCTGTCACACTCATTGTTGTCATGGCGTAGAGGCCATTCACGGCTTTCTCGACTCCAGAAGCCGTAAGCTCGTTGACCCCTTGAGACATGTAGTGTGGCATTGATGCCATAGCTGAACCCATGTCTTCGACTGATGAACATGCTGAAAGAGCCTCTCGTCGGGCTGAAGAAAGATCTCCGTTGAGATCGCGAATGGCGAGGAGGGTTCGGGCAAGAACAAGTACTAACAGAATCGTCCATCGGTTTATCCAAACCTGTGATAAACGGGCACGAAGGCCCAGGTAGGGTGTGACGGACGGTGCAGTATGCGGTGATGATCGAGGTGGGTCTTGGTTGGAGAAGAATTCTCGCATCTCATGACTGCCAGCAGGCATAGATGGAGCATGTCCAGCCAGAAAGGCCGGAAGGCGTGGCATTATGCGGATTCGACAATGTATTATCTGTGTGATTCGAAGATATGTAAGTAGGAAGTCGATTAGATCTGAACATGCAACAGATGCTGTACAGTGGCAAATGGGTCTTTAGGCTGTGTTCGAACGTTGAAAGGTATGGTCAATTATGCAAGTGATGGTGTTCCAGACGCCATAAGATGAATCAAGGAAGTGAGCTCCAACAAAGGAAAATCGTGACAAGATTGGTTGATGCTGACGAGAGAGAAACGACTCAAGACCAAAGGCTCAGTGATGGTGAGGCAGGCAAACAAAAGTAATATCAGACTGGTACATACCGCATTCCATTGTTTCCTCCATGCATCGCCACAAGGCTAGAGCATTGACCTGCACAGAGCGATTGGGTTGGAACATATTGTTGGCACGTTTCACAACCTCCATCGAGTCCCAAACATAGTCACTGCTGTCGCCGGTCATCTCGGGCACCTCACTATGAAGTTGTCGGATATTGGGTTGGTCCAGGTCGTGCAGCGCGACCTAGCCGCGGATACCAAAATAGTGGGCACCAGGCTGAAACTCGGAGCCAATCGATCGGCCTTTGCCTCGAATACACCAGACAGTGCGTTTTCGATCAATATTCGAGGATGCTGGCGGTTGGTTCTGGTTGAGTTATGACCAATCGACTGGGCGGGTTGAATGGGCTTCAGTCCTCTGCGTCTGGTCGGCTTGCCAAGGCACGAGGTCGTCGTCGTTTTGACGTTGTGAGCACGGCGCATAAGTCGCCGCCATGCTGAGCTCCTTGCCGCGTCAAACGACGACGACTTTGCAATGAAAGCCGACGAAGGCGTAACGCAGAGACGAGATGATTATGTTGCCTTGAGGGATAAAGAAAAGCAAGCTCGATACGAAGAAAGCCGTAGAAGAGTTGGAGTTGCCAGCCACATGCTTGTGGCAAAGGTCATTTCATCAATTTCTTGGAAGAATCCCTGCCTAGTCTAATCTCAAGCCACGAGCACATTCTGAGTAGGCGAGCCAAGTGTTGGGTCCAGACCGGCTCCTTTGTTGTCTGAACTCGAAGAGAGCGTTCTCCATTTACTGAAGAGACAGAAGACGGTTCTTCGTAGCGATTTCATTCACGGTCCTTCACACGCGACCTGCGTATGTTGCACACTTTACATGTGTCCTTTCCGAATCGCACCAAGCACAAATGTCGCGAACACTCGGAGTGTCGCATATCATGAAGTGGCAACCAGTGTTCGTCAAATGTGAGCATGCGCGAGGCGTTGAGATCACATTCCCTCACTCACACCGACTGCCTTGCGACCCATCGAGTGGTCACGAACCAGACGAAATAGTAGCCCATGACCGACGCCGAGCAAAAGTAGAACGAATAAATCCCGCCATTGGTAGGCGAGATGAGCATGCATGATCATAACCAGCCCACAAAATACCGAGCTTCACTTTCAGCGGTCGGCGAGAGCTGGGGTATAGCGAGGTGGGGCCAGGACGATGGACAGATGAATAGCAGAAACGAAGTCGTGACGCCAATCAACACATTAAGAATGGCCGGAATGCTTCAAGCGAGGTCAAGTTCTCCATGTGGGCGCAGTGCGAAAGTCGTCACAGGTCAGGTCATGGCGAGGTTCGGGATTGGCGTTCATCGCTGCTCACCTTGACCTTGACCACCTTGTTGCTGTTGTTGTGCTGCCACGGCAGCATACCACATTCGTGCATAGTTCTCGTAGCCACCATAAGGTGCGTATGGATCAGCACTGCCAGCAGCTTGTCCTGCCGGCTGTGGTTGGGCCGCGGCGGCTGCCGGATAAGCAGTCGAGCTCGGGGCGGCATATCTGTCGTAGCTGTTAGGGTCGGGTTGCTGAGATCGACTGCGAGCGCCGACGGCGTCGACTTTCTCCATGATTGCACGCTTAGCAGCCTCGATAGCATTGCGGGTGCCTATAAGGCCGATTTCACGTTCGATGTCACGGCCACTGGCAGGGGATACGTTGATCTTGCATCCAGTCCGGTCTTGCATCTCACGAATGGTCTCACCTCCCTTTCCAATGATCATGCCTACCGCCTCACCAGGAACCATGATTGTGTCGTTGATTTTGCTGTATGGGTCGTCGTGTCGGGCACGGAGTTCTTTGATGCTAATCCCCTTCTGGTCGCTTTCTACGATTTCAAAGATCAGGTCCTTGGCATGTCGTTGCGAGGCAGCACTCCCTATCAGGTTGACTGGTCGATAGCCGTTGACGCTTTTGTTCTCGCCAACAATGTTGACATGACACCCGCTGCGTTCTTGCAGGTCTCGGATGGTCTCACCCCCTCGACCGATGATGAGGCCCACCGTCCTGTCCGGGACCATGATCTGCAGACTGTCTCCTTCTTGAGTGACGGTGGTGATCGGCTGTCCGGCGTTCCTGGACTTGTCTTGCCCCCGTTTGGCAAGTTCGTTGTCTTCGATGATCTTGTGTATCTCAGCTTTGGCGTTGGCGACAGCGACTCGAGTGCCGGAGACTCTGCAATGTCGCTTCGCGCCAGGGGTATCGGCGCTGTCAATGAATTGGACTCGGGCACCAGTCTGAGACTCCACTCGTCGCAAGTTCTCGCCGCCTCTTCCGATGATCAAGCCAACGAGACCTTTGTCTATTGCGACGACCTCGGAGTCGTGGTCTCCTCCTCGTGGGGGCGATCGCTCTCGGTAGCCAGGTGAGCCATAGCGATCGCGTCGAGGGGAGAAAGATCGCTCTCGATTGAAGTTTCGGTCATTTGTGCCTCGCCTTTCATCTCGGTAAGGATTGTAGTTGTCTCGAAAGTTGTCTCTTCCGCGGGAAGGGCTCGGAGATCTGCCGGGCTGGTAACTGGCTCGCGGATCGTTTCGTGATGCAGCTGCAGAATCAGTATTGGATTGTCCGCTAATTGAGGGCATATAGAACCTACATCTGGGATCGTAGCTTTTATCTGTCGCAAAGTCGCGCGCTTTGGCAAGAGCGTCTGCAATACTGACGGAGCCAGAGCTGACAGGCTTGATTCCCCCTAAGTCGACGCTACCAGAATTAATGGGTTGAGGCAAGCCATACGGCATTTGTCCTGCCGCAGGGGGACTGGCATATTGTGGAGGAGGGTATTGTTGTCCTGGAATCGGTGGCGGCGCATTCTGAGTAGGCGTATTGCTTTGACTTTGCTGGGCCGCCAGCACAGCAAGAATATTCTGGAGATCGGCCATTCGATGGTATTTCAAAATCCCGTTGCAATTTCAGATACTCCAATAGAACGGTCGGTGATGGAAGGTTGGCCCTGAGATATGAAAGCGAAGAATATGCTACTTATTGCAAGAGACGAGAATAGTTGAAAAGTGGCAGAATTGATTTCAATGGCAAAATGCTGGCGTTGGGCTAACAGCTTCTCGAGCGGAAATGCTGACGTTTGCCCCTTGCCCGCTTCATCACGTGATGGATTCGGTTCTTGTGTCCGAAGTCTTACTTCGTCTCTGCTGCCAGCTTACATTTGATCAACATGCAAAAGGAAGCATATTTCAGCAGACATGCTAACTTTGAGGGAGGATGGTCCATTGCTGAGCTTCTGTGGCTGGTGAAGCAGGCTTTGTTTGTGGGCTCCCGGAACTGTCTCTTAGCCCTCCCCATGCCAGCGACCTTGTGATGTACCGAGAAATTTCACATTCCGTCGGGAGGTGTGTGTGAACGGCGGCAGCCACCGCATCTCACGTAGTGGTATGATTGAGATGACGGCGTCCTGCAAAAGGTCATCCTTGGCCGTCCAAAGTGGGCAACCTACTGGGTCAGTGGCTAGGTGTAGGGCATTGTGACGCTGGAACCAAACTTGAAGGGAACTATCCGACTCAGGCCTCATCATATTGGACATTTTCCGGATAGGGAATTCTCCTCCCAGCACAATGTCCCAGGAAGAGGCAGCTGCCTTTCGTTTTCTCCTCCTACAACCCATTCAACATATGGAACGGCACTACGTTCAGCCCCTGCCACACTCGGCTGTCTGGCGCAAGGGCTCTCAGCAATGTAGATGCGGCGATTCACTGGAGGCGACTAGGAGTAAAGTATGTGTAGTAGAGAAAGTCAGCTAAGGTGGAACTTTCGATTGGAGTCACAGCGACGAACCCGAGCTGCACCTTTGTCGATGACATCTTCCTCGTGGAAAGAGATAGTCATAGCCCTCTGACCAATCTCCTCCCCTTTCAAAGAAGATTTTGGCGATGTGTGACAATGCGGCCGAATTTCGATTTCTTCATTTCAAGGGGGGACGAATGACTCCATTTATAGAAACTTTTTGCACGCCTCCAACAACAGACAATGGAACCGCTCAAAGCACATCGTGATTGTGTGCCACTGCTTCCGTATAGCTGTAGACTGCATTAGCAGCCAGAGACAGCCTAGGAAAATGGATGCGCAGAAGGGGGTTTCCACTCTCGTCAAATCAAACAGTCTGTCCCGAACGACATGCCAGCCAGGAAGTGGAAGAAGAGAAAAAGGAACAAAATACAGAAGCAGGAGCAAGACCCTACCCAACTACACACCCTCAACACAGACGAAAGGATAAGTACATCTCAACTAGCTCCTCAAGGCCATGCATCTACACCAGAGAGCGCAAGGAAATCACAGTCTGCACAGCCACAGCATGCAAACCCATTTCCGATATTGCAGGCTATGTCGTCCACGAATTCCAGTGCGAACACTGTTGCAACGGCTTTCGAGCACATTTCAGGCTAAGGCCACATCACCGCTATTGACGTATCAACCTCAATATCATCCAAACCCTCTGGGCCTATAGTGGCCCGTTTAGACGTCAAAACCTCCTTCAAAGATGTCTATGTTGATTTCAAGACTCTCTCCGACCAAGTTCTGTCTGACCCACGACTACAATGCCCTCCCTTGCCATCGCAGAATGGCTCTCTATCTGACGCCCTCGTCGGTGTGAACTCGAGTCCTGTTCAGGCGGACCACGGGAATCTGCGTCAAACTTTGAGTCTGCCTCAACCGTCCAGTCAGATATGGCCCCCTTCAGTATCAGCAGCATGCAGAGTACCAGAAGACGCTCCGCAAACCCCATTTGGCAAGAGTGAATGTGGATTGATATCAGTCATGCGGTCTGATGTGCAAGCTGGGCATGTTGTCACTCGAGCCGATGATGCTTCTCGGAGGAATGGGGCTGTTGTGCCATGCCTGCCTCCGGTTGCGCCGACAATCTTATTTCAGGATTGTGAAGCACAGTCTGCTGGAGGAACTGCACATTTGCTCACTAGCAGAAATGCCGTCAACATCTTATCCCGCATTCCCGAGGAACGGCCCGCTCTAATTCTATGCAAAGATCCAGCAGAGACTCTCATGGAAGACAAAACGTCAGAGCGGCTTAGTGCTGTTTCTTCAACACTATCTTCGTCATCGGATGCCTCGACGATTGTACGAGAGAGTCGATCGAATACTCCTATCCCTCACGCTGGTGCAAGACAGAAATTACAGCAGCCTGCACATCCGCCACGCTCCTACTTCTCCTCCACGCAAACAAACCCAGTGCTCTTGCGGCAGCCATCACCATCTCAGCTCTTGCACCATCGATCGCAGAATTTGCAACCCTCTCAGACAGTCGCACCTCTTGCGGCTACTGTATCAAGCTTGACCTATCAAAGATTTGCCGACCGACCATCGCGAGGCCACTTGAAATCGAATCTCTTCAACGAGGACCCAGACTTCTCCTACGCTCGTCCGAACCTCGTGACTAACTGTTGGTTCCCATCTTGTCAACAGCCGACCAAATCTCGAGACATTCGTACTGCACTATGCCCACGATGCAGTGCCAACAGCTACGTCCGCTACTGTAGCATCCAGCACCTTCACGCTGATGTTCGAAGGCACTACAAAGAAGATTGCACTCGCCGACCAAATCATCTTCCCTACATTGACGAAAGTACTCTGTATCCTGTGAACGCTTCTACTCGACCGTTCATCGCTTGCTTGATCAGCAAAGATGATTCGCTCGAGAGACACAGACAAGCCCTTTACCACTCCTACCCGCCAGATGCCATATCAGACTACTACATCTTCAGTGACGCCGACAACCTCATCGCCAATGAAGGCCCTGACACATCTCTTACACCTCAGATGCTAGGGAAGTATCGAGGCACTTGGGTCAGTCTTTGCTACAGTTTGCATTCCATTCAGTGATGCCAAGAAGTCACAATTTACTGCATTGCTCGAGAGGCTGTTGGCTTTGGGTTGCACCGCTGGCACGATGGATGAAACTGCTTGTGGAATGTTGTTTCTCTTCGTCAAGGGTGATCTACGAGATCGGGCTCTCTGGGATGGAGACATGATCAATAAATTGTGTCTTGCTATGCAGCTGGAATTTGGTTGGAAAGTGCCTCCAAGGTATTTTTAGGCTAGTTTACGAAATGGGTCAGGATAGGGGAGTCAATATCGGAACGGGAAGTGGACAGTAGATGAGGACAGTTTTGGCATGGCAAAGGAGTTGGAGAATCCTCTCTGTCATTTAACCGCAACCCAAATTTCATAGAGCGTACGTAGAATGTATGGGCATTGGGGTTCTCGTGACCGGCATTCAGAGTTTCTCCTCTTTCACACGGGATTTTTAAGGGCGCTCTGGAGGAAATTTTAAGTCCGTCCAGCTCAGAAATATTATCTCAAGTTCAACACTCATACCCAGATCACAGCCACCTGACCACTCTCTCGTTGAGATCGAGTCTGCCAAACGATGAGATTTTATTCGACGCGCTAAAGAAGCTGAACAGCAGTTTTGCTAGTCACCAAAGGGTCTGTTTCCATGTCTTGTCTCTGGGCTGGAGCCACGAGCATCGGGTATCAGGACCAGGCCAGAGCAGCAGCCTGATAGTAGCTTCGATGAGTGGAAGAGACATTGATTCTAGCAATGGCATTCTGGCGAAGGAGAACATCATAGGGCGAAGAACATTCCCACGCAGATAGAAACAATCTTCCATCATCTCTCTTCTGCCCCCAACGTTTGACACCATATCTTATCTTTCCTAACCCCAGTCACGACGACGTTCGACAATATTGTTAGAGGATATGTCGTATCCTTGATGAGTGGTCTCCTGCAGGGAGCGACCAAAATGTACCTTACTCATCCAATGTGAGTACAAGTACTAGGTGACTTTTGGTGTCCACGCCGGAAAGGATACATGATCGTCATTTGCACATATGCACCCTTGGCGTGTCTTGGCACTCGTCGTTCACGATTGCGGTCGTCAGCCTCACGCCAGTTGTCATCACACTTTGGACAGTATCCAGGCATATGGCAGTGGAATCTTGAAATCAAGCTACTATGGATGCGGCAATGGAGTCTACGAGGAATAATATTCAAGTTCACAGCAGATCTTGGATGGATGGCAATTCGCGATCTCACGCCCGAGCCGCTAATGGTGCAGGGGTTCCTGCGTACACATTTCAAGTTGAGACGTGGTCAGCTATCCTACGAGGGATGATTCGCTGGCACCTTTATGTCATTCGTAATTTCGGGTAATAATACGTAACAAAGCGTAGCTGGGCTGTGCCAAGTTCTCCCACCTGTGCAAACCCAGCGCCGTCTTCTCAGCCTAGTGTTTGAGAACAGAAGAGAATGCGTTTCCGAACAATGTCGAACCAGATCTACCTGCAAAGAAACAAACGAAAATGGCCATGGAGGGGCACAACTATCGAACAGAGCCTACTCTCGCGCACAGCTCCACCACAGCGCTGGATCTCGTTGATCTAGGTGACGAGGCTGTCAACGTCATGTCAAGGGAGGATGTTCCCCCCAACGGTGGCTATGGCTGGGTGTGCACCATATGCGTGTTTCTGGTCAGCGCACACACTTTTGGGATTAATAGTGTAAGAACAACTGAACATCATCGACGTCAACCATAACATGGGCTGAGTCACGTAGGCATGGGGGATCTTTCTCTCGCACTACCTCCAAGACTCGACATTCCCTGGTGTGACCCAATTCGAGTATGCTCTGATCGGTGGCCTTTCGGTCTCACAGGCACTGCTCATCACTCCGGCTGTGACTTGGTCAATCCGGTACTTCGGCACAAATATTACCTTGGCCATCGGAACGGCCCTCGTCTTTGCGGCACTCTTTGGAGCGTCTTTCGCAAATCGGATCTGGCAGCTTTTCCTCAGCCAGGGCGTCTGCTTTGGCTTGGGGATGGGCTTCTTGTACGTTCCAGCAACCGCCATTCTGCCTCAGTGGTTCTCGACCAAAAGATCTTTGGCCGTAGGAATTGCCAGCGCAGGGTCAGGTCTGGGCGGCGTCGCGTACAACCTCATCGCAGGCGCCACTGCTCGGAAACTGGGGTTGAATTGGGCATATCGAATTCTTGCGCTCTGTGCTCTTGTTATAAACGGGGGTTGTGCGGCGCTAATGAGGGACCGGAATAAGATGGTCAAGCCGAAGCAGGATTCTCTCGACTGGAGCGAGTTTGGACATACCGAAGTGATCCTCGTCGTCATCTGGGGCTTTCTATCCGAGCTGGGGCTCATCGTTTTGCTCTTTTCGCTGCCTCACTATGCGACGATCATCGGCCTCAGCCAAAGTCAAGGATCGGTTGTGGGTGCTCTCCTCAACGTGGGGCTGGGTATTGGCAGACCTCTCGTAGGCTACCTGAGCGATCGGTGGGGAAGAATCAACATGGCTATTGTTATGACGGCCTCTTGTGGTATCTTTTGCCTAGCTCTTTGGGTGCCAGCACAAGGCTATGCCCTCCTTCTCGTCTTTGCATTGCTGGCAGGATTCGGATGTGGAGCCTTCTGGGGAACGGTGACGGCGGTCACGGCAGAGGTGGTAGGTCTTAAAAGGCTCCCAACCGTGTTCGGCATCATATGCATTTCCCTTGTTCCGCCAGCAATGTTTGCGGAGCCGATTGGACTGGGCCTGGCGGCCGGGTCAGGGTATCGCTCGTCCCAAATCTTCATTGGCTTTATGTACCTTCTTGCTGCGAGCAGCGCGTGGTTCCTGAGGTCATGGAAACTGACTGAGATTGAGAACGCCAGGCCCGAAAACACACCAGGAGGTGGTATGGATAGATTTCATGCTGGACTGGAATGGCTCGCGCCTCGAAAGTTGTTTATGTCGTATCGTGTGTAGATGAGGACCCTGGTGGTGGTATAAGCAGATGTCATGCTGGATTGAGATGGCTCGCTGTTTATGGCGTATCATGTGTAGAAAAGGAACTCGATGGACGTGTGTGAGGCCATCGCGAATTCATACCGACTGCTCTCTTCCAAATGGTGGCAACATGGTCGCGTGCTTCAGCGTCCAAACATGCGAACGAATCTAGAATGGTTTTCTTTCGATGCAAACAAGTTGCAAGACCATGCATAGGGTGGTTGGACGAGGCAGCCTCTCATGTATTTTTTCTAGCTAGCTCCTTGCTAGAAACCACACGAAATGGTCGTAGCCGGGAGGCCTTGAGTGGTGACCGCTGTTTGTTCGCTAGAGCGTATGCCGTTGCGACCACGTTCTTGATCCATGAAACAATCAGCTTTGAGCGCCAGCTGAATGTGACTTGTCGCGCGTTGGAGAGTGGTCGTCACGGTCTGAGGTCGGGTGACGTCGATCTAGAACTGGCCTAGACGTCGTATTGACGAGCCCCTCGTCGAGACGGTGTTCAAAGCACGGATGGGGCCAGCAATTTCTTCGTCCTCTGGAAGAATAAGCAGACCGGCCGGAAGGAACTCGTCAGGGCCCCGCTCGATGACGGCATCATCCTCGAAGACATCACGCGCCAGTGTCCTGGGCGTGGTTAAGAGTGACTACGGCCACGAGGTGGACGTCGTGGAGAAGAAGTTCACCATGTACGACCTCCTCGACGCCCACAATGAGAGGAGGTTCCTCGAGGCCTTTGGGTCGGGCACCGTTTTCTTCATCGCTTCGTGTGCAGACACTCACTTCAGAGGTGAGGATATCACATTGCCACTGGGGACGTGGCGCCGGAAAGGGGGAACTCGCCGAGGAGATCAAGCTGAAGTTAAAGGACGTCATGTACGGCCAAGTCAAGCACGAGCGCGGTGTGGAGGTTGATGAGTTTACTGCTTGATGTGTGGCTCCACGAGCTCATTGGGGTCCCAAGGGGCCAAAGCCATTTTCCAAGCCTTGACTCAATTGTTCCTTGACCACGCATAGGAAAGATGACCCAGATAATTGATGATAATCGGCTTGGCCCTCTCCGGCAAGATGTGCATATATATTCGGACATTTCTAGTCAATTCGACCAGTTCGTTGCAGCCCCACTAGACAAGCTGGAAGCATTTCTGCTATTGGACTCCAGCAAAAGACGGGCGTACTAAGGTGTTCGTCTAGATTTGCCTTGTCATGCGCACAGGCTTGCCGAGTGCTTTGCCGGTCGAAGTTATCGGTTGAGAGGATGGGAGAGCTCGGCTCGCACTCTAACAGGTTGGTATGGTCACAAGCCTGCTCCGACAGTAACTGTTAGCCGTGCAAGCGAAGGTATCGGGTCGGGAAGGGCTGTGCGAGCGAGGGGTTGACAAGACAAGACGGTAGACGAAACATGGTCAGGTGTGGTGGTGTTCAGCGATCATGCTTGCCGAACGTAGGGGTAAAGGGCGAGGAGATTACTGAGCTCCAGGTTCATGAATACAATTTCAATTCCGACAGTTTCAGACCAAGCTCAATAACGCCAACTATATCGAACGTTTCAGCTGACATCATATCTCAATAAAGAAACTCTTCTCGCCCTCTCTCGGCTCAACATGCGATCTCGTAATAATAGGATCAGAGCACATCGTCCTGATCCTCTCAGGTGTAGCGGGACTCCGCAAACGCAACACCTCCTCATTACCCCATTGCTTCCTAGCGTACTTGAGTGCGTCGCGTATGGCGAAGAAGACGCTTGATCCCATGAAGAGCGGCGGCTCACCAACACCTCTGCTCCTCTGGATTGTCCGTAGATTCTTCCATTCAACATCCTTGAGTAAACTCACATTGAATTCCTGTGGTATGTCCCGGAACCCGGGGATCTTGTAAGCACCAGGCCCTCTCGTGAAGATCTGCCCTGATGCACGGTGCCACAGTGACTCTTCGGTCGTGAAAAGACCTTGGCCCTGGACGTATGCGCCCTCAATCTGGCCGTAGTCGATGGCCGGATTGATGCTGCGGCCGACGTCCATCTTGATGTCAGTGCGGAGACATGTCCAGTCCCCTGTCAGGGTGTCAATCAGGACCTCGGACGCAGCGACGCCTTGCGTGAAGTAGAAGAACATCTTGCCCGTGCCCTCCTTGCTCGGATCCGCGGGGTTGGGAGCCCACACGTATCCGATTTCTGGTGTTTTGTAGAAGCCGTTGGCGCTGAGGTTGACTCGATCAAAGTAGGCGGCGTGGGCGAGCTGTTTCATGGTTGCGTCTTTGCCTAGCTTCTCACGGTACGGCGCGAGGCGCTCATTGAGTAGCATGCAGGCATTGTACGCTGCGTAGCCGTTCAGGTCGGATGATGCAGAGGCCGCGGTGGAGGATGTGTTGGCCACCGTGTTTGTAGCTGTTTCGCTGATGTGCACGTCTGCGAGCGGCACGTTCAGAGCCTCAGCCACGATCATGCAGATCTTGGTGTGCAAGCCCTGACCCATCTCTGTGCCGCCATGGGCGACCAGGACGGAGCCATCATGATAGATGTGAATCAGGGCGCCGGCTTGGTTGAGAAAGAGAGCCGTAAAGGAGATGCCGAATTTGGTGGGGATGAGCGCAAGCCCCTTTTTCTGCCATTTGTGCTCGGCATTGAACTTTTCGATATCCACTCGTCTCTTATCATATTCAAAACCCGACTTAACTTGCTTCCACATGAGGGGAACATGCCAGTCTTCCAGCTTTTGGAGGAAGTGCGTCTCCTCTTCAGGTTGGTACATGTTGATCTCGCGAAACTGCTCAACGGGCATGCCGAGTCTGTCAGCCACCTCAGACATGTAGGTCTCCGCAATGAACATCCCTTGGGGCCCACCAAAGCCACGGAATGCAGAATTGGACACTGTATTCGTCTTGCAAATTCTCCCTTCGACGAAGACATTTGGGATGTTGTAGCAGCCGTCGATGTGGGAAAGGCCTCTATCCACGACCGCAGCGGAGAGATCTTGCGACCAACCGCCATTGTTGAAGACGCTGGCCCGCAGTGCCTGGATCTTGCCGTCTTTGTTGACACCGACCTTCCAAACTCCAAGGAACGGATGACGCTGGCCAGAAGTCATGATATCCTCGTCTCGATTCAGCATGCACCGAACAGGCCTCTTGACCTTGTTGGCGGCTACCGCGACAATACCTGCAAGCTGGATTGATCTCGTCTCCTTACCACCAAAGCCGCCGCCCATTCGCTTGACTCTCGAGACAATCTTGTTGTTCTGCACGCCGGTAACTCGAGCCACGTATGCTTGGGTCTCGGTTGGGTTCTGAGTACCCGACCAGATTTCCATCTCACCATCTTCAGGCTTGGGAATGGCAAGACAGACATTTGTTTCAAGATAGAAATGCTCCTGTCCTCCCATCCGGGCAGTACCCTCAAAGACGTGATCGCACTTTGCAAATGCATCATCCACATCTCCCTTCTTGATGTACCTATAATGTTCGAAAAAGCTTTGCTTCTCGACGGCTTCCTCGATTGTAAAAATGGCAGGTAGCTCTTCATACGTGACTCGAACCGCACGAGCTCCGGCTAATGCTCGTTGTGCAGTATCTGCCAAGATCATACCGATTGGTTGACCTGCTGTGAAGACTTCATCTTCCGCGAAGAAGACTTCGTCGCAGACGGGTGCGCCCCACCAATTTGCTTCGGGACTTGCTACATCGTGACGGTCCACCCAGGCGGCGACGCCTGGCATATCAAGTGCTGGAGATGCATCAACTTCAAGCAATTTCGCGTGTGCTTTAGTCGAGAGGACCAGGCAGCCATACAGCTCGTTCTTTTGGACCGGGATATCATCTGTATATTGAGCCTCACCAGTGCATTGCTTGAGCGCAGCCAAATGTGGATTCGACTTTCCGAGCACCTTCTGGGAGTAGCCAATCGCTGCATCGTGGTCCTTCTGGCCTTTTGAGATTCCACGCTCGATCTCCGGGATTGCTTCCTCGTCTAGCAACTTTTCCCCATCAGCGATGTTGGTGAGGACGTCATGGAAGAATTTGTAAAAGAAGCCAAGAGCAAGACTCTTTCGGTAGGTAGCCATGCCGCCCGGTACGCCGAATGGGAGGTTAAAGTCCTTCTCCAGAGCATTCATCGTGCCCTCCAGCGTGTCCTGAGCAGGGAAGGTCTTGCCAATGAGATAGCTGGAGGCATTCTTAGCTACAATTGTGATTGGCGCCATCCCCCCATAGACAAGGCTCGCGGACTGGACGACATGTGCATCGTCCATTTTGACGCTCATACAGGCATTCACAATAGCAATGTCGTCATCTTTTCGCTTTGACTGCTTGTATGTTCGGATGTACTCTCCTGTTTCAGCTGCGACTGGCACTCGAATGGCAGCAATAATGGCATTTTCAGGCAGCGCCGTGACTCTGTAACTCTTGAAGAATGTGTTCATGGGGATTTCAATGGTCCCGCCAAGTGACTTTGCGATCAGGACAGAATTGGTCGAAACGAAGACGGGATTGAGATCGGATATCGGTGAAGCAGTTGCCAGATTACCAGCCGGCGTACCAACGTTTCGAATCTGTCGACCAGCAAAATATCGAATGGCCTTTTTGACAGCTTTGAATGGCTGTGCTTTAGCATCGCCATAGTGTTTGACTGCTTCATCGCAAATATTCTCCAAGTCTGTCAATGCAACATTTCCTCCGATCTCGAGGTAGCCTGGCTCCATCTTGTACTGTCGTAGTTCTGCAATATCGCCGACATACACTGACGTGTTGTAGTTCATGGCTTTGAACCTGATCTCAATCTGCGTTTCTGTGCTACCACCAATCAACTTCGCTTGCGGGTAGGCATTCTTGATCTCTAGCAGTTGCTGGACGGTTACCGGCCGATACCACTTCTTCCGCTTGTTCCCTAGGGCCAGCGGCTGGAATTGGTGTTTGTGGAGTGCGGGGGGGTATATCAACTCTGTGCCTTTGTCATAATGTATGAAGTTCGGCGTAGGAAACTTCTTCCCGGCGTCTCCATTGACAACGCCATTGGTTTCTGCGTCTGTCGTACCATTCGAGCTGCTGCATGATCCACCACTCTCCATACAGCATCCTGAACCGCCGTTCGCTATAGACCTACCGCATCCCCTGTTGAAACTTTGTGCAGCATCCAAAATAGGTCTGTACCCAGTGCACCGACATAGATTTCCGTCAAACGCCTCTTCAACTTCCTCCTCGCTCGGCTTCTCGTGGTTTCTCAAAAGCGCATACAAACTCATGACGATACCTGGCGTGCAGAAGCCACACTGGCTTCCGCTAGCCATTGCTATTCTCTGCTGTGCTGGATGTGGTCTTGCAGAGTTTCCAATTCCTTCGACTGTGATGACATGCTTGCCATCCACACTGACCAGTGGTGCTAGACAAGCATTAACCGAGGCATGGTAAAGCTTGCCTGTCGTGGGGTTGAGTTGAGATATGACGACTGTGCATGCACCACATCCTCCTTCTGCGCACCCGAGTTTGGTGCCTGTTAGGCCGATGCCACGAAGGTATTCAAGGAGGGTGATCTCAGGGTCAATGGAGTCGAGCTCGACTTTGGTGCCGTTCAAATAGAATCGGATTGTGTCATCGTACTCGGCTGTGAGGGCGGCGAGCGAGATAGACTTCTCGACCGTGGATGACGTTTCAACGAGACCTGGAGCCATAGCAGAGGATGCTATATCACCAGAGAGATTGTAATAGAAGGACTAAAAGGAAGGTTATGCTTTACGGCATCAACAAATCAATGAGACACCTCAAAGTCTGGTACAAACATTTACAGCATGAACGATCTGAGGGTCTGAGGGGACTGAAGAGAAACAATCATTAGTGGACTGAGACCTCCTTATCTGGCTTTCTTGAACAACTGCCTTCGTACATGGGATGCGAAGCGTTGCCACAACTCGTGGAACATTGCCGTATCGGTTGATGGCTGGACAATGAGCAAAGGCGGGCTCACAAGTACGAATCAGAGGTAAGCTATTTTGTCGATTAGGGATGCGGCGACCTCCGCCGCAGGGTCTCAGCCAGTGAACATGAAGCTAAACTTGATTTGCGCTCATCTCCCAGCCAATCATAAGTGGTGAAACGGAAGAAGCTCCACAACGGGACGAACATGCACAGCTCTCGAGCATCACTAACGCCACGACGAATGTGCTTCGCTGCATAGAGAGGCATTCTTTAAAGGGCTATGGCCACCGATAGCAGGCTTGCCAACGCTAGGGAAGGAGGATGGCAGTCACACAGCTGAGATATTCCGGAAACTTGGAAGAAGTCACGGGAAGACGGGTATGAGCAAAAAGAGAGCTTTTCAGATTTAACAGAAGCCTTTTTCTAGGCAAAGTTCATACATCATAGTCGTCGTGACAAGAGGACATTCCTGGTCCTGTAGTTCCCATGCGCCTTTCTGTGTTGCCAAAGAGTAAACCCCCAAATGCAATGTATGTGATTGCTACCCTTTCTATGCATACCTCACACTCTGCCCACTAGGCCCATAAGGACCACCTCCATGGTAAGTTGGCGGCGGGGCTTGGGGATACCAGCCATTCTGTCCACCATATCCTCTGCTCTGCATAGCGGGTGGAATTGGTGGACCATTCCAAGCCCCATGCCCTACTGGCTTGTATGGCATCTTCTTGATTCCATGCCGTCTTCGTCGGCATGCTCGGAAGCAACATCCAAGAATTGCAAGCAAGATCAACCCTCCAATGGCAGACGCCAGTGCAATGACAAGCGTTTTGTTGTCATTAATCCAGCTGCTAACTTCGCCGCCGACGGTGGAACCACGACACACACCATTGTCGCAGTGCCCACCACCTCCGCACGGGGTCCCATCCAAAAAGTTCTGCTGGACGGAATAGCAAACATTGGCGCCAAAGTCGGGGCTGGCACATGAGATGGTGCAAGATTGAGAATTGCACGAATATGTATCGTTGCCTTGGGTGTAGCTGCCCATGACGGTCTTGCACTGCAAGTCTCGTGATGTACATTGACCGCTAGCGCATTGAAGACCACTGCCGCAGCTGGCGCCATCCTTTTCGGTCTGGTCGGCGGGACACAAGGCGTCGGTGCCGGAGCACGTCTCTTGCGGATCACATTGTCCAGTGGATGCTCTGCACACAGTGCCAGCCGCTGCAAATTGACATTGGGTTGTGCAGCAGCCATCATTACTCGGATCACAAACAGCGCCTTCCGCGTACTTGCAGGTGCTGGGATTGCAGCAAGTGTTGCCAGCGCAGCCATCATCGCCACCGCAATCACAATCCTCGCCCTCCTCAACGATACCGTTGCCGCACTGGTTGCCAGTGATGGTGACCACTCCTCGATTGTCGGTCAAGCAGGTGGACTGAACCGAATTTCGACCAAGAGCACTGCAGATGTTTCCGATCGAGCATGGCGAGAATTTGGAAATACCCGGCGCTGAGTAGGGGTTCATCATATACTGAGCTGAAGCATCGCAGGTGTTCTGACTGAGAGGGCAGCATTGCGAAGCGCTCACTGCATTGGCGTCGGCACATGCACTGCTATCGCAATCATGCACCGCACCAAAGGTATGGCCAGACTCGTGAGCGAAGACCTGCCACTCATTGTTGGTTCTTGCGATCACATTGGCACCGGTGACGGTTTGAGATGCACCACTGGTGTCTTGCTGGCTGGTGCCGCCATGGTTGCACAGCTGACCAAGCCAAGCCAAACCCACTTCGGCTCCTGTATTACAAGTCGTGAACAGGGACCAGTACGCATTCGTATCTCCGGCAAGACTGCCTCTCCACGTCGAAAAGTCATTCAGTCGGTCGGTGATGGTATACGCGTCCGAACAGCCAATGTTCCACCTTGTCGCGTCGGCGGCAGTGGCTGGGCATTCGGCAGGGGAGATGGTCAAGTTTCGGAGGCCGAGGGTAATGTTAAAGGTGGACTGATAGAGGTCGGAGGCGGTATTGACGACGTTGATCACATTCTGTCGGAGAGAATCAGAGGAGTTGAACACCGCCGTGTACGTGCAATCTGTTGCAAGACCGACCAGGGCCACCCGCCTTGACGAGGGGCAGCCGCTGGTGTCGCCAATGGTCGATCTGAGATTAACACCTGCCGAGTTGCCATTTCCGACACCACCTCCGTCAATGTTGGTTTGGCGCTTGCCGAAGATGTGTGCCAAAGACATCTCGCCCCACGAACCCAGGTCTCTGGACAGAATTTCCTTGTGCACCGGGTGTTGCGAATCGGTGTTGAAGGCCAGATGATCAGCACCACACGACTTGGCTGATGCCGCTCGTTTTCGCAGTTCTGTACGAGACAGCCGGCCGACATCTGAATCTCGATAGACTGCCATGTACTCATCATCGCTTTCTTCGAGATGAGGATCCAAGGCATGTTTGGTCGACATATAAGTCGACTTTAGCTGAATGTGGTGGTGGTCACCCATAATCGTAAAAGCACCCTCGAACAAAGGCAAAACCCCATCTCTTCGAATGACGATTCTTGACCAGCCAACATGGGTGTTTGTTCCGTCTTCCTCCACGACATATGCCTGGCCTTGAAAGACCTTGTGGTCCTCTCGTGCTATCTTCTCGGACCGCTCGATGTTTCCGCTCTGATCAAGAAAGTTGACATATGAATCTTCCCCTAAAATATCGTGATTAGGCTCGAGGGATAATCGAACATGCTGGGTGGTCTTGTGGAGGTCGAAGGTCAAATCGAAATGCGAAAATGCATTCACCCGCTGATTGTGAGTATGGATTCGGGGGTTCTCGACTAAGGCGAGGTAGTTGAGGGGGTCGCGAGCCTGTGAGCTGCTCTGTGCTACCCCTATCAAAGACAATGCGCCGACAGCGGTCGTCGCCAAACTCCGTAAAAAGCGCATGGCGCTGTAAATTATGCTGGTGTTCTCTTATTGTAACCCGAACATTAGTAGGAAGGGTCTGCTGGAAATGGACGCCGGAATCAGGCTGGAAAAGATGCGGAACCACTTGAACGATCGAAATTGGTAGGATGGTGACTTTAACCTTGCCCAAGGTCGATATCTAAGACAGTTGAACGAAAGACTGAGACGAGGTAGCACTGGCCCGGAGTATCAGGGTCCGGCAATATTGATGACAGAAAGTTGATGACGAGTCGCAAGTCTTGGAATGATGAGGGTCAGAGAAGCAGGCGAAGAAAACGCCAGTCGGGGAGAAGCAAGCGCGACGGGAGGCCTTGGTGCTAAGTTTATGCTCGTGTAGGCCACCTTCGGCGTGCTATGAGTGGTTGGGATGGAGGAGGCTGTAAACTTAGTGCACAAACATGCGGCCTAGGATGGTTTCTGTTTAGCAGCCGAAGTAGGCGCAGCGTCCTTGGCAACGCTGGTCGATCGCCTAGAGCTCTCTAGGGACACTCGTCCTGGTCCGTGGTACAGCAAAGTCCGACAGCTGTCCGTGTCACATGGCTGAAGTGGGATTCCTCATTGCCGTTGTGCCGATATACACTCAATGTTGTCATATCTAAGCGGAGCACGAAATCAGGGTTGATTCTTGTTCTGATCGATCACTTATCAAGCCATCACCGCGCCCCTCGTCGACCTCGCTTTTCCCTTGGTGGTGGGTATGACCAGGCGCGACCGGAGGACGGCTGCGAGACGCACCAAGGATGAGGCTGTTTCAGGCCTTTGTCTTCATGAAACTTGTTTACCAAATGTGCGGCTTGCCGTTTCAAAGTAGGAGTAAGCCGCACGATCTGGCAAGGACTCCACTATTGGCACAGCAATCCACCCACTTCTCCTGTCGAGCATGTAAGACTATACCACCATGTACTTCTCGAGTCCTCGTAATCGCTCCTTGGCATCATCTAAAATATCGTCATTCTTGCATACCGCAAACCGCATCCAGTCCTCAGCAAGATGAGTGTTTTCATCCGTGTAGAACTCGGTCGGTGGTATCGCCGCGACTCCTATCTCCATGATCAAGAACCATGCCATCTTGAAGTCTCGTGGTCTGCTCACCACATGAGCGGGGAATTCGTAGTCATCAGGCAATTTGACTCGGGAGAAATTTGCGAGGACAAAGTATCCACCTTCCGGTATGCTGTAGGGAATGTTGAGCTCATCGAATACTTGGCAAAACCTATTGATCTTTCCCTGCATCTCTTTGACAGCACCGTCCCAAAATCCCACCTGGTCAGCTTGCTCAAAGCCGATGGCCGCGGCCTCTTGCAAAGGAGACACGCTGGAATAGCAGATTCGCGTGTGTGCAGCGGCGACATATTTGATCAGGTGAGGCGGTCCAATCAGATAGCCAACTCTCCAGCCCGTGGCATAAAAGTTCTTGCCGGCAGACCCAACGGTGAGGGTGATCTGGGCCAGTTCCGGGGACAAGGTGGCGATTCTCGTGAAGGGAACGTAGTACAATCGGTCGTACACCTCGTCAGACAAAATCAAGACCTGATGCTTCAGACAGAGGTCTCCGATGCGCTGCAGCTCTTCCCGGCTGAACACCTTGCCCACTGGGTTGTGCGGCGTGTTGAGCACAATCATCTTTGTCTTCTCGTTGAAGGCATTCTCCAAAGCATCCCAGTCAATTGACCAATTCGCCGCAGAGGAAGTCCGCTCGGCGCCATCCTTGGGAGGCGACATGGGAACATATCTGATGGTGCCGCCGGGCATCTCGATATTGCTCAGGTATTGGTCAAAGAAGGGTTCAAAGATGATGACCTCGTCGCCTGGCTCGATGAAGCCCATGAATGCACTCAGCATGCCTTCGTTCGCTCCAGTCGTGATTGTGACCTCGGTTTCAGGGTTCAGCGTTCTGCCGAAGAAGGGCGAATACGCATCGGCCAGAGCCTTCTTCAGTCTCGGTCGGCCCTTGGTAGGAGAATATTGGTTGCACTCGACTCGGTCGAGAGCTTGCTTGGCTGCATCAATAACGAATTGAGGAGGATTGTACCCGCTGAGAGGCCGAGTCAGTGGTCTGCTTGCAACGTGCTCCTCCTGCGCATACCTACAAAAATCCCTGACCCATGTTCACGATAGGTTGTTTTGGCGAAGCTGCGGCCGCTTCGTTGATGATCGTCCAGACATCCTGTCTCTGACCAGCCACTCGTTTGGCCGGCTTGAACTTCTCCTCGGCCATCTTGCTGGTTGTGAAGCTTCTGGAGCCAATGAGAGAGGTTTTCTTGTAGGCCGAGGGAAGGAGTCTGCAAAAGACTGGTGACGGAAGGATTGGTCTGAAGGGAAGGGTGGCGATGGGCATGGGACTGTCTCTTTGACTTCTGACAGTTTTCTTCTGTGTAAAGATGTCCGCGTTTCCCGCCGCACTTTCTGGTCTTTTGCTGGTTCCCCAAAAAATGTTGTGACTCCGATTTGCTCGAGAATGAAATCTGGTCGGCCGACCGATCGGAGTTGGGGCGATGACGCCGCTACGCTCATCTCCGCTAGTCTTTCCTTCACGCGACGCGTAGCACCTTTCGCTACGGGAATTCGTCCAGCAAAAAGTCCAAGATCGAGTCTTCGACGACGGAAGTCATCTGGAGGCATAGTTTCTGCGCCATGTGAGATGGTGGACTGCCCAATATGTGGCAAGTCCGTCAAAGAAAGCCTGATCAACCAACATCTCGATTCGAATTGTACATCTGCGATTGAGGTTGATTTGCCGCCATCAACTGCGCCCATCTTCAAACCCCCTGCTCCGAGACGAGAGTTGTTCTTTGCATCGTCGCAGCCACTTCCCCAAGCTCCAGATGCCTCTGCCAATCCAAGGAAGAGACCATACGAACCGGAAGCCGAGGCCGAGGCCGAGGCTGAGACCAAACAGAATGGCTTCAAAGATCATCCAAGTCAAACAACGGCAAAGAAAAGCAAACCCAATGCCTTTGAGAAGGCAGCCCCCCTAGCGGAACGCATGCGACCCAAGAACCTCGATGAAGTCTGCGGCCAGGATCTTGTCGGTCCCAATGGCGTTCTTCGTGGCCTCATCGAATCCGATAGGGTCCCGTCCATGATCCTTTGGGGTCATGCAGGAACAGGCAAGACGACCATTGCCCGCCTGGTCGCATCCCGCGTCCACGCCCGCTTTGTCGAGATCAACAGCACATCATCCGGCGTGGCAGAATGCAAAAAGATTTTCGCCGAAGCAAGATCAGATCTTGGCCTCACCGGTCGTAAGACTATCATTTTCTGTGACGAAATTCATCGCTTCAGCAAGTCTCAGCAAGATGTCTTCCTCGGCCCGGTTGAAGCTGGCCATGTCACCTTGATCGGAGCGACGACGGAGAATCCATCCTTCAAAGTGCAGAATGCCTTGCTCAGTCGCTGTCGAACATTCACCCTCTCCAAATTGACAGATGCCGACGTGATCACAATCCTCCAACGAGCCCTTGGGCGGTCAAAAGACATCTACCACCCAGACACGACCCTCGTGAATGAAGACCTCCTCGTTTACCTCGCCTCCTTCTCGGACGGCGACGCACGAACCGCACTGAATCTGCTGGAGCTTGCAATGGAGCTTTCCACTCGGCCGGCCATGACCCTCGAAACCCTCAAAGGAAGCTTGACCAAGACGCTTGTATATGATCGCGCAGGAGACCAACATTATGACACCATCAGTGCCTTCCACAAATCCGTCCGCGGATCTAATCCTGACGCAGCACTCTATTACCTCGCGCGAATGATTCAATCAGGTGAAGATGCGCTCTACATTGCCCGCCGCATGGTCGTCATGGCGTCCGAAGACATCGGCTTGGCCGACAATACATTGCTCTCCCTCGCCACCGCCACATACAGTGCATGCGAAAAGATCGGACTCCCTGAGTGTCGCATTAATCTCGCGCACTGCGCAGTTGCATTGTCCATGGCGCCGAAAAGCACAAGGGCTTATCGAGGCCTGAATAGTGCAATGTCAGCTCTTCAGGAGCCAGGTATTGCTGGCTTGCCGATTCCATTACACTTAAGGAATGCACCGACGCGGCTGATGAAAGAGATAGGTTATGGCAAGGAGTACAAGTACAACCCAGATTATGTGGATGGCAAAGTGAAACAGGAATACCTGCCTGAGAAGCTGATAGGGAGGGCATTCTTGGAGGACAGGGACCTTGGCACGGAGGTGGATCCTGATCTAGACAATACAGACGATGAGAAAAACTCTCAGGAGGGAGGAAAACCCATGATCAAAGAAGAGCCAGGCACAGAGGAGCGACCCTGCACGGCGGCGAGCAGAGAGGGTGCCCAAATGAATGGCGCAGGCGGAGGAGAGGAAGGAGACGTGGGTATCAGACAATCTTCTCGTAAAGATGTGCAAGCAGCCGACGGCAAAGCACAACATGTGGACGAGGAGAACGAGAACGAGGACGCGGTCGAGGACAAGGGTGATAGTCTACCGCTTAGTAGTCAGACTGAGCCTCCAGCAGAATGGCAATGATACATACTGATGTTAAAGCATGGCAAGATAAAGTAGCCCGTCATGGCTATGCAAACTCGATCCACCCATCCTTGTCTCGTATTCCATATGCTGCTGTTCGAACGGAGCAAGCACATGGGCGGGATCACCAGGACATAAAGTCCAACTTATCGTCCACCCCCACATCTACACCTTCTTGTCTTGTGCTGTGCTCCAAGAGACACTATTCAAAGCATGAAATGCTTCAAGAGATGCCGCCGACCTTTTGCTCACAGACCGCCTAGCCTTGATGGGCATGATCACAACCTAGAAGGCCATCCATTGCGGGCCCGCCACTGTTCGTTCGAGCTGATTCGACCTCCTTCGCTCGTAAGAGCTCGACAGTTTGACATATCTTTCCGAGTGCTGTCAGTTAGATGTGGGGGATCTCCTGAGCGGAAGGGGACGGGTAGGTCTCAGTTGGAGATCTCGGATATGCCTGCTTTCAAATACCCTGTGTCGGGTTGTTGCAAGTGTCCATCAATCTTCGCGACAAGCCATGGAATCCGCACGATTTGTGTGGTCTTACAGTCAAGTTGTGATGATGTGTAATGGCTGGAATGCGACCTTGGCTTTCACAGCATCCAAGGTCCATCCAAGAAGCCTTTAGTGTTAGATAGAGCCTTGCTGCTCTAGAACCAGGACTTTGAACAACTCTGCTCACCAAGCATGAATATGCTGCCTTTATGTCCTGGTCAAGCTATTTTGCGGCCTCTAACTATCAAGGCTGATGCTGCCGCTCGAGTAGTTGTTGCAACGCCTTGAATTTGACCGGTTTAGTCAGGAATTGTGACATACCAGCGTCCATGGCTTCCTCTCGGACTGATTCATTACCCACTCCTGTGATGGCAATGATTGTGGCAGATCTGCCCGACGATCTCTCCTTTTCGTACTCCCTTATCTTCCTCGTGGACTCTAGTCCATCCATGACTGGCATTTGAAGGTCCATCAGCACAAAGTCAAAAGGGCGATTAGCTTCTCTGAATTTAGTGAAAGCTTCCAGGCCGTTCGTCGCTTCGGCGTAGGGCAGCTTGATCTTTTTCATGAATGTCACAAGCAGTTTGAGGTTGATTGCATTGTCATCAACAAGGAGGACATGCGGCGGCTGGATGTCAGCATCTCCTGAAGCTGCATCTTTGTGCGTTGCCGAGTCAGGCCCGGGCAGGTCTCCATGTTTGATGGTTCCATATGCTGTATTTCCTTCAGCATAAATGCCTTGACTGGTATCTTTGGTCAATGGTCGCTCGGACCCCAACTCGAAGGTTGGGACTGAGGGTCCGTGCCTAGCAATGGCTCGGTCATAAACAGTTGAAGGTGTGTTCCACTTCACTTGCAACGCACGCTGCCGGGCTTCAGCTGTAGCGAACAGCTGCGTGGCGGCATCAGAAGTTGGCCCTGGCGTTGCACCAGCTCTGGTGTCGTCAACACGTTGCATGCACTGCAGCAAAACCTTGGCCAGCTTCCGTGCTCCCACTGGCTGGCTGATGATCTCAACAATCCGTCCAAGAGATGCCAAATATGCTACTCCAGCGGCACGTAGAGCAGCAGCCTCAAATGCATCAGTGCAAATAAGAAGTACCGCGGCTTCCTTGCTGCCTGCGCCGGCCTGCTTCCCGCCAGAGTGATGTTTGAGAAGGTACTCTATCGGTGGCGGCTCACAGTAGACATACACGCTGGTGTCTGAATTCGTGTCGACAACTCTGCTCTGGTAGCAGCTCATATGGAACCACTGCTCACAGGTTCGGGTGATGGATGTCATGAGTTTCGAAAGCTGTCCCTTTGTGGCTTTCCTTTTATCAAAGACGGGGTTGAGGAGACATATCTTCTTACCGGAGGTCACTCGGGCTGCAGCAGGGAAGGTTGCTTGGGAATCACACGATGGTTGAGGGACTAGCTGCATCGGTAGGGCAACATTGACATGAGTTCCGACGCCCTTCTCACTCTTCACTCGGATCTTGCCGTTCAAATTCTGCACAATCTGAGAAGTAATCGACAGGCCTAGGCCAACTCCGGGAGCGAAGGAGTCCTCCTGAGAGAAGGCTTTGAAGAGGTTGTTCTCCAGATAGGTTTGTGACATGCCGACTCCTGTATCTTTGACATTGAGTATCACATCAACTTGAGAGTCGCTTGTCTGCTTCGAGGTCAGAGTGACTTCTATACAGCCAATGCGGCAGTACTTTATCGCATTTCCCACAATGTTCATGATGACACGTCTCAGTGCTCCGGTCTGGCCTCTCACGCACCAAGATCTAGCTTTGTCAATGTCGAGAATGAAAAAGACTTTCCCCGAAGGCTTTGCGCTGCCAGCGTGAGTTTGTTGTCCCGTTGATTCGGAGTCGTCAATACTGACGGCCTCTATCTCACTCACGGCTTTGTCTGCCGCATCACAGCCCCGAAGTCTGGTTTTTCTAAAAGTTTGACCTGCAAAGACGGCTTCTATGACCTCCTCCAACAAAAGAGCAAAATCGAATGTCGTTGTGTGAGGGCTATCAGGCTCGGGTATTATGCCGTCGGCGTGCTGAGGGGCTGTCCGCGATTGTTTGAGCTCGCTGCTTGACACTGACCGATTGAGATTGTTGATCTTGGCGTACTCCAGCAAGTGATCGATCGTGTCGAGCAACGTCTTTCCACAGGTCTCAATTGAGTCTACCAAGCTCATCTGATAAGCCGAAGTCATGGTATCTTCCAGAAACTCAAGGCTGCCTAGAAGGCCATGCAGAGGCGACCGCAGGTCGTGTGAGATCGATGCGATAAATGTCGATTTGGCGATGTTAGTATTGAAAGCCTCCATGCTGGCGACTTCACTCATTATGGAGGAACCAAAGGTCTTCAAATATGGCATAAATGCTTCAGGATCGCCGATACGTGACTCGTTTGACCAGAGAAAGCCTGCAGAAAACCACTGACGCTGGGCGTAGTTAAAAAGAGGTAGGAAAATTATCCACTTTGCGTTAGGTATCTGATCTAATAGCTGCTTTGGAAGGTATTTATGATGTGGAGACATCTTTGGAGGGTATTCGTAGTATGGGGACTCGGATGGCTGGGATATTTGGCTTGTCAAAGCAAGAGAGTCGACGCCTCCGCCGGTGATGGTTTCGTCAGAAACAGAAGGCTGGCTTAGCGCAATTTCGCCGTGGTTCAGGTAGAAGCATTGGCCAAAAGGATAGCGCAGAAGGCATTGCCTCAAGTGTTTCCGCTTGAGAAGGCGGCTTGGAAGCGTTTTTGATGCGCCATCAGCCAGGGAAGCCCCCAGAACGCTTGCCATCATCTCCAGTTCATTTTCGGATGCGGCCCGAGACAAGACATCTTGCCCTAAACCCTCTCTGCCTGTGGCATGTGAAATGTTGATACTACCGTCACCGCCGCCGCCATCGTCATCGTCATCGTCATCATCAGTGCCCCAACCCCAATCCGGCTCCAGGTTACCTTGTCCTGCTGAGGCGCTCTGAGTGTGAGGAGGAGTGTCATTCAAGCGACCTGAAAACAAGCCCGAAGAAGCATCTAGAAAGACGCAGCCTTCGCAACCGGGGCCTTCCTGAATTGTTTTTGAAGCTCGTAAGAATATTTGCCTGATATCCTCCGTCGAGGTATCTGAGGTCGTTTTGCTCGGCTTCTCTGTTTCTCTCGTGTGTCTGGGCAGTGTTTCAATATCATCTCCGTCTTCAATGTTGGTATCGGTGGGAAATTCAAATGAGGATCCAGTAGAGGAAGGCGGCTCAGATTCCTTTGGCTGTCTACGAAACGTTTCACCTTGAGGGTCGGTAGCTGGTACATAAGATTCTCCTTGGATGCTGGAAACGTCGGTCTCGTCAATTGGGCCGAGGTGCTTGTGTTTCAGGGCTGATAAACCTTCGATGAAAGAAGAAATGCCCCTCACAAAGATTTCGTCTCGTTTCCTATCGATAAGATCTTTTATTCGTTCCAAGTGATCAGCAACAATCTGTGCGACATCTTGCATGAACAACACCTGGTCGAGGGATAGTCCTTCAGGTCTTGGCTTGGTGTCTAATACACCATAAACACCTATCTCGTAGCCCTGCTTGGTGACAATCGGAACGCCAGCATAGAATCTAACGCCGGGATCTGAGAGCACATAAGTCCTGTCTTTGAAGCGGTCATCCTTGGCAACATCATTGACTACTAGCGCGGATAACGTTTGTTCTTGACCGTGAGCATTTGGGTTTGTCCAGCTGGCGCCGAAGACGTGTTCATCCATGCAGTCTTTTCGAGACAATGAGGCGTTTCCGAGCCAGATATGATCGCCGGGAGCATGTCTGGTCCCGTCGACAAGCGAAAGGGTCTGAGTAGCCTCTGCGAGGATAATCTGAGCGTTGGCATTGATCAGCGACACCATTGCCCGCTTGACGTTCAACCTCAAGGCGGCCAGTTGAGCAAGAGCGGTCAAAGTTGTATCGTGAAAGGCATGAACCGAGGGTGATTTTCCGGCTTCGTCGTTGACCGGGATGGCCTTCATTCGGTTCGAGTCCAGCCATGGCTGGTAATATCTAATCGATCGTGAGCCACGGTTTGGGCAAGGCTATATATCCGGTCTCACTTATTGAGGTCACGCTCTCTTTCCAGCTCGGAGCGAGCCTTGGCCTCTGTGAGAGCAGTCATTGTCAATGCGACAGGCGAATCTTCGCATCTTTGTTTCGATAAGAATGGCGTAATGAAGTGGGCGCGGAGGGCAGGAATCGAAACGGGGCAAAGCCAAGGTCAAGTTATGCTAGAGATCTGCAATGCTTGGCAAGGACATTGACGCTGTCGAGAGCCGCTTCAATTTGCAACGCGGCATCACAGTGGGTGCTACAGTTCTTCTAATGTGTGTATGAGCAGTACTTCTTCCGACGTGGAACCGAATATCAGACAGGAATTCGAACGGTGCTCTGACCTCTAGCATTATGTAAGCGAGAGCTAGGTCTTCCGAGGCCATGCCTAACCGGAGGCCTGCACCTAAGTTAGAAGGGGATCGCTCCGGCTTAACCTAGTTAAGAGCTTGCCCAGAGGAGACCCCACATATCCAGCCTCTCCCCATCACACAAACACATGCATCTTCCCGTCGGTCCGAAGTTTGAGCGAAGTCGGTTGACTCCAAGACCCCACATAATGTTCTGCAAGCAAGCTTCGTGATAGTGACTCAGCTCCTAGCACTGGCAGTCCCTTGAGTGATCTTGAGGAGGGTGGTATTCCCAGCATGTTGCTCTTAGCCGGCGTACCATGAAACCAGCGTTCTTACACTATGTCGGCGTGCTGGAGGCGAGGCCATGCTCGACCCCTGCGCTTCGCACGGCAATTGCATACGTCTAATTCAAGACACAATCTTGATGAAATCATTCCCCAGGCGACGCGGCAATGGTCTCACATGCCATCGACTGCTACCATTTCTGACCATGAAATCAGCAGGTTAGCTGCCTTACCTCGAAGGCCATTGACACTGGCAGACCTTGTCAGGCATGGCAAGCCACCGCTATCGGACGAGGCCTTACTGTCCTCTGCGAATTTCACCTTGTCGCTTCTGCCAGCGCGACTTGCCCATCGAATCCAGCGGCTGAGGAACCTGCCGTTCATTGTCGTCGCCAACCCGAACATCAATAAAATCTACAACAACTATCTGCACTCCCTCTCCATCCTCGAACCTTTCTACCAGAAGCGCATTGTCACGATGGAGGAAGAAGAGAAGTTCACCGAAGTCATGGCCGACCTCGTGCAAACCCATACAAACACAATACCCATATTGGCACAAGGATTCTTGGAGTGCAGGAAATACATCGATGCAGCTGAAATCACCAAATTTCTGGACCAGCATTTGCGAGCTCGCATAGGAACACGGCTGATTGCGGAACAGCATCTTGCATTGCATATGGCGTCCACTCCCGAAGCTCGGCAACACGAGCCGGATCCATACAATATTGGCGTGATCGATACGTCGATCCAGCCTGCGAAAATTGTGCGATCGTGCGAGGCATTCGTGGGTGACATCTGTGAGCTCAAATACGGCGTGCGGCCGAGGATTGACCTCAATGGCTCCCTGGATGCTACATTCGCACATGTGCCGGTGCACCTGGAGTACATACTGACCGAGCTTATCAAGAATGCTTTCAGAGCCACGATCGAGTCCGGCAACGAGAGTCATCCGATCGAGGTCACCTTGGCTGCGGCTCCAGACGTCCCGACGTCCAAGTTGGACGCTCTGAGGCGCCTTTCGGTTACAGATGAGAGCCCCTTGGATTTTACCCGAGAAGGATTGGCGGAATATTGTACATCCTCAGAGGGCATCGAGGGCCCCATCAACTCTGCGGCGCCCAACATTACAATCAGAATGCGTGATCGAGGTGGAGGCATTCCACCAGATGTCCTCCCAAACATTTGGTCATACAGCTTCTCCACATTCAGCTCGGATCAACCAGCCAATGTGAATTCTGTGAGTGATGGCTTGAACTTCATCACCAACGGCGGTAATCTGAGCAGTATCGCTGGCTTGGGTTATGGTTTGCCTCTTGGTAGAGCCTATGCTGAGTACTTTGGTGGCAGTATTGCTGTGCAAAGCATGCACGGCTGGGGTACAGACGTGTATTTGAGCTTGCAAGGAATTGGAAAGACTGTGTGATGACAACGGTTGGCGCAATTAAGGCCACCATGATGCACCACGCTAGAGTGCCTTGACCACAGGCCACTGTCGGGCCTCTGCTCGAACGGGGAATCTTTTAGTGATGTGCCAGTGTCCTACCTCTTGGGCATCTGTGAGACTGCAATGCCTCATCGAAGCATTGGACGGATCGTGAACTTGGGCTTCCTGTCGCGAAGTACGGCAGGGAAATGAAAACGCCACAGATCAGCAGCGATAGCGGATAGTGTCTAGCAATCGCCGCCTGCCACTGAATTTGGACTGTGCGGCTTTTCGTATCTGAGTCTATGAAAAGACAGGCACAATCCTGCCAGCAGCTCTATCCGCGAGCCGCTCCCGCATCACAATACCATATATCTCCTTAACCCATCGACAACATATCTTTCTCGTGTCTTTCGGGTCGACAATCTCTTCCACGTTGAACACATTTGCCGTCCTCACAGGATTCATCAACCTCGTGTACATCTCGTCAAGCTCCTTGTACTTCATCTTGAATGCTTCTTCTCCACTCCCTGGTTTCTCCTTTTCTGCTTGCTCTCGGATAGTCTTCAACTCGTGTCGATGACCCACCTCGATGCCGCCGTCAAGGGGAAGCGAGCCCCAATTTGCAGAGGGCCAGGCAACTCTCATCCATGGCTCGCGACTGTCGAGCATGATGCCACCAGCAACCCCATATGCTCGACGAGTCAAGACGGTGAAAATAGGCACGGTAGTGGTGTAGTACGCTTTCCCCAACTCAACGCCCCATTTCATCACCCCGGTTCGCTCAGCGACAGTGCCGATGGCATACCCCGCTACACACCTCATTAGTAAAAGATCCAGCCAGCATTCGAGAGGAAACCGGGAGGGGAGGGGGGAATACTTACGAACATCAACAAATTGCACAATAGGCAAATTAAACACGTCCGCAAACTTGATCATCTTCAGCAACTTCTGACTCCCGCCAGCATCAAGCGCACCTCCATTAACCTCACAGTTATTCGACAGAATAGCCACCGGCTTCCCACCCAACCTGGCCAACCCAACAATCCCAGTCCGCCCCCACATCCTCCCAATCTCAAACCAGCTCTGCTTGTCAACCACACTCTCAATGATCGTGTATGGATTATACATGCGATTCTTCTTCCTCGGAATGATGCTCCTCAGACTCACATCCTCTCTCTCCACACTATCGCCGCTCCAACCCGGCTCCAGGCACGGTGGCGCCTCCAAAGCGCCACAGTTGGGCAAATATCCCAACACCGTCCTTATCTGTTCGTAACACTCCTTCTCATCCTTCGCCATGTTATCAATCGTCCCATTACAGCAGTGCACCCACGGCCCACCCAAATCCTGAAAACTCAGGCCTTCCTCAAACGTCGCGCCTTCAACGACTTTCGGACCCGCATTAAACGCACTCCCAATGTCCGCAGCCATCACGGAAAAATGCGTACTCACGACTCGTGCAAAACCAAGCCCAATGGCCGGTCCAACCACAGCGCCCAAATTTGGAATCCCGGCATTCAACTGCTTCATCACGGTCCCCAGAATCGTGACGTGCGGGATGTAACTGTAGCCCTGTGTCGCAATCGTACTGACGCTGCCACCTCCGCTGCTTCCGTCCACGAGCTTGACCACTGGCACCTTGAGCCTAAGCGCCAGCTTTTCGCCGTAGAGAGTCTTGAGCGCGTTGTGTCCATCTGCGTGGCCGCCTCGGATGCTGAAGTCGTCGCTCGTCAGATAGACCTGTCGCGTGACCATTCTGTCTCCAGTCCGAAGACATGTCACCTGCCCGAAACCCTGGGGGTTGTTCGAAGGGACAAAGTCCTGGACCTTCTCGACGAGCGGGTTGGATGGGTCGACGGACCACTTCGTGGATCCGGTTATGCTCCCCACCTCACGGAAGGATCCCGCGTTTAAAAGCGCTGCGATGCGCTCTCGAGCTGTCATTTTGCCAGAGGCTTTCTGACGGGTGTACCCTCTATGGTCGGGTGGTGGGTTTTGCGCAATGTCCTGCATGGTGGATATATGGGACATTATGTCAGAGTAGTCGGCCGGCAGGAGGGACTGGTAGTCTTGGCTTTTCTTTCGTTTCTGTTTTCGGAGCTTGGATGTGTTGGCTTGGGAGTCGGATTCGGCTGGAGTAGGCGCCATTTGGCTGTTGAGTTGAGATAGACGCTCTGAGGCACGAGATTGGGAGTTTGAAGAGAGGGGTTGACTGTATGTTGGGTCGTCGGTCACCTCACCTTTGCCATCTTGTTTGATTGATGCATCGCCTGGCGCAGGAGAGTAGTCTGAGCCGTAACTGCCTGGTGGGTTCCTCGTCGGCTGATTGTAAGTTGGGTCATCAGCTATACTTTGGAATTTGGATTGAGCAGCACTGCCATTCCTGGGTTGGTTGGGAGTTGGGTCGTCTGCGATCTTCTTACCCATCGTGGTGTACTAGGTGGTGTCGGTATCGAGCTGCAACGGTTCGAGTAATGAGCTTAGCTTGACGGTTGCTAAAAGGAGGTGAAGTGAAGATGTGAGGACTGTGAATAACCGGATATCAGTCGTTGTGCGAACGGGGTCAATTTGCACCTTCGAACCTTTTGCGATGGGGATTACAGTCAATTTATGAGACGTATTGACATCGGAGAGCACTTTGATGCCGTTTCTCTTGCTGTTGTGAATACAGTAGACATCAACAATGTGTCTACTTCTATGTCGGCTAAAGCTCCGCCCATTTGGTGAAAGCCAGGTGGAAGGGTTCTTTACCTCGGTCCGGCGAATGTCTGGAGATCTCCGACTAGGACCCGTGTAGCCACTTGATTTTCTATACCTCGGAAACAATTCATTTCTATGCTCAAGAGGCAGGGGAGCACCCATCGAATTTGTTTCCAAGACAGCGCGTTTGCTCTAGAAAATACGACTGTATTGGTCCATGCATACCCCGTTGGCGCCAGTTTGCTAGGGATAGATATCTAGAGCCCACAAGGTCATCATCAGCAGGTGATATATCCAACATCGAAGAGAAACACACTCACCTGTGCTGACGGAGAGGTCGGGCAGTGTAAGGAATCACCACTTTCAAAGCAGTGTCTCATCGACAGCATGTCCCCTCAGCAACGCCTGATCAAGCGCCTCCTGGTTGTCAACCGTGGTGAAATAGCAATACGAATTCTACAAGCATGTCATGAGCTCCCATCACCTCCAACTACCTTTGCACTTTACACAGATTCAGACACCACACATGTGACGCTCGGACGGCCTCATCATGCCATCAAAATCGGCTCACCTGCCACCTACACAGATGTCAACAGCATCATCAAAATCGCCAAAGACCACGGCGTCGATGCTGTACATCCTGGCTATGGCTTCCTGTCTGAGAGCGCCGAGTTCTCGAAACGCATGTGGGACGAGGCCAATGTGATGGTTGTCGGTCCAGGTTGGGAGGTGCTAGAGCAAACAGGGGACAAATTGAAGGCAAAGTTATTGGCAGAGGAATGCGGCGTGCCGGTGCTGCAGGCGATGAAGCGTGCTACGAGTGAAGTGGATGATTTGAGAAGTTTTGCTCAGGGAGTGGGATATCCCATCATGATCAAGGCTGTTGATGGTGGAGGTGGAAGGGGCATTCGACTGGTCGAGAATGATGAGCAGCTGCAGAATGCCGCCGAAAGGTGCATTGGTGAGTCGCCATCCAGGACAGTATTTGCTGAGCAAGCTGCCGTGCATGGATTCAAGCATATTGAGGTGCAGATTATTGGTGATGGGAAAGGCGGCGTCAAGCACTTGTGGGAGAGAGACTGCTCCGTGCAGAGACGCTTTCAAAAGATTGTGGAGGTTGCCCCCACACCAGTTCGAGACCGGAATACCGTCGGACTGGTGATCGAAAGTGCAATGTCGATGGCCAGCAAGCTGCAGTATTTGGGCCTAGGCACTTTCGAGTACTTGGTCAACGTAAAGAGTGGGGCGTTCTTCTTCCTGGAAATCAACCCACGGGTGCAAGTTGAGCATACCATTTCTGAGTGTGTCCGCGGCGTTGACTTGGTCAGAGAACAACTTTTGATTGCACAAGGACAAGAAGACGCAGAGAATGGTAGGCTTGGCCATGTGTCACAAGCACGAGACCATCCACAGGCGTCCTCGATACAGCTCAGATTATGTGCTGAAGATCCCAGCGCGAATTTCGCTTTGAGCATTGGCAAGGTAGCGGACGTGGTCATTCCCAGTGGCAATGGCGTCCGAGTGGACAGTCATCTGTCCAATGGCGGATCAATCGGTTCTGACTTTGACAACATGATGGCTAAGATCATTGTGACCGCCGCGACGTGGGAACAAACACTGGCCAAGGCCAGAAGAGCTCTGGCAGAGACCCAAATCAGCGGCGTGAAGACCAACATTGACTTACTTCGAGCGATCGTCGCGGACGAGACATTCTGCGCCGGAGAAGCAGACACGACATGGCTGGAGAACAATATGCAAGGGCTGATCAGCGAAGGGCGGAGGATAGGGAGCAAGATCGAATCAGCGACGGCCAGCCTACCGGAATTCCCTAGTTCTGCGGCAAAATCGCAAGGCATGGCGAACTCAAGTGTCTCTTTCAGGAAAGGCGACGCCTGGACACTGCATCTCGAAGGTGCAGATCAGACTGGCGAGGAAGCACATCATCTTAGCATTGACAGACTCGTTCGAAACGAGTTCCCAGAATCGATGGTGGCGGATGTGTCTTTCACAGCTCCTGGCCAGAAACCTCTGTCATTCAAGGCGACCATAGCAAGCACAACTTCGTCAGCAGGCGCAACCGCCTCGACGCACAGAAGAGGTGACAGCAACAACAAGAGCCACATTGTTGTGCCAATGAGTGGGAAACTGATTGAGGTTCTGGTTGAGGAGGGTGACGAGATCAAGGAGAACGACATCATTGCATTTGTCAAGCAGATGAAGATGGAGCTCGAGATCCGCAGTCCGCGATCCGGCATCGTAGATTGGGTGATTGAGCTGGAGAATGAGGAAGGTGACGACGTCGCCGAAGGTGTCCTGCTTGCGGAGCTAAAGTCGCAAGCTGGATCAAGGCCTGAGATCCTCAGTAAGTTGTAGACCTGTTACAAATTACATTACACCGAGAATTGTGCAGTTCTCCGGGTTCCGAGCCGAAACACGAGGTCCTTTGTGGCCCTTCCATTGATCTCGGCTGTCATGTCCCGCGCTAGGGCCCATGGTGGTCGATCTGATTGGTGCTTACACCTGGGTCTGGACCATTTTCCCAGAAGGGACGGAGTCACGCAACCTGGAGAGGTGTCCCCTGTGGGAAGCCATGTTATTTTCGTCGAGAACAAGATCTAAATGTGGAATTGTGTCAAAAAGAGAAAGTGAAGTTTCCTAAGCAGGAAATAAATGTTCAAAATCGTCGACCAGCAGTGTAAACTGGATGAATGAAGGCGAGCGAATAACATCCATCCGGACGATGTCTTGGATAGCCATCTCGATCCCTCTGACGGCATTGTGACACATTGACCAGCATGGTCCACTCCTTTATCTTGTCCCATCAGCCCCTCGGGCGCCTTGACTCTCGAAGTAACATATAGGATCAATTGAACACATCGCACAAAGGCCAAAGAGTTGCTCATCGAGTGCCGTGGTCACCATTTCTGCATACCCATTGTTGTTATAAAAAGCACACGTCAGCAGACACGGGAGGGCTGGTGCACTGAGCACCAGATTTCTGCCGTGAGTGCCGACGCCAGGAAGAACTTCGCACGAAGAACCTCGCTTCGAGGCTCTGCTTGAGACACGGTTCGCGCTCGCTTCAACATTCCCGTGTTTCAAAGAGCGCTGATGATTCGAAGCCATCATGGTAGGCTCTTCCAATCAGCTCCACTACGCCTTGGAACCAAGAATCCGACAAAACAAAATATGATATGTACCTCCTTTTTGCCGCGGACCATGGAAACACGATTCTGCCAGACGGACTAGTGGTAACAATAAAGATCGCTTTTGAACATGTAAAAGGTTGGCGTGACCAAATAAAGGCTAGAACATGGTCATTTGGAGAAAGGATAATCCTTCGAGTTCGTCCTGACTCGACAACGGCTCTTCGGTTCGCAGCCCCTTGGCATAACTCGATCCTGATGGCAGGAGATTGATGGAGCCATGTCGCTACCGTGGGGCATTGGACTGCTTGGGCAAGGGCCGTTGGCAGACTAGAAGGTAATGTATTGAATCGGGGATGGCTCACTTATTTGCAAGCTCGTTCTTCATCGCCAGCTTCTCAAACTCTCTGTTTCATTCGCTTATTGAATAACTTCTTTCCCACCATTCGTTCCACGTCGGCCGCTGGTTTTCAAATCCCGACCGTTCATTCCATATCACCGCAAAGGCATGTACCCATTCATTGGCCATGGCATCAGCGCTCTCCGCGCTACGACCTTGCTCGAGCAATCATCAAATGAGCAGACGCAAGCGAAGTTGCTTCTGTTGGCTACGTAACTCCCAAGTGGTACCGGGACGAGGGTGGTGGTGGTAGCGCGGCTTCCACCACAGTTTCATCTCTCTGTGCGCTTTAGGGCTGCTCCTCTCAGGACGGATTTGCCCATCTGCATTTTCTCCGACATGATCTCAGACGTAGATACCGTCGAGGTCTCATTTGACAAGCCCATCCTCGGTGCCAATTCCAACACCAGGCTCGAAGGTGTTGGCTTCATCATCAAGAAGGATGTTTCCTGCACCTGGGTAAACAGTCACCTTTTGACTGGGTGGCTTTCAGCTTGGACCCTTGGGTCTCCATTATCATCATGCTGTCAACAGCGTTCCTGCTGACAATGGCTACGCCATGGGCATCAACGAGGTTCAGAATGTCTGGATTGCGATCTTCCGAGATGACTTCACCCAAGACGACAAGGATCACACGGCGGTCTCTGCGGAGACACGCACGCAGCTGATTCCGTCTCAACTGCGAACGACACCTTCCAGGAAGGCTTCTCTTATTGGCCACTCCGACAGCAACGATGATGAGGATACCGGCCATCTCACCGTCACATACGCCAACAACCATTTCCATGGTCTGAACCATTGAGGTCCCTCCTACCGCCTTGGTACCGGCCATCTCCAACAGCTACGAGAGGATAGGTCATGAACAGGGCGGATTCTTTCCGCAGCGGATGGCTGGTGAGTGTAGCGATTGCGAGAATTACTTCGGACAGTAGGCTAATGAGGCGGTGATGCCAGGTCTAGAAGTATAAATGGCGAGAATTGGGAGGGACTTGCAGGGTACGACACTGTCTCCCAATGGGAAAGATCATGTATCGTCAAGGGATTGTGACTGCTCCAGCTTGCGGCGGAGAAAATCCACTGGATTGTCCGAATTCTACTGCAGATGGCAGGAGGTCGAAGAGGGCAATGCTCGCGCATCTTTCTACTCGGAGGACGATTCCACTGCAGAAGGTTATGCTGCGCCCGATTTCATTCCCTGGAACGCCGTGCAGGCCTGGGATGGAAGCACCTGGAAGTGGAAGTGCTGCCCCGAAAAGGAGGGATTTCGTGCTCTACGAGAAATCTCAGGGCCGGCAAATTGTCACAGTTGGGCCAGCAAATAAAGAGGGTGCTCAGGCCAATGGGATACTGCCGGCATATCTATGGCATGCACCGGCTTCTCTGGCTCGAACGACGGTGCGCCGAAGCTGGTCTTCAGCTGCGTCGTGCACAATCTCAGTGACCCTGAGCCATGTGGGTTGGCATTCAGACCGGACACAAACGAGCATGAAGACGAGGCGAGACGAACACAAAAAGAGAACAGATCATGATGGATTCCATCCGTCAATTTATACTTTACAGAGCATCCTTGAGGCGAATGTGACAGTGGCGGCGACTGTTGATGGGGCTCAAGTCTAGGTGAGTATCTGAACCTGCCAACGTACGGCTGAATCTCCGTGATCGGAACTTGATTGTCCATTTTCTCCGAAATCGATGGTTTGTAGTACAGCTTCTAAGAATGTGTAAATGCATCACGAACCTGGAGTCCCTGTCCCTTGACAATGGATTCATTTGTACAGATCTATCTCCCCAAGCCTCCATTCGATGTTGTACATCTATACATTTTCGGCGGCCATTCTCTCCGCCGCCTCTCTTGCCTTCTTCAGCTCCATTTCTTCTCTCTTCATAGCGTCCACACCCGTCTTGACCAATTTCCGGTCCTTGGCGGCTTGTCTCTTGAAGCCGGCCAAATGTGACCATTCCCTTGCTTCATCGGCAGGTACTCGCCTGTGATCTCGTAGTCCGGTATGCTGCCTTATCCAGTTCCAAATTTCGTGGTGGCGCAGACCAGCCAGGGGTAAGGTAAGGGTGCGGCTGTGAATCGTTTCGGGGGGAGAGGTTGTCTGGGGAGACGAGGCATCCACGGCCGGCTGAGCTTTGACTGTGATTTCGTCTTTCGGCGCATGGGATAGAATTTCGGCTGTCAGTTTCACTGGCTTGAGGTCCTTGGGACTAGGGGTTGGCTTGTCAGAAGCAAAGGCTAATTGTTGTATGCCCAGCTGTGCTGCAATTGATTTTGGCTGCGCTGATTGTGGTGCCTTTCGAGGGTCAGGATTCATCTGTGCTATCTGCTCTCTCTGCTTCCTCAGTTGGTCTTCCTCCTCCTGCTTGGAGTTTGCTATGGGCTTAATTTTGAGTTGAGGTTTTGGAAAGGGCGTGGATTTGAGTCGGGAGAGGGCGTCTCGATCGGCGGATTCGTATTCGACGGTCAGGTACATGGGCTCATTCTCGCCTGTTCCTATCGTTTCCACTTCCGTCTTCAGAGCTGGATTCCAGTATTTTAATCTTCGAAGTTCTCTGTGCCAGAATTCTCGCGCGCCAAAGTAGAATTCTCTGTTGGGATATTGACCCGTAGGTACTCGCATGTATATTGATTTCAACTCAGGGTTGGGTGCAGCAGGGAGGACTATCGCTCCTGCGCCATTTCGAATATTGTGCAGCTACCCTCATCAGTATCGTCCCCGAGAGAAATCGTTCGCGCGGATTACCTTGTCCGTGAGCGCACGCATGCGCTTCGCAGCGTTAACCATCTCATGCGGCTGCCAGACGTCCTTTCTGCTTTCGAGACTGGTGCCAAAGGCCAGATCAAGGTACAGCTAGCTCAAGAATTGATGACTGTGTATCCAAGCAATTCCGGGATAGATTTGGACGCGATAATCAGGATGTCCCTGGTCGTTGAAACGATCAGGTTGGGCAAGGCTGTTACGACCCAATACAAAGACGGGTAATTTATCCGGCTAACTTGCCATCGAATTTAGCATTTTCCCTTGAAGAGTCATGTATGGACTGCTCCGTTGTCAGCAAGCTACAAACACCAATGACGAACTCCCCGCATACACTGTGTCCATCACATTTTTAGCAACTCACCAGGTCGAATCAGAATCTCCCTGACCTCCTACAAGTGCATTACCCAACCCACTGCTCAGACCTGATGGAATTACCTCAATGGCAGCCCAGGTGCTGCCATGGGATGTTGAGTGCTCCGAAGAAGTCTGCTATCCGCTTTGCCTTGTTTCCTCCTGGGCCACTCAGGCAGTCTTGATGTGGCTTGCTGCCAATAACCCATATTTGTGTTCCACACAGTTCATTTTCTCTACCTCCTCTTCTACCTCTTCCCTCTTCTTGACTCGATTCTGATCTAGGAGGTGCTCAGTCAAACGTGACTGTGCGCCCGCGGGCGGAATGGATACACTCCGCGGGCGGCTTATCAGCAAGATAGACGATATTTTGGCTCAAATTGTCTCTCAAGAGACTCCTCTGAATTCACAGCTGCAAATAGAAGCAAGTCTTGTGCTTCCTCAAGACTCGACCGGTCTGAGTAGGCGCGTTGTTCTCGACTCTATCGACATCGATAATTTGAGACACCAAATTGCTAGCCATGGGAGACCGCCAATGAACAGCGCTCCTCATCCTGGCCAGGACGATGTGGACACGGTTCATGGAACTCCCTCGCTATTAGACACGACTACTGCAAAGTCTGCGCCATGGCCCTCTCCCAGCTGTATTATGCTGGACGAGGCAACTTCTATCTGCACTGCGTTGCCATCTCAACGAGCCTCTTTGAACACTGGGACTCCTGCGACTGTTCGGACAGCAATTCAGTCAGAGGTCGAGCAGACACCACCGGCCACTCCGTCCATCGATGGAGGCAGACAGAACGGAAACAATGGCCACACCATCCCAATACAACGAAGGCAGGACAATAGTCACTTACACAAGACGGAGCAATCAGCTATTGACAAATTGATTGAAGGAATCTGGGAGCAAATCCATAATCCGAAAGGGTTGGCTATGGGTGACGACCTCAGGGAGATGATGCGATGGGTCCTCGACGAGATGTCAGGTCAGGCAAGCCGCTTTGCCACAACCAATATGGAGTTCAGTAATGTGACCAAATGTTGCCGCCAGATCACAACCGGTAGTCGCACTGCACGGGCTTTTGAAGTTATTGTGCAAGCCCACTGGATCGACTGCTACGATGCTCGACTGGCTGCTGTGAGAGAAGATCGTCCTGAAATACGGCCTCAGGAACACAGGAAGATGGTGCTGACCGAGGCCTGCTCCTCGTTTTCGTGGTCGGAGAAAGAGCTTCGGAATCGAATGGCCATCTGGAAAGGGTACCGGGAGATCAAGGATGCTGCTGGCTGGTGTGCACTGATATTTGCAGGTCCTGGCATCTACCGATTTTGCAAATATCGACTGGGCTTCGACGAGGACGCCATGAACAAGCTGGGTTCGCTGAGGATTCGAGCAGAAGTTGCAGCAGACACATTACAACCACAATGGAGGGAATTGCTGTCCCTCGTCGGAGAATCGACTCAAACACTCTGGCATGGTCATCCTCACGATTGGGCCATTAGCACGAAGAAGGGAGGCGACCCTCTCCCGTTGCCTGTTACATACAAACAATGGGATCCAGATTTCACGTTCAAAAATCTTCAGGATTCAGTCATTGATGTGGAACAGTGGGGCGAGCACGATCCACGTCAGTTTGAAGAAGGGCCTGAATTCTATTGCAAGTCATGCTTCCAGAGGCAGTCAAATGCCGCCGAGGAGAACAATTGCGAATGCTTTCCAGACTTATACAGCCCAAACCCACGTACTCCCACTCCGGTGCAGGTCTTCCGCACAGACAACGGCAAGAACAACGGACTGATAGCTTGTTGCTCTTTCAAGTCTGGTCAAGCTGTGGGCGAATTTGTTGGCATGATCACAAAAGGCCTTGCTGACGTCGATGTCATGCAGAGCCAGGCTGGAGAGAATGAACCATATCAAATCTGGCAAGGACGATGTGGAAACTTTACGCGTTTCATAAATCACTCATGTGCGCCTAATTGCCAATTTCAGACCTTTTCATGGTTAGGAGTGCAGCGAATAGTGGTTGTATCAAAAGGAGTGGCAGCTGGTAGAGAACTCACAGTGGACTACTCGGGGAGGTATTGGGATAATCTGGACAAAATCTGCCTATGCGGCGAGCCTTGTTGCCGGTACAAGAATCGCCGGAGACCAGCTTCAGTCTCGGAATCCCAAGTGACAAGATAGAGTGTCCAGAGAAGCACATCCGACAAGCAGCTCCGGGCTCAGACGTCTAATACTACGAGGACAGCTCTTCGAGCTTCAATTTCGAGACTTTATTGACGAGCCGCAGGAACACCCGAAGATTGATTAGACGCTTTCTGGGTATTGTGTTCAGTAAGTCAGCGGGTGTGGTATGTACGACTTATGGTATACAGACGTTCATGGCCATCACAACACAGCAAAACCAAATCCTAGACGATTAGAAACATTAGTCCATGTGGCTGGAACCATTTCCACGACCTCGACTCATGCAATCTTCTTTGAGACACCAAGAAGATCATGGTCAAAAGCACCCATGTGTACCGTTCGGATGCTCATGCATGGGAGGTCAATATGCGCTCGATCAGGGACAGAGCCAAGAATTCTGCCCTGGCAGAATCTGGCAATCAACAGTAGGTGGCGTTTCAAAACTGCTTTGATTGGTAGGTCTCTGACAAGACGTCAAATTCTCGAAGCACTCGTCATTGCTCTCATTGATAGGTCCTTACTTCGGCCGACTTCAGTAGTCTCCATTTGACCTCCGTCATGCTCGCTTGAACCTGTTTTCCGTCGTGGGCACGCCTGACCGCATGCATAGCTCAGCATGACAGAAAACCAGGATGCATGTGAACACGCCAATCAATATCACGACCATTTACTGGGCCTCAGCTGCAAGCCAAATTCTTATGAAATGCTACGATCTCAACGATTGTCAATGCCACTTGAAGATTGGGCCCTTGAGAAGTACGTCGGAAGGCTTGATTGCCTACAAGATTCCCCCATGACTATGGGGTCCAGCTAGGCATTGACCCACGTTCGCTGCTCAGCCAGCGACAATCACTGCCAGGTCCCTTTGACTATGATGAATTGTGCCACGACCAATGTTGCCTGCTGATGCCTTTTGCATTTGCACGGAGGAAATCTATTGTGAAACACAGGCATTGGCATTGAGGACGAAATGTGAATCTCCTCCCACCATCAATGCACCAGATGAATTTTCCCATTGATTGCTGCCCATTCACACTCGAGGTTCTGCCTCACAACTTGTTGTCGCTTTTGCGCCCGCCGTGCCCGCCCATACTGAGGCATGTGATACGGCTTCAAACGAAGACTACCTTACTACCAGTCCAACATGGTTGAAGGTTCGGCATAGCGAGTCTTCGCAAGCCCTGTCCGGATCATCATTATCAACCTCCTGCGACGGGTGAAGTGGCTTCTATGTCTTTGGGTGGCAGACCTGAACTTCTAAAGAATAGACTTGTGCAGAGGAAGGATGATAGGGATCCTGAGCAGGAAGCCGCAGGGTTGGCCGGTGTCGTGGGAGCGATCAGCGAGAGGAACACGAAGGTTGATTCTGAAGGGGGGTGGTATGCGTCTGATAGTAATAGGACGAGCATGAATTTTGGAGACTCGACGCATCGTTAGTGTGAGGCATGATGCGTGATGTCTCCCTGGAATTACACTCCGGCCCCTTTTCTCTCTGAGACATCCATTCTGGTTGACCGATAAATCTACCGTCTGGCGAAGTTGCATAGAGTCATGATGGAGAATCGAAGCACAGAAAGGAATCTGTATACAACATGGCAGTAGTCGAACACATCACGTAATTGGAGATGTTGGGAATGGAAAATCTTTAAAGTGCAATGTTCATTCCACTGCCTATGTTCTTGTCATAAATTCGTTTCATGGCCCAGTTCAGTCTTGAGCCTAATGACTCTGTTTCCACCGCTGGGTTATCCGTCATCTCATCGCGAAGAGCGATCTTGCTAAGGACCGACATCGTGCGTACAGAGGTTTGTGTTCTTCGCCATCGACATTAGCGCTAACGAATGAGAGCTTCTTTATTGCACTGGTGCAGTTCTCTTGCCCTGGGTCCTGCTCTCTCTCCCCATCCACGTCTTGTGTCCCATCCGGCTGGAATATCACTTGTCTATCAAGCACAGGTATATTCTCGATGTTCTCGATATACGTCAGTCTCGACTTCCCAGTCCCTGAGGACTTCATATTCTGTCTTGGAGTGGGCGTTGCCATCTCAAAAAATTTGTTCTTAGCATACCGTGCAGAGATGGATTGCGGAGTAATCAACGGAGAAATGTCTGGCTCAATTGGTGATCCTGGCACAAAATCGTTCTCATCCTGTCCATTCGTCAATGGCTTGAAATGCTTCGTCAGAGGCGAATATGCCGGCCTCTGCTGAACCAGTGGAGAAAGCACTTGAGAAAGAAGGTTGGTCCCAGAGTCTCGGTTCTTCCAGCCAGTTTGCCGTTGGTTCTTCGGAGTCTTCTGTGGTTTTGAAGATTTGTCATGTATGATACTTGTTTCGCGAGCTTTCTTCGACTGCGATGCTTCTAGACCGGAAACATTCGCAATGGTATTCGTCCGCTTCTTTGACTTCAACACCCCGTCTTCGCATTCGTCTGTAGACTTTCTCTTTCGCTTCTGTCGCACAAGCTTGGTTACTTTGAGATCAAGCTCACCCTGTCTCAGCCAGAGATCTTCTCTTCTGGTCTTCAGGTCTGCTATCCACTCATCGCAGTCCATGGCAACGTAGTCATCAATAATGCCTTCCCATTGGCTTCCTGGGGGGCGTGTCCTGTTGACGAAGATAACTCGACCATTCTTCTGGCCATGAACCACTTTGGCAAAATCCCTCACAACCCTCTGCAAGCCATGGACTTTCAATGAGGTGCCCATAATGATGAGCAGGTCGGGATTTGAGGCTTGGTCAAACGCAATGAGTGGCACCAGCAGCGAGTTTTGAGGATGATCCTCGCCGTACAGCACAATATTTGGCCTCAGCTCTCCCACGGCGAGGCCTCGTTTCCCAGTGGCTTGTCGCGCATCGCTCTTCTCGGCGCATTTCTCGCATTTGGGCGCTGCTCCTTCGAGAAAAATTTCTGTCTCTGAATTCGACCACTCCTGCTCAGTAGCGCAGACCCGGCATCGGAGGCTGCTCAGTTTACCATGAAGCTGCACAACCTCGCAACCACTGTCAAAGTCCGTCCCAGCTGTGTCTTGTGGCCTTGGTACTTCATAATTCTTTTTCATGAACCTGCGCTTGTTTCCTCGGCCGCGTGTCAGATCCATGCAAAGGCCCTCACGAGCTTCCAGACCGTCTATGTTCTGGGTATAGCACCGCATTAGCCTTCCGCCATCTCGCAGCGTTCTGATGAATTTGTGCGTCGCGCTGGTGTCTTTGACATCATTCATGATCTTGTGTCGCAACGTCGCGATGAATTGGTAGAATGTCGTGGTGGTCTCGGCACTTTGAAACACGCGCGCATTGAACAAGTCCTCCCCCTTCATTCGCGATGACGGCGAGGATCGGTAACTGCTGGACGAGAAGATGGAGGATTGGGAAGACTGTGGCTCGTCATCGTCACTTGTGTAGGCTTTGCGCGTGTGGGAGGAGGGAGTGGTCGGGTTCGAAGGAGGCGGTGTAGGGAGAATGGCTTGGTCTGGATTGACATTGTACAGACCGTCTTTCGACCGGAAGTCCTGGCTGCTCGTTAGCCTTCACTGTAGCTAATGGTCAGGACTCCAACGCACTGGTATGCCACAGCTGGTGCTGATGCCAGCACCAGTAATCAAGAGGTGCTTATGCGACTTTGCTAGCCCATCCGCAATGTCTTGAAGAGCTCTATCGTCGCCAGCGACGACTTCTCTCGGCGCCATTCTGCCAGCTTTTCGACTCGTGCAAGCTCCAACGCATAGACAGGTGTGGATCTGCAAGGAGCAAATACTGTAGAGGAAGGGTAGCCAAATTTGTATCTAGCTGTCTGTAGCTCTGAACTCAGTCGGCCGTGTCAAGTTCGCGTGCAAGTGTGGATGGGGGGAGCTTGGTGGAGTATGGCTGGAAATTCTGCTGCATTGACGCGTAATAGACGCGTCGGGAACTTCAATAGTAAATCCCAGGGAGTATGCATGGCCTGCTGATGGCATCAAAGACCACATCAAGTTCGTGAATTGTGGAGACGACTGACATCTTCAAGAATGAAGGAATGAAATCGCGTTTTGTTGTGCAGTCCTGCTCAAGGCTTCTTGTTTTGGGTACAAGACGGGTGATCAACCGCTAAGAACAAGCTTAAATTCCATGCCCATGACGCCATCGTGGCTCACCAAGTTTGGCCCGATTGTGATTCCAGACAACTTGGACGTGCAGAGGCTGGCATTGCCAATGCCGCCACAAAAGAGTCTCTCATCATGTCGCTCGACTTTTGTGAATTGAACTATCCCAAGTCATATGCCGTGTGAAGAGAAGAAACCCAGGTTCAATACGGCTGTCATAGCCATAAAATGCAACGCCCATTGCGGCACCCACCATAGGGCTGGTTTCAGCCATAGTCCCACTGGTACTGCGCCCTTTACCGGGTCGTGATATCTCACGCTGGTATAGACACACCAGTAGTAGACTCTTGCGGCAATCCAGGTGGCACCAAGCGCTGCAGCTTGTCGTGGAGAGTTGAGGCCTGCAATAAGCATGCTTCCCACCATTGGAAAGAGATTCTCAACATAATTTGCGTGACACCTCTGAGCACAGTTGTAGGTGAAAGCAGCCGGGTTGGTCTTGCATTGTTCTTCTGTGGCATAGAGGAAAGGGTACTTGACGCCAGATGGTTTGCGGAACAGTCCGCCGATGGCGAAGCCGTGAGCACTGGACAACGACAGCGCGATCCCCGAGGCTAAAAGGACCAGGCCGTAGTCCTGTGGGAGTTCGATCGCCATACGAGAAACATTCTTGAGGGCCGAGTTGCGCAAGCCGGCACTGAAACTGGTCATTTTGCTTTGACTCCTGCTTTGTTCGCAGTTTTGTGATGGCTATCAGAGAGGTAAATGACAAGCCAGTGTGAATGGAAGCTTTCAAGACCCCTCTTCAACCAGGGAAGTTGGCCGTATTCGGCTATCGATTCCGCGTAAGCGCTAGACTACTCAAGTCGATGATTTCGTCTTCTGACTGTTGCTTCATTCCTCGAAAGTCTCGAGATAGCTCTAACGCATGGCAAAGATGCTGCGCCAATATCTGGTTCCATCACCAGACGTCTGCATGCTTTCTTAGTCGTCCCCAAGTAGTGACAGCATACCATGGCATATCCCAGAAAGACTAGGGATCGGGCCAGCGCAAGATCCCACCAATGCAACGAGATCTGTACAATGCCGTCTCGTCGTTCATGCTCCTTGATTTCTTCTCACATGGTCTGCAAATAGCATTGCCGGTACAAGTCCTTCTCCGCTGCCTGATGTAGCTTCATTCATCGGAAGCACCCTCAAACGCTTCGTCGGCGGACCTCTTCCGCTCCCATGAACTGCGATATGAGATATCCGACCAGTCATGCAATTCCTCTGCCGTCTTTCTCATTGTTTTTGGTCGTCGGTCAAACTCCTCCACAGTTTCTTCCTCATCAGCTGGCAGGCCTAGAATTAGTCGTAGATGCGCTGCTTCTCTCATCTGTGCTGAATGATCAAGGTTTTCCAAGTACGCGTCCTGGGCTTCTTCCATCATCAGCCGACGGCGTTTCCGGCTAACATGAATACTGTTGCCGGCTGCCTTTGAGACTTTTTCAGCGTTGCCGTCGGAGTTCGATAAGGTATCGCTAGCTGACTGATCGTCGCTCTCAAGGTCCGACTCGAAGCTGCCGTCGCTGGAGGGCAAATCACTTGGGGGATCCGCACTGGTCAGGTCTTGCCGCTGTTCCTTGCCATTGTCGTCAAGTTCGCCATCGTCAGCCTGAACTTCATCGTCTTCCGTGCGACTTTCACCTTCCGCATTGTCATCCTGCGACGACATGCTGACGAGACTCGATAGCGACGGGCGCCGACCTCGCCGACCACATGCCGAAAGCGCATTCTCGACTTCTGAAAGACTCAACGGATTTGCATTGCTTGCTCCTTTAGCATGTGTTCCAGGAACGACTCGGACGCCACTTCGCCTGGCAAACCCTGTCCAATACTCAAATGAGTCAACTGGCACGTTCAAAATGTTCAATGCTGCCACAACATCGACATCTTTGAGGATTCTCGCAGGCGCATAGTCAGGTGTCGTGGTTGACCTTATCCGCGACTCGGCGAGGAAGATGGCGCTTTGCACCACCCGCTGCAGGAGACTCTTCATAAGATGGTAATATGTTCTTGCAGCATCGAATGTTATGGACGGCTCCTCATCTTCGTCTTCTACGATTTCCATCCAGTGGTTATGATGGCTCTCTGGTGGAGTGTTCATAAACAAGTTTCTGCTTAGCGTGAGGAGCCTATGGAAATGAAACATTTCGAGAACGTTGTTTTTCTTCTTGTCGCTAGTGATGGCCAGCCGAGAGTCATCATTGACATCTTCCTCTGCTTGTGCTTCGCATATTTGTTTGATGGAATTGGCGGTGTCTGTGTCAATGAGCCAGGGCCCATTGCCCTCATTTCTGGCTTCAGCCAAATCGTAATAGTCTTGGACGGCGTTCAATGCGTCAGCCAAGTCTTCGAGCAAATCTTCGAGGCTTTCGTCGATCTCCTTTGCAGCGTCAATTTCAGCATGCGATATGTTCTTGGCTTGCTTTGCGAACATCTGCCGCTCGGCCAAAGCCACCTTGATTCGGAGGAGGTATTCCCTGATCTCAACCTCTGATTTCGTTCCGACAGCATTGGCGAGAGCTGGTAATGCGTGCCGGCCCTTACGTGAAAGACCTGCGAAGAACTTTTGCTTTTCCAACCTCGTCCATACTACGGAACCAAGCTGGCTGTCGTCGATTGTATCATCACCGTTGATAGTTTGCTGGTTTTCGTTGAAGAGATCCAAGTAGTCATGACTAAAATTTTCGCGTAGACGCTTCCACCTCGCTATGTAATGATCCTGCTTTGACGACAACTCTGAGTAGGGCAAATCCTGGGATTTTGATGGATTCCTGGGGCTTTCATCGAAGACATCGGTCAGAAGCCGAGCTGTCTCATTGTCAACGGTGGAATCATCCATAAGGTCCGGGTCCATGTTTCTTTGCCAATATGCCTGCAGTGTACCCAACACCCATATTCGATGCGAAACGGAAACTTTGTGAAAGGAGATTTATGCAAACCTGCAAACGTATGTTTTTCCAACCCTCATGGAAGCAGCACTGACATTGAGATTTGTAGGACATGATCCGTATAGCATCTCAGCCCCGTTGGCCGCTTCAGCCTTGTGACCTTCCCACCACAACTTTGATGCAATGGCGGACCTTCATCCTTACCATGCCATCATGAAGCATGCTTCGGGTTTCCACATGGCTGAAATGTGCATCATGTTTGTTTCGTGCCGTCAGCAGCCCTCGATCATGGCAGCGCAACCTAGCCAGCACTGTCGCTGGAACGCCTCCGATTGTACATGAAGAGAAAGTCCGGCTACGAGAATATCAAGAAGAATGCATACAATCCGTCCTTTCCTACCTCAAGGATGGACACAAGCGACTCGGAGTGTCCCTTGCTACAGGCAGCGGAAAGACTGTCATTTTCACTCAACTCATCGACCGAGTCAGCCCCGCAAATGCGAAAGCCACGAAGACGCTCATCCTAGCCCACCGGCGGGAACTGGTCGAACAAGCAGCTCGGCACTGCAGACGGGCATACCCTGCAATGAGCATCGATATCGAAATGGGAGCTCAGCACGCCTCGGGAGCGGCAGACATTACGATAGCATCCGTTCGCAGTCTTCAAATGAACCGCCTGGACAAGTACGATCCCGATACTTTCAAGCTCATTCTTGTCGATGAGGCACATCACATTGTGGCCCCTGGCTATCTCGAGATCCTCGAGCACTTTGGCCTGGACGAGACAGTACAGCCGGGCTCCCCAAACGCAAAGACGACAGGCCCAGCACTGGTCGGGGTGAGTGCAACATTCTCTCGCTTCGACGGTCTACGCCTCGGCGCAGCCATAGACCACATAGTCTACCACAAAGACTATGTCGATATGATTGGTGAGAAATGGCTCTGCGATGTCAAATTCACAACTGTCAAATCTGGCGCAAATCTGTCTCGAGTCAAGACAAGCAAGGACGGTGACTTCGCTGTTTCTCAGCTCAGCAACGCAGTGAACAACGCCGATATCAACGAGATCACGGTCAAATCCTGGCTGACAGAAGCGGAAGATCGTAAGAGCACACTGGTCTTCTGCGTTGACCTGGACCATGTTGGTAGTCTCACAGATACCTTTCGCAAATACGGCGTCGACGCAAGGTTCATAACAGGAAACACAAAGAAGGGAATCCGCAGCGAACGGTTAGAAGCCTTTAAGAATCGCGAGTTTCCAGTCTTGTTGAACTGCGGCGTCTTCACGGAGGGCACAGACATGCCTAATGTTGACTGCGTGTTGCTTGCTAGACCAACCAAATCTCGGAACCTCCTGGTGCAGATGATCGGACGTGGCATGCGCCTATACGCCGGCAAGGAGGACTGTCATGTCATCGACATGGTTGCTAGCCTGGAGACCGGTATCGTGACCGTCCCAACACTCTTCGGCCTTGACCCCGGCGAAGTTGTCAAGAAAGCATCAAGCTCTGATCTCGAGAAACTGAAACAGCAGAAGATTACAGATGCAGGCCTCACTCACCCGACCTCTTCAGTGTTCGATACCGAAGATGTCAACCAACTCTCAAAATCCAACCGTGATCTGACCTTCACCCACTATGACAGCGTGCACGACTTGATAGAAGATACCTCAGGTGAACGACACGTCCGCGCCATCTCACAGAATGCATGGGTCCAAGTCGACAGTAACAAATACATCCTCGCCGCCAAAGGCGGGATCCTGACGCTCGAAAAACGACCGCCAACAGAGGCAGAAATAGCCCAGGCAAATAGAGCAAAGAAGTCGAAGCAGCTACAAGGCAATGTCGTCGTGGACGGAAACGACACGGAACTTTTCCACGTGATGTACAAGTACTCCCTTCCTCCGACTGAGAAAAGCACTGCACCATGGAGCAAACCACGCACCATCGCGACAGCAACCACACTCACGTCTGCACTCAATGCAGCGGACACATTTGCAGCGAGCAAATTCGAACGACTTTTCATCGCGACCAGTTCGTCTTGGCGTCGAAGCCCAGCGAGCGAAGGACAGCTAAATTTTCTGAATAAACTGCGATACGTGACAGAAGAGGAGCCATTAACGAGCGAAGACATCACCAAGGGACAGGCAGGAGACATGATCACGAAGATTAAGTTCGGGGCAAGAGGGCGGTTTGACAAGCTGATGATCAAGAAGCGAAAGGCAGAGCGAGCCATGGAGAAGCTCAGTGATCTCAGAAACAGAGAGAAGGTGGGAGTTGGGCCGTTGGCAGCATGAACACCGCAGGTGAAGTGCAAATGTACTATCAGATGTACCACTACTTTGGGCCAAAGCTCAGAATACATCATCTGCTCCTATTACCGGTGCAGAATCAGATAACCCAGAATCGGAGAGCATTTCCCACTCCGCGTCAACCAGAGCTTCGGCAGCATCGGACATCATGTCAAAGTCGATGCTGCTTGAGGTGTCGTCTTCATCGGGCTCTCTGCGTGACATGATGACAATCTGAGAGCTAGCTAACAGGCTCTCGAGTAATGTCAGCGTTTCTGATGCATCGCCCTCGCTCCAACTCTCTTCGTGTTGCGCCTCATACTCCACAGGCTCCACCGCCTCTTCCAACGTCCATAGTGCGCGCTCTTCATCCCAGCACACAGAGCAACATAGATCAAGAAAAGGAATCCCTCGCTCCTCCATCTGTTTTGCATTATCTATCTCCCATTTCGCATCTTGCCGCTCTCGTCTGCTACGTCCAAGAAAACGCAAAGTATACCCTTGATTATGCCTCTCCCGTATCCACTTTCCCTGATGATGCCGCCGATCTGGACCAGCGGAGAAGAACTCCTTCTGCTCAAAGTTATCACGCTTTGTCCAGGTGCGCAGTTTCAGTTTTGTCCGCACATTGTCCGCTGGGGGTGGAATGTTGTTTGCGACAGGCGCTCCAAAGATCCGAGTTTCAACTAGATTGGAAAGGAAGCGGGGCGCCTCGATTGTTTCTACGTCGGTGTGCTCGGTTGTGTAAGTTTCGTGGTTATGGGCTAGATGGGCGGTGTTGTAGTACGCTGCACGAGCTTCGGAAACAGCGATGTCAATGGAGGCGGGGAGGGCAAATGCTGTGAACAAGTTGCGCTTGCTCAGGAGCTGATCAAGAACGGCTGTGTGTTCTGTCTCGATGATTGCGGTGGGGTGGAATCGGTTTGACTTCTTGCTCTTTTGGAAAGTACAGGCTTCTTCAGAGACGAGTGCGAGGGTGTAGTATTGTTGGCCTACCCAAGAGGGGTGAACTCCGCGGTAGGCGTAGTATTTCTGCTTTTGCTTGCGGATGCGGTTTCTTGCTCTCTCTGCGGAGCGGAGGTCTGCATGGGATGGTATGGGGAGCTCATCATCGCAGTCCGCAAGGCCAACCATAGTGTCTACGTAGGAGTCTGCCGTCTGCCGTCTGTAGGGTCAACAAAGAACGAGGTGGAAATGCCTGTTGGAGTGAGCAAGGCACGGTCTCTTCAGTCAAGAGCAGTCGATGGCCCAACTAAGGGATCGAGCTACTTTGCTTGAGGAGAAGTCGCATGACGGGGGAAGGACTTGAGAGGCCTTTAAGTACAACTCAGCTCCATGAGCAGTGACTCATTGCATGAAGGAAGAGATTGCATGAAGGATGGCAGTGGTTGCCTGCGAAAAGAGTCATCCCTGCTTCAAAAAGCCCAATTTCCCCGAATTTGAACTCAGCCACAAGCCACAAACGTTCAAGCCTTCACAATGGGCCCCAGTTGGGATAAATCGGGGTTGAGATGGCTACCTCAATTCCGAATTCGACAAATGCATGTCAGAACAGTTCCCGTGTCGTGATAGTAAGATCGAACAGCAATTCGAGCGTGCAAAAGAATCAGAACCCATCGGGGCAGATTGCGATACACTCTTGGCGGATAGTCACACAATCTCGAAGCCATGATCTTGTTGGAAAGAACCTCGCAGAACGTAGACTCCTAGCACATATTGTTCAAATCCGTGAGCCCTAAGCTGAAGACCGGAAGATCGGCCGAACCCTGCAGCCACTGGAAGGGAGATTCTGGATTCATTGCACCACGGCCGATGGCAACCAGTACTACCACAATGACGGACTCACCCTCCGACACCTTAGATCCAGCCCGATGGACGACCCCCCAAGAACTTTGTCTGCTCCAGTCTTTGACACACTACAAGCCGGTTGGCATACACAAACACTTCCGCATGATCAGCATACTCAACGCCCTCCTGAGCAGTGGCACCATTCCCCAGCCTGTCTCAAGCCATCCACACGCTTCTACAGCAGAAGGAGTGTGGCGGAAATTAGGAAGCCTTTATGACTTGAACGCACTCGATGAACGTGAAGACGCCATTTTTGCGGACGTAGTCGCGGACGAAGATGGCGATGAGAAAGGAACGGTCGAATACTGGAGAGAATTCGAGCTATCCGGGGACGACTTTGAGCACGACATGTGGGACAGAAGGCTAGCGGATGGCGAGGAGGAGTGGTCAGATGATGGCGATGCTGCAGATGTGCGCATGCGCGAGAGCACAGTGGGCGATAGCGAGGACCCAAGGAGTAGTCCCGTCGGATCGACACGCGGGACGAGAGCGAGTGGGCGGAGGGCAGCGGGCCGACGGTTGGCAGAAGTCAAGCAGGAAGACAGTGTGGCTGGTAGCGGCAAAGCGAGCAGGAGGACGAGTAAGGCAGCTAGTCCGAGCGTGAAGGATGAGGAAGATACAGAGATGCAAGATGCAGACCAAGATGATGAAGAGGGAAGCGGAGACGAGGAGGACGGAAGCGAACAGGAGGAAACTGAGGATGACAATAAGAAGGGAGCACGTACTAGTAGGGGTCGAGGCGGGAGGAGAGGACGTGGTAGGCGTGGCAGGAGGGGCAAGTAGTGTACGGACATGAGATTGAGCTTTTCTATCGGTCGCTGGCCTGCCTTTCGGCCTTGGGCTTATCACTAGGCCGCGCGCGCCTGAAACAGCCAAAGCTATTCCTACTGCTCTCCCTGAGCTTCTTCAGCACTCCTCTCATCACTTTTAGCTCTTTCTGCAAGTCAACCCGGGCGTCGTTTGTCGTTCTATTATCAAGCTCAACGTAGATTTCATTTTGTATGTCGCCCACCGCTTTGCTAGCATACTGAGACACAGTCTGTGCGATAAACTCAGTGTCAAGGGTGGCTTGTATGAGCGCTGCAAGAGAATATCTGTTCGGCTTTCGCTCCTTAAACCCATCTAAAAGAGCTTTCGTCATGTTCTCAATGAGGTTAGACAGGACTTCATGCAATAGTGTGGAAGTCGCATCGACCACAGTCGTGGAAACCTCAGTGTGAACATTGACCAACACCATCAATGAAGCGTACACGTATGGGCTGACCTGGTCCGGTCTCGTGGTCCTGGGCTCCCAGCTAGGTGAATTTATGCCTTCTTTGACAATCCGCGTAATGTAGGCAATGGTTGGCTTGGTGTACGACTGGAAGAGCCGTTTGTCGATCTCGCTAAACTTTTGGTTGATTTGTTCGATCTCATCAGTCAATTTGACCGTGAAGGAGGTCTCAAAGAGCTGGACCAAGTTGGGCACGTAGTCGCTCCTGAGTGCTTTGAGATTCGATATTGTGAGCAACATTCTCACATTCCGGTTAGTAGCATCAATACTGTAAGACGCCTGGATCGTGCTGTCACCTGCAGCATTCTTGAAAGCTTCGGACACGACAACCCACTCGTCCTCGTCTGAGCTTGTGACTTGCTCAGAGTTCTGGAGCATGCCTCTTAGCGCGGAGAATATGCTTTCTGTGAACGTCTGCCGTACGAGTTGTAGGCTCTTTGATGGTGGCGGTGTTATCAGAGACGTCGAAACAGGTTTGGTAGTGCCTTCGGAGAAGTAGAGGATCTGCTGAACTCCATTTAGTACGGTACGCTCGTAAGAGGTGAAATATGCTGGTAGCCTCGTCTGGTTGCGCTTCTCGGTCGATCTCAGCCAGTCCTCCAGCAATCTGCAATGCTCAGAGTCTTTACTCCAAGCGGTGCAGATCGCCGTCAGACAGCGCTCCCTGGATGCGTTCACCAGGAGTTTGACTTTCTCGCACAGAGCGTTGTTTTGCCGTACGGGGTCGATGGCGACCATTTCCCCAGCTCCAGATCCGAGCGTAACCAGCATCTTGCTGATATACTGAACGGCGCTCAATGCATTCGAATGAGGTGGCCAAAAGGCAAAACCCTCCCACGCATCCCCTTTTCGCGGCGAAGGTGGCGGCATGCTATTTTGATCAAGGTTGCCTAGCCGACCTTCAGAAGGAGAGAACATAGGAGTTGCCGGCGTTCGAGGCGTCCCGCCCGTCGTCGGAGAAAAGAGGGAAGAGATATCTTCTGTTGGTGCATCGGCAAAGAGGGCGTACAGAGCATCTCGAACTAGACCAACGAGCTCAGCAGCACCATTTGACAAGTCCCGAACACCCGCATCCGAGAGTCGATGATGCTTGCGGCTCTCTCCTTCGTATCCGACTGGCAAAGCTTTTTGCTTGCTACCGTCAATGAATGACTTCGCAGCCTCCCAAAAGTCAATGATCTCGCCAAGTAGTCCGTCAGTAAGAGACAGGAGCTTGTTGACGTATGTCGAGACAGTCTTCCAGAAATCTAGGATCTCTTGGTTGTCTATTGATTCTGGTGGCTCTCGTGCAGCCGAGCGAAGGTACGACGCCGCAGACTCCGGTGGAGGGGGTTCGGCCATGGCCAGCCGCCTTCGAAGGATCTCAATTTCCACCTTGGACCGTTCAGTAACAGCCGAGATCTTGCTCTTTAGGCTGTCATATCGACTCAACAACCATACCCATATCGGATTGTCCTCCACACCCAGCTCCAGGAGCATGCTGATCAGCTCTATGTGTTCTTCGCCCTGACTAGATGCTTGTGTAGAACGGCTGTTCTGCAAATCGCTTAGCCGGCGCCAAATGTCCCTCTTGATGTTGTTGACCTGATCCTGAACATCTGCCCACATTCGGCCGGTCACCAGCAATCTGTGTACCTGATCGTCGTTCAAAACCTGGCCGGTCTGAGCGGCTTGCTCGCCCAAGGTTGTTGCTTGATTCGCATATGTCCTGGCCTGAGCGTAAAGCTCTACTACACGCTCATAATTCTTCTGTTGGACAGCTAGGCTCATCTCTCCCCCCAGTTCGTAGACATCACGGTCCTTCTCAACAGCTTCAGCCACGGTTTTCAAGTTTGCCTCTCGTTCGCGGCCACCCAAGGCTGGGCCCCAGACATCTTCTGCCTTTTGGGAAAGGTCTAGCAAGGGGCCCTTCACACCTTTGACGCCGTATTCTGTCTCCTTCCGTAGCGCATTCTTGCTCGGCTGAGGAGACGGTGCTGCACTACTTGAACTGGTAATTCGTTGAGGGACGCTACTTTGCCGACTAACTTGACGTGAATGGCGGAAGCCTCGCGGGCTTGGGGGAACGGCACCGGTCTGTGGCTCCATGCCTTGATTTCTCATCTCGGTGTAGACATTGTCAATTGTGGCCTTGGCTCGAACAAAGCGCTCAAAGTTGGTTTCGACCAGGACTTTGAGCGAAGCCGACTTTTGGTCGATTGATTGTTCCAGAAACTTCAGGCCTTGGATGAGGTCATTTGTCGAGGCATCAGAGTGTGTTTGGGAAAGGAACAGAGCTGGAGAGAAGGTGGTTGACGAGAGAAGAAACCTGTTTCTCATCCGAACATCTTGATCAATGGGTAGGCCACGTTGCTTCAATGAGGCGATTACGCTTCTGGGCCCGCCTAAGGGATCGGGCTCATCTTTCTGCACAAGATTCGCCTTTCCTTCACGCGTCTTTTGCGAGCCTGGAATCAGGGTCTTTCTGTCACTTGCCGCTCTTTCGAGGGCTGAATACCTGGACTTAGACCGTCTGATGCCCGCCCTTGAATCCCCTTCTTCGTCCTCGTCGCTCTGATCAAGCTCAGCCGGCCATTCCGTCGGAAATGGGTCTTGGAGGTTGTAGTAGTTCAAAAGATTCGGGTCGGCGCCTCCCTGTGTCGCGTACATGGTGGCCACAGGCTGTCTCCTTACTTCGGACTATGGGATAATCTTAAGCCGTCATCATCTACGCATTGCTGAGCTTTGGGCTACGTCGCAACTTCATGCCGGGAACGTCCCTTCAAAGTGATGTGTCCAGCTTATTAGGGTATATCACGTGTTCGCAACAAGTTTCAAGGCTGGAGAGTGTTTGGTCGAGGTTGGCCTTGCCCGGCGCAGAAGATTCAGCCTAACTATCTTAGGCTAGACATCAACAGCTGTGGGTTGACGTCTCTTTTCCGCTAGTGCGGCAGTTTAGTAGCTGCGGCGGGAGCTCTGCAAGGGCCTGCAAAAGATAGCGAGCGAAGCTGCATTTGACAACCATCTTCCTCTCTCGCACGTTTAAGATATTCACGACTGGCTCGTCACCTCTGTAGGAGCTTGTTCATTTCATTTTACAGCTTCCCCAAATATACTGAACCCGACTATTGGACCTGGCTGCCATGCTCACGCCTCGCGTCTTTTCCTCGCCCGCCAGGCAGTGTCTGCGCAATGCATGCCAGCAGCCAAGATGGACTCCCACCTCATACCAGGTAGGCAATCTGCCCCGGCTGGCCTCCTCTTGTTCATGCAGCTAACAAGATCACAGCTAAGAGGATATGCCACGCCCGCCAGGGACAAGGTTGGGAAGTTCAAGGGAACGAAAGGCTCAGATGGAAAATACACGGTCTCACTGATAGAGGGGGATGGTATTGGTCCTGAAATCTCTCAGTCAGTCAAGGACATCTACTCGGCTGCGGACGTCCCGATCAAATGGGAGCCTATTGATGTCACCCCTCAACTGAAGGACGGCCGAACTGTCATCCCTGATGAAGCTATTGCCTCGATACAGAAGAACTACATTGCTCTGAAGGGCCCTCTGGCCACTCCAATCGGAAAAGGCCACGTCTCTCTCAATCTCACCCTTCGAAGGACTTTCAACCTATTTGCCAACGTTCGACCGTGCAAGAGCATTGCTGGATACAAGACCCCTTATGACAATGTGAACACGGTCTTGATCAGAGAAAACACCGAAGGAGAGTACTCCGGTATCGAGCACGTCGTTGTCGACGGTGTCGTCCAGTCTATCAAGCTGATCACACGGGCGGCTTCTGAGCGGGTGCTTAGATATGCCTTCCAGTATGCTCAAGATGTTGGCAAGAACAAGGTCAGAGTCGTGCACAAGGCCACCATCATGAAGATGTCCGATGGTCTTTTTCTAAGCACCGCACGAGACGTTGCCAAGGACTTCCCCAACATCGAATTCGATGCCGAGCTACTCGACAATGCCTGCTTGAAGATCACAACCGACCCGGCTCCGTACGCTGACAAGGTTCTGGTCATGCCTAATCTCTACGGTGATATTCTGTCAGATATGTGCGCTGGTCTCATTGGTGGTCTCGGTCTGACTCCTTCCGGCAATATTGGTGATGAATGTTCCATCTTCGAGGCTGTCCACGGCTCAGCTCCAGATATTGCAGGCAAGGGTCTTGCCAATCCAACAGCTCTGCTTCTGAGCTCCATCATGATGTTGAGGCATATGAGTTTGAACAAGGAGGCCGACCGAGTCGAAGCCGCCATCTTCAAGACTTTGGCTGATGGAAAGACATTGACGGGAGATCTTGGTGGAAAGGCGAAGACACACGAGTACGCACAAGCCATCATTGACAACTTGAGAAGATAAGTCTGGCATGGAGGATTGCGCTGGGCAGTCTGAAAGTGTTCTCTTTTCCTTGAGCAGGTCTATGTAGATACGGGGTGCAATGAATGGTGTTCCGAGAAGAACAGAGCTGGCGCTAAATTATCACGCGAAGACCTGCGCTCGATCCGAATGGTTGATGATGTCTGGCTTTGTGATGCACGCTGCCATGTAAGGACCGGTAACGAGATGAATCACATGACGACCCATCCAATGTATCTTCGCCGGTATCGCTGCCCAGAGTGAGGCTAGATAAACATCATGTAGGTATGCAAATTGCACACACGCACACGCACACATCCCGACTTGTACGCAACTCATATATGTTCGTTTAGCGCCATTGCGAACGCCTAGTGGTCAAATGTAGCGGTTCTACGCTTGAGGTCCAGTTACGGATCCGCAGCGCCGAAAATGGCGGCGGGAGACCTTTTGAATAATTCACCAGATGGGTTCCCCATAGAAGAATTTCCGGAAGAGATCCTCAGTCTCATCCTTGCCACCGTCAGGAGCATTAGCATCAAGGACCTCGCCTCAGTTCTACGCGTCTCGAGAAAGTGGTACAATCTTGGAGAAGACCTCATTTGGCGGGATGTGGTATTGACAAGGGATAACTTGCTACAATTCACTTCGAATGTCCAAAAATGGCAAAACAGGTCACGCCTGTGCCAACGGATTCACTCTCTGACAATTTGCATCGGTCCGGGTGGAGACAGTCCTAAACATGGCATCGATTTTACTAGAGGAATACAGCGCCTGTCTCAGCTCCTGCCAACGATGACCTGCTTGAACACATTCTCGTTCGACCATCGACCTGACCCGCGTGATCCATGGGCCTCGACCGATATGACCGGCGATGTCGTGCTGAGTTTAGTTCGATGCCTCCCAGAGTCAGTGCAGAATCTCGAGGTCAACTCACGATCCGTGCATTTCTGGAACGACACAAGTGAGAACTGTCTCTGCGATGTCATCTCCACATGTATTGACGGATTACGGTCTCTACGTTTAGCCTATCCCAGAATATGCTCAAAATTGCTTCGACGGCGGTCGTCCACCCTGGAATATCTGCTGGTCAATGCCACCAAACCAGATCTTGGGCCATGTGTTCGCCAGTGCAACGTCACAGACACACAAGGACGTTCCTCATGGGTTGAGCTTCAGGCGCAGAAAAGCAGAATTTCCAAAGGAGTCATTGGTACTATCCTGGACGTTCTCAAAGACCAAAATTTCATCAAAGATTTCCTACCTCGTATTCGGCAGCTCACCGTCATAGAGCCGTATCACTTCAAACAACTCTCCTCCGGCCAGTGGTTTCTGATCAACGTCCACTCAATCATCAGAGACCCCAACGATTCACAGGCTTCACCAGAACTCGTGACCAAGTCCTATCCCATCTGGCCCAGCGGATTCATCAAGCAAGACGGAAGTGACCCGTATCACTTCATTCTGCGCCGGTGCCTCCATTCTGTCCATGACAAACCGAGTGAAGACTCAGCTCACGACTGCTCTCTTTCAGATGTTGTAGGCTATTCTGGCGCGATTTGCAACGCTCTAGAAGGCCCTGGTGGCTGGACCTCCCACAACACTCTCCGCCGGCAACCCTGTTACCAAAATGCCTCTTCTACGATCGCAACATTTGCAGACAACGCTTTCGATAGCAAGTCGCAGTGGGAGGAGCGGTATGCCAGACACCGTACTCAGCACTTTTCTAAGACCATCTCCCCTTACAGTCAGAACAGCAATCCTGATGAGAGGAAGTGTGAGGACTGGTCTGAGATGAAACGCTTTCGTCAGGAATTCGGAGTCAAGCCTAGAGAAGCAGGCGCCGACTTCGTATGGTACTTGGAAGGTAGACTTGGCCACTGTACTCTCTGGGGACGTACCTTCGTTGGCGGATTCCCGGATCTAGCAGAGGACATGGGCCAGAAAGAATTCAGCTCCTCCGTCGAAGCACTTCGCGAAGTTCAAGCTGACTTTGTCAGTCCAGACGATGATGAACCTGAAAATCCGGCTGATATCTTGTATGATTGGCGTGAGGGTTGATGCCATGGCCCTTGCTCTAAACTTGCACGACTGGCGTGTCGACGGCTGAAGGCAGCTTGTCCGTGGCAACCGCGCTAGGACATGGCTTGAGATCAAACTCCTCTCAGTCAAGGGATGCAGGCGCTGTTCTAAGCATCCGCTCCAGACAAAAGTGTGCGATGGGCCATAAGCACCACACTGCGGAGGATCCCTTTCCAGCTTGCTACAGGGCATGGCGAGGATTGACATCACACTAACCCGTCACCCCGGAATCATGCAGAACAGATGACGCAGAGCCCGTTTACCCTCCCGCTTCAACAATGTATGTCAGTTCTAACAACCTCACCGTCAATACCTGGAGGTGAATGACACAATGGATCCAAGTCAAAGGCTTCGGGACGCATGTCCCGACCCTGAAATTCAATCTTGCAACGGCGCTATCCTATCCTTGAAAGCACTCGTTCACTCATTCAGCATACATGCAATTTCAAACCCGTTACGAACAGCTTCTTCTTCTGGACTTGTGCCATCGCCCTTTTCCACCGTCGGCCTCACATGGCTCACAGCGTGGCCCTCAGCCATCCAACACCCTCAAACATGCATCAGCAACATCTTCAGGTGCCCTCGCAAACGCCAGCTTCGCCCCCGGCTGCATCTCAACAGTCATATTCACCATCTTCTCAAACACGGGCGTCAGATCCGCGTTCCCTCTAATCCCAAACCCAAGACTCACGACAGAGTACTTCTTCCCCTCAAGCTGTGCCTTTAACCCATCCAACACTGTCTCAAGCGGCTCTTTAAGCGGGTCGACGAACCAAAGCCCAAGGCTGAGATTCTTGGTTGCAGCCAGCTCGCACTGTTTATCGAGGACAACCCCTTTGGAGACGTACTCGCCGGAAAGCGGGAACCCGATCGCCAAGCCAGTTCGGGTCTCAGAATGAGAACTCATGCTGCCGTACAATCTCACAAATCTTGGTTGAATCGACCTCGCGGCCCGAAGATTTGAAATGATGCGATAGACTTAGGCTGTTGCTGCGTTTTGGTGCGACAATCACGCCCCGGCTTCTGCAGGGCAATGTTGGGGTTGCAGTTCCAATGCTTCTCAAACCCAGAGGTTGGGAGCGAAAACACGCCTCTTTGGCTTTGGTCCGGTTTATATCGATATTAGCTTTAGCACGCACACGGAAAAACAGCACACAAGTTCCGAGTCGGGAACACTGGCCGCTATACGATGCCACTTGGCGTCATTGAACCCCAAACTAATTAGTCAGCATTAGGCCTGATGGTGGGTACTAGTCCGCCAATAGCAGATGAAGCCCCGAGCAACGACTGGCAGAGTACCGAGGAATTGACGACCGTAAGGGAAGTAGAGGTAGAAGGCGCGTATCCGGCGGCATAGGGAAGACGCAATGGGACACTGAGGGAAATGAGCAACAAGGAAGGAAGACGGCATGACCAGAAGAGAGTATTGCAGAGGTCGTCGTGACGGAGCTGGGCTAGAAACGACAGCGGCAAGACGTTGAACGTCCGACTCGTCAACACAAGGTACAATATGCACCAGCACACCTTTCCTCTCCTCGGCGGGCACCTCCCAGCCTTTTCGCTTGCCATCTCAACTTCTTCAGATAAGAGTCACGGTCATGGTTGCTGTCAGCCCCTCCGATACCTCTTGCATTCCTTCTCTCTGGCATTCTTCTGTTTCTCGATCTTTGTTGATGCTGGCGAGACGAAACCTAGAAAACGGACACGGATACACTGCAGTTGACGAGCACCCAGACGATGAGCAAGCTTTGTGCCGAATATGCATGAGAAGTGTGGTCTCTTCATTCATAGTCTTAGATATGAGTAGGGGTGGTATCAATGCCGTGCGCGTATTGCATCATCATTTCCGATCAAAAAAGTTTAGACCCATCCTCCCATCTCTTATGCCTTCCCAACTTTATAGTAGATCATGTACAGGTCATTGATCGCATCCAGCACATTACTGTTTCATTATTCTTCGAATTCCAGGTCGGTTTCAGCTAGCAGACCCTCCTCTATGCAGGACGGTCATGCCGTTGACAGCGACTCTTTTCCCATGCACCCATAGAACCACGAGTGCCGATTTTGTGGTAGCCCACTAAAGCAAATCAGTGGAGGACACCGGAAGCACGAAGAGTGTGGCCCCTTTCCCATAACCAACTCAAATGTCAAAATTTCCAAGGTCCTTTTGCCGATTCCCCGCACTTCTGATGGCTTACAGGTTGCGTATTTGGTCAACCTTCCATGGCTTCCAAACGAGCAGTAGCATCCACCAATCGCCTTCTTCGTTCTGATGAGAAACAGTTCTTCTCGCTGTGCTCAGATCTGGCGCCTCTCCTAAGCAGCAGCAGTAGCTAGCTGTCTCCGCCACTCGCCCCCGTCTGTGGCGGGGACTGAGTTCATCGTGGTCTCCGTGTCCAGGATGATCTCATTTACCAAGGGACTGGGCCGCTTTGTAGTCAGATCCTTGATTTTCAGCTCTTCTTGTCTTCGCTTTTCGGCTCTTTCTTGTATCCGTTTGAGTGTCTTTTCCACTCGTTCCTTCTCTAGTCTTGTTGCGCGTTCCCTTTGCATCATCTGTGCATGCAGCCAAGCCCTCTTGCTTTGGCCGGTTCTTCCAATCTTACGTTCTAGCGGTCCAATGTCGACCACTTCAACCTTGAGTATCGAGAAGCTGACACCGTCATGAGGCGTAGTCTCGGCACCCTCAGGCCAGGCTCGGCTGCACACACCAAATCGCGCCGTCTCCTCATACCGTTCCAGTGGAGGCATGACGACGCAAGTGATCTTCAAGTCGCGTCCTTTCGGAACATCCAGAGGCTGGGCAGGTGGCTTGAGGTCTTTGCTTATTTCCACCTTTGGGTTCTGGTCCTGCACAATCTTCTGCAGAAGAGATTCGTCAATGTTGCTGAAAGCAGGCCTGATCCAGCCCATGTGCATGGCGGCCGCCACTGGGTCTGTGTCGTCAGTGTAGACGCCAGTGCCCCAAAGGTTTCGTGTCGCGCTTATCAATCTTCGTTCCCGCTCCTGCAACCAAGTTTTGGAGACGTGTATGGTGTAGGTGCAGTTCAGGTCGTCGATGTCGGAGAAGGATCTTGGAAGCTTTGGCCTGATGCAAAGTTCGTATTCCATATCGCCATCCTTGACGGAGTCGGGTGGGAGGATATCAGCGTCATACTGGAATGTCCCAAGATGTCTGCGAGGCTTCCGTAAAGTTTGTGACACAACCGTGCCAACTCTAACAGTCTTCTTCGGCTTGAAGATTGGCGCTGTGTCATACCGAGCCGATGGATTGCTCGTAGCAGAGCCGTTTAGAGGCGTGCCAGCTCGTCGGCTTGTGTTGGTGCCCATCAAAGGCGTGCCTCTCCTTGGGAATGCAGGTGTAGCCATCTCTTCCAGGTCGGCCTTGTAAGAATTCTGGTATTTCGTCCTCTTGTTTGCTTTGCTTGCAGCTCCTGATTTCTTGCCGTCATGTTCGCCGTCTACACGAGACTCGTCGTCTTGCACCTTTCTAGAGCGCTTACCGATATTCGAACCCGATCGGCTCATCTTTGGGCCTTCGTTGAGGCGGGGAGCGTCGTCCTTCTTGAAGGGACTGCTTGTGGCAGGCACAGGCGTGGAAGGAGTGCCAATGCCCCCGCCAATTCCTGAAAACACCTTCCCCTGTTCGCTCTTGATACCACCATCCGGTACTGGTGTTTGAGCTTGAGCACCCTGTACGGCCTGCGGAACGGGGGAGTAGCGCCCACGTCTATTCTCCAGGCCCAGCCCAACGATGGTCTTGTGTGATACTTCATCGCCGCCTTTTCTGCTCTGCTCTTCCAGTGGCCCGCTCACGTAGTGGGAACCAGCGGCGCCACCGAACGGCGAAAAATGACGAAATCTGGTTCTGTCTCCGTGGTGCGATCGGTCGCTTTGGGATTGCGCCGAGTCCTGTCGCATCATGTTGTGCGCCGTTGCGCCACTGGGCTCAGTAGGTTGACTTGTAGGTCCATTCAACAAGCCTGCAAGACTGCGATTGAAGGAGCCATTCGTGGTTGCTCGTCGGATCTCAGGCGACACCGACTGTGGCGGAGGGATGGACGGCGAGGCTTGCGTGGTCGTCGGTACAGTCCTGGGTATCTCACGAAAGCCTGGTGGCTTGGTGTCGTAAGACCCTGAGAACCCATTGACTCGTTGTGGCTCCTGAGCTGGAGGAGGTGGATCCGCATACCAGTTGTTTCGTTGTGGCGGCAGAGGATCGAATTCGCGAGAGGGTTGTGGAGGAGGGATTGAAGACTGAGGCTGGCTGCTCGGTCTTTGGAGGATGGCGCTGAGGCTTGTTCTTCGAGCTCTTTCGTCTTGTTCCTCTCTGGCTCCAGGGGCGCTTGGAAGCTGCGCCGCATTATGAAATTGAGGGGTGGGCGGCTTCGCGTATCGATCTTGCGGTTCGTAGGATGGCCGGCCGGGGGCGATCGATGTCCCAGAGCTCGTACTCCGTTGTCGATTGCCTACGAAGGCGTTGTCGAGTCGGTCTGGCGTCTGTGATCTCTTGTATGGGTATTCAGGTATCCCCACTCTTGCCGACTGATGCGGCGGGGACATCATAGCATTGGCATTGGCAGGCAAGCTGGGTGCCGTGACTGAACCGGGTCGGGGGGGGTTGGATTGGTGGAGGTGTGGCAGGTCATGATTTGTTCGCTCTGGCTCTCCTCCGAGCATTGACGATATGGACATGCTACTGCCCGGTCTCTTATGCGAATTGGGAGGTGGTGGTGGTTGATGAGACAGCGGGGCTTTCATCTCGTACAGCGAGCCGGACAACGGCACCTGGGTGTTGGGTGGTTGCGGCTGATACCAGGGAAATTGCTGAGGGGAGGGAGGGAGCATCGTGCGAGGGGGGCCGAACATTGGTGGAGGAAAGTGGTGTTCAGATTGACCTGTTCAGATGAATAGTCAGCGACATTGAATCGACCAGAAAACCCCTGCGGCAGTAACACGGTCTAGTTCTCCTGAGCCCGCCGTCGGAGAGAAATGTGTGGCATGTTTCCTTCACCCTTGCCTTCCTTTGCTCCATGTTTTGACTGCTCGTGGACGGCGTTGGTGCCCTTTCCAAGGAGACCACAGGATGTCCCTGGAGCCGCGTATCGGACTCATGATCCAAGCCGGAGGGAAAAGTTTGTTCGTGACATACCACTGACTAGTCGAGGAGGACTCCCTGGCGCTGGGAAAGACGGCGGCGAATGGCCTGGCAAGGCCATTGTACGTGTTGAGTGTCCAACTCGTGGATGTTGAGCGTTTGGAGTCGGTCAACGGAGAGGAGTCGGTGGTGATGGCGTGGAGGCTTCGCGAGGATGACTTAAGCTCGGAAAGACCATGACATGTATGCACGATTAAGTAATGCAGGTGACTCCAGCAGATCGACCTAGATGGACCTAGATGACCGAGAAAATGATGGGAATACGTGTATGCTGCACTGCGACAAAAGACCAAGAGAAGCGCACCCTTCAGCTGGATGGGAGAGAAAAGCGCAGCTTTGCGCGAAGATATCCCAAGAGGGAGCACGAGAGACGAGGAAAGTTGAAAAAGTGGAGTGGATGTGGAGGCTCGACAAGCGCAAGGACCCAGCAACCCAACCTGCACGAGCAGAGCGACTCTGGAAAGATGATCCGCGACACGCCTGACCGTTCCATGAGCTTGTCTCCCAAGGACGTTAACGGGGGGCATGTGCTTCGATCGCTCGGCTTGGAAAACAAGCTCAGCAGCCTATTGGGATAGAAAAGTTACATCACAGAGCGCCTTTGCACGCAAAGCTCATTGTCCATACGAGGGCGGATGGCTGGTCGATGAAAAGCGGGCATGGCATCTGCTGCCTCGAAAAAATGCCGTTTCCTCAACTCCGGCAAGTTCGGGCATTTGGGAAAAACGCCCCTCATGCAAGAAATCTAAACTCTTTCGATGATCGCAGGGAAGCTTCTTCCTCTTCCACTTCATTCCGCACAGCGTGAGGGACAAGGGCCAAAGTTAATGTCAGCCCCACCAACTCGGCTCTGACCCAACCCGTCTGAACGCACTAAAATAACATGGCAGCAAGCTGGCACCTCAAGGCACTGGCGCTAATCTGCAAAACCTTAATCGACGTGTTTCCCACCTTGTCGAGCTCGTCCCTGTCACGGTTACGTCGATCCACCCCAAGCTTTCGTATCGGCATGGCTCGCCAATCATGCTCCAGTGACGCCATTGGCGATTGTCAGCTGCCGTCAAGTCCATCTTGAATTTGTGGCTGCTTGGGTGAATCTTTGACAGCTGAATGACTGGAAATGATCGTGAATTGAGAGGAGCTGTGCCTGAATGCTGCCGGATGTGCAATTGAGAGAGTTGGGGGGCCGATTCGAACCACCCTTGCCATGAAGAAACAAAATGTGTGCCGAACAAACTCCAGAGGTTCGAGCTTGAGACACGAGGCCGGTGCTTAGCAATTAAGCCGCTCGGTAGCGGCAACGCCTCGATCTCCATCAAGGAGACACTGGTAGAACGGGTCCTCTTGCAAGCCGAATGATTTGTTTCCGGACTCGAGTGCAATAGATGTAGTCAGTCTCCAAGGACGGATGGCTCGCGGTCGTGCCGGCTGGAGTTGTGGTGGCCCCTCCAAGTGTTTGTCGATAGAAAAGGCCGGGTTGGCACCCGGTATGCCGAGGACTTTGTTTCTATGATGCAGGAATAAATCTCTGCAGATGGAGGAGTAGATGAGGGCAGATGAGGCAGTGTGGAGAAGACAACGTTGTTCTCCTATCCAACAGTTCTTGTCATGTTCTGACGGTCTCAGCCCCATTTACTGCTACGCAAAATCCGGAGCACCCTCGTGTTAGCATCGTCAGACGCCGTTGCTGCTGTCTGCTAATGGTCAATGCCACCGAGGCGACCAACACCAGTCCACCCTCATACGCACCTTTTTCTGCACCCTCACTTGGCCTCCTCTCTTTAGTGGGTCGTCACATTACGTTGTGTACTTGTTCACATAGGAAATCGTTAGTAACCATGTAGGGTATCATGAAAGCAAATGTAGCCCGCCGCGAGCCTACGTCGCCGCTTCCCTTCCTTAGCGCCATGAGCGTCCGAAACTATCATTGTTCTCTCTGCCCAGGTTCTTCCGCCGGCGCATCGGCCTGCACTGGCAGTCCCTGCTGTTCGCTCCGCTCCTCTGTTGCAGGCTCGTCGTCAACACGAGCCCGTTTGTTCGGATGCGCAGGCTCCGAATGTCGCACCTGCCGCTCCAGGTCTTCAATCCGTCGTTTCAACTCGTCTTGTGCTTTGACTGCCTCATCTCGTTCCCTTCTCAAATTGTTCTCATTGTCCGAGAAGACCATGTTGATGACCTCGAGTTCGGACACTCTTGTCTTGAGGACAGCGTTTTGGGCGACGAGCTGCTCGTAGGTCATCGGTGGTTCGAGTTGGCGGTCGTTGAGGGACGCAATGGAGCCTGGGGACGGGTGGTTACCCAACGAGGGCAGGGCGGGCGTCTGGAAAGTGTGATCCTGCAACGAGACGCCATCGAACATGTGCTGCGGTGCGATATTGGGGTCGTGATGCATCGACGGTGTACCTGTTCTTGATATTGGCGAATGCGATCTCTCAGGAGGCATCTGAGCGGTCATCTGCGACACTCTTCTATGCGCACCATTTAGTAAAAGATCCGTGGACTGCGAAGCCGGAAGACTTTGCTGGTTCATCTGCGCACGGTTAGATGCGTTTTTTCTCGTTGCGCCGCTTCCTGTTTGCGCATACCTGCTTCTTGGGACCTTGATTCGCCGACTTGACTCTGTTCCGACTCTTGATGACATCCGTTTTGAGGCTGATGGGTCGAGGTCGCCCGTGCAGCTTGAGGAACAAGCCGCATGCGTTGCAAAGCACTGAGCCCGACTCGTCGCGCCGCCATAGTGGCGTCGTCGATGTTTCGCAGTTTTGGCACACCGGCTGTGTATAGGGAGAATTATGGTCAGTCAACGACGCCGCCATGGTGGGAGCGTTGAAATGCGCACGCTGATAATGATAAGGAAGGATAGATAAGACTTTGAGATGTCCTATTTCACGGACTTCGACCTTATCGCGGAAGTGGCAGGTACACCGAATGTCTTGGCGTACTGCAGGATGGGCAAAGACTCGGACGAAAGGCGACGAGTACTCACAGGCATATTATTATTCCCAGATATTCCCGGCGTGGGAACCGGGGGCATGGGGTTGTAGGACATGTTCGGTGCGGCGGTAGCTGAGAACGATCTGTGCTGGTCAGAAGGGTGCCGACATGAGTACGTTGAAGAGCACTGGCCTTATCTGCGGCTCCGTCGTGGATGCTAGGGAAGCCAACGTGGTAAGTCCGGGCAATGCCGCTCGGTTTTGTTGTCGTCTGTTATACTCCTCTGCTCTTCCTGCACTCAAGCTGGCCGTCCTTGTGTGAAACTGCGGTTGCTGAAACATCATGCTTCCTGAGCCTTGGGTGGAGGTCGACGACGAACGTGACAAGTCTTTCAGGAACATCGGCCCAGGTGGCAACGGTGAGGGAAGTCGAGGATCGGGTGTCGAGCCATGATAGTGGCCAATGTCGCCCTCGGACATGCCATTGGCACTTGAATGCATCTCCTGGTCAATGGCCGGTGCTCGATACAGTGGATGGGCCAGGGCAGATGCCATTTTCGATCTTCACTCCCAGCAAAGCCTGTTCGTCGTCCACCTCTTCACGGCCGTCATAGGCGGGCGTTCTCGAGATGTCTTGCTCTGGTGTTGGGAACAGCAGATGTCAGGCATTCGACAGGTCGCAGGCTGGGAACAGCAAAGATACGTTTGGCTATCGATAGATATCGAGATATGTCTTACGGGAGTGGTCCACATGATCCAATCACTAACTCAGCATTTAATTTTATGATAGGGGGGCTAACACTGGCAAGGCATCCGGCATGGGTAAGAATAATCAATCTCAATCAGCGCCTATCTCAATGTTAGCTCATCTAGGCAATTGAGGCGTCCTTCGATAGTGTGAACACAGGGCGGGATCTGATCCGGCTCCTCAGCGTTGCTCAGCGTTTAGTGCGAGCATGTTGCCACTGCACGTTTTCATGAATCGTGAGCAAGAATCCTTGAATACCTAATTTCTGGCCTCTGAGATTCTCGATCTGATTGACACACCTCCTGAGAGCATAACATGGTTGGATTGCGAATCTGGAGTTGGTGAAATTGCCAATTCCACCTGGTGGAGAGCTGTCGCCGGAAAATCTTAGACCGCCCCCTTTCCCCTTTATGAAGACGACAATTCGCCATAACCTATTCGTAAGACACTGGAGCGTTTTATGTGAGCGTTACCAGAATAAACCTGATGCTAAGACAAGGAGGCTCATGGAACATTCTACCGTACAGAAGAGCACTGTCTCCAGAATCTTGTGCCACATGGGGTTTTTCTGCAATGCCAGGAGAGGGCACACCCCTTTGATTCGAATGAGTGCAGACCTAATTAAAACTGTTTCCTGTGCCATGCGTGTTATGTAACAAGACGAGATGAAGACATGGTTGATTTGACGGAGCAGAGCATCCGACTCCTCGAAGAACGTTTAAAGAGATTCAATAAAACGGGCTTCCTCGTGATGGAGGAGCTGAGCACGTCGCCACGAATCAACTTGTTCACGGAAGATGCCACGCCACACCGGGATGGCGGTTTGGGAATTCGACGAGAACTGGTTGGTGAACAAAAGCCACCGCTAGTTAAGACGGCTGTCGTTGACGCCATGTGCGATCGAGTGTAGGCTAAACTGTATTGAGCATAGAACCCTTCCGATGCCCCCATTCCAAGTATGCCTGCGGCGAGGTGGCTCGGTGAAGCCCGGCCTTGGAGATGATCCCTGGATGACGACTCCAACTCGAATTCGTAATTTTGGTAACACCATCTGAGGTGCAGACGCAGATGGTAGGCAACGCGATTTCGACATAGAGAAGCTGCATACCTCATTTGCTTGTCATCTCATCGTTCCGAAGAATGTTGCAACGCCACAATGCCTCGACATAGACCAGCTACTTCGGGATATGCCAGACTGGCACAAGCAGATGAAGACGAAGGAAGGTTATCATTCGAACTTTCAGACGACGAGTACGATGTAACGACCCCTCTATCCACCCGATATGAATCCATAATACCCCCTGGGCCCCGAGATGGCATGCGATCAGTAGCAACTCGAGGCCGCACAACAAGACCGAGAAAGCGCATGCGAAGCAACTCCTCCGGCATTGACATCAAGGCCATCAACGCAAGGTTAGAGAAATGGGCAGATGAGATAGCTTCCAAGTTCAAGATCAGCTCTGTGAGGGGAAAGTCGGACAAAGAAGAGCAGCTCGAGATCCATCATTCTGTGTTTCAAGCTCCCGATGGATTACGACCCTATACGGCGAAACAACTTGCGGAATTGCCCTCGGCAGATGAAGGCATTGACCGCTGTAACAAGCAACAATTCGATGACATCGTGGAGAGCGTCAGAGTCGCCATCGAGCTGGGAATGCACCCAAAGATGATATCCCAGGGCAGTTCGGGCAGCTATTTTGCGAGAAACTCGGAGGGAAAGGTCGTTGGCGTTTTCAAGCCCAAGGACGAAGAGCCGTATGCCTCGAGAAACCCGAAATGGACGAAATGGATCCATCGAAACCTATTCCCCTGCTTCTTTGGCCGAGCATGTCTGATCCCCAACTTGTCCTATGTGTCGGAAGCAGCGGCCTATGTTCTAGATCTGCAATTGCGGACGAACATAGTACCGCATACCGACATTGTTTGGCTTTCGTCAAAATCCTTCTACTACGATTTCTGGGAGAAGGGTGGATTTTGGAGGCGGAACAAATCCTTGCCAGCGAAACCCGGCAGCTTTCAAGTGTTCCTCAAGGGTTACAAAGACGCTACGATGTTTCTGAGGGAGCATCCATGGCCAGATCAGAACACAGCTGATTTCCGAGCGGACATTTTGGACAAGAAGAAGCGACGACCGCTGGCGAACTGCATGCCCGGAGCAGCGCTGTCCGACGACGAAGATGATGGTCCACCACTACCCTCTCCCGCTCCGGAGGAAAATGTACCCAAATTTGCATGGACTCCCACCTTGAAGCAGGCCTTCAGAGAAGAACTCGAAAAGCTGGTGATATTAGATTACATAATGCGAAATACCGACCGAGGGCTTGATAATTGGATGATAAAGATCGACTGGAAATCACAGGATGTCTCAATCGTGGCCGAGCCACCGAAAAGCCAACCGAAGGATGAAAACGGCGATGCTTTAATGCCCGCACCACGGCCTGCCTCAGTCAGTCCAAGACCGGAATCAAACACATCCCGGCCATATCGAAGGTATGAGGCAATGGACAGTAGATCCTCCACACCACTCAACAGCAAAGAGATGGTTGGCCCAGCAATCAGACTCGGTGCAATCGACAACTCCCTCTCCTGGCCTTGGAAGCACCCTGATGCGTGGCGCTCGTTCCCATTCGGCTGGCTGTTCCTGCCCGTCTCACTCATCGGCCAGCCCTTCTCCAAGAAAACGCGCGACCACTTCCTGCCCCTCCTCACCTCAACAGCATGGTGGAGCGAAACACAACTCGCCCTACGGAGAGTCTTCATCCAAGATGACGATTTCAAAGAATCCATGTTCGCCCGTCAAATCGCTGTAATGAAAGGCCAGGCTTGGAACGTGGTAGAAACACTGAAGCAAGCGGACCACGGACCTTTGGAGCTCACACGACGCACACGAGTCTGCGTCTGGGACGATCTCGTCGACGTCCCCGTTGCCATACCCATGCGAACGTCCACGGAGATCAACCGGCATGCTCCGCGAAAAACAGTCCGCATCGACGCAAAGCGACACACCTTTGACGACGGCGAAGAAGAAATGGACATAGGCATGAATCACTCCGCTTCCGCCCCATCGAAGCCTCAGCATACATCCGCCCCATCATTTGACCTTCTTGGCAGTCCGACTTCTGAACTCCCGAATCCGAATCGCTTCGAATTGAGGCGTGACAATAGCGACGCAGACATCACGGGCCGCACATCATCAGACCCAGCCGGTGACCTCCCGCCGTCCAGCACCGGTCCTCCCTCCCCCGTCCTATCGAGCCACACCTTCGACTTTGCAACCCGCGACCGCGAACGCAGCGAGGCCAGTCAAAACCTCTCGAACAGCATGACCCTCCCGCCCCGTCCCCAACATCCAAAATCAGACAAGAAACCCCGATTCTCCCTCGAATTTCCACGGCACAAGTTCTCTCGGTCAGTCTCTCATTCTCACCAAGCGAGTTCATCCTCTACATCGAGGAAGAATGTGAGCAATTCAACGCGGACCGCGACCGGAGGGAAGAGTAAGGGTTATGATGAATATCGATACGAATATGAGGATGATGCGGCAGGGGATCTGGGCTACGCGGCTGCCAGCGATATGGAGGGCCAGAAGCGGAAGGTTATTGTTGAGAGACTGGAGGCGGTTGAGAGTCGCAGGCCTGTTTTCACTTGGTGCTAAACGCACCACATGCTCATTACAAGCTTGACGTCGGGGAAATCTTTTGTGGTAAGCATCGTGCTCGTGCATTTGCAGTAGCTGTGAATGAGGGCCGAGGGACCGAGGGACCCTTTTGTGCTCTTCCGAATGTAGAATGTATTACTTTGCACTGATGGCGGTTGGGCTTGATTGGACATGAGTGAACAGTCAGTCGGATTGGATATTCTTAGAGCATCCATCATGTCATGTCGTGCCAGGATAGCCACGAGATAGATGACGGCGTCCAGTGCCGATCCAGCATTTATTCAACAGCATGGAAAATCTAGGGGATTTGAGAACAAGTTGGAATTTTTTTTCCCCTTCCCGGGTCGAGGATGTTAAACTGGTTTCCTTTCCATCACTCGTTTGTCTCTAAATTTACATGTGTGCCTTTTGTCCCATTTGCTTCAGTTAGAGTACATTCGTTTTTGTCTTTCACCAACCTTTACCAGATAGCAGACCATTTCACCAAAGATAACTAGGAGATTTCAAAGTCAATGTCGAATCACAAAGCACATCCCCGCGCTCCAAAGAACTCTCTAATTCCCAGTCTCAGTCTCAATGCCTGGTTCCCGCCCATGAAGGCCACCAGTAAATCTCTTCTTGATCTTACTAAGACCAACATGCGCTTGGTCTTTCGCAAACGTCACGTTCCTCGCAGGCTTCCACTGCATCATGCCCCTCTGCTTCCGCTTCTCGGTCCGCTTGTCTGCCTTCTTATCCCACTTCGAGTCCTTACGTCGGGGTGAGAGGACAGAATCGCTTTCAGTCATAGTCGTATAGGTTGTGTTTGTTGTGTCAGTTGACGCTCTTACCTCGCTGCTGTTTGGACTTGAGGTCGAGCCACTGGGCTTGTGTGCAGCGGCGCCATTGCGGCCGGTCCGTTTCTTAAAACTGCCTTCAGGAGAATTGGTGGCGTCGGTGATACCGAGGTCAGATGAGGAATCGGAGCTGTCGTCGCCTTCGTCGTCGTCGTCATCATCATCGTCCGATGATGGGTTGACGGGGTCATGTGGTGGATCGTCGACGCCTGGCTCTGCGATCTTGGAGTGCTTGCTGTTGGTGTAGGCTCTTGGATCATCGCCAAATGCACCACTCCAATCTGTTCCGTCCTTGGCGAGCCAGTATTTCTTCTCGTCCTCGTTGGCTTGGGAGAGAATGTCTCGGCCTTCACGGAGAGAGTGGTCGTGTAGTGTTTGCACGGCAGGGGGGACTTCGGCTTCCACGAAACGCTCTCGGACGCCTTCAGCTTGGCAGGCCTCCCAGGTCTCGAAGGTCTCGCGGGTGTCGTTGTCGACGATGAAGTCCCGGTGAGATTCATCTGTTCCGGCTTTGAAGCGGGCGCGGAATTGGAGACGGCCGATTTCTTCCAAGTCATCGAGGCCAGAAACTTCTTTAGCACTCCAGTTGCGCTCGGTGATGTAGTTCTGAACTAGTCTGTGCCCATTTTTCGTTGTCCAGATGGGTATGTCGATCGGAGTTTCTTCGTTATCGACAAGTTGTTGGAGCCAAAGAGTGGCGTAGGCTTGCGGTGATCTCTTGTTCGGAACATGGAATTCGAAGACAACAGGGGATCGGTAGCGGTACTTGACTGGCAGACGCACTTGGCGATTGTTGGCTGCTGAGATGTCCCAGGATACGCCGTCTGTTCCCTCGGTCTTCACGCATTGGGCCCGGCGAACCGTGCCGGTGCTGCCACCTGTTCGCAGCTTAATTTTGGTGTTACTATATTTCCAACGTGTGGCAAGGATCTTGTCGGAGAGGAACTCGAATGTGCCAACATCCCAGCCTAGCATGTTCGGGGGAAGGCGGGTTTCGACGCTGCGGAAGAGCAGAGAGATTCTGATGCGGCCGAAGCCAATGCCACCGTCGAGTGGATACCATCTGGTGACCTGAGAGCTGGTATTGAGAATTTGGGAGAGTCGCAGAGGCACAATACCGAGTATGGGATCATGCTCGCGGTTTCGTGCGTCTCGGACTGTAATAGTGATGATGCCTGATCGCCAATCACGCATGAAGCGTTCTGTTCCAGCATTGAAGATTGGCTTACTGGTAACAGCTTTGGACCGCGTTCGGTAAACCAAGACATCGTTGAAAAGAATGGTGCAGTACGAAGACGGAAGGGTCTTAGCCTCCTCTTCAGAGGATTCACCGTATGGCTTAGCTGGCTCGAATTCTCGGCCTTTGCGGTTGCCCTTGCTACCTTTGATGTTCTCGAGTTCCAAGTTGACAATTTGGTGCACGATGACGCTGCAAATGCCTGACGGCCAGAGAGGGTCAGGTGGCGTATGAGCGACAGCATCAGCATCTGGCGTGTCGAGTGTCCCTTTTTCGTCTTGGAATTCCTCCTTCTCTCGCAGCTGTTTGGGAAGACTCTTATCCATGCCATCAGTTCGCAGAGCAGGTCTGAATTTTGGCTTGCCGAAATAGCCCACTTCCCAGTGAAGCTCACCTGGCATGGAGGTCCCCTCACTCATACCGCTCAGTTTCGATATTTGTGGATGCATCTTGCCAGGATGCTGAATCATCTTCTGCATGGACAGCTCAACCTTGCCAACGATGTCGTCAGCGGTGTGTCGGTCAGAATCCCACAGCTCGACGCTCAATTGCTCATCAGCCTTGATCAATTCGGGTGTGACCAGTAGCGCAGCTGTTTCTTCCCATATAGGGTTTAGGTCATCCGTGATCACACGAGTGCAGTACATCGGCTTGCCGTACTTGGAGAATGAGAGGTTGATGTATGGGTCGCTGCCACCACCTTCACCTCCTCTTCGATCTTGCTTGCTCAAGCCAACGGCACGATGAATGCGAATCCACATCACCCCCAGAGCCTGTGTGTCCTTTGTCACATCGTCACCCTGGAGCATTGACTTGAGATCTAGAGTCATCGATTTCGGGGCGACGTACATGCTCGATGCGGTGGACACGGCGTAGTTCACAAAGTTTGAGATCAACGGCAGGTTCAAGATGTTGACACCTTTCCTGACCATTGGAATGCAGCCCGCTTGCACATGTGGCACACCCATCAACGTGAAGGTCAGGCTCTTCGCAAAAGGTGGTTCTGGAGTGAGCTGAAGTCTCAGGCGTACTGTGCCCACCAGCTCTTGTAGCTCCACGAAGATGGGGAGCGGAACACCAATGAGACCTTTGATACCCAGATAAAAGACGAGGTTCATATGCATGTTGCGTGCGTGAGAAGAAACATTGGCCGAGCCGACTGGTTTGGCGTGATATGCAAAGGAGGCTTCCAGGTTGTAGTATTCACCACCTTCCTCGTCAGCAGCGGCCTCTTGTGGATCTTTCATCTTCTTGTTCTCCTCGTGAATGCTCTTCTTCAAGTCGCCCACCCTGGAGTCAGGCAGCGCACGTAGACTGAGGATTCTGATGGGATTGCTGCCCTGGTCAATTTCCGCGACTCTAACGTTGTTGATGACGCCTGGCACAGAGGCTTGCATGACATCTTCGAGAGTGTCGGCAACGGCCGCGAACATGTCAGGGTTGATCAAACCCCAGACCACACCAAGGAAAGTGTTCATCCACTCCACCGATTCTGGCAGCAGATTTGCCGTGGCAGTCTCACCTCGTTGTTGTTCACTGGCCCATTCAACTTCTCGACCGCTTCGCACGACTTCCTTCATCCATAGCCACACAGCAGAGGCGACGCAGAAGCCGAGGGGGACAAGGCCCTTGAGGGCGCCACCAAACATCTTGCCCACCACGACTATGGCGATCAGTATTGCTATGCCTAGGCCACCTGCACGCTTCTCGAGAGAAGCAAACATTGGTTCGTAGCTGACGGATGGGGTGGGGTGGAAGAGGATGTTCGTCTTTTCGCCATGGATCGGTACATCAGAAGTGCTCCCTTCGGCGACTGGATCGGGTGGTGCAGTGATGTCTTGCTTCTCTTTGTACTCAGGATTCTTCATCGAGGAATCTAAAGGGACCGTGGTGGGCATTCCCAGATTCTGGTTAGGGACCGAAAGCTATGCACTTGTTAGACGTTGCAACCCGCTGGCACCACCGCAGACCAACTTGCCTTTGGGTGGATGGCATTTCCCATGTGCTCTTTGCCCACATCAGCAATCATGACCTGACCTCCTGTCACAGGATCGGTTACAGCCTTTGCATCCTTCATTCGTTCTTGGTTCTTGTGAGGCATGATGTCCTGATTCTTGATAGAAACTTGTGCTTGAGGGGCTCCAGCCTCTATATTCTTGTCTCTCTCCTTCTTGTCCTTGTCAAGTTGCTCAATGAACTGGTTGATCGTGGGAATTTTGTTGGCGCCGCTCCATGGCTTCCCGCTTTTCTGTTGTTGAGCAGCCATGATGGGGAAGTATGGCTGTGAATCTGGCTTGAGGGATTCGTGTAAACTCAGCAGACATTAGTGGTTCATGGGCAGCAGGAAAGGCGGAAGACGACAGCTACGGCCCAACTGCCTCCTCGCCCCTGGTTACCAGAGCTTCTTGTCACTGGGAGGTGGTAACTTGGAGGAGACGACAGCAAAAGAAAACGAGGACAGCAGGAGGGTGGCAAGGGTATGACAAGAAGTCAAGAAGCACGCATCTTCAGCCCACAAAACCTTCAATTTCTGCAATTGTTTGATATGCCCAGTCGGGGCTGGGTGGCACTCGATTCCAGGAAGGACGTTGCGCAACCCATTGCATCATAGCTCGCAGTGGAGGTCAGAGCGGAAGTGACGGTATTGCCCTCCATCGAGACTTCGATCGGTGGAGATATCCCCATTTCCGGAAATCCTGATCTGCAATTTCAGAAGCAAGAACAGGGAATATTTCATGGCAAATGCAAAACAAAGCTAATCAGCCATGTTGCTGTCTCACAGTACGCAATCTCTCCGTGTTCCTAACAAGTTGAGGAGATACTTCAAGGCATGCCTAATTCTGGTTGGATTTTTTGCAAATCAAGCTGCATTCTAAGAAATGCTGGTTGCGTAATCGGCTGGCAAGGATCAGCCGCCACACTCCGGTTTCATTCTTTTGGCACTCTCCACACATCGAATCGTGTTCCGGCCTCCTTCGCCTTCTGATATGAGACCCATGTACTCTGTTTGCTCTATCCCTCAATTGGGTTATCTCGTCTCGGCAGCATCTTCAGGCACCAAGTCGTAAGATCAGCAGGGAACGGTCACCGAAATGCCAATCATGAAGAACATGGTCATGGCCGTTTGGTAACGTTACCCAAACCTTCAAGCCATGGCAACTCCATTCTTTGGCATCCTGCCCTCTAGGAGTGATGTATGATCGCCAGGTGACCGGACCATTTTGCGTGTGAGATGTGGATGGCGTTACCAAGTGTGCGGTACCAAGCGACATCAGGTTCGAGGTTTGAAGGCTGCTCTTGAATCCCTGACAAAGTTGAAGCTCTCGCTGACATAATCATAGCGACCTTGTTATATTTGGGATGTTGATCATGTAAGCAAAGAAGATGTTCAAGCGACAAGTGTCTAATCTATCAAATAATCGACATTTGCCGTGTTTTGCCACTGATCAAGAGACGATCGCTTGATAAACATTTTGCACATAGACCCTATGGTGCGGCCAGCTAATGTTGCTAGAAGCAGAGCATGCAATCAATGTAAGAAGAAACGGATAAAGGTAACCCAGGTCCTGCGGATGCTAACCCACCCGGTACTGACGCCTGGTTAGTGTGACCTCCAATCTCCATCTTGTCAACGATGCATTGATTCTAGCATTTCGTGCTCTGGACCGGTCTCTGGGCTGCTCCTCATCAACACAAATTCCACCTCTTTTGAACATGCGCAGTCAAGGAAGCTGCAAAGGTCGGGCCATCTCCAGGATGCAACAACTAGCGGACCGGCAGCGGTTCTGTACGATGCGCCGGCGCCCGTCTCAATGTACGATGATATCCTCTTCTTCAGCTTCCTGAACTACTTCTCGCAAAACGCCGGCGGGCGCACATGGACAGCCAGATTACCGGCCCTCGTGCGTGCCAAAAATGCACGAGCAATGAAGACAGCGGCGAGAGCGGTGTCTCTAGCATTCGCCGCCCAAAACATGCATGACGTATCAATGGCGCAAGCGGCTCACGAGTATTACGGCAACAGCCTTCGATACCACCAGGCTTCTTTCCGAGCACCTAATGGCAGGGCAATTTGCAAGAAGAAGGCGATCAACGCCCTACCGGTCACCGTTCTTCTCTCCTACTTCGAGATGATTCAAGCCACTTCAGCCGATGCCTGGCTCAAGCACACTTTGGCTGCTGAAAGACTATTCGTCTTGTTGGGCCCTGAAGTTTTAAACGATGACCTCTTGAACCATCTCTACTTCATTGTCCGGTCCAATTCAGCCATTAGATGCTTTCTTCTTGGTACACATTCACAACTGCTTGGACAGTCTTGGTCTGAAATACCGATGACGCAACCTTGTGGCAGGACCACGGTCATTTTCAACAGTCTGGTCGATCTTATCATGCGGCTCTCCAACAGTGTCAATTTTTCTGCTTTCCCTGCCCATGTTGAATCCTCATCCTACGACTTTTTCACGCTGGAAGGGACCCTAATTGGGCTCACGCGTCTCTGGGCTGAGTATGGCGAAACCATTGGCCTAGACGTAAATGGGCACCCACTTCTCGGGCACGGGACTGGCAACTCATTCAGTACTTCAACGCCCTTCGTTGACGACACTGAGATTTCTACCTTGCCGCCAGTGTTTCAAGAGTCCGCTGCAGCCCTGACGGGCGCCTTCTTCCACGCTGCTGCAATTCTTCTCTTGACACTGCTTCATCGAAAACAGTCGTCAATGTTATCTCCTCCGCCACTCTCCCAGCCGACGGGCAGTAGTCAGGATCCGACTCCTCAAACTGCTGTGACTCCTTACACAAATCAGTTCTTCAGAGCCGTGCGGTACCATTCATGTCAAATTCTTGCGCTTACAAAGTACCTCCGCACACAACGGATTGGGTGCGCTTGCCTCAGAATGATTCTACCATTGGCCGTGGTGAACAGGCTATGTCCTTCTAAGCATGAAGGTCAGATGGCTGAGGCCCTTTTCAGGGATTGGAGCACCAACGATGGGCTGGCGGGGCTAGCTAGTTTTGTATTTGGCGCAAAGGAGGTAGGGGCGCCTACCGACCTGCTGGGCCGAGCCATCTAGACATCATTGCCGGCACAGACTTGTTCAATAACAGACCCAAGCACAAAGACTCCAAGGGACTCAACGAGTCCTGACCCGTCCACCCTCCATCAAGAGACCTCTCGGCAGGGGATGGGCAGTTGCGGCAAGATCAACGAGGAGCCCGATATGAAGGAATCTTCAGAGCTGGCAGTAGAGATACACCGGATTCATTTCTGGTGCTGTCCGTAGTGGCGGCTTGCTCTCTGCATCCTTGGTGGCATGAATGTAGCATGCAGCGATTGTAATGGTCCTCCATGAGTCTGCGCTTACTCGAAAGAAGTAAAGTTACCCCCAAAACAGCAGGCGGTGATTGGCTCCTCTTGCTCTCCACCTTTCAACCACATATCCTCTTCCCCAGCTCATTCTCGCAAGTTGACATGCTATCTATCATATTTCCTAGGTCAATGGCAACCTTTTACAGATTTGTTTCCAAATCAGTCCATCACAGCTTGTAATCCTGAGCTCCAATGTTGGAAGACGTGATCTCGAACGACTTATAGATCAGCACCTGGGATATGCTGCCTGGCGCGGAAAACCCCCTTTGATACCAGAAATATGGACGACTTAGAGAGTGAATTTGATGAAGCGGATTTCTACCTCGGACCTTCGAGCACGGGTTCTCAACCAAGTACCAACCCCGAGGATTACACAACCAATGATTCGTCCTCCCAACACTTCCCAATCTCGTCTGAGAGTGTGTGTCTACGGGGATCTCTGAAGGGCTTACGTTGTGTAAAAAGTGTCGATGTGGAGTCATTTCAAGCGGAAACTGCTGCTGGTTTTGAAGGCCAGGTAAGGGAGAAGATGCCGTTCAACGACGGCTCCATTGCTTTCGGCACAATTCGCCTCTATGACCAGGAGGACCAGTCATCTGGGAGTACCACCACATATATGCGTGGCCACACATCGGACGACATATACCCAAACATGCTCATTAAGCACGCACGAAGCAGAAGAATGATTAGGTTTGATGGACTGTCCATTGGCACAAGGTTGGGGGTTACAAGTCTTCGAGTTTACATTCTCCCGGAAGATGTTGACCGGTCGAATCGTGGGAATGTCAAAGATTTTCGCAAACTTGTGAAGTACTTGTTGAACTTTGTCGACTGCTCCACTGAAGCTTGGACAGGGCAAGCCGATCCCCTCGGGCCTATCCATACCTATCGAGAACCAGTACACGACGTCGAGGAGTCCTTGTTTTACATCTTCAATACACTGCGCTCACCGGATCCAGATGCGAACACTTTCGATGGCCACGGCCATGGTTTGCAGGCCCTGAAGGATGCTCTCGATAACGACATCATCGGGCTTAAGACGAATCTGTACGCATATCAGAGAAGGTCTGTGGCGGCTATGGTCAGGAAGGAGTCTTCTCCAGCAAAGATCAGAGACCCTCGGAAAATTGAGATGCTTGACATATATGGCAACACTTTCTACCTCGACATGAACGATGGCTCTTTGTTTCGCCACCTTCCACAGTACTGGGAACCAAAGGGCGGCGTCCTAGCTGAGACTATGGGCTACGGGAAGACCCTCATATGCTTAGCCCTCATTCTTGCAACAAGAGGGCATTATCCTTCCATCCCCCACTATTGCATTGAAACTCAGCCTGCCGAAACGTACCCGAAGCCGCCTTCATTGCTGTCGATGGCTGCCAGACGCCTCAAACATGGCAGCCTGCCCTGGAAGAACGAGTTTTACCTGCTCAAGAAAGCCGGCTACTTCCATGATCGCTGCATCAGAGAACTACAGAAATACGAGAGGTCGTACAACGAATCGACATCTGGATCCATGAACCCCACCAGGAAAGGAAAGCCAGAGTACAGCAATATCGTACGACTGTGTTCGGCTACGCTGATAATCGTGCCTCCTAACTTGATCATCCAATGGCAACAAGAGATCAAGCAGCATATCGACGAAGATGCGATCGACCTCCTGGTGCTTGACGCGCCATCTGTCGTGGTCCCGCCGTGGAAAGAGTTGGTCAAATATGATGTTGTCCTCATGTCCAAGTCGAGGTTTGAGCAAGAGTACCGTGATGATGATCTCAATCAGGGCAGGGGCATTAGGTATGCTGAAAAGTACAAGTCCCCTCTCACTGAATTGCGGTGGCTGCGAGTGATTTGTGATGAAGGCCACGGTTTTGCAGGATCGGCAACGAAGACGAACGCCATGGCGATGCTTGACAAGATGTTTATTGAACGTCGGTGGGTGGTCAGTGGAACACCTTCAAGCAATCTCCACGGCGTCGAGGTGGGCCTTGCGTCGATGGAATCCGATGCAGCTGCTCTATCTCCTGCTCGAGCAGATTCCCTGGGGTCAGCTCTGCAGCAGCGACACGCTCCTAGTGCTCATGACTCCGAAGCAAGAGATCTTGAGCGCCTTCGTTTGATCGTCGTTAATTTCCTCAAACTCCAACCCTGGGCCAACAAAAAAGGTGACGACACGGCGGATTGGAAGACTTATCTTGCACCACGTGTCGACGAGCATGGCACCCGCCATAGCATGCCAGCTTTGCGAGAAGTCATGCAGACACTCATTGTTCGACATCGAATCCAAGACGTCGACCGTGACCTTATGTTGCCAGCTTTACACAACAAAGTGGTATACCTCGAGCCATCTTATCACGACAAATTGACCATCAATCTGTTTATCATGGTTCTGGCTTCGAACTATGTGACATCAGAGCGTGAAGATGAAGACTACATGTTCCATCCTCGCAACCGAGGCAAGCTTACCACCCTGATCAATAATCTCGGACATGCAACCTTTTACTGGGTCGGGTTCACTGGACAGAACGTGGAAGACACCGTTGGAGTCAGCGTTGCCTACCTGAACAAGAACATTGACAAAGTTTCTGACGAAGATGGCATGCTCCTCACAGAAGCAATCATGAGTGGTGAGCGAGCTTTGGCCGACTCGGAGTGGCAGGCATTCAGCACCTTGCATGAGATGGGCGTATACATCGGTAAGTTCCCAGCACCCGCCAAACCAGCTTGGGCCCTCGACAGCGTCGAGACCGAGCCCTTGCTTCTGGGCACCACTCAGGCAAGAGAAGCACAGAAGCATGTACAGAGTCGATCTGCAAAGCAGCCTTTCGATCCTACCCTTGGCCTCGTGAGCCATGGCATTAAGATCATGAATGCAGCTCGAAGTAAAGCCGAAGAGGAGCAGAAACAACGCCAAAAGCAGAAAATTGGCACTGAGCAGAAAGACGTTGGAGCCACTGAAGGTCCGTCAAAGAGAGCGCCAACCACATCTTCTTCGCCGTCCAAAGCCGCAGCTCGAACAGACCAAGGTCGGCCCCTTAAACCTTGTGGCTCCGACTCTTCAAACGCAGCGCCCAAAGACATACCTGAGAGCGAAGTCCTTGGATTCGCATCGTCAAAGCTTACCTACCTCTGCAACAAGCTCATGAGCCACCCTGATGAAAAGTCAATCATTTTCTACAATCACAACAACACAGCCTTCTACATTGCAGAAGCCCTTGAGCTCCTCCGCATTCCCTTCCTGATTTATGCAAATACACTTTCTGTCCGTCAGCGAGCAGAATATCTTGCCAAATTCAACTCTGATGTCGACACGAAAGTGCTTCTCATGGACCTGAAACAGGCTGGTCAAGGTCTTCATGTTGCAGCTGCAAGCCGTGTGTATATTATCAACCCCATCTGGAACCAAGCCATGGAAAGTCAGGCGATCAAGCGTGCTCACCGGATCGGTCAGAATAGAGAAGTGTTTGTTGAGACGTTGGTTCTGAAGGGTACATTCGAAGAGGCTCTCGTCAAAAGGAGGAGGGAAAGGATGGAGCAGGATCGCAATGGTCGCCGAGCTGATGACGAGGCGACCCCCAAGAAAGGGAAAGGAGCGCCTGGTAATCCGATGCTTGATGATAGTGTTATGGTCAAGGTTCTCAAGGATATCAGATTTCTCAAAGTGAAGGACGATGAGGACAAAGTGGTCAGGCTATGGAGCCCAGTGCCATTGTTCGCAACATCCGCCCATGTCCGCCCTAACACGCTCCTAGATCCACCCGGCGATAGTGTTAGTTCCTCAAATAACACGCACGAACCTTCACATTCTGCGTCAAGCATCAACAAGGTATATTCGCCATCGATATTCGGTCCCCGAGACACCGAATTGTCGGCGTCAGCTCCATCTTCGAAGCGGAGCAGCCAGACAGCGCTTGACTTGTCAGAAAGCTCCTCACCGACCCCAAGATCCATGACCAAGCGAGCAAGGATCATTTCCGATATTGCTCCAGGTCTCTAGTCGCGGATCACTGTGGCTTTTGGAAAGCAAGAGAGAGTGAGGTAATATGGCAGAAGAGGCAAACCCAACTCGGGCCTGGACGATTATGCTGAAGCACAGCGTCCATGTCTGGAGTTAGTCGAAGGACGGCGATAAATTGATGCGGCCACCGCGCTTTGTATATTTTTGGCAGTACCACTGCCGCTTGTTGTCTGAAGGCAATATCAAAATGTTAGAGGCTTTATGGGCAAATTCGTTTGCACAAGCAAGGATTGCCCTCTGCCCTCAGAGTGAACACTAGAGTGTGAAAGGTTCGGATCACTTGACTTCGTCCGCTCGAAATCCTAGTATCAACTCATCATGACATGGTAGGCCATCCGCCAAGTAGTAGTCACTGGTGTCTGTTAAAGACTTGGAGCATAAAGGCCTCTTGATTGCATGGTAGCATTGCCTCGGGCTACGAGCGGAGGGCATGACCGATTTGTTCCTGTCCAAAGTCCAGCCCAAGAACGATTTCCCTGCGCTAGCGTCGGACACTAGCATAAAATCAGTATGGTATAGAATGCTACCGCAGATCAATCAACAGGCCTCAACCTGCGGCGCCCCCGAGAAGTCTAAATCTGGGGGTTGCAGGATTATTTTCAAACAATGTTGAGGGCATTCAACTGCAAGCAACGGTAGGGCTCATTCACCACGCCTCTGCCAGCGCTCGGGACCACCATGGTGTCCGAAAAGTATGATGACCCGTTATCTGACGACCAGGCCGACTCGGAGAGCGATAGCGACATACAGGAGGGTGGGCCTCACGCAAAGGATAGGGATGTTTTGAATGAGCATGATGAAGCAGAGCGCCTCCTGACGGAGTTACCGTCCGAAGCAAAACTCCATTCGAAATCACGAGGCTGGATATATAACAGTGGCTCTGGAAATGGGCCAACACGACCAAGCAAACGACGAATTGGGAGACACCGGAGGAAGTCGCAAACAAGCAATGAGACCTCGAGTCTTGTGTATGAGATGGAAGAGGGTTTCAAAGACACCAGTTCGAACAGCTCCACGGAATCCCTGCTTTTGGGCAATACGAAACATGAGAGACCAACTACATCTTGTTCCCTCCGCCTCTGCGTTGGCCTGACATCTGTGTCTATTGCTGTGTTGTTCGCTATTTTGGCATATGGTGCTTATCGCGCTTCGCAGTTGTCAGCTTCAAACTCTTACACACCAAAGACATTCAGCAACGGTACCCATGTTTTCGAAGCGACTACCATCCTCATCTCCCTTGATGGGTTTCGAGCCGACTTCTTGCACCGAGGCCTCACTCCATCCATGAATGCATTTGTCGCGTCCGGCGTGTCACCAAAGTACATGCTCCCGTCGTTCCCGTCAGTCACCTTTCCGAACCATTACACGCTGGTGACTGGCCTCTACCCCGAAAGCCATGGAATCGTTAGCAATCAATTTTGGGACCCAGAACTTCAGGAAGAATTTTTGTACACCAACACATCGATATCCATGCAGCCAAAATGGTGGGAGAAGGCAGAGCCACTGTGGGTGACGGCGGAACGGCAAGGCATCAAAACTGCTATCCATATGTGGCCTGGATCTGAAGCTCACATTCACGGTGTTGAGCCAACACATCTCGACAAATTCAATGCGCATGAGAAGTTGCCAAAGAAGGTCGATCGCATCCTACAATTGCTAGACATGGAGCAGGATGAACGGCCACAGCTGATCGCCGCTTATGTACCTGACGTTGACCGGGATGGTCATAAATTTGGCCCCAACAGCACCGAAATTCGTGCTACCATTGCAAGCGCAGACCAGATGCTCACTCTTTTGATTGAAGGCTTGTTGGAAAGGAACCTGACCGAGATTGTAAACCTCGTTGTCGTATCTGATCATGGTATGGCCACCATGTCGGCACAAAGGATGGTACAATTGGACGACATCATCGACATGGACTTGGTTGACCATATCGATGGCTGGCCTCTTCGGGGGTTACGGCTGAAAAATCCAGAGGTGGACGTACCCATCATGCACCAGCAGCTGCTCAAGTCTGCGCAAGAGCATGGTACTTTCGATGTCTACACTCTTGACACCATGCCTGAACGATACCACTTTTCAAATAATCCTCGAATCGCTCCTCTTTGGGTGGTGCCAAGGGCAGGTTGGCTAGTGATCGAACGAGAGGAATTCGACATCTCGAAGGCTATTGCCGCCGGTGAAGAATTTCACCCCATAGGCATACACGGATTTGATCATGAACATCCTCTTATGAGGGCTATCTTCATCGCGAGAGGTCCAGCCTTCCCTCATGCGCCGAACAGCAGGACTCGTGTTTTCCAAAACATCGAGGTCTACAACATCATCTGCGACTCTTTGGGTATTACACCACACCACAACAACGGCACAATCCGCCTGCCGATGAAGACCGATGGACTGCACAGTGATTTCGACGCCCCTTTGGAACTACCGAACGATGATCCTGCCGACATTCATGACACCACATCCGACACGAATGAGCAGCTAAACACTGCGTTGACGGCAGAAGGTGAGGACCCTGAAGAGAATGCGTCCACACCGGATCAAACCGAGAACGAAGGCGATGCGAAAACGAGCTGGTGGAAATATCTTCACGACCAACTTGAAAAGGCTAAGGATTGGGCGAAAGAATTTATCGACTCAATCAAGGATAACAAGGAGAGCTCAGAGAACCCAAGCCAAGACTGAAAAATTGCTTCCTCCATTGACAGCGCAAGCTAACAAACAGCACTTCAGTCTACAGCCGCGGGGTCAGGTCAAGCTACTAAATTCTCTGGCGGCGGCTGATGGGGACTGGGTCCGGCACTCTGCTGCCGCGGACTTGTTAACAGGGATGTGGTGGTAGCGATGCCCGATTCCAGCAGAGATCTCCAGTCCCGCGAAGCCACTACTTGTGCACTGCATGAACTGCGACTTCGAGTGCGAAAGTGGAAGCAGCCACGATCTCGCGAGTCATGAAAGGGCAGCGAAACTTTGTCCATCATTGATCAAAGCTACACACGTACCCATCCTGTTCTCCAATCGCGCTTGATGCGCTCGACGATCAAAGGATGAGTGTGTGCATGCAGAATGCCGCCGTCACTCATGTGTCCCTGCTTGCGCAACTTGCAGAAGCATGACTTCCAGGAAAGGACTCAAAAGGACGATCTCGAAATATTGAACATACAAAGTCCCGCATATGTCATGTTGCAGGACCGAAGCAGGGGGCGGGACGGGATCTACAGGAGTGGCTTGCCTTGGCACAGATTTCCACCATTTCGTTGGTGGTCATTCTCAGTAAGCGAAAGCGTGAGCGAAACAAGCCCCCACAAGAAAAAACTTGGATCGTGATGCCAAACAAAATGATCTGCGCATTCTACTCAAACAACTTACGTTGCAATCAGAAACTGAAAGAGGGCAGCACTCTCGTGACCTTGTTGGTGGAGATTTTCAGGCAACCTGCAGCTTCTCCTCAGATGCAAAAGATGGAATTTGGACTTTGCCGCGCCACCCAAGTACCGCTGACGTCAATCAGACCAGCATCTAGACAAGCTCGATTGCTCGGCAATCGGTCTTGGGGTGATCTTGTACTTTTGCACAAGCATTTCAAGCGTCGATGACAGCGGAAAGGTGAGGATAAGATCGACATGAGCATTAACCATGACAGTTCGAGCCGGCAACGCCATCGGGTGAACAATGGAGCTTCTGTATTGCTGCAAAGCATGGGATCTACGAATGCTGGGATGGAGGTAGGGAGACTTGTGCCGAAGGTAACTCATCTCTCTGACGATCCTACAACCGATGGCTGCATCCCATTCCGCAGACGTTGCAATCGCACGTCGTTAGCCTGAGCTTGTCGTCCTTCGCGTCGTGACCCCAGCTCAAGGCACGACCCGTTTCATGATATACTGCTGCATTGATTGGTATAGTTTCGCGCAACATATGCACTGTTTTCTCAATATTTGCATCAAGGCGAGCTATGCCGCCAAGGCTGCACAACTCTCCTGGCTGGATCCTTCGAGCCACATTTTTTACCCTTTCATGTGCTCATAAATGTTCCAATGTCCACCTACATCTGCTGCTGTTCACGAATTGCCGTTACCTCCTGACCCTTCAGGGCTCACCACTTGGTGCCCACTTTCTACCTACCTCACTTTGAGCCAACACCTTTTACTACCCTTCCCGAGCAGCAGCAGCACATATAGAAGAGCCCCGTGGAAGAACTCGCCCACCATGGTGGACCACCATCCGCACACTACAACGGATTTTGCACCGGGCGCTGGAAATGGTAGCGACACATCGTCTTCTCGGACAGGAAGAAGAGATGATATTGTCCAAACGAACAAGGAACAAACTCTTGACAACCTTGACGAGAAGATTGAGCTTACGGAAGAGGATTGTTATGCAGAGCTAGGATACGGCTTTCCAACATGGAAGAAGTGGACTATCCTCTCCATCATTTTCCTGGTGCAGGTCTCCATGAACTTCAACACATCGCTGTATTCAAACGCTATAGGTGGCATCTCCGAAAAGTTCCACGTGTCGGCACAAGCGGCACGCCTTGGTGCTGCTCTCTTTCTCATCACATATGCGTTTGGTTGCGAACTCTGGGCACCTTGGTCGGAAGAGCTCGGTCGAAAGTGGGTGCTGCAGGCATCCCTATTCCTGGTCAACGTCTTCCAGATTCCCGTTGCTCTGGCTCCCAACTTTGGCACGATCCTTGCCTTTCGATCTATTGGCGGCCTTTGCACGGCCGGCGGCTCAGTCACTCTCGCCATGGTTGCTGATATGTGGGAGGCTGACAGCCAGCAATATGCCGTGGCATTCATTGTCTTCTCCTCGGTCGGTGGCTCAATTTTTGGACCTATCGTTGGAGGATTTGTCGAGCAGTACGCTGCGTGGCAATGGAACATCTGGATCCAACTGATCTTTGGCGGCTTCGTACAAATCCTTCACTTGTGGGTGCCGGAGACACGAACTACAGTCATGATGGACAAGATTGCGAAGAAGAGGCGCAAGTCGGGGCAGCAGCCGAACGTCTATGGCCCTAATGAGCTTTTGGACTTCAAGGAACGCTTCAGTGCAAAGGAAATTATGATCACCTGGATCAGACCATTCCGAATGTTCCTGACCGAGCCGATTGTCCTGGTGTTGTCTCTCCTCTCTGGTTTCTCCGATGCCCTCATCTTCATGTTCATTCAGTCTTTCGCCTTGGTCTACACTCAATGGGACTTCCAGCCTTGGGCCATAGGCATCACATTCTGTGCCATTGGCCTCGGCTACTTCATTGCTTGGCTTTCCTTCTTCCCAGCCATCCAGCGAAACAAGAGAGAACGAGAAGAGAACCCGGATGACGAACGGGCACAGTACGAATCTCGACTCTGGTGGCTATTGTACACCGCACCATGTCTACCAATTGGCTTGATCATCTTTGCCTGGACCTGTACCGGACCGCCGCTACACTGGATTGGATCCATGATTGCGGCTGCCATTGTCGGCATTGCAAACTATGCTATATACATGGCCACCATCGACTACATGATTTGCGCGTATGGACCATACTCTGCATCAGCTACTGGCGGTAACGGATGGTCGCGAGATTTCCTGGCCGGTGTCCTGACTCTGCCTGCCACCCCTTTCTTTCAGAGTAAGTCACAGGTTTTCCATCTGTTCAATTCTGTGATAGCTAACAGTTTTTGCAGACATCGGAAGTAACCCTCTTGCTTATGCATCAACTATCCTCTTCTGCATTTCCTCCCTCCTGGTTCTTGCCGTCTACGTCATCTATTGGAAGGGCCCAACCCTTCGGAGACGATCTCCATTCGCCCAACAGCTGTCGGCCGCCCGTGAGGATGCGGATGGCCGACGACTCTCATACGTGCCTTCTGCAGGCGCACGACGAGCCTCCAGGGCATTCTCTGGTGCTAGCGAAACAGACGCGGCGAGGGCGAGGGCACGTTTTGCCAGGACCGGTAGCCAGGCACGTTTCGAGCAGGGCCGACGTATTAGTCAGGCCAGTGGATCGAGGAGAAATAGTCTGCAGGAGCAGCGAAGGAAGAGTCAAGCAGCTGTTTAACTTTGCCTTGGCCCTAAAATATGGATGCGAGGTTGGGAGGATTAACGACCGTTTATGCCCTGCAATCTGAATGGATACCAGCAGACCTACTCTGCCCACGAATACACAGGTATGTTGATCCTTGCTGGAAGATCCTTCTCAGCATGGAGGCGGCATGAAATCACAAAGGACAACGAACATAGATACCCCCATTCGTTTACTTCGTATGAAAGCAAAGACAATAAAGATACCCAATGATGTTGTGATCTCGACTTGATTCGTTTGATTTCTACTTGATGGTGCCATGTAACTTCGTTTTCATCGATGCCGCGAGATGTGAAAGTCTACGAAAGGGCCTCCTTTATTTAGCGCAAGTTCTGCTTGATTTTGGCTGTTTCTTTGGACCAGTAGCGTATTTCTGCAAATCGGAGAAGACAGTTCATCATTTCGACCACCACATTACATTTCCAGACTGTCCTTGCTCACATCCTTACCTCTGTTGCTCTCGCGCAGGCGCGTACGAATTCCCAAATTACGGCCTTCTCTTCCTATTCCCCGTGCGTACGGCTCTTGGAATACTATCCATGATGTCAGCAACAGAAGACTCCCTCGAAACATATACCCATCTCCCGCTCCACCTCGATCCGGCTACAAAAGTCCTCTCCTCCACCAAGTCCTCCGACACCCAACTCCAAGAGATTCTCGAGAACATCAACTCCTTACACAGCCAGTTCAAAGGCCTCGAAACTGCGAACCATGCACCCCCACCACCCCTCCCAGTCAATCCCAAACGCACAGGCCTACTCACCAAATTCCGGGAAAGTGCGGGTCAATCGGTTCGCAAAAACGACCTCCCAGGCGCAATACGGTTCTTCACTCTTGCAATTCAAACGGCAGCTGAGCGGCCACCATGGGAGCCGGCAGGATTGGTACGAGACGAGTTGGCGCTCTGCTACATGGAGCGTGCGAATGTCCACATACTAAACCGAGATTGGGTTGAGGGATTCAAGGATGCGGAGTGCAGTATAGAGTGTAAAAGGGGAAAGCAACAGGGTCCACAGGGTCAGCAGGTGCCGGGGAATCCGAGGGCGTTCACGATCGGTGGGAAGTGTCTGGTCGAGATGGGACGGTGGGAGGAGGCCGTGAAGTGGTTGGAGAGGGGTTTGGAGTTGGAGGGTACGGAGGGACCTGATGGGAAGGAGATGCAGAGGCTGTTGGCGGAGGCGAGAGAGGCTCTGGAGAAGAAGGGTGCAGCTTAAATGGCTCACACTTTTGGTCCCAATTGAACGCTCCAGGAAGAGAGAGATCGAAGAAGGTTGTTTCAAGGGATGGGAAGGGAAGGGATGGCCTGCTCCATTTGAGCGCACTACAGGACAGCGCAGCTGGGGTTTGTGCGGCCATTGTTTGATGTCCAACGGCCGGAAGAACCCGATGTTGTCATGCCCAAAGCAACGTACAGGGGTTTAGGGACGCACACCCGGCACGTTGTTAGCATGAGCAATGCAGCAACGTCAATAGGCAAGCATATCAGGTCTCAAACACAGAAGATGTCAACGAGCAGGGATTTTGTGGATTTAACGGAGCACTCCATTGTCAGCAACTACAGATCTATGCTCTATCCACCTGTGGACATTGTCCATTGAGCTGCGTCGGTGTTGCCAACTGCAGAGCTGCTGCGCCTGGTATTCGGCCCCTGGGTACAGAAGCTCGCTCAACACCGGCAGAAAGACTACAACAGCAATGATCTGCCCGAAGGACCGTGCGTCACTTCTGCTCTGCTGGCTGAGTGACTCGGAAGTCTCCTTTTGCCAGGATCTCAATGTTATCAAAGCCCAGAAGAGTGGCATGCTCCAGATAACAAGTGCGACCGCGGAAATCACTGTTCCTGATTGCTATTTCTTGAACCATCCAGAGGCGAATCGCCAGGCCCGAGCAGCTGCGGATTTTCCTGTAACCGGTGATACATTGGTCAATCAAGGCGAGGACAACATCGCAAAAGACCCACAAAGAACCACCCATGGAAATGCCCTTGACTGCTTTCGAGCCAGTGAGTGATAGGTCCTACATCTGTCCATAGCATAGTGACTGAATTTGGTCCAACTCGCTTTGAGTGATGACCTTCCCTGGCCCTGGCCGTCAGTATAGGTGCTAATCATTCTGCTGATAAAGTTGGCGAGAAAGAGGATTAACCCTGGGGATATCATGCAGAGCCGCAATTCTGCCTCCTTGTCCTTTAGATCCTGCCAACAAAACGAAACAATTGGCAGCATGACCAAAATCGTCACGACCCACACAGTCTGAACAGTGAGGCTACCAAACTCATATGCTCCGAGACCAAAGTTTTTATTCAGCATTATTCCGGCAGTAAGCTCAACCGGCAAAGCAAATGCAATCGCTGAGTCTGCAAATGCGGCAGTCAGTCGTCGACAAGCCTGCACAACTCGTTCTTTTCCGTTTTGCTGCAGGGTTAGCAATGTCGCCGCAAATATTCCCTGCTTAGCCTCCTCTCCTCAGGGAACCTTCGTTACAGTGTCCCCTTTAGACCTACAACTGGGGTTCATTTAACTATATCCAGCCCTCGCGACGTTCTGTGGCTTTTCAAACCTTGAACTCAATGAACAGGGAGGGCATCAGTCGACACAGTTTGCAGCAGTAGACGGCGCGTCAGTAAGATCGGGTACGTCACACTGCACTTATTAGTAGCCGTGGACTGAACAGATTGACGCTTGGCGGGGTTTCTGGGTGGCCTGACTTCTCCCACGGTAAGGATTGCCATGGGACTGGGCGCCCATGAAAGCATGAGGGAGGGCAACTGAGTGCTAACTGCTGTTATTGACGTCCCGGCCGGAAGCACCAAGTCCACTGTCCCAGAGCGTAGTTCGCAACATCCGATGAGTGTTTTAGAAGAATGGAAGAGATGAAGAATGATAAACGGGTTATGTAGTGTATGGGTGTGGAGGTACGATGAGTTGGATACGGGAGAGGGAAGAAACGCGCCGTAGGCGGCCAAAGGATGATGGCCTTGCAATGAAAGTATCTGTAAACGTAGAGCTACTTCATTCTTTGAACAAGATACACCCCTTTCCGAATTGATCACGTGATTGGACTGGTCGAGGGCAGCTTTGTCAGGCTAAGTACAGGACGGCTTCCAACAGCTTCAGTGCACCTTCGGTTCCTTCTTCCGCAGCAAAATCACATAGCGCTTCGACATCATGCCAGAAGCTTTCTGGCAAATCTGTCAAAATAATCGTCGCCCAATTGAGAGTCAGTCGAGTCAATACATAAGCGAGCTGCCGATTGTCATGGGACTCTTTGGGATGATTTCTCCTCACTGAGGTGATAACTGGCAGCATTGCTCTGACCAGAGGCTCCACGGTGGCCTTCGCAAGCGCATCATGCCGACTCTCGATATTGTCGAGCACATGGATGAGGACACTCAGAAGCATCGCCCGAACACCAGTCCATCCGGTGTCCAAGTTGTCCATGATCTTGGGAAAGACTTCTTGCACCAGTTTGGCGTGCCTCAATAGCGCCTCCGCGTCGTTTTCAACTGCGGCCACCATGCTAGAATCTGAAGGGAGGAGCAAACCTTTCAACTCGTTTTCGAGACCAGTCAATTTTCCATGTTTCCCTGCATAGGCAATCTCTTGTCTGAAGTGTTCTTCAACTTGCTCAATATCTACCTCCGAATCAGCTCGAGTCGCAAAGAGCTCAACAAACGCTCGCTTCCGCCGTTGTGGGAACATAGCCGAGTTAAAAAACCAGGGTTCGATGGTGAAGTCGGTCCTTGAGTACATCTCATACTGATCCAGAGCTGAGTGAATAAGAACGGTGTAGACATCCTGCCCCTCCGGCTGCTCGGCTAATGACATCCAAGTCTCTTTCATGGTCGTGAACATGGTCTTCAGCAGACATACGGCATCAATGTCCTCGAGACCACCTGCGAGCCATTCCGCTTCTGCATTGTTCTCCTGGCCGTGAAGGTATTGTATGACGTGCAGTGCGGAAGCATGTCGAATCTCTGGCAGGCGATCCTGAATACTTGAGTGGTTAAGAACAGATTGGGGGGCCTGAAATAATGCTACCAATGATGGCATTGCTAGTGAATCCTTCTCATGCTTGAAAATGCTCGCCGTCAAAAGGCTGCACTCGAAAGTCTCTGCTCGGTCCTGCAGCAGGATCCGAAGCCAATGATTCAGCACAGGCACACGCAGCTCTAACGAGTACTGGCCTGGCTCATGCTCAAGGAAATGATGGTAGAACAGTGACTTCACGTTGTCTAGATAGCTTTCCGAGACGAACATGTCCGGACTGTAGGATGATCGTGGCTCAAAGAAATCGTCCCAAGACCTCAGACGTTGAGCAACTGCCACTCTTGCTACGGCGAAGTAGACCTTGACCATGGCGTATTGGAGATCCGTGGAGCATGCTGCCCTCGTCGATGTCAGAGATGAGAGAGATTGGCGTAAGTTGATTAAAAGGGGAGCAATTGCTGCGGAATGCTGCAAGTGCCACTGCTGTTCGATATAGGCCATAGGCACGTGTAGCACCTGTACAATAGCGGCATCGTCCATTTCAGGGGCTCTGCTGACAGTGCTCAACAGCTCGTGATAGCGGGGAAGATTGAGGAGGGCATTCGCCTCGGACACGCCAGTGGCATCCTCAATGCCCTGTTTGAGAGTAGCGAGCGCTTGAACCAAGAGTACGCATGCCTGATTGCGATTATGTTCAATGACCTCGCGAATAAGCTGCTCGTCGATTCTGTGCAACGATCTGACAGCCTCCGCTCTGGCATCGGTCTGTGCGGCCTTCCACCTGGTAATCAATTGAGACAATATCGAATACATCCAACCTGCCAGTCCTTCAACAATAGACGCATCAGTGTGGTGGTAATTATAGATATCTCTCCATGCACTCAGTGCGATGACACAAATCTCATGGTGAGCATCGGAGAAGTTGACCTTCATCTCAAGCACTCTTGGACGAGGGGCACACCCAGGGGCAAGATTCAGAAGGCATGAGTGAAGATCGAACACGTTACGTGCCACCAATATGTCGTACTCAAGCACATCGAGCATTTTGTCGCCTATTTGACCCTGAGCACCGATCTGACCTCGATTTGGGATGAGACGATGTAGAAACGATCGAAGGTCGCGAGCATCACGACCATCCTCCGCATCTTGTAATGCGACAGGCAGGTATGACTTTAGAACATCGAGGAAGACCCGAAAATGGTGTTGCGACTTCTGGTTTGAGACCATTATGCCAGATTTAGATCCTTGAAACCACGCTGCATGGTGCTCGGCAAACTCTTTCTCAAGCAGCACCCGAACATTGGGGCCAGTCTGGCCTATCAATGTTTCAATCGAATGTGATTTCGGGGAGGGTGGAACAAGAAGCGTCTGCGGAAGTTTCGGCCGGTGCACAGGTGTTTGCTTTTTAGGTCTCCTGGTCGAGATTTTTGCTTGACCTGCCCCAACTTGCGGCCGAGGAGACTGAATATTGGGCGAGCATGCTCCGAGAGCGTTGGCTTGTCTGGTGTGCAAGGTCTTTGGCAGTCGGCGTATGGATCCCCGATAATCTTGGCGAAGTACTTCTAGCTGAGCTGTGCGAGGCTTTGAAGGTTGAAATGCGAATCGCCCATAACCAGATCGATTCTTGAGGGGAAGTAGAGAACGAAGACGCGTCACTCGGAGGGTGCTGTCCTCAGCGCTGGGCATTGCACAATGAACCTCCTGACTAATCTCTGGCTGATCGTGACCTGGGGTTTGACAGGTTGGCATGGATTTGAAGACAGAGACTCGTTTGTCGGCAACCGAATTGAGACGGTCAGCTGCCGGTGAACGGAGGAGAGCATTTCTGGAGCCTGATGCTTGCTTGGCACCAGCTCTACCGCGGATTACCTTGTTCTCATGACCTTGATTTTGCTTGCTGTTGTTCCGGACTCTGATATCATCAAGTACATCTGCTGTGTCCTCGTCGGTAGCAAGTTGGAAGAGTTTTCTTGATGCACTCAAACCTTGAGCTCTGCTTGATCTTCTCGCTTGTCGGGCTGCCAGTCGAAGGAATGGAGGTTGCGACGTGGTCGCATGTCCTTGTAGATCTGGTGCATCAAGAATGTGGATGGCGTCTGATGATGCTTTTAGCTTGCCTCTCTTTCTTGGTCTGCGTTGCTCTGTGATTTCTCGATGCACTCGGCTTGCGAAGGACGAGCTCTCAGGTTTCGTATTTCGTCGTTCTTGAATAGAACCAAGAAGATCCCTCTGTTGCCGCAGTCGCCCCCCGTCTGTTTTGCGTCGAGCAGGAAGCATCGGGTCGATCCCATCATCATCAATGGTTTCTATCGCCTCAGATCCGCGTGTCGGAGTGCTTCTGCGAGAAATAAATTCTTTCATTTCCGTTTGAAGAACAATGCCAGCGCCTTTTGATGTCACGTCATCTTCATTGTCGTCAGATACGAGATCGTCATACAAAGTAGTATTGAATGGATGAAGACGACCACGATTTGGTGTAGCCACGGTTCTCCGGTGTGCTACTCCAATATCATCTCGCCGTTTGGTGGATGCTCTAGCGGTCTCCTTCTTCTTTGCATTGAGCACCTGTTGTGCTCGATCAATACTCCACCACGACGCTGGCAAGACACCTTTGACCTTCTTCTGCATGAGTCGTACTTTTGCAGGGTCATCGGATTCTGAGTCAAGACTTTCAGATTCGGACGACGACGAGAGAGTCTGAACTGGCTGATCTTCCTGCCCGGACTGTGTGTCATCTTCGACCACTGGCCGTTTCCGAGGCCTGGTTTCTGAGGAAACGACCGGCGTTGGCAACACTGCGGGACTTGGACTGGGCGAGGTGCGTCCGGAAATGGGTAGGGGCTCCACTGAATCCACACTCGCAGACACCGGGGGTGATGGGAAGCTATCCTGGTGTACTTTGGCGCGAGATCTTCTTGGTTTCAATATCGGAATGGTGGCCGACCCGTCATCCGACAACATGTCATAGACCTGCTGTCCTTCAGTGGAACGTCCTCTTGCACGGCTTGGTGTTCTTGTAGTATTCCTGCTTTTAAGGCGCGTTTCGTCGAAGTTCTTGTTGAAGAGCGCTTGCAAATCTGGCAAATCATCTCCGGCGTTCATACCAATTTCGTAGTCAAATGACGAACTTGGAGGATCTTGAGTAGTCTCGTTGACTTCCTCGACCTCATCCACATCCATCGACTCTGGACCGAATGAATCCATGTTTGTGCTGTCATCATCGAATTGTGAGCCTTGAGATTCGTCTCTCATTCTAGCGCGACCAGGAGGAGCTCCTCTTGGCAGATTGACAGGTTTGATTCCTCGCTCAGCGCAATGTTTTGCATATACTGCCCATTCAAGCGAGTAAGGGTGTTGCTGAATGGCATTTCGCTGTCGCAAAGCTCTTTGGGGACCATAAGCCGTGACGACATCTTCCTTGGCAGCGGTGACATTTGGCAGTGCAGAATCGTCCGGCAGTGGTGACATTGTCGGAGAGTCTGGTGGCGTGGACAAGGGGCTGTCGTCTTGATCCGTAGTCCATACTCGTGGCGATGGTGACCGCGATAAAGCATCTCGGACGATTGAGAGACCATGGCTTATTGATTTTTCGAGCTTCTGTGCAGTCGTTGAAGTTGGAGGTTCCTGTTCAATGGGAGCACTGCACCGTTCAACCTCTGTTTCGCCATTTTCAGAAGGCGTTTTCCTGCTGCTCAACTCGAGAGATGGACCCTCTCCAACGGGACTTGGTACTTGGTTAACAGCCGAAACCTGATTACTTGTATTTCCACCTTCATCAAATTGAAGTGCTGTACGCCTTTTTGCTGCATTTTGTGTAGGGTCAAGTGGCCAGCAAGTATACGCCTCTTCAGCTTCATCTTCGGAGTCCGAGACATAGCCTTTGATCTTCCATGATGCCATCGGCTGGTTGGCCCATGATACACCGCAAGGCGCAGAGCTTGGAGTGGAACACCCTGATATATGACCTCAAAAAAGTGAGGGTGGCTGTCTTGGTCATGTGTGGACGCGTCTCCCGCGACGCGATATCATTTGGACGCGCTAAAGTTGATCGGGGGTAACACCGCACTTTGTTAAATCCGACATTGAGAGGGCCGTTTTGACATGCGACAATTTGGTTCAGAAATGACAAGGCAAGGATATCAGTATGGCACGTGGATTACTCGCTCCTATCATTGCGGCAATTGTAGGTGTCGGGACAGGTATGGGCAAATGGACTCGTTCACAGGTTCAGCGAACTAATGACGATACGCAGGCATTTACACCTTCCGACCCGTGTGGCAAGAATATCAGCAGCGCGAACGTGAGCAGAGACTCAAGCGCGAGACTGACATGGGTCCAAACATGATAGAAGTGCCTGTTCAGCAGCTACCAAAGCAGAAAAATCAGGAGATCACGAACGCCAACCGTGAAAATGAGAAGAAAGGGTGACGCTCTTGATTCGAAGAGGATCAACTGTCACAAGAGTCGATTCTGGAGCTCCTGCCTTCTCTCTCTCGACTCATGGATTCGCAACTTCATATCATCGTCTCAAGGCCTCCGCGACTTCAAGATCCACCAATGCACTCGCCGACGACCATGAACACGTTGGAGCCAGCTGATCTAGAGGGAAGCCGCCCGACCTGTGTTCAAGTCAGAGACCACAACTACGACCCGCCCGGGAGTCGGAGCTTGCTGAATACGGAGTCCGAAAGAGCAGCGCAAACACGCCATGAATCAAATAGCAGGCGCACAAATTTGCGAATTCCAAAGCCATGCTCAGCTGGAAGTTGGCGCAATGCTGGACGGAGAAGAGCACAAGGTCTTGCCGGAACAGGGCCAAAGTCGCCATGACTTTGTGTCGAAGGCATTGCGGGAAATGTGTGGATGGTTACGGACATGTCATGCTGCTGCTACCCAGTAAGGCCTTTTGGGCTGTACAGCATCTGACCGATGTCACACAGCGTGAGCTGAGAACAAGCTAGACCCAGCTCCTTGTACCATGCTCGAGCTGCTTTACGAAGACATCCTCAAATTTTCAATGCAATAGGTGAACCTCAAATTTGCCCAGACCTCATTCGACCTCTTGCACCAAGGCGCCGTTGCTGGGTGGTAAATGCGGTCCAAAATATCTGCCCACGGTCTTGCCCAACCATTCCTCCGGGACGCCTAGTTTAATGCCTTCTTTGGAGCTGACCCATCTTGTGAATAAAGGGTCAGCCTTCAGCTCAACCTCCTCTTCTTCCGCTGCAGCCTGCATCTGGGCCGCCAGTGTCTCCGCCTTGGGGGCAGCGCCTCTCGACTTCGATACTTGGGGTTTGAGCTAGAACATGTTAGCCAAGAACACTTGTTCGTCCAAGCAATGGCAACTTGCCAGTCTGTTGAGTGCCGCGGTTTTCTCTTCTTGTGTTTTTCGCTTTGTCAGCTCCTTGCGTTTTCGCGCATGCTCATCCTTCTTCATGGCTTTCTCTTCGTCGGTGAAAAACTTCCGTTGTTGCGGTGCCATGTCTAGCGCCATTAGTGGCTCGATCGGTCTACCTCGTTGCCTTGATGTCATCTTGCTTGGGTCGGGCGTCGCCGCTCCCGAAGCTAGCTCGTCATCATCGCTGTCGTCCAGGTCGTCATCATCGTCATCGAGCTCTTCATCATCGCCTTCGCCATCTTCCTCTAGGCGCTCCTCTTCCCCTTCCGCATCATCATCATTCAGATTGGTTTCATCCTCGTGGTCCGGCAGCTCCGATGCCTCTTCCATCTCCTCATCACCGGGATCATCTTCCATTTCTTCGTCTTCCACGGACTGCACAGGTCCAGCACTTGCTGGTGTCACGACAACTGAAGGTCTTGACGGATGCTTCGAAATCTTCTTGGCTGGTGTTTTGAGAGTGATCTTTGGCGGTTTTGGTGGACTCTGATATTTCTGGGGTGATGGATCATCCTCCATATCAACATCCTCATCGTCGGTTCCGCCCTCAGCTTCAGCGCCAACCTCATCAAAGTCGTTCATTGTCGTATCTTCTTCGGCCTCTGCATCATCGTCCTCTTCCTCTTCTTCCTCTTCTTCCTCTTCTTCCTCTTCCTCCGGATCACTTTCTTGGAGTTCGGCATAGGTCGGACGTGCTCCAGCTCGACCTGTGTGCCGAGATTGAGTGGCACTTCGACGGCTCCGTGGCCCATCCAAGACTTTGCCTCCACCAAGGGTGTCCTTTAGAGAATCTACTTCGTTCGCTCTCATGACTTCTCGAAGTTTGCTTGGCGTAACCTTCATGGTCAGTCTGATGCTCTGCTTTCCATCGCCACTACTTGTCGTTTGTGAACCTGTTGTAGCAGATCCGACATGCCGTTTGGACCTCGAGGCGGGACTCGCTGGCATCCTGAGTATTCTGTTAGTGGTATGAATCTTCCTCGAGTTTCGGTATTTCAGCGTGAGAAAAGGCATCGTGGGCAATGGCGAGTTGAGTGATTTTGATGCATGTTCGGAAGGAGATAAAGGTCCGCGTCGAGTTGGTCGATATGAGACATATCAAATGGAATGTGTCATGCCCTCTCGCGCTTGCTCAACTCTGGTCGACTAAAAAAGTTTTTCACTTTCTTATCTCAACTTCATACCGCCCCTTACATTTTAACACTCAGCAGCGGTAACTGATCCCGCATTCGCCTTGAGTCCGTTCCCGTCATGAATCGACAGCGCATTCAAGAAAATGATCCACTTACTCCTGTCTCCCTGCTCTCCGAGCAGCATCTAGTCTCCGGGGATCGAAATCCTCACCATCGGCATCAGACACGTCTGGAGATTCTTCCGTCACATCGCTGATCGGCCTTCTTATCCTTCTGCTTCGTTCCGCCATGTGTTACTGCTCTGCTTTCGCACCGGAAGTGTTCTCTTAACGTGCCCAACCCCTTCACTATCGCTGTCTACGAGCTTCAAAATGTCAGAGTATGTTGGTTTTAGCAACGATCTTTAGCGTTGTGTTTGCAAAGTGATGAAAAGTGATGCCAAAACGGTCACCTTGAGGACATCAAAAGCCCCTTCCCTTGAGTGACTGTGCCACACCGACATGTGGCTGTGTACAGTACGTCTCCAGCCACCTTCGGCCAGCCTTTCTAGCCTTGCAAACCGAGGCTAAGGTAAACGTCAATGTGAATTGCGGAAGCATATGTCGTGAACGTTGAGATACCTTGACACTCCCCAGTCTAGGCATGAAAATCTTCTTGATTCCCAGACAAATGTAAAATCAATTCGCGGCAAATATGGCTGGAGATTCCGGAAAACCTCAATCGATCCCTTCATGGCAGCAAGCCGCTGCGGCAACAAAGACTTCTTCTCAACAGGAGCCGAACGGAGAAGGAACAAAGCAAAATTCTGACACCGACGAACTCATCGATGTTGCCCGCCAATTTCTCAAAGATGAGGCTATTCGCGACGCGTCCCAGGAAGACAAGGTTGAGTTCTTGAAAGGAAAGGGACTCGGCGACGATGCGATTGAGAAGCTACTCGCCGAGGATCATAGTTCAGGCAGCGAGCTCAAGACCATTCACGACACCTCTGAAAAGCCTGAAACTGAGCAGAAAGGATCGCCCACCACACCAAGTGCGCAGACTACCCTCTCGGACACGAAGGCTCTCGACACGAGCGACCCGAGGCCGGAAGTGGCACCGATCATTACATATCCCGAATTCCTCCTCAAGCCCCAGAAGCCTCCACCGCTAATAACCATTTCGAGACTCGTCAACGCGGCATACGCTTTCGCTGGCGTCTCAGCCCTAACTTGGGGAGCAAGCAAATATCTGATTGATCCGATGCTGCAGATCTTGACCGAGGCGAGACACGATTTAGCAACTGGCACACTGGAAGACCTAGAAAAGCTGAATGGTAAACTCGAAGGTGTGGTGTCACATGTGCCATATATTAGCAGTTTAGCCACCAAGCGAGCCCAGGAGCATGAGGAGGACGCTGATTCTATAGACTCCGACCCGACAGAACTCTTTCACCGAGACATTGCAACCCAGACAACTCCAGGCCTGTCTCGTTCTTCCTCCGAAGTAACCCTGTCCAGACATACCCTCGACCCTACAATAGCGCAATCCGAGCGCCTGTCCGGTCTTGGCTATTCCTTGCGGAGCCTTGTGCAGTCGATGCAACACTCCACCGACCATGAGAAATATCTCAAAGACACCGTCAAAGACTTTCAGCAGAAGCTTGACACTCTCGAATCTAGTTACAGCTTACTCAGGAACGACTTCTACGGCTCAACGAGCATCTACTCATCCGCATCAAATGACGCCAAAAAGGCCGCAACCCGCGAAAACGAAGCCCAGAAGTTCAAGCAAGAGATTCGAAGTTTGAAGGGTGCTTTCCTAAGTTCACGAAATTTCCCAACAGCCCCACGACCTACAGCCACAGCAGGAGGATATGGGACGAGGTGAGAAAGCCTCGACAGCCCTATCTCCATCGCCTTTCGGAAAACCCAATGTCCACCAGAGAGCATCAGCATTGTACATTTTCCTTTTCAAGCAATTCCGATGCCTCTTGAGCAGCCCGTCGTTGCAGGCTAGATTTTACAGAACTTTCCGAGCTTGATGACCGCTTCGAATTGCCGTACTTTGGGCGACATTAGATGAGAAGATGGCACAAAGTGCAGAGCCTATCAGGCAGACCTCACACGGCCGGAAAGCATGATGAAGCTCCAACTCTACTCGGTTAGGAGATTGCGAAATGGAATCTCGAGGCTATCGCCTAGCTTGACGAGGATAAGGTCTAGCAGGAGACTGCAGGAATATGAATAGAGCCGAGCCGGGAAGCATGGACATACAGGATGCTTGAAAGCCAGTCTCAACAGGTTTGTGGTGGAAGTGAGAGTGCATTTTTGAGGAGCCGAACGGCCAGGAGACAAGGAAGGATGGGGGCGATTCTCTCTAAGAAATTTAAGGGGGTGTGTACAACAAGATGTCCCACTACCTAGCTGATCAGTGGAAATATGCAAGGCTTGGTATGGCATGCTCTGACGAACCGCCAGCAGGACGGATTGAAGGTGCAGAAGCGTACTCAACAATGTTCCGGACGGATGAATTCCTTTGGCTAGCGCTCCATGTTCCCACGACGGCATGATCGAAGAATAGAGTGTCCCAGATAGCATTCCATAAACTGCATGTCAATCAAATCTGTCTCATATCTCCACCAGTCGGACAAACACCTCACATAGACGGTGAGCATTGTCTGCAGCATTTCGCCTCTTGCGGCATGAAAGCGCACTCTTCCGATGGGGGATGTTTCTCAGGCTGTGAGAGGGCTGCTTTGCGACTCACTGGTCGTTGAAAGGCTTTGTAAGTGCAGCCCGACTTTGGTGAGCCGTTGTCGATGTCTGCTTTGATACGTCCCTCACCTTTGTCTATCCCTGGCACATCCCCGGAGGAGGTTCAAAACAGTACCAGTGCCGTGTCCTTGAGCAGTTTGGGGCCAGTGGCAGCGATAAGCTCCGCAACTATTCCCTTGATAGTGCCTGGGTCATCAATCTGCCACTCTTCCCAGCCACGGAGATCTTCCAGATCAACCAAAGAAGTTCGAACGAGCAGCTTCATGTGGCCAAGGTCGAGCTTCTCAACTTCCTCCTTCTTGAGGACACCAGGTATCTTGTAGTCAAACAAAGACCCTTCTGGTATTTCCGTTTCATCAGGATCGGAAGGGTCGGAATCCATGTCAATCTCTTCTCCTTTCAATTTCCTTTCGAGCTTTTCCCTTGTCATCTCTTCGACCCTGCTGGGCTCGGTCTTCATCTCAGTAATTGACGGTCCGTCAGCTCCCCCATTCTCGACGGAGCCCAATGCAGCTCTCCTATCGGCCGACAATGAGACGTATTTGCGCTCATCAAGCTTCTTGCGGAAGCCGTCGTCGAGCGGGTTCCATTCCAAGCTTTCGGGATCAAGGACGTAGCTTGGTTCAAAGCGGGCCTTGTATCGCATTTTGGTGCATGAGTGGATGTAGTAGCCCATGTAGTAGTACTCGTATCCTTTCTCCACCGCCAGCGCGATTTCATGCAAAGCGCTTATCTTGCCCCAGTCCCATTCCTGATAGTCGGGGTCATAGAAGAGATAGACAGAGCTCACTGCATGGGGCAGAAGATCAAGAACACCCACTGCGACTAGCTTGCCATCGAGTCGGTAGCATTGGTGATACGAGCCTAATTTCATGGTCTTCCCCTTGATCTTCAGAATCTTTCTGTCGAGGCCGCTGCAGAGAAACCTCTTGAATGATCCTTCCGACCAGCGCCACTCTGGGTCATTGTGTATTTGAATCTGGTACCTCAGTAATACGTCGTGCTTCTCCTTGGTACAGCTGTCCGCCTCGAGATTCACCTCAAGCTTGTGAGCCGGCTCAATTGGTCGCTTGGTCTTCTTCCCGACAGGCTTGGGCAGCCTTTCGTATTCTGCTTTGTGGACGGCGTCTACCGTGTCGAACCTGTCTCGCTTCTGCCGCTTGACATCCCGTGGCTGAGGGCAGAGCATTGCAGCCTTCCGCCTATACTCTGCGCCAAGCACATAGCCGTTGAGCTTGTTGATCGCCGAGCGCTGTTCTTTCTTGGCCTTGAAATCCGAGGCCTTCAGCCTGATCGTGTAGTGAGGGCAACACGATCGAAGTAGATCCGGTTTGTAGTAGGTTGTACCAGATCTCCTCCAGCCTCGGTCCATTAATTCTTGATAATGGTCAATGCGCATGTTGTCACACGACATATAGTATGAGCAGCTGCCATCCTTCCGCCGGCAGTACCCACAATGTTTGCTCTTCTGGTATCCTATGATTAGCGTTAGTCAGCGCCGCCCAGGTCCAATTCCGGTGACCTCGACAGGATCGACAGGACCAAAAATACACATGATTTTCAATTGCAACGTGGATAATGAAGGACGCCGCCAACTGGAAGCAGTATGTCGAGGACTGGACCACATGACGTATTGTTCAGTAAGTCGCACCGTACTGGATGACTGCATGGGGGAAGTTTTTCTCACGAACAGATTCTCTGCTCGTGGTAACAACATGGGTGTCGCCGTCCAAGCCAGGCTGATCGGCTGATGTGCAAATCGTCGGCTATGAAGGCGACAAATCCATAAATCGAGACGCGAGCTTACCGAGAGGCTTCAATAGGGAAACACCAGTAGCCATCGTGATGAGCTAATTTGCCGGGAGAATGGAGCGGCAAGGAAGAAGAACCGCTTTCTAGAAACTTGGGAAAGTTTCAGGAATGGCCAGTATCGTGCTTCGATGACTTCACCCTCGAGGATGCTGGGATACCAAACATCCCACGTCGAGGAGCGGCCTGTCACAATCGGAATGGGAATAAACCGAACACTTAGAAACCAATCAAGTGGGAGAAGAAAAGCATCATCGTCAGTGGATTTGGGAAGAAGACATGAATGGGTCGTGTGCCTGGGTGTCGTGTGAGACGAAACGGTCGGGTGTGCCTAGAGCCCTGGCTTGTTGGAGCAGGCAAATGCCAACACGGACAGCTGTATTCGCGCACGTGCGCAATTGAACGGTCTGGGTAATCTGAGCTAGTAGGATATCTGTATGTCCTGGCGCGATCAATCAGCCTGTGCAGGGACGGCACCCCGTAAACCATCAGGCCTGGCACCGCATAGAGCCGTGGTGGAGTGGTGTGCGGGCTTATGAAGAAACGGCGCTGCTAGCACAGGATTATCATCCGATGTGCTGGCAACATTCTATTCTCTGATGAATCTTAGAGTGGAATGATGGTCCGCGCAGCAGCAGCAGCAGCGAGGGTGTCGAGTTTGTGGTGAGGCAATCCTGCCGCTGACAAGAGCACGTAACTGGTACGGGAGGTACGGGAGGTGCATCGAGAGACGAGTTAAGCCTAGGGTCACGGTAACTTACAGGGAACCGGCATGAGGAGAGCTGCAGACACAGGACTGCAAAGAGAAAGAGTGCAGCCCTCGGCGTTAATCATGGTGCTTAGATGATGGAGCTTCGGAGTCAGGGCACAGGAGCTTGTGTCCATGATCGCTTAATTTCCTCCACCGACTCTCGCGCACCTTTCTAAGAATTTTTTTCCCACGCACCATCGTGACTTGCTACAAGAGACATGGCTTTCTCAACCTCACCTTATTTGACTTTCCCCTTTAGCAAGACCTCACCGTTCCTCCAGCCCCGTTTTCGGGTCTGAAGGCACACTCTTTCCCTTGCTTCACGCAGAAACCCCAGCAACACCTTCATCATGAATTTCCTGTGACCTTTCTTCTCCCCTTTTCGCTCTTCTCTTCACCGACCAGGAACACCGCTTCTGTATTCCGGCCTGACGTCGTTCCTCTACCACTTGATTGCCCCCCCACCTTGACCAGGCACAATCCCCTCCACCTATTCTCCAGCTGGCCCTTGAGAAGCCCGTCATCGCGTGACTGGCGTACGATCGGAGGTGACGGCAGGATGGCGGGTCAATCCATGACATCCCGCACCGGCAATGGCAACCAACGTTTGTCTCTCTGCTGTTGAATGTGCTTTTTGCACCTTCTAATGTAGTCACCAGGTTACGGACCTAAAGGCGAACGTCTCGTGGCGGGAGTAGTGCCACTGTCTCGGGACAAATCCAAGGTCCTCCTCATTCAGTCCTCAAGCCGAGGTGGCTGGGTGCTGCCCAAAGGAGGCTGGGAACTAGATGAAGCCACCGCGGCCGCGGCCGCTCAGAGAGAAGCCTGGGAAGAAGGAGGAATTATCTGCAAGGTCGACAAAGATCTCGGAATGATCGCCGACCTGAGACCTACGAACACAGTCACAAAGAGTGCTCCGAAAGCAAGCTATCAGTTTTTCGAAGTGACCGTGACTGAGGAGAAGGCGAATTGGCCGGAGAAGCACAAGAGGACCAGGGCCTGGTACACTTTTGCGCAAGCATCTCAATTGCTGGCCCAGCGGCCGGAACTATTAGAAGCATTGAAGAGAAGTTCTCTCAAGCGATAGACACTCTGGATGGTAAGGAGACGAGGCCTGGAAACATTCCCCCCCGCTGACATGACAGCATCATAGGATTTGGGGATAATACCTGCGGCGTGGGTGGATAGATTGCTTTTGAAGGGCTGAATGACGGCCATGATGGCTTCTGTATTTTCATCAATAGCACAAAGATGCTCTCTAGGGTCCAGAGAATGGTAAAATGCGGCATCCTGACATGTTCACATGTCTCCCCATAATCAAACCTGCCACAGTTGAATGCCTTCCAATTACTTCTCGATGGTCGTTTCGGTGCATGCATCTGCATTTGATCTGCCACCCAATGGCAGTAAATTCCCCAAAGCGTGCCCAGAATCGTGCTCCGGAATCGTGCTCTGGAATTGTGCTCCTGCGAAATGGTCATGTCCACTGCGATGCAGCAACGTCATCACATGCACCAGTGGCTTGACTCGCTTTGACAAACTCATGTTCCTGGACAAGCTCGCGGCGAACATATGCGAAGTGAGAGAGATGCGGAGCGAGCGAGCTCACAGCGTGGAAGCATTGCAAGCTGATATAGCAATTCTTGAGCCTGACAGGTGGCGTGACTCGTTCTAGCATATATACAATTTCAGCAACCGCAGTGCCCCTGGTTTCTCTCCACGCCATACCGCAGTATTGAGTCACCGTTTAGTGCTCCAAGTCAACGGGAAAATTGCCTGCTTCTCTCTGATCATTCCATCTCATCACCCACGAGTTGGGGCACAGCGATCGGTATGCAAGGTAGAACTATTCATGTCCGCGTTAGCCGTCTGGGTGTTCTTGCTGCCAATGCGTTCGGTCGACAAGGTCCATACCTGTCTGCATGGTTTGAAGTCCTCGCCCTTGGCCAGGATACACTTGTGGTAGTCGACATAGTTTTGCCAGCAGTGCTTTGTCCTATCTTCCCGTTAAACCCCAACATTCGCTGCCTCCGGAGAAGCTCACGTACTGGTTCTGGTTGGGAAATCGCGCATCGTATCCAGCTGCATCACAAGTCAACAACAGTGTTCCCAAGTCTCTTTCTTGATGGTCTCCCTTCGAGCCGACTAACCAGTAACGAATTTGAAGGGCTTGGTAACGTTACCACCGAGGTCCTCGGGGTCGGGCATATCGATGGAAGGCATGTTGGCGAAAGGTGTAGATTGCGTCGGCTCGTGCCTACACTCGTTCAAGCGGCGTTCGTAGCTGTAGCAAGGACCAGGACGAGTAGTTGAAGTCACCAGAGAGCGCCAAGGAAGAGAAGAGCTCCCGTCCCAGCTGCAGCCAAAGCCGAAAATCTCACGTGATACCATTGGGGGAGGGCCGGTTTCAAAGCTTCGACCTGCATCACAGCTTCATGTTTGCGTACTGACAGCACAAAAAGCTCAAAGGGCTTCTTCGCACACCTCTCCACTCACAATGAGCTCCTTCGCAACCCGACTGCCCGCTTTCAGGGCTGCTGCCCTGAGACAGCCTGTCCTGCGCGCTCCTCTTGTCCGATCTACCCAGTCCACTATCTTGCAGCAAGCGAAGCTTTTCCGAGCGAGGCCCTTCTCCACGACTCTTGTGGCAAGAAGAACAAAGGTAGGCCCCAAAGCAAACTGCCAGCAATAGAACTGACCGAAGAACAGGAAGATGACCAGAGCGGTATGCGGTCAGTTGGAAGAAGCCGAGCAAGAAGCTGACCTGGCAATATAGCGCACACAATTACCCAGAGACTACGAACACTGAAGCGAATCCCCCCTGAGCTCATCCCACTCTTCGTCGTCATTTTGTACGTCTCAACTGCAGCTCCGGCAGCGGGAACTGAGGACTGATTTGGACTTAGGTTCGCACTGGGAGCCGCGACTTTCGCTATGGCTCGGAAGCTGATGACAGACAAGACACTGCGACTTTCTAAGTCGCAGAAGACACACTCTACCGAGCATTAGGAGGGCATAACATCCAGCAGGAGTTGGTACCAAAATGTCATAACAGGAAGTGATGGGCTGTACAGAATGCAGAATGCAATATCCTATCCTCTGGTGCATGCGATCAGGTGATCTTTGAACTCCTGTGTTCTTCAAGAGCCTGGAAGACCGATGCACTACTGGCACACTTGGGGTCTGACGAAGATAGTGATTTCATCTGTTGAAAATAGGATGTTCGCAGAATCTTGTCCGGCTTGTCTAGACTTCTCTTGACCACTCTATGCCAGTGCTTGTCCAATTCTGCCCTCGCCTCAATTCGCCTTTTCTCTACACCCATCTCTTTTCTGCATCATGCAATGATTCTCCATGGCTCGCTAAACTGCTTCAGCAAACGGCGGGGCCTCTCCTGATCAACCTTTCTCGGCAGTGATTCCGAGCCAGAATTCCTGCTCCATCCGCACGCTGCAATCAATACCTTGCGGCCGAAGCATCTCTCATAGAAATCCGCCACCTTCCCTGCAATGAGTCCATTCCTCCCGCTCCTCAGACCCTTGCCAAGTCAGCAACAATGAACTCTCAAGGTGTCCAGTATTGACCAAATCCTGGGCCCATTCAGGTACTGCTCGAACACGGAGAGCTCGAGTCCAGCATCTTTGATGCTTTGATACCACATTTGAATGCTGTCAAAGGACCGTTGAACGCTTTCCTGGGAAAGACTGAACACCCTTGTGTGCTCAGATCCTTGCACTTCCTTTGTTGTTTGAGAGCTCAGAACCCAATTTGAAATTTCTCATGCTTGAATGCTGTCCGCCTCAGCACATGGCCAACAGGAACTCAAAGTTCGACTTCATGCGATATGGTCAGGCAGGCTTCGGTCCAGCAACATCCAATCCCTCCAACCCCAGCATCGGATTCTCCCCATCTCTATCCCTCCCCTCCTGCTCACCACCGCCATCCTCTTTTCCCTCCCTCCCACCATGCCTCTCAAGATACCCCTCCTGCTCCCAGACCGCCACCGTACTCCCCAATCCCGGGCCCTCATCCTCTCGCTTCTCCGGCTTCGCCATTGCAACCTTGATCACTCGTCCGAACAGCTCGCTCTGGTCCATATTATTGATTGCTTCTTTCGCATCCGCGGCGTCTTCAAACTCGACGTAGCCGAAGCCGCGGTGGAGATCTGTGGATGAGGGAGCCTCGGGCTTTGGGAGCGTTATGTCGACAATCTCACCGAATGGAATGAAGACTTCAGACAGGGTAGATTGGGTGACAAGGGCTGTGTCGAGTCCACCGACGTAGATGGTGGCATTGGGCCGGCGGGAGTCCGTGTCCATTTTAGCAATAGGGCCGTTTTGTCAAGTGGTGAGATGGAAAGGTGGAAGCTCTTCTTGGTAGGTAGCAGGGTGAAGCTGGCTGTTTCTATCCTTCTGGGGTTGGAGGCGGTAGGATTCTTATGAAGGCGGATATGTAGTAGTTTTGGTATTTCAAGAGATGGTACGGGTGGAGAGCTAAGGGCTGTCCCAAGCGTTGAAAAATGGTCGCGATGCCAAACTTATATACGCCGGCGGTAATTGCAAATCAGTCACAACACGGCAAACACCAAGCGCATCCGTCCTCTCCCTCTACGTGCTCCCGTCAAGCATCAAATCCCAGCGGCGGAAGAAGGCCTGCTTTCAGAATCAAAATCCTTGTGAGTGAGGATGGCTGTAGACCGGAGGCAAAGTGACTTATGGGAGCTCAGTTGCCTCCCTAAATGCAAAAACGGATTGGGAATAGGAAGAGATGTCGTAACTAGACCATGGAGTTGAACATGGAGGACGGCTTGCCTCATATCAAACGCCTTACAATTTGCAGTCTTTGAAAAGATGGTATCGGCAAACCTTCCCCAATCCGAAACAGCTCAGGAATATGGGGATGACCCCCTTGTGTGGCTTGCTCGATGACGCCCAAAGCCCACAACTTTTAGTGTGAAGTCAAGCGGAAAGGACAGACTGGACACCATTACTTACAGCAACGGGTGTTCTTCTGGTGATTGTGAAACCAGCACCTACAAAGCCTTATTCACACTTCCCGTGATTTGTCCTTTTTGTCGCTCCTTCTTATCGGTGGTTATGACCACTTAAGCCACTGACTTCCGGCCGACTGTCTCATCACTCCGGCGCACGCCTGTCAACAAAATGGTTCGATTAAGAGAGATCCCGCGGACAGCGGCCTTCGCATGGTCACCGAGCATTTCTGCGCCTTGGATAGTGACTGGAACGAAGTCCGGCGCTGTTGATGTCGATTTCAGCAATGAAACATGCCTGGAGCTCTGGGAATTGGCCCTAGATGGGCAAGGGAACGACGAGTTCCAGCCAAAAGTCACCGTCCCTACAGACACCGGGTAACTTTTACAGGCCTATGGCGTCCACTCCGTGTGCAAATGCTAATGCTCGCAGTTTCCACGATCTTGCATGGACTCCGCCAACGGGCGAACACAAGAAAGGGATAATAGCAGGCGCCCTTGACGATGGCACCCTTGCTCTGTGGGACGCGGAGAAACTCGAGTCGGATCCTACGAATGCCTCCATTTACAGCAAGAAAGTGCACTCTGGTGCCATCAAGACCCTGCAATACAATCCACATCCCAAATTCTCAAACTACTTGGCCACCGGAGGGGCCAAGGGCGAGCTGTTTATCGTCGACCTCAATAATCTGGAGACCGACCCGATAAGGTTAGGCAGTACGGCAGCAAGAGCGGATGACATTGACTGCTTGGACTGGAACAAAAGGGTGCCGAACATTCTTGTGACGGGGAGCAGTGGCGGTTTTGTCACGGTCTGGGATCTGAAAACAAAGAAAGAGAGCTTGACGCTGAACAACTTTGGCAGAAAAGCCGTGAGCGCGGTCGCATGGGATCCCGAGAAGCCCACCAGACTGATCACCGCGGTGCCGCTTGAGCAGGAACCTGTTATCCTGGTTTGGGATTTGAGGAATTCGAATGCGCCCGAAAAGGTGATGCGCGGCCATGACTCGGGTGTGTTGTCGCTTTCATGGTGTCCACAAGACAATGATCTACTGCTTTCCTGCGGCAAAGACAACAGAACGATTCTTTGGAATCCTCAGACTGGGCAGTCGTACGGAGACTACCCGGTGGTTACGAATTGGACATTCCAGACACGATGGAACCCGAAGAACCCCAGCATGTTCGCCACGGCTTCATTCGATGGCAAAATCTCAGTCCAAACCCTGCAGAATACCAACCCATCCGCCGCGGCGCAGCAAGAGCAGACCACAGTTGGAGATGGCGAGGACTTCTTCTCGAGGGCGCAGACTCAGCCTCAGACAAGTTCTTTCTCCTTACCCAAGGCTCCGAAGTGGCTAGAGCGACCCTGCTCCGTCTCGTTCGGTTTCGGCGGCCGCATAATCTCAGTCAAACTGGCAGAGCCTGGCAAGTCGAGGACGTCGAAAGTGTCAATCACAAAATTCGAAGTTGATTCAGAGGTCGGAGCTGCTACAAACACATTCGAGGAAGCCATGCAATCTGGCAATCTGGAAGAGCTATGCGAAACGAGAGCCTCAGACGCAAAGACAGCCGACGAGAAGGCCGACTGGCAGGTGATGAAGACTCTCCTGTCCAAGAAGCCGAGAGACGAACTTGTCAAGTACCTTGGATTCGACGAAACAAATGAGGTTGCGGATAGTCTTGCAAAGGCCAGCCTTGAGGGCGAGAGTAGCGAAAAGGACGGGCTCAAGCCACAGGTCAATGGAACGGGCAAAGGCCACCGAAGATTCGAGTCTGTTTTTGCAACAGATGCGGATGGTGATTTCCTTTCGCAACTAGCTGCTACCAAGGGAACGACAACAAACAATCCATTTCAGATCTTCACCGGGTCAGAAACCGAGGCGGACAAAAAGATCACGAAATTGGTCATGCTTGGCAAATTTGACAAGGCGCTTGATATATGTCTAGCGGAGGATCGCATGTCTGACGCGTTTATGCTGGCCATCTGTGGTGGCGAGGCATGCATCAAGAAAGCGCAAGAAGCCTACTTTGCCAAGCAGAGCGGTGGTCCCAACTACTTGCGACTGCTGGCCTCCGTGGTGGGTAAAAACCTGTGGGATACTGTACACAACGCCGACCTTGAAAACTGGAAGGAAATCATGGCCACCCTCTGCACTTTTGCCACCGAGGAGGAGTTCTCGGACCTATGTGACGCTCTTGGTGACAGACTGTACGCGCAGACAGAACATACCCCAGCTGCCCGAAAGGACGCTGCATTCTGCTTCCTCGCTGGGTCCAAGCTCGAAAAGGTCATCAACATCTGGATCTCCGAGCTGAAAGAACATGAGGAAGAAGGTGCTGCCACGGCAGCCGAGAGCTCAGCATTTTCTTTGCACGCCAAAGCCCTGCAAGATCTCATCGAGAAGGTAACAATTTTCCGAAAGGTCGTCAACTTCGAGGACACGGAGCTGCAGAAGACCGGCGACTGGAAGCTCGAAGCCTTGTACAACAAATACCTTGAGTATGCAGACATTATCGCGGCTCACGGCCAGCTAGAAGCAGCGTCGAAGTACCTTGCTCTCCTGCCAGTGCAATACCCAGAGGCAGATGTTGCAAGAGGCAGAATACAGCAAGCAACCAAGAAGGCACCAGTGCCGGCTGCGAAGAAACCAGCTTCAGCCGCTGTAACTCCTCAAAAGCCACTGCCTGGTGTTGGAGGGTACCAGCCGCCAGCGAATACCTTCTCACCTGCAGCTCCCCCAGTGCCATCCCCGTTTGCTCCCCAACAAGCAGCACCTCCAGCACCACCGTCGTACAATCCACCAGGGCAGCCATCTTACGCTCCGCCAAATGCATACCAGCCACAGGCGCAAACACAGCCAAGCAACCCATATGCGCCTGCAGCGGGCTCGGGAGGATACCAGCCACCACAACCGATGCGTGCAGCTGTAGCTCCACCGCCTCAATTCGGCATACATCAGCCTGCTTCGCAATTTGGCGCACCACCGCGAAACTACAGCCAGTCTCCTTCAATTCCTCCGCCTTCCCAAGCCAAGGACATGAAGGCCTGGAATGACCTTCCAGACGATTTCGCCAAGGCGCCAACACCTCGAAGAGGGACACCTTCTGTACCTTCTCAACAATCACAATTTGGAACTCAGCCTGCTGGCCATTTCTTCAACGGACCAACTCCGCCAGGCTCATCGGGTACACCACTCGGCTCGAGACCACCCAAAGCCGTTCCTCCGCCACCAAAAGCTGGGGAGATGCCACCTCGAGTCCAATCCCCTCACGGGCCGGGTACAGAAATCAGGCGACCAAGTTCCACAGCGTCCGGTGCATATGCGCCACCACAACAGCCAGCGGGCAGCTCGTTGCCTGCACCAATGCAGCCGCCCATCGCTCGAGGCCCGTCACCATTCGCAGCTCCTCCCTCTGGCGCGCCACCACCAAACCGGTATGCGCCAGCTCCGGGATCGCAGCCCACCACGACCGCACCTCCGGCTCAGCGCATTATATCACCTCCCCCACCGGCAGGTCAATTCCAGAGTTCGCGGACACCGTCAAATCCGTATGCACCAGGACCACCCCAAGCACGAGGTGTATCCAATCCATATGCCCCTGGGTCTCCTCAGCAGAACTTGAGTCAACCACCACCGCAGGCTGGTCCACCACCCACGGGTCCTCCGCAGGCCCAACGAGAACCAGCCCGTCCATCCACGGCGTCCTCAGAAACAGCCCGACCCACACCTCCTCCAACTAGGAAACATCCCAAAGGCGACAGATCACACATTCCCTCGGGGGCCGTCCCAATCTACCAGATTCTATCCGCTGAGATGTCACGCATCGAGCCCCGTGCACCGTCGACGTATGCGGCCCAGGTCCGAGATACTGCCAAGCGGCTCGATATCCTCTACGACCATCTCAACAACGAAGACCTCATTAAGCCTGACACGGTCGGCCAGCTAGTTGAGTTGGCCCATGCCGTCCAAAACCGGGACTTCGTCAGGGCATCGGAGATTCAGGGTGATATTCACGTGAACAAGGTGGAGGAGTGCGGACAGTGGATGGTCGGGGTCAAACGTCTCATTAGTATGGGGAGAGCTATTCCAGCTTAGGCGGATTGTGAGGGGGACGCAGGGAGCACAACAAGTGTGCGAGATGAGGTGGGACGGGAAGTAGCAAAGCATGATATATAAGGTAGCGGATCAATGAATGAAATAGATTTTTGAACTGTGGTGATTCATTGCAGAATGCTTGCTTTTTGGCTGATATGGAGAGTGCGGGCGCCCTTTAAGGGCAGACATGCAAATCCTGAGACATAGTATTTCGTTCATGTGAATCCTTTGAACGGGTTTCGCCCCGTTGTGCGGGAACGGAGCAGCAGGTGGCGACATTGTGGAAAGTGAGGAATGGGAAGTTCATAGTGTGAGATCCGCAGGTAGAGAGTACTTGGACGCGAATTGGCGCTTTGCTTGTGATGGACAGGATAGTTTTGGCTCATGCCCATGAATGGATCCGCTCTTCTGGTTTCCCTTCCACACGTTTTAGACTGTTCCCGCACTCCCGACCACCACCCAAGTCTATTGCTGTCCCTGTGACTCCAAAGCATTCTGCACGCTAATTGCATCCGTGGCATTGCATCATATCGTACATCGTCATGTTGTCATGTTATCATCCGGCAAACACTCGCACGTTCAGATCCACGCTCGAAGTTGCAATCACGCATCGGATCCGGCCACCTCCTTTATCCTGCTGCTGGCCAGCTATCGAGGCATTTGCTCCGTTCGTCTCTCCGTTCGACACCCCATTCGTTTGCACATTCATGTCCGGCGCCCAGCGTATGTCGGTCACAAAGTGCTCGTGCGCATCCGACACAACCTTGACGCACTTTGCTTCTTGGCTTAGGTCCCAGCATCTTATCGTCTTGTCCTCCGAGACCGAAAGCAGATATCGGCCGCCTGGATGAAAGATGATGGCTTTGATCCAGTTGTCGTGGCCGACCAGCGTTTTGTGGCAAGTCCCTCTGTTGTCCCATATTTTGATGACTTTGTCTCTTCCTGCGGTTGCTAGGAATTCACCAGATGATGACGGAGGTGGTGGCTTTTTATATCTCGCTAGCTCCGCAAGGTGTTTGTATGCCGATGGAGGAGCGAATGCCACAGCTTCAAGGTAGTGCTCGTGGCCTTCGAAGGTGATTTTGACTTCGCCCGTGTTGGCATCCCACAACCTCGGGATGCGGTCATTGCCTGCGCTGAGGAGGAAGCGACCATCGAGCGACGGCGTTACGCAACGGACCCATTCTGTATGGCCCCGAAGAGTCTTAAGGCAGTATCCTGTGGTTACGTCCCACACTCTTAATGTTTGGTCTCTGCTGGCCGAGACGAGGAGGTTGCCGGAGAGGGGAGCGCCAGCAGCGCCGGAAGGGATGAAGCGAATAGAGGAAATGGAGTGGTCGTGGCCTGGGAGGGTGCGGATGTTTTTGTAATTGTCCGAAGGATCCCAGAGCTTGATGGTCAAGTCAGAGCTGCAGGATGCCAGAAGGGTGCCACCTCTTGGGCCGCCATAGTCAATGTCCAGGACGGCGCGAGTGTGGCCTTTGAGAGTGTGTAGAGATTCGCCCAATTCATAGTCCCATATCCGGATGGTAGAATCTTCCGAACACGAAGCCAGTTCTGAGAAGACAGGGTGAAAGGCGACGGCATTCACTGGCAACTTGTGACCTGCAAAGGTCTGTCTAGCGGGCGACTTGGGCAACCATGTGATTGGGTCGATCTTGCGGTTGGAGGATAAGGGAGTTGCGTTGTCTATCTCGCTCTGGAGGGTATTGCATTTCGATTCGAGGTCCATGATCTTTTTCTGTAGGCGCACAACCGATGTCCACTTCTTCTCCAGCAAGGTCTCGTACTTCTTTGCCGTAGCATCGTCAAAGCCTTCATTCTCGGTAAGATGTGCTTCCTGCCGCAAGGCTGCCGCAGTCTCCGTCATGCCCGTGCTGAGGAGGTATGCGATCATCGACTTGTGCAGCTCCTCTGCTTGACGGGTGGTGAGAAGTTGGCTCATCTTGGGCGGCTGGCCCCGAGGGCTGGTAGAGGTTGAGGATCTCTCATGCGAGGGAGTCGCGCTGCCGTCTTGAACCTGAGTAGCTGTACTTGGTGGGCGTGGGGAGTCTTGTGCTAATCGAGCCAGTGTGGTTGGGCAGCAGTCAGTGACAGTAGAATGGCAAGAGGAATGGCAAAAGAACGGCACCGGCAGTGACCGTGACAGCAAGGAGAGAGGGCAAATATTGGGGATGCTCTGTATGACGCAGGTGCGGAAACTTGAAGATTTGTGCTCAGAAATGTATGTACAATATTTGGCCGTGGGCGCAATCTTTCCCCAATCATCTGGAGACATGAAACTTGTTGCCTTGCATGGTATGATGCAGGGCAGGGCCCAAAAACAATCTTGTGGCTGACGCTATGCAGGCTAGTGAGGCTGTAAGGGGTTCGTGAGGCTGTTGAGGTGAGGAAATGCAGCGTGTTCCCCGAGTGACGCAGCGCATTTTGTTGTGTTCACCAAACGAGAAATAGCCATAGAACAATTGCGGCCCAAAGGTTCAGCGGCACCACATACACACATAATCAACAACAAAGACTTACCTACACCGCGTCGCATGAACAGATACTGTCTCTGTCGCCCATAATCGATAAACGAGCGGACCTCGAGATTACCTCGTTTGCGAATCCCTGGCGATCCATGGTCAGCCTGGCAAACCTTGCCTGCTGTCAGAGAACGGAACAATAACATTCGTCCCACAACTGGTAAGAAGAAGAAGAATCACCACAGACTGCTGAATTACGCGCACTCTCCTGTAGAGTTGGCGTGCAATGGAGACGAGACAGTCACAGCGGCCGCTAACAAATGTCTCTACGCAGATCCATTGAATCGTACCGCTCACTCTCGATCCAGAAGAAGAGTCCTCTGCGCTCTCTTGTCCAGCGAATCCTCCCCAACGAGGCCAACATGGCTGAAGAAGAGGTCGACTATTCCCAGCTTCCCCTGCCGGATCGCTTTCAGCACAAGAATTGGAAAGTCCGAAAGGAGGGTTACGAAGCGGCGGTAAAGGCATTCGAGGTCACCCCAGACGATTCCGATCCCGTCTTCAGGCCCTTCAACAGCGATTCAAGCCTATGGAAGGGCGCTGCCGCCGATTCCAACGTTGCCGCCCAGCAGGAAGGCCTGGCAGCGCTATGCGCATACCTGAAATACGGCGGAGTGCAAGGTGCACAGCGCTCGAGATCTCACACCCTCCAGCCCATCTACGAAAAAGGCCTGACTTCGACCCGTCCGGCTGCCAAAGCACATGCCTACGAAGCCGTATTACTCTACATCGAAGTCGACAAGCCAGATGCCGTCGTCGAAGAACTATTGCCTGCCCTGTCGCATAAACAGCCAAAAGTCATCGCGGCCACCCTCAATGCCCTGACTCAAATATACCACAACTTCGGCGTCAAAGTCGTCGATCCAAAGGCCGTGTTGAAGGTGCTGCCCAAGATTTACGGTCATGCTGATAAGAATGTGAGGGCCGAGGGTCAAAATCTGACCGTCGAGTTGTACCGATGGCTAAAGGAGGCCATGAAGCCCATGTTTTGGGCCGAATTGAAGCCCGTCCAGCAACAAGATCTCGAGAAGCTATTTGAAAAGGTCAAAGAAGAGCCTCCTCCCAAGCAAGAAAGGTACACAAGAGCACAACAGGCACAGATGGCAACCGCCCAAGCCGCTGCCGCGGTGTCTGGCGCCGACGATGATGGGGAGCTTCAAGGCGGTGACGACGTGGGTGAAGAGCCTGTTGAAGTCGACGCCTTTGATCTGGCCGAACCTGTCGATGCTGCCTCCAAGATCCCGGCGAGTTTCCATGAGAACATAGCATCGTCAAAGTGGAAGGAGAGAAAAGAAGCTCTCGACGAGCTCTTCAACATCCTGAACACCCCCCGACTGAAGGAAGGTCAATATGACGATGTGGTCAGAGCGCTCGCCAAGAGTATGAAGGATGCAAACATCGCCGTCGTGACTGTGGCTGCAAATTGTGTGGAAAAACTGGCCCTTGGGTTGAGAAAGGCATTTTCGAGATACCGCAGCGTGATAATGAGCCCTATGATGGAACGTCTGAAGGAGAAGAAACAATCAGTCACCGACGCTCTAGGTGCGGCTATGGATGCCGTCTTTACTGCCACATCCCTCACCGACAACATGGGCGAGATCATGTCGATGCTCACCAACAAAAACCCCAATGTGAAGGGCGAGACCATAAAGTTCTTGGTCAGATGCCTGCGAACGACCAGAGATGTGCCATCGAAAGAAGAGCAGAAGCAAATTGCCGATGCCGGCACCAAACTGTTGACTGAATCGACCGAACAGATGAGATCAGGCGGCGCCGAAATCCTAGGTACCCTCATGAAAATAATTGGCGAGAGAGCAATGGGTCCGTACCTCGACGGTCTGGACGATATCAGAAAGACCAAGATCAAGGAGTACTTCGACAACGCCGAGGTCAAGGCGAAAGAGAGACCGAAGCCGATAGTAGGTCCGCCTAAGCCCATGGCGGGAGCTTCGGCTGCTGGCAAAAAGGTCGTTGGTGGCGTCAAGAAGGCTCCGGCAAAGAAAGCTACTCCTCCCCCGCCAGCAGAAGATGCAGCTCCGCTCCAACAGAAACCCACAGCCCGTGCTCCCCCGAAGGCTGCAGCTCCCGCGAAATCTGGCCTTGCTCAGCCAGCAGGACTCAAGCTGGGTGGGCTGAAGAAGCCAACCGCTTCGGGCATATCGTCACCACAAAGAAGGGTCATGTCGCCCATGGGCAACGCCAGCGAAGAAGAATCCGCAGCACCGTCGCCGTCGAAACTAGCCATGGGTCGGGGAGGCCTTACATCACGCTCCCTAGCCAAGCCTACCGCGGTTCCGGCTTCGCCTCCACCAGCACCGCGAGACAACGGTTTGAGCGCTGCCGAGCGGGCAGAGCTCGAAGACCTCAGGTTGGAGAAGGAGCGCTTACTGTCGCTGACCGAGACACTGCGGGCACAAAATGTCAAGCTGTCGAATGAGATATCCGAGCTACAAAACCAGAATGCACAACTCATTGAAGATCACACCCGAGACGTGCTGCAGATCAAGGCCAAAGAGACGCAGCTGGTGCGCGCAAGAGGAGAATGTGACGTGCTAAGGGCCGAGATAGAATCCACCCGAAAGGACAGCGAGCGCTATAAGCGTGAAGTCAGCCGATTAGGCCGCGAGAGCATGGGACGGGATCGAGAAGAATTGATGAGAGGACGACCATTTGACGACATGAGCAGCGACATGTATGATGATAATGCAGCACGCTATTCGATGCATCTGAACGGCGGCAGCCGCCCTGGCAGCGCTGCCCTACAGAGAACCGGCAGCACCACATCCAACAGTTCGAACCGAGCCACCGGCCCAAGACCGCCCAGCAACTATTCGAGCATTTCCCCAAGTGAAGAGAAGGAGAATGCTGGAGCTGATGCGCTAGCACAGGCTGCGATGAGGAGAAAGATAAGTCCTCCGATTGGCACATCTTCAGCCGGCAGAAGCCCGCAGCGATCACAATTTGGTACCAGTCGCGACCAGAGTTCCGCTAGCATCAACTCTAGTGGCTCAGGAGATGGCGAGAATTGGAAGCGGGCGGCGGAAGTCACCAGTCAACTGAAGGCCAGGATAGAGGCTATGAAGGCACGACAAGGGCTGACGAAACCCTCGTACTGATTGAAGCAAGCGTGGCAAAGTTAGCATTGGTGAGGCGTTCTGATTGAAAGGACTTTTTTCCTCGATACCCTTTTGTAACGGTATTCATACATCTAGGGCTTCTATCTCGTGATTGCTTGTTCATCGCTGTCTCTAGCATGAGCGATGAGTGTTGACATGAATGTTGGAAGAATAACCACAGCTTCAAATAGGAGCCCGTTGATCACCGAGACCTCCCTTTTTCGTCTTGATTGACTTCACACAGGTGGAACCAGATGACACAATCACTCCTTCCGATATCAGCATTGATATCAAATTCACACTCCAACAAGTACGTCTTGAAGAGCGTGCAATGAGGAATCGCAGACCGCCGAAGCACTACCGATACCTCAGTAAAGGCCTAGCAACGGTGACGTTACTCAATTGTCCCACTCAAACTTCGTGAAATCTAGAGACCACCAGAATACTACAACACCACTCGTCAGCTTCCGAAAGACCTATCAAAGGGCATCACCACTCGTACCTTATTATCGCTAATCGAGGATGCTGGCTGGCGATATGCTCTTGGCTGTCCTGAACTTGATGGTGATGATGATGGCACAGGTGGCAAGGCTGCTCGCAGATATTGCTGGTGTCAGGGTGTCCCCAAGCTGCATTTGCTTTCCTACCTAGGATCCTATCGCGGATACCCTAAGGTTGGCAGCTGTGCTCAGATAATGCTTGACGTCGTCTTCGCAATCGAGAGCGTACTCGCAGAGGCCCCACCGATGAATCTCATTGACCCAAGAAAGCAATCTGCAAACTTCGCTTTCAGACTTGCAATCCCCACGAGCAAGGTACTGCATTTTGCAGCCAGGCCAAGCTCCATTAGCCATCTTCGGCATGAAAAGCCACACCGTCCAAGAGTCCCTTTCCATCACCACTCCGTAATGGCGAACCCGTGTTAATTGCTCTGGAGTGGGCTGAGGATAGGCTTTGAGCTTCAGGTCACATCGATTGAACAAGGACACCGCACCAGCGGCTGCTACCCGGTTCTGAACGGTTCGCGAGTCATCCAATGTGGCCTTAAACTCAATCGTGAAATAGGGACAGAATGCACCCAAAGCCTTGCAGTGCACGATGTCGCGTAAGCTGGCTCGATAGTCGGCATTTATAATCTTGGCGCTCAGCCAGAATTGACAGTCGGGGTAAATATCGAAGCCCAAAGGTCTGAGAGGAGGACCGTTCAGAAACGGGCTGTCCGAAGATGGACCATTCGGAGAGAGGAGTGGAGGAGAAAGCCACGGGGGGCCGAGGAGGTTGTAGGGTTTGATCGACCATTCCAAGGCCCGTACAGCATAGAGCTGTCTGCTTGAGCCATTTGTTATACGGCTGGACGGTCTAGTGAATAGAGTTTCACCCGCATATGCCCGGTACTCCGCCTCCGTAAGTCCCGCGTCTCCAAGGCAGCGATAGGCGATGCACACGGACTGAACAAAGTCAGGGCTCATCGACAGGAATATCGAATCGTCTATATCCCGTTCGACTCTTCCGGCAAGGCTGCTTGTGACGACAGATCTGTAAAATTCTCGTGATTGGGCCGGGTCTGAGGGAGCTTTGAAATCGAAATAGGTGTAAGCTCCGTCTGCAGCATGTAGACTGAGATCCGGAAGCCGGCTTATATCAATGCCCCGTGGAACCAACTGCGTTTGTTCAAAATCAAGGTCAGGGACTGTAGCATTTTTGACGGTCTTTCCGGTAACAGTTGTCAAAGAAGTTGTTGATAGACTCTCAACTTTTGTGGAATCATCATATGACAGGACTACCTTGTTCTTTGGTTGGTATAATTTGCCCTTTTGTCGGCATGATATGTCCTGTTGTTGGCTTGACTTTGTTGGGAGTGCGAACTTTGGATGTGCTTTGGGCGCCATGACTTTCCTCCATCGACTCGATCTGAATCTGTTTCCTTAATCCTATCGGCGGAGTGTTGTGGACAACCCCGTCTCGAACTTCGAGGTAGATCTGCAGTCTTTGGTCGGGCAGTCCTCGACATCTTTGCTTTGGATTGGGGCTGAGGAATGGAAAACGGTGGACGAGGTGCCGGTTGACGGGTTGGGATGGTAGTCTGAAGTGGAACTTTAGCATGTATTTGCATTTACTGTAGTACCATGTGAGCTACCAATTTTCCATTGACATGATATCAGTGGTGGCCTGTCCTTCATCATGCTCAGCAGATGTGAGATTCACGGGAAAGTTAGTTGATATCGAGAAAAGACTTCTGTACTTTCCTCCCGCACCAGATGGTTTTGTTTACTGTTGACGTAGGTTCATGATAAATAGGTGCCTAGGGCATCCAGCCTTGCTTGATCCGGTTAAGGCTAGTGATTTAAGCACCCTCTGCTAGTCCACTATCGATAAGGCCCAAAAAGTCAAAAATTGTTCTGGTCAACGATGAATTTCGAGGCGTGAGGGCGCGCAGGCCGGTCTGCACGATACATCATTCTCTAGGAGACAACACTGGCAGCATGTCTCTAGAAGAGAAGCTCGAGAAGATCAAGACGCCGAACCTCGAAAACCAAAGACATACAGCCGTGGTCCTCAGCAGCATTGAAGATACCCTCCGAGAACAAAATACTAAATTCACACCGACTGCCTATTTTGCCGCTTTGCTCGCTCTTCTGAAGCAGACCACCTCCGACGGCGGCTCGAATGACCCAAACGAGCTTGTAGTTTCCACCATCTATCTCCTCGACCTCATCACTTCTCATGTCCCACAAGCACTTCTCCGAGCGCAGTTCGCTTCGATCGTGACCCTGCTTGGACCATACCTCAACGCGGATGGTAGCAACACATCTCTTCTGAAGTCTGCGATTGGTTGCCTCGAGTCCATATTGTCAGCTCAAGATGGCCCAGCGTGGAGTCTTTCCTCAACACAAACTAGCCCGCGACAGGCGTTAACTGCCCTGCTACCTCTGGCGATCGACCACAGACCCAAGATCAGAAAAAGAGCTCAGGACGCCATCAAGACCGTGTTGCAAAACCCGCCTCCTGGCCCGTCGCTAGATCACCCTGCCGCGGAAGTCTGCGCCATTGCTGCTCAGAATAACCTCAAGGGCGCGGTCCAACTGGTACACCAGAACAGAAGGCAGAAGAACAAGAACGACGACGGCAATGACCCATCTGTCATCCACGCTCTCCAGTTGATAAAAACCATTGCTATCTCATCAGGAGGATGGCCCAGCAAGAAGATCGAGACGCTGTGCGAAATACTGCTGTCTATTTCACGTTCGCGAAATGATTTCCTGGTTATGAGCGCATTCGAAGTGTTCGAGGTCATCTTTGAGGGTATGCAGGACGAGGTTTCTTCAGCTAAACTACCAAGGTTGTTGGAGGCGATTGTTGAACTCAAGCCTGCCCAAAACGATGCTCAACTGCTGCCTCCTTGGATCGCTATCCTATCGCGAGGCTATGGCTCTTATGCTCTAGTTGAGCCGGAAGACGTCTTCGCAAAACTGCCTGATCTGATGAGCCTGGTGACAGACTTCTTGCCCAATTCTTCGCACAATATTCGAGTCTCCGCGTCAGAATGTCTGATTTCTTTCTTCGCGAACTGCATACCCAACAGCGTCATCCTTGAGCCGTCTGTATACGACGAAAAAGTACTCCAGCAGATCGTGGACAAAGCTCTTGAATTGCTCTCAGTCAAATACCAGACAGCCTGGATGGAGGTCTTCAATGTGCTCTCTGCACTGTTCGATGCGCTCCGATGGAGAGGTGACCCTTATCTTCTGCCAATCGCACAGGCAGTTGGTGAGCTCCGAGGAAACAATAGCTTTCAGGGAAAGAAGGAGGCGGATGAGGTGCTTGGTCATGCCATTCGCAACCTTGGCCCACAAGCCGTACTGAATGTCCTGCCACTCAATTTAGTCAAGCCTCAGAAAGGCCAGGCAGGTCGAGCCTGGCTGTTGCCTCTCCTCAGGGACAATGTGACCAACACGAACCTGTCTCACTTCAAATCTGAGCTTGTGCCACTCTCGGAAACGATGTACCAACGAGTCATGGATCACGGAACGGCAGAGAAGACGATGGATATCAAAGTATACGAAACAGTTGTCCAGCAAGTCTGGTCCATATTACCCGGATACTGCGACTTGCCAGTCGACCTACAAATTGCCGTTGATCAGAAATTTGCGGAACTGCTGTCGAACGTGCTCTACCAGCAAGCCGATCTAAGAGCCGATGTTTGTCGAGCATTGCAGAATCTGGTTGAGTCCAATCGAGCAATAATAGAATCCGATGCCGAAGTGGAAGAGCTTCAAGTTGAGCACAGAACCACGAAGGACGATGCCCAGAAGAACCTTGCCCACCTTGCCACGCTCGCAAGCAATCTCCTGGCGGTCCTTTTCAACGTCTACAGCCAGACTCTGCCACAATCAAGAGCATATATTCTGCAATGCATCAACGCTTACCTAAGCATCACTCCAGAGAAAGATCTTGTGGACACATTTGAACGCGTTGGAAAGATGCTGCAAGCAGAACTACCTGCAGCAGATGCACCGCCACCAAAGAAACAGCCAGACCAACAAGGCCGTAACAAAATGCCACCAACATCCCATACCCTCCTCGATCTCGTCATCGCACTCTCCATCCATCTACCCCGCTCCACCTTCGCCGCTCTCTTCACCCTCGCCTCAAACATCATCACAAATTCAGCTATCCTGGCGTCCGATCCCCAACTCATCAAGAAGGCATATAAGCTTGTACCGCGCCTTGCAACCTCAGAAACAGGCCGCCAAGCTCTGCAAGCACGGTCCGCCGAACTCCAACAACTCGTCATAGCAACAGCGGAGAAGACACCGGTCCCAGCGCGACGAGATAGAACGTTAGCAATCGATACGATTATCTCTTTTCTTTCCAACGACGATCTTCATTTCATTCCTACCATCCTGAGCGAGGTCGTCCTCGCTTGCAAGGACAGCAACGAGAAAGCTCGGACAGCGGGCTTCCATACACTGTTCTCCGCGGCCAAGAAGATTGCGGATGCACCGCCTAACACGCGTATTCACAATTCGCTCGTTCCACATATGCCTGACGACGCACCAGATGCTGTAGCGAGCGTGGAGGAGCTGTTCACCATGGTATCTGCTGGGTTAGCAGGTGTGGCGCCTCACATGGTTGCGGCGTCCATCACCGCTCTCGGAGCACTATTGTATGAATACCACGAGCACGAAGCTCTCAGCGGAAGCATGAAAGGGGAGCTGGTCGACACTGTGACGATGTTCATCCAATCCAACAACCGCGAGATCGTGCGGGCGGTGCTCGGTTTCGTGAAGGTGATGGTTGTCATACTGCCTCTCGAAGCGCTGGAACCTCGGATGGCAGGTTTAGTGCCACAACTACTGGTCTGGAGCAAAGAGAACAAGGGCCGCCTCAAGGCCAAAGTAAAGAATATCCTCGATCGTCTCGTCCGACGATTCGGCGGCGCACAAGTCGAGGAATGGGCTGGCCCAGACGCGAAGAAACTGATCGTTAACATACGTAAGGCGCGGGAGAGGGCTAGGAGGAAGAAATCTGGGCCCGGGGAAGCTGACTCCGACGACGAGGATCACACTGCTGAGAAGGGAGGGCAGAGCACGTATGACAACGAATACGACGAAGCAGTCTACGGCTCTGACGACGATGACTCGGAGATCATCGGGAGTGACGAGGCTGATAATGATGATGCAATGTCAGGTGTGACATTGAAGAGTAAGACCACAAATAAATCAGGAAAGAGCGGCAAGGCTGGAAAGGGAGGACGAGATCAATTCATTCGATCCCAGGATGACTCAGATGAGGAACCGCTCGACTTGCTGGACCCAAGGAGCATGTCTGCTATTTCTAGCTCGAGGCACAGCTCTGCGAAGCTTGGCGGGACACAACAGAAGAAGACGAAGGCGAGGTATAATGAGGATGGAAAACTTGTTCTTGGCGGTGCGGAGGATGATGATGGGGATGACACCATGATTGACACTAATGCAGGTGATGGGAAGGGGGGAAACGCAATAGACGCCTACATCGAAGCCGTGTCTGGTCCGCACGCTGTGCAGAGGGGTCAAAAGGGGAAGTTGAAGGTCAAGTCGGGCATGCAGAAGTCTTCGCGCAAAGAATCTCGAGGTGGAGGTGATGACGAGGATATGCTTGATGTAGAGGAGGCGAGGGAAATTGCAAGGAAGATCATGGCTGGCAAGGGGCCGCAGAGCCCGAGGAGTCCAATTGCGAAGAGCCAAGGGAGTGCCAATCAGAGACGGGGACTAAGTGGCGAGAAGGTCAAGAGTGAGAGTGCAGGTGGTCGGAGGGTCGAAAAACGGCGGAATAAACCAGGTCCGGGAAAACGAGGCGTCAGATTCTCCAGTCACCCTGCTAGGAAAGGACAGGGGAGAAGGAAGTAAGCTCTAGCATCTCCACACGGCTTTTACCAGCTTCTGGATGTATTGATTTGCTTAGCACTCTACATGCCACTTTTCTTCCTTTCTTCACATACACTAGCAGAGAACGATGTTCGAATTCCCTTCATCTCAAAAATGTGGCAGTGGATCACGATGGAGAACAAGTTTTGCTGTAGCCTTGCACCGAAGTCGGACAACCCAGTTCAAAGATATAGCGGAATGACTTGTATCGTGCTCGCCAAATGGCAACAGAGCTATTCCGTCTCACATCTTGATTCGTGACAACTGAGGCAAGTAGTCCACTGCCAGCTGCACGGGATAGCACGGCTGATGATCCTGATAAATTGCTGGGTCATGCTTCCGCAGAAATCGAAGATGTGGCAATCCATGTCTGCACAATTGGCTGCCCATGTTGATGGAAAGGCGGCGCCTAGGTCACATGTTCCGCCCAAGATTCGAGAGATATATTAATAATGGACACTGGAAACTAAAAATCGCTCAGGCTGGCACCAAAGAGAAACAATTTCCGACATTACAATGTAAAGTTGTATAATCATTCTGTGAACTGCTGGCACGCTTTACTGCTAGAAAGGTGGCCCGGAGAACGCCACTGGAAGCCGACAGATTACCCGGAGCAGTGATGCCAGTGTACAAGATACGTCATGCAGTGTTACGCCAAGAGCATGCCACCCAAGCACAACTAGGCAGTCGCCAAATACCATGTGGCTAGAGGCGGAGTGATCCAGTGGCCCTCGTCCGTCAGCCTCATTCTTCAAATCTCAAAACCGCCCTGATAGTCACTTATTAATAACCACCTGATCTCGACCTCTAATCACGAAGCGTTGAAACCACTGAAAGCCACTGGACCAGATCGTACTCACTCCCGGACTCAACCCTTCGAGCTTATCGATGCTGATGCTCGGCTTCCAGATTGCCACGTAGCCGAGACGATAGCAAATCACAATTGTTCAAGGCCGCCCAACCAGATCACACACACCCACAACTTCCAGCAAAGCAACTTTTTCCACCAGCGCGGAGCAGGACTACAACTTGAAGACTGAGACCTTCTACCGCCATGTCTCTAAACTGGGTTATGCTCCCCGACCACCCCACCAGATCCGACTTCATCCCCCTCCCCAACGAGCGCACCATTTTCAAATCTTCCCACCGCACATCTCTGTCCCTCACAACGCCCAAACACACGTACCCAGCGCATTCGCCTAACCTCTCCATCAACTCCAGCGACGGAACGCTGTACCTCACCAACCAGCGCATCATATATCTCCCACGCGCCAACTCCAGCATCACAAGCAATGTCGCCGATTTCAAGTCCTTCTCCTGTCCGCTGCTGAACCTCCACGACACGCATCTCGTAATGCCGTGGTTTGGACCGAATGCGTGGACAGCCCTTGTCCAGCCTGTTGCCGGGGGCGGGTTGCACAGCGGTAACGGTGCCGTGGGGATCGAGCTGAAGTTTACGTTCAAGGATGGGGGCGCCCCAGATTTCCAGGGGAAATTTGAGGCGATCAAGGAGCGGCTGCAGCAGGTTGTTGATACGGCTCGGGAGTCGAACGCCGCGCGGCAAAGGGGGATTGGCGGCGTGGACATGGCGAATGTGCATTTGGACCAGTTGCCCAGTTATCAGGACAGCGGGCATGATAGAATGGCGGACGAGGGAGAAGAGGAGACGGTGGTCCCGACGAATGCGACGGCCGACCAGGTGCGGGCCATGGCGGCGGCGGCGGCGACACAGAGGCAGGTTGAATCGATACGAAGGAGGTCGCGAGACGAGGAGGCGCAGAGAGCAGAGAACGAGGTTCCTGTTGATGCCCCGCCAGGGTACGAGGAGACGCAGAGCGGGAGTGTGCAGGCTGGGCTAGAAAGGAGCCTTGAAAGGGGAAGGGACTGAATGTGGGATGTGAGACGGGGCTGTGGATTGGCCCGCAATCTTCATTCCTAATGCTTCATACTAGAGATCAGTCCACCGTACCGCGAGATGGTTACATCCTCAAAGATAAGAGGTGTCAGTATCTAATGCGATTCTAGACTTGCAGCCTCTTTGCCGATCGCAACAGAAAAGATTCCTAATCTTTGTCACTGTCGTCGCCAGCCGCCTCCTCATCAAATTCAATCTCCTCCTCGATATCGTCCTCACCCAATTCCATCGTTTCGCCTTCCTCGTCAAAAACGTCCTCACTCAGCTCGATCTCCCCTTTAATGTCCCACCTATCGCCCTTCGCAGCTTGGGACACATACTTCACAAACCTCATCGTCCCTTTATCCCTCAGGACAACAGAGAAGGTATTCCAAGACGGTGCATTCGAGAACAATATCCCGCCGTCATCGTCTTCCGCACCATTCGACTGATAGACGGCGGGGTCGTGGGCCGCCTTCTTGCCGACGCTGGGCAGGGCCTTGGAGTGCGTAGAGGTCGTGTCGTCATCGGCGGCCATGTAGACTTCCTCGCCGCCGAATTCCGGGAGGTCAATGTCTACGAGAGACTTGGGAGGGTCTTTTGATGAAGATGCGGAGCCTGTTCCGTTGGATGTCGACTGGCGGTCCCTTTTTGCCGATGCGGATGGGGCTGGCTCCTCACGCTCCCAGCCACTGCTTGGAGTCATATTGATGGTGAATTCTAGTCGTGGTTGTTCGCCTGTGTATGTGTTCGCCAGGGCATAGTCATGTCCTGCCCGGAAGCGTCGCGCAAGGGCATGTTGGCGGGTCAGACTGGACGGCTTCAAGCCCGTTGCCAACGCAAGCCATTTTTTGAAAGCATGGGAATGAAGGAGATCGTCGAGGAGTTTCGAAAGTGGTGAACAGGTGCCCGTCGGTGCGGTTGATTCGTTGAGATAGGCGAAGCGGTGTTTGTGCGGTGGCCGTGCTATTGGCCAGGGGTTGATATGCTCTTCTTTGGAGGGTGAATCGAGACGCTCGATGTACGGTCGGAGGTCTTTGGTGAACTTCTCGGCCAGGAAGCTTTCGAGCTGGAGCATGGACGTGTCTCCAAATGATTCTGCTAGCTCTTCGAGCTTGTCAGGGACTAGGAAGCCTGGAGTGATGTACTGTAGGAGGAATGTGAGGTCTTGCTCGGTGAGTATGGTCTCATCCTGGTCACCTTCATCACCTGGGTCCTCTTCCGTCCCGCTGGCTTGCGCATTGGCCACCTTTCGAGGCTCGTCAAAGTGTCTGAAGACCGTTCGCGGCTCGTCGAACTCGTCGACGGCACCTTGAAGTTGCGCCAAACTGGACTTTTGCGCCTGAGCTTGTTCAACACCCTCTTCAAAGCCATCTTCTCCCTCCTGAGGTATGTGGAACCAACCACTAACGGCCATGCGTATTCTGCCTCTATCCTCCTCTGCGCTCTTTCCATAGTAGACCTCTTCCACGTCGTGATAGCTCTCGCCAGGCCTGACGGCGAAGAAGCTCAACTGCGAAAAACTGGGCGGTATCGTCAAGGTCCATTCCGCCAGTGGAACTTTGATATCCTCGCCCGCTTTGTTCTTCTTCAACTCGGTTGGGTAGAGCCTCAACCCACCACCCCATTCTGCCTGCCAGGGATTGTCGGGGTCGGTGAGGTAAAGGATATAGCTCACTCTTCTGCTGCCAATCACATCATCATGGCACAACAAATAGCTCCCTGGGGTGTAAACGTTGACAGCCATATCCGTTTTGCGGCCCGACAATTTGCCTGCGCCGGTGACTTCCGACACCCATTCTCGAAATTCAGGGCTGTACAGTGCGTCTCTTAGTTCGACGAGACTCGGCAGACGTTTCAGAGACTCTTGATCCAGGTTTGAGAGATTGGCTAGATCGCCGGATTGGTGAATGCGATAGATGTCGGTCTCTTTGAGAGTGAAGTGGATGTTCTCGATGATCTCGCTTCGTACACTGCGCAAGAGACTTTCTTGGATCAGGTTCGAGACTACGGCGTGGGGATATGGTCCACTGGTGGCATAGCTGTCGTGGAAGGACTTAACGGTAGTCGACTCGAAGAGATCGTCTCGAAATGCGGCTTTAGTTTCGCTCGAATTACGCTTTTTTGCAGGCGAACTTTTTGCCAGTTCAGAAACTGCTTTGCGCTTGACGGCCATGTTTATCGTACTATGTTAAAGGTTGCAAAAGACTCGTGAGCTTGTGTCGCAGTCGAAGACTCGACAAAATTTCCAAAAATCCTGGCCGGAAAAGGGCAATTTTCGAGAGCCGTGGTTCCACCGGCTCTTGCAACAATTGCGGCGGACAATGAGTGAAGAAGGAACGGCAACAATGCTAGGCAGATGAAAGTGCCGGTCTCACTAGATCAATATCTACGTGGCCATCCGGATTTCGTATACATGACAGCATCATTTCAACGCATCTGCAGGAGAGCCTAGGAGAGAGTATAGCCGGTGCGCCTTATTCCAGTCAGCAGCACCTCTTCCCCCTCCTCAACACCGAGTTCAGCTCAGCTGAGAACCCGAAGGACACATACTCACGCAAAGCGCTAGGCAACGCAAGAGGTGTTGGTGCGAAAGACAGCCGTGAAAGAAGGGAGAGGTTTTCATGCGGTTGTCCTCACATGTGTGAGCTTGCACTGACGATTCTCTTTCAGAGTCTGAAGTTGGTCTTCATATTCATGTCCCCTAGTATATACACTTGCGCCGTGTGATTGATGCCTCCCATGCCTCTTGACATGACTAGAACCTCTCGTTCTTCGGACCAATCGTGTTACCCAGTCTGAAATCTGAACCCTTTGAGCCCAAAGCTTGTGTTGCCGTTGGATAGTTCGTCTGGATGTAGTTCTGGTCTGCTGTATCTTGTGTGTAGTTCTGCTCGTAGCCTTTGTAACCGTGGATCTTGGCAGTCTTCAATAGCTGTAGGTATCGATCTGTCCGACCGTTAGTCAAGTGCGCACATCAAAGACTAAGTGCTCCCCCGCGCATACCTCTGTATTTCCCGCACTTCTCCAGGTGATTCACCCCTTCTCGGTGGTAGCATTTGCCCATCTCTTCCCTCACCAGTCGGGCCATCATCACCTGTACCCACTGCTCTCGGATAATAGCGTCTCGGGCATTGGCAACAGCTTCACTGTTTCCCAGGTCGACCCCATCGAACGTCGGAGGTACTGTGGGCTTCTTCCTCAAGAAGGACTCTGACTCCGGTGTAGGCATGTTGCAGGGTCAAGGTGCAAGTCGTCCAGAGAAGAATTTCACTGCTCGGTATAGCCTCTGCGACGTGGTGTAGCAGAGCTGACCTTGAGAGGGCACTTTCAAGAGGTTCGGCGCAGCTCGTGAGCTGCTCAAAGGCTGTGACGAGTTACGTCTAGCGTGTTGTGTCGCCGCAGAGAGAAACGACGAAGTCGTTGCAGCCATTCACGAGCTCCCGATTGGTGCCAAGACATTACGGCGAGGCAGAAGGTTCTTATGGCTCGACCAGTGTCAATTTCTGCTAAAGCGTTCTGCATTTCCGGATTTGCCTCATGCTCCTTAGTCTTGACTATGTTGAAAGCATTGTCCCTTGTGTCATTTCTCATGGTGAATACAACTGTCTGCACCTGCGGGTCCGGATGATTTTGACATATGCATCAAGAGCTCGTGCTCGATATCTTCTCTGAGCAGAAGGCCATCCACTGGACATGAGCCACTGTCATGGCGTACATCAGCAGTGACACTCATGTTTGGTCATAAATACCACCCATGCCCCTCTGAAGGTCAACTCAATCCATAATCCTTCCTCCATCAAGATATCCCTTCCGAAAGATAATCCCGTTGAGGTGATTGCCGCGTCTTTCCAAGTATTCAATCTCCAGTGGCTCCTCTGTGATGTCCTTGCCGAGGGTCTTGTCCCACACAACCTTGCACGGAGGGCTTTGCATCTGAACATTATCGAACCACTCTCGATCCTTGTTCCACACCTCCAGCAGCTGGAATGAATTTTGTTTTGCTGGGTCCTGCAAGATCTCGAAATTACTCTGGTTGATTGTGGACAGATTTCCAAGCTTCGTACTCAGCCCCTAGCCCCTCGTTGACACGCTCTGGTTTGATAGTCCAGGTCACGATGAGGAAGAGCTGTTTCGTTGATTGACTATCCGACATGGTTAAATGGATAGTGGAGCTGTTCTCTTCTCAATTATCAATATTCAGGTACTCAAGGAAAGCTACACTGCGCTCGAGCTAGATGCTTCATATGAGGTGCAAATGGCACACCATGTTAACTACCCGAACCTGAACCTGGCCCCCGCTCCTATCTCATCCTCTTCCCATGTCTTGCTCCATTCACCGCCCCCCACAGCCCCATATTCAGGCCCTTGAACCTACCCCCTTCAACAGCATCCATGCCAATCTCCAGGCCCTATTGTGACTTGAAACGCTCTCCAGCCGAGTGCTGACAAAGGATAGCATTACCGCTTACTCGTCAGCCCAGCAATACATGAGCCGGTGATGAAGCCGATATCTAGAAGCACTAAAGGGCCTGGTGTTGAAGGAGCTGGGCACTTTGCCGAATCTCTTCCGTCCGATACCCAGTCAAAGATGTGCAAATGACACGTTGTCTAGTCATCAACGGCTTGTGACCTCGAGTAATCTCACTCGAAGCTCGTCTCGAAACCCCGCCCTTCAGACCTGGCCATTCAGTCCCGGCCGCTCGGTGTGCTGAGAGATGTCTCCCCAGGTTTAAATAACCCACACTACAAATGACCTGCATACTTTCACCATCCCAACCCATAATCCTGCTTCATGCCGTTCAAATCTGAACCAAACCCCACTTGAGCAACGTTCACCTTTGGCGATGCTACCCGGAGAAATCCAAAGATGCCCTCGAGACTGCCTTCTTGTAGGCTGTGTTTGTGGCAGGGACCAGATCTTCCGTCGCCATGAATGCTTTTGACTCCTGCTGCTGCGGAGCTATTGCTGGGAACGCTATCACCGTGGTCAGAGCCGGTGAGGGAACTGTTGACATCAAAGTAGAGCCCTGTCCCCGCCAACACTATGTGGTAATAAGGCAGAAACCTGTCAAGAATGAGATTCCCTCTTCCAGCCCCTGTATTATCGCTCCTGTCCACATAAACCGCATCCGCTTCATATCACCAACTACCATTTTGCCCTCTTCACTCAATATTCGCCCCCTCCTGCCTGGCGTTCCCCCTCTCCCTAGCCTTCCTGATTCTCCCCTCCTCAACACAAAGCAACGGAATCAGTTTGTCCCTTCGTTTCGCGGCACCCCTCACAATTGCTCTTCTTGTCAAGCCGACAACCCCATCCCCATTGCACCCCGGCGCTTGCTCTCTGTCAACACTCTCCGTGATGGCCTGTGCCTCGAACCGAGCTACATTTTCGAGGCAGGTACGCTGGCAAGACAGGCAGAGAAAAGGGACAACGTAGGTGTGAAGCGGATGGCGGGCGGGGTTGGGACAAATGAATGATATCTGTGCTGTACTGTTTCCAGGTGTTAGGTGGTCAGTCAGCTTTCTTGTGGTCAGGCTTGTGTTGCATGCGTGTGTGGTGCCCGACTCATCTCTTCTGGGGCTTTTCGAAACATCTGACGAGGTAGGCGATGTGGATAATGAGGCGTGTATCTGCTTTGCGAATTCGAATCCTTGGGGCGGCGGAAAGGAGGAGGGATCATGGCTTGAAATCAGTATTCCGGGTTCCTGAAGGGTGGGGTCCATTGTTAAGCTTCTGGCGCCTGATTTCATGTCTGCTCCCCCTATTGTGAGCGCTGCTTTCGCACAAGGTTTAGTATACTTGACCGGATTCCGGGATATAGATATGTGACCGCACAGGGAGAAGAGGTATGTTGTGTGGAAGCACATCCTCATTCTTCAACCCTCACGCGTTGTTGTTTTGTAGGCGGTCGTCACCGCCTACGGGCTGGGCTTGTGTTTCTGCTTTGGCCCGATGGGGCTCCGATTTGAATAACTGGTTCCTGGTGTGCCTCGTAGGTAGCATGTGGTTCTAGAACTGTTGTCAGCCTGTCCTCAATGAGTGGCATCAATTTGGGACGCGCAAGTCAAGGAAGCAAGCAAAGCAATAACGATGTTGGAGACAGAGTGTTCTCGAAGCAAAATGTTCGAAAGTCATCTTGAAGCATGAGCGGGAAACTCTCTGATCCAGATGCGAACAATGGATATCGATCCCTCTTTGTCTAGGCGAGGTATGATTTCAATATCTGGCGTTCTATTCTTGCGCATCTTTGTGAGTCCAAATGGAAATATGGCACTAGGGTCGAGTTAGGAGAAAATGTTGAAAGTCGATCGAGAAGAGAGCAGGAAAATGGGGAAATCATGTTTGGTAATATTTCCTCATTCCATTAAATGAGCATTTTCAGGCAAGATTTGGGTATCATTGTTCCTCGAACTTTTGCTTCTCTGCGTTGGAATTCCTTCAATATGTTCGTTAGCAGTGCTTCTTATGCCCGTCATGTCGTGTTCAAGAGTTCTTGGCCTCATTGTGCCGCAGATTTTCGAACTGACAGAGGCGGTGACCTGATGGGTTGATGAGGGCTGTGGGGTCATTGATTTGCCATGACATATTGCGGTCCTTACTCTTCAGGCGCTAGAACAACTTTGATACCTCTCCCAGCCAATGCCTCGCCAACATCAGCTTTCTTGCCAGTCCAGTCCTCTTTCATCTCCTCCTCCTCAACCTCAGCGCCTGTTCTCTTGCCTCTCGCATGTAGCTCTTGGTTGTGTTGCTCGGCCTTTGCGTCGAGGTTTTCTGTTAAGCTCTCTTGGCCGGTATGACCACCACCTCCCCTCGACCGGACGGCCTCTGCCACATCACCTTCTCCAGGTGGACGCATTTGATCTCCCTCTAGTTCGGGATTATTGGAGTATGGATGTGCATCTGAATGTGAAACAGCTTTCTCTTTCGGTGAACCAGTCACATTATGGCGAAGCGGTGAGACTGCTGTAGCCTCACCATGTTGAGATGGGGCGTCGTGCTGCCCTCGATGGCCAATCTCCCTCAAGCCCAAGGAGGACTCGTCTTGAGAGGCGTCTATCTCATAGGCTGTCTTTTGGGCAGGATTGTATGCTTGATTCAGTCCTTACAGGTACAGATTAGGAAAGATCAATTCCGATCTTGAGCTTTTGCATACCAGTCTGTTGAGTTGGCTGAGGGGGACCTTGAGGGTCAAGGCCGGACATGGTGATGTAATGTCAAAATTGATAAAGCGGCAAGTGTTTTTCGATCCGGCTTGAGACGGATTAGAGATTGCAGAACCGCAGGAATCCGGGAATAGTACCTGCCCTTGTTCTGAGAGCAGCAATACTGAAGTATATTGCTTTGAGCCGACAACTTCGTGTACGGAAATCTGCTCGATTGCAAGGAAAAAAAAGGAATGTCTAGCTCTGGGCCATTCATCTCTCATACAACGACATCTTTGGGTTGTAGGTGTGACATCATCAAGCGATAGGGCATGCGCGATAGGGCTTGCGAGATAGGCATCGATGGACATATCCTGTCCAATCCATCTTCAAATCGGCCTCTCGACAAATGCCGGTCCGTGTCGAGTTTTGATTCTTGCTGAGCTTGAACATGTCTTGCATAATCCAGTATTCTCGATAATGACGATATTGACATCGGTAAGCCCTCCATTGAGAGTTGCTGGTCCTCGCACAAGGGAAGAGAGCGATGCATCTTGAGCTGGTGTTCCTGATAACGGGCTTTAGCATACCCCCTCAATGTTCGGTAGGCGACAATGTGGGTGGTGCTTTGGTATCCATCATGTTGATCGAACGGGCTGTGTATGAGCGCAAGAGCATGTAAGTAATGCTCTTGGCCTATGCGACTTTTCCCCAAGTCAGGCTGATGATCGGTGGACGGCTGCCACGTCCTCTCTTGTAGCGCAGAAGCATGCTTGCTAGAATGAGACTCAACAAAAACCTTCCGCCGTTTGCCCACATACTGACTTATGTCCGTATAGCAAACAGGTAAGTGCTCGCAAAAGCCGAGCTCAGATCACCCTCAGAGGCTGGAACTGAGATGAAGACAACGTGAATCTGTCCAGCTTTCTGAGGACAATCTCAACTTGCAAGCCGTATGCTCCAAGCTGCATATTTGGCGGCAAGTTCACGGCTTTGAGCTCATCTTCTGCAACCGATGGTAGTGAGCATGAATGACTCCCTCCACCCCTTGACAACATTCGCGCCGAACTTCATCCAGCATGCCCATAAGCTTCGGTGCTTTGGATCCCAAGTAGCAAGTCCTTTCATTTCCTCACAGCTCCACTTTCACTGACCTGGCAGAACAGCGAAGCAGAAGCATCGAGGATCGTGAAGAAACAGCTAGAGAGGGCCACAAGAGCCGTTGGCGACCCAAGTAGTATGCGCCGGCTGATCAACACCCCGACGGTCAAGGCTAAGCTGGGTGAGATCAGCAAGCACATTGTGAGCTGTCCGTACAGGCTCCAAGAGTCAAACTGATGCCGAGAAGTATCGAAACGATCCAATTGCACAAACAGACTCATTGTCTGCTCTCCCGAACGAGCTCAAATGCAACATCTGGTCCTTCCTTGATAAGCCGGCTGACAGAGTGATGTTTGCTCTCACCTGCAAGTGGAATGCGGCCATGTTCGACATGTTGAAGATCGGTCCCCAAGCGTTCTATTCAAGGTCCGAGACCAAGACGTCCAAGACTTCATTCAAGAGAGCCGGCACAGTGTGTGGCGGCCAGGAGCCAACCAAGAGAGTCCGCAGCACCGCCGCCAGAAAATCCGTCAAAGCCGATATTATTCCCGTCTTGCAAAGATTGCAAACGTGGATGCCGAACAAGTACAGACTCTGCTACGGGTGCTTGCGATTTCGTCCAAAAAAAGCTCGCTCTGGTGAGAGAGGGACCCCTGAAAAAAGGAACTGGATGCCAGGCGTGCCATTGGAGCTGAAGAATAACAAAATGAGCCCCAAAGAAGTCCGCCATTACGTGAATCGAGGATCTCGTTGCCCTGAGTGCGCTCTGCGCGAATTCACAAACACCCAGAACATGAAGGAATACCATAAGGAGTGGAAGAGAATCGTGGAGACCATGGTCGGCCTCGACTCCTAAGGGAACGACACACAGTCTTGATTGGCTTGGGGCAGTCGAGCAGTAATCAAGCGAGACGGCGAGAGAAAAGCTTCGATCCGCAAGCCGAGGCTGGACAAATACATCGGTCAAAGCTATATTCGAGCAATACAGCGGCAATTGAGGAAAGTGGCACCTATGGCGCTTGAGGGTGCAGGTGCATCAGGGTTGAGCTGTGTCGAGTTCCGCCTCGCAGATTCGTAGACCAAGCTCTGGGCTTCATCGAGCTAACAAAAGCAATTGGATCCTGCTCATCCTCCAGGTATCTTAGTCTTTCGAATCATTTCCGATGTGCCACCTGTCTTTGAATGGCCGATATGGTGCCGTAATGTCGTGCTCATTTGGTATTGCTCTCTTTGCGAAATCGCTCTCTGACAGTCCAGGATATCGTTTCTGCATCTCGTGCATGTCGTCCAGAGGCTTACCAACGATGTGATACTTGGACCATTCAATTGGGGGACATCGAGCTACATTCTGCGCATTTGGCAACCGGCCGAATTTTGATGTCGCCTCGTCGCCGGTCGCCGGCTCATGATCGTCGTCATCTTCGTATTCAACATCGTCAAAGGAAATGTTCGCCGGCGAAGGCTTCTGTAACTTTCCTGCGCGCAGGTCATCAGCGAAACCACGCGGGTCGTCTAGGGCAGCGTCCTTGATCTTGTCAAGATCACGTATATCCTTGAGACTTTGCTGACGCTGCATCTGCAACAAGGATATGGTAGCTTTCAGGGCTATGGCATCCGCATTATCGTCAAGGCTAAGCGGCAGAGGTGAGGGCTCATCAACCCATTGCTTTTCAGACTTCTCTGGGCCCGCCAGCTTCTCGTGAGAGAGTGTTGGCGTTACGGGCGAATATGAAGGTCGTGGAGGACTACTGGATCCATCCTTCGGCGCAACACTGCTGGCATTGTGAGGCTCAGCAGGGGTAGACAGAGGAGAGGTTTTGAGCACGAGTTTGAGTCTGCGTGAAGGCTGCTGTTCGGACGACGATTCATCACCCGACATGGTTCCAACGAATCTCGAAGCGAGGGTTTTGAGGAAGACAAAAGTGAACCAAGAGCCGAAATTAAAGGTGAAAAATTCGGCCAATCCGCGCAAGCCCCAAGTCTGCCGCAACTTCCAAAACCCTGGAAATGTATGGAGGCTACACAAGAGTTCTTTATGAGATGAGTTGTGTTGTGGTACCTTGGATTCTCCCACAATGATGCGCATGGCATGACAGTTTGCCACTCCCACGCGCATGACTCTTCACCATGGCATTCGGTTTAATGTGGGCAAACTCCTGGAATTGGCGCTACCAATTTCGATTTGGGACGTGGCAACGTGTGCGACCTAATTAGGCTGCCGGCTTACCGAGAAATCTAGCCTTGTGGCCAACACCCGCCGAACAGTGGTGGCCTAGGGCCTGGTGACCTGTGCGCTCAAGCCGCTGTCAAAAAGAGGCGCCTCGAGCCACATGGCTAGCTGGAAAATGCTCGCGAATGGGATTCCACGTTGTCAATTTTTCGGATCGCTGGAAATGACCACATGAAGAAGCTAGTGATTGGATTTCAACCACGACAGGGCAGGGACATGCAGACCATCATTCGTCTACCCCTTACAAGGGACCTACTGCCCACATTGCGGAATTCAGCAGCAGGCAGGCAAAATCGTGTTCTCGGCATCTCCAGCTTCTGTTCAAGAGCAGATCTGTCCCGGAAGTGCGTCACAAAGGGTTCAGCATTCAAACACTCTGATGCGGAAGTACTCCATCCCACGATTGCTTGCATTGCAGCGGATGGAAAGGATGAAGAGAACGGCATGCCACGCGTTCATTGATCCGGTTGTCCAACCTCCACTTCTGCAGCATGCATCATTCACCATTCGGATAATCTAATTGGGTTGTACAGGTATCAATCATGTTGAGCATGGATTGCATGTTCTTGATTGTTCTCATCTCTGCTTGCCGATGTCAAAGCTGCACTGTACTGTAAGGCAGTGATGAGCTTTGAACAGGGGCTGTACGCGGTGAGCTTATGAAAGCGCTTCAGCTTGATCGCCCGACCACCTCAGCTTCAGCTCCACACATGGATAGATTAGCGTGATTGTCGATCTACCAAACGTGGCCCCAGGATCTCTTCTCACATTGGTGTCCAGGACTGCTTCTGCACGGGCACCGGATATTTGCGCGATGTGAGCAATGCCACTAGAAACTACAAGCACATGCTGTGTAGGGCATAAAACAGAATGTCCATGAACTCTGTACGAGAATTAAGCATTCATATCCAGGCCAAATCCATAACTAAGAGTCATGTGCATATGGAAAGCCAATTTTGGCTCTGCGATAGCGCCTGAAAGGGATGCTTACGAGGGGCTTGCCTGAATTGCACATGGCCGATGGACCAGCTTGACTCTGGGTCCATGGTTTGTGCTGCGAACGTGGCTGACAGGGGCATTTCTAGACTTTGTTTGGAGCACAAGAACTTCCCAGCCCCCTCCATCGCTTACAGTACGTCGGAACCGCCATGGACTTGACGTCAAACTCTCGACTCCATCTGATTTTCACGTCTGACATTAGTTCAATCTGCGTGTTCTTTGTGGTGGCCACCTCTACTCTCTTCCCTGTACGGTTCGTCTGCCGGATGGGGCATCGAATGGGACGCAGGCCTTTCACAAGCCGTTTAGGCTGGCAGCCAGCCTATCCGATACCCTCTTTTTCTGTAGGCTACGGCCTTAACCGCGATTTGGTCTTTGGCTGGTCCATCCCTGCCCTTTCGCTCACCCCAGGTGCTTTTGCATCATGCAAGTGCCAATCCCCGAAGCCCGTTCTGGGCCTTGGCCCTCAACAGGCAAGTTTCCTGACTCCATTTCTAGAAATGAGGCTCGTTGAAAAAACATGGTTATCTTCCCGGTCCCACGCAAGTGAGCAAATTCGATATGCCATAGTGCCTCGCAAAAGACTTTCAATATGTTGACTCTTCAGTACATTTTGCTTTCACAAGCGTAAGCATTCCCTGCGGAACCGCACTTCCTGGCAGTCATCAGGATCACGATGTCGGCGCCTTCGACTCCTCGGAAGGCCGAGTGGCAGCCGAGTCGCATCCCTAAGCTTGCTTATCGTAAGTCAATTCCTGACGGAGAAGCCGAGCAATTTCAGGACCAGCTCCAAGACACTACAACTCAAACAAGCAGCATCGGCCGGACCGATTCTAGTCGCAACACTGCTGTTAGACCAATAACAACCACAGAGTTATCCGCGCCCGTGAAGAAGAAGAAGCCGTTTCTGAGCGGGCTGTTTGCGAAAGATCCAACTTTGGCGGCGTTAGCTCAAGTTGAAGCGGATTTGAAGGCCAAGCATGGTGCTGCTACGCCCCAGAAGGTGCCGCACGTCAGTTCGAAAAAGATGCCTGGCCACGTTCCGAAGGTCAACAGCAAGTGGGATGGCATGCCCAAGTCGGTGAAGAAGCATGAACGAGAAGAGAAGCAGAGGCGAAAGAGCCAGCAGAGCTCCCTCGCGCCACGCCAACCCACTCCGTCGAGCACCACGGCTGCCTCGAGGCGCGATATGGGAAATAGCGGGCGAAGCCGTACTCGAAGAGAATCCGGTTCAACGAGCCACACCGACTCCTGGCGAAGTCAGACCGGAGCTCTCAACCAACCCTGTAGACCGGACTCGATGTGTAGTGAATCCTCCGAGGATTCTCGAGAATTACGCGGCCGTCCCGTTCCCTCCATTCGTTCGCAATCGCTACGGTCACCCTCTGGGACGAGTTTACCTGAAATCAGCTCATACTTTCCTCATCACGAACAGCAACCTCTTCCTCGAGTGCCGCAAAGGTGGCAGGGTGTGGATAGCGCTGGTAGCAGTGCGACGAAATCCAGCGATCAATCGCGATCCGACCATTCTCAACGAGAACATTGTCGCTCTTCGATCGATATGATACCCGAACACAGCTCCTCCCCCGCCGCCACGCCACGAGAAATGTCGCCAATCACGCCATGCTATGTCTCTGATCGAGCACCATCTCCCATTCAGACTCTCTCAGAAACGGTTGCATCCAGGCCCCATGCAGGAAATCGTCCCAAGCGTCTCAACCCCGGTCAGATTGATGCATTCCTTGCAGGTGAAGCCAAGCTTCTAGAGCTAGACGAAACCCACGACGCCTCCACGCTGGCTTCCGACTTGCCACTTCGTCGGCATCCACAAGGAGTTATTGATCGCGTGGATCCTGATATTGCCAGAAGACCCGACAGCTCAAGGGCTAGGCTTGGGTTGAGAGCTAGCATGGTGGCAAGGATCGAGGAAGCGCCATGGGAAGCTCAGTATCGTCCGAGTGCGGCTCCCGCTTGTCCAAAATCGGCTCCGCGGCGCGGATTCCCCAAAGCGTTGGCACTGTTTAAACAAAGATGAGCGAGGCATGGCTACCGAGCATCAGACGTGCGACCATATGGATTGTTATTTGAGCGAGCAAGGTGCTGTGGCGCTTTCTAGTAATATGGCCTGGTTACTGTTCTAGCGGGGTGGGTTAGTCAAGGCAGTTTTGGGTCTGAAGAATTTGGAAGGATAAAGCCTGCCATGGGTAATGTGATACTGCATAATGAATAATGTCATCTCCGTTCTGCCATTGAATTCAAATACAGCCTTAGGATGCTGATGTCCTCGCCTTTGCTCCTTGATTATTGGAGATGGTCTTGAATTACAGCTGGTACGCCTTAACAGGCCTCAATATATTGCCAAGATCAGTCTCCAACTCATGGCTTCAAATCGGGAATCAGGACCGTGACTTGCTCGTCGTTGACTCCCAAGACGGACACCATCGAACTGTTCTGGAGAGGTCGTGCGATGAACATCAATCAATGCCATCCAGACCTGCCATGTGTTGCAAAATAATGCCCTATTTCCCAATGGTCGTCTTGTTTGGCGAGGCTTGCCAGGCGTCCAGTTCTCGCTTCAAATATCAGTTGGTGCATCATGGTGTGTGTCGCTAACCAGATGGCGTCCGGGTCGGGAAGCGACCGCCTACACCGTCCAATTGTCCTGCCAATCAACGCCTGCCACATAAGCTTGCAAATTTCCAACACTACACTGAGGATGGCAACTAGCCTTCAGCTCCTGTAACATGTACAAGCATAAGGAGTATTCAGCCTCAAAATCATGGTCTACTTCACATAACGAGGAGTGAAATCCTCACACGATCCTCTTCCTCTTCAACAGTATCATTGAATGTTACCCGAAGGTTGATGCCCTCTTCACAATGCAATCGGGCTCTGCAAGGAGCGCCTACCCAAAGACGCCCATTACAGACAAACAAATCCGGCGGCCAACCGTTGCAACTCAATTTGAGCACGTGCACGAACCAAAAAGCAATGAAGCTAAGCTTCGCGATACCCTCGATCAGGGTTGGAGCAAGGCTAAGGCGAGGTTCAGAGATAGAACGGGGATGGACCTTGGCGAACCTCGAGGCAAGGAAGGTGTTCTTGGCACGATGGAGAGGATGTGCGCGGAGGACAACAGGGACGCTCGAAAAAAGGAGGAGCTATTGGAGGTGATGAACAAAGTCCTGAATGGTGTTGAGGTCGTGGGAGGTATTGCCGCCCAGGTGGGTGGTATGATCTTCTCACCCGCTGGTCTTTGCTTCAATGCGGTCGAGATACTCATCAACGTTCCCCGGGAGTTCAAAAAGCTGGCAGACGACCTTCATTCGCTTTTCAGCAAGGTCATGAATTTCATGGCAAACTTCAAAATTCTGCAGAGAACTGATGCAAATCTTGGCCTCGATGAAGCTCTGGTGTCCTCTACCAACGACATATTGATCGCTCTGGTCGACATTTGCGCCTTGTCGATTGAAGTCCGCAAACACAAGTTCAAGACAGTCATGTCGAACATCTTCCTGGGAGATGGCAAGGTCGCGAAAGCCCTTGATGATTTCAAAACTTTGGTTGATGAGCAGGCCAAGTTGACAGCAACTGTCACCCTTGAAGCTGTCCTTCAAAGCAAAGATCTGGCCACCGATATCAAGCAGCAGAATGAGCGAATTGAACACATATCGCGTGAGACTCAGGAAAGTGTCCGTGATTTGGTGGCGTACAACACCGACAGCAAAAATTTCAAAGCCACACAGGAGACGATATTGAAGATCGAAAAGGCACTCGGCATGCCAGGAGCCTCGTCAATGAAGCCATTGCAAATGTTGGAGGAGTGTCACGAGGACTTGTTGGAAGAAACGCTGAGCCTGTTAACAAAGCATCAAGAGTACGAGGAATGGCTTCAGCACAAGCAACGCCGGAATTTGTTGTACTTGTCCGGCGACTCAAGTACGGGGAAGACCTATCTTTTGGCAGCCCTGCATAGGGCTATCGAAGAGAAGAAGAAACGACTGAAGGCGGGAGAAGCTTCGATATACGTCGTCTACTATGAGTTCAGCCGCGCTGACGACTCTTGGGGTAGGTCAGAAACACCTTTTCACAAAGCGTTGAAACATATGGCATGCCAACTTGCTCGCCAGAGTACGAAATACGCCGAGGCACTGAACAAGGAGATTGACTCAATACGCCACCTTGGAGACCTGACACTGAAATCCTTGTGGAAGAAGCTGAAATTCCAAAGCTTCACAGTTCTGCCAAATTCTGTTTTGTACCTGTTCTTCGACGGCCTCGATCAGCTCAAAAGTGAACTCAAAGACCTGGACGAAATGTTGAGCTCCATCATGCAGACCGGCAACAACGTTCTGAAAATGAAGGAAGCTGAAAAGCTACGATTTAAGATCGTCTTCACCGGGAAGCCGAAAACGCTCGAAAGCCTCGATGCCAGCATTAAAACAATCAGCGTGGAAAGTGTGAATGGGGCCCTCCTCGAACGATTTGTTCAACTTGAGATGAAAAGACTGCACATTCTTCAGGACAACCCCTCTAATCATGTGGATATCAAAACTCGCCAGGCATCGGAAAATCTCAATGATCAGTATGACAAGCGGAAGACACAACTAGTCGAAGCGATCTTGTCATCCGCCAAGGGAAGCTTTGCAAAAGCAGTCTCGAGACTAACGGTTGTTAAAGAAGGGATCAATGAAGACCTGGACTTCGATGAGCTTTTACTACGGATTGAAGCTGACCGTGGATCAAGCGTGGCAGACGAAGGTGGACGTATTCTTGACGAAGTTTGTCGCGATATTAGCGTTCAGCATCGAGAGCAGCTGCAAGAACTCATCATATGGGCATCTCATGGGTGGCGGCGACCGACCCTGCCTGAGCTCGAAGCTGCCCTATACTTGCAACGTTTGAAACAATCACTCGAGCCATTGGAGCGAAAGATACAAACTCGATTTAAGGGCTGCCTGAGCGTTACAACAGATGGCTTTGTCATCACTGCCCCGGAAGTGGAAGAATATTATCAGTATCAGCCCAGCTCGACCGTACCAAATCCAGGCCCTGAAATCCCCAAGGCCACAGTTCAGGTGACCATCGAGCATGTTGACGGTCCAATCGTCAAGCAGTTCTTCACGCATCTGAATAATGCCTGGACGAACGAGAATTTCGATATTACAGCTCATCTGCAGGAATCAATCAAAATTCCTGTGGAGCGACCGCAAATCTCAGTCTTCGATGCTCATTTCACCATTGCAAAGCGATGTCTCACTGCACTCAACGATGACACCCTTCGTGAGAAGACAAAAGCCCTTACAGACTACGCAGCTACCTGCTTACCTGAGCATATATACCAGATCAATTCTCAAGATGGTTTTGAAGAATTGTCTCCCGATCAAAGGAAAACGCTGGGTCAAGGGTTGATCAATTTTCTCTCCGACCGGGAATGCATCGACGCAGTGTGGCGCATCAAACCCCTCGACTCCCAGACATGGGCTTTCGATCGTTTTAATGTCAGGGCAATGGGCTCGGTACTGAAGAATGAACTGATTCTCAAAGAGCTGGAGCCACGAGACCGGCGTTGGGCCATCAAACACACCACCCAGCCTCAGGGTGATGCAGTTTCGTTCCTTGAAGTTCCCGTGCTGGTGGCGGCGTCCCATTGGTTAGAATATCACGAAGAACACATCTCCGACGCTTTGCTGTCCTTTCAATTCGTTGACGAATACTTGCACTTGGTGAGTCTATCACGCACACTGCTCATTTGATTGCCTGGACCTTGCTTGAACCTTTGGTACTGATTAACATAGATTGAAAAGGATGATCCCAGACCTTATACCACATCTAGCTCATCGTCAAACAGACCGAGGCGGAGGTGGAGACAGACACGAAGGTCGCGGTCATACAGTTACAGGTCAAGATCGCGACCTTCGACAAGCGTCAGCAGGTCCAGATCACGATCACCATCTCCGGTGTCTAGATCTAGATCTGGGTCGAGAGCTTCCAGCTCCAGGTCAGGACTCTCACATACCAATCGACAACATTCACCCCAAGCAGATGAAAATGAACAGGATAGTACTTCAGTCCCAGAACCGAAAGTAGCCGCAAATGAGAGCACAGCGGAAGCAAAACCAACAGATGCGGAGACCCCTACACAATCTTCACCTCCTTCCGATAGCAAGATCGAGACAAAGGTAGAAGGAGAGGCTGTCAATGGGCAAGAAGTGTCCGGAGAAGTCACTCCGGCCGAAAACAGCAGGGATGAGGAGAATGAGTTGGTAAAGCATTCCACCGATCCAGAAGATGTAGACGTCGGTACCAATAAGGTGAATCGGGACTCAAAGCCCAGGAAGCGTCGAGACTTCAACCTCAAAGAGCGGATTGAGTCAGCACGAGACTGGGCAATTCAGGAGCTGTGTATCGAAGTGGACCAATATGTTCACCTGCGTATAGCAGAAACCTTTATGCAGGAAGAGTGGGACATCGCAATCGAATACTTACTCAAGGCTAGAGATTTCGCAGATGGCCCGCACAGTTTACAGGTAATGCAAAACCTCGCAAGAGCTTATGCAAGCTCAAAACAGTTTGAGCAAGCTTGCGATACGATGTTGCCTCTTATAGACGACCTGAGGCATCAACACAAGGAGCAAAAATTGGAAGGGGGCGGACAAGACAAGCTTTGCGCTGCATTACAAGAGGCAGCTCAATATCACATTGAGCTGGAAAAGCAACCGAGGGCAATCGAACTCATGGAAGAAGCTCTAGAATATGGGCCTGATGATGAAAATTGCTATTACAAGCTCTTCGAGTTGCTTTGCATGACGGAAAAATTGGACCGAGCTCAAATAATCTTTGATGAATGGACTCGACATTCCAATGGCTCCATAGAGCGCGGCCCCGCCGCGCTGTTTTTGAAACCTCTATACTCAGATGCATTGCCGTGGATGCAAGTCATCTACGCGGTCTTGGGATCTCCTTTGCACGACAAGATCGTGGACACTTTGGCGGCAGCCATACAGGTGGCCCGCGACGCACAGAGACGGGAGGATGAGAGTGTGCTCTGCTTTGCTCTTGGGATGGCCCTTGCTGTGACTAAGGATGAGGGAAAACTGCAAAGGGCCGCAGACTCATGGGAATCTTGCGTCAACATCAACCTCGATAAAAGGATTGTTGATGACGAATCCTTCAATCGCAGCTCTCTCCTATGTTCTCAGTATCATTTTGATATCACCAGGCGCAAATACCTTTCACTCTACGATTGCAACGACGAGCAAAAGCATGATCTACTGGATCAGCTTCAGGAAATTATAAACAATCTACTAACCCCTGGACACAAATTGTGGAAGAACGCCGAGACGCCTCTGGGATATGTAGTCGCCTTTGGCAATATCGTTGGACTAAGAGAAGAGGCTAGAGCCATGATGAAGTCGGATATGGCTGACGCTCTGGACATCCTCACAAATGATGACCCAGATGATGATGGATATGGCTTGTCAATGTTGTTCAGCGCACTCTTGCGCTACGGCGACGTAGTGGGAGCATCGAGCGCCTGGTCTTTCTGGGATAGGGGTGCTCTTGCTCAAAGAAGGGAAGCAGAGCGCAAAGCTGCCGCCAGCAGTCAAGTCAACGGTGATGTTGCTGCGTCCAGCAGTCAGACTGGAGAAGAAGACCATCCTGAAGCTTCGCCGGCGTCCGAAGACTCTAGGCTCGGCAATTTTCCGAGTGATTATATCTACCCCTGGATTTGTGATGGCTGCGGAGAAGAGTGGTCGAGCGTTGACATGAAAGAACTTTGGATATGCAAATTCTGCCCCAACTGTGGATTTTGTCAGAAGTGCATCGAAGATCTGCGTGCCGGCAGGCTCAAGCAGTTGGTATGTAGTGCGGAGCACGAGCACACGCTGTTCTTGCACTACGACTACGAGGAGGAAGAAGTCGCAGGCTCCAATGTCAAGATTGGCTGGGACTTGATCGAAAGTAATGGAGGAAGAGACAGGCAGCGGAAGGGTGGGCGAATTGTGACACTGAAGGAATGGGTTGACGAGCTGAGGAAGGAATGGGACATTCCCATCAATACTTCATCTGGAAGGCTTCAAAAGTAAGAGGCTGCTCCGAGTCAGCCCTGGCTCGGCCTCAGCAGATGAGGTTTTGAGCGAAGGTTGAGCATGACCACGCAAATCGCTGCCAAATAACGGGAAAAGTTAGGATCAGGTTAAACTCATGCTGCCATTTGGACTGAAGTCATCCTCATGCCTTGCGAGCAGCCATGTTGGCGTCGCGGCTCTATGTCATGCTATGTCGTGCTATTCATACATTCGTACAAGGGGTATCACACACTTTGCGAGCAGCCATGTTGGCGTCGCAGTTCTATGTCATGCTGCTCATGCTGTTCATACAATCGTAAAATGGTAATCCGTCGCCGTAATATGCCGGTTTCGAAGCAAGGTTCGAGTAATGACTGAAGCGGTTTCTTTTCCATTCCAATTCCCATTGTCCACTGGACCATGCTTGCACCTCCTTCATCCCATTTGCCAAGTCGGCAACCCGATGTGATGGGCCAGCCGCTTGCGTTTATCCACCAATGCCCCGCCGATCGGTAGATTCAGATCGGTCAGAACGCCATTCAATGGGGCGCCTTGTAAGGCGAAAAGATGCTGGGGTGTGTCAGGGAAGTTTGGAATAGGGGCATTCGTCGCCAAGGCATGAAATCCAGTAAGCCGAAAGCCGGCCTGATTAGCCTTTGAGTTCTCGAGGCGGGCAGTAGCATTGTGGTCGCTATTCATAGCCAGTTAGTGGATATGCAAGACATCTAACAATATTGACTCACATTGCTTGTTGTTGGGTCTGGTGGTTTTGGATGATGGTTCGAATGCCGGCAATATCATTCTGCATTTGCTGGATGTCTTGCTGCGTCTGTTGGGCTTGCTGCTGCATTTGCTGCATTTGCTGTTGGATTTGTTGCGTTTGCTGCTGCATTTGTTGTTGCATTTGCTGCTGTGTTTGCTGAATCTGCTGTAGCTGCAACAGGATGGCATTTCCTTGAGCAATCGGTGGAAGGTTGGGTAATTTGTTGAACTCGGCTTGGAATCCAGCAATGTGCTGATCCATGACAGCAAAGTTAGGCTGGGGTCCCAATTGAGCGGGAGGTTGAGCGGGAGCATTGACAGCGGCCATGATTTTGAATAGATGTACGACCTTGAAAATGACTTTGATCAACAGATGGCTTTGGCAAGCGATTGGTGAGAAATGGAGATTGACAAGAGAATTACGAAAAAAAAAAACCGCAGAATAATATAGAGATTGTTGCCATGGAGACAGCTGTGGAGACTTGTCATGGAAACTGTTGTCATGGAGATTGTTTATCATGGAGCCTGTTGTCATGGAGCCTGTGCCTGTTGTCATGGAGCCTGTGCCTGTTGTCATGGAGCCTGCGCCTGTTGTCATGGAGCCTGCGCCTGTTGTCATGGAGCCTGCGCCTGTTGTCATGGAGCCTGTGCCTGTTGTCATGGAGATGGTTTGTCATGGAGATGGTTGTGGCCGCGACCGCGACTGGTTGAAACGGCGGCCCCAAGAATACGCCTGCAACCACTGCACTCACTTTCCTCAGCGACCCTCCGGGAACGTAAGATGTGAGCATGACAGATAGTCGACTCATAGAGAGGGAAAGCAACTCGCGAAATGTGAATCTCACTCAGATTCCCAGCGGCTGTTAGTGAATCTAATCGAATTCTTAACCACGTCAATCTCTAGTCTCCGATTCCCCTTCACCCCTTCTCACCGCCACCCGCATCAGGAGGCCGTACATCCTCATCGTACCGTGGCAACTCAGGATCAACACTGTCCTCGTCCGCAACAGGCCTCGCCACGCCTATCATCTCACTCCACCCTTCCATCCCTGCGCCTTCCGCATTCATATCGTCAGCCAACACCTCAAATCTCAACTCTGTCTTCATGCCAAAACAATGGCCAGTCCTCGCATGCCGCACCATCGCCTCAACCTTCATCCGGTGATCCCTCCGAATCGTGTATGTTTCCCAATCCCCGATAAACCTCAGATGCCCATCCTGCTTCCAGTCCGCAAGACAAATATCTTTACTCAGCACCACTTCTTCACCATTTAGCGGGAGAAGAGTCGATTTAAATCTCACCGTGTGGCTCGCTTCATCCCGCCTCCCGTCGCAGTGCCTATCCCGACTTAAACTCGGCCCGATTGTGTCTCGAGACACCGTCATCGCTGTGTAAGATACCAGCGTCAGCCGGACAAAGTCAATTGATAGATCTGGGGTTTCAGGATCATTAGACCCAATGCGGCGATGATTTATCGAAAAGGCAATTGGCGTCTTTTGACTCGGTGAGAGTTGAAGCGGAAAATGAACGTATGCCCTGAAGGCAATACATGGCGTCATTAGCTCGGGGTCGTTGGAAGTGATGTGTCTGAACCTCTGTTTTAGTGTAAAAGGTTGCATTCGGAGCTCGCGGGAGCACCATAGTGGGCTTGGGAAGAACTCATGCTTGACCAGCTGTGGATTCGGCGATGGACGAGTCGAAAATTGTGAGACGGTGATGGGAAGCTCGACGTTCTCATTATTGAATAGGCCGCCAATGTCAGCGAATGCGGTGAGTTTGTATTTCACACGTGCGCGGGCATTGTGGGTGAATGTGCGGTGTTCCCAGTCGAAAGTCGGTGGGAGGGGAGCAACACCGTCGGGAATAAAGCCCGGCGATCTATTCCCTGTCCGTCGGTGCTCGCAGTGTGTGGGGATGGTGAATTGGAACGGCCATGAAAATGCCTGTGGTGTTACGTCGTAGGGGCCTCTAAAGAGGGCTTGGGTGTATGTGAAGAGGCGGATTGTTTCTTGATGGTGTCTGCGATGCTGGCCGCCGCCTTCGACGTATTCCGTATCTATTTTGCCGCGGAACGTTATGCATACGAGGACGATCTTGCATTGTCTGTAGGGATTGAATGTCACTCGGCCGGTTAGGCATTGGCCGGGGTAGTAATGCTTGAAGCGGTCATGGCTGTCAGGTTCTATGCGAAGAGACATGAGGACAAACTCACCTAGTGGGGGGTGAGGTCGACGTGAGTGGAAGGTAAGGAAGGGTGATGCGACGACAAACGCGGCGGGAGATGGGTGAGGGGAGAGGGATACAGACTGATGCCAAGTCCGGATGACCTGCCTAATTTGAGCGGGGCCATCAGCTCGATCATACGGTACGAGGACATCACGCGTGGAGGCTATGCTGGAGTATTTGCATCAGATAAAGGCACATTAGAGCCGGCTCTGTTGTGATGTATGGACCGTAACAGCAGGGCATAGGCGGCAATTGGATCAACAACAACAACAACAACAGTTTTGCGATTCTGATCACCTCAACCCATCGGGCAGCATGCCTTATCCGTTTGCTCTTTCAACAACATCCCATCTGTCATTTCAGCAAAGCTTTACTTCCTCGACTCACCCATCGTTGCTGTCAGCCGCCACATTAACGCGCAATGTCCTGAGATCAACGCTAAAGGCACATAAACGGCTATCTGCCACAGAACAGTCCGCCAGCCTCAATGAAGTCCTCTCGGCGTTGACATCATACCAAAAATTGGTCTGCACTCTCGACCTCGCCCTAAGTGGTGCTACAGTGAACGATGAAGAGGTTGATCTTGCATTGACCAGAGAGGTGGAGGTTGAGTGGCGGCCGACCCTTTCATCGAGCGCAATACCTGGACGGGATGCTGATCGCATCCGTGGCCAGGGTCTCGATTACGAGTACTACTTCGTCCATCAGACGTATGCCGTCGTCCAAAACCTACTGGCTCGACAAGCTCTCCTAGGGCTTTACGCGTCATCGAGTCCAAGTGCAGAGCAACGAATCGAACTCATCCAAACAGCAATACGACATCTCAAGATGGCATGCAGTGTCCACGCCTTTCTAGTTCATCGAGCAAATTCCGGAGATGGCCCACCCGAGCTTCCACTTGCTGCAGTCGATGTCTCGATCAACGTGCAATCTGCTCTACAACGGCTTACTCAGGCCGAGTCTAATCTGCTCTGTGCTTTCAAGGATGATCCTTACCCAGGCATAGTTGTACAGTCTCGGAACGAACTGGATCGAGAGTGGATGATCAAAGCACCTGAGATTTCGAAAACGCGAGCGCAAGTCCTGACGCGTCTTTGTGTCGGTGCGGCAGAGCATGCAGCTGGTGCGAGCGCAACCCTGAAAGCCGAGAGACGCGTCTCAAAAGATTTCATCGAGTACGTTGACGACTTGAGAAGGACAGCAAGGGCGCGAGCATGCCGCTTCCAAGCAATAGATGCCGATGCCCGTGGCGAGACAGGAAAGGGGATTGCCTGGATATATGCTGGGCTTGGTGAATTGGGCCTGGACATCAACATGAAAGACGGCAGCAATAAGGCCAGCAGCCTCAGCAAGCTCAAAGCTTCCTGGCACGAGAGAAAGGAGGACAAGAGGATAGGCAAGGGAAGTTCTCGGTGGGGCTCAGACGCTGGGAAAGCTGAAGAAGCACGTGTCTTGGAGTACCTGGAGAAAAAGATGGTCAAATCCAACGACACACTCCACTTTCAGAAGGTCCCCGAGTACAAGTTGCTGTTGGGCACTTTACCGAGCGGAATGAACATGCCGCTTGACGATGAGAAATGGCAGCCTCCAGCACTCGGCGAAGATGAACTGATGAAAATGAGAGCACCGCCCGATGCCGATGCCGTGGACCAAGACAGCTCCGGAGACGAGAGTAAGGATCTGTCGGACTCAAGGGGTCCAGCTGGAGCATTTCCTGGAACGAATGAGGAGTACAAGGCTTCATACTATTGACAGTCTGTCAGATAAAACGCCACGGTTCGGAACAATTTCGACTCAGCATCTTTGCAGTTCTCTCGGAGTCCTGCGTGAAACACCAATTCCATCGAAGGCAACTCTACTGCTTTTTGTGTTCAGCAAAGAAAAAGTTGGCACCGACCACAGTCAGGTGGTTCTCGCTGGCCCAATCTCTAACGCCATGTCTCTCCTTGCCGTATCCCCAATGGGGTCTTTCCTTTGGCGGCTTCAAGTGCGAAACATCGCCTTCGAGCAGAACAAACACATAGCGATGTGGACCAGTCTTCTTTGGTGGAGCCGGAGGATAGTATGCTTCGACTTCTCCTGGCTTCTTCTTCAGAGCTGAACCCAAGATAGCCTCGTCAAGATCCGCTTCGTCTGCAACGACGAAGTGCTCCCAGTCTTCAAGGGAGTCATTTACTTCTGGCCATTCCCCATCTTCGACACCCATCGGGGTTGTCAAGTTTGTCACGATCCAATGACACATCTCGCTCTTGACCGGCTTCTTTCGAGACAGAGCATCGGGATCTGTCAAAATGAGCGTCAAGGTGAGATTGTTGTTGTTCGGCGAATCTCCATACGAGGGTGGCTGAGTCACAGGGTGGAATGTGAAGACGGGGCGTTTCGAGACGGATTTGACTGGAATATCGTTTCCCAAGAGAACTCTCTCATGATGTTTGGGGTACGAGATATCGAGGTAGTATGCTGGCTCGAAGTCGTCCAGAACTTGTGGTATAATTTGGTTTGCCAGGAGGACGTCTCGAATGGTAGACTGGAAATGGATGTTCTCGTTAACGCTGACCCCCGGCGAGGGCTGGACAATTTCTTGTTGGCCCTTTGGAAGAACATTTGGATATGCAAGGACAGTGGCCAAGGTGGTGAACGTCACGAACAGTAGTTCTCGATGCATGGTGGTGGTCCAGAACGAGGCGACGGATCAGAACGTCGAGCTCTTGGAGGGGCAAAGGATAACTTTCCCCGTGTAGTCTCAAGATACATTTCTGAGCATCATTTACAGAAGCACTTTGGGCTTCCTGGAAATGACCCCTCTTCAAGAACTGCTGGCGCACTGTTTGGGCTCCTTGTAACTGGTTCGGAAAGCTGCAAGGCACAGGTGGCAGATGACCTCATCACTCACAGCAAAAGCGTATTCGGAGCTTGGAACAGTTCAAATGGCTCGCTAGCGTCTCAGCCTTGGCTTGAAAGACTTGCAGGCTGGAGCGTGCAAATGGTCGCGGGAACAAAACATCCTGTCATGTGAAATCAGCATCTCGCGACGGTAGTCAACACACCATCATTTCTCCCCTTCCCTCACCCTCTTTCCTTCGCATTGACAACGCCAAAACCCCTTCACGACTCACGTCCCTTCACCGACCTCGCCGACCTACATTCCTCATCCTATCTGCGTTGTGCCAACTATTTTTTTTTTGGCCGCACCCTTCCCTGCTCGGGCCTCTTCCATCATGGCGACCCTGGGAGAGGACCTGCTCAAAACAGTCAACAAGCTACAAGATCTTGTTTTCAACACCATCGGCAATGACTCCCTCGACCTTCCTCAAATCGTTGTCGTCGGATCGCAGTCCTCTGGCAAGTCTTCGGTGCTGGAAAACATTGTTGGCAGAGACTTTCTGCCCCGTGGCAGCGGCATAGTCACGCGAAGACCTCTCATCTTACAACTCATAAATATACCGCCGGACGAGGAAGATGACTTTTCGGCTAGCGAGGCGGCCATTCCACACACGGCCACCAGCGTAGCAGAGTATTCAGAGTGGGCCGAGTTCCATCACCTCCCCAGTCGCAAGTTTCGAGACTTCAACCAAGTTCGAGCAGAGATTGAAAATGAGACGGCACGAATCGCTGGAAACAACAAAGGCATCAACAGACAGCCCATCAATCTCAAAATCTACTCTCCGCATGTGCTGAACTTGACATTGGTCGATCTGCCAGGGTTGACCAAAGTGCCCATCGGAGATCAGCCAGCCGACATCGAAAAGCAGACGCGAACGCTCATCAGCGAATACATTGCGAAACCCAACAGCATCATCCTGGCCGTCTCTCCCGCAAATGTTGACATTGTCAATTCCGAAGCCCTCAAGCTGGCTCGATATGTCGATCCGATGGGAAGAAGGACGATCGGGGTGCTCACCAAACTGGACTTGATGGATCATGGCACCAACGCTCTAGACATCCTGTCCGGAAGAGTCTATCCGCTCAAGCTGGGTTTTATCGGCGTGGTCAACCGGTCGCAGCAAGATATCCAAACGCACAAGCCCATGGCCGAATCCCTCAAAGCAGAGGCAGACTTCTTCAGACACCACCCTGCTTACCGAAACATCGCAACTCGATGTGGAACGCCCTACTTGGCCAAGACGCTCAACACCACGCTGATGGCTCACATCCGAGACCGGTTACCAGATATCAAAGCACGACTGAACACGTTGATGGGCCAGACACAACAGGAGCTCGCAAGCTACGGTAGCAAGCAATTCAGTGGCAAGGAGCATCGGGGTTCGTTGATACTACAGCTTATGACGCGGTTTGCGACCTCCTTTATCTCCTCCATCGACGGAACATCGTCTGAAATTTCTACGAAAGAGCTTTGTGGTGGTGCAAGAATATACTACATTTTCAATTCGGTGTTTGGAAACTCTCTGGAGACGATCGACCCCACGCACAACCTCTCAGTCCAAGACATCAGGACCGCCATACGCAACTCCACGGGACCGCGTCCGAGCCTGTTCGTCCCCGAGCTCGCCTTCGACCTGCTGGTCAAGCCCCAAATCAAGCTGCTCGAAATCCCTAGTCAGCGGTGTGTGGAGCTTGTGTATGAGGAGTTGATCAAAATCTGTCACACGTGTGGATCGCAAGAGCTTTCGCGATTCCCGCGACTGCAGGGAAAGCTCATTGAGGTCGTCTCGGATCTGCTGCGCGAACGGCTCGGGCCTTGTTCCACCTATGTCGAGTCACTGATCTCCATACAGAGAGCATACATCAACACCAACCACCCGAACTTCCTCGGGGCCGCTGCAGCCATGTCCTCGGTTATTCAAAGCAAGAACGAAAAGGAGAAACAAGCCGCACTTGCAGAAGAGCGCAGGAAGAAAGAGGCGGCGCTAAAGAAGAAACAGTTGGGCATAAACGGTACAGCAACGCCGGAAGACGATGAGAACGGTGAAGAGGAGAAACACCACACACTCCCATCCCGAAGTTCTGCTGCCAGAGCGCCCCGGAGCATATCACCCGTCGTTGGGCGAGCACGAGAAAACGGCCAATCTTTCAGCCATTCGGGGCCGGCCAGAGATTCATTCCTCAACTATTTCTTCGGCAAAGATGGCGCAGGTCACGCACAAGGGCCTCTACCACAGCCCACTTCATCTGCTCCTCGTCATGTGAGCCAAAGCATCGAGCCGAGCATCTCTCAAAGCATAAGGCGGCCAGATCACAGCAACTTCACAGAACGATCTCCTCGCGCTGCAGTAGCGCCCTTGCCTTCGTTCGGCGCCGATGAATTGCCTCCGCCGTCAGAATATGGCGGCGACTCAATCGCGTTATTCGTGAGTTCCTCGCACACTCCACCTATGGACCTTACTAACACTCCACAGCCCGAGAATCCTGCTGAACCTGCCTTGACGGAACGGGAGGCGCTCGAAACCGAACTCATCCGAAGATTGATCAGCTCCTACTTTAACATCGTCAGAGAGACGATAGCAGATCAAGTCCCAAAAGCGATCATGCATCTGCTTGTGAACCATTCGCGAGACGAGGTGCAGAATCGACTTGTCAGCGAGTTGTACAAGGAAGAGCTCTTTGGCGATTTGCTCTACGAAGATGATGGCATCAAAAAAGAGAGGGAGAAGTGTGAGAAACTGCTCACTACATATAAAGAAGCGGCAAAGATTGTGGGAGAGGTACTATAGCACTTGACGACGCCGAGGCCATAGCCTTGTGCAGAGCCATACAAAAACGCTCAGGGGCGAGCTGGGTCATTGAGCCTTCTCGGGGGCATATGGGACGGTGGGCAGGAACTGATTTCTCTTCTCTGATGTTTCTGGTATGAAGGACATTTGGATGTCAAGAAACTTGGTTCTGTGCTGTGCGCAGCACCTCAACTGGACTGGGAATAAGCGGTAGGTTTTGCCGTTTACCAGAAGGCCCAAGTATGGGAATCAAACGCGACTCGGATGTAAACTATTTCTCTGCTCGATTCGCCTTTCGAGCGATACGCGCTGTATCTATGTAGAATAGAGTTTTCAATCACTCAATGCACCACATGTACCTCGCCTGACTCAAGGAAACTCCTGAGTGTCTTCTGCATGTCCGTCAATGTTCGAAGGTCAATGGATCGTCATGCAAAGAGATTTGGTTACAGGAATTTCCAATTAGCTCCACGATACTACTCTTCGACCGCATGATACACATCTGACAGCACTTATTCCTGCAAGCCGCATCTTGACTTGTGCTCCCGTTATGAATCCAAATGAAAACAGTGAGCTCGTCGCTCTGAAGGTAGAGTACACGGAGGCAATTGCGCGAAACGCAGAAGCAAGATCTCTTTTGGCACAGTTACTTGAGCACGGCTCGGCGGGAAAACATCCCAGCGCTTCTAATCCAGCTGCATCGAGGCGCCAGCACCTGACTTCTCACCTTGCTTCTCATCTTGACAATCTTCGACTCCAGCGCCGGTATGGCGACCTACAGACCTTGGCACATTATTTGGGTAGGGCAGAAGAAATTGCCAATGACGAGAAGCTATACGATCCTCTTGACCTCTCGTGGGACGGCCTAGGAATTGCTCCACAGCCTCATGGTGAGCCAGGACAGCAAGGTGACATCGCCATATCACAAGACCGAGTCAATGCTCTGCTACGCAGCGTGAAGGCCTTGACGATCAACCTAGAGCTCGCGCTTGTCAAAGCTCGACAGCAGCTGAAAAGGGAACAGAGCCTCCTCGAACATGCGAAGGCACCGTTTGATGGAGAGTCGAATGGCTTGCACACTGACCAGGACTCTATGGCTCAGCTCAATGCACTTGAAGCAACCAGAGTCGACCTGCAAAATTGGATTGAGGATAGCTTGGCCAAATGTGAACAAGAGGTGACAACTCCGAACATCGAGCACCTGTCAGCAACGAATGGATACAATCCAGATCAGGTATCTGGAGGTGCGGAGGAAACGGTTGGGAGTGAATATGAAAAGTATATTGAATCTCGGAAACGACTGTTACAAAGCTTGAAGGCTTTGAAAACACCACTCCCGTCACATACGTCTGGCGATGCCGCATTCTCAAGCACAAATGCCAGCAGAGCACCACATAGCAACGAGGCTCAAGACGCCACCACACAACGAACGCCTCATCGGCACCACAAGTCCCAACCATCCGTCGCAAAATTGGGTGAGCAGTGTTACAGCCCGACTCTAGCTGAAATTCAGAGCCAACATCTTCCGGAACACTATCATCAGAAGCTCTTGAGCACACGGTTGACGCATCTCAAAGAGCAGACAATGGTCCAGGATGCACGACTGGTACAGGTACTTAGTCTGCTGAGCCACGAAAGTCAATTGCTTCCAGCGCATCCCTTACCTTCTCTAGGCCAAGAAAGCGAGGAGATCACAAACAGCATTAGCCAGCCGCAAGCTGACATCGAGCACCTACTTCGAGCCTGGGCTTTTGCGTCAAAAGCTGCGGATGAGGTGCTCAACAGTGTCGTGTACGAACATGTTCAAGATGCCAAATCGGGGCTTGAAAAGGCTGGAGAAAGTATGGAAGAACTGCATATCATTGAGAGCATGCGGAAGGAGGTGCTGGGGAAAACATGAGCACTTTTGCCATCCGCATATACGCCACGACAGCATCACATCAGCCCAGCAGCGGCTACCCTCTGACAATCGCGGTAGTTGCCACTAGCCAGCACACCTCTCTCCACTTCCCCTGGCTGCAGGGAACGACCTTTCGATGTCTTTGTTACTGCCCCGCAATTCGCGCTCTTCACCCCCCTTCCCCCAGCAAACAACCCCATTGAAATGGTGTGTTGCTCAGCTATGCCAACTCGAGCTCGATTAAGTCTTGATCATACCGACTATAATGCACAAAATCAGTGACTTTGAGTCCAATTTCCGGATCCTCGAGCAACCTCCTCCACTCCGTCTCAGTCCTCTCGCTCGTTGTATAGAACGTCAACATCGACCAGTCAAGAGCACATATGTTAGCACCTGCACCCTTGTCTGGCATGACGGTATCCCACAACAACAACTTGGAGTATCCCTTCTTCATGGCTGCTGCCACTTGTTTCAGGATCAACTTGCATTTGTCGTCGGGATGATTGTGGAGGATGTTGTGCATGAAATACACGCGAGCACCTGGAATCATTAACATGCTCTCGATGCTCTTCAAATGCAATCAGAACTCACCTTGGACTGGCTGGGATGTGAAAAAGTCGTAGCCACATTTCTCAACCCTCCCGGGTAAACTGCCCTCGGTTATCGCGGCGACAACGTCTGGAGTGTCTTGCAGCACAAGTCGACCGGGAATCTCCTCTGCTGGGATATTTGCGAAGAGCCTTGGGAAATCTTGCCCATGGCCACCTCCAACATCAACCAAGAAGGCCGCGTCAGCACTCCGATCAGCACCCTTGATCAGTCGTTCCCGGACAGGATAGAAGCCGGCTGCTTCATCTGACCAGTGCGGTCGCTTATCGAGCCACACCCTCATCAAGCTTTCCAGCCCACGCATTTGGCCGTCGCGCCTCATCATATCGAAGAAGTGCATTTTACCCGAGTCGCCAGTGGGGAACTGCACAGGAGCGTCCAAGGGATTGTCAGGCCAACGATAATCTCTCTTTTTGAAATATTCAGGCGAACCCAAGTAGGCGTTCGAGCAATATGGCACCCTTCACGAAAGTCAGTGTCATGCAGTGATCAGTATCATGAATTGCGCTTGCATTAGCCCAAGAGCCTCTTTCCATGTCTGGTCTGCCATGGAGTTCGAAAACGGAGTTGCGGCAAAAGCGTCGACATCGACTTCCTTGACGGCATTAAATGATGCCAAGTTTCTCATCAATTTGTCTGCCACCGAGCTCGTCAGCAAGGCCGCTGCTTCCAGCATAGTCATGACCTACCAATCAACCTTGCATCAGCTCCGACGGCTTCAGCCAGCTCAGAGCCGGTCTTTGGTGCTCCTCCGTTCTTCAGCGTTTCAAAGATATTCATGTCACTTGCAAGCCTTAGCAAAGGTGGATGAATACTCTAAATCGAATCAGCAGCAGTCACAAAATACCATGGGAACACTAACGTATGTCCACATTATTCTCATGAAGGCCTCTCCAGGAGTCTCCAAGGCTGCCACCAGGCGAAAGCAATCCGCGACGAGTGCATCTCGTGCTTGCTTTTCTCCTCCACGGAGTGCTTCCGCATTCTTATTCAGGCTTTGCAGCACGTCGAAGGCTGTGTCGTGGCTTGCTACGTCGTCAGTCCACTGTGTCATGTTGAGAGGTTCGGTCGAACAAGGAGACGATTCAGCTAAACCGACTTAAGTTCCAACTACTTGCGACAACGATTTAAATTTCTACTGCCAACGTGTCGCCGTCTCCACAATTCCTCATGAAGACCATCGACAACTAGGCGATAATGAGCTGCCAAGATCATGCATTGGTAGCAGCTAGTGGATCCATAAAGCTAGTTTTAAGATCGTTGGAGTGGGATGGGACGAGCCATGTGGCTCGGCTCCGTGCAATCCTTACAGTCGGGGGCAAGCATCACAATAATGACGAGCGACTGGAGGACAGCTTCTTTCTCGAATCCTAAGTATGGTCGAAATACAGTGCCCGTGAGCATCTTGTATAGTCTAGAAGCCTCGCACATTCTTCAGCAACCTTCAGAAGATTGGCCGAATTAGTTGGGTCTAGAAGGTCCATCTTGGCGCACTTTTCTTTGCATAAGTTCAGCAGAAAGATTAGAAGCGATTTGTTGGAAGGAGTTCGCATGCTATCATTGCCACTTCGTCTCCCCACATTGTTGTAGTTGAATCTTTTGCTACATTGAGCTAGAATCTGAACAATCTTTGACTCTAGCGACAGGAGGGGCGGGGTAATTCGAGGTAGAGTATATTATGCTGTTGTCACTGGTGAGGGAGTCATGTTGGCAACTACTGCGAGTAGATAACATAGCTGACTGTTGATGGCGAACGTCCAGCCGAGGATTTTCGACACCAGAGGCCGAGTTGACTCAAGATGGCAGTTGTTCTCGGCATCATTGTGACCGCTTTTGACTGTTTGCAAATCAGCCCACGACCACCTGTCCATGCGACGTTCACCATGCACCACCTTAAGAAGACCGAGAAGCTGTCCATAGCTCTCAACTCGGTGACCAACACTTTTACCCTTTCGTGTTGCCTTGCCTAGGCCGTCGCCGGAAACTTCATGCCCCACTCGTTCTTTGAGGCGGGTTTGGCCGCTCCTTGCTGACATGATGCCATCGATAAACAGGACCGGCGTAGCAATAACTGGCGTGAAGATGCACTCTGGCACGACATTGCCCTTGGATGTCTTCAACCAGCACGCTCACTCCCTTAGGACTCGAAATTCCAGAGAGTCGATCGCCTTTCGGCCATGATATCAAATCCTTAGCAACCTCTACTAACCCATAGCGCTCCATCCGAGGCTCTCACAATCGTTTCTGTACATGAACACTTCAATTCTAACCATCCGTGCCAAACCATGCGTTGTGTGCTGACAGATCAAACTCACTTGTGATGCCCGAAGAATAGCTCCTGATCCTTGCTCAAGATGCATCGGAAGGGCTTGAAATGCAGATTGATCTGAGCTTCAGGCAACCGTTGGCCGCGCATTTGCAAACGTCCTACTCCTGACCCGTGCAGAATCGCGCAGGTGGCTGCCGACGAGCTACATGCACCGTGAGCAAAACAAAATGCTGGCACCTCTACCTATTCGACACGTGCATTACATTCACTGATGATCGTTGCCAGTCAAATTCGGCACGCATCAACAATCTCGATAATCAGTGTCCTCCCACAGTTCATTCGGTCAGCACAGCTCTGATCCAAGAAAGCGTCGCAAGCGTGACCTCGCCGAAAGCGAGCTTGCAAATGATCAGACCTTTCAAGGAGTGCCACTTAGCTCGAGCACGATTCCGAACTTACCCTACCAGTCCGTATGCCACCTATCTGAGTCCCTGCTGATGGTGGCAGCTTCGAACGATACCAATTATCCTCGCCCCGCTTTCTCCGGAAAGTTGAATTGATCAACACCCTGCCCACGAAATGTCCACTCCCTACTCTGGACAATTTTACTTTTGGCTACCGAACGCTATGATGGCCAATCTGAGCACCAAGGTAGCTACGATCAACTTAACGAAAGGGTGTGTGAAGTGCACGAGATTTTGATGACAGATGCTCTCCATGTCGCGATTCAGAAGATCGAGGCAGGACACGCCCTGCTACTGCTGTGCATGTGGCCAGTTCCGAAGCTTTGCAATGCTTGCGATCCGAACTGGAACCGTATCGGTCTGGCGATCCAAACTACTTCTTCTCTCAACCATCATAGCCCCGTTGCAAATGATGGTATGGTATCCCACTATTGAGGAGCAACCGACATGTCAGCTGCTGAAATCGAACCTCGAACCATCGAACCAAGCAGTAGCCTGATTATGTTGCTTTCAGATGGATACTGGGTGCGTTAAGCTTTGCTCCTGACATACATCGCTAGCAGGTCTGGATTATGTGACTATCTTAGGCTGCCGCACCAATTTGCTCCCCGCAGTCTTCAGAATTCTTGCGATACAAAGCAAATCGTAGCTGTGGCTGTGCTCTATGTTGAGGGTCGGGCGCAGATCAGGTTGCTGGACATATTGTGCTCGGGTGAGATCCATTTGGATGCTATCAAGGATTGCCCTCGCATTACTCAATGACACAGATGCCTAAAAGTTCAGCTCGATATGCTAAGGACGCAGCTTCGGGAAGGCCGGCCCTGAGATCTCAAGCTCAGCACCAGTTCACCAGGGCTTACATCCTCGGCATGAAATTGCCACAAAATCTGCCCACGATGCTGATCAGCTTTCACAAGCGTCTATGTGCCGACAAATCGTGTTCGAGCGATGTTTGAAGGGAGCATCTTTATTCTTTACCACGGCGAGCCTGAACAGTCAAGGAATCACTGGGTAGTCGGCGGCGTGCTGACGTTCTACCCAAGCATCACGGCATTCGTGGCAACAACCGCTTGCTATCACTCAGATCACCGAGGCACACAAGACCATCCACCCCTTCACGGGCCACAGTAATGTGATGAGAGCCTGCACCAATATTGAAGTGCTTGTGAACTTCGTCAGGATAGACCCATCTGGTGCGGTTCCAACCACCGAGCTTGCAATTCAGGGTAGACTGGAACCCTCTATTGTTGCTGGTGAAGTACCGATCTCTGGCAGAGTAGCATTCGTTGCTGGTTCTTGCGAGGGTGGTCTAGAAAGAAGACCTCGAAAGGTAGGAGGATTTTCGCCAGTTGCATACTAAACAACACTGTCTTCCCAATAGCAGGTCACCCCTTTGCAATCTGGCATAGTCGCTGCCACGGAACTGACTATTGCCGGGCCCTTCATCACAAAGTCTCAAAGCTTCGTTCATTGTAGAGAAGAGTTCTTGGAGGGAGGTGAAGAGGTCTTGCCGACCAAGTAGCAATGACTTCAGAGAGATATCTACACAGCAAAGCAACTTGACCTTGTGGTCTACCTCATATCCAGTCGGAAGTCTGCCCAACAACTCATCAACAATGACTTTGTTCGCCTCGCCCTACTACCTGTCGGCTACAGGATTTTGCTTGGATCCAAGATTAACAGTGCTGCAGCAATGAAATGGCCGCAGGCCCAGGAGAATTTATCGAACTTGCTCATTAGCTGCACTCGAAGGAGGTGGATGTGGTGCCGACATTGGATGATTCAAGGAGCATGCGGCAAGGTGTCCGTGAAAGCCTGCTGACATCTAACTTTTGCAGAGCCAGAAGACAATGAAGAAAATCTGAATAATATTGGTTGTCTCATACGTTACAAAGCACAGTCTACTAAGCTCCCGCCACGATTGTTTCCCAGAGCCGAGTAGCAACATCACCCTTTCCGCCGTCTCAACCTGATGCTGTGACATAATCATAAATCAATCATCTTACTTTGCAACAACGGCTGCAGCCATGGATTTTCATTAGACCTCCACGCCATTCACCCCATTCACCCCATTCACTTGGTCCTGGTCAACCGACTGAGAGCCCCAACCGCCTCCACCAGGCGTAATGATGATAACACGATCGTCTGTCTTCACCGGGACACTGTTTTTCCCGCCCATATTGATCACTCGCTTCTCACCAGTCTCACTGTCCTGGGTGATCCAGAGATTCAATCCCGCTGCGCCTGGCTCGCCACCAGCCATCCCGTAAGGTCGATGTACTCTGCGTTCCGACAAGATGGAGCATTTGACAGGGGTAAGAAACTGAATTTCGCGCACACAGCCTTCTCCTCCGACATGCAAACCTTTGCCACCTGATTCATGTCGCAATGAGAACTGACGCAAGATGACTGGGTACCTCTTCTCCAGGATTTCTGGATCAGTGATTCTGGTATTGGTCATATGCACGTGCACGCCGCTTTCACCGTGCCAGGTTGGCCCAGCGCCGGACCCACCAGCAATAGTCTCATAGTAGCCGAAACCTGGAATCGTGTTGCCGTTCTCGTCAACCGCGGTATTGACACCGAATGTGAGGTTGTTGAGGCATCCCTGGGACGCAGCACAAGCACGGAAAGCCTTGAGGACAACATCTGTCACACGCTGCGACGTCGTGACATTCCCTCCCACCACCGCGGCCGCCCTGGTTGGCGACAGGATGCTTGGATTAGGGACGCGAATGTCTATTGGGGACAAGCAGCCCTGGTTGAGTGGGATGTCGGAGTCGATCATGCATCGGAGGGAATAGATGATTGCCGAATTAGTAATGGCGACGGGCGCATTGATGTTTCCGTACACTTCGTGACCAGTGCCGGCAAAGTCGAAAATGGCCGAGCCCGACTGATCAATGGTAATCTTGAGCTTGATGGGTGTGCCATCGTCCATGTAGTCTGTTGCTTCTAGCACGCTTCCGTAGCGTCGATGGAGGTCTTTGAGCAGATTGCGGACCGCCAGCTCCGCTGTGGACTGGATAGCGAACATGTACATCTGCACGCATTTGAGGCCATACTCATCAATCAGGTTCTGGATCAAAGCGATGCCTCGAGCATTGGCGGCAACCTGTGCTTTCAAATCCGAAATATTGTCGCTAATCATTCTGCTGCCAGAACAGCCGGGGTGTTTCTTAGGCATATCTAGGAACAGCTCTCGCATTCGGGCTTCATTGAACACGCCGTTGCTGACGATCTTTTCTGACTCGATGGCCGCACCTTCTTGCCACAATTCGGTTGAGTTGGGAGGCATTGAGCCGGGAAGAATACCACCAATGTCGGCGTGGTGTCCTCGCGATGCCACGTAGAAAATGATCTCATTGCTTCCGCGTTGGAACACGGGCGTAATCACAGTCACATCAGGCAAGTGAGTTCCGCCGGCGACGGGATGATTGGCGACGAGAACGTCTCCATCCTGGAGCTTGCCGAGCCAGCGCTTGTGTTGATAACGAACCGCAAACTGCATGGATCCAAGGTGGACAGGGACGTGAGGGGCATTGGCCACAAGCCCTCCATCCGGAGAGAACAAAGCACACGAGAAATCCAGCCGTTCCTTGATATTTGTTGATACTGATGTCTTTTGAAGAGTCCTGCCCATCTGCTCGGCAACAGACATAAACCTGTGGCCAAAAATGGTGAGCCTGATCGGATCGACCTGGGTGCTGTCGTACTTCTCAGTCCGGGTGGACTGAAGGTCAATCAAGACACAGGTGCGAAGAACATGCGCCACTGCGTTCGGTGCCACCACGATTGTTTGTGTTTCATCGATAATGATGGCTGGGCCTTGAATGCGGACATCGACATCGAGGTCTTTGAGCAAGTACAATGGAGTTTTGGTGTAGCCAGATTCCGAATCAAAATACACCTCTGTAGTCTGTGTGGCTTTGCCCGTGATATCTTTCAGATTTGCTTCCTTGAGCTGCTGGAGCGGGCTTTTCTCTTTAGCTGGCTGTGCGGACGCAACCGTCCGTACACGGATATCGTCAACCAAGATAGGGCGTTCGAAAGTAAAGTTAAACTCCCGGCGATGTCGTTCAATGAATGCAGAGCCAAAATCGCCATCTGCGGGCTTCAGGATCATCAGGCTGGTATCGGAGCCTTCATATCTCATGTTCAAGTATAGGTCGTGCCTCAGCTGGCTTTCCGTGAACGACTGGTTGCAGAGATGCTTCGAAGCAGAGGAAACAAGTTCCTGAAACTTTGCTGCAATGATCTCTTTCGACGAGGCATAGTTTGTCGCCATTGGTTCCTGGACCTCGTGGACAATATCGGCCAGTGCAAGTCCATACGCCGAGAGGATGGAGGAGTACTTGTGAATGATGATGCGGCTAATCCCCAGCGAAGCAGCCACGTTGCAAGCGTGTTGGCCGCCAGCCCCGCCAAATGAGGCCAGATGATGAGACGACGTTTCGAAACCGCGAGCCTCGGTCAAATTTCGAATCGGGCGTGTCATGGACTCGTCTGCCACCTTCAGGAACCCTAGTGCGATTTCCTCGGGGGTGAACCGAACGCCCGTCTTTGAGGAAGCATTGATCTCCTCAGCGAGCTCGGTGAAAAGCTTCCGCGTGATGTCTCTATCAAGAGGTTCGTCTTCATTCGGTCCGAAAATCTTGGGGAAATATTCCGGTAAAAGACGTCCGAGGAAGAGGTTGGCATCCGTTACCGTGAGAGGTCCTCCCTTCCGGTAACATGCAGGTCCAGGATGAGCGGAGGCTGACTCGGGCCCAACGAGGAACAATCCATTCTTGTATGACAGGATCGAGCCGCCACCAGCAGCGACAGTGTTGATATCGAGCTGAGGAGCTTGAATGCTGACGCCGGAGATACTGGATGAGAATGTGTGATCGAGGTGGCCATCAAAACGAGAAACATCTGTCGACGTGCCGCCCATGTCGAAGCCGATTATGGGTGTGCGTTGATCAGGATCCCAGCTGGTCGCTGCATAGCCCACCACGCCGGCGGCGGGACCAGACAGAATCGCCTTGAGACCGCTGAAGTGGCGAAAGTCAACCAGGCCGCCATCGGATTGCATGAACTCGATCCGGCATCCATGAGAGCCAGCCAAGCCGCCCTCGAAGTTGGCAGATATGGAGTCCACATATCGTTTAATGACGGGTGTGAGATAGGCATCTGCGGTGGCCGACATTCCTCGAGGAACGACCTTTATCATCGGCTGTAGCTGCGAAGACAAAGCCACGCTAAATCCCATCTCAGATGCAATTTTCCCAATGGTGATCTCATGGTCGGGACAAGCGAACGAGTTCACCAGAGCAACGGCAACAGATTCGTAACCACGTGATTTGAGGACTTCCAGGTCCGCGGCAATTTGAGCATGATCTAGCTCCTTGACGACGTGAAAGTCTTCTCCTGTTGTTCCCTTGGTCAATCTCCACCTCGACAGTGCTTCTCGAGAGGACCTCGGGTGGGAAGGGATGATGCGCTCATCCACCTCAACAACATCCTCGAAAAGGACATCGGGTCTTTTCGCTGATAGGTCGAAAATTTTGGGACGAGCCTGATTGCCAATGCGGAGCAGGTCCCTGAAACCTTTGGTCACCAATAACGCGGATCTTGTTCCTTTCCTTTCGAGCAGGGCATTGGTGGCGACCGTTGTTCCCATCCTCAAGCATTCGATTCCTTCCAGACTGAGAGGCTGGCCACGAGGGAGGGTCTTGCCCGTCGCCAGCTCCAGCACGCGACGTATACCTTCGGTGGGTGCATCCTGATAATTGGCTGGATCCACAGACAGTAGTTTCAAAACGATATCATTTTGGCCAGGTACTATGGCGTGGACGTCGGTGAAGGTACCACCACGGTCGATGGAGATCCTAATCTTTTGTGTGACCGCCATGAGGGATATCGTGCGCTGTCCGCCGTAACGCAGTTGAGAGAGCTGGTGGACGTAGCGGCCATCTTGAAGGGTTTTAATCTCTTGGAGATGTGCTCATGCGAACAATTCCGGTCCGTCGAAAAAGAGAATACTGAGCCGAAACGATTACAAGGCGTCTGTGAACTTGGACACTAACCAGGAGGAGGAAGTTTGAGGAGATCGGTCAGTCACGTGTCGGCAAGTGGGTCCCGAAGTGAAGAGGGCAATGTAGAAGAGTCAGGGCGGAACCGAATCTGATCCCCGTCTAGCCATGATGTATGGCCAACTGACTCCGCGTTCATATCGTTTCGGAGCTGGGCGTGAGCAGCGCGCAGTCCACGGATTGCAGCAAAAATCACGTCAACTTGAGGTCGTGGGCATTGCGCAACAAGAAAGTTGGAAAAGTTTTGGATGGACGGGGAAACTTTGGGAGTGATCTTGTCGGTCTTTCTTTTGTGGGCGGCACAAATGCATCTCTATGTATCTATGTCCATATGTCTCATGCGCGAAGGCGAAGTGGCCCATGACTACCTGTGTCTAGTGTCTAGTGACTTGTCTGCCTACTGCTACCTTGAAGCATGATACCAACGGTAGTCAATTGAACTGTAAGCTGTCTTCCGCCGCATTGGACTGACTACGTCTGCCACAATATCCGGCGATGGTGGTGACAGCAGAAATTTCAAGCGTGAATTTCATCATCCAAAGTCGAATGTTGTCGTGATGCCACATGGCGGTCGTGGCGATATATGCATGATATTTGTAGGAATCAAGCACTCATGGTCATGTTGTCCTGAGCAGGACTAGAGTAGCCGAGAAAAACTTGTGGTCTAGATGTCACCGACCTGTTCAGCAAAATCCCACTCACAACCAGATACAGACAATGCTACAACATTGACAAGGAATGTACATGCAACACGAACAGCTCATCATCAAGGTGCCATGAGCTGCAAAGCTGGACGAGAACAGTAGAAGTGGGATGAGAAACTATGTGTTGTAGCTTGATGGTCTGACATGCGTCGAGTATCAGCGGAGAACTCATCAAGGGCAAAGGAATCTGCTCCTCACCTGCACTTTACACCCTTGGGCTGGCAGACTTGGCCCTTAGCTCCCACCATATCAGTCATGTCCTGACACAAGGTCTGACACCAAGAACATCAACAACTCCATAGAAGCCATACCCATGCTAGCCATTTCCCTCTCTTAGTAATTCAGTCTCTATCCATTGTCTATCCATGTCGATGCCAATGGAATCGAGCACTTCGTTCCACAATGTGGGGTCTTCATCAATACCGAAAGAGAAGGTTCCATCGCTTGGCAGGGCGGGGTGTGGATTTGGAAAGTAAATTTGCTGTCCCAGCGACAACGTATTCGAGAGTAAATTGGGTTGAGCAATCTCATGCTGAGAAGGCTGGTGTAGCGAGTACTCCGGCGGGTCATCCATGGTGGCGCTGCTTGCAGTTGCTCCTTCCACTGGATGGCGCTGCTTAATTGTTCCCTTGATCTTGGTGAGAAGGGTATGGCATGCTCGGATGTAGGTATTCCCTTTGTTGGCCATCGTTTCAAGAACACGGAGAGCTTTGGTCATGGCCGTAGCATTTGCCTCCGTGTAAGGGAAAGCAATGTTGACCATGACCAGCAGCAACGCGGCAGAAAATGCTTGTTCTCCATCAATGAAGCCGTAGGTCGCTATGGCGGTCAATAGAGAAGCATCATGGGCTTGAAGTGGGGAGTACTGACCAACAAGGTTAAATTTGGACGCAGCATCGAGAATGACTGTGCTGGATCGTGCTGCTGCGATGGAGGTTTCGATGACGTTGACAATCTCCGACGACAGTCCGTCCTGCCATCGCGGGGTTGTCGATCTTTGAGTCTGGCTGGACATCTGCCTTCGAACAGCATAGAGGAGGAGTGGGCGGGCCGTCATGTTGATGCAGTGATAGTAGTGAAGGTATAGCGACACCGCCTCTCGGTTAACGTTTTGCTCCAACTCGGACGGCTCCAGCCGCAAGTCTTGCGGGAGCTGACTGAACCAATCCGAGAGCTCATTCATAATCTCTTGCACACTCGTCGACAAGTTCGTGCCAGATCTCTGCTTCGTTCGATATATGCGACCGCCGATTCGGCCCAGTATTCGGGACAATTGCGTGTACAACCTCAGGATCATGGAAGGCCGAGCCAAGGCGCCTGTTTGGTTGGCTGCGGGGTTTGGTAAGAGAATGTCAATGTCTTCATCTTGGATCGAGATTGGATGCCCCGAGGTGACAGAAAGGAGCCGTTCGAGACTGTATGTGGACCACCACACTCGTCGCCGGTGCTCGCGTCCAGACTCGTCGATGTCTTGATCTGGCACCTCCTGATGCAAGCCTAGTGAAATGGCCATCCGGAGTGCAATGCCAACCTATTCTGTCAGCGAGAACCCGTTCGAGAGACCGAGCAGGAACTCACGTATAAATATGCCGCATCCCGTCGATTGATGGTCTGCATGTAGTATCCCACGTAGCTCAACACTTCGACAAAAAGAAGAGATGCGTCTTCATGAACATCAGGAAGCAGCTTCAGAGCGTGCTTGAAGTACGTAAAGCCCGGGGGGCCATCATTTCCAGACCACTGGTTGACTGAGTACATCTGGCCAAATGCGAACACAAGGAGCATCTGACAATAGACGAGGCAGTCTTCTCTGTCACCGAGATCTGGAGGTCTGCTATACACTCGCTTCAGTCGTTCGTGAAAGTCTTGATCACCTAAAAATGAGAAGATGGTGCCAATGTAGGCATGCTGGGCCTGATACAGACGCTTGGCAAAGTCGAACGGAGGTAATGGAGGCAGCTCGTGATACGGATTGGTGACTCGTCTGAGCCAGGAAGTGTCGCTGTAGTGGGGATACATGTGCCAAGACAACGTTTCTGTGGTTGGATTCAACGTATTGGCAATGTATGTTGACGACGAGTTACCCATGTAGTCTGGAGGATCAGAGGGTCAGTGTCAGGGAGCTCAACATGGCGCCTGTTTGGCCTACGGTACTGCCCTGCCTGGCCTGCAACCCAATTGTCCGTACTGGTGAAGCCCCAGTCATCATCGGCTGCCATCGCTTCACTGGGGCTAGCAGAGCTATTTTGTGGCCGTCCCTGGGCGCCGGTTGCTTGAGACTGCAGCTGGCGAAGATAGCTAACTCGACATCAGCCGCGCTTTTCAGTCTTGAAAGCCACCAGCGACAGGCTCACCTTTCTGGGACGTTTAACCTCTTTTCAGCCTCTGAATAGATACAGGGCTGTCCGACGTCGAGACAAGCTGCGCATGGGTAAGGGGGAGTGCCTGCACATCTGGTCTTCCGTCCACGACATCGATTGCATCTAGTCTTGTCGTTATTCCCCTGCACTTCGAGCGAAGCAAACAGGAACAGCGTACGCTATAGAGGATCGTTTCAAGGTGTCGTGTGACTTTCGGAGCCCTTGTGTATTTGATTTCGACCTCGATGCACGCATCGTGATGAGGATCATTGCCTCGAGGAATGTTGCTCCTGGCGATCCTGCACAGGTGAGCTTGACAGCGTCCGTGCGTGTTCCAGCCCTACCTACTTCTGCATCAAGAGCAGCTGCAAGGAAAAAGCCTCACCTGACGTTTGATGGATCTGTCGCTGGCGTCCAAGATTTCCTCTAAATGTTTCATGGGGCTTGGCCTGAAAAGTGCTGGTCACGTGTCGGGATGAGAACTCCATCACCATCGGTCCGACAGCGTTTTCGCTTCAGTTCCGAACAACGGCTTTCCTCCTCATGCAAGGCGAGCTAGCTTGAACATCGGCCGCAGCCAGAGTCCTGAGCGAATGACATATCCCGGCCATGAAGCCACAAGGTAGGTTTGTATTGCTCCATAAAGTGTGATAGTGAGCTTTCTCAGATCGTGTGTTCTGCGCCATCAGTAAGTATCGTCACGACGTGAGATATCCTGCTTGCTTCCTTCATCATGCTGTCACTATTTCAATTCTTCATACTCTGGGGCCTTGTTGTTCTCCTAGTAAGACTTCTGCACTCTTATATTCGGCTTTCCTCCATCCCCGGCCCATTCATCGCTCGATTCACAGACCTTTGGCGATTTAGGGCTCAGAATTCGCGAGGTTATTGCGATAGGTTGCTTCAACTTCATAGAAAGCATGGCAAATTGGTACGAATTGGACCCAATCATGTCAGCGTTAGCGATCCAAAGGCAATCCCAATTGTCTACGGCAAGGATCCCGTTTGGATCAAGGTAAAAGTTCTCAGCCAGTCTCCCAATTCTCCATCTGACCTCCGAGCCAGGCACCGTCTTACCTTGCCGCCATCCCATACTCCCAGGGCAAATCAGTTCCCACCATCATTGGCATGACTGAATTTCAACATACTGCCACGCGCAAAGCCGTGGGACGAGCCTTTACGACGACTTCGCTTCTTGACTATGAACCCGCAATCGAACAGACGGCGGCGGCGCTCCTCGACGTGCTCTCCAGCAAGTCCACCGTTGATGTCACTTTGATTTTCCAGCTCTTCGCCATGGACGTCCTCGTGCGTATCGCCTTCTCCGAATCACTCGGCCTACTCCAGAAAGGCGACGACGTCAACGGCGTCCTTGCCGCTGTCATCGCCCGGTTCGATCGTTGGAACCACTGGGCATCAATACCCTTTCTCGACCGTCTCCTCAACCGCGGCGTACTAGCCCGATTCAAGATGGCAAGCGATAGTCCCCTAGCTCGTGTGAGCCTGGCAAGGCTGAGGTCACGCCAGCAAAAGGACCACGAAAACTGGCCAGACCAGAAGGATTTACTCCAGAAATTCCTCGAGGGCCAAGGAAAACACCCGGACATCTTCAGCGAAGATGATTTGCTGGGTGCCATCATGTCCACCATCGGAGCTGGCGCCGACACCACAGGTGGCACTCTCACGTACACCTTCTTCCTCCTGGCCAAGTATCCCGCAGTGAAGAAGAACCTTGAGGCCGAGATCTGCCACGCTCAGGCCAGCGGTACACTCTCTGCCACGCCGAAATGGAGCGAAGTCAGCAGTCTGCCATACCTCGAAGCTGTGATCAAGGAATCAATGCGCTATATCTCCATTGCTGCTTGGGGACTTGATCGCGTCGTCCCCAAACCTGGCGCGACCATTGCAGGACAATTCATACCCGCGGGTACAGTGGTCGGATGCCAGATCGACGCCGTCCATCGCGACCCAGAGGTCTTCGGAGACGATGCAGACGAGTTTCGCCCTGAGCGCTGGATTGATGTGACCGACGAGCAGAGAAAACAAATGGACCGTTGTTTCATAGCGTTCAGCTCCGGCAAGCGCGTCTGCCTGGGTGTCCATGTTGCTTGGCTTGAGCTGAAGAAGATTGTACCACTGTTAGTCACGCATTTTGATGTAAGTTTTCCACTCACCACCTCTTGCTTCACTCCTTCACCTTTCTGTCTTCTTGCTTCTCTTTTTCGCGACCTTCACTTCCTCATTTTTGAGCTTCACATATCTGATCATGTTCTAACTAGATGACCCTCATCAATCCCGACCAAGACGTTAAAAGTGAAATCAGGATCAGTGCTGTCAAATATCCCCCGCCTATCTTAATGAAAGTTGAGAGGAAGGCCCAGGTGGCTCACTGAAATGCGGCAGTACAGACAGGGTGTCTATGCAGCCGCCTTTCAGCAAGCTGTTGACGCAGCTGCATCACGACGTTACCACCCTCATGCGGCCAAGGCATCTACAAGGAGAGTTCAGCCGAGGTCACGAGATATACCAAGACGCCAGTCCCAAAAAGGCAATGCTGCTTACATCGCGACGTCTGCTGACATGTTGTGGCAGGGGGTAGTCATGCTCCTTCTTCCGTAGCCATTGAATAACCCTCCCATCATAGTGCCTACTGTTATGGGCAAGTCCAGGTAGTATTTGACCTGTTGTTTATGTGATGAATGGCTCATGGCAAGAAAGTACATGTACCTGCGGCCCGAAATCGCAGCCACGTTTGATTTCGTCTACCTTTTCGGGAAACGCCGCACTTCTGGCAAAGTGAAGTCCTCCATCACTATCTACTCCCCAATCTCTGTACGGCCACGAATAGGCCGCACAAGGTCTTGTCGACGCTCTTGCGGTCGTCCCAGAGTAGAATGCCATAAAAGACGATCATGAGGTGTTCCTCAGGGCCCGGCACTAAGTCCTTGCGCATCTCTGCTGCAGAAAGCTTGATCAGTGGTGTTGTATTGCCACTGCCTACTTAGGCATGCACTTGACAAGATATTGGAGTACGCGGACCGTTGTCGGGAGCGTGCCGCTGAACTCAGTAACCTAACCTCCTGTGGTGTGCGAAACAAATACCAGGTTGCGAATGTATGTTGTCGGTCGTCGGCCGTCTTGCGATCTCATCATCAGTCCATCTCCACCCCCTCCTATTTGACGATGACGAGTCTAATGTCACCAACACGAAGCAAATGCTAGAGCGCAACTTTGAGATGGTGATGAATCTGCGTCAATACTGGCCTAGCATTGACCTGTCCATGTCAAGACTGCAAGCTTTTCCATAGAGTCAGCAGACCAAGGACACGTCGTATGGACCATTGGATGTTGCAATTCCTTCAGCGGTTTCTGAAATCTGTCAGTGTGTCAGTGAGAGAAATACTTCGAACTTATTTGGAGACGGATGACCTCCCGGCGAAATGGTCGACACTGTCAATGATCGTGAGCAGCTAGGATTGCAATCTCGACCATCGCTCTTGATAACGAGAACGCCGACCTATGCGTAGGGTCTAGGAACTTGCAGAGTCTTCTTTGAAGTTGACACTGCCGTGGGGGAAGATGGATTGCCGAGGGTTTCTGGCTGTGTGGCTGTGACAGGAACCAGGCATCGATATGTAACAGCACAAAGAGGAGCACATGGAAGACCATTGTCATTGTACGGAGTTAGGAGCTTGCGTTCCAGCTGATATGCTACGTTACAGCAACCAGGACTAGGTGGTCCTCGTCCACGGAGTATGAATCCATGGTAGTTTGCAAGCCATCTCCGTTGTAAATGAAGCGTCCCATGAGGAGCAATCCGTCTTGGCTACAAAAATTAGTGTTGGGAAGTGTGTATCGAGTGATCTCTGGGCCCTCCACCTGGGATGGCTTTCCTATTTACACACCCTGAGTCTGCGTTAAACTAGGAAATCTGGAATGTGCACACTGTTGCCACTTGGTGGTAAATAGGCTTGCGTCTGTCTTGTTTCAGCTGGCTATGGTCGACCATCCAAGATGCGCTGATATCGATGTTCAGATTTTCCATCATCATCCGAATCTCTCTCTATATGAGTCTCTCCCAAAGCACCCTAATTATCCGAATCGCACTTCTGGCTGTTTTCCTTACTCCGTCATCTTCAACGTTGATTCTCGGATTGACTTCCACCATAGCCACCGCGATGAGCTGCGATGAATGCGGGGAGGAGAAGATGGCTGGGCGTAGCTTCTGATGTGCACAAGGGTATTCGGGAGGTAGATAAAGATAGAAAAGGGGAAGGGGATGTGTTTGACGAGAACCAACATCAAGACAGCGGTGGAGTTTGAGCTGGAGCAAGGTCCGTGGTCCGTTTACACCGGATGAATTAAAGTGCATACAAAAATCAGAATTGAACATAGGGAGATCGGGTTTGTGTCAGCCCATTATCCTTTGGTGGGGTGTTGAAAGGAAGTACGGACGTTGAGCGTATTTGCGGCAGTAGTCGACGTCTGTCTGAAGATGCTTGTGTTTGCTGGCAAATTCTCGACGAAGGCACGCTTGAATACGCTGATTGCGACTAGATTTACGGATGATATCTGTGGTCAATACAGTCTGATCTGAGCGATAGAGGAAGGCTACGCACCAACTCAAGTCTAATTGATGGCTTTTCACCGGACAAGAACCATTGACAGGCTCACGGTCAGCAAGATGGAGGACGGACAAGTCTCGGGTGCATGTAGAATGCAGATTGTATGTGGCCTGGCACATTGCAATGGACGACAGAGACTCATCGGAACTAAGTCTGCGATTGCCAATTGCGATCCTACAAGGACTGTGCCATGGCATTGTCAAGAAAGTAATCAGGCCCATCCAGGGTATTGATCCAGTCGAAGATTTCAGGGTCGAGTTCGACCTGACCCTGTAGTCGTCTTTGCATGACGACATCCAGAAGTTTCTCTATGTCTTCGAGCATGTGTAGATGGCCCTTTGCAGCCAAATTGCCGACGGCAGCCATGTGTGCTAGCAGATTTCGTGCCTCGGCGTACAGATCTAGATCTCGCTGATCTTGAAGAGTGCAATGGGGTCGGATGGTGTCGAAGATCCTGGCAAGTGAGAAGATCTTTACGCTTGAGAAGAGGTGGACAGATTCCCAGAAGCCGTACTTGGCTGCGTATTCGTAGAGAATTAGCGAGACTGCACTTTCGTGGGGAGCGACTTTAATAGTATTGTGCTTCTGGCTTCGCTTACCGATTCGATCACATTTCCAAAGTCCAGTCAAGATTCTCATATTGGATTGTGCCGCTTCTAGGCACTTGTTGCTCAGGCCCATCCAGGCATCTAGGAAAGTCTCATTTGTATCGCGGCCGAGGGCCAGTGCAAGAAGCTTGAAGAAGACAGGTCTGATCAAGAAAATGTAGAGCTGTGATGGCGTCAGTCACTGGCACGAATGAAGGACTCGCCGCACAATGGCTACCTGATGGTATCGCAGATATATTGACGCCAGTGGTCGCATTGCCACTAAAGCAAGCATCTGCTGTGGAATCCCCTGGGAGAACTCGAATGAGTAATCGCCGGGCAGCTCTGTTCTCCAGCGCTCGAGCTGCTCCAACGGAGTTCTGAACGCATCCTGGAAGTCTGTAACATCTTCGACATGCAGGTGGCTGGTGATGTCTAAAATACTTGCTTTGATGCTGTACAATCTCAAGTGGGCTCTTAGGATTCGGAAATCTGCAAACTCGCTTTGCTCTGTCGGATTCAGTTCATCCGCAGAAGGTAAGCCTGCTTCGATATCTCTGAGACGGAAGGTGGGATTAAGACCCAACTCCGATGCTGTCATTGCATCTATTTGCCAGGTGGTCCACCAAACACGTTTTTGGTGCTCTTTGAGAAGTGCGGATCCGTCGGAACATTGCTTGTGGATCATGAGGCTGCAGGCAATCCTTAGTCCGAGCCCTGCATACATGTATGCGGTCCTCCGGCGGTTGAGCGAGTAGCAGTAAAATGTCTGGAATGGTCAGAGCAGGGTCCGTTTTGAGCTATCGTAGACTTACAATCAAATTGAGAGCCTGAACGTGATCGACAGTCGGTTCCTCGGAGGGCATTTTGAAAAGACTCAAAGCCTGTTCGAAGAAGACTGTGCCTGGAGGAGGTACGCCGTCCGTGGCATTTGATTTCGAACTTCCATTGCCGTGACCCTCGTCATCACTAATTTGAATTGAGGGTGCCACACAACTGTTATAGGATTCTCCCAGGGCAAGGACACCCAGCAGCTGGCAAAGCCACACGCGATCACGCGCTTGAGGTGAAGCAGGATTTCGGTATGTGATTTCAAACCGCTGCCGAAACGATGCTCGAAGGTACCAGTGATACTCATAGCCCAGGAATGTCTCGAATTGGTTTACAAGTTGCGCCGCGTAAGGATATGGAGGTAGGTTGATGGTTATTTTCAAAGCTATTTCTCATGTCAGCAATACGCACATTCCACAATGGGGCAACTGATCCGTACCATTATTGTCATAACTTAAGCGGAAGTAGTCGTATTGTGATGCTCGATCATGAGCCGGCCTCTCCAGAGTCTGGTTTAGTTGTGGTTCCCCCTGGCTGAGGGATGATAAGGACGTCTCAATGGCGCCCAGCTTCTGCAACCCAGACACAAACGTCTCAGTGGTAGAGTTGTCCAGCCGAGACACCCTTGCCAGCGATTGTCCTGGTTGAAAGTGATCCGTCTCCAAAAGGACAGATTGGGAGCCATGATCACCCACGCCACCCGGATGCTCGGTTGGTGGTGGGATTGCTAGCCTTGCATGTAGGCTGTTCAAGTAGGCCTCAGAGACCGTGACGTTCTTATCTCGTAGAGGATAGGTACAAGGCAATCCGGCAGACCGACAGTTTTGGCAGGGTGTTCCTAATATTGTTCAGTACCGACCTGTGATACATTTTTAAGCGCTGAGGATACCTCCAAAACATCTTATCTTTTTGCGATGACACCGCTGACAGGCGGCGCTCTTTCGCCTCGCTGTGGGTGTGCTGCTCATAGTTGTAGTTCTCCCAGGCCCTAAGCCAGCTGCAACACAGGTTTCGTGCCAGTCTTTGAAGATTTTCCAGGGCGTTTTCCGTTTGACACCGCAGTTATTGACTTTTGCAGATCATGCCAGTAACAAGGCCGACGGAGCACCCGTGTACAGAGCCGGCTGCTGATCAAAAGCTAGGATTGTATTATTCTGGAGATGGAGCGCGGAATGTGTTGTAGTGTTCAATAAGTTTCTTGTCCGGGTGTGCCAGATATTTGACGTAAAACGAGTTGAGCCCCTTTGGCGGCCCAGCCTGTGATAATGGCCAAGGCCGTTAGGCCGCTAAGCCTCTTTGGATGACACACCTACACGTGGAACTACCTAGAAGCCGGACCACCGCCAAAGTCAGGTTGTTAAAAAATCAATATGCCAGAACTGATAGGAGAGGCTCAAGACGAAACGCTCCGAAACGAGATGCTTCGTGGCGAGGTGCTACGGTAGCATGAATGTACAGAATACCGTCATATCACTGCTCCCTGGTTACCAGCCGTCTATAGGCAGGACCTTCAAGCTCAGCCTGGAAAGAAGAACAGGCATTTCTAGAATACAAGAGTCACTGATTTCATCGGACGCCGGCTAGGCATGACTGGGGATTTCGTGAAAGTTCAGCGGAATCGTGAACGTTCAGCGGAATCATGAACGTAGCCGCCCCCTAGAAATCTTTTGATTGAATCGCACATGTACGTCTCCAGCCTTCTTCGCCCTCTATGTTCGAGGGATGGGACATATCATGCACCATGAGACGATGCCCAGGTGGTCCCAAGTCATGCTATCCAGGGGAACCACTCTTTATAACTTGCACTGTTGAGGCTGCCTCTGGTGAGTAGCGAATGTGCGCTTGTTCCTGCCCTTCCAGCCATCAAGCTCTCCAAGATCTCGAGCTGGCCAGGGATGAGGTTCCTTGCCTGTTTTGGGTGGTGTTTGGCCGAACCGCCACTTCCATAGGTCGGTATACTCTGGACTCAGAGTACCCTCCAGCATGTCGACAACGTATTTGCCAATCACTGGCATGAACTTGAACCCGTGGCCGGATCCTGCTGTTGCAATGAAAAGGTTGGCATTGGCGGGAGATGGACATATTCGGAAGTTGACGTCTTTGGTGTCGCCATCCCAGCACATCCGAGTGGACACCCATGGTTTGTCAGCAAGTTCTGGGATCATGTCTCGGACAAACTCTCTCATTTCGTTCTCGATTTGATGTGGTACGCCGTCTTCTGGGAAGTCTTCGTGAGAATGCCCTAGCGAGGCGCCTGGAACTTTAGAGTTGTAATAGTTTGTGATGAAACGGCAGCTGCACAACTTGAGCAAGCCATTCTCGTCGGGAGGGAAAAGAATGCCTAAGGGAAGTTAGATTTTCATACCTCAAAGGTGTATGGTCTCGCCCTGGAGAAAGTCTCACCTTGTTCAAAGTCATCCACTACAGGTAGGTTCTTGTACCGTTGGATTTCCTCGGGTGAAAGCTTGATCACTCCCACGCAGTGTGAACGTGCGACGATTTCGTCCTTGGCCTCTATGAGCTCGGTGGTGTTTGCGCCAGTGCATAGAATCACGGCATCGGCCAAGTGAGCCTGACCATCCTTTGTCAAGGCGCCAATGCACGCTCCACTTCCGTCGAATAAAAGTCGACGAACCCAGCCAGCATCACCACTGACGTACGTAACGCCATTGGCCTGAGCTGCATTCGCCATTCGAAGAAGAGCCTGGCCTGATGGTACCTACGGCTCGTCAGCAACAACAATTTTTCTTATATCCTAGAGGTCTTCAAGACTTACCCATCCAGCTTCAGGACTCCAGAGGTTGGTCCAGCCGGGAAACGAGCCTGTGAACTCAGGCCATTTTCTCTTCACACCCTCGGTGCTGAGGTACTCGACCCCCTCGAAGCCGGCTGTCTGGCTCGTTTCATATGCTGATTTCAGGAAACCTTGGGTCATGTCATGCGCGCCCATCAGCCAGCCAGTGCGACGGAAGAGTCCCTTGAATAAGCCTTCATGCTGCTCCCAAATTTTCATGGCTTCAAGCCCGAGTGCTGTATATAGACGGTTTGGGTAATCATACCTGATGATCTTGTTGAGGTCGGTAGCTGCCGCGTCCTTTGAAGGAGCAGCAAAACGATCCAAAACTCGAACTTTAGTATAGCCGCGTTGTGCCAAGTGATACGCAGTCGACGTGCCAAAGGCACCACCGCCAACGATAATTATGGATGGGTTCTCCATCTTCGGTGACTCTTGTCTGAGACTGAGATGTTGGTTCTGGGAAAGGTGGCCGTTGAAGAAACTTCAGGGCCTCGTGCAACTTCTAAGACGAATCCCTTTCTTTATACTTTAAATTTTTACGGTTGGGCAGGATGGACCAGATGTGACTGTTGTCAACAATCATTACCTAATGGCACCTGCTTCGATCTCCAGCAAAAGATTCGTATGGCAAGGTCCTCGGACGTCGAGCCGGCCGTCTGGGAGCTAGGGATGATATGCCGGAAGTGGCGGAAAATTGGGCTTCTTACATTGGTGCGGTGAACTGCGTCGACTCACTGACCGGCTTTTGAAGCCTAGCGGCCGAAAAGACTTGGCATGTTCGAGTTACAGAAGACATCTCCATCAGCGACCGCCGAGATAGGGTCTTGGCCTTGATGCGGGCACGAGACAGTATCTGTGGGGCAATCAATATCAATGGGCCGAGCTGGAGTGCGCCATTCGCGGAGTATCAAGGCTATAAAGGCACAGGGCGACGGTGGTCTGTCTGCCTTTCCACCGATTTGCAAGCGATCCGGTATTTCAAGGCATTGTTATCAATCAGATCAGATTCTATGAGTGTCCTCCTTCACATGCAGAGCCAGAAAGTCTCCAAAGCAGAGGCCGCTATGGAGCTCAAGAATAATACCATGATATCTGAGCACCTAGAGAGCACATCGGGCTCTGTCACCCGAAGAGAGATGCCAACATCCCTCAGTGCAATGACCGAAGAGCAGAGGAAGAAGAAGAACAAACGACTCGTCAGGAAACTAGACGCCCGGTTGATGGGGCCCTTGATCCTGATGTACATCATGAACTATCTTGACAGGTGGGCACATCTCGCCGACGATCTCGGTGTCATTAACGTTGCGACTGGCTGACTTTATCTGGTGCAGGAACGCAATCGCCGCAGCCAAAATATCAGGCATTGTTGATGACCTCAGCATGAGTGATTCGCAGTTCCAGACATGTGTTAGCATTCTCTTCGTTGGGTGAGACCGTCGGACGATCTCTATACGCGTTGTTGCTAAAGCAAATCAAGCTACATCCTCATGCAAGTCCCATCCAACTTGTTCCTGAACAAGATTGGCAGACCGTCCTTGTACCTTCCAGCTTGTATGGTAGTCTGGGTAAGAATCTGTCCACCAGGGTTTTGCTGTCGGTTACCATTCCAATTCACATTTTCTCAGGGTGTCCTTTGCGCTGTTGCCGGAGCAGTTCACGATTTTGGTGGTCTCTTGACTGCTCGATTCTTGCTTGGATTTGTGGAAGCGGCATACTTTGTGAGATTATAGCTGCGTGCAATCGCTAAGTCGCTAACGGTTCGCAGCCTGGTTGCATGGTATGTTTGACCGCATGGTACACACGGAAAGAATTGGCAACGAGGACAGCTCTGCTATATTGCGGTTCCCTCATATCTGGGGCATTTTCAGGCCTCATCGCAGCTGGCATCACTAGCAGATTGGATGGGTGAGTTGAATACGTACTGGATGTCTTTGGCAAATAGGGAGACTGACTGGTCGGCTCAGTGCCAATGGCCTTGAAGCATGGCGATGGCTCTTTATCATCGAGGTGAGCAACCTGATACAATCACCATTGGCTGTCAACACTGACAACATGTGCTCAGGGAGCAATGACTGTTGCTATTGCGATTCTAGTCCTCTTTGTCCTCCCCGACTTCCCAATAAATACGAAGTGGCTTTCAGACCAAGAAAGAGAACTTGCTACCTGGCGACTCGTTGCAGATGTTGGTGAAGAAGATTGGGTCTCCACCGAAACGGAAAGTCTTTTCCTCGGGCTCAAGAAATGCCTTCGTGACTACAAAACCTGGATCCTCATTCCACTGGTTTTCGGAGTGGTCTCCAGCGGTACCATCAACTCATACTTTCCGAGCGTGGTGTCAACCCTTGGGTATGCCAGGACCGAGACCTTGCTCCTCACTGCGCCGCCGTATCTCCTGTCCTGCATTGTTGCGCTAGGCATTTCCTTCAACGCCGATCGCACAGGGGAGAGGTACCTCCACTTTACGCTCCCAGTCTGGGTTTCGATTGCTGGCTTCATCGTCTCAGCCTCGGCAGTCAACGTGCCGGCTCGATACTTTTCGATGATGATCATGTTGCCGGGGGTTTATACCGCCTTTGCCCTTGGGCTTACCTGGGCTGCGAATACCATCCCGCGACCACCAGCCAAGCGAGCTGCTCTCTTGGCTCTTTGCAACGCTTGCGCCAACTGCTCTAGCATTTACGGACCTTACCTCTATCCTGCAAGCACAGCTCCTCGATACCTGATCGCCATGGGTGTCAATGCCGGAACTGCACTCATGTCCATTATTGTTGCCACCTTCTTGCGCTTCCACCTGAGGAGCCTCAACAAGGCGATGGACCAATATGCCAATTCTGATGTCGAGTCTAGTGAGCCACACTCGAGGAACGACACTGAGGAAATACGCCGCCTTGGTGCGCAGGGGTTCCGCTACTTGTACTAGTTCTGATATTTCAATCATCATGTTTGAGATGATGCTGTAGTGGGGAAGGATTGCCGAGGATTTCGGGCTGGGTAGTCATAACAGAAACCAGGCATCGATACGTAACGACACAAGAGGAGAACTATTAAAGAACATTGTCATTGCCACCGCCATTGTCATTGTTGTTATCATTGCCATTGTGCCTGTGATTCGATAGCGACGGAGTTGGGAGCTCGCGTTCCATGCTGATATACTACGCCACAGGCACCCGTTCAATCCACGATAATACCAGCAGTTCTGTGTGAGAAGATTTGCTCCCCAGGAGGCTCGACTATACAGGGTGTGACGGGGCTTGAAAGAGGAAGTACCAATCAAATGTTCGCCGAAGCTTTCAAACATAATTGGCGAATGGAACTTGATCTCTCGCCATCACATGTAGGTTGCGCGCAACGGAGTTTCCAGCCCCATATTGTCGTGGATTGAACGGGTGCCTGTGGCATAGTATATCAACATGGGGCGCGAGCTCCCAACTCCGTCGGTGTTGAATCACCGATACAACGACAACGACAACGACAATGACAATGACAATGGTCTTGAATGTACTGTCCTCTTCGTGTTGTTACATATCGATGTCCGGTTTCTATTACGGTCACCCAACCAGGAACCCCGCGGCAATCCTCCCTTGGCCTCCCCCACGAAACTAGAACACTCAGTGGCAACCGCTCTGCTCTCGACACAGAGGTGTCGCAGGGTAAGTCAAGGCGTGGCCATGATTCTGGAGTGAATAGGCAAGTTCCTCTTTGTACTTTAGCCCATCGTTGCCAGCGTGCATATCCGGTCGTTCAATCCAGCTCACTTGTCTCGGGATCGAGGCGTCGTTGGGAAATCCATCATCTATCATAGGCCACTACCTAACATTTCCACTTCCTGAGTGGGGCGCGGATTGAGATGGTTGGATGCTGTATGCTTCACATGCCATCTCAAGAGCCTGAGTGATTTTCGCGACGATCATGGAATGGCATTGGTATCACCGTAGAGGCGAGGAAGAACAAAGGGAAGGAGATGAACAGAGCAACGTACACAGAGTCAGTGCCTACTCCTATTCGTACCTACTCGTACTCATGAGTAAACTACTCCTTACGTAATCAAGCTTCCTAATTAGGCAAGTGTAACTATATCCTCGTCGTCGCTGTCGCTGTCACTCTCGACGTCCACAATTACAATCTCGTTACGCCACTATATGTAATCAAACCTTCCTTATTAGGCAAGTGTAACTATAGTTTCCTCCTCGTCGCTGTCGCTGTCGCCGCCACTCTCGGCGTCCACAATCACAATCTCGTTGTCCCACCAATGGCGGAGAGTCTCGCACATCTCCAGGGTGTTGTCACCTATTTCTAGCCTCCAAACAGCCAACTTTGACCATTTGATTCAGTACACCTGGTCAATGACTTTGGTCAGCTTGCACGCAGGCTTCTGTTGACTTGCTAGCTGGTCTTGGTCTCAAGATTTTGAGGGCACTTGGTATGTATGAGAGGCTGTGCAATCGCAACCGATCGCTGCGATTGTCCAAGAAAGGATTGCCGAAGGTTTCTGGCTGGAAGGCCGTGACAGAAACCAGGCATCGCTGTGTAACAACAGAGACAAGTGGAAATTGATTGTCATTGCCATCGCCATTGTCATTGCTATCGCCATTGTCATTGTCATCGTCATTGTACTAGTGATTCGATACGGACGGAGTTGGGAGATCACGTTTCACGCTGATATACTATGCCACAGGCAACCGTTCGATCTAAGACAATGAAGTAGACATGGAGACGTTTAGCCAATGGTAGAACAGATGTGTCAAATGCAATCGCAGCCTGGTATGCGCAGGGCCCTCTTGTGACCTCGGCAAATTGTACCCTTGATCTCCTGATGAAACTGCCGAACCAGTATTGCTTTACTTTACCTCGGGCCTCCGCAAAGTTTAAGCTTAAAAGCGCCTCCCCACTCATTCTTTCGCTTATAATCTTGGAAATTCTTGGAAATTGCTTGTTTTGAGCCTCACCCAAAGTACAATCCATGAAGATGGCATCTCCAACGAAAGACGTCAAAGCCATCCATGGTAGTGGATTGTCGCAAATCAACACTCGAGAAGATCTACTGCGAACAGTACAAACTGCTGAGAGCGTTTGGTTACCAAGAGATGTATTTGAGACACTGTATCTGAACCCCGAAAAGAATGTTGCCGGTGATTTAAGGAAGAAGGTAGGTCGTGGTCTTACTGCGCAAGAGCCCCCACCGCTGATCGAAATGAGACTAATGCTTCTATTCATAGTTTGGCAACCCAACGCCCGCAGCCCTCATCGGCTTCGTTATCGCCGCAACACCATACTCGGCCGCAAATATGGGCTGGCGAGGCGCAGGTGGACTGGGCGGTGGTCTCATGTAAAGCACCACCCGCCTTGTGTCTTAGACAATAGCTGATGGTTTTGAAGCACAGTTATGATCTTCTTTGGCGGCGTTGTACAAATTATCGCTGCAATTGGAGAGTGGATCATCGGCAACACCTTTTCCATGTGCCTATTCTTCACCTACGGCACGTTTTGGATTGTTGCGGGAACGCAACTCATCCCGTGGTTTAGTGTTGGCTCTCAGTATTCGGTACCCATTGGAGATACGTTTCGGGGTATGGAAGAGCCGAGTTATTATGCTACTTTTGGTGAGTGCCCAGTCTTCGAGAACCAACTCATTTTTGGGAGGGAGAGGAGCAACACGAAGGCTGACTAAGATTGACAGGATTCTACTATGTGGCACTCGCAATGCTCACCACGATCTTCACTATTTGCGCCCTCCGAACTAATATCGTCTTCGTCAGCGCTCTTTTCTCTCTGATCTTCGCGTTTAGTTGTGCCGCTGGTGCATTCTGGAATTTAGCAGAGGGGAACGTAGAGCGCGGAGAGAAATTGACTATCGTGAGTCCATCATCCAGTTCGCCCGATTTCTTTGCTCCTTCATGAACTCCCATTGTTTTATCAATCTCATCGAACATCACGCTGACCTCTAACAGGCAGCAGGCGCATTCACTTTCGCACTCACCATGATGGTCTGGTACATTCTGCTGGTGCAGCTGCTAGATGCAGTGGATTTCCCCATCTCGCTACCGGTGGGAGATCTGAGTAATATTATCAAAGGGAGGAGCGAGAGGCTGGCACAACAGCAGAAGAAGAAGGGTGGTAGTGACTAGGAATCTTCTGAAGCCGCCTTGTCGCAGTGGGTCGAGCCAGCAACACTCGTCGCTGTTACCGGTGGATAATCTTTCGATTACGAGAACCTCGAGGTTGCTGCATGAGTGGCAATCAACTAGAGAAGGATAGATACGAAGGATCTCAATCATTAGACAGTTCTTACTTCCAGCACACCGAAAGAAATGCTCAGTGCCCAGATCTCGCAATCGAAATCATTGGTTTTCTTGCATAGCAGCAGTTGTTTGGGTTCCGAGCACATGTGACGCAAGTTATTACCTCGTCAGACATCCTAGGTGAAATCATCACACCAATACATGCATTGTGTCCGCAGCCGGCTCGGTCGCTTGCCTGGGACCATGCCAACACTACTTTTGCCCACTTGCACCCCATGCCACACGGTTGGCTACAGCGACTTTCCAATCCAAAGCATATCGCAGACATCGTAGGCTCGCCGTTGTAGCCCCTGTCAAGGCTCCAGTCGGACAGCTAATGCAAAGACAGCGTTTCGACTGGTGGTTGAGGCAATCCAGTTCGTGACGTTCCTACTGAGGATGCCGCTGATAGACCTTGCCGAAGAATATTACTTGTGGTGGTAACGGCCATCCTGCCACGTTGACTGCCTCGATAACCGTGACCCAACCACTGGCTTCTTCCGACGATGCACAGCTAGACTCCGAAACGACCTGAGACCGGGCCGCCGAGGTCAGCTCTACACGTAAGCTCATCAGCAACGCTCTGGTAGTCTATGCTTCGCATGACCAAGCGGTGGAAGGCCATTGGGAACTCTACGGATCACCGGTGGTGACATCAGGTCCCGGTAATTCGATCCTTTTCAAAACTTTCAATATTTGCTCCCCCTGAGCAGCCTCAGGGATCTTCTGATGGAAGAGGCAAATATTACACCAAATGGATCTGGACAGGAGTATCGTTGAGACAGCAAATGGACGAATCTACCTCGGCTATGCAAAAGGCCTGTGCTGACTAACACGCCAAGGGATTGTAATTTGACCTTGAGAACTTGACGAAATTGTTCGCGACCACACATGGTGCAGTCCGCAAGTTTCCCCTGCCTCCATTATGTAGTCTAGTCTAAGTGGTAGATATGTGCATGGCTGAGACGTCCGCTGAACCAACTGGCGAGCGACCTTATCGATCCCGGAAACAAAAGCCATGCGACAAATGCCGTTCGAGAAAGATTTTCTGCACCCGGCATGGTGACCACGCTTGTGTACTGTGCCGTACCAGAGGCTTGCCGTCGTAGATATAGCAAAGATGCCCTGGCGCCAGCACATTTTGAGGTGAGTTCTTGCTGTCCACAGACGGAGATGCTCACTCGACGCAGGTGGTATCCAAGCAGCAACGACGCTTATCAGCCGAAAGCAGCCTCGAGCGCCAAATTGGAGAATCGGTGTTTCCGTATCAGTCTCAACTGATGGTCGCCTTTTGTCGCCACATCCATCCTTCCTACCCGCTTCTGGATGCGGACAGGCTCTCACACGCCATGTCCCACCCGGTTCTCAGTATCGCTTTGTGTTGCATTGCGCATCCGTTCTGCCCCGCCGCACAGTGTACCATCCATCACGAACTCTATGATGCTTACGAGTTAAAAGTCCTTGCAGCCAAAAACCGATGTGCCACGCTCGAGACGATCGAGGCAGCCCTTCTTTTTGCCCAGTGGCATCCATACTCGGTTACGTTTGTGCCATGCAGGCCGCTCTGTTCGTATTGAGAGCTGACAACGACCAAGGCTGTCGTTTGACTCGTACGCCAGCCAACTCGAAACTGCAAATGTAACGGCCAGCCCACACTGACCATCAACGTGAGGGCCTTGTGATAACAAAGTCTAGGTTGTTTCTGCGGCCCATGACCTGGGGCTGAATCTGGATCCGGGAGACTGGGATATGCCGGAAGCAACGAAACGTCGCCGAAGGCGCATTTGGTGGGCACTTTTCATTCACGACAAATGGTATGAGATTGTTACTCATAATTCGGTATGCTGACCACAATTGCAGGTCCGCTTTAGCGCTTGGCCGACCCTCTTTGATCCAAGATGACCAGTATAGTGTGCAACAGATCGGTCCGTCGGACTTCTGCGCTGAAGACGAAGACGATCCTCCCTTTGAGATCCGGCACGGCGTGAATGTCAAGACTTGTGGCTATGGTCCTGCTCACCCAAATTCTAACTTTAGTCACTTCCGCTTTCTACACAATCCGGGGAGGACAAAGATCCCTCTGCCAGAGTGCAGATGAACTATACACTGCCTGCACGAAAATCGAGCGGGAATTGGAGCATTGGCGTCAGGTGTACCTTGCTCCTGTACTGACAGATCGCGGCTTCCCCGATGTGACAGGTTGGATAACTGGCTTCCATTTCAGTCTTTTGGCGTGCTCACAGATCGTCAGGCTCTGTCGAACTGGCAGCATCCACCATTGCAATCATGCTTTACAGAGCCATATTGCCGAAGTTAACACGGCTCGATGTGCCCGTTTCAGATATCAGACGCAGGGTATTTGACACGACATCTCAAAATTATAAGGCTCTTACAGACGCTCAGTGCCAGTCGCACTTCCGTGCTATGGTGACCAGGTAAGCGGCAAGATGCTCTCGCGTTGCTTTCTAACCACTAGTTGGTAGTCCCTCATGCCAACTTGTCCATCGCGGGTAGCTACATGATTCACATGTTTGCTTCCGCACGCGGTGGCGAAGACGGAATCAACTGGCACGCTCAACTTGACACCTTCCAGCAACTTCTTGAGATGCAAAGCGTCGGTTTTGCGGTGACAAGGTTCTCATCGGTACGTCTCGACATCTTGGCAGGAAATACGACTTCGAGTTATGTGGACGGCTCAGAAAGTCGTGACAAGACCTCTCATGCACGGTCAACCATACACAGGCTGAGGAGCAGCTAGTCTCAGGCCCTAGGAAAGTTGAGATGCACAAAGATAATTGCGTATCTGGGAAATGTCCGCAAGGACTCGATCCTCTAAGGAAACCCGATGCTGACGAATCGATCTCGCGTGAAGGTGGGGTGTAAATGTAGACAGAGTGAATGTTTGTCTACTACCGAATCCTTTAGGCCATCTACATTTTCAATCTCACGACCGGCAGACAGACAGCATGCAAAAGCTACCAAGACCCTAGTGTAAATGCCCACATGTCCAGCGGATGTGCACACTGGAAGGGCGACATCATCAGGCATGTTACCCGAAATCTTGAACACCTCTCCAGGACTACAGTGACGCTTGAGTGCTGTGGGTGGTGGGGAGGGGAGATCTGATCCTTTATATTCAAAGGTGCAGAATGTCAGAATAGTCCTGTGACTTTGCATGCCGCCGATTTTTGTCTCGGATGCATGTTCGACGGCAGCAGCCAGGTGGCCTGCGTTGCTAGCATGCGTCAAGTTTATTACAATTCAGATGATATCGACGATTGGGTTGGAAACTCTATGTCATCCGTAATTGTGTCTTCTGTAAACAGGCACTCTTGTCTCCAACCCGGAGCTGCCCTCCGCACTTAGCAGGTCTCCTTGATGTACACTCTCCCCTCGAATGGCCCAAGAACATCAACTTCCCATTGCTCCGTAGTGACAACGTGTGGCTTCTCGTCTTGGAATTCCGCGGGCAGAACCAGTGGTTGCACGGTTTTGGTAAAGTTAAGTATCACCAGAGCCCTCTGCTGGCCAGACGCCTTCACATATGTCATCAGTGAGGGACTCTGTGGGTCAATATCACGCCATGTTCCGGCGACAAACAGATCCGAATATTCCTTCCTGAGCATCAGCATGCGTTTCCAAAAGGATAAGACGCTCGTCGGATCGCATGACTGTTGTTTCACGTTAATCTCATCATAGTTGTCGTTGATCCGCATCCATGGACCGCTCTCACTGGTGGTAAAGCCGCCATGCGGACCATCATCCCACTGCATGGGCGTCCTTCCATGGTCTCGGGCGACGCTCCGTAGATTGCCCATGGCTTTGTCGATGAGACGCTTCTCTGTGGTGGACTCGGTGACGGATTTCCAGTAATTCTGGGAGCTAATGTCCTTGTACTCTTTTGCTGGCCACTCGGCCGGCACATTCGTCATTCCGATCTCCTGGCCCTGGTACAGGAAGAGAGTCCCTGTCGCCGTGGCCTGGAGGATGGCCAACATCTTGGCCGATCGCGCTCGAAACTCGGGTGAATCACACCCAAACCGGGACACAGACCGTGCGATGTCGTGGTTCTCCAGGAAGACGCATGTCCAGCCGTCGTTCCTTTCGATGAATCGTTGCCACTTGCTGAATGTGCCCTTGAACTCCTGTAGAGTAAAAGGCCGAATATGCCAGTGGTTAAGCGAGTAACCCAAGCACGCTGTTTCGAACTGAAAGCCCATACCGACACAGCGCTTTTGTTCGCTGACATATTGCAACGCAAGCTCCGTGTCGGAGAGCGATCCGAACTCGCCCACGGTCAATTTGTCGCCATATTGAGACATCAACTGCTGCATCTCTTGGAGAATCTCGAAGACTTTGGGCTGGTGGGCGTAGTACATTCGCCCCGTCTGCCACGGGCTGGTCGGATCAGAAATAGGGGCGTCTGGAAAGTTTGGATTCTTGCTGTAGATCGCCATCGTGTCGATACGAAACCCGTCTATACCTTTTTCTAGCCAGAATTTCAGCGCACTGTCATAAACGGCTTGCCGTACCTCCGGGCAGTCCCAATTCAGATCCGGCTGCGCGGACGCGAACAGGTGAAGGTAGTACTCTTGCGTCTTTTCGTCCCAGGTCCACGCACTGCCGGTGAAATTGGATCGCCAGTTGTTGGGTGGTAGCCGTCCACCACCGTTGTCGTACTTTGCTGGTCGCCAGATATACCAGTTGCGCTTTGGGTTGGTCTTGGAGCTGCGAGATTCCTGAAACCACCTATGGGCGTCTGACGTGTGATTGACAACCAGATCCATTACGAATTTGATATTGCGGTCATGACACCCTTTGATGAGATCATCGACATCTTGCATGGAGCCAAATGTCGGGTAGATGCTTTCATAGTCTGAGATATCGTACCCAAAGTCCACTTGAGGACTGCTGTAGATGGGTGACACCCACAACGTGTTCGCTCCCAGGCTTTGGATATGGTCCAAGGAGTCGATGATGCCTCGTATGTCTCCGACACCGTCACCGTTAGAATCCTTGAAGCTGGCAGGCCACACTTGGTAGACCACCGCGTCCTTCCACCACTTTCTTTGCATGGTTGCTATCAGGTTTTAGTGTTGGTCTCCTCGAACACCAAGACAGTCACAAGTACTCGGTGGCCTTGGTTGTTGGAGATAAGAAAGTGGAATGAGCAAGTGGCGGGAATGATCGCAGTGCACTTCACAGGTCATATTCGAGTGACTTCACCCTCCAGAGTACGGAGCTGGCCTTTTCCGCGCGGAGAACCGCGTTAGAGACTTGAATCGGATTTGACATACTCCTTGACTCGACTGCCGAGATGACTAGCCTTGCCTATTATTGAGCTCTCAACTTCTCGCATCTACCGGTTCTGATCCACCAGGCTCGCGAGGTCAGACAGCAAGAGCTTGGCTCTAGATTGTTAGAGTGATAGCGGAGTCCGACGGCTTATCCTTCGTCTTCCATTGGCGGCGGGAGACAGAGCGGCAGCAGATGTCCAGATCCCTGTCTGACGACCCATGAACCAGTTGATTGGAGACAGGATCCACAATGGCGCCCCGTCATGGGTCGCCCCACGGCCAACTCGACTTCCGCCGCGCGGAAGATCTGACAGATTCGCCCCTCGACAAGTCGTTGTAACCAATTCTAAAACACTGGGGGCCCAGGAGCAAATAAACTGTCCATGGCTTCCGTTCCTTGGTGTCGTGTGCTCAGACGTCGAAACCTCTCGCGCTGAATACATCTTTCAATTGCCTCCAACGCAGACCCTAGCCACCATGGCACTTACTGGCGACAAATTCATCTCTCCCACCGACAAGTCGGTGGTTCCCGTCCATACCGAACAGGAAGCAGGAAGCGGAGGGTTATGCAGTCGAGGCCAATATGACCCTCAAAAAGGGCCTTCGCAAATACTGGGAGGCCAGTCTCTGGTCTGCCTTTTTGTCGGCCGCAGTCATCATGGAAGGCTGCGATGCCATCGTCCTCTCCTCGCTATTCGGCCTTCTCGCATTCAAAGAAGGTTTCGGTACCGAAAATGCGGAAGGCAAATGGAACATTGGCGCCCAATGGTGTTGATCGTATTGCTGTACCAGATCGTGAAGCCACCAATGGTGTAGTAACTACCCTGCCTTGACCGTTGTATCTTTCATTCTTGACCGATCTGGTCATAGTAGGTCCTTTACGCTTGAGTACCACACCCACCGGTTGCGTCTAGGCCTCATCGTCGCCCACCTCGCGACGCTCTCTGGTTTGGGTATGGTGTAATCATCTGAGCCAATTATGTAGCAGTTCATAGCACTCATCGAGGAGCGCAAGAAAAGGCATGCGATTATGATCAAACACGTCAACTTAGAAGAAGCGGCTGCAGAAAATCCAACCTAATCAGCCACTTGGTTGACAGGTCATACAGTTTTCCATCGAGGCTGATTCTCAGCCCGGCAAAGCTCCTAACTCTGCCGATATCGAATCGCTGATGCAATGACTATGATAATAACAATGATAATTGTACACAATCTACTCTCGTCTATGTGTTTCTCTTGTTTTCGTCATGGCCATCTGGTTCAAAGTGCCTTCGGCAACCTTCCTTGGACTATCGCAGTCGGTTGCCGCGATTACGCAGCCCTTCCATAACCGTCCCCCACGAAAATATCCAAGGTGCTCTACAACATCAGAGCAGCCATGACAGCAGCCAAGACAAAGCCAGCAATCGCGCCTTCTCTTCTCGCACCACTAACGTACGATGAGACATTTGGAGATGTACCACTGCTGGAACTAGAGGCAGATGAACCACTTGAGTCTGAGCCTGAGCCTGAGCCTGAGCCTGAGCCGGGGCTAGAACCCGAGGGCGACTGAGTAGCTGAAGCACTGGCGCTGGCCGACGCAGTGGCAGTGGCACTTGCAGTCTTAGTAGCCGACGCAGTCGAGTTGTGATGGCCGGTTGAAGTGGAGTTGTTGCTCAATGATGTACCGTTGCAAGCAAGGTTGTAGAGAGGCTTGCCATTTTCACTCACACCAAATGATGGAGAAGCGCCGGCGTCTTCCAGAATGTACCACCAAAAGTCAATGCCTCGGTCTTCGAGCTCACATGCGACATCTTGCCAGAAGGTCTCTGCGTTGTCAACGCTAGCGACGGCCTCGCCAGATTGTGGACCTGACGTGGGCCACCCAGCCTCAGTGACCCAAATTTGCTTGCCTTCAGCGACGGCAGCGACTTTGTCGTAAGCCTCGAAGAAAAGTGTCTTGCCATTCTCGATGCCGTTTGAGTCGGTTGTCTGGTAGTATGGATATTCATCGAGGCCCAAGAAGTCGCAAGCAGAAATGACGTCCAAGTTCGAGCTATTGACAAAGGCATTCCAGGTATCGACGTGACCAATTGGCACACCACTCAAAGACGTTCCTTCGACAGTCTTTCGGACTTGACCGATGTAGTCAATCAAAACATCAGGTGTTTGGCCGACACCGTTGGGATCGTTGGCAAGACCAGTGACAGATATTCGGTAGAGATCTTCACTACCAACAGAAATGCCCACGACCAAGTCGGCAAAGTCGGAGCCGTACTGTGAGATGGCGGATTTGAGGGCGGCGATCTCGTTATCGAAAGCAGACTGATCTTCCGATGCCCAGAGACCGAGAAGAAGGGTAGTCTTTGTATCAATGGCAGCTGGGATGGCCGAAATGGGGCTGTTTGTGGTACCCTCTTGAATCATGGTGTACAACCTTGCACTTGTAAAGTCATTGGCACCTTTCAATCCCGCAGCGGTCTTGAAGGAGGCTTCGAAGTCGGCCTGCGATTGTCCTTGGGCGCCGTAGTTGAAACCTCGAACGGCCGCAAGGGCGGTGGAGGCGCCTCCAAGGATGGCTGCTGCAACTGAGGACTTCATGATGAATGAACGTGTCGAAGTAGGGAACTCGAAGGAGAGGATGTAGTCTCAAAAGAATGTCGAAGGATAAGATGCAGTCTCCAAAAAGAATGTCGTAATGATTAAGAAAGATGCAATGCACAAGAATGTCGAATGAAGAAAACAATAGGAAGTTGAGATGAGAAACGCGTTTTGGTACCTGAAGTAAGCCACACGGCGCCATGCAAGGTTTTGTTTGGTGCCCCTGAGAAGCTTGTACCTGCATTGACAGCGCCAAGGAACAAGCTCGACGACAAAAAATTAATTTAGCCCCCTTGCTCGTCAGCCAGAACTTTGTTCTTGATGGCTCAGCAGCCGAGGCCAGATTGCCTGTGCTTGTCAGTGCATCGAAGTGCTCCATCCCAACATCTTTTGTCGGATTCCCATTCCAGCAGGTGGAGATCCTCTCCTCAGTCTCCTTCCCTCCTTCAACACTGTAGTCTCAAGAAACCAAATGATGCTTTAAAGAACTAACGTACAGGAATCAAGGCCAAGGGAAGGAGGTGTGTGGACGGAAGGCTAACATATCAAGGACGGATCATCTTGCCAACGATGTACAACTCCCTCATGAGCAGACCACAGCCACGGAACTCGTCCCAGCTGGGTTCTTGTGCGAAAGAGCCTCCTCGCTACCGCCAACATACTATGACCTGCGTTTTAAAACGCCAAATCATCAGCAGATTTGTCTGTGCCTTCTTCCCGAGCGGCTGTCCAGGACCTCTCCTCATTTCTCGCCTGGCACTTTCAGCTATTCTTTGCTGGCCCGCCTCATCGCCGATCAAGACAGATTCTCCTTTCCCTCCGCAAGACAGATTCTCTTTCCCCTCCGCAATACAGATTCTCTTTCCCCTCCGCAAGACAGATTCTCCTTTCCCTCCGCAAGACAGATTCTCCTTTCCCTCCGCAAGACAGATTCTCTTTCCCCTCCGCAAGACAGATTCTCTTTCCCCTCCGTGAGCCAGGAGCTCTTTCCACCCTCTCACCCCTAGGTTCACCCTGGCTCACGCTGGGACGTATCTAGATGTCTCCTCGAGGAGCTGCCTGCTGCAGCCGGTGGTCCATATCCACCGAATACAACGGTTGCCACTGGCCTGTGTGTGCTCCCCTTCATGTTGTCATGGCGAAGTTGTGGTTGGGCTCATCGCCCCAAATGATGACCGCCAAATCTCAACCTTTGCTCTGTGTACGTTGCCGTGTTCATCTCTTTCCTTTTGCTCTTCCTCGCCTCTACGGTGCTACCCATGCCATTCCTGATCTTCGCGAAAACCATCAGGCTCTTGAGATGGCATGTGAAGCATACGCCACTATTCCCTACAATGAAGAGGATGGACAACAAGACCAGGAAAGATCGCTAGGCCCAATGGTTGAGGAGACGGCTCGTGACCTCGAACGGGATCTTGTTCGACAGCCACGAGGATATCGCCAAAAGGTTGAATGCACCACAACGCGGATAGTCCGAAAGCCTATCGTTCCTGGGACGCAACGAGTCATATATGCTTCTGCAGCCTGTGTGCAAAGTCAGTACTGTTTTTCCCACAACCCAAAAAGCAACACGACTCTCTCTCTCATCTCGAGGCGCATGCCTGTGAACGATCGCTTGGTTCTTGTGGCTGATGCCTTGGATGAATCAGACGGCGACAGAGATATTCAATGCAGTTACGGATTTTCACAACCAGCAGCCGAGATCCCAATTCGACTTGGCCTCTGCAACAAACCCGGCATTCTGTACCAGGAGCTTGTGCTCCATAATATTTCTCAGGCAGTGGTAGACGACGACATTTTGATTTCCTTTAAGCACAAGTTCGAGGAAATCAGGACTGCTACATCTGATGCCTTACCACCCGAATGGCCTGGCGAGCAAATCATCAAGACTCTCGTTTCAAAAACCCAAAGGCTTGTTCATTTATGCATCAGCACAAGGGTCAGAACCCCACCAATGATCAGCAAATCATCTTCAGCTTTACGCACTGTGACAGTGCGTGGCCATCTCGCTGGCCAAACGCCGCTCGCTGCCCTTCATGGCGAGGTCAAGCAATATTCGACATCCAATAGCTACTTGCTTCTTTCGGATCTCCCTCATTGGAGCTCCACCTTCATGTGCATGCCCCAAACAACAAGAGCGCTTTTCAGCTCAGCCTGATTTCGAGATGCTGCGGCGCGATCATACCCTACTCCCCGCCTAACTTCTTGCTCACTCACCCTCTCCTCCCACCCACCAGTGACCTCAGGAACCTCTCGAACCGCTCCTTGTCCTAAGCTTCTGCCTGACTGAAGCTTCGCTCTTCTCTTCCACCTCGGCCGCTGACCGTTCACCTTTTCACTCCACCTCACAGCGCGGCAGAAGCGATGGTGTTGGCAAAATTGATTGATTGATCTCTGCTTCGCAACTTTCAGCCTGGGACCGAAAATGGCTATACTTCTGAATCTCGGTAAGCTGGGCATACGTTGCCGTTGCCTTGCGCACAGGTTGCTGTCAACCTGTGCGCAGGCCGCCGCCTTCGCGGTATTCCTGGCAAATATCCAGTTGCTGATGGTGAGTGAGCATCTGGGTACACTGAATATCTATCTAACAGTCCAGACAATCCCGACCTGGGTCGTGATTGTTAGCCTCGTACGTCCAGCCTGGTGCGGTCCGGTCAACGGCTCCGCCTCATCCCTCACACATGTCCGGATGACGGCCTTCCTGCTCGCTGAGGAGGCCTTGGGCATCAGCGTCATGCCTTTAGGTCTCTCAGTTCCTCTCCCACCCTCTTCGCAGCCCTAGTCCCCTCCTCAATGGCCCCATCAATGAAGCCTCTCCACCCTACAGCCCAGTCCGCATTCGCAAAACACACATTCCCATGTCCCTCCCTCAACACCCCAAGATTACGTCTCGTTGCCATGTCAGGTGGCAAGTAGCTCCATCCACCCCTCGAAAACTCATCATTCCTCCAATCGTGAAACACAAGTCTCTCGACTTCAATCTTCCTACCCTTGTTCATGGCCTTGACAGCATTAATTATTTCATCAACCCCACTCTCAAGAGGCATGGTCAGAGGATTAGTATCAGCGCCGAAACAAACCAGTCTTGCATTTCCAGCTAGTGTGATGGCCTCCCCAGCTGTTTGAATCAGTTTGTTGTCAGGGTAGTTGACACCGATCCAAGTTCGTAGTTCGGCAGGTTGGACTTCAGCGTGGATCTTCGTACTCTGATTCACGTGCGATGTAGTCAGAACATCTTTCTGAAGGCCTTTGAGCGGAGGGTCAAATTTGATGCTGGAAAGCACGTTGTGTGGAATGGTGCAGATCACCTTTCGTCCCTTGAACGTTTGGCCTGTCGTGGTGATGACTTCGACATTGTGGCCATTATCCTTGACAGACTGTACAGGCGAGTTGAAAGCGTATGAAAGCAATCCTGTTTCGAGCGCTTCCTCCCAAAACTTCCTGGCAAACGCACTCTGTCCATCGTGCAACTTGAACAGTGAAGTCAAGGCAGTGAGTCCATCAGCTGAGTACCCACAAATCGCCCAAAGACGGATGAGGTCAAAGAGTCCGGCATCCTCAAGTCTTGCACCACTCAGAACCGCCAGAACCGTGGACACAAGGGTCAACTCATCCGATGTCAGGGTGTCGCGGATCTCATTTAGGCGGTCGGCGAGCGTGAGTTTGTCGAGCTGGGCCGCGTCCGGATTTGTGAAAGGCGCATGGGGAAAGGGCATTAAGGCTTGGCCGTTCATCTGGTCAAGGTTGATGTATTTTTGCATGCCTGAACCTAGGATGGTGCGTTGTTCCTCCTGGCTAAGACTTTTGGTTCCGTCAGAACTCGTGAGCGTCATCTCTGTCACGCCCTTCTCCAAATCGATAGCCGCGTCAATGCCACCTTGCATCCCATACCGTGCAATCTCTCGCCAGACGTTAGGCTGTGCCCAGTGAATGTATGTTCCGCCGATCTCGAAGTTGTGGCCGTTGATTGTTGAGGTCCAGGTTCGTCCGCCGATGCGATCCCGAGCTTCCAGAACAAGGGTCTTATGGCCGGTAAGGGCGAGGTCGCGAGCTGCTGTGAGGCCGGCGTATCCGGCACCTATGACTATGCAGTCGTGGACTTGGTCGGTGGTTGTGACGTTTGATAGTGGCTGGGTTACAGCAATTGTTGGAAGACCTTGGTCATGAAGGCTGTGCTGTTTCGTCCACTGGAAGCCTTCTCGGCTACGAGTTTCGCCGCGGCTGGCCATGCTAGGTTGATAGGCGGGCGTAGCTAAGGTGAGCTTGCCCACAGATGAAACGAAGATGGATGGCTTTCGGACTTGTACAGGAAGTAATGTTGAGTACGTTGAGGCGAGAGCACGAGAATATTGGCCGGCTATTTGAGAGCAAACGAGCCCTTCATTTTCTCATTCGAGCTGCCGTATACGTTTGCTTCGTCGATGGGTCTGAGCGGAGGGTGTCATTGCTTGTTTGTTCAATCTCCCGGAAGAGTGTTTAGTACCCCGGTTGGACGGACGGTGGCCGAGCCACCCAAATGACATCTCTTCTGGTCCGATATGGATTCTGCAAATAGTATAGGTGGTGGAAATGCTCTCCACTAGATGGTGATTTGAAAGGTAAGCTGAAGACATTCTTTACTGGTGAAGCCTAGAACCCCCCCGACCTGGTTCTAAAGGCTTGCCAAGCTTTCTCACTCGAGCTGCTCTTTTTGGTCAAGCGCTGCAGGCTCCAAAGCTGCAAATCCTGCAGCGATCGGCGGCAGGTCCTGCAGGGTCCAAAAAGTTGCTCTTCCTCAGCCGAGTCGTGTCATTGGATCGTCCTCCTTTGAGTGCTGCGCGGGAAGAAGCAGAGCAGCCTGGTGTGCAAAGGACATGGCTGAATCCGCAATTCATTGTTTCCCCGATTTTCACCTGCACTTGATGCCGAATGCTTCTGTCTTGTTGACACGACGACCCCACGCTGTGGCGAAGTCTCCTCTTTTATGTGGCTCCTAGGTATTACTGCACATTCTACCCCAAAGTTGCCATGTCTTTTGAGAACTGGAGTTCTTCTGACTTCATCACTTCGCAATGGGTGTGCGCAAAGGATGCACGAATTGCAACAAACGCCGCATAATCTGCGATGGCACTGAGCCGAGGTGCAACAAGTGTGCTAAGAAGGGTTTGGAGTGCTCTGGCAATGGGGTACTGTACCGCTTCAATGTCGGAGTGGCCTCACGTGGTAAGCTGAAGGGGCTTACTATCCCGATTGCCCCAAGCTCGCCTTGCTCAGATGTCAGTGATCAAAACACTTCTTCATCTGAGGAGATTGAAGAAGCAGTTGACCTTGTTTCCACCCGAATAGACCCTTGCACCGACACAACTTCCTCATTCTTTGGAGCACTGCAAGACCAAAACTTTTACGGGATCTGTCCAAGCCCTCCGCCATGTCTGAACCTTGCGAACGGTCAAGTCAGGCGGCTTTTCAGTCACTGTACGTCTTCCTTATGGCTTCCACATGTATATCATGCCACTGACGTCACGTTTCAGTCTCGGAGTATATGGCCCCTTCCATGATGGTCCTTGACGGGCAACACAATGGCTATCGTAACCTCATCCTTCCTGTCGCTATGCAAGACAAACTTGTACAACAAGCGGTCGTGAGCATTGCTGGGTTTCACTATTGGCGCCATGACCCAAAGATGTATGCTGCAGCAGACAAGAGTCGTGCTCAAGTCATCAGGAAGCTGCAAGAAGCATCAATCGTGCCAGGTGCCAAGGGTGTGTTCACCGTGTCTACATGGATGACGTTGATGGTTCTCCTCCTTGGCGAGTTTGTCCTGGGAGGCGATCATTATCGCTATCTGCTGCGCATGATGTATTTGCTAAAGCGTCATGGTATTTGCGATGCCGGTCCTGACACAACGCAATTCTTGAATCGGCAAACTGAGATGTATATGACGCTCTGTCCCTCACGTATCGTTTGCTAACATTCCAAGTTAGGGTTGCACTGCTCGCTCAGCCCTTTCTGGACGACACTGACGGCATCGACGTCCCGCGCTCGGAATTGAGTATGGACAGCCTGCTCTATGAGTCGGTTCAAAACGCCTCTGATCCGTCTGATCGGAAAAGGGTCAACACTGTCCTTGAAGCAGCCCAAATTTGCTCTCGCCTTCACGAGGACTGTGCCTCAAATGAGCTGCTCGGCAAAGCATTCGACCTCGAGTACATGAAACAGCTCATTTTAGATATTAAACCAGGGGATGTGCTTGGCAATTCTTTGGTCTGGGTCTACTTCATTGCGGCTGCTGCCAGCGAAAACTGCGAACACCGCGAATTCTTCTCCGGCCGCCTCACCGAGATCTACAGATGCACTGGATGGGCTAACATACTAGCAGGACTTTCAATGTTGGGGAAGGTGTGGGAACACCCAACAGCGCCCTGGGCCAGAAGCCTTCCAAGCATCTCGACAGCATTTGTGATGTGAATACAGAGCACCTCAACTGGCCACCACATGTCATGCCTCCGCCAATCGTGGTCCGTGATACTGCCTTCGTGCATGGACGATCCAGTTGACGGTCGCGAAAACGACCATGACGCCAATGACGGCGGATGTGTAATCTGCCACAAGTCAGCCAACCGGGAAAAAGAGAGAATCATGCAAGTTTCTGGTGCAACATACTCATGTTCGACCCCGTCACGGGCAGTACAACAGGGAAGTTGTAGAAGATGAGCACAATAAGAGCGAAAGCGACTGTCAGAAAGTTCGCCGCCCATCCGACGAAATTGGGCAGCCTGAATGACCTGTTCTTGGGCAAGAATTTCGATGACCTCCTCCGAAACATCAGTAAAGCGGCCGGCATTGCATATGTGGCTTGCTGTAAGATCAACCCAGTTCCGATGAAGGCGTTGAATGCTGTGGAGGACCCCAAGAAAATGCAGCCGATGATGAAGACAATCGTGTTGTTGGCGATCAATGACCAGACGGGCACGTCCAGGCTCGAATGAATATTGCCGAGGAAGCTCGACCCGATCAGAGCGTTGTCTCTGGCAAAAGACCAAGTCAGCCGAGAAGCAGTCTGCTGAACAGCAATCAGAGCAACGACGCCCGCAACAAACAACACCACCATAAATACGGTGGCTGCAACATCCGAGGAGGTCGCCTGGTGCCAGATTTCGTAAGTGGGGAATCTGTCATTGTAAGCGAGACTGTTCACGATCCACACTCGAACTTCTGTCTTACCCTGTTGGAGTGGCCAGAACAGCTTCAAAGTCGTCGATGCAATACGTCATAGATACTGCGAAGGCGAAGCTTGTGACAAGCCCGATCAGCAAGGTGTTAACGATGGCCCATGGCACAATCCTTCCTGGCTTCTTGACCTCCTCGCAGAGGTGTATCGCTCCATCAATTCCGGCATACATATAGTTTGGAGATACCAGCCCCGTCAAAAAGCTGATGCCGTCCGGCCAGCCACTGTCGTTGACAAAATTCGTCCACACAACCTCGCTGGGCTGTTTTGGTGAAGCTCTGGCCAGGCAAGTAATGACGATGGTGAAGAACCCGGTCAAGGTCAGCACGACTAATCGGCATATGTCAGCAGCCTACCAGCTTGGGAAAAGGCGGGAGGGCTTACATGATGCGTCGTACACCCACAGCGTCTTCTTCAGGGTGAAGACATTATGTAAGCATGATAGGATGTTGAGGGCCTGGAATACCAAGAAGTAATGCCACCTCTCTGGAATGTACTCTGGCTGATGCGCAATGACCATGGCCAGCAGACCTTGCGTGATGAGGATGGCAACACCGGAAGTGCCTGCGATCCAGGCAAAAATATTGGTGATGCCGCATGCATAGCTCTGACACTGGTTAGCAAAATGTTCTGGCAAGGCAAAAAAGTGACCATTTCACATACCAACACCCGCGAGTGATGAGCAGGAGTTAAAATGGAAGTCCAGTGGTACCTGTCCCTCCTGTCAGTCCCCTGGGCTAGAATTCTGGAGTTGTGGCCGCTCACTGTCCTCCCGCGGTGGGATATACGGAGACCAACTCTGCCATGGTGAGCCCGCTACAGCCGACCAGGACGAAGATGATGATGACTCCATAAATGAGTGTGACAGAGCCGCCCAGTGCAAGAGTCAACGCCAGTGTGCCCGCCAGACCGGCCCAGCTATTGCAAATGTTCCACCCGATACAGACAATGTCGAGAGGTCCGATGTCTCGCGGCGTCTCTTGTGAGAGGCCGAGACTTGCGAGCTCAGTGCTGTGAGGAACGCCATGCTCCGGGTACTCGACTGCAACCAAGTCTGTCAGCACTTGTAGCCGATATCATAGGATCGCGGTGAATAGGTAACGAGTGCAAGAACCAAACTATCGACGACAGAAGCCAAGACTTACCATGATCAGTCTCACCCATCTCGACCGTGCTGGACGTTGAAGTCGATCCGGATTTTGTGTCCTCCAAAGTCATCGTGGCTGGGGCCAATTGACATGCGTTTCAATAGGAGGAGAGTACGTCCGTCGTTCGAGCGTGCTAAGCACCTTTTAAATACATTCCTTCAAACAGTAATAACATATGGCAGAGGTCAAGAACCCTTGAAGAGACCCTCCACAAGAAGGCCAGGCCCAAACAGGAAGTTCAATTGAGTTTTCGCTAAAAAGCGTACTTCCCCACGGCTTCCGGGAATCCCCAGGTTTCTGGAATCTCGCACCATGCTGCTCTAGGCAGGACAAGTGAGATGGACAACTTCCGTATCAACATCCAGGACTTCTTCATATTTGCATCGCTAATCGTCAAATCCACAATTGACAAGATGAGGGCATTTCCCCACTTCTTCAAATGTCTGCGGGTGTGCTCCCATGGAGCTCGAGCGACCCCGAACCTTACTTAAGGACACGGATCACCAGAAATCATGGAGACAAACCAAGACACCTCTAATTCCTCTTTTCTGAATCTACACAATGGCCAAAACTCGCGAAGGCTTCCAATGGACTCCCGCTTCTGGTCTACAAGCAGGCATACCTTGTGAAGGTGTCGTCGAGCCTCCGTTGGATATTCGAAAATCTGACAAAGTCTTCGACGTCCTCGTCATCGGCGCTGGCTACACCGGCCTCACAGCTGCCCGTGACTTGACAACTGCCGGTCCGCTCTCCTTGCTTCATGTCCGCGTCTTCTCTGACTGACCTTGACTCCCTAGGCCGTCAAGTTCTACTTCTCGAATCTCGCGACCGTGTCGGCGGTCGGACATGGACCTCAAATATCGAAGGTTACAACTATGAAATGGGAGGTACCTGGGTACACTGGCTCCAGCCGCACGTCTACCGTGAAATCTCGCGCTATGACATGAAAGATGAACTCTTGCATTGCCCCGACTACACGAGGAAGAAGAACTACTTTACCTTTGTGACAAGCGAGGGAAGAAGGAATATGAGTCATGAGGAAGAGGTTAGTCCCCCCAGCTAGGAATCCTCCTCTGCTCGCTTCATTCGTTATGCTGACGAATTGTAGCTAGAACTCTACTCTCGTGCAATTGGCAAATTTGTCAATATCGATGGCAACCGCGGCAAAACGATAATGCCGTTTCCCTTCAACACGTACTGGAATCCTGAAATACTTCAATATGCAAATCTCTCAGTCGCAGACCGAATCGGGCAGATCAAAGATGACCTCTCCGAGGATGAACAGCATGCGATCGAAGCGCTCGTGCTGGTATGTAGCGGTGGAACACCTGACAACTCATCTTTCTTGGATTTCTTGCGCTGGTGGGCTGCTGGAGGGTATGACATGGAAACATTCATGGATTGCGTTCTTGTGTTCAAGTTGAAAAGCGGACAATCTGCGTTCGCTCGGCGATTTTTCGAGGAGGCGAAGCGTACGGGGAATTTGAGCTATGCCTTCAATACAGTGGTCGAGGAGGTTGACTCTTCCTGCTCCAACCTTGTCCGAGTCCGAACGCGCGAGGGCCAAACTTTCTCAGCAAAGCGCCTAGTCTGCACCATTCCCTTGAACGTCCTCCCAAAGGTCCATTTCACACCGCCTTTGGACTCGATGAAGGCAGAAGCAGCAACCCTGAAACACGTCAACCAGTGCGTCAAGATTCACGCGGAGATCAAAGACGTGGAGATGAGGTCCTGGAGCGGGATCACTTATCCACACAATAAATTACTGCTTGGATCTGCTGATGGGATAACGCCAAAGGGGAACACACATGTTGTGTTCTTTGGGTGTGCTCAGAATCATATACACGCGGACGAAGACGTGGATGGCGTCTTGAAGGCAGTCAGAGAATTCGCGCCGAACGATATGGAGGTTGAGAAGCTAGTAAGTTTTGACTGCTAAAAGGCTGGGAAATCGCTAATGTGATGCTCTAGGTCTTTCATAATTGGTCGAAGGATGAGTTCGCTGAGGGTGCATGGTAAGTGGAAAGCCCTCCGGGTGGGAGCGTGTCTCTGACAATCTTAGGGTCTGGTACCGCCCAGGCATGGAGATCAAATATCTTGAAGCCTTGAGGAGGAGGCAAGGGGCAGTCCTCTTTGCCAACTCTGATTGGGCTGAAGGTGGGTGGAGGAGTTTCATTGATGGGGCGATTCAGGAGGGCACCGCTGCAGCGCTGACAGTAAAGACTGAGCTTCAGGATGCTGTAAGAAGAATACATGTGTAATCGGTTACGCTTGTTCTTGCTGGTCTGGCCGTTTCGACGTGGCATAAATGAGCTCATCGTCGAGGCGGGCTCCAGCGCATGAATGGTAGAAGAGAGGTTGAGGCAGGTTCGACGTTCACTGAGGAGCTAATGTGAGTGTCGCATCGAGATCACAATATGATGGATCCTGTGATGCTAGACGACATGATGCTGATCCGTATCTCGCCAAGTTGGGACCTGATGATTTAGTTCCTAAATCACCCCAACATCGTCGCTAGTTCAACAGGACTCCATTTTCTCTGGCCTCATTGTCTGGCTGCACAAGTCGACTTTGATGTTTCTGCAGCCACTCTGAGACAAGACGCCACCAAAGGCAATATCGACTCCATGAGCTCTTCCGGCCAGCCCTTGTGCAGTCGAGCACTGAGGCTGGAGATGGCGACAATAAATACTCGTGATGACAACGAAGATGAATAGCCATGCCTTCATGTTAACCACAAGTGGACGATGAATCATCCTCACCTTTGCAAGCTACGATCATTGGGGTTCGTGCAGGCTGAGGCATCCTCCTCATCTTGAGAAATCCTATCAGCAACGTGTGCTATTGCCACATTTAAGGATCAGCTGTTTTACTGGCCAACGCGGCTCACCTCTGAAGGGGTGAGCTACGGCGGCGACGGCTCACCTTCCGGTCTGGAACGAGAAACTGAAACCTGGAATTTAAGCGTTTATCTTGGTGTAGAAGAACACGAAGACATTCCATAGATTCTCCATGGAAGTCAATCTAAGTTACAATTGGCCCCTGCTCTCGTGGATGGAGACAGGCTTGTAGGGCTGCGATTGCCTGGGGAAGGATTGCCGAGGGTTCCTGAACTAGATGGCCATGACAGAAACAAGGTGACGGACACGAACATGGACATAGACAAGAATACTTTGTGAGCCATTTTATTGCCACTGTCATTATACCAGCGATCCGATACCGGCGGAGTAAGGAGCTTGCTGACACACTCCACGCAACAAGGCGGTGTAATTTCCTCAGTGTCGTTCCTCGAGTGTGGCTCATCAGACTCAAATTCAAAATTGGCATATTAGTCCTTCGCCCAGTGACTCTCTTGCTATGTCGTGGGGTGTGAGGAACCAACACAGCTGAATGCGATAATACCAGCTCTCCACGTTGTCAAAACGGGGACATCATTTTCGGTTACGTCCCGCAAAGGGTGCAAGGTCCAGACCCATCCCGGCTCTCTTTGCGTCCTCATTTCAGCAAGCCAGCCCTCTCAGCATTGGTGACTTATCAGTCAGTTCGCCGACGCATTGTGGGCTCACACTGGAAACTCCAGCTCTGACGCGTCGTCGAAAGTCTGCTTGGAACCATGTCATGTGGGCAACTCCGGGCAGCTCAGGACCTTTGAGGGTGTCCATCTACTGCTCCCGATCTGCTGCTCTGAGCGATACAAGGCCACAACGTCCGCTACCACAAATAGAGCCACAGGAAGCATCTTCCCACTCCTCCCCAAGCAACGCAGGAAATATCTCCTCTACCGGCGCCTCCGGATGCATCTTCATCTCCACGTCAGGAGACCCCTTCTCCAGCTACGCCCCATATCGAAGAGGAAGAACAGCCCGAGCCTCGAGCATCTACAATTGTGCAGCAGCTAGAGCTGATATGATGGCGACTCAATACCAAGGGTGCTGCGACTGAATACTCGATTGGCCAGTACCCAAGCTTCAGCCCTTTGGAACGCGGATATTGGCGATGAGACCAACATTCTGACTATTCAAGGCTACTGGCTGGCCGAAGCAAGCAGCAGCTTGGATGTTGCTGAGAGGCAGTCCATGCTTGAAGGCAGGCGTTAACCGCAACAGGTATTGTCATCATGCAGAGTGCCCTAATCCTACAACACGCACCAACAATGCCTCGAGTCAATTACCATCGCCATGCAGTGGTCAGTAACCAGGAAGCCTTACATGGCAAGCTCGATAGCATCCAATTGGATGACCTCCCTTTCCCATGACCAGTCCCCTTGATATCACCCAAAGCGCAGGCAGTCAAAGGCATTTCAAACGTGGACTACGCCTGATTCAAGAGTGGTCCAAATCCACATAATATCGATGCGCAAAATACGATACCTTAGGTTCAGCCCAGTGTGGACATCGACCTACTGTCCTCCCAGGAATTGCATAGACAATCTCCTATCCCGATACGAACAATGTGGCGAAGCAAATCGCAAAACGGCGAATTGAAAAGGCTACCGCACTTGATCAGAGACATCTCTCCATCCACATTTCACAAAGCTACGGGACGCAGCACTGTGTCGCAGCAAGCATCAGTCCTCAAACACAATCCAGAGACGTTGTGATGTCAGCTATTGGTCCCGACTTTGGATCGTCCCCGAAGTCCTCAGCGCACAGCGTCTAGTGTGGTTGAATGGCCCGTTCAAGATGCGAAATCAGAGGTGAAATTGGCGTTATGGACGGTCACGCAGCCGACATTGACGTGAACGAGTCCATGATGCTCATGACATCAAGAACTTACCTTGGTACCGCAGCAATTATCAAATGTCGTCATTCCCCAGCACTTTGGAAGCCAAAGGTGCACAATCCTTTGCTGCCAGATGTAAAAGAGGCCAGTAGCCACATGTTGGCTACAGTTATGATGTTGCACCTGATGTTGTGGTTTCCAAAATTCGCAAATTCTACTCCGCTTCATTGACAGACGATTCCAAGTCCTGCTCAAGCGACGTCTCTTTTGCGCAGCTCTGGCCCATCAAAAGCTAAGTCCCTTTATGACAACTGACTTAGGTAAGCGTGCTTTCTCCGCTTGCAACGGATCTTGCCACCTTTGAAGGTTCCACAGGTATACCTGTCTCTTCCTTGTATGCTGTTGGCGGACCGAAGCCCGTGTCAATGGTGGAAAATCGTAAACCCGACAGTCGGGCTTATTTTCGCCCAAACAAACTAGGCCGCACCACGCCCGAGGTTGTCCCGGCGTCGCCACCCCAGACAATGGGACAGGTTCGCAACAGTCTTATATCCGTTGGAGACAACGATATGTCCTAAGACCATCGGAAATAAGTGTCCTCCAAGAAGGACATTTACCGTGGGCTTGGGAATATAAGAGACCTGTCGCCCAGTGGCCAAGCCTGTCTGCCAAAAGACAGTCACAAGCTTCTATTTGAAGAATAAAATCAATCCGCTCAGTCAAAAGCACACTCACAACCATGGCACGTATAATGAGCGCTCACCGCCAACTGGCGCCCACCGCGTCTGTTCGAGTCTCTCCTCTGTGCCTCGGCGCCATGACCTTTGGCGAATCGCAGCAATACCGCTATGGCGAGATCACCAAAGAAACAGCCTTCGCCATGCTCGACCACTTCGTCGCCGCTGGCGGCAACTTCATCGATACTGCCAATGTCTACCAAAACGGCGAGTCGGAGCAGTGGCTCGGCGAGTGGATGAAGGCCCGTGGCAATCGGGATCAGATCGTGCTGGCAACAAAGTATACCTCCGGTTTTCGGATGCATCAGAAGGATAAGGGTGTACCAATCCAGAGCAATTTCGCGGGCACAGGGAGCAAGAGCATGAAACTGAGTATTGAGGCAAGTTTGGAGAAGTTGCAGACGAACTACATCGACTTGTTCTATGTTCATTGGTGGGACTTTAGTACCTCAATTCCGGAGGTGATGCATTCACTGAACGACTTGATTGTGGCCGGAAAGGTGATTTATCTGGGGATTTCGGATACCCCAGCTTGGGTTGTGTCGAAGGCGAATCAGTACGCCAGGGATCATGGATTGAGGCAATTTTCTGTGTATCAGGGCATGTGGAATGCTGGCATGAGAGACTTTGAGAGAGATATCATTCCTATGTGCCTGGATGAAGGCATGGGGATGTGTCCCTATGGCGTTCTTGGCCAAGGTCGCTTCCAGACGAAGGAGGTGTATCAAGAACGGGAAAAGCACAATCCAGGTCGGAATTTCATCCCACTGTCAGATGCCGACAAGAAGATATCTGCTGTGTTGGAGGACATTGCAAACAAGAAAGGGGACGGAGCCACCATTACTGGTATCGCCCTGGCGTATGTCATTCAAAAGGCGCCATACGTGTTTCCGATTGTTGGTGGAAGGAAGTTGGAGCACATTAATGGCAACATTGAGTCGCTGGAAATCACATTGACCGAGGACGACATTGCAAGGATTGAAGACGTATATCGCTTTGATCCTGGATTTCCTCATACGTTCTTGAGCGGAACCTTGTTCGATCCGAAAGCAAAGCCATGGCCGGCCAACAGACCTGACCAAGTCTTCCTGACGAAGTCAATGGCACCCGGCCTGGCCTGGGTCAAGGGACCTGGAGCTATCAAGCCTGTGGATATTCCGAAGTAGAGAGATTATCAGACGCCTCCTCTATTGGGCAGCCGCAGTTCACAAATAGCAGAACATACAGCCGTGACTTGAGAATGTATGGCCTGTTTCTCTTGGCTGTGGCATGTGCAGACCTCTGGCCCCACCATGAGCACCTCCTGCCGTGTCTCTTAGTGGGTTTGCCCTCCAAGCTCTTTGCCATTGATTATCAGCTCAATAGATCTAGAAGCTCAAAATGACTCTGAGCGGAAAACCTCCAATCATTGCTAACTACTATGGAAATACACAGGCAGAAGGCGGAATCGCTGTTTGTGGATATGCTTGCTAGGGACGTCGTGATCGAAGGTGGGACAAGTTTTCGCCTTCGCGACGTTGAGGTATCATTGGGCCTTGAGATCAACACAATCTTGCATCCCCTGCTTGCGAGACGCCGGGTTCATCTACTCATACGAGTACGATTTTCTTTAACAAATCTGGGCCAGGAGCGGACCAGGACACAGGGATCTCCAAACCTTGATCTCTTATGATGCGATGAACCCATTTGGACGATCAGTCAAAGCCGTGCATCTGGTGATAGGCTGGTCCTGGAGATGCATTGCAGCTCTTGTGATGGCAGACATAGGTATCAGTGTCTGCACGGCCGTTTGACGACTTTGGTGACCCATGATCTTGATTGTGGATGGTCCGCCGGGAGTTACTCTGCTGCCATTGTTGCCATCCTTCTCGCTGCCTTGTCGCTACTGAAAGTTCCAGCCCCTACAAAACTTGGTCCGATCAAACCGCTGGTATGTTATAGCCGCTATGCCCCCGTCCAGTCGCGATTCTGCACAAGGGATTCCGTCGTCATCAAATTCAAGGTCTTGCCCCCACTAACCAGTCAAAAGTAAAGAGGAGAAATGGGTGGATGGGATTGTGCTTCGACAGATGTGCTCACTTGCCACCAGCAGGCACGAAGTCTTAATGTCGTGCATCAACAAACTGGCCCACGTGACAAGATTGAAGACCTCGCTCGCATGATTACAATATGATGGACACTTTGTCATGGCATTCTGGCGAAAATCAGCTTCAAATTTCGAAATGCCTCTAGCTCCAACGAAAATGCTGGTTTCGCGCAGAATGAGAGATCTGGAGGAAGAGTGCAGCGTTTCTACTTTCAAATGGGTTGCCCGGATTTCTGAACTGTCACGCGGACTTCAGCGACGTGCATACATCGTACACAACATACAGCTTCGCAAATGTACATAGATCTATCACAGCTGTGCTCATTAAAACCCAGCATTCGTCGTGAACAGAACACGCTATCTATCTTGCTGAAGCTTTTCGACCTCTGCAGATCGTAAACGCTGAGTGAGCCTTGAAAACAACTCAAGCGCATTTGCCCGCCCAATTTTGGCTGTGGCTGATGGGCAGCGTGTCAACCCAAGTTGAATCTTCGATGTTCTCGTATGGTGTGTCGACCGAGAATAGGATTCTATTCACGCCGATTTCGGTCATTGCGTGGATCAACGCTGGCGTTGAGAAATGACCAGCCGTAGTCACATGGACATTTGTTTCCAAATATTCTCGAACGGCGCTTCTCCAGCCAATGGTCGATTCGACCAAGATGCGCCAATAGCATTTCGCCTGTTGCTCGTCAGTACGGATAGAATACTCTGTGCGTATGCTTCTTACCCATGTGGCCGAGGGCAAGCCTAGCTCCCGGGGAACGATCGAAGATGCATGGAAACTGGTATCCCTTGCATAGCTGGAGACGGGACCGAGTAACCATGGTCGGGTTGTGTACAGGCGGGAGATTTCCTCTGGGAGAGGGAACTTGGGATGAAGATAGACCGGAACACTTAGTTTCTCAGTCGCTGCCCAGAATTCGTCATATCTAGGATCATCGTAGGGATATTCTTCGATACGGCCGTCCGCTCCACAATACAACTGAGTGTCATGTAGCATGACGCCACCATGGCCAATTTCTAGACACATCTGGTCAATTCAGCAAACAGCAACGGCTGGGTCGTGCATCGCCACTACAGCGAAAGCAGCGAATCGTTCTGGTGCCCAGTCGACCAAGACGGCAATGTAGTTATTCGATCGGGTGGCGTAATCTGCTGCCTCCTTAGGATCTGTGGTGCCTTGTGGACCTGGGGTGTTCTGGGACATGATGGCAAATTCGACACCATTGGCGTTCATCTCGTCTAAGCGGTCGCCGTGAAGATCCAAAAGGGCTTTCTCCAGGTCTTGCGGATTGCGTGCGGCAAATTTGAAGGCTTCAGCAGCCTTGTCTTCCAGCATGGAGAGACATGCTCCTCGAGTATGATTTTGCCGCGCATGGAGTCTTTCACAACACAAGATGGGTATTCATTCAATTATCCTATTCACCTCGGCCAAGGTCTCAGATATATGTACACTCACAGTAGCTCATACCAATGCAACGTAATTAAAACTGCGAGCCTGTTCCTTATCGCCAAGATTGACTGCTGACCGAACTTACCATGGACTTTGAAGCAAATGGCCTCTAGTGCTCCTGCGTGGTTTCATCAAAAGTGCTCTTTGCGGTCAGGGGAATGTTCACGGTCACTGCCTGGAATTGCCTCTATCCAGATGCCCGTCGTCAGGTTCATGCCTGGTGTTGTCAAGGCAATGATGACTTACACCTGCAGCCCAGAGTTGCAGCAAAGTTTAGCAGGATTTCGTTCCACCGAAGAGCCGCAGATTCGACAGGGGCCAGCTTTTCGTCGTCGTCGAAGTTCATCACCCCAGGAATCACCAGGTCATCTGGCACATGATGAAGGGGAGGACCGCGGTATGGTATGGGGTGAAAATCAGGTCTGGCTGCAATATTGAATTGAGTTGATTGAGTGGAGTTGGAGGTGTTGGTCAGAATTGATTCTAGAGATCTTCTGTTGATGGCTAGATATATACTCATCACTTATGGTTATCTCGTCTTCCATGTTGTAAATAAGGAGTCTCCCATTCGTCCTGACATGCCTCCCGGCAAGTGCCGTGAACAAGCAGCAATTCAAGAACCTTTTGGCACGGTCAGAAGTGCGCATCATGCTGAGAAGTCTTCGAAACTTGGAATGACAATTCACTGCCCGAGGACATTGCTTAGTTAAGCTCATAACGGTGACCGTTGTGCGAAATTACCCCGTCTTTCCTCGTACGCCCCCTTGTATGCCGGTTGAGGATTGGCGCTCATGAGACGAGCTTGTCCATTCTGAATTCTACAGCTTTACAAATGAGCCCAGCAAATGCCAACGATGGGATGACGGCATCCGAGCACTCATTCATCGCTGAAGGACTAGTGTATTCATTGGCGGGAGCTACGAGCTTGCGCGAACTTGTGGCTGTACTGGCGTCAGACATCGTTTTGCTGATTGATATGAAGCCACTAGCAGCTGGTAGGCTGTCCGTTTGAGAGTGCCAAAATGTTCGGTTGTACCAACTGGCTAATCTCGCTCCTCCCCCTCTCATGTAAGCGGAAACTGGACATGCTCTGGTCGACCTGCAGGGCAGTCGGCCAGTGCCGAGATTGGCGTAATTTTTGCAACATGTCGTATTTGATGCCAGCCAAGTAGCAAGTACTATATGTCACACTTTTTACGGATTCCGTACAATGCAGGCATTTTGTCAACTGAGATATCTAAGCACTTTCTCGCTGGCAGCGAGTCTCATCAGCAGCGACCTCCGATATTGTACACCACTGGGCGGCGGGTGTATTTCGGTGTACACTCGTTGGTACAACTTCCTGATCAGGCATCCGTGAGGCCTCAAATGGCGGGGACAACACGAGGACGTCATCCCTGATCGGGCGACGCTAGGAGCGGCGTCGGGCTAGGCGTCCCGTGCGCCGGAGTCTGTTATTGGTTGATATCGCGCCGTGCCGCAGGAAACTCACCCGTCGTAAGCTACAAGTGGCTGTCCCCAAATCGCGAGTTGCAGTCGAGTTTCCACTCAAGTTTGGTAGTGTGCATGCCTGGCAGCCTCAGCAGCAGACTCATCAGCAGCAACTCCATCAGCGGTGAAGGAATAGGTGTGTCAAGGCTGGAAGACATGTTCCCCAATTCATGCGAATCGTATGAAGGAAAGGAGAACTCCTCTTCTTTCCTTCAAGGGTTGGATTGTTGTCAGATGCCCTAGCTTGATCACCACCAGTCACTTCGGTGCCACATATATGAGCAACAGCGGATTGCGTGTCTCATAATCTGGAATCCAAAATCTTGAAATCACCTTATGGTTGAAATGGAAGACAATTCAACTCGTCTATCAAACTGACTTGAGAGTTCTTGCGCTGGCAATTTACGGCTATCCCCCACAAGGTGCCTTTGTGACAACTCAAACGCCTGGAGAAAAGGACATGTGTGAACATATCCCTGGCTAAAGATAGCTCTGCACACAAACCACCGGACGTTCTGAAATGCTCTGACCGTCATGGGACCCTTGCCATCCTTTGGTCATCCTGTAGTTGGTACTTATAGATTGGATCACGGCCGGTGACCTCACCTTCGGCAACAAAGCCTATGGACCACTCTTCGGCGTTCCAGCTCTCCCTCCGGGAGTAAATGACTTGCAACACACACCAGCCCATCACTGATGCAGCCAGGCATCTCACAGACCAAGCATGAACCAATGTGAATTGTGGCGCCTTGGTAGCCCTGTAGATCTGGCCGGACACGATTCCTCCGAGGTTGGTCATAGCCAAGGTGATGCCAACACAAGCGGCGCATTTTCCGTCGGGGGCGGTGTTGCAAGAGAGCCAAACAATGTTGCCTCCTGCACAGGCGAAAATGGAGGTCGTGATGAGAAAACAGGCAAAGTATGTGACGCCGGCGGAAATGGCCTCGGCGGGTGCGAGAAGGACAGTGTAGCCGGCAATGCCGAAAGATGCGAGCGGCACAAGGGCGAGAAATCTCTTTTCGAAGCCGATCAGAAAAGTAGCTCAGTATGGCATAGCTGACAGCGCCCCAGAGGGAGACTGCGAATCCGTTAGCGGTCATGCAAAGACTAATCCCTCCAACGTGACATGCCAGGAATGGCAAGACATTGTGCCTGCTCAGTGTCGTAATGAAACCCGTCTTTCAAGATGATGGGCAAGAAGACCGAGAAGCCTGCGGCTGATCAGTTCCTGGACATTTCCAAAAGAGCTTCAGAACGCTCCGATACAAGGACATACCGTAAACGAGTGTCAAGCAGCAAGCGGCACGCAGTGAGACCCCCATAATTTCGGACAAAACCAGTCGCGAGGCACACGACACTCCACTTTAAAGTCACCCCAGGGATGACACGGTTGTAGTGAAGTCTTTGGCCAGTAGTGAAGAAGGCACTTCAACCAAGACGTAGAAAAGGTAGAAGATAGATACGGCAGTCTGCCAGAATGCCAGTATGCGCCCTTTCCGCCGCGTGCAAGATCCTTGCGTTCAATTCACCTTCTTTGAGGTGGATATCTGTGGCCATGCCTTGAGAAGCCGCATATCCAATATTTCCACGGTCGAGGAAGCCGAGGAGAAGCAAGAACATCAAGACCGGGATGAGATAGGTGTCCAACTTCCGGACAACACGGGACTCCTGTACCGCGAACTCGAGAGCTTGCTCATCCCTCAACAGTTTTGACATGCTCGAGCTCATCAGCCGATGGCTTCAGGTCGGAGACATCATTGGCCATGATGGGTTAAGGAAGAATACAAGGCTGCCATCTGCAACCAACGTTCTCGAGGTGGAGAAAATGCAACATGGAAGCAGAGGATGTCCTGCTCGATCAATCGTTATAAGCAATCCTCATCTACTCCTCCCCCCTCCTCCTCCTCTTCCTCCCCCCGTATTGGCGGGAAATCTCGGGTTGGAGCCTGTATCGCTACACAAGACGTGAAGGCCTTACTACAGTTTGTTGCAATGAGGTGTTGCCCGATCTGGGCAAGCCAAGACCACTTCCTCAGTTGACCCCAGCAGGAGTGGACGAGATATCTGGAGAAGGGAGCCACGCTAACCTCTCGAGGCATAGTCCCGGGACGCCCCAGACTTTTCGTACTGCCACCACCGCGGATTGTATTTCGGGGGGTTTTGTAGTAAACTAGGTATTATTCTACATGGAAGTTAAAACACTCAGCACGGCATCTAGCTTTGGACAATCAAGCGTCGAAATCGACAATGCCACGCAGCAAGTTGTTTAATGATGTGGTCTTCTCCTTCGTGGATCCCTCAACATCTTACACCCCCGTATGGAGTCCAATGTCAACCAGAGAGCCACTTCTACAAGTACCGTGCTCTCTAGAGTGGCAAGGCACTCAGGAGCGCTCAAATGTTTGGACACCTCGAGAAACTCACCTTAATGATACTAGATCAGTTCCTTTTACTGCGACCGAGTTCTCCTGCCACATCAGCTCGTTGGCAACCACAGCCAACTCTAATTTTTGGCTTCGTATCTGCAAAGCTGGTTCGCAGATGTGGAAAGGGATGGCCCAGGCCCTGGCAGCAGAAAGACATTGTAAAGACTTTGATGTCTGGTGTACATCTGACGATACCTCTGGTGAGATCACGAGGATGGACATCGATCACGTGAACGGAGAGCATGACTGGACGCTTGGTGGGCCGAACGATTGCATTCAAACGCCATTTGCGTACGAGATTAGCCATCCCAGCTATTCGATACCCAAGTCAAGCCAGACCCGGTAAGTTCTCGCAGGATTTCGCACAAGGCCACTGGCTATTCCCATTCTCGAGCCATCAACCAATCATCAGGAGCGCTTGCTTGATTGACGTTGATCTTGGAACGAGCACTGCAGTCCCCAGTCTCCGTTCTCGCTCCCTCCGAGTGTTCGTCCATCTTTGGAGCCCGTAGGCCTGCAAACAGGAAGTGCAATGGCTCGACAGGCGTCCGCATGCACAGATTCTCGATCAACCACCAAAACTCACTTCGACACCCATTCGCTCAGCAAAGCCAGATAGCGCCTCAACATTTATGAGAGCCTGCCGGGTAGGATTCGATGTGAGGAAGAGCTGCGGCTGGAAGAGGAGTCAGATGCAGCTGGATGGTGGTGTTGGCTGGTGCGACACGACGAAAACTGCAATGGACGGCAAGTTGAGGTACGCAAGGAAAGCTCGGGAGCTGGCTGCTTGAAGACATTTTCGCTGTAGTCAACGGATAATGAGATGAGGACGGTCGTCGCGCAATATTGATATGCTGGTGCCCCTTTACGAACCATTTCCTCCTTGATTGTTTGTCCTCTTGCCACCGTTCCTCAAAGATTGAGCAGCGGTATTCTCACCGTCATTCCAGCATTCGCCGTCGATCACCAGCTTCCTGCGTTTTCTCCAGGGTAGTGCTGTTTCCATCAAACTTCTGGAGGCTTTGGATGGACACTGGCCAGCTTATGTAAGAAATATTTATGCATACATAGATGAGTTAGCACTATTGAGTAGTGAATCGCACAGCTCGAAAAACGATCCTTCGAAAGGTTTTTCAGGGACGGGCACAAGTCCTCTGCACTAAACCGAGATTGGGTTGACAAGCGGCCCCGGCTGAGAAGCTGATGCAAAACGGGTAAGGATCCCGCGTGGATGACGTGAAATTCAGGCATTTTGACTTGTTGGGGACCTCTCATTATCAAAGCAACGAAGATTTTGGTAGGTGTGCTTCGACGATAAGGAGTGCGAGACATATTTTCGTACAGAAAAACACATCCGTCTGACATAAGGGGTTTCTTTAAGCCCTCCGCTTGCCTTTTCCAGAGACCGTTGAAAATCCTTTGTCAGTCGCAATTCCTGCGTTGGAGAAAGACCGCCGGTCAAAGACGCCTAGAAACCCTCATCCGGCGGGCCTTAATCAGCTCTGCTCTGACTCTTTGCCAAACCCTAATTCTCGCCCATGTCATTTTATGTGTTGCTGCGTCCCCGAGTTCATCGGCTGCCATCGCCGTGGTGGACGGGGCAAAAAAGTACCCATACCAAATGCAGTACGAATCTTCATGTCAGTGGTGTGTTTCGAGTTCCTGACGGACGCTGGTTGGCTGCACACGTCTGTTTGATTTCAAAGCCTGTTCTTTAGACATCCTCCTGGTGGGTGTACCAGAATTCAGATAAATAAACTACCATTCATTCCCTTTGGACCCGATCTCGCACCATCAACCGCGACTTGAAACCGACACCACCTCTCATCCCGCCAATAGAATACTCATCCCATTCCCCAAATTTTAGAAACACCGTCGCAGCCACATCTTCAACCATGGGCCTCATTGAACAAAAGCCCCTCATCATCAACAGGGCTGCACCGAATACTTCATATTTCACACCGGCACAAGTACCGCCATCCGGCACGGCAAAGAACCCCCAATCCGACGGCCGTCCAATTCCCAAGCTCTTCCAACCACTCACCATCCGTGGAGTCACTTTCCAGAACCGCATCTTCCTCTCCCCTCTTTGCCAGTATTCTGCTGAGAATGGCTACCTCACCGATTGGCATCTCACCCACCTTGGCGGGATTATCCAACGTGGCCCGGGTCTTGCAATTGTTGAAGCCACCTCAGTCACACCCGAAGGCCGTATCACACCAGAAGATAGTGGCCTTTGGGAAGACGGCCAAATAGCCCCGCTGAAGCGAATTGTCGAGTTTGCCCACAGCCAAAACCAGAAGATCGGCATCCAGCTTGGACACGCTGGTCGCAAAGCCAGCACCGTAGCCCCTTGGCTAAGCATGGGCGATACGGCTCAAAAGGAGGCCAATGGGTGGCCCAACGACACTCTAGCACCAAGTGCCATCTCGTTCCAATCGACTTACCCGCATCCCAACGCGCTGACACTCGAAGGAATCCAAAGAATCAAAGACGCTTTCATTGCCGCTGCAAAGAGAGCGGTCGAAGCCGGCTTTGATGTCATTGAAATCCACAACGCTCACGGATACCTTCTGCATGAATTCCTGAGCCCAGTCAGCAATAAGAGAACTGATCAATATGGCGGATCCTTCGACAACCGAACAAGACTGACCAGAGAAATTGTTGAGGCCGTTCGAGCCGCAATTCCCAAGGAGATGCCACTGTTCCTTCGAATCAGTGCCGACGACTGGCTCAAAGGCCAAGATGACTTCCCAGAAAGCTGGACGATCGAAGACACCGTCAAACTCGCACCCCTCCTGGCTGAATTGGGCGTTGATCTGCTTGACACTAGCTCGGCCGGTGTTCACCCCTCCCAAAAGATCAAGGGTGGTCCAGGGTATCAAGCACCCTTCGCCAAAGCCGTCAAGGAGAAGACTGGCGACTCGCTGGCTGTCAGTGCGGTAGGCACCATCACGACAGGGGCTCTGGCTCAAGACCTTGTCGAACAGGGGTTGGATGCTGTTTTCGTCGGACGCTACTTCCAAAAGAACCCCGGCCTGGTTTGGAGTTTTGCAGAAGAACTCGGCGTTGAGATTCACGTTGCACACCAAATCTCTTGGGGCTTTGGTGGTAGAGCGGGTGGCAAAGGAAAACGGGAACTGAAGTCTGCTCGGTAAAGGGTTGTGTTAGTGGGACTGTTTGCATTTACCAGGCATAGCGTTGGGAGGGTCTCGTAGAAGAAGACCGCGTTGCACAAAGACATAGATTGAAAAGAATATAGATTTGGCAAATACATCCATGGATTACGCAGTCCAATCATTCCGAGACCACGACCCTTTGGAGCTGTGCGCCGTTGCTCATACACTACTGCGAAGTACATGAGCGGCTGGATCAGGACTGACGGATGTGGTTTCCGACTTGTGACTGACAAGCCCGTCGTAGATCGTGCCCAAGCAATTCAGAACATTCAAGTAGCCATCATTGTCTTTGCCAAGACGTTGTTCAAGGATGTGAACAGACTCTTGTATTTGGAACAGGACAGTGCGTGCTTGTCCGTACTTTGAGATGTATGAGCCGACCTTGAAGAGGAACACAGCAAGATTTAGGGAGTCTTCTTCGTGTGGCATGCCGCGGTGTAGCACAAGTTCTGCATGTAGCACCAACTCTTTGCACCTTTCTCGGAGTTCGTGATGAGTCGGCTTTGGAAAGTGACCAGAGACGAACAAGAAAGCGTGGCGCTTCCAATTGTCCCGCCAACCCTTTCCGTTGAGCATTCCTTGTGTGGCGAGCTGTACAAGAGCATGAACCTGGAAATATGGGCCTTCCATTTGGTCGATCAAGGAATGGCGTAGTAATGGGGCCAAGTGTTCCTCAAATTCAATAGAGCTTGACGTTTCGTAGAACTAGATAAGATACTCCTGGTAACTCTGGCCATTGAGAACGCTCATCAGAGAGATCAGCATCATGGATCTTGGATGCTGGTCATCGATTCGACTAAGAGTGATGGTAAGAGTGCTGATGACAGAATCTGGGACAGTAGTGTCCCAGCGGAAATCCTCGATACCTTCACTGAGAAGCTTGAGTTTGTTTGAGTCTTGTGGACTGAACAGCGTTATGTATCTTGCGATCGACATCCTTGGAGCGTTGGCATTGACATAGGCAGCGGCTCGTGTGATGGCAAATGGGATACCAGCCAGCTTCTTGACTAGTTCCCTTGAGACCGATTCTTCCTTATCACTCACACCTGCATGTTTGTCGAACAACAGCAAGGTATCGTCTTCGTCGAACGGATAGACAGCAATAATGAGCTCTGATGTGCCATGAAAACCCGTTAAGCAGACTGCAAATTTTCTGTCCCTTGAACTGATCAAGATAGCACTGTGCACAGATTGAGGCAGGTATGTCGCCCAGGCTACAGGATTCGCTAGCTAGTGCTGCCCATCATGCTTGATGCTTTCATCCACCCGGAGCAACACATCCGCATGTCTGCGCTGTCCAGTATGATCATCCAAGGTCCATTTTTGGCATCTCTGAGCCACTGCAACACAGGCTCAACCGGGTTGGCCTATGGAGACCTCCTGGCTTTGCACTCCTAACTTCTGAGCAATTTCGCGAAAAGATTGATTGAATCGAGTAGCGCTGCTTCCATCCGTCTAAAATACCCCATCTCGAAGGATCTTGCTCTCTAAGAATGTAGGAGTACTCGATCGCTATTTGCGACTTGCCCACTCCTCCAAGACCATGCAGGGTGACGCGTTGATGAGTTTGGATGACTTGAATTCTTTGGCCTATATGTGCCAAATGTTTGTCCGGCCAACGAAATTACTTTCCCTCTCGAACAGGAACGACACCGTTGACGTGGGCTTGGTTGGAGTTTGAGTACCTACATATCCCGCATTCAAAGAGCTAGCGGCCAGCAGCCAGCATGATACCAAATTTGCCACGAAAATTCGATAGTTGAATATCGGGTTATGGTAAGGTTGAATTGTTTGCAGTGTGACCGAAGAGACCGCCTTGGACAAGTCTTTTACGTTGGTGTCAAGAAAATCCATGGTCTCCCTTGAGTGCGGGGATGCCGGAGCACTAGAAATCTGATCGTAAAATGGGAGCAAAAGGTTCTGTAGTGGCTACGTCATGACCAAGTTCCTCCTGAGCGTCATTTTATGTTGTGGACACTGGAGCTTGATTTGGAACATCTTCCGTGCCTTCTTCAGAGCAGTGTTCGGTGGCGGGTGCGCTGATTAGGTCTTCTCGATGATACGCATCGTTGAGCAAAGGGAGGCTCTTCAAATTCATCTCGGCATGAAACGAAGGTCCCTTGGTTTCGGGATGATACACCGAACCTTGCAGGTCCATTGAAGGTAGAGTTTCAACAAAGCGCGCGTCTAACAAATTCGTGAAACCTAAGTTCACAAGATGCCACTCTCAAAACCTTTGCGCCGACTATGGATCAAAGAGCGCAAAAGTATTGATGAGTTACACTATACGTGATGGCAGCACAGATGGATTGCGTTAACCATGGTCACATCACATCGAGCACTGAGTACTTATCGAACCTAACTCGGCAATCAGGTTCCTTCTACACCCGTTTGAGGTCAAGAGCATATCTGTATAATAGACTATTACAGTGGCGTCAACTGGTCAATATGAGGCCGGACCTGTAATTCCAGGATGGCCGGCGGCAGCCGTTTGCCGAACCGATGTTTGTGAATCGCATTCAACTTGTGTTATGGTTGGCATCCCAATGATAACGGATATTTTGAAACAGGCCACTTTGACAGGCCCAGCGTCAACTGGACGCACATACAGTCGGGGAGGGCTGCGAGTGTGTTTCACTCTCTGAGACAACCAAGTCTTGCGGTGTGAGAGGAAGGGATATAATCTCGACAAATCGTCCTTCGTGGTTTTCGACTCCTATCAAGCAACTCCTTTTTACTCTTTTCTGGCCGATCCGAAGCTCATCTTGCCGAAAACCAGATTATAGGCCGATCTACAGACTCTTCTCACCCTGCCATGGCCGTCGATCCTACTTCCCTGGTGTCTCTGGTGGTGTTGTCAATCCAGACAGCCGTTGCCATCTCACAAGGGTTCGATGCGTATAAAGGCCACAATAAAACTGTCTCCGGGCTATGTGAGGAGGTAGAAATGTTTCGTACCGTGCTGGAAAACCTGGCAGACCTCGGTACAAATGATCTGGAAGTGTTAAAGTTGCTTGAGGCACCTCTAGCACGATACGTACAAGTTTCACAAGACTTCTTGCGGCTCCTGAACAGGTGCAACACCCGGTCTAGCTCGGAGAGGACAAGCATTCGAGACAATGTGTTGCTTCAGTATCACATGAGCGAGATTACGGATTTTCGACGGACTCTGGGCGAGTACAAAGGGACTATCACCGTGGCATTGGGGATGATTACCGTGTAAGTGGCTCGCTTCGGGTCTATGCTACGCTTACTTAATTACTGCAGGCGCAAACAGGAGGTGAGCCTCGAATCCCTGCGCGAGTACGAAGAAACCATCACTACTTTTATGCCTCGACTGGAGCAGCGATTGGGTGAGATTAATCAGCGGCTTAAAGACGTGGCTGCCTGGGGATCGGAGAAGCCTGTCAACAGCATCGATGTCCAGCTACAGATGCTCCAGGACCGCGCTAGCACAATCGAATGCATCAATATCTGCCGCCAAGCGCAACAGGAGATGATCAATCAGATTCGACACCTGTCTGAGGTTGATGATGCTACAACAGTGTCTGGCGATGGCCCTCCAGAGCCGCATATGGCGATCCCGGCTATTCAAGGCTGGCACGAGAAACTGAACACCGTGGCGGGTCGCCTCGAGACCAGCGTCTCACAGCCAGCGAACCAGAGATGCCTGGGGCCCACCCAGCAACGTCTCGAGCTGGAGCAAGAACGGGACAGTATTCAGCAGCAGATATATCTCTACAAGGAATTCTCTCAAGTGGCAGCGCACCACGGCATGGTGTTTCATAATGTGAGTGCAGGCCAGTCCAGCTTTCAGGCTGTCAGGTCAGCACCAGGGCAGGGAATGGTGGCGGACGGAGTTCGCGTAGACGAGGGAGGATTGCAACTTCTTGGCCAACACGAGGACGGCGCCATTTCAGAGGCCCTCCGAGTTCGCTTTGCCATGACAAAACTTGACTGGGCCAAGAAGTCTAGGAAGTGAGTACGAGCAGAGTCATAGGAAGACAAGTCGACCGAGTCCCGCTGCAGGGTGGCAGCTACATCAGTGGGTCATCGACACAATATGCCGTTTTGGACGGGGTGCGAGGTCGGAGCTTTCGGTCGTATCGAGCTTGCAGAAAGGGGACGCTTGGAGAAAGGAAGAGAAAAGGCACGCTTGAAGAGCAGCTCGGTGATTGTCATTTGAAGGTTGAAAGTGGCGCATTGCTTAACGAACCCAAGTTTGGCCAATGGTTGGCGTGCAAGCTTAAAAGGGAGGTTGTGTGAGACATGCTCATTGATTTAATGCGCGGCAGAGCAGTCAGCCTTGAACGCAAGTAGGACGGAGATTACTGCCAAGTCTATACGTGGTGCTAGGAAGAGAGCTAGATAGAGGTCAATCTCTTCTCGGAGAGTGCGCGATGCAATTTTTACTTGTCTTTAGGTGCCAAGACCTGGAGATGATATCTCTTCATGACACACCAGTGGACTCGTTTCTCGATGTCTCCCTCCCCATAGAAGCGTCGCCCTTCGTCAAGGTCGATGGTGCTGATGTCAACCCACCAGCGTCGATGGTAGCAAGTTCTGGCGCCTAGATACAAGACGATGATAGCGATGACAGAGACGTAGTTGGCAAGGAAACCCTGGGCGGACGGCGTGCCTCCCAATGGCCAAACAGCGAGATAGAATTGAACCATGATGAGCAAGATGCAGAGGATGAGACCCCACCATGCGCTGTACGGATGGATCCAGGATCGCCAAGGGAGTTCTTCAGGTGTTCGTCCTTGCGCAGCCCAAGCCTATCTGAAACGAATGTGAGCCAGACATATCATTCCCCACTAGAATACGGTGAAGAGGGATGTGGGGTTTGGGAACCAGCCAAAGACTTCTGCACCGGAATTGCTGACGACAAGGCCGCCACAAAGGATGAACATTGGAACGAGACCATACCATGGCCGACCAGTTTTGTCTGCTCGTTTCATTTGCTTTGGTGCCATGCTGAGATGGGCAAGGCCCATGCTCGTTCGGGACCCGCCATAGCCAGAAAATGGTTCCGGTTGAAATGACGGAAATGAGAATGATCGCATTCATCATGTGAGCGAGTGTTGGGGTATTGGCGTCACGATAGGCGATGGCGAATGGTGAAGCGTTTGTTTCCTTCACCGCAAAAGAGATCCTCGTTGAAGGAGGAGACGTTGATGGTGACCATAAGCGAACTCATGAGGTAGAACAGTGAGAGACGCAACTAGATCGAGCCGACGGCACGTGGCACCGATTTTTGGGATTGGCCGTCTCGGCTGCAAGAAGTCCAGAATTCTCGGAGCCTGCCATGGCGAAAATGTAGGTGGGCACGACGATGAGAAAGCCCCTTGAAGCCATTTGTGAATGGGGTTGAGTTCCAATATCGGAAGCCAACTGGGCAGTAGCCTGCACCCCTGGCCGACATGTCAATCATAGAGATGATAACGATGAAGGCCCAGCCGAACTTGATTGTGCTGCAGATGACCTCAATTTCGCCAAAGACAGACACAGCGCCAGTGTTAACCAGATGATGACAACCCACCAAATTGTGATCCAACCTGCAATAGGCACTGCGGTCGTCCCGAAACTGATGGCTGTCTTTGCAGCTTGCAGTTCGTTCGCCATGGTGATGCAATATGAGAACCAGTATGACCAACCAAGAGCGAAAGCAGCGGAGGGATCAACGAACTTACCTAGCCGTTATCAGCAGCTATTGGAAATCATACTGATGCCGTACGTACCAGCCCATTGAACGAAGGCAGAGGGCAACGGATACATGACATCCATCTGCCCAATCGAGTGGGAGACACACCAAATCATGGATCCGGCCAGACAGCAACCCAGAAAGATAGCAACAGGGCCACCGCTTGTCAGAGATGTACCAGATCCAAGCCACAAACCCATACCAATGCTTGAGCCAAGAGCAATCATGGTCAAATGCCGAGTACTCGGCAGACGCTGCAGCTCGGTCCCTGCGCCATAATCTGAAACGAAAACGTCACCAGTGATCGAACGGTGTTTGTCGTTGTCCTGAGTAAAGTCGCTGCCTTGGTTCTTGGCGACAGCCGGAGAGACGTCTTCGACATCTATGATGGGTGAATGACCAGAAGGCTATCAGAGGGTAACAGGAGGTGGCATTGTGCGTCGGTTTATCTGATGTTCGCCGCGTCCAGTGCGACTCAAGCAGAGTGTGCTAGTGGCATATAGATTTGACCCATCTTGCGTCACATTTCGGCATACTGCAAGCAGCTTGCAGTGCAGGGTGCATTCGGAGTCCCAGGTTGGAACGATAGATTGTCAAAAACTGGGTGGGATGTTGCTGCGGCCAAGATCTGCCGAGATATGTCGAAGTTCGATGCAATGCGAAGATTGGTGTCAAGGCTGGATGGGGTGCGCGTGTGGTTGGGTTGGACTTTCTCGGTAGCGACAATTGGATTGATAAGACATGCTTGCTGCTCAACGGGATCGTGTTAAGCTGTACGCAAGCCCTTCTCCCCCTCCTGAAGAAATGGCCGGCAATGACGGACCAAGGCCATGCCTTGCTACTTGGCAAGAGATAAGGAAGGCTTCACTTGAATCTTGGGAAGCTTCGAAGAGCCTCTCCTATGGGTTGAGGTGTGCCATTCTTGTTCCCCTGTGTTCTGTGCATATCTAGTCCTTCGCCAGTACCTGTGGATTCTGCATTGCAAGTAATCATCGAGGTGGGACCCTGTCTTGAATTGTGATCGTTTCAGTTTGTGGCAGGTGGTGTGCTTGCTGTTGGGCACAGGCAAGTCGTCCCGCTCGAAGAGTCATACGATTTGCTTTGAAGCTCATAGCGACATGTAGCATGTTGAGACTCGGTGAGAGAAGCGACCCACTTTGTCCGATGCCAACCGCCTGACAGGTAACAACGTCCTGTCGATTCTTGCAGATGATTGCTAGTCCCCTATTAATGCTTCCCACAAATCGGATGTGGTCTTTTGCTTCTGCCGTCTGTGAAGCGTGCTGATTGTGGAGGGCACTTTGTGAAAGGACATGGATCTGTCAATCGTCAAGCTGTGGTTATTGTAAACGCGTAAGGCTAAGTTTATGGTGTCAGCTGCTGGTCTTGGCTGCTGGCAAGTTCGCTGCTGAATGGAGGCATTGAGTTTCATGCCCATAAAGCCGAATTAAGTAGTGGGTTTCATGACAAAGATCAGCACCAGGACTTTGAGATGGTAGCCAAGGCTGAAGGATGCTGCGACTTTCTTGTACATCTCTCGTGCCATGAGCTACCTCGAGACGACATTTAGCTCCTTGTAAGGCTAGATCTTCCTGAAGACCATACTGGAGGGAACATGTGCTGAAAACTGGTATCGGGTCCGGATAGTAAACCTTTGTGCTCGGGTGGCGTGGTTAGTTGTTGGAGAGCACCATGCGCAACAATGCACTGTACAATGCTTGCTTGTACATTTGGCGTTGCGGCATGAGCTCCTTGTGGGCAATGCGGAAGACACGAAACTCGCAAAGTGTTCGCCGAGAACTGAAGGGTAGCTGATGGTGTCCGTACGAGAGCTCCCGTTACCGAGCAATAGACGGCAAAATTGACATTGTCGAATACAATTGGTGCAAGTGCCCAAGGGAAAGATAACGCTGGAGCAGATGGTGCTTGTAAGCCTTCATCGCCATGGCAGCATAACATCGTGAGTCTTCGTTCCGCTTATTCGGGGTGATGGGAGGTGTACACAAGGGTGCTGATGTAGTAGAGTTGTCCCGCCATTCGCATCCAAAATCCCTACAGAGTCTACTAATTGAGTCACTCAGAGGTGGCCCATCAACTCTTCTTTCAATATCCACTTTGTTCCCTGCGACCGTCGCCATTTCCATCGCTGTTGCCATCACCACCTGACACAGGTTTCTGGCTTGCTTCCTTCATGGCTTCTTGGTCGCCTCTCAGCTTTTCAAAATATCCTTTGATGTCTTCGGCGCTCACGACTTGACCACTTTCAGCGTATGGCTTCAGAAACTCTTTGACTTTGTCTTTGAGGTGGTTATAGACCATGACTCCTTCAATGGCTTTTACCCGATCCATCGTGTTCAGAGCCGCTTCGCCACGATCGAGCAAGCTAGCAGTGCCGACACTTCTAGTACCGGAGCCACCGCCAGCCACTGACTGCTCAGAGCTAGAGATGGAAGGCTCGTATTCATCCTCCTCTTCTTGAAGCTGCGGGTGCGGTACAAGATTAGGGAAGCATTGTGGGCAATGACAGAATTGGTCTCGGAAGTCTTCCTTGGTCAAGATAGAGAAGACCCCTTCCTGTGCTGGGGGTAGCTCATCATGCTTGTGCTTTTCTTGTACGTCGGTGGAGGGAATACCAGTGGCTGAGGGAGCACTGTTTCCTTGACCATCATTCGTGGTTGTGTCCTCGACCTCCAGGGCAGCGGTGTCGCTTTCACCCAGCAATGCCGTGGGCTTCGCTTCCTCCTTCAGACGTTTTGATGGACTGCTAGATCGGCGAATGCTTTCATTGGACGCTTTTCTCTTCAGACTCGAGGACGCATTGGCTGCCTGCGGCACACCATTTGATTGGGGGTTGATCTTGTGTATGGGCTGCAGAAAGCCATCGGTGCCGGCGTACTGCTTGATCCATGGATTTGACTCGACGCACTTGTAACAGATGAGACTTGTGAAATCGTCGTCGTCTGGAAAGCCTTCTGGCACAGGGTGGTCTGATTCAGCATCTTCCTCACCCTCAATTTTCTTCTCAATACGCGGCCTAGCCATTCCTTTTGCGAACCAATCTCTAGGTAGTCCCATGAGGCACTCCGGATGCCACCAGTCTTCACCACACCCACCCGCCTCTACTGAACCAAGGCCGATGCACTGGTACATGGTGCCCTTTTCGGTATCAGGGTCGTAGTCTTCACCACAACCGCAGAACTTGTTCTGGTAGTTGTGGTTGTATGCATTTCCTTTGGCAGGCTCTTGCGACGCTACACCTTTCTTTCCGCTCGTTGGATCAGATCGAAGCATGCAAGGGGACGTTGATGGCATGCGTGTGGTGCCACAATCACACACAAAGTTCCGTCTTTTGAACAATTCGACAAGGTGATGGTCGCCGTGACATGATATCGAGCAGCCATAGCAAATGCCAGCAGGAGTGTATATCTGGGCTGGCGAAGCTGGGGGAGGACTGCAGGTCAAGCATGCAAACACGCTCTGTCGCAGCGGACCGAGGATGTTTGTGCATTTGTCGAATTTGTACGGAAGTATCTCCTTTGCATCTGCTTCGAGGGCAAGTTGTTCATCGATGTATCTGGACTCGTTAGTATGCCATTCAGTCGTCCTGCGCTGGCTAGTCTTACTGAGAGGCGGTTTGCGAGTTTTGTGGCGCACTTTGACCATTGGCAGCAACTGCGTCTTCAGGGATTCGCTCCATTGCCGCAATCTATCCAAGACACCAACGACTGTGTGCAAGTTGTATAATTGTATGGGACAAGGAACTCGACGCGATGGTCGACCATTGCTTGGTGATGCAACCGGAGTTTAGGTATCGAGTCGTCGGAATTAGCATGCGAGTACTTGACGCGTTCGCGACTCGTGTTTCGCGTCTCAGTTAAGCGTCCAAACCCACATGCCACTCCCTTATTGAAAGGAAAAACAACGCAGCGGTCGAAGACCAGCAATCTCACAGCAACATGAGGTGAGATCCGTAGCAAATAAGACTGGAGTCCGGTGTTAATGTTGACAATAGCTCACCTCTACAACCAAGCATGTTTGCGGCAAATAGAGGCTCAAATCGTCAATCGAGGAGAAAGCGGGCGCGAGATGAAGATGATGATATGCCCATGTCGTCACCGCCAGCTGGTCAGTCTTTCGCATCAAGGTTGAGTCTGACACTCACTTACTGCAGGTATTCCATCATCTCCGCCTCTCCCAGCAGCCAACGAGAATGATGAGCTTGACGACGACGATGAAATTCGCGCCGAAGACGACCTGATTCAAGACATTGACGATGTGGACGAACTTGCAGAAGACGAAGACGGCATTGACCTCTTCGGGGACAACTTTATGCGAGATGAGCGTGATCGAGGACAACAAGATACATATCAAGGGCGCATGATAGATGATGATGGCGATTATGATGATCTCGGTCTCGCTGAGCGGAGACAGCTTGAAGCGCGCCTGAATAGACGAGATCGTGAACTGGCTCGTAGAAGACGGATGCCAGCAGCTTTCATGCCGGATGACGACGAGGACCTTGGAGTCGATCTCACACGACAGCCTCGGCGTCGAAGACATGCCTACGATGAGGATCAGGACGATATGGACATGGATGATAACATCATGGAGGAAGAGCTTACCCTTGAATCTCTTGGAGACGTCAAAGCATCCAGCATCGCAGAATGGATTGCCGTTCCATCAGTTGCGAGATCCATCATTCGCGAATTCAAATCGTTCCTGACAGAGTACATCGACGACAAAGGCACATCCGTGTATGGTACCAGAATTCGAACACTCGGTGAGGTCAACTCGGAATCCCTCGAGGTATCCTACGATCATTTGGCTTCCACCAAGGCCATTATTGCTTGGTTCTTGGCCAATGCGCCGACAGAAGTGCTGAAGCTCTTTGATCGAGCGGCCTTGGAGGTTGTGCGCCTACACTACCCGAACTACGAACAAATCCATCCAGAAATCCATGTCAGGATTTCGGAGATGCCAGTGCACTACACGCTGCGACAACTCAGACAGTCGCACCTGAACTGCCTGGTTCGTGTCTCGGGCGTTGTGACTCGACGAACAGGAGTCTTCCCCCAACTGCAAATGGTCAAGTTCACATGCACAAAATGTGACGCGGTGCTTGGGCCATACGCTCAAGAGTCCACATCGGCAGAGGTCAAGCTTACTTACTGCCCGGAGTGCCAAAAACGAGGACCTTTTGTGCTGAACGCCGAGAACACGGTCTACAGAAACTATCAAAAACTAACCCTACAGGAGTCCCCTGGCACGGTCCCGGCAGGCCGACTACCCCGTCACCGAGAGGTCGTCCTCCTAGCAGACCTCATTGACAGAGCCAAGCCGGGCGAAGAAATCGAAGTCACGGCCATTTATAGGAACAACTACAGCGGCCAACTCAACAACAAAAATGGCTTCCCAGTTTTCGCAACAATGCTCGAAGCAAACCACATCATCAAAACACATGACCAGCTGGCTGGTTTCCGGCTCACCGATGAAGATGAGCGACAGATTCGTGCACTCTCCAAAGATCCTCACATCGTTGAGAAGATCATCGACTCCATCGCCCCCTCCATCTACGGTCACAGAGACATCAAGACCGCCGTCGCACTCTCGCTGTTCGGCGGCGTCGCAAAAGAAGCTCAAGGCAAGCACAAGATTCGAGGCGACATCAACGTGCTCCTCCTCGGTGACCCAGGAACAGCCAAATCTCAAGTTCTCAAGTACGTCGAGAAGACCGCTCACAGAGCAGTCTTCGCAACAGGCCAAGGCGCCTCAGCAGTCGGTCTGACAGCTTCTGTCCGTCGAGATCCTCTAACAGCAGAATGGACGCTGGAAGGCGGTGCGCTCGTCCTGGCCGACCAAGGGACCTGTCTCATCGACGAATTCGACAAGATGAATGACCAAGATCGGACGTCCATCCATGAAGCAATGGAGCAGCAAACAATCTCCATCTCCAAAGCGGGCATCGTGACGACGCTGCAAGCTCGTTGTGCGATTGTGGCCGCTGCAAATCCAATCGGCGGACGCTACAATGGCACGCTGCCGTTCAGCCAGAATGTAGAATTGACCGAACCCATCCTGTCACGTTTCGACATCCTCTGTGTAGTCCGCGACACCGTCGACCCAAGCGAAGATGAGCGCCTCGCAAACTTCGTGGTTAACAGTCATGGCCGGGCGCATCCAAGCCGATTGGCGGTTGACCACGGTGATACGGCGGCGATGGGAATGGAGGAGACGGACGACGTCAATAACGGCGAACCACAGGCCGAAGGCGCTATCCCACAGGAACTGCTAAGGAAGTACATCCTCTATGCGCGAGATCGCTGTCGTCCGAAGCTCTACCAGATCGACCAGGACAAGGTGGCTCGTCTCTTCGCGGACATGAGACGAGAAAGTCTCGCCACGGGGGCGTATCCTATCACTGTAAGGACTCCAATCCCCTTCTCCCGACTTTCGTTGGCTAGCAAACCACTAACATTTCCTTGAACAGGTTCGCCACCTCGAAGCAATCATGCGTATCGCAGAAGCCTTTTGCAAAATGCGCTTGAGCGATTTCTGCTCCTCGCAGGACATTGATCGGGCGATAGCGGTAACAGTTGACTCTTTCGTGGGCAGCCAGAAGGTTAGTGCGAAGAAGGCGCTTGCCAGGGCTTTTGCCAAGTACACGCTGCGCAGGCCTGAGAGGGCCTCGGCCAGCGGTGGTGCTGGACGTGGGATGGGAAGGGCGAGAGGTGCGCTGGATGCTGCTGCTGCCCGGGCGGGTGCTCGGGCTGTTACGGCGAGGGGTTGAACCATTAGGAGTAGGAAGGGAGGGTGATGTCAGATATGAGTTATGTCAGTGGTTGATGCGTATTTACGAAGAGACATTGGTACGGCACTGAGGTGTCATGGATGATGAGAAATGATGTCTGGAGAAGGCGTTGGATCAGCAGAGCCGTCCAGCCTAGGCCGGAGGAGGGCTTCATGCATCACAGCACAAAGAAGAACGCTCTAGTCTTAGATTCTGGGTTTGTTGAAGCCCTAGCAAGTAATAGTGACCTTCGATTTCGCTGGTTGGTCAGCCTATCTATCATGTCCATCTCTCCCGCAGTCGCAAATCGAAACGAACTTGATTGCAAGTATCAAATGCTACTGTAAGGCACTTGACTGCGAGACCGTGCCTTGCACAGCACCACGGAGTTGGGTCTGGCATCCTGATGTTGAAGCTTCGACAGTTGGCGTGCATCTTCTCTCGCATCTCAGGCCTGTCCAAGACGCTCTACAACTCTTCCTTGCCCACCATAAGGTCTATCGCATCCATCACTCGCTGAAGATACGCTCTAGTGCAAAGCAGCACATCCTGCCACATCTCGTGCACACTCCTCGAACCAACATGTATAACCATCACCAAAACCAATAGACTAACCAGACTACTGGCGGCCATTGTATACAGACACTTGAGCCGCAGAACCAGACGCCTTCTCCTATTGTCCCTATCTTGCTCTATCGACATATCTTGCTGGGTTGAGAAATATGAAATCAACAGACAAATGCATGTCATGACCCAGATTGGCAGGCATCGACTTAGGTTTTCGATTTTGGGAACGAGGGCACCGGTGAGTCTGAAGACCTGCAGGCATCCGTAGGAGAGGAAAATCGAGAGACTGCAGAGGCGGACGAGGACTGCAGCTGGAGAATAGTGGATGAGCCAGCGGGACATGAGGGAGGAGGCGAAGAGGTGGGAGAGGTAGGCTGCTTCTGCTGCCTGGGAAGAAGGTCAGTCATTGCGTCCGAGGAGTATGGTGGGACCAGCCTGAGTAGTAGCTGATGGAAAAGAAAAGATCAGACATGGCTGAGATTAACGTACCCAGACGAATGATAGTGCCACCTGCGCGAGCCTCAGATGATACAGGAGAATGACATCGGCATGCACTTCTTCCTCTCTGGTCGCAGCAGTCCTGGTGTGCATAACCAAGGGGTGTATTTGGAGCCCAGCTTGACCAGCCCAAACCAACGCGAAGATGGCCGAGAAGGACCGGCAAACGAGCAGTGGAATGTAATAGTGCTGGTTGACTCCGAGAAGGACAGCCACTCTAGGATACCGTGCGCTCTTCATGATGGTCTGAGGCGCCTGATTCGCTTCATTCCGAGCTGTCGAGCTGGGTCGCCATGACCCAGCTTGCTGCACCACGCCGTTTTGAACACATGTCTCGTAAGATGGCACGGATTCGTTGGACGCCAGCGGACTGACAGCTCACGGCTATACCGGCCGCATCGGTGAAGTATTTTTCGAAGGGGACCGGAGGCAGAACAGAGTCTGAGACGGTGGAGGAGGAGGAGGTACAGACCACAGATGAGCAAAACAGAAAGATGTAAGATGATGCAAGATACCCCAGACTGTGCATTTTAGCGTGGGTGGGACTAGCCAGAGACCTGCTCGAAAGCGGGACAGGTTCGCGTGGTCTCTTTCGCAAAACAACACACGCAATGACGTGTGGTTTTCGGATCGGCTTGGCGAGAGAAGAGAGAGCAAGAATGGGTTGGGCGGGAATTTATACAATTGATGTTACGGTGGTAGCACAGTAACTTGGTGTTTCGTAATGAAAGACAGGACCATGCCCAACTCGCATCAGAATGACAGCTCATGCTTCCTCCTTTCCTCCGAATTTCAAACTTCAACCGAATGTAAATTGATTTCCTGCCCCCCGAGAAATTTCCTCCACAACCAGCAGTCAAATTTGTCTATCAAGGGGTATCATAGAACGCCTTCAGCACGTCATCCCGTGAGTGCTATACATGCATGAGTCATCGCTCGTAATCGTCATGAAAGTCGTGGGCAAGAAGAGATCGTAAAGAAATGAGGTGGCCGTTGGCCGGACGACAACTTCTATCTGTCTTCCATGTCCGAGCATGATAGCAAGGGATATGGGCCGAAGTGTCTAGAAACCGTGGACCTACAGAATGTCAGCCCGAGTCATTTTGGGGGAGGCTGGGGGTGGCTGCTCACCTTGATGGTCTTTGCGTCCAACTCGAGGCCGTCTTTGGCGACCAAGAATTCTTGGACATCTTTGCGTTGATCACCTTGGAGTTGGATGACCTCTCCCATCTCACTGTCGGCTACGATGGTACCATTGCAGGCGAACTTCTTCTTGATGACCTTGAGGATCTTCTTTTGATCGAACTTCTTGGGGAGACCTTGAACCGTAGTCAAAGTCTTACGACCATTGCGTTGTTGAATACGAATGTGGATGTAATCCTGGCCTTGCTTTTTCTTGGCCTCACCGTTATCGTCGTCGGCCTCCGCGAAGGGGTCTAAACCACGCAAGTTAGCAATTGTTCGCAATCAGCAGGGTGAGACGTGTGCGGAAGGACAGGGACGGGCCCCGCGTGAGTCTTCAACGTCGCCGCCGTGAGCCGTCAAGTGCTTTGCTGTCGCTCGTTGAGACTTGTCGCAGTTGTGGTGGCAAATCGGGCTGGAAAGAGGGGGCCGGCTTACCAAAGGTTTTGAGGTTTTCGATAGTTGACATAAACTCGTTTGTCCTGGGTAACGGTTTGATAGAGTAGGTAATAGATGGCGTGTCGGTATTCAGAGCAAATTCTTCGAGTCGTACAGTCGTGTGTAGAGTGGAGAGTCTGGTGGACGTTGTGTTGACGAAAGAAAGGAAAAGCATGTCGCAGGTGCGGTTGCGTTTATGAATGACCAGCCACCGTGCCACGCCCCCCACTAATTTTCGCCAGCTCCTGCTAAGCCGCTTTAAGCCGGGGGTAGGGGATTCGGTCTAGGCGCCATCCCAACTTTGCAGGGAAAAAGCCAAATTTACTCAAGCATTGAAAATCACGTGCAAAGGCGAGGTCGAATGGGAGGCTGCAAGTTTGGCCAGAATCAGCGGCCTCAAGTGGCAAATGGCATTCTGAGTCACTTCAGATAGAAAAACATAGGTCTGATGAAAAGTGATGGCAGCGAAAGCCGGCAATGCCGGGAACAAAACAGTTTGGCCGTGCGCAGTGCTATACAGCTTCTGATCCATCGAGCAAGCAGCCACCCTCCGCTCCTGTTTCTGTAAAGAAATCTCGACGACCTAACCCTGATCCTAAGATGGCGGCACAGGCGGAGCCGCCCCTGTGTCTGTTGCCATTTTGGCGTTCGGCGGAGGAGGCAAGAACAATGGCATATAGGTCTAGCTTTGTCAGTCTCTGTTTGTTTGAAGAAGAATACTCGCCACATACAACGCCGACCGCAAGCACTGCCGCATTGTTAGCGTCAGTCACTCACACTGGCTGGAAGCACATACCTGACATGCCAAAAGATAGATAGCCCGGAGTTGCGCTCGTGTTTCTTTGTGCAGGTGTTTCACCGATCCAGTTGAGCAGGGCTACAACCAGTGCGACCCTAGATTCTGTCAGAATGGTGTTCCACACACTGTGGCCGCGAGTCATTACCATCCAAGCATTCTGCAAAGCCCCAGTTCAGTCAAACTGTTCCGGTCCGAGCCCAACACCATACTTACTTGTTTCTCGTGAACATCTGTGTGCTGTCAGTCATCGTGTTGCTCCATAGCTTCTGAAGCTTACCGCAGCCATGGGAAGAGTGCTTGTCAGCGTCGAGCCGAACTCGCCTGCCTTGTCGTCCCTGGGCTCGGCATATGGAATGACTTTCGTTGTCAGCAGTCGCCGAGGCGTTTCGGAAGATCATCCATACCGAGATCCGCCCTCCTCATGTCCTTTCTAGAAGCCATGATTCCTCCGATTCAGCAGTATTGCAGGGTCCAAGCTGAAGTGTAGGTATGATCGGAAGTCTGGGGGAAATGTAGTGTGCTCCAAATACGCTGTCCGCATGGGTGGACCCTCCAGCCGGGATTCACGCTAAAATAATTGAAGCCACCAGAACGGGAAGGACATCAGACTGGACGAATTCATTGATGGCAGGACACCATTGAGAGGCTCACAACACAACCTCACACCAGGGGTTCTCGAGGCCATCCACGACACCTCCTCCCACCGGTTTCATCAACGTCGCCCAAGCAATGGCTGGCAAACAAATCCTTCCTTCGTCGCTGCGACGGACAACCGAAGCACTGCACAAGCAGCAATGCCGAACCTTCTCGACATCCCAGCAGCGTTTCAACCTAATACGAAGTCAACTGGCGGGCCAGATGCGAGGACAACGGAGCTTGCAAGCCCAAATGGCAAAGATGAAAAGAGGAGAGATCCCGACCGACATGGGCCTCTTGCCGGACACCCTCATAAAACCCGATTCAAAAGACCTCCCCTCGATATTCTCGAATCAATGGAAGAGGAGATTACGAATAGAATGGAGAGCTTTCACCCAACCAATCTTGGACGGACTCAGGTATGTAAACGCCTTCTCTCACACCTCTGTCTCAATCGCATCTACCTAACGCGCTCAAAGATTCCTCTACATGACAAAATGGGCTGCCAAAAAGGACCCCCTTACGAAGAAACGCCCCAAAGTCCCCATGTACCTCCGCGACCGCTACCATATCGCCCGCGATCTCCACCAGCGCCTCTACACCGCCATTGCGGCCGGCGACCGTGAAACCATCGGGAAAATAGCATGTACAGGCCTTCAACGCGAGCTGCAAATAAAACTTGACCACCGAAAAGCCTTACAGTTACCTCCCGAAGACTGGAAGATAGAATACAAAGGCTGGGCTCCCAAGTCCAAGAAAACGCCGTGGTTTCTACAAGCATTCCTACCGCCCCAGCTCAAGTCGACGCAAATCATGGCTGATCGGCTGAGCGCCATCCCCGTGGGCAAAGACGGAACACTACGCCAAGTGTTTGTGAAGATTCGATCAAAGCAGACGCTTGACAAGAAAGATGGGAAGGGGGTGAAGAGCGTGGAGAGGAGTGAGATTGTCGTGATACAGCAGATGAAGGTTGAGGGGGAGGAAGACGATTGGATGATTTGGGGGACCACGCAGCCGAGTAGCAAGGAGCAGATTGATGAGATTCTCGACGCGTCGAGCTCGGGCAAGAGGCCTGGTCTGTTCGGGAAGATTGAGGAGCAGCTGCATGGGATTGCAGCGAAGCAGAATCAGAACCCTGGGTTGTGAAGAGGCCAGGATGGATGAAAGATGCGAAAGAGAAGGCATGTCGGCATGGAAAGTAGATTTTCAAGCGGAGTCTATGTATGATGTACATATAGCAATGTACAATATTCTGGTGAGCGACTGCTCGTCTACCATTTCATTGTTTCGGCAAAGCCATGCAGGCAGCCTCGGAATTAATTGTCTGCCCTCGGGAGGCATCTAGGGCTCCCTCCAACCTTCTTTCCTTCGAGTTTATCTCACCGTCTACGTCGTAACAAAGCACACTCTACCCCTCCACACGAAAACCCCTTTCTCCTTCTCCCCTCACGGCAGCCCCCGAATCATTCTCAAATCCGTTCTCCCGATCCGCTCACTGCTCAGCAAAAGCTATTATAATCACGAGAACTAGTCTCTCATCACTGACTCAATCGGGATCTTCCGCTCGGCGACGTATGTCCGAGCGGAAAGCGGGATATGTCGTTTCATGGCAGGGTGCCTCAGGCTAGAGGTTGGTTCGATTGGCGGGCGCTGTGGAGGAGAACGGAGTATGGTAGGCGGAGAGCATTTGGGGAGGTAAGGTTCAGGGGAAAGACTGGTTTGCAATTGTTGCGCTGATGAATGCTGGATTGTGTCTCGATTTGTTTCTGAGCCGGTATTTGACGAGGTGAGAGCGTGGCTTAATCCGCTTGGAGCTCATCCACCGATCCTTGGTCGGCGATTGTATCTGTCTCTGTCGTGGCTGTGTCTTCTCGTTCCGATCTGGGGATGTGTTGTCCGATTGACCGCTCTTCCAGCTCGAGCCTCCGCTTGTTGCTTCTCACATTGCTCGCACTCGACTAATCCGGCCATTTGCACTTCCGAAATTCCAGCAAACATTTCAGGGAGACTATTCTTTCGTGCTGCTTCGAGAGACTCAATCGCACTCATGACGGCTTCTTCGACCTCCTGTTCTGCCCACTGTCCGGTGGTGCAATCTAGTTGTGAGAAGCCTGGTCCAGAGCAAGTGACGGCGGAGTCCGATCTCCTGTTCCTGCTATCTGGCAGCGCGTGTTCGGAGCATTGTCGAAGAGGCTGTGGGTGCGCATGGTCGGGCTGCGCCAGCTGACCCCTTTTTCCTGGGTGTAGTAAGAGTACTGCCACTTCTTGCTGACTCCGCTCTGGAAATCATGGTGTTGAGATCCTTTCTGTGGTGTTGAAGACTTTGTCTCGAGGATGTTGCTTTTCATGCGCTTCTACAGGCTTCCCAAAGAATCTCAGAGGAGGGTTATCGGCTCGCGTCCACTATAGAAGTTTACAAACATGTGCGTGCTTATTGCGATCGCCTCCCTTCTCGATTCATTGGTTGGACATATTCAAGAGGATTCTCATTTCCCGCCAGCTCGTCTGGGCCGAGTAGTCATCTTCTGTCTTGCCCCGACAAGGTTTCGAAGGGCCGGAAGACGTTTCCCTGACAATTTGCGAAGAGATTCGTCGTCGAGCGGTTTTGCGTGCTTGCTGTGAAATGGCTTCAAGTTGAGGTTCAAGAACTCCTTGTGCAACTCAGGTTTGATTTGAAGCTGGGTAAAGTCATCGTTGCAGGCTCTCCCATTGTCTTCACGATCCGCCTCTAGTATGTGAATATCAGGAAGCTTTCTCAGACCCTTCCCATCCACGTCTCCTATCTCGAACCATGGTCAGCCAAACTATATCAACCTGCTCACGAGCAATCTGCCTGCTGAAGAAAGCCTGGGTATAAGATGAGGAGGGAGTGCAGGGAACTACGACACGCTTTGCGTGATCTTCACCGAGAATGGCCAGGGCCGGATGGGCTCGTCTCACACAATTTCACACCCGGATGCGTCACGGTTTCGCTTTTACCTTGAAAACCAATCCGTCATGCATAAGCGTAGGGATGGACACTGACCAATCTGAGAGAAATCGGTTCTCAGGTCCAGTTGCTGTGAAGGTCACAAGGCTTGATGAAAAATCGAAACCAGCGCAGCAAAGAACGTAGCGGCGTCGTGGAGCAAAGAGAGCTCCAAGGGCCGGCCCAACTCCTCACAACGAACAATGTGTAGCTGGCCTTCAGAAGAGGAGTACAATTGCCTGTGATCGGGCGCGCACAGGCATGCAAGCTGGTGACAAGGTTGGAATCTGACGGTGGGCTTGATTTTGATGCTAATGCTTTAGGAGCAAGCATCAAAGAGGCTTCATCCCAATAGGATGATCATTTCGGATGAAAGCGCCTTCCTGGTCATATTTGATCAGAGCCCACATCATGCGGATGACAGCAATGACACGCGGGAAAAGTATTGTGATCATGGTAAGATGACTGAGGGTGAATGTATCGAGGCAGATCGTAACGCGAAATATTGTCGAACGTGCTCCATCCGCAATTGCTGAAGTATTGGGGCGAACAGGTCCGATGACCGTTGAACTGCTTGAGAGACTCAGAGAAATACTGGTCATACAAAGATCAAGGTCACTGGGATTTTCGAATACACCGCCTAGGAAGTTCACTTTGCCTCAAAGGAAAGCAACCCGCCTCGGCCTGCCTGAACTCCCGTAAACGATCTGGAGAAAGCTAATGGACTTTGATAAGGTTGTCACATATTTCGTCTGATCGGGCCACTGTATTATGATCCAGTCCAGACAGAACTTGAGGTAAAGATCTCCACTCGTCCATCTCGTTCATACAACTGTGCAAGGTGCAGTCCATGCGTCGAAAAGTAACGTGATCACCACCTTACCCCAAATCAAGGCTGCCACGTTGCTTTTCCCGGTGTGACTGGATCGCATGCACTGGGCAGCATGACGTATCACCCGCCAGCGATAAATCCCGTCTTGCATTTGGCTAGCCCTGGGTCTTGGGGCATCAAAAGTCATGAGTTGAAAACAAATCCCAGCCTTGGATTTGCCCCCCTGAGATTGGGGACCGGCCGCAATCCCTGGTTTTAAGATTAAATCATGCTCCCGAGGCGGAGCCCCGAGCTACCCACTGGGGCAAGTCCCACTATTTCAAGAAATGAAAGCGCATCCGAAGGGGCCACATGTCTGATCACAGCTTGGTGCACATCGTTCGTACTTCGCGCTGTTTGATATTCATTCCTGTTGGTCACCCTGTCATATCGACTCGAAAGACAATGACATGGACGCACTGGTCTATGAAGATTCACCGCTAGCCGAATACCTGGAAGGACAGGCAACACCATTCGAGATTCCCCGAGAGTCTACGCCTCCGCCGTCGTTTGCCCCCCAGGGTCTCCCCAACTTCAAAGACCGGCTACGAAGCATACGAAGAAGCGCACCATCCGTACAGGGCATATCGAGCGAACAGATTCTCGAGCAGTTCCGCTACATCATTGTTGCATCTCAGCTGCTCTCAGATGAGGCGCCGCCGAGACCCGTTGAACATGAGGCGAGAGAGCAGGACAAAAGCTTGCTACAGGGCGCGGTAGCGACGGCCGTGATATCCTTCGTCGCAGCATGGTTTCTACATTGGCTGCGATCGCGAAGGAGCACGATAAGGTCGCTCTCATGGGTCGAGCTTGGCACATACTGCGCAGCGGCTTTCTGTCTGGGGGTGGCGACACTGCTATTCTCGAGACGCCAATACTCCAAGAGCATTCAGAAAGCTGCCGCCAGTAGTCTTACACGGCTTGTGAACGATTCTCATACCTTTGATGTGTCCGCAGGCAAGACCTTGAGGTTCATCCAAGAGGTCGAGCTGGTCGCCCGTGGGTATGAATTGAGCACGCCATTGCCTCCCGCCAGTCGCCTTGAAGACAAGACAAGTATTCGCCGATGTCAGGACTTGCGATCTGAGCTGGTTAAAACCCTGACAGTGCTCATCACTCTGTATGTGGAGAGCCACAACGTTCTACAAACATTCGTGGTCCAGCAAGACTTGCGACGATATCACGACATTTACGAGATTTCCCTGGTTGAGTATTCAGAAGCTATCAGCGTGGCCAATGAATCATCGGAAGAAGCGAGATTGGGCCTCAAGGAGCTGCGATTTGCCCTGCGGCTCCACGCGGTGGCAAGGAAAGTCTTCCTGTGTGATCTTCTCGCCCTGAGGGCAAGTAACGGATGGCATCGAGTGCGTCAGTGGCGGTTGGTACTATCCATACTGCGAGAGCTGGAGGAAGAGACCTGGTCACGACAACAAAGCCTGAATGCACGACAGCATGAAGATGAGTATGGACTCGGATCGGAGCAGAGGCAAACACGGAGAGATGCAAATGTGTTCGATACACCTGTGGCAGAGAGTCCAGCTCAGTCTCAGCAATACAGAATGCAGATGCGTCGATTTGAAGACGTGGCTCATAGTATACGAGCATTGAATGCTAAAATCCATGTTGTGCGAGAGGAGATATCGGGTCTGTCATCAGCAGGAACGGACGAAAAAGTTGTCTTGGCCGCGCTCAGCAGACATTACGAGAACCTTGGTACAGACATCCGAGCGTTACAGTATGACTGGGAGCGAGGCAGAAACGCAATGCTACTCAGTATTGCCACTGATCATCAATCACGACCAGGTAGCCTCAGTCCGCGATCTCCGATATCCTCTCCTAGCCTTGGCGGATTCACAGTGGGAGATGGGGGCCCCGCTGATGCATTGCGCCTTCTCAATGGTGATGATCGATCCTCGAGATCTTCTGACGCAACGCTCTACGACGAAGAAGTCTTTGAAGCGATATCCAAGCCTCCGCCTCGCAAGCGGATGTCGATGGGTCCAGGCATGACTCGGGAAGAAAAGATTGCAAAGCTTAACGAAGACCGGAGAAAGAGGGCAACTCTGCAGGAACAAGCTGATACGACGACGAATATGCTGAGAGAGCTGCAAATGGTGATCAAACATAGACCGCACCAAGGTTCTCCAAGCAAGCCGGTGGGCCCCAGGATTGTCTCGCTGTAGCGAGTGGCGTTCAGATATTGTGATGCAAAGGGTTTCATGCAATCCCTCAAGAAGAAATGATGGCGTTTGGTCAACACTTAGATGGAAGGCACATGTTTGCAGCAGCCATTAACGAATTTCCTTGTTGTATGGGGGCCACGAAGCGATGGCGGTGGCGAATTTGCAGCAGCATCTGCCTTGTTCGTACATCCATATCTTTGGACAGAGATAGCCTCGAAAGGCAAGGGAGGATGATTCAGTCACCGTCCTCTGAAAGCACGAGGATCCGGCAAGATGAGACGCTTGTACCATAGACACATTGTAACCTTGTATGAACACCTAAGTGGTAGTACGATGAAATTCTGCAATCTAACGGCACGCAGAATCCACATCACCCATTGAGCAACTAGTGACGCTGCTCTGGACCCGTGTTGAGCATGACGCTGGATCTCAAACGCCTGCGTCTACCTAGTCCGGCGCTTCGACATCCTGGCCGCTCTAGTCGCCCATCATTTACACATGGATCCACGACTCTGTGAAGTCACAGACCCGGAAGAATGGAATCATGGAAGCTTCAACTGGTCCATCCCCGTGCGAGTGGACTGGAAAGACTATCACAAAGTCGTGCTCCGCATTCCTCTACTCTACAAATTCGGACACCAGCATCACCGCGGAAACAATGGACTCAATCATACGAACGAGAATCCTCAGGCAAAGGAAGCCCGTCAGGCGCATGATTGTGCAGATGAGGCACATACAGCAAATGTCAATAGCATCCTAGATGAAGGAAGATAGGAAGTTACAGGAGTAGATTGTAATTATCAAGAGCAAGCACATAGGAGGCAGAGACAACGCATGACGATGAAAGCCGCATCCCCTGTCCGATTGCATCTTCCACAGCCCAGCTCCAGCATAGACCAAGGATCCTATTCTGGGATAACGGTAGATTTTTTTGCCCGAGGCTTCCTCTTGACCTTGTGTTCTTGGTTATTCTTTGCTTCCTTCGGTTCGTTTGGCTTTGTGGAATCTGTTTCCTTTTTGGTGTAAGGGGGTGGAGGATGTTTGAATTTGCAGGTCTTATTCCTGCATTTATCTCCGTTCCAGCAGTCCTTGACTTCTGGGTGAGTGAACTTGCAATTGGCGACTCTGCAGTCGGAACCGTGATGACAAAGAGGTATCCTGGGATGTTTGTACGAGCAATTGGGTGTGGTGCAACCCGCGCCATGACGACAATCCGGAGCCTCGGGATGTGCAAACTTGCAGCCAGGAGTTTTGCATCCAGCCCCATTGCGGCAGAGCGGTGACTTGGGGTGTTTATACGAGCAATTGGGTGTGGTGCAACCCGCGCCATGACGACAATCCGGAGCCTCGGGATGTGCAAACTTGCAGTCAAGAGCTCTGCAACCAGCCCCATTGCGGCAGAGAGGTGACTTGGGGTGCTGGAAAGTGCAATTCGTATTCTTGCAGTTGGAGCCATGTCGACAAGGTGAAGCATCTGGATGGGCAAACTTGCAGTCCAATGCCTTACATCCCGCCCCGTTTCGGCAAAGAGGTACCTCTTTCTTCGGGAAGGATGGGTTCGGTTTGCTGGGGGCTTCGACACGGGCGCGTGCGACTTGGTTTTCGGCAGGTTTTGGAGTCTTCTGCATGCCCTCAACCATCCGAAGTGTGTCCCTAAGAAGATTGGTCGCCTCTGTGAGACTGGTGACAGCCTGACTGAACTTCTCGCCATCGGAAGCTTTCCACTTCATTCGCTCGAGAGACGACATATCGCTCCGATATTTCCGTCGGATAGCCACGACGGTGTTGAGGGCATTTTGACAGATGGTCAGATGGGATGCAAGGTTGCTGAGAATGCTTGTGTCGATTGGCTTGAGCGTGACAGACTTGTAGTAGGTCAGTTCTGAAACAAGAGAGTTCAGCGCGGGGATGGCCTTGGTGAACTTGGACTCGCCCACGTCACACTCAGCGCGGACTCTGAGGGCAAGTTCACTCAGGTTCTCGGCGGAACTTGCCATAATGAAGCTTCCAGAAGGTAGGGTGTGGTAAGTGTAGGAAGGCCTCGACGTCGGTTCGTATGATCAGAGGACGGTTCTGATGCTGGTTCTGATGCTGGTTCTGATGCTGGTTCTGATGCTGGTTCTGATGCTGGTTCTGATGCTGGTTCTGATGCTGGTGTTGATGCTAGTTCCGATGCTGGTCTCCGAGCAGACGACAGTCATCATCGCGACGCGCATCGAGCTTGTAATAAGCTGCTTGATACAGACCCATATGCAAAGTGTATCAGCCCACTGCGGCTGCCTAGTTCGCCCACAGTCAAGTGGTTTGTCCATTTTAGGGTTGGCATATGAACCAACAGCCACTGGCCAGTCGCAATATCAAAACGAACGCCATTGTCCGCGGCATATCGATGCTGTATCGGCAGAGACTCCCTTTTGCGCATGGAAGTTTCCTGACACTTAGGGACGTGTCACCGTTTGATTCGTCAGCCTTACAAAGGCTACAACATGAGAATCTAGCATGTTGGGTGACAAGGCACAAAGCCCATAGCAATCGGACCGTCCAGAGAGCCGTTTCACTTGGAGGCGCCGCAGAACTGTCCACCTGCATATCGCTATGCCGCTTGTGTTAATTGATTGTCGTCCCACACCCAATACCGGATTGTGCCTTGTTGTGTTGGAGACACTTTTGCAACAAGGCATGCTTGGCAATTGGTAGAGTGATGATTCTTCCCATAAGATTGGTCTAATGCAGGTGGTCAGTTCCGCGGTCCTCCAAGTGAGGTTACTGTAGGCTTCCCGGTGGGCAGAATTGAGGGCCTGGGATTCGACAGCCTTTAAACTCCAGGCTTGAAGCTAAACTCCTTGAGGTCGACCTACGCAACCCTCTTCCAATGGCTGTGCTCTGCCCGACTCTCCTCGAACCACACCGCCTCGAGGATCTCGCTGATTCCGGCCCCCAAATGACTTGGCGATTGCGACATATCTCCACTGGACAGTTAGTAACTGGCTGGCATATTGTGGTCCGATGAAATCTGGGCCACCGCTGGTAGCTAATAGTGCGGCGTAGGAATCGGAGGTCCAAATCAGAAGAAGACGACGCGGATGCTCTCCGGCTCATTCTCCGGTGATTGAAATGGGGCACTGGCATTTCCAGATCACAACATACCCACGGTACGGTCAACTGGGTCTCTTAAATCCAGCATAGCTGCCCGCCGAGAATTCAGAGATCGAGCACGTACGCTCTGAGCAATGGCTGATCCAATCGGGGTTGCCGGTTTGGCCTTGTCGGGGGTCTCCCTTTTCTTTCAGGTCTATGCCGGCACGGTTCAAGGCAAGTATTAGAACCTGATGGGATATCCCGCATGAATATCATATGTCCTCTAACAAAGTGAATATAGGCATCCAGCTTATGCTTGCTGCGCGCGACGTGCCGGAGAAGTATCGGACAATGCATTTCCGCCTCGAGATAGAACAACAAAAGTTACTCAGCTGGGGTTATGTCTTTGGCTTGGTCCAAGAAGAGGCCGACCAAAAAGATCCCTTGAGGATTTCAGTCCCAGATCAAATTCGTTTCATGGTCCAATCCTATGTTGAGCCGCTTTGGCAACAAGTGTTGCAATTCACGGCGGAGCCAAGCTTCGTTCCACAGGACGAACCACATGCATTGGACAATGGGAAAGGCCGTGTGGGAGGACGTTTCCGGTTGAACCGATTATACAACAAGTCCAGGCTTGAAGGGATCAAGTTCAAAGATCGCATCAACTGGGCATACTTCAAGATGGGAAAACTGGAAGAGCTCGTGGAGTGTGTGAGGCATGTGAACGACAGCGTCATAGCCTTGACAGAAGTGAAAACTCAGCGTGAGATCAATGAGACGGTGAACGCGACATTCATGGGACTCCTCAGTCTGCAGTGCACTGTAGATGGGTTGAAGGAGCTCATTACAGCGCTGGATGCGAGTAGTCGCAACGACAGATCCTCTCGGCCGGCGGATGGATTGAGTGAGCCCGAAGATCTTCTCCGAAACCTGGCCCAGCTGAAAGAACTGAGAATGCAGAGCGAGGATGACAAAGGGAATGAAAACCGTGCATCGCAGGATACGTTGAAACTCGACGTGAGTCGTGTTTGGCCTCTTGCACCAAAGTATAAATCACGCCACCGCCTGGATGCACTGTATGATAACAATCCTGGATACTGGGTGGAATACAAGCAGTATCCGCGCGGGAGAGATATTCCTGGCCCAACAAAGGACGATATTGAGCGGCATATCGTTCGAGAGTTGGCAGCTCTTCTGAAACTAAACCTGCCAAAGAGCTTTCGTGTCGCTCGTTGTCTTGGCTACTATGACGACGACGATGCATCCTCATTTGGACTGCTCTTTGAAAAGAGTTCAACAAAGACCGATCTCAACATAATTCCTCTATCTCATTGCCTTCGTCTCACGCATCAGCATCCCAGTCTCGGTGACAGGCTGACTCTTGCTCGGGCGGTAACGGACACCGTGTATCAACTACATGTGGTGGGCTGGCTTCACAAAGCTCTCCGCGCCGAAAATATCATACTTTTGGAACGAGACAATAACTCAGTTGGCTATGGCGAGCCCTACATTTCCGGGTTTGAATATGCCCGTCCGGCATCGCAGCCCAACATGACTCAAGAGGTAGACTCAGCATCAACGAACGATGATCTTTGCCGGCACCCAGACATCCAGATTTGCAATCCTCGACACAGGGATTTTCATTACCGCATGGAATACGACCTTTATTCCCTTGGGATCCTTCTGATCGAAATCGCCTTGTGGAGGCCAATCAGTGACATCTCAAAGGATGCCAGCCCCAATAACACAAGGTCACTCATTTTGAGTGACGATGAGGTTTGTCTCCGGAAGGTTAGCTTTGCAGTGGGAACAGCATACGCTGAAGCTGTGGCAGTATGCTTGCGTGGGTTTGGCATAGCTGAAAGTGCCGCGGGATCGGACAGCTACATCAACAGTTTTGAGAAGCTGATCGTGAAGACCTTGAGGCGTATCACTGTAGATCATTAGTATTCTTAGGCGAGACTACGGTCAAGGCTAGGCTATGGTCGAACAAATGCGCGTGTCAGGATTGTTGTCCTTGTGTCTGTAGTCTAGAATGGCAGAGCGCGCCTTAAAATGGGGTATCGTGAGTGGCAAAAATCCTGCGGGTTTTCCCGTTTTGGCTTACGGCTCGGCCGTTCTATTTGCGACGAACACCATACATTGAAAGCCAGCTCTTGAGGTGTGATATAATAGGCCACCATCGTCGCTGATACTGTAGATTCGGAGCACTGCTACTGGCACCAAGGTTTACGACGATATCAAGCGTTGTAAAGCAATTCTGCAGCTTCAAGCCGTACAATTGCCAAAAAGAAGGGCGTCGCCGCCAAAGTCGGAAAAGCCACCTGAAACTTTCTGCCAGCCTTGTTGTGTCTGAGCTTTACAAGCGCCGACACGCTCAACCCCGCCTCTTCTCCTCTGGCCCTGCTCAAAGCTTTCTGCGCACTGTTTCAATTATATGGCCTCATGATTCACTAAAGCAATTACGAAGGGGCTTTTCAGATCCGATCCTCTGGGAGGCTCAGACTGAATCTCATGTTCATCTACCCAGCATTTCTCATCGGTAGGATCGTCTTACTCTCCTCTCCAAACCGTCACCCCACACAATGGTTACAGAATGGGGCGAGCAAGGCATAGGAGAACATCCTGAGAAGGAACCCGAATTCCCTGGTCAAGACATCTGCGAGAGACTGTCGCGACGGAAAGGCCACTGGTCTGGCAAGGGACGAGTGGACATTGAGTACGGCCCCAATGAAATTGTCCCCGTCAAGACTGAGAAAGAGCTTGATGGCGAGGGATCGTATGGGCGTGTGTATCGAAGCATTCTCACAGTCGATGGAAAGGAGATCGTTGTGGCAACGAAGAACATGAGTTTGAGTAGGGTTCCGGAAGAGAAGATCAAGGGCGAGATCAATATCCTCAAGGACCTCAGGCACCGCCATCTTGTCAGCTTCATCGGATCCTTCACAGTCAAGGGCACCGCAACGATTATCATGTACCCTGTCGCAACGTGCGACCTGGAACGTCTGCTCGAGAATTTAGACCAGGCCAAGTCCGTGGGACAAAGAAGCAACGTAAACGACCTGCTCAGCGAGCTGGGATGGATACCATCCGGTCAGAAGGGTGGTAAATGGAAGCCAGCTGATATCTACCCACATCTTCAGAGGCTCTGTGGCTGCGTCTGCAGTGCTCTTCTGTACTTGCACCAACATCGGATCAGGCACAAAGACATCAAGCCGTCGAACATTCTGGTTTCCAAAGAATCGGTGTATATCACCGATTTCAACATTTCGAAGAATTTTCAAGGTGAGTCGTCGTCTCGCACCAGCGGTCCTTTCACAGGGACCACGAGATACTGTGCTCCCGAATGCGCCTCCACAAATGAGATGCGTGCATACCCTACGGATATCTATTCTCTTGGGCTTGTTTTCATGGAAATCTACACCTACATTCTCGGCAAAACAAGATCAGAGATGAACGAGTATGTGAAGTCTGATCTTTCATCGAAAGATGCTCAAATAAAGCATGCCGCGGTACGGACGCTGTGGGTGACGATCATCTTCGACGGAGTGGTGAAAGGAAACCATAGAATGCGGGAGTTGATTCTGGGAATGATCAGTGAGAGGCAGGATAGACGACCCACCGCGTTTGAGATACTATCCGAGCTATGGTCGCAGAGCCCCTCGGGTGATTATTTCTGCGAGAAGTGTCGAAAGCATAAGAACTGTTTCGGTTACAAGGGCCTGGAGGACCGATACACGAAACTGAGTCAGAAATACAAAGGGATCTTTAAGGAAAAGATGAAGCTAGGTGCGTCCACCTGCCTAGCATTGGCCTCCCTTCTCCCTCCCCCGGATCTTGCAGGCTAACTGTCAATTAGAGACAGAATTAGAACAAGCCCGAGAGGAGCTCAGACGAACTCAGCTCGGCGCATCAGTGCTTTCACCCCCAATATTGCCTGGGCCACGAAAATCCATCCAGTCCATTCCCCGGCCACCATCCCAAACATCAACTCGAACTTCGATTTCGAAGGTTGCAGCAACCATAGTCCGCAACAAACATGGCGACCGGCTTGACTTGGACAGTTTAAGCTACTTTCGCATTGTTGCGGATAAAGAAGATTCCATAAAGAAAAGGTTGCGGAAAGTAAAGGAAATGGGACTATGCCAGTGGCATTATCTGGCGGGAGGATGTCGAACCACAAATTGTCAACACCGTCATGATCAGTCTATCGATGAAGAGGAGCTAAAGGCATTAAAATATCTCACCAGAGCGGAATGGCCATGCAGGCACGGGAACGGCTGCAACAATGCAAAGTGTATCTATGGGCATATTTGCCCACAAGGCCCATCCAAGAACAAGCATGGCTGTGAGTTTGAGGAGAAGATGCATATTGCGGATACGGTTCCGGCCTTGGACCAGGATTTCTAGTGCACATGGTCTGAAGAATGCTGGATGCAACAATGAAGGAACTGACAGCGACTTGAATACACCAGAGCGAGACCTCTTGCGTGATCTAATGGACCTGTTGACAGAGAATACAGGACTACAAGGTTCAATGCTTCATTGCGTAAAACAATTTGTTGTTTGCTATCCCAAGACCGTCCGTAAACACACTCACCGGTCAACATCCTTCAGACACCCTTTAACAGGGCACTTTCCGTTTACAGGCTGAAGGCCGTTAAGGTAAAGGACCGGAGAATCACTCTGGCAGAGTGAGTAGAGATCTTGAATTGCAAGCCACATCGATGCGAGTGTGAGGGGGTCGCGGGACATCATTTTCTCGGCCAAGCACGTATGTGCGCCTTTGGCCGTCATCTCCCCCGTACTGCGCTTCACGCCGTCGGATGAGGTGACGTCGTTCTGGGAGCAACGGGATGCCGAAGTTCACTGTGCCTTGGTCTCCAAGCTCGCCGTAAGCTTTGGATGCGAATAGACGTATCCTTCTGCATGCAAAAGCCCCAGAGCTCGAAGAGAAGCCGACCATACGCCAAAGCCAATCAACAGCGAAGAGCCCCATAGCGTCGTGATTTGACAACCTCGGACTACCTCCATGTGGGACGAAGTGGCATCCCGATGTTGAGAACGATCAACTTCATCCCGTCATGACGGTCGACCCATTGTACCTACAATCTACGACGACAATTGCGTATCCTCAACGATTCTACCCGGTCGAGATCGACGTCTCGCATCATCAATTGCGAAACTTCATTAGCACGGTCTACAATGACATAATCTTCTACGTGAACAAGTACGACATCTACGTCCTCGACCTCACAACGAAAGAACGGTTCGTTCTCGTCACCGTCCCCTTCGAAGCAAGATGTTTGGCAGCAGCACACGGTTGGGTGTGCGTTGGAGGAGAGACCAAAGGGGACTGTGCTTTCATCCATATCGGCGAAACTGATGGTCGACCTGGAACCTTCTGTGACGAACTTTTGGTGGAGATGCTGGGGAAAGAAATTGTAAACGCCATGGTGGTGCAAGTCCTCAAGCCCGAGATGGAAGAACACAAGGAAGAGGTCGTCGTGCTCATTAGCAACAATGATCACACCGTGACCATATATTCCTTGACCAGAAGGGACGTCCTGGCCACCATTGAGCATCCACAGCCCATGAACTATGCCATACTGTCGCCGGACTCGACTATCATGGCTGCTGTGGGAGATGAAAATAAGGTCTACTTCATGAGGCGCATTCTGGAAGAGGAGACGCCCAACTCACATGCAGCCGCCTTGCAGTATGCAACCTACGATTGGCAGCCATTGGCAGCACCAGATATTCCTCGAGGGCTCGCCCAACCTGAAGATTTTAGCTTTGCTGTGGCATTTTCACCAGACGGTCGGCTCTGCGCCGTATCTTCGCAAGGAGGGGCAATTACTGTCTTTGACATGGAGGCCGTTGCAGAGGGAGTAAGCCCAGCAGAAGATGCCGCTGTGTGTACCTTTAGGTCCTCCAGAGCTTCTCTATGGGGCTGTGTGAGGTCCATGGCCTTCTCTCCTGTGCACTGGGATGTTCTGGCCTGGGCAGAAGACCACGGCAGAATTGGTGTGGCGGACGTGCGGCAAAGATTCCAGCGGCGACAACACATCATCTTGGACAAAGAGAACACGGAGAAGGCAAACGTCAAAGATGTAACTCCCCTCGACTGGAAAACCCTTGACGTCAAGGAACGCTTGCGGCGGCAACACCAACAAAGGATGCAAGCTCTCCGAGGGCATCCACCGCTCGGAGCAAGGTCACTCAGCGATGAACATAGACAGCATGCAAGCACGGATCACCTCGCGCCAGACCAAGCACGCATGCTTTCGGATCGAGAGCGCTCCGAGGTCCAACCCGCAGAAGCAGCCGTCGACGAGGTTGATGATGTCCATGGTCCTTTCAGCATAAACTACACCTCTTCGCAACCCCGAGTGCAACCATCTGCCTCAAGTTTAGACACAAGGAGGGAGTACGAGGTGCAGCTACTCAATCCCACCTCGAGATTTGCCAGCTCACACCGGCCTCGAAGGAGGTCGTCAGTAGTGCTGTCAGAATCTCAACTTTCGCAACATCTCGTGATCGATGACGGTACGCGAATGACGCTGACTGCTTCGCCTGGTCTTATGGCCGACGACGGACTACCGCCTCTCATATACGCCAATCATCTAGCTTCTTCAGCAAGCTCTGGTTCGAGGCAGTCTATATCGTACAGTATACCTCCCTCCGATCCATGGCACGTAATAGAGGCGTCCATGGCAACTAGACGCAATCAAAATGACAGTCCGTCACGGCAGCCATCAAGCCTTCAGCACATCGAAAATGCTATATATGCTGAAAGACAACTCGCCGGCCGTCTCGAAAGGCAGCTCGATGATGAGCGGCGACTGTCGACTTTGCTGAGATCTGAGCTTGATGCACGAGAGCGGCTCCTTGAGACCCGGCAACAAGAGCTCCTATCACAGCGATCGGGTGAAAGCGAGTTGTCCCCGTCACTCGAAAGACTGCAACGGCAGTTACATAGCGAGAGAGATCATGGTCAGCGACGCTCTGAAGAGCTTGAAGTCGAAATCAGAAACATGTCTAGGAGAGTCAACCAACTCATGGCCGATCGAGACACTCTTTTGCAGCGGTACAGAACAACGCAGTCCCAGCCAAGCAGCACCTCGGCCCAAACCTCAGCATTACCTACCACTCTTGCGCGCGTCGAACACAGCGAGCTAGAACGCCGAATGCAAAGCTTGGATGATGACCGACGAATGAGAGTACAGCGTATATCAGACCTGGAGCATCAAGCTCGGAGAGCCGAGTCACGAGTAGAGCGGGCCACACTGCAAAATACCGTTGAATCAGCTCGAGCATCGGCTCGAGCTCAGGCGAATGACAGAGATGAGCCGTCAATTCTCACCTCTCGCATTCTGCTTATTCCCACACCCAACTCAGGCTCCAGTTTGTCTGATGCCCGACGGCTTCTAGAGACTTTCGATAGCATACCTAGCCTCTCACCCACCGCTCGTCGTCTCCGCCAACGCACGGCTGCAGATCTCGGTCTTAGCAGCAGCAGCAGCAACCGCAACACGATACCTCGCGTCTCAGAACTCGCAAATAGAGTGACGGATAACGACCTGCGACTTGCGCGAAGGATGATGATGCGGAACAGCGCCGATGGGAACGGCAATTGGACTCCGGCTGCCGCACACCGATTCCTGACCGGCCAAACACCATTGCAAAGCCAGGACGGCGGCAATTCCTCTCTGGAGGATATCATCCGGGAAAGTGGCGTCGGCACGGCCGGCATTGGCTGGAGTCCGGATGGTTTGAAATTGTAAGTCACTGGCCATCTCTGTAATTTTCAACGACACACCCTGCCTGCTATAGCCACCATGTCCAAGGTGCTTCTGCTGACTGCTTTTGCTTACAGATTTGCCGGCTCCGAACAAGGTATATTCGAATTCAGGCTAAACGTGCAGGACCGACTGCAATGCCCTCTTGTTGAAATGCGATGACGACCCGGAATGCTGGACATTCAGATTCTAATATGATCTTCCTTTTTTGGAGGTGCCACACTGGTGTCAATTCATAGTTTGACATTTGATCGAAAATCTTTTCACTGCACGCATGAAGCTTACAGGAGGAGTATACGACATAATGACATATGATTGATTTTATTTGATGTGATTTCGGTTGACGTCGTTGGTATTCTGAAACATGCCCACTTCGTATCATGGGTCCTCCCCTTCCTACCAAGTGGACTTCCGGTCTTGCCTACCGCCACCCTCACCGGTGCATCATTCGTGGGTTGACGTCTCTCCTCTCTTCTGAATCACACCTCCCTCCTCTTGGCTCGTATTCTCCTTCTCAAAGACCGTGCTAGTCCTCAGTGTCTACCTGACCTGCCCTCTCCCTCCTCTTACAAGTGCAGCCCCGGCATCCTTCGTAAATGTCAATAATCTGTAATAAATTGGTGCTGCTGGAGGGGGGTCATAGACGTAATTTTCTGCTAGAGTCAAAAATAGGATATGAGAATCAAAGGATAGAGTAATTAAGATGTCTTCTACTGCTGCCAGCGTGGCTCGTCAATGCGATCCTCCACCAGTCATAGTGACAGGCTCGAGTACATCTCATTGAGACTAATTGGACATTTACCGCACCCGAATCACAAACTCTTCCGAGGCATCATCCCTCAGCGCATCCCAAGCCTCGACCTCCTCTTTCTGCTTAAGAACTTGCCACCTTGTGCTCTCCTTCACACTCCTCCACTTATCGTCTTGGTGCCAGGTGTTCTTCAGCCGCACGGGTCTCATGTTCATGCTCTTGGAGACCTCAAGGAGGGCGTCTAGCTGGTCGTTGCGCTCGACCTTTGCCCGCGTGGCTTTGTTGCGCGAGCATGACCTGGTTTTGGATTGCTTCAAATTGTTTGGATCCAGCCATGCCTCAGCTGCTGCCCGGAAATTGGTCTCTGAGATTGGAATGCTGAGTTCGCGATTTTCCCATCTGAGATGGCGGACAGTGGCTTCCAGGTCTGCAACTTCCGCGAGGAGAGCTTTGACGTGGGCAGATATCAAATCGGTTGCTGCAGGATCAAAGAAGCCTGCGCCTGAGGATATAAGCATGCTGTTTGGGGCTTGATCAGATGTTTGAGCCTGGAGCAACGCGATCTCAGCTTTATCCTTCCGCCTTTCCTCTTGTAGCCCCATCAGATCAGTCTTCAACTCTGAGAGTTTCATTTCTAGCTCGTCTTTCTCTAGCGTGAGCTTTTCGATTTCGGTTTTAAGTGCTTTATCCTGTCCTTCCTTGGATTTGCTTTCCTTTACTCGCTTCTCAGCAAGCTCGGCACGGATAGTTATTTCTTCGATCGTGCGCTCCTTCTCAGATATTCTCGAGGAGAGTTCTTGATTTCGACGTGCCGACTGCGCTAATTCTTCTTGGACTTCGGCAGAGGTTTGGCGTTGAGCTTTGATTTCCTTGGCTCTGATTACCCATGGGGCAAGCTGTGATTCGAATGCAAGGTGAGAGGATTGGTCGACAGCTTTCATGGACAACCCTTCTACCTGCTCGTAAAGAGTCTTCATGTCATTGAGGAGGGCAGTGAATATGTCGTCGTCACCAGTGTTCATCGAATCGAAAAGGTCGGAATACGACGCATGATCGTCCTGGTCGATCTCATTGAGGTAGGAGAGGGTGACTTGGCAGAGTTGTTGGATCTGCTGGTTGATGGTCGAGGCGTGTTGTTCTGTGCTTGTGAATAGAGGCCAGCTGGTTTCATCCAGGCAAATGTTCTTCGCTCTTTTCTTTTCGAGCTCGGCTGCGACTTTACCACAAGCAAGCTTGATGGTTCTAGCTCTCGTGCTAAGTTGGTCAACCTTCCTATCGAAATCGATCGATCCCGGGTCATCGTCGTCTGGTTCGCCTATCTTCGACTTGACAGCCCTAGCCAGCCAGTCGAGTAGCGACGCCGCGACTTCGGCGTGAGTGATGGTCATGTATGCTTCGCTCACCAGATAAGTAGCATTGGTTTCAGCACCAGACGGGATGAGTTTCTCGATCATATCAGCCAAAATGCTTTGCATACGTTTCATGTGGTCCGGGCTGTCAACCCCGAGCTCATCACTCTTCAACGCTTCAAGCCAGTTCGTGACGGCTCGCTCGACAGGCTCAACCTCTTGCCCTGCATTGCTGAACTCCGAAAACTCAGCTGGAGTGCATGATGACATAAATCTCTCAAACCGATCGGCTGTTTGGTGTATCCATTGCATGGACTCGACAATCTCGTAGCCAACCAGAGTCTCCTCGCCGGAGCTGAGGTGACCTCGATCTCGCAGTCGTTCTGAAAGTATGTTCGCGACAACACGTGCTTTGGTCTTCAACCTCGAGAACGACAGGAGAGCCGTGATTGGTGTCCTCTCGGAATCGAAGCTCTCTGGCAAAAATAAAGACAAAATCTCGATATGTCGCTCTTGAAGAACAGCCTGGGCTCGGACCATTTCAATTTCGATTGCCTTCGTCTGAGATTTGGCTGCGTTGTTCTGTAGGCGGAGATTCAGCTCCATCATTGCTTTCGACCTCGTATTCATTTCGTGTGCCTGTAACTCGGAAATCTCTCTCGTCCTACGTGCTTCATCTATGTCGCTTTGCAAACCCTGAACCACCGATCGGAACTTGTTCAACGTATACTCGAGATCTTCAATTATCCGATCTTGTTCGGTCATCTTCCGTTCTCGTTCAAGTAGGATGGCTTCCTGCTCGTCTAGTTTGGAAAGAAGTCCTTTTTCGTTATCCAGATACAGTCTCTCAAGATCCTCATTTGTCTGCGCAAGTTCTTCCAGTTCAGAGAGAGAGGAGCGAAGGTCTTCGATTTGCGTTAGGTGCCGGTCTCGCTCCTGCATCATGTTTGCGATGACTTCTTCTTGGTTCTCTGCCGCCTCCAACTGTTCCTTGAGATGTTGGTTAGTGTCTTCAACTCGATGTAGCTGTTCCGCCGTTTCGAGGTACTTCGCTGCTGTCTCTTCGGTCTCGTTCAAGTTGTCCCGCAAATGTTCGATTTCTTCGCGGAGCTCGGTCTCCACCTCTTGTTTATTATCTCTCAACAGCAGTAGAGCCTCTCGCAGCCGGTCCCGTTCACGTTCAAGATGTATCCAGCCAGCATCAGCCTTCTCCTCCTCGGTCATGGTTGATGCCAGCTCCTTGTTCTCTTCTCTGAGTATGTCCGTTTCCAATTCTAGCTCTTCGTATTTGGCTCTCAGGGTGTCTAGTTCCTGTTGCAGGGAGTCAACTTTCTCCTCAGCCATTTCCTTATCAAGCGTTGCCAGCTCTAGCTCCGACTCGAGTTGCGCTGGTCTCTCGGGCTCTGCCTGCAGTTGCTGCTCCATCTCCTGGATTTTTGCCTGTGCATGTTTTCTCTCTTCAGTTGTTGTCTTCAATTTGGTTTGCAAAGTTTTGATAATATTGTTGAGACGTTCGTTCTCACTCTGCAAGGTGTCAATCTGCTTGATCTTGTCCCGGTCCTCCAGCCGTTTCTTCTCCATGGCTCGAAGTTTCACCTTCAGCTGCTCCACCTCCAGGGATGTTTGCGCCGCCACGCTGGCTAGTCCTCTAATGGAGTCTCGAGATGCCGTCGAACGTCTTCGAGGATCAGCAGCAACGTGGTCAGCACTGTTCTCCCCTTCTCCCCAATCTGCGTCGTCCTCTTGATCCCCATCTTGGTCCACAGAAATGTTCTCTTCGATCTGTTTCTCGGGTGACGTTGTTCGGGGCGTACTCTGGACACTCACCCGTTTGGTTCTCAGGGGCGTTGAATCTCGAGGTATGATCTGCGAGGGTGGTCTAGACGTGGGGTTCCTTGAAGGTACACTCGATATGGATTGTCGCGCGCTTGATGGTCTCGGTGGTGGGGCCATAGTGGTTCGTCTGGAAGCAGAAGTTGCAGTAGTTCCTCTCGGGGTCGGGGTTGCAGATGGAACTACGGAAGTCCGTTTCGCAGGGGGTTTGGTCGCGGGTACCGGCGTCACAATGTTCTGCTTTACGAAAAGGCCATGTCCCGGCGCGCACTGGAAGTACCTCTGGCCCTTGACGCTGCCATCGTTCTTCCCAGTGGCATCTGGAAGCTCGATTCCGCAATATGTCCCGGGCGGGCCATCTTTTATGGCACCGATATAGCGAAGAATGCCCTGATGGGTCTCCTTGCCTGTATTTGCCTTGACAGTCTGTCCCACTTTCAGAGTGGACGCCATGCTCATTACCGATGGGGTAAGATAATGATTAATGTCATGACGAGGGTGTTGAGTCCTTGTTTGCAATGGTTGTGGTTGCGATCTAACCACGATTTGGTCAGGTTCTGGCGTCGTTTATCGCTGTGCCATATGACGCGCCCTCACGTGTCCGCCGAACTTAACTCGCCAATCACGATCACGTGCTCACATCTCGTTTAGACTCGCAGCATGTGGCCGCTTAGGGATGGGACCTGTGGTCCGTTGAACTACGTGGCATAAAAAAGATGATGAGTAAAATGGTCGTCGCATTCGTATGCCTATTGGCCGCAGCAGAATGACAGGAGTTGAAGATTCCGCTCGAACATCACCACATTCTGCCTTCATGGGCCAAAAGAGCTGCTCAAGCCAGCAGCTTTGGGCCCTGCCGGATGCAAGCTTCCATCATCTTCTATTCTTGTTGTTTGTAATCAATCGAATTCACCGGTCCCCTCGCAAAGTGGTATCTCAAAGCAATACTCGCTTTCAATATCAATATATCAATCCTGAGAACTCCGCCACCAACCAAGTGAATTCTTTGTAGTTAGCAAAAGGGTATCTTGCTTCGTTGCAAACCATTTAATCATATCGTCCGTAGCATTACTGATGCTTTTGATCGTGGGTATCTCTTTTGGTCGTTGGCAAACAAACAGAACCGCAATAACTCAGTGGGTATTTTATCGTAAAGGCAAATGGAGATTTGGTGCGGATCCATTCGACATCGCGTGATGCGTCTTTTTGTTGTGAGAAAGGAAACTGTTTTGAACATGCGAACCTGATGGCGGTTGAATTGGGGCAGGGAGACTCGAAAATGAATGAGATGTGGGCGGCCGTCCAGAGTCAAAGCTAGCCCTGGGTTCGTGACGAGGTGTCTTATCACCAGGACTCGTGACCCCAGTGCCGAAGGGGAACTTGTTCTCGGTGTATCGTGCTGGCCAGCCACCATTCTTCGAGGATGTCGAGGCGTCTTCTTCCGGTAAATTGACGCCAGAGTCGTTCCAGAAATTGCGATAACCACTTTCGCGACTCTCCATCGAAATCAAAGAAGCCTTGCTGGCGTTTGATGAGGCATATTTGAAGAAGGTGCCAGGGTTATTGTTGGTGTTTTTACGGCTCATGAAGGACGAGAATGACCCGATACTTCCGGGTTTTCGTAGTTTGTCAAACAGGGAGGATCTCTCCGAGACAGGTGTAGTATCTCCGTCGAGGAAACCCGAGCGCGTTGGTGAGTCATTTAGATGGAGCGAAGGGGCATTCTGAAGGATTTTCGACTCAAAGAAGGGCAGAGAATCCTCAAAAGAGTCGGATTTGGGTCGAGGTATGGCGCCCTTGACGGCCGATGCGTCAAGGCCTTGTGGAACGAGCTGTGAGATGAGGAAGTCAATTGCATCCTTCAGACCACCAGCGTTGTTTCGAGTGTATGTCAGCACCAACCGGCCCTCTGTCGGAGTTACAATTCGCTCCACGGACGCCGTCGCAGATTTGGGAAGGCTTCCAAATGAGGGATTGAAGTGGACATCCACTTCGTACTGAGTGCGCATCTTGTGGCGCAAGTCGTTCGAAAACTCTGGCGACTCGAAGAACTTTTCGAGCGCGTCAGATTTCTGGAATGCAATTTCGTGGCTCTCCGGTACCATTCCGAGGAAGGCGTCCACCGCTTGAGGCACTTGATATTCAGGGCCGGAGATGGTAACAACATCGCTCGCCTGTTCGGTGCTGGGAAAGTCGATTTTGCAATTCCATTTCTTCTCGAGTTCCTCGATCTCAGAGAGGCGAGCAATGAGCTCGCGGTGGTAAAGTCGGTTGATGACAACGGTCTCCGACACAAATTCCGCATCCTGTAGCCAGGGCCGTTAGCGCATAGTCCAGCGGAGGTAAACGTTTATGACTTACCACTTTCTCCACCATGTCCATGATCTCCTGCTTGACCGAATCCAAGCTTTGCGCGTTGCGTGCAGGAGTGCGGCATATCACGTTGTCGATCTTGACATCGTCATCATCTTTCCCCACTCCGCCTCTGTCCATGGCATTTGAGAACTTGACGAAAACGGAGTATTTTTTCATAATCCTTTGAATGTGCTGGCCACCAATACCAATGATGCGTTTATGATATTGATCCGGAACGTGGAAAGAGATGGAGGCTGGCATTTCCTGCTCCACAAGGTCTAATCCGTTCTTGGTCGCTTCGTACTGGCTACCCACCACGTCGATGTAGAAATTGTATTCGTTGAAGCCGTCGAAAATGATTTGTACGTTACCTGTGACGATTAGCGGCGTCAAAGACGGCGAGAAATGGCATGCTTACTCTGACCCATTATCTTATTGATCTTGCCATTTTTCTTCCCGCTCACAAATTCTTTGTGTTCGTTTGCAAGCTCAATCTTGACCCGAATCTGATACGGATATCGCGTAACGAACGGTATCTGATTGATGACCATCATGGCATCCTTGACCGCATCATCTGAACCATTGATCGTGAATGTGAGCTTGTCAAAGCTCAAGTCAGCACCTGAATTCGTGCACACGTCACCAAGCATCACGCGAACTTCTTCAGAAGATGGAGGGCGGAGTCCTGGCGCTTGGACAGGATCAGGCAACATCAGCCACCAGGAGGCGCTGTAGAACTGACCAGCAAGAGCCATGATCTCCTTGACCGTGCGCTCAACGTGGAGGACATCTGTACCCTGTACCCGCACCAGGCCCCGCTGGCTTGCCAGTTGGGGGAATAAGACTTGAGACGCATTCGCCTCCATGATTTTGCGGACCTTGTCCAGACGATCCAGGAGGATATTGTCGATTTTGCTGGCAGAAACCATCACGTCCTTGGAGAACAGCTTGATGCTCATGACCAGTTCTCGAAGCTTCTGCTTGGCATGATTGATTCGCTCTTGAGTCTCCCCTGTTATGAAAATCTCGTCGGGAGCTCGCCTGGTTGCACCAGGAGGGACGTAGCCAAACACTCCGGGGAAGGGGGGTGGAAAGTAGATGGCCGTCTTCGTCGCGGACTCGATCAATTTGATGTTTTTGCCCGTTCGACCCGAGACCAGGGTGTGCATAGTCAAATCCAGCCTGATAACGTCGATCTTATGTTTGAGCTGTGGAACGTGTCAGTAGCTTTCAGCGGTGCCATCTCTCTTGTACGCACGATTTGATCAATCATCATCAGCGTCCTTGTTTTGGCGTGTTCCACGCTTTCAGTGTCGCCGAAAATGTTTACCCTGTACCGCTGATCAAGGCCGCTGTCGACACCATTGCCGGAGGACTTCCTCGCCAATTGTGGATTCGCTTCAGCCCGGGATTTGAGGAGAAAGATATCGGTGCCAGTGTATTTAGCACACAAGTCAATATGGCTAAGTACGCTCGACCTTATTGCCGTTTCGGCACCGTCCAGGATCAAGTTTGGATCAATGTCAACGATCGCAGATTTCTAGATTCTGATCAGCCCGCAGTTACTGCTGCACGGTCAGGGAGTCCACCATACCATCATGATGGGTGTTTCATTCAACACCTTGGCTCTCATTTTGTGCACGACATCGTGATCTCCAGAGATGCAGACGTTCGTGATAAGCCCTTGAGACTTCTGATGGAGAGCTGGCGTCGCTTTGGGCTCCGATGAAATCACCAGGGCCTCAATCCGGCCACCACTTGAATCGCTCATGTATCGGCACAGGCTACGCAGCCTCTCTTCATTCTGGACATGCACGGGAAGCTTGTAAATCGGTGTTCCTTCCGGCGTTCCAGCCGGAAACGTCCACCTTTGAATGGCTCCGGGACTCGCATGAAGCACTTCGCTGGGGTCGGGACCGGGTAGGTTCGAGGCAAATGGGACATTGAAGGACAGGTTCACCGTGGAGTACTCGGAGTGCGTGGGGGTACCGATGCTGGCAGAGGCTGGAAGGCGTCTCAATGGTTGCGGCTGCTGCGGTATGTCTTGATGGAATCGAGAGATGCCAAAGGCCGCTGGAGTCATCCGACTGAAGTTGCTGATCTTGTGCATGGTTGGATGGCTCCCCAGGTCATCGACGCTGTGCCGGGAACTGAGAGAGAAGGAATGTGAGGTGAATCTCTACTGCATTGAGGGCCGTTGCAGCTGTCAGGTGTCGAAGGCGAGGACGGACGTCGAATCGGGTGTTTGTGTAAGGTCCTGAGAGGTGCATGTGAGAGGGAGCGTTCGACGATTCAAGGTTGACCTGGGCCATCGGTGCGCAGTCAACGATGGCTAAGCCAGCCGCCAATCAGCTGACCCCAAGGTAGACTACGGCATGCTGGAAGAACGACTCAGCTCGAGGGCACAAATCGGAAGTTTTAGAGGTGCTTCTCGAGCTTCCCACCGTGCTTCCACCATACTTTTATCGGTTAGAGACATGTGCGCATCTTGAATAAAACCCAGGCGTGGTCGGCCCTAAACATATGGCGAGCCGCTACAATCCGGTCTAAACTTGAGGCCAATCGCACAATGAGAAAGCCATCTCAGAGGTCAGGTGTTTTGCGTGCCTGACTTTTGGTCCAACTAGTCGTAGGCAAAACGCATCGTGCAAGTGTCTAAGATTGAGGGTGTTGTCAGCCGACAGCTCAGTTTCCCCTGCCAGTGCCATGGTCAAGCAGTTTATCGTTGTCAGCCGCCAAGCTGTCGCAGGTTTTCCATGGTGGCATATGTCCTGGATTTCATCTTTTCACGTTTGCCCTCCGAATCACAATTTCAACGGAACAGACCCAATTTCCTTCCTACATCATTGAATCAATTGGGCCGATAGATTGTTCTCAGGATGTACCGATGAAATACATAGGACATGGCGTGTTCCGTCATCCCAAGGAAAGAGTGCCAGCAAAAAATCTGGTGTCTGAGTCGATGGGCGTTCTTGTCGGCTTTGATGGCGTAGTCTACCGTGTGTTGATACTCGACCACTTCTTTCGATTATGGAATAGGCCCTCACATGTCGCAGCTCAACGCGAACTGCTCCGGCTGATCGATTGCTGATGAGGTACAGTTCTCAAACATACAGAAAGACGCCAGTATAATCACGGTCGGAAGCTGTGTGCACTGGGAAAATACCACCGAGTTCAGACTTTGCGTGCTTCCCGTGCTCGAACAGCAGTCTGATGAGACGTTATGCCCACCTCCTTGGTACAGTCGATCGCAGTAGAATATCATGACAGACCCGGGACACATGGATGGTGTTCAAGGCCCGGAAGATGGACATTCGCGACTCGAGCGCCATGAGGACGGTCAGTTTGTACAATCAAGATCCCATTCGTATGCCACCATATGATCGGAATGGTTGCCAACAGTCACTTTGAGCAAGTCACTTTGAGCAAGGAGAGGCTGGCTGATGATACACCCGGTTATTGGCCACTCGAGTGAATGTTAGCACACGTCCATCAAATCTTTCCGATGGGTCGATGTAGCAAGCAATATACGGGTCACAAATATCTGTCCATCGCCACTCAGGATCTAGTCCGCTGCCGTTGCCGTGCGTCGATTGCATAGTCTGACACGGGTGCAACCTTTGAAATTTCTGTTGAGCTGTAGATTGATTGCGTACACTCCATCACGGTCCTCAGCCTTGCAAGGCAGACGAGGCAAAGCTTCCATCCAGCTTTTAGCAGAGTAACACTGGCGGGGCTCGCGCGTTTATTCACACCCAAGGAGTCGGTTCGGTCTCTGAACTGAGTTACAAGTGTCGCTTTCGCATGGACCTATTTATTTCACTGAGGACGAGGCGGACTTCATGTACCGGAGTAGAGGGGCTATGTGGAGTCGAAACAAGTGGCCGCAAGAGTCCTAAATTTGCATAACGCCAAAGCAGTGCTACTCCATCTCTCAGACAGAGGAGACCTTTCCGAACTCCACGCCATTGAAACGTTCTTTCGTCTGGCATAAAAAGATCTTTGGTGGACACGCGAGACGTGGTTGGACATCCCACGCAAAGCCACCGACGCCGGATTAGGGGCCAGCTTGCCCAAATTGGGCATAGAATGATGATGAAACTGCCACGGAACGTCACAAGCGAAAGGAGGCCGGGGTTGAGGTTCTTGGCATGGGCAGCTAATCAACGACTTTGACGGAAGGATGATTCTCCGAATCTCCAGTTGCCGGCGACAGGCTTTCGAAAGTTCCATGGTATCACACCTAAAGCACCATGAATAGATGCTGCTGAAGTGTATTGGCGCTCCAACAGATTGAAGCAGCAAGCCGAGGAGAAAGTACAGCATTTTGGTAACACAATGGCTGGCGCTCTTGCTTGGGGGTCACCTCCGTCATAAAAAGACCTGACGTGAACAATTCCAACCCCTGCCAGCAATTTGAGCGAACCCAGGATTTGGGTTGCTCGAGCTTTCAAGTCGTGTGTATGGAATGCGCGGCAAATCGCAAGCCACGATGATGTTCTTCAATCAGTGTGTGCTCAGAAAAGGTAATTGTGCTGCTGCCAAAGGGTGCACGTGCAGACTGCACCGCGAAATGTGCTTTTGATGATACTTTCTTGCATAGAAGCTGCTTGGAGGTTCGCAAGAAGCCTCAGAGTGCCACATTCGAGCCATGGCAAACGGCCCGTGGACGATCTTCCACCAGTGACCCACGTTCGACCACCATCACGCCCTTCTGAGTGGGAAAGGACCTCGTAACCTGGGCTCCGCCAGAACTTTTGGTGGTAGTGATGCCCGTTCTTGGGGAGGACAGCACCTTGGCGCCTAGAATGCCAAGCCGCTATGCAACTTGTTCCTCTGGCGCCCAGACTGTTCCCCAGCAGTTTTCTGCTATTGCGGAGCCGACCAAGGGCGATCAAAACGCCTTGACACAATCATACTCTTTCTTATGTTTCCACTTTAAACTACCTCAACGCCATGATCTACACCCGCATGATTGATACTTCACAATGGCGTTTGCCTGGAGCCCCGCTCCCATCTTCTGCTCGGAGTCTGAAGAGGATTCCCCAATGGCCCGCCCATTTGCCGTGCAGGGGCAGCGCTTGGTGGGTTCGATGAATCCCTCTTGGCCAAGACGATCCCCTACCCGGCCGATGCAACCATCCAAGCAAACGTGCGCAGGCTGGTGAGGTTTCTTGAGAACGCCCCGAAAGGCTCCACGCTGGTTGTGAGCCTGTTCCCCATGAGCTCAGGCTGCTGGCCGCGTGACAATCACATCTGTTGTCCGTTCAGCTATTTATTGTGCTCTCCGCACCAGATCGTGGCCGGCCGTCTCCCTTCACCCTCGTGCTATCCAACCTTTCCTCGAGACACTCATTCATCATGGCTGACAAAGATCAAGTCACCTACGACGAAGGCGCCCACACCGAACGCAGGCGTTCGACGATCGCATCAATCAACCTGAGCAGGAATCTTGACGCCAAGTGAGCGTTTCTTGTATGTTGCTTGGCCGAGTCTTGACTAATCCTCTCTTTCGCCAGAATCCAAAATCCTCTTGGCGAAATCCCTCGAGATGTTTTGATGTCCGATGTCGAACACTTCGCCAGAGAGAGCGAACTGACCGACTATGTCGACCTTCTCAAGCGAGGCGCCTTGGTGGCGCAGAACCCAGCCGACTATGAGAATCTCGACCTGCTCGAAGATGAAAAGGCCGCCCTACGCGTGGAGGTCACGAGAAAATGGAAACACCCAATGCTCCTCTACGTGACCATCGTGGTCTGCTCGATCGGCGCCGCCGTCCAAGGCTGGGATCAGACTGGTTCGAACGGCGCCAATCTGTCTTTCCCACGAGAATTCGGCATTGGTGCTGGTGAAGAGCCGCCTGGTCCAGACAACCCACACCACGATCGTGACAACTGGCTCGTCGGTCTTGTCAATGCCGGTCCTTATATCGGCTCGGCTTTCCTGGGCTGCTGGCTCTCCGACCCAATCAACTATTACATCGGCCGCAGGGGAACGATTTTTGTCTCTGCCATCTTCCTGATTATCACTCCCATTGGCGGCGCCGTCTCACAAACATGGGAGCAACTCTTGATCACACGTTTGCTCATGGGCATCGGCATGGGTCTCAAGGGCTCTTGCGTGCCGATCTTCGCCGCTGAAAACTCCCCCGCGGCCATTCGGTAAGTCACGAGCTCGCCAATGGTGCCGAGCGCAGCTAATCTCCTCCACAGTGGTGCCTTGGTCATGTCCTGGCAGATGTGGACAGCCTTCGGCATCTTTCTGGGTTTCTGCGCCAACTTGGCCGTCAAAGACACCGGCGCAATCGCATGGAGATTGCAGATTGGTTCCGCCTTTATTCCTGCGGTGCCCCTGGCGGCCGGTATCTACATGTGCCCAGAATCTCCTCGATGGTACATCAAGAAGGGGCGATTCCAGAAGGCCTTCGCCTCCTTGAGGAAGCTCCGAAACCATGATCTCCTGGCGGCACGAGACTTGTACTACATCAACGCGCAAATTGAGGTCGAAAAGGATGTCGTGGGTGACTCGACGTACGTTAAGCGATTCATCGAGCTCTTCACCATCCCACGTGTCCGACGAGCCACCCTTGCATCATTCACCGTCATGATTGCCCAGCAAATGTGTGGTATCAACATCATTGTAAGCGGACCACAATCACCTTTTGCCACCGGGCTTTGAGCTAACTCCTCTCCCCCCATAGGCCTTCTACTCCTCCACCATCTTCGCCGAAGCCGGCGCTTCCACCTCCGAAGCTCTCATCGCCTCCTTCGGCTTCGGTCTCGTCAACTTCGTCTTCGCCTGGCCCGCCTTTTTCACCATCGACACCTTTGGCCGCCGCTCCCTCCTCCTCTTCACCTTCCCACAAATGGCCTGGACGCTTCTCGCTGCCGGTTTCTGCTTCTATATTCCGGAAGAAAACTCGGCCCATCTCGGCCTCATCGCCTTCTTCATCTACCTTTTCGCCGCCTTCTATTCACCCGGCGAGGGCCCTGTCCCCTTTACCTACTCCGCCGAAGTCTTTCCCCTCTCCCATCGTGAAGTCGGTATGGGCTGGGCTGTGGCAACCTGCCTCTTCTGGGCTGCTGTGCTCTCCATCTCCTTCCCTCGTATTCTGGCAGAGTTTACCCCCACCGGTGCATTCGGCTTCTATGCTGGCTTGAACGTCGTCGCGTTTGTGATGATCTTCTTCTGGGTGCCCGAGACCAAGCAGCGAACACTCGAAGAACTGGACTACGTCTTTGCTGTACCCGTTCGGAAATTTATGGCTTACCAGACTCACACCTGGTTGCCGTGGTTCATCAAGCGATACGTCTTCTGGAACAAGGGTGCACACCTCGAGCCGCTGTATCACTTTGATGCTGGTGTCAAGCAGGATTTGAAGGATGTGCGACGCCCCAGCCGGGCTGCGGCTGGTGAGAAGCGTGCCACTGAAGTCAGAGACTCGGGCTCCTCCCATTAAGTCGTGAGTGATGAGTCGAAGTGGAAGACGGAACAAACGACGTGGATGAAGCTGCTGCTTTCCGAGGAAGCTAGCGAGCTGGTTCGCAGGAATTTCTTGTTGCATTCACTTTGTGCTGAATGGAGGACACCAAATAGGGCTTGGTACATTTTAATGAAGTATTCAGCTTGGAGTTGCATCTACTCGAGCCACACTGAGAGATGCTATTAGTACATGACAATCGTTCATACAGGTAATGATATACATGGCCCTCAACGTTCATAGACTCTCAGTAATTTATTTTCGTGGCCCTGAAGCCGCCGAAGGTTTCAGCTCACTGGCCCTGCGTCCCCGTCCCTTCCTGACCACTCCCTTCTGGGGTGTCTCTGCCCGAACCCTGCTCCTCATGGGCTGTTTCAGTCGGTGTGCCTTCTCGTGCAGGTCCAATTCGAGTGATCCTGACGTGCTCTCCGAACCTGACTTCTTACGCGATGGCCTTGTCATGGCCAGTAACTCTTCGATTCCGACGCCGACTTCCGGCACAAACAGTGGCGAAGAACCTGGCCGAGCGCCTTCCAACGGTTCGGGTAGATCTTGTTGAGCGGAAGCTGGGGTGTCTGACTGTGGAGTCGGCAGACTGCCATGCATACTCGATCCAACAGCAGGCTCAACATCCGCCAGCTGTGCAGGCCTGCTTTTAGGCGGCAGGCCTCCATTCAGTAACAAGGCCATAGCGTACTGCTCAAGTCCAGCCGCACGAAGCACAGCCCATCGGACATCTTCGAGGCCACGCATGGCGTTCGTCTTGACTCTTTGATTCGCCTTTCCATCTCCTAGACCGCCGACGGCGAGAATATCGTTGATGGTCAGCAACAAGGGCGCTGCTTTTCCGGATCCAAAATGCAATTTGACTGCGTCTTGAATTCCATGCAACAATTCCGGTAGCTTCTTGACGGCGTCATGGTCGCATTTGGTGGCGATCAGCTGATGTGAGATGCCATGGCTTCGAAGCAACTCCAACATCTGCAAGTCTTGCTTCTTGAGGCCATGGGCAGGATTCACAAGGACGAAAGCTCTTCGAAGCTGTCTCCGAGTTGTGAGATACTTCATGATATCCTGGCCCCAGTCTCCATGGCTCCCATGTCCGTATCCAGGCATGTCGAGGACCGTCAACTTGGGCTCTACATCTCCTCGGTAGCCTTTTCGAGCACCTCTTGTCTCGGGATCCATTGGGGCCAGTGCCCATGCATGCATGGTCGTGGTCTTTCCCGGTTTGGGCCCAACGCGGCACAGGGTGTGGTTCATGAGGATGGCATTGAGAAGGGAGGATTTGCCGCTGTTGCTGCGGCCGAGGAAGGCGACTTCAGGAGTCAGGTAGGCTGCATCGGAGTATGGCTGTTTGCGCCATTCCGTTGCTGTCCATGACTTGAGAGGAAGGTGTGTCTTGAAGAATGTCTCTGCAGCCGCGGCCTGGTCAGGCGTCGCAGGCGCCGTGTCTATGAAGAGCGACTGGATGCAGCGGCCAGACCGCACTGCATCCTGACATGCTCGGGGAGTACCGTGGTAAGGGCGGACGTATGAAGAAGGACTCAAAGGTAGGGCTTCGATGAGGCAATTCGTTCTAGGTCGCGAGCTCAGCAGCCAGGACCATCTCGTACCAAGCATAAGCGGTGGGTTAGATGGTCGAATCAATGATAGGACTATAATCAATCCAGACACCCCTTGGGACTTTGTTTCCGTAGAATAAATCAGGTCAGGGCACAAGCTGAAGATGCGTTGTTTGTCTTGTTTGTCTACAGCCTGGGCCTTTCCCCACGCCGCGGTCAAGGCAAGGTGAGGGCGTCCTCAAGGTCTCAGTAACGTGCGCCTGTTTTCCTGTGAAGCGAGAGATCTAGTGGAGGTTGCGTCTGCTCTACGTCAATGAGTGAAAGGAGAAAATGATCAATGCCGTTCTGGTCTTCAACAACAATGGCCAGCCTCGACTGACAAAGTTCTACACTCAGCTGGCACGTTGCGAAACAAAGCACAGAGATGGCTGTCTGCTAATATCAAGCAGGACACGGCTACCCAGCAAACGTTGTTGCGACAAATATTCGACCTCGTTTCCGCCAGGCCTTCGTCTGCTTGCAATTTCCTCCCACTGCCACCGCTGCTGGCTCCTGCTGGAGTCTCGTCCTCACCCGACGCCCCGACGCAGATCACCTATCGTCACTACGCTACACTCTACTTCATCCTGATCTCTACCTCTACCGAGTCTCCCCTAGCCCTATTGGACTTCATCCAAGTCTTTGTCGAGGCGCTCGATAGATTGTTCGAAAATGTGTGCGAGCTTGACTTGATCTTCGGCTTCGAAACGTTGCATGCTGTGCTCAGTGAGATGGTGGTCGGTGGGGTGGTGATAGAGACCAGCCTAGACAAGATTGTAGCTGGCGTTAGAGAGAGTGAAGGCGCAAAAGGCAAGAGAAAGGCTGTCAATGCTTCTTCCTCGAGCAGTCTCGGGAAGGGCTCCGGCTTTGCTGGTCTAGGCTGGGCCACTGGCGCAGGAAGCGTTTGGAGGTGATATCACCATGTTGTTGTGCCAAAACCGGCGCTGGCAGTTTGTGCACGTTGAAGCTCGGCACAGACCAGATGCCTGCTGGCTCAATAATGGTGCTAGCGAACATCGAGCGTGGTGATCACATGCAAGTCAGGCGGCCGGCTAGCGAACCAAGGAGCCCAAGCTACGAAGCCCGGCCCTCATGACTTGCTCCGCCATATTGTGGCCATCAAGGGCGCCCCAGGAAAGCAGACGTGCTCACGAAACAGTGAAGAGGATGCATCTGAAATGCATCCCATCTGGCAGCTTCAAGTCACCCGCCCAACCAGAGAGTTGAGACGTGTGTCTACAGTGTAGGAACCTGCAGGAACGATAGCCTGCGCTGCCGAAACAATCGAATCGCATCAGGCCAGAAAAGCCACCGTTCGAGGTTTAACAAAGCCCAGCTATTCCATGACGGCCCATCAGTGTCACAGGTGATAGGAACGTGATCTGTCCTGGACGCCGAATGACCTTTGTACTCCATGCGGTGAGCTACGCGAAAGCCTGCCCCAAGCATGAAATGTCCCAGTTACTGGCTGGTGAAGTTTCTGGAAGAGGAATGGTGGCACGGTCAGATCCCACGAGTCGGGCATGCCAAGGGCGGTTAAAAAAAGGGCGCTACGGCAGGCATAGGAATCGTCCTTTGCCTGGAATGGATATCAACGGGAGTCGCTAATTGGTAGCTCTCCGAGCTCGACGCGGGTCTTTCTTCTCATTTGCTGCGGGGTGTGCAGCTGTCGACGGACCTGCATTGCATTCACAGCCCATGCCTTCCAATCACCTTTCAAATCACTTCTTCTGGCCTGACCCATTGCAATGGCTCAAACATCACAGAATCGCCTCTTACTTTATCTGCAAAGCGTCTCACTTTGGAGAGCGCTCATCTCTGCCGTCAGGGGGCGTCTCTAGTTTCAAAAAGCGCAGGATGATCATTGTGACTTGACGCTCATAAGATTGGCCGTCCTACGAAGATGCTGACGGCTTTCCTATCCCTCTTCACCGTTTCCCTCTTTGTGAACCTATCCTCCGCTGCCCCCGCGACCTCGTCCAAGAGCATTTGGGGCATCAGCATCTTTCGCGGTCCTGCTCCTCCCCCTGAAGAAGGGCCTCCTGCCTCTGCGAATGCCCTGCGCGACCCGAGCAAAGTCAAATACGAAGCCACCGGCATAGTCTGCGCTTATCTTCTCTGGCTCATTGCGACCGGCGTCGCTCTTCTCCTAGTCGGCAAAAGGTTACGAAGAAGACGGCAATCATTAGATCAGGCGCTCAGAATGGAGACCATTAAACCTACGCAAGTCACTCTTCGAGATACTCACACTGGCCCAAAGAGCCCGCTAAGCCCCAAGAGTCCGGGGAAAATGGCAAGCATAAGATCATGGGCACGAGGGAACAAGGCAAGACACTCGGAGATCAGTGTGTCAACAGTGAATACCAAAGTCGATGAGCGAGTGATAGAGAATGACCGGGCCAGAAATATGGATGACATGGCCAAACTATACGCCGCCGTCATGGCTCACGACGAAGAGCGAGCTACGATCAAGGCTCACAGCAGTGCTGGCTCGTCGCCTATCACTGACGACATTACGCCAGTCACACCGAAATCACCTCAGTGCCCACCCGAAATTGCACATCCCGCATACCACCCACCCGTGTCACAAGATTACCCCCAACACTATCGACAATGCTCTTATGACCACGTGCCTCCGCCGCCTGCTCCAACAGATAACGATTTAGAATCGTTATTAGAGAATCAGACGAGCCAGCGGAAAAGCAAACCCACGGGCTTGTCCATCATTTCATCTACCGCGTCTCGGCTGGGCTCCTCGCATTCAAACAAAGCTCGACCAAGTCCTATCACCGTTCGCGGCCAGCCCATCTCCAAGCCCTTGGGTTCCGCCGATCTGAGGCAGTCGGCATTCTCTCCATCGCAGGCGTCATTCCAGTCTAGCGTGTACAGCCCTGGTCCACCGCCCCCTACACCTGGCAGGGCTCCTCGCGTCGTGGCTGAGGAGATCGAGATGCATGGTCGACCACAGCTCACCTTGATCGGCAGCGACACCACGGCAAATAGCTCTTCGAAAACGCTCCCCTTCCGACAGTTTTACCAGGATTCACTAAAGAGTGCACCGGCGACCAAGACCACCTTCGTTGATCGAAGAATTAGTGCCATGAACGGACCAAAGACTGGCGTGCCAAAGACCCCATACTCACCATATTGCCCGAGCACACCGATGACACCTATCACTCCGAGGAGGCTCCTTGGCAAGGAGGAGCTGAAGAAGAACAAGAAGCAGTATGCTTTGAAGGTTGTGAAGGAGAACGACATGGTCCAGTCAGACAGTGACATGTGGGGGACTGACTGAGAGGCTTCTTTTCGATATTTTTTCCCTTCCATGGTGTGGATCAGGGGCAGGACAATTTGTAAACTACCAGCTCAGAATATGATACCCATTTTGTGCTTCATCGTCAAAGAGAGTCGAGCATCTGTGCTGTTCCGACTTCACAGTGTTGATTCATGTCTAACCGCAAGATCAAAGAAAGCCCTTCTCATTTTGAAGGGGAAATTATTGGTACACCTCACCATTTCCCATCTGGCTGCATGCTTTGTGAGTGGATGTTGCTGCAAGTAGTTACCGGAGGAAGTGATTGGTGGGACCGTCAATCTCGCATCAGAGCGACGCCGAACTTGGAAGTAGGGAGGGGCCGATGATCACTGCCAATGACAAACTTCGTACAAGATATCCAATATGCCCGTTGCCACCGAATTCGGACATCAAACATTCTGTAGCTGCCAAGACAATGTCATTGCTCGGGACAGAATGACTTTCGGAGAACCAAGCGCCACCAGATAATTCGAGTTGCAGACCAATCTTGCAAAGCAGCAGACAAACAAGCTTAGACAGTATGCCACTTTCAGTGCTTTCAGACTCGGACATTCGAGAGATTCTACTGAACCTATCCTACCAAGATGTATTGGACTTACAGAAGAGTCTTGGTGATGCGATGCACGAATACTCCACAGGAGACACGAATGCACCCTGCAGCGCAAGCTTTCAGCCGGAAAGGACGGTCATGAAGAAGAAGAAGGTGACCTCGTTGTTCATGCCAGCATCATCGCATGGCGCGATAGGTATAAAAATTGTCACGGTAGAGACGCCGGAGACGACGGCAAGTAATGCCCGCGCTATGAGTACGAAATCATCAGTTGGCTCTGCATCGACTGGTATAGAGGGACTCCAACTGACTCCCGCCTCTACCATGTCCACGTCGGATGCCCCGTCCATCTCGGGTGAATCTTTTCAGCCCCCACCATCTATCGCCAGTTCCCAAAGCACTGCCCCGAAAGGCATAATCAACATCATGGATGCTGTCGGCAACCCTGTTGGGATCTTAAACGCTGAAGAACTCACGGCATTCCGCACATCTCTGGGTGCCACCTTCATGCTGCAGAAACGGAGAGACGTGCATACCATCACCGTTTTCGGCGCTGGAAAGATAGCATTTTGGCACATTCGCCTGGCGTTGATGCTGCGAGCCAAAGAAATCCACCATATCAATATCATCAACAGGTCCTTCGACAACGCCATTCAGCTCATGAAACAATTCCAGCCCGGTCACGGCGGAAAGCCGGAATGGTCACATGTGACGTTTTCTGCAGTCAGCCCCGAATTCGGTGAATATGGTAGGTTACTCAAGGTGGAAGTACGGAAAGCCGATGTGATATTTTGCTGCACCCCGTCAAAGGAGCCACTCTTTCCTCACGAGTTCTTGACAAGCCACGAAGGACGCCGGAAGGGAAGGTATATTTCTGCCGTCGGCTCTTACGCGCCCGACATGATTGAACTGCACCCTGAAATCATCAGGACGGCCGTCAAGACCCACGATGGTCACAGACACCATCACAAACATGCTCGCCAAGAGGGTGTCATCATTGTCGACACTCTTGATGGTGCCCTGAAAGAAGCTGGAGAAATTATCCAGGCGGAAGTTACGCCTGAACAGCTGGTGGAAGTGGGCGAGCTGATCATGGTCAAGAGGTCGGTCAACAAAGAGATCGAGGCTGGGGGGGAGGGGGAAAAGGGTCTAATGGAATGGCTAACAAGAGGCAACGTAATCTACAAGAGTGTTGGCTTGGGATTGATGGATCTGGTGGTGGGCGGTGAAGTGATTCGGTTGGGAAGAGAAAAGAACATCGGGACGATAATTCCAGAATTTTGAGCAGGTTTCGGTCCTCTTGGCCGCCAGCTGAGGTGTCTGCATGCGATGGTGGGCGAAGAGTGATGGCATGTGAATGGAGACTGTTCCATTCCATGCCTGATGGCGGCGTGATCAGAGATACAGAAAGACGCTGCAGGCTGGCCGAACGCCTTCGAGTTTTTTCCATGCATGCTTGATGCAGGACCCCAAACCAAATCTCACATGGCATGCAAAGCCGATAAGTATGGCTTCTTAACTAATTCTCGAAGAGATCTGTGTTACGCACGAAATTTGTTGAACGAAAAAGGGGTGGCATCCCCTCAACACATGAAGGGGCAAGGGTTGCGGGAAGCACTGCATACAAGTTTTTCTGTCTGGCTCGAAAATGCCTTGTTTCGGGACGAAGATCCATCTTTCCCCTCTTCATGCTGGTCGTCAGGCACAGTCAAAAATCAAAATGCATTGCTAATTAGTCGATTACCACGTTTGGTTTTTGCGTTGACTCAGCTGTGGAATCTGCCGCGTAAAGAGTACCTGTGAGCCCGTACAGTAGCTGCTCGTATCAAGTAATGGCCACGTTTGGTTCGATATTTCATTCACGTGGCGTAAATGCAGCCATTATATGCCAGCGTTGCCTGACCCAGGAAGTTTTCTACCAAAAAGTGTCGGAATTCGTCCGTGTGAGAATTTCCAATTCCCAAACCACTTCGTTTTGTCGGCCTAGCAAAACCTTCCCAGTCATTCATTTTCTTCGGCTCCCGCTGACCTCGAAAAAAGTCGGGCCCTTTATCTAATCGCTCTCAACTGCCATAATTTGCGGGGCGCAGACACACTCGTCGCCATCATTTGTCGTCCCCCCACACTACTTGGATTGTGGTTTCTGGGAATTGATCTGGCTCAGTCTTTACTGTGCAGAGTAAGAGATAAGTCATCTCTCTGAGCTGGCGAATCCGGCCCTCTCGAAAGAATCCCTTGGCCAACGCAGGATAGCTCCATGCCATTTGTACGTCATCCATTGCCCAGCCCTGGCTTCACACCCCTACTAGTACAACAACAAAATACCGTCGAGTTGTGCCGCACTCTGCCTCACATTCCTTTTGGGCTCCATGTCCCGCCATGATGCCCGCTAGCTAACATCTGCTTACCCTGATTCAGGAACGCCCTGATCCCAGACCATATCATAGAGCAGCTACGACATCAGACATACTCTACAATGATCGTCCCAGGTCGAAGATGCCAGCTCAGATAGTACACCTCCCAAATGGGCAGACATATACCGTCAGTCCCATTTTTGGTGGCTTCACCTTCAAGTCGAATGACCTCGACATACATAATTCGGCGATGCCGCCAGGGTGGACGGTGAATGTGTCCACGGAGGACGAAGTCGATGAGGACGACGAGCGCATTAGAAGAAGGAGCAGGATATACATCGGAAAGGGAGAAGAGCCACCCGAGCCGAAGGACCGCAAAGTTACCATATCACACCGCTTCACGCTCCCGACGCTGCAGAACGACTCCCTCTTCATATCTTCTGTCTCGGTGCCGTCCAGCAGCGACTTCAAGACCCCTGCGTCGCCGTCTCGACATGTCGCAATGATGCTGTGGGCAACACTATGCTGGTACTTCCACAAAGATCCACCTTCGCCGCACCTCAAGTCCGATCCCCATTCTTTGGTTCCGGAAGCAGGGCGTCCAAAGGGCGACTGGCGCATCAAAATCCGCAAAGAGGGAATCTTCAAATCTCGAAACATTCTCCCCAAACTCGAACGCATGGGCCTCATCACCACAGAAGAATCCTGCGTAGGCACGGAAATTGATCCTCGCTCACCAGAAGGCTGGACCGAATGCTTCGTCTCTCGCCGCGCTTTCTGGCAAATTGACCCCCGCATCTTCCTCTTCACCCTGGCCCCGGCCCACCACAGCCCTATGCCCTCCCAGTCGCCTTTTCCATCCCGACCGTCATCTCCGGAACGCGGCCAGTCGAACAGCAACTCCCGCAGCTCCCCACGACCTCCATTACCAACCGATATCTCTTCAGTCTCCATCTTCGCCGATTCCTCCATAAATCCCGGCGTGTCCAGCCCTGGCGGGCCTTTCACCTCAGGCTCTCACCTCCCAACCTACTACCCCGCTCCGCCAACGCAATACATATTCAACAACCACATCCGCCACCCAATCCGCCCGAAACCTCCACGGCAAGGCGAAACGTTCTACTCTCGATACATCCCCTCCCTAGACTCCTGGCTATCCTTCCGCGTGCCAACCTTGAGCCCCAAACCAGTCCCTTACCTCGGTCCCGGCGCCCCGCGCATCGTACAGTCTGCAAACAGCGCCGCGGCCATGAGCACCGTTGGAGCGACCTCAAACCCCAATTCCATGTCCTCGATCTCCGTCGCCACGTTGCCCACCCTTGCAAACTTCTCCGAGCGACTCTCCGACACCGACCTCCTGAACCGGTGGATGAATAATCCCCGCGTCAACGCCGTCTGGGGCGAAGCCGGCCCGCTCTCCCACACGTCCTCCTTCCTCGCAAACAGCCTCTCTTCCCGCCACAGCTTCCCGGTGTTCGGGTGCTGGAACGGCAAGCCCTTCGGATACTTCGAGATCTACTGGGTCAAGGAAGACAAATTCGGCCGACTCCTCGGCGGAGACGTGGGGAACTGGTCCAGAGGACTTCATGTCCTTGTGGGCGAAGAGGATTTCCGGGGTCCTCATCGGATCAAAGTGTGGCTGAGCGCGCTGGTGCATTACTGCTGGCTGGCGGACAGCAGGACTGAGAATGTTATGTTGGAGCCGAGGGTTGATAATGAGAGGTGAGTTTCTTTCACGTCCTGCGCTTTAAGGACTGGGTGCTAACGGTCTGACTGCGACAGGTTCATAAAATATCTGGAACAAGCGGGCTTCTACAAGCAGGGCGAGATTGCATTCCCACATAAGCAGAGTGCTGTCATGAAGATTGATAGGGATAGCTGGGAAGCTCCGTGTTTGTGAATTTGAGAGATGTATCAGGCATCCCATCCACCGCATGGTGTTTTGAATGGTTGTGCAAATGGTGCGGGTTTGGACCTTCAGATTGGGGCAGGCACTGGGAGTGATTGAGGTCGATTTTTATTTCGCAAGCATTGGTTGGGTATTTTGATCTAGCGCAGGACTCTGCATGCTGGCCTTTCATGGTATGATCTACCTGGAGACGGACACCTATCATCATCTATCTACCCGACCTGAACTAACCCGAGCTGAGTGAGCACCTGGAGGAATTTCTAAAATGCCACTTGGGATGCTTTGAGCTGCTGAACATATCACCCCCTTTTCGCGTATTCTTCGTCATCGTGTTGATCTTGCCATCCGTCGTATCTGTCATGGTTCGCGTACGATTCTCTACCCTCTAAATATCATGGTAGTCCCTGGTAGTCCCTTCTCTAGTCACCAGCCCCTGTAGCCTATCCCACACCGAGAGAGCTCAGCCGAAATCACTTCTGGATGTTCTCAAACATGAACGTCGGCTTGCCTGGCTCCGCAGCAAACGCAAGCCCTGGCAAGCCCTTCTCGTCAGATGTCACTTTCACCACATCGAGCTCTTGGCAGCCAGTCTGCTTCTTGACCCCCTTCAGCATCTCCTGGAGTGTCGCCGCCTCGTCAAAGGCTAGATCTCTCTCAAACAGCGCGGCCTGGTCACCAGCGAGGACCTTCTTTCGTAGCTCTTGCACAAATGGCATCACCTTCTTCATTTCTTTTCCTGCTGCCTTGGCGATGCTCTGGTTGATGGCTTTGTCATCATTCAGAGTGGCCTTCGCGAGAGCGTCCTTGAGGAGGTCAACGTATTTCTCTTGCCACTCGGGGAAGGCGCTGGCGACGAAGATGGTGAGTTTCTTCGGTTGTCGGGGGTCGAAAGTGGCGGATTTGCCTTTGGCCATTCTCCTGCCTGCTTGCGCTTCAGCAGATGTGATGTTTGAGGAGGTAGACTTGATGTATTCTCTCTGTGCGGTGAGAGCTTTATTTGGTTCTGGTACGACTGGCCATAGAGCGTTTTGGATAGATGAAGTCTTGCCTAGGACCTCGAGGTACATGTATTCTGCCCAGTGTGGGGCGATTGTGCTGATGATGAGCGCTTGGAGCTCTACGTATTTCAAAACAAGCGGCCGTGACATGGGGATGCCAGCACTTGCGCAGGCTTCTCGGTAGAAGTCTCGGGCAGATTGGAAGTCGTAAAGAGATGCTTTGAGAGCGAGCTTGTAGTTTGTGTCAGAGTAGTGCTGATATGCTTCGTGGACAAGGAGGTTCATTTCGTCTTCGAACAGACTGTCCCAGAGGGCCTTCTCATCGTTCTCGCTCCGTAAGGACTTGTCTGCAAGCGTCTGCTCGATCCACTCCTTAAGGGTGTACATTCGCATGATTGCAGCGTTGGCACCCTTCTCTTCAAAATTGGCGTCTTCCATGCCATCACCCGCATCGGCGAGAGCTATTCGGGTGGCGTCTGCACCAAATTTAGCGACTGCCTGGGTGATTGTGAGAAAGTTGCCTGTGGACTTTGACATCTTGTCACCATTCAGCAGAAGGTGGCCATTTGATCGAACTGATCGAGGCCAGTATTCTCGAGGGAATAGCGCTAGGTGGATGTAGAGGAAGAAAGTGAGATGGTTCGGTATCAGATCTTTTCCAGACGACCGTAGGTCTAGGGGATACCAGTATTCGAAAGATTTCCTCAAGGTTTTGAGGTCTTTCTCCGGGATGCCCGATTTTTGGGAAACCGCTTCGAGATCACTTGTTCTCGTAAAGACATAATCCCAGACTTCATCGATCATCTGATCCGCCTTGATGTCCAGCAGACCTGACTTCTTGCCGAATTTATCGCCGTGGAGGAAGTGAGAGATTGTATAGTATGACATGTAGATAGTGCTGTCACTGAGGGACTCGACCAAGAACTGAGTGTCCCAGGGGAGTTTGGAGCCCAGACCGTATGTTCTAGCGCAGGCCCATTGGTTGAGCCATTCCAGATTCGCCACGAATTGGTTCTCGGTTTCTGGGCCGTAGGTGTAGAGGCCGTCTTTCGACTTCACGTAGTCAAGGACCGTGCCCTGCCATTCCTTATCGTTTTCTCCATAGTTGAGGAACCATTGTGGAATGTACGCGACAACACATTCATCAGCACTGCGACTGATGACTTCGCCTGCCGGGTCGGCGAAGGGAAAACCATCGCCCGAATTGAGAATGGACAGCCGGACTTTCTCCTTCGCATCTTGAACCTTCTCGCCAGCAAACTCACCAGCAAGCATGACTCCGCTATAAAACCCTTCTTTGTAGGCCAGGTCTTTGGCCTCAGCCAGCTGCTTGTCGTCCTTGGGCGAGTTGATCTTCAACTTTTCCACCAAGTGCTTCGCAGAGAGCTTGCCATAAGCAGGAGTCTCAAGCACAGGGATGATCTCAAGCTCTGCCCACTCCTTCTTAATCTTATAATATTCGGCTTTCTTGGCTAGTTCTCGGATGGTTGCATAATCGTCAGGGCTGTCAGATGGCACGCAGGTCACCACGCCAGTGCCTTTGCTGGCGAGAACCGTCTCCATAGGCAGAATACGAACACCTTCCGTATGCAGAGAAAGAGGAGCATTGACCAGAGTTCCGATGAAAGCGGATCCGGGAAGCTCGACAACTGGCTGCAGCTCTTTCTGATTTCGAGGGAAGTTGTCGAGGTTGAAGAACTTGCCTTGGAAGCACATGTTCCAGGCAGCTCGTTTCGTGCAAATGAAGTATTCCTTGTCGGAGACCTTGAACACTCCATACTTGATGGTGGGGCCGACGAAGCAGCAGGTCTGACCGTACATTGTTTCTGGACGCAGGGTGGCCGGAATGAAATACACACTGGCGTCTGGCTCGATCTTGCCTTCCACAGCAGCTGAGGCCTCAGGCGACCACTCTTTGACCTTCAACTTCAGAGCAGTATATTCCGTAGGACCCACACCCTCACCCTTGGCTCTGTCGTGATCCATACATGGCTGGCCATCTTTGGGACTGTAAATGGTGTATCTCTTCCCATACAGAATCTTATTGGCCTCCTTCAGTCGTGTCATCTGCCATCGGACAAAGGCATCATAGTATGGGTTTGCGTCGGTCGTGACGAATTGCCTGCGCCAGTCCATACGAGCACCGAGATTGATCAGATCTGACTTCCATATGGGCGGGAAGTACTCGAGCCAGTAGTACGGATCTGAGAACTTGTGAATCTCCTCTCTTGGGATGCCCATGGCCAACATAGACTGGAACTGGTAGTTTGTCTTCACATTCTTTGCGGCTGCCTTGCTCTTGCTGCTCGTGAACTTGGTGATGTCCTCCTTTTTGTTGACGCCCTGCACTGGCGCAGGAATGGGAGTGCCATTTGCAACTTCTTGTAAGGCCTCATATTCTTCGAATCGCTCGAAATTCTTGCCAAACTTTTCAATGTCGCTAATGAGCTTGTCCGCACATGCTTTGATTGGCATGCCGGTGCAGTGAAAGCCGAGAGGGAAGAGGGTTCGTTTCCCCGTCATTCGCTGGAAGCCAATCGTAAACTCGACCTTGGAGACGGTGAACAGATGCCCAGCATGGCCAGAACCGTTCATGTAAGGGTAGGCAAAGGTGCCAAAGTATTTTGGGTACTTCTCTCGAAGTTCGGCGGGTGGGAGGTCATCTTCTGGGAAATCCGCCTCGAAAACATGATCGTCTTGCCACTTCTGCTGGTACTTCTTCTCTATTGCGATGAGCACATCTCGATTGTGCGTATTCTCGAGCTGAAGCGCCATCTTGACGCCTCAATGTATGTGGGTAGCGAGCAAAGAACAAGGTCAAAAAAACAGTCACAAAAATGCGGAATGGCGAGTGTGGCTCCCACCATTCGACCGGTCAGCCTTCTTTTGTTATCGATAAGGCCTACACTAGCCCCAATGGGTGGGTCAGATGGAATTTGTAGAGAAAAAGTCGAGGTAGCCGTGGCCTTTGATTCTGATACAACATGCACACCATTGTCCAGCACACAGATGCTTTGTGAAGCTAAATACTTCTTTTGTGTTGCGAAGAAGCTGATGGATTGCAAGAGGAAATGGCGACTAGCGGGCACAAATTGCGGGCATCCGCACACGAGGCTGAACAAGTGAGAGAAGTGGGAAGTGCAAAAATTAAGACAGATGAAGTCTCATGGCGATGTCAACTCAAGGCCTGCAATGGACATCAGATAAGCAGCGCGTCCTACCGCCAAACCTTGACTGGCCCAATGACAGGACGATCAAAACCACGTAATCATTAGGATATTAGCTCGATTTCAGACGCTGAGTTTGTGAGTGTTTCCAAGATTTTCCAGTCTTTCCGAAATGCCTCACTATCCCACTTGTCGAAGTCGGGCCAGCCATGACAAGCATAGAGCGCTAATTGCTGATCTTGCTTTTGATATGCGGTCCCAATTCCCAGGAGGGCCAACATTATCAAGATTCATGTCCTTGTTGCCTCCATACCGTGGGCCCAAGAAGGGAGTCGGCGTACTATGAAGAAGTTACAGGTACAGGTCATCAAAATGATGCTTTTGGCAGGGGACATGAGCTCGTGTTTCTTAGGGCCGGGAACAACTCGGTTCCGATCTTCATCCTCCTCAGAATTCTTATGCTGGTGGCATGCAACGCGCCACTGGCCGTGTTGGTACAATGAGGAGATCCATACGTATCCGCAGGATAGTGATGAATTGCACCAACGTTGCAATCAAGCTATGCCTCAAATCCCTCAAGCCTCTGAGCCGCCATGAGTACGACAGCATTTCCGGGGAAAGGGGCGTCGTCATTGTCAGAGGGGTAGGATCGACGACAGTTGTCGAGATGTTCTGCATTAGGGAGGTCCAGAACGCGAGCTGCATTGAAGAGCTTTGCAATCGTCATGAAGATCTTGTCCTGGTAAGCCTTGGGTTGCGGTAATGGTGGTCGGCGAGAAGCCCAGGGCTTGTAGTCTGGCCAAAGATGGCGTAGAGTGAGGAGGCTGAAGAATCGGTCCCTCTGACAAAAGCCCATCGGCACCAAGAGCGTAAAATCTCGTCAACGATGTTGCCAGCTCCGGTAAGTGAATTGCCTGCGGCATTTGATGCGGTTGTCCTCAGCAGCGTGAATTCCTTCTGCCATGGCCGTCCGTCCATGAAAGGTCATCGCCAAGGCGCAGTTATGTTGTGCAAGAAAGGCGTGGAAACAGGCGAATGAAAGCAGATGAGATGCATGCCGCCAACATCGATTGTCAAACAGGCAACAACGAGGATCGAGCAAACCCGATGCTTGGTAACATTAAATTACTTCATGCAAATGTGGACAGCCCTCGAAGTGTGAAGATATCGTCGCCGTTACATTAACGTCTACATGTGTGTGGTTGATGTCAATTGAGCTGGGAAAGGGGTTTCGATTAGGGACCTGTGGGTCATTCGGATATTACACGGGTATATCCGTTCCGCAACCTGCAAGAAGGTTCTATGCAGAGATGAACGTCAGCCACCTACTGCAGGTCAACAGTAGATGGGGGAATGAACTCGGCATGGCTTTTTCGAAGCTGTGCACGTCCGGTGAGGCCTTTGATCACCCATCATCAACTTTCATTCCTCGCACAAACACGACCACGACGACGAACCGCCATCGCTGAGCATTCCGCTCGGTCCGAGTCCTTGAGACAGTATTCGCAAAGCACAGTATCGCAAGATGGACAAGCACCACGAGTCGCCATCATCGGCTCGGGCCCGGCGGGGTTCTACACAGCCCGCAAGCTGATGAGAGAGGTCAATGGCACCAAGATTGACATGTACGAGCAGCTCCCTGTCCCATTCGGTCTTGTGAGGTTCGGTGTAGCCCCCGACCACCCAGAAGTCAAGAATTGCCAGGACGAATTCGAGCAGGTTGCTTCTTCTCCACATTACCATTTTGTTGGCAATGTCCAGATCGGTCATGAACTACCTCTGCCCATTCTCGCGAAACACTACGATGCGATTGTCTTCTCCTACGGCGCCTCGAAGGATAAAAAGTTGGGTTTGAAGGGAGAAGATAAACCACACATATACTCTGCTCGTTCATTTGTAGGATGGTACAATGGCCTCCCAGAGTACCGCAATCTCCACCCGAACCTACAAGCTGGGGAGGCAGCGATTGTGGTCGGCCAAGGGAACGTCGCGTTGGACGTAGCACGAATTCTTCTCAGCAAGGTCGAGAGTCTACAGAAAACAGACCTCACAGGCTACGCTATTGAAGCCCTGTCCAAAAGCCGCATCAAACACGTCCACGTCGTTGGCCGAAGAGGGCCCATGCAAGCAGCCTTCACAATCAAAGAAGTCAGAGAACTAATCCAGCTCCCTGGCGTCAACTTCAAGCCCATCCCATCTCACCTCTTCCCACCTGATGTCAAAGCTCTCGCCCGCCCCAAACGCCGCCTAATGGAACTCCTCCAGAAAGGCAAACCTCACGACCCAACCGCCACAAAATCCTGGTCTCTAGATTTCCTCCTTGCTCCATCGTCACTCGAGTGGTCACTTGAAGACGCCAACGCCCTCACAGGTGTGACATTCACCCAAACTCAACTCGAGAACCTCTCCGACCCATCCTCGAAGGTTTCCTCCACAGACTCCAAAACCACAATCCCCACCTCCACCCTCTTTCGCAGCATCGGCTACCGCGCTGAAGCAGTACCTGGCATGGACCTCATAGGCGCCACATTCGACGAGCGAGCAGGGACCCTCCACCATGACGGCACTGGTCGCGTCATCTCGCTTGATACGCCTGCTCATGCAGCGCCGAACTCGGCCTCCTCAACGGATATGCCACAACAGCGGCAGACTCGGGCATCACTTTACTGCTCTGGCTGGGTGAAACGTGGTCCGACGGGCGTGATAGCAAGCACGATGTCGGATGCGTTTCAGACAGCTGAGGCTGTTGTGCAAGATTGGCAGCAGGCACGTTCCTCGGCCTCCTCTGCAACGGCGGAGCCAAAAGCGGGCTGGGCGGGTGTCAAGGCCGAGGCCGAGTCACAGGGATACAAGCTGGACAAGGTGGTGAATTGGGATGGTTGGCACAGGATCGATGAGGCGGAGCGGAGGGCAGGGGAGAAGAAGGGCAAGCCAAGGGAGAAGTTTGGGAGTGTGGGCGAGATGGTTCAAGCTGCTGGGCTGTGATCATCGTGCATGATCACTGATATCAGCTGGCAGACTCCTCATCGCGATAGATTACCCAGAGATAGATCAGGTAGTGTATGCTTGATAGCCAGCTTTGCCATAAGTGTGAGAGCAAACGGCATCCCTGGCCATCATCGCAGCTCTCCACTCATAAATTCAACGAGATCATGCCCTATGCAATTGCAATCCACCTCGACCCTCGGAGTGGTTCAAGACGCTGCCAACACTGGAAGTTGCTTTGCATGTTTCGATGCAGGACTGGTATTTGGCCTATAAAATGCGAGCTACCTTTTTAAGAAGCAAATCGAGTGCCTCGTTTTTGGTATCTATGGTGCGCTCAAAAGACAAAAACCCCATCTGCCATGGATGGCATACAAATGCTGCTGCCTGACGCCAAAATCCTCCACTCAAATGTCGTCCCACCTCACAAGTCGTCCCGCCTATGTCTTTCGTATTCGCAACTGCGTCGACAGCTGCAACCTTCCTTCGACAGGGGAAGACATCCATAAAGTGACTCCATCGCTATACAATGCAACTCGCACTGGTGATGCCGGTGCATAAGCTCATTTTTCGTCGTGAATTGGCGTAAGATGTAGTCCAAAGCCAAGCTCGATGTTGTGCTTCGTAATCATAATCCATGTAGACTCGATGCGAATTCCAAGCAGTGTTCCCTCGGCGGCTCAAGCAATCGCAGTCGCCTCGTCGTCTTCATTGTCGATCGCCTTCCCGAACTCGTCAACAACAATCCTTCTCCCTCGATCTTTCTCTGGGACGCCGTCTCGGGCAGCTCCAAAGTCCAAAACCTAACATAAAAATTAGCACAATTTTCTGGACGGACAACCTGGTTGGCTTACCTCAATAAACGTCATACTATCCCGTTGCACAGCAGCGACACATCTTCGATCATTGAATTTGACCTGCCATACCCCGCTGAGGTCGGAGAGCAAATCCTTCTTGCAGTATCCCGTCTTGATGTCCCACATCTTGAGCGTTCTATCAGAGCCGCTAATTACTTTCTGCGAATCATGCTGAAAGCACGTAATGGCTCCGGTGTGCGCCGTCAGTGTCGACTTGCATTGGCCGTTTTCAGGGTCCCATATTCGAAGCGTTGAATCGGCGGCGGCCGATACGAGTCTGTCGCAGTTCAGATCCAACAGTCCGACGAGTGACGAGTGACCTTCCAACGTGTAGAGGGCCGATCCAGTTTCCAGTGACCAAATCTTGACCAGGTAGTCCATTGACCCGCTGATGCATCGATTTCGCGCGTGGTCCAGAACCACACTGTACACTTTTTGTGCATGGCCTTGCAAGCGATGCACTGTTTCGCCCGTCGAGATTTTCCAGACTCGGACGGAGCAATCGTAGCTACCGCTGACAAGAGTGTCTGCGTGAGCGGCAATGGCTCGAACGGAATGCTGATGGCCGGTTAACGTTCGTACATAATAAGGACTGTCTTCAGCATCCGCATCACTGTCGGCTTGAATATGGCTCGTGTCTGTCAGTTTCGGCAACTTCCATATTCTGAGTGTCGAGTCGCGCGAGCCTGTAATAATCAGTGGCTGCTTCGGCATGACAATGTCCTTGCCATCCGCCGTTTCTCCAACTTTGGTCGGCTGCAAAATCTGAAGACATCGAACGGTGCTGGTGTGTCCGCGGAAGACATGGGTCTCCACTCCAGCCTCAATATCCCAGACCCGAACAGATCGGTCAGTGGAACCGGAAACCAAAGTGTTACCAACGTATTGCAACGCCCAGACACCTCCCTCATGCCCTCTCAGCAGTTTCCTAAGCTTTCCAGTCTTTGTGTCATACACATTGATATTACTGTCGTCGCTGCCTGTCAGAATCTTGTCCGTGTCGAATTGCAGACATGTAACCACATGGCTGCCGTGGGCCCTGAATGCGAGGTGATGTGGTTTTGTGTCTTCCGACATCCAGTTCCGCTTGATGAGATGGTGTCGGCGGTACAGAGACTTGTAGAGATGGAGGCCTTTCAGAGTGGGGACGGGAAGTTCCGGATTCGGTACGGCCACGATCGCAGCATTGGCCGCATTGTTTGGCCCCTCAGCCGTAGATAGCTGGGATATCCAGTCGACGGTGCTCAAGTCGACTGATGCTTCTCTCGAGGCCGCTTGACGCTTGACCATTTTGGTGCGATTCGTTAGTTGCGTGGCTGCTTTCCTCTTCGACCGTCGGAGCGATGTTGACTGTGTAGACTTGCGGCCAGTGGATGGCCCAGGCGAGCCCGTCTCGCTGTCGCTCTTCACCGACTGTGCTTGACTCATGTCTGTTTCTCGGCCGTCAGGGCCAAAGGGATCCTGCCACCCCCAGCCTTGAACAATCGCTTGCTGCAGCTCCCCTTCCGGAAGCGAATATCCGTCCGCCTCAAAAAGTTCCTTCCAGGCTCGCTCATCACTATTGATCATCTGCCTCCACCTCTTCGAGACTTGAGACGCACGACATAGCGATTGGACATCTAGATATCTGATTATGTTCATTCCCAGTTCGGGAGGCAGGAGCGTAAGAAAATCACATTTGAGGACAGGATTGACGACATCTGCGACGACTTGGAGCGTCTGTTTCGGGCACCTCCGCAGTAGCTGATGCATGACATAGCTTTTCATACCGTCCGGTAAAGCCTCGAAGAAGTTGAGCATGGACGGAATGTCCCGAACCGAGAAGGTCGCAACATGACTGGCGTCCGATAATCCGTCATCCGACTGTGCTGCTTCTGTGATAGCGGGTGACTCGTATCTGCCATGAGATGGCGTATCTTCGTGGGGGCTGCCTCTTCTGCTCCATGGCCCATGTGGCCGATCAAATTGCGAGCCGAAATCCGAGGTCGAGTCGACGTCAGCGAAAAATTCGTTCTGCTGAAGGCTAGCGCCTGCGGTAACCGGAGACAAGCTAGGACTAGGGAGTGTGCCATCCTGAATCGAAGGACTTTCAGACACATGCAGACGTGTGGGTATGGATGAGAGTGCTCTTGCACTGAGCCGTCGCTCTTGCAGCGGCATGTCGTCCGGTTCGATCGGCGGTGTAGGAACAGCGCTGTCGTAAGAGGCTCTGGATATTGTTCGACTGCTTCTTCGTTCCGATTGTGGCTGGATGGATATGCCGCTGTCATCTTGTGGTAGAGTTAGGGTCGATCGTGCTCTTCGAGGAACTCCTTGCTGTTGTTCAGTAGCCGGTGACGGGAGGATGTTGCGAGCAGTTCTGCCCTCAGTGGAAACGGCCTGTGGACGGTGTTTCAAAATGAGTTCGCCTCGGGTGTCTGGAGTAACAGGGTTTGAGTTCTGCACGGCCCGAAGTCGAGAATGCGACGGAGCAGTGGGCTGTATGGCTCTCTGCTTGCCCCGGCGGCGCGTCCGTGGTGCCGGCCCCAGTAACGGGCTCTCGGTCTCCGCCAGCGAGTCTGCCTCCGCTATGGATTCGGGTGATGCCGGTCTCTCATTCGCATCCTCCAGCGTCTGCATGGACGGACTTGTCGGCTCGGCTTTGATCGAGGGCACGGAACCGGATCGTTGCACGTTTCGGATGATGCCATTCTCCCTCTCCAACAAACTCTGCTCTTCTGCAATCTGCTCCAGCTCTGCTATTGTATCTGTAGCCTCGCGAAAAACCACCGATTTCCCTCCCAAGAAGAAGCCAATGTTTCTGAGGGCAGCGGGCGTGGGGCTTGCCGCGAGGGGGTACATCCTCGGGTCGAGGTCGTTGGCATGCTGAGGGCTAGGCATAACGAAGGGAGGGAACTTGGTCGTGGTCGTCGTGGTCGTCGTCACGACGGTCGTCTGCGTAGCAGGGCCGAATGAAAACTGTCCCAACGTGCTCTGCGGCATGACTCGCCTGCGGAACATCTTTCTCCTTCCATCTTGATTCCAGTTATCCTTCCTCCTCGCATCCGCACTCCTTTGGTGACTGGGAGGCATGCCGGGAGGGTCAGTCATCGCTGCTTCGTGAGGAGAAGCTGTTACAGCACTTGGTCACGACCTCGGGCTTCCGTAAGCAGTCATCCGTGGGCCTGTTGCTTCTCAAATGAGCGTATGTTTCTTTGGGTGCCAGGGACGCTAAGGGATTGACGATGGGCTGGAAGAGATATGGCTCGGCGGCCGAATTGGCTGTATGTTGTCTAGAGGTAGCGGCAGCCGTTGTGATCGCGCCCAGCAGCAAACGTTGGACTGGTCAAGAGGAGAGTCGATGTGGTGTGGAATGATTGGGTGCTGTATTTTCGGGATGCAGCGGTGGGGTCGCGTCAATTAGGGCCAAGCTTGAAGCGGCAAATGATAGCGTCAACCAGGAAGTCTGGAAGGTTGTGATGAAAGCGGCTGAACGTCGAAATCAATCCCGAGGTCGGTTCAGGCACTGTCTACTGTGTGCATCAATACCAGAGGGATGTATGCACTGTAGATTGACATGAGTGAACTGGCCAGAAGTCACCAAAGTATTTTGGTAACGAGTGGCGTTGTACTGTTGCTCCCTAAGGCTGCAGCGAGCTGATAGTACTCGCCATACACAATTCATTCGTGCCGCAGCCTAGGGACATGTCGCCACTACAGCGTTGCCGCTTGGCGCCTGCACGCGAAGGAAACCTTTTGCCAGTGCGTCTTCGTTACTAAAGATAACAAGACCATGATTAGGTGTGGCAGAACGTGCATTTCTTTTGATAACTGTGCTCTAATGCAGAGTAATATTAGGTTTTTGTCTCACTGAGGTAGACGTGTCCGAAAAGTTCAAACATGGCCTCTGCAGACCATCTGATTGAACATCAAATTATGAGAACTCCGAGAATCTCTTGCATTTGTCAACAAGCATTGCATGCTGTACTGATTCGGACGTTGTGAGTGACGGTGGCCTCTAGAAGGCACCAGGAAGCTGGGTACACCAGCGCCACTGCAGCTCTCCCCAGCTCCTCGGATATAAACTTTCGAGAAATTCCCCTTTTGCAAATTGGCTCTTTGCCGCCACGAATGTTGTTCCCGAAAACGTTGCTCGCCTCCTGTGTATGCCGTGCGGTGGGAAAGATTGCCAACTCTCAGAAACTCTTCACCGGATGCTAAGTTGTCAAGTCCAACAGGATAGTCTTGCTTGCTTGTTCCAGGATGGAGCGGGCATTCCTTCCATAGTCTCGGAAAGAGGTGCTCCATCAACGAAGTTCAGGGTGCTCCGGATGCTCCCAGATGCTCTTCGATGGCTCGACTACTCACCTTTTGCACACCTGGCACCTAATAGCATAGCAGTCAAAGCACTTCCTGTTGCGAAACAGATCTCAACTAGTGCTTGATCCATCTGTAGACGCTTCCAGCCATTTCATGGCCGTTGTGGCTCTGTGATTTGTGACGCAAACCCCATGACGCCAGTTCACAGGAGTTCAGGATCATACAGCAATCCCTTTGAGGACTCTGGCAAGTCTGCATATACCGGCGTTAGTTCCGCAACGCTGGTCAGGGCTCAGGCGAGAAGAGCTTACGTCGTGGTTATCAGTGGGGCAGCCGGGTCAGAGTCACTCGATTGTTGAGTCTTGTATCTTCATTTCCAGAACGTTGACAAAGGCGCGCCGCCGGCCGCCAATATCGCCAAAGCAACGAGATATTTGTGCAATGGCGACCTTGAGAGAGGGTTGGAGAAGGCGACCACACCACTGCCTACCTCCGTTAGATACCTGCCTTGACTTCCAAGACATAGATGACATATGGATTCTCTTTTCTCCTTCAGCAATCTGTTCCGCTGCACCCCAGACTCAGCGGCAATTGCGCGGGCGACGTGCGGTCATTCTACGCTGTGGGCCACTTACCTTGACTCTCAGCACCAAGGCGTAGAGATTTGACGAAATGTCGGAGACAGACCATAGGTTCGGTTATTGACTCGCTGAGCCGCGGTGAGAATTGTCTCAATGTGCGTTGGCCTCGCACATCAACCCATACATCCATCATCTGGCAGCAAGCGAAAGCGTTCAGCCCTGGATTTGGGCAACCAGAGCTCTTACCCGCTCGGTCGTGAAAGTGTGGTCTCTGAAGACAGTGACACAAAGGGAGAAGGCCGCGAAGATACAAACGAGGTCATTGTGTAGAAGCAGAAAAGATCAGCGATTCCACCACGTTGTTGTATGTCAGTGGTGGCAACGTCGGTCAGACTGTACCCGCCAACACGGTTGGTGAGACGTTCCGATGACGATCTGGTGGACAACTATGAGCAGGTCCTGCATATCTTACCGAGCGAAGCTCGTGGCGCCGTCGCGATGGATGGAAGGATTGTTAGCTGGGCCAGAGTCGCAGGAGACTCGTCCTCGTGGTGGAGGAGTGGGCAGAGCTTACGGCTAGGCGAAGCGGTCAATGGTCTGTGTGCACATGGTCCCATTGTCGATCGTCTGGTATGTACGGCGGGCATAGTCTGAAAAGAGAACAGACATCCATGTCTCCGTGCGCATCATTTCATTTCTAGGCCCATGAAACAGACCCCTTTCATTGATCTTCAAGTCTAAGAGACACCATCTCCAGAGTTCACGCATCGTCTGCGTGTCCGGCACACCTCCAATTCCCCCACCGGATGATCTTTGGGACTGGACCACGTTTACCAGCGATCGGCAGGTCCCGATTATTCTCTCAGGCGTGAACGTAGGACAATGTGTCAGCATCACCCAGCGGTCTGAGGGTTATGTTTTGCTGGTATAGGTCTTGAGGCACTTTGAATTCCTCGTGGGACCCTTAGAATCAACCCAAACTTGCAGGATGTGTGCCTGTGGAATCCGGCCGGAACAACACCCAAAGTCTTTTTCCCAAGCACCACTTAGGTCATGATCGGCAGCGCTCAGCAGGAATCATCTCCATTAATCGTCAGGAGATGTGGCGCTAAAGCAAGGGACCAGAGTCTAAGGACTTTGACAAGGCCCAACTCAGTGGTCAAAGTCTTCCAGCCAGGCAGCCCGCCACATGTCCCTGCAGGGACCATTACGAAGCTTCCAATGGAATGATCACGACCCCTCTGCCGAATAGTCTTGTAGCACCGAGATACGAGCCATGCTCGAGCTTCAGCAAAAGTGTCTCATCCCACAACGCGGTGGTGGCCAAGCACATCGGCATATTCTCCTGTAGAAGACTTTCGATGTATCTATGCTTATTCTAATGAGTTCTTGATGGATACGCCGCGCGGCACATGTGACTCCGTCAAGATTGCCCGTTTTGGCAATGTTGCTCGGTAAAGAAGATTGTACCAGCACGAAGGAAAAAATAGGGGCAGAACACGCCGTTGGACTGTCCTGCAGGACGTGAAAGCTACAATTTTAGCCCGAGACGCCGCAAATCTTTTTTGCGTGCTGTCCACCCTCCTAGCTTGAAGTCCCTCTCCACCGAAGCGCCAGCGATGGACCCAATCTACCCCATTAAATGCAAGCTTCCGACATGCTCGCCTGGTGCTGCTAGAGCCATGAACCCACTTTCTCGATCAAAGTAGTTTCTAGCCACTCAGAGATTCTATGTTGTACCTGACCATGGGGAGGACTTGAAGAGTAGCCGATATCCCACCGAGGCGTTGCGTGGACTGGGCGGCAATTGTCGTTCATGCTTCACTGTTCCTGCACCTGGTCGGAGGAAGAGTATCACAGTCTCCGGGTATCAAAGCTGTCGAAGTCCGCTACGACAATTGCTGGGGAACAGCCTCTGCCCTACCATCACCTCGTGGCGCTACACTGCTCTCGCCTTTTCCGTTTCGCCGAGCACGCCAGCATACCATTCCAAAGCACGCACAGTCGATACGGGCCACCATTCCACAGAGGGTACACATGACCGAACGATCTCGCCGTGTTTCCGAAGCAAAGCAGGTGCACGTACTGCGACATTGCCAGCGAGTCGAGAGGGAAAGAGCAGCTTCTTTTCAGAGGACGTGCTGAGCAGATTCAAAATGAACTTGGGTTTGGATGTGAAGAGAGCATTCAGGAAGAGCAAATACGCCAAAGCGATAGACGAGCCTCGCATACACCATCTGGCGGACAACACGGATTCCAAGGCACGGCACATTCTGGGCCTGGATGCTAGAAATCATGATCCCGCTCGTAGTAATAGCACGAGCTCGACATCGACGAACAAGCTGCGCAGTGTCACGTTTTCCGATGCCACAACAGCGGCCGCCTCGGTAGAGGGTACGACAGACACATCGAGGGACGAGCCGTCTCCTCTAAGTCTCGGCCGGAAAGGCTCCTCTGGGCTGCTAAATCGCCCGCGAAAAGACGGGCAACAGGACGTTCCAGTCAAGCCACAGGCATCATATTCGTCCTTGCGATCGTTCTACGACAAGAGTCGTACTCCTCTGAGCGTATCACAACAGACATCCGATTCTTCCAGTCGAGACTTTGCTCTCAGAAAGGGGGCACCGTCAATTATTAGCGTCTCGAGCCAGGAAACGGAACATTCGAAACAATTGCGCCTCTTCTCCAAACCTCCCCAAAGAACCCAGTATGACAAAACCAGACTGACTCCGCTCCCTCTACGACCGCCCACGAACTCTTCTCAGGGGTCAGGAGCCTCCTCCGTATTTGAGATACGATCCGAGGCCGGCGGCTCCCTGGCGTCACAACGCTCCATACCCCATATCTCCGTGACGAGAGGGCCGGTCAAAGACCAGGCAAAGTCTCCCACTCTAGCCAGGCATCCACTTGAGGCAGAGCACCCGTTTCCAATGGTCAAGCCTGCGTTGGATCCAGGTCGAGCCAAGGTCAATGTTAGGAGACCGAAAGTGGGCGCCAAAAATTGGTTTGATAGCCTCGACAGTGATTCCAGCGATGGTGAAGGTACTATCTCGGAGCCACAGCTTCAAGGCGATTTTGCGATTGAGGTGAAGGCAGCCTTCGACGATGGTCGCATAGACAGACTCCCTCCCCGGGAGTCTTCGAGAGCGCACTCAACCAGTCAAAAGTCGAAGCCAATGCCTCCAATCAAACAACCAGTTGACAAGCCCAAAACAGAAAGACCAGAACGCTTGACGTCCAAGCTCGCAGGGCCAACGAGGAGTAGAAAGCGGAAGATTAGTCCTTTTGAGACTGCCGACCTCGCGACACAGAGTGTCTTGTCTCTGACTTCCTCGGATGAAGAGGACGAGGGAGAATCCTCTTCGATGCCACGGAAAGACTTGGCGCAGAGAGAGATCAGAGCAAGCTTGATGAATGCGCCTTGGGACGAGTCTGACATAGAGCTGGGACAAGCATTGGCAATAAGCACCAAAGAGCCTGAAAGCATATTGAAGTATCTTCAAGGCCAAGACCTGGACAAGCCAGCAGTGCCTCGGCGCATAAGTAGCAGGCTGCTGACATATCTCGACGATCGGTCCACTGAAACACTGACCGAGCATGACGACCTATTAACGTCGTTCCCTCGCACGCCGACAGATACTGTCTCCCGGGACACGTCTGTCCGAGAGTCCGTTTTCTCCGAGAATGAAAGCATCATCAGCACAAAGGTGATGACGGTGACTCGCCAGGAGGAAAGCCTAATAGCAGCAATGAGATTGAAGAAGGCCGCCATGAAACGAGCACAAGCCAAGGCCCACCGACAGGACGCATTAAAGATCTTGGAGCTTGACGGCAACAATCCCGCCAAGAAGCATGGCCAGAGAAACAATCGATCCGACAATATTCATGGGTCGAGGAGCCCCAACTCGACCTTACGGCTGTCATATCTGGCATCCCCCAAGGTACCGCGGCATGACAGCCTCAGGCCGGATTCTGTCACCACTTTTCAAACCGACTCGGTCCAGGAGCGAAGTGTCAGGGGCTCAATTGCAACGTACTTGAGCGAGGGTTCCGAAGATCTTCAGCTCCCCTACTCTCCACTAAACGGTCTGCCGAGGGGGTCCTCAATGACACCTCGCACCATGAATCAACGTCCAAGAATGCAGTCCCGGGGCTCATTCCTTTCAGAAATGACGACGACATCGGCCAATACCGCCGGTCCCAGCGAGGGGTCTCAGCGTGTTCAAGATGGCCATGTCGTGGTCCTCGATCCGCTTGAACGTCCGTTCCTGCGAGAGGAGATACCTTCCCAGCTTTTTATGGAAAGCCCTTTTCTAGGATGGGAAGCTCGAGCAAACATGCAGACTGCTCATTAAGCTCATCTCCTATGTATAGATTCTCCGATATCTGTTGGCGCTCTTTGGTGGTTTATGGACATCGATGATACCCACTGTTTCTCTTATGTACATTTAGCTAACGACAGGTCATAATTGTATCAGTCTGAACCTCAGTGGTGGTTCTCATGTTCCCTTTTGGTCTGGCGTTGATGGCATGCGCGTGGATATTATTTGCCTCGAATTTCCGAATTTTCCTGAAAAAATGAGATTGCTCCTGTGACAGGGGATAAAACCAGCTTGGCTCGGCCTTCCGAACAAATCGTTGATGAGTCTAAAAGGGGCTGGCCAAAGCTTCATCGGCGCTCGAAAACCCAGCTTTCTGGTGGAAACCACTTTGCTCATGAAGTCAACTTGTTCAGCTACCCGAAATTCCAGAAGCGGCCCAGAGATGCTCACGAGGTTTTTTCGGGCATCTCGATCCCACACCTGGACAGTCTGAAAAGAGAACCCCCTTTTAAACTCTGGTTCAGAGATCCCCTGGCAGGAAGCTAATCTGCCGACGCCAATCTGAAGCCAATGATGGCATCCTCTGGAGAGAGCCATGCCTCATTTGTCCCATGCGGGTCTGCTGACCCAGGCTAGATCTGCCCTTTGATGTCCAACTCGGCTTTGATCACAAGCCCACATCATAGAACACAATAATTATACACATACGCTCCTTTAGACCTCGATCGTGACGGCTGTACCCCGTTCTCGCGACATCCATTCCTTTAAGCCTGACGTTCAGCGTTCAAATTCTGCCTCTCCGGCCCTCATGTGCAGTTTTTCTGTACACCTTGTCGTGCGCGCTTCCGGAGACTGCACACGACCAAAAGTAAAATGTCAAGGAGTTTGGACAGACGGAAAGGCGGCCCGCCATCGCTATGGGGGGTACCACTGAAGACATTGACACTGGTGGTGGTAAGGAGACATATCCAGACTCCTGCCCGGTTGAGGACTGACAGGCGTCGCGCAGTTGACCTTCCAATTTTCTGCGTTCATCTTGGTATGAGCAGTCGCATGAGGGCAGAAGATGATGGACACTGACCAGATCCGCAGCTGCTACATTACTCGAGGGTCATGCCTACGCCTGACGGCCACCGATACCTCCCATCCACCGCAGTCTTCCTCGTCGAGCTCCTGCGTCTTGCCATTTGCCTGACGATCGCCCTATACGAGATCTCCCAGACAATACCTCGATCGATGCCACTTACCGCCCTTTTCAGTGCGCTCGGGAGTGCGACCTTTTCGGGGGACAGCTGGAAAATTGCTATGCCAGCGGGGTTGTACACGCTTGCCAACAGTCTGCAGTATGTTGCGATTTCGAATCTGGACGCCGCGACGTTTCATGTGACCTACCAGTTCAAGATCATTATCACGGCGGTTCTGAGCGTCTACATGCTGAAACGGTCTATCAACGCGAGGCAGTGGCTCTCACTCGTTCTGCTCATGATCGGTGTGGCGATCGTGTCCCTTCCCCAGGATGAACAACGTTTGCTCTCGAGTCACCACACCCGGGTGTACGTTCCGAGGTCGCTAAACCCCCTCATGGAACATCTGGGCTTGGGAAACTCGGAGCAACACCTCAACAAACGGTCTGCTACCTACGAGGGTATCGCAGAGGATGAGGATGCCATGTATGCGCCCATGATGGACGCTTCTCTCGGGTTGTTGGCAGTGCTTTGTGTCTGCTTCTGCTCTGGATTGGCTGGAGTCTATTTTGAAAAGGTCATCAAGGAGTCACCACGGCCAACGTCAATGTGGGTACGGAACGTGCAGCTTTCGCTGTACTCCACGTTTCCCGCTTTCTTCATCGGAGTGCTCTTCTTGGACGGGGAGACGGTTGCAAAGTATGGATTTTTCGCAGGATACAACTGGGTCGTGGTTATCTCGATTCTGGTGCAGACGTTCGGCGCGGTGGTGGCAGCCTTCTGCATGTTCTATGCCGATAACATTTCGAAGAATTTTGCCCTCAGCATCAGCATGGTGATCAGTGCGTTTGCCAGCGTGGTCTTCTTTGACTTTCAAGCGACTACTCACGTAAGTCTGGGTTCCTTGCGCTGGGGCCATGAACTGAAGCTAATCAAGACGCAGTTTGTTGTCGGAACCGCGATTGTCCTGGCATCAACGTACATGTACACACTTCAAGGATCTCCGGCGCGACCACCGATCATCAAGACTGACTCGGACCAAGAGAAAAAGGTGGTTAGCCCTACGGAGGCGCAGGATGCCTCAATATCTATACCCAGAACGCCGCTAAGCCTTGACGATACCACGATAACGACATCACGACCCGGGTCTCCTGCTCCCCACAAGAAGAGGAAAAATGATTCACTTGGGTACTTTTCGAAGGTTCATCATTAGGATGTCATTCTCACGAACGTGAATGAGGCTCTGAGAGAATGAATATATTAATCCCTTGCTCTCTCTTGATTGTGCTTTGCAAGCGTCTGTTGCACCGATTGAGGCCCGAAAGCCCGGTAGGGGGGCATCCAGGCCATCAAACGGAATTCGCTGAAAGGGAAAGTCACAGCCATGATTTGGGTACGCGCTCCTGGCACAACAATCACAGCCTCCATTTGATAACTCCAGCCTTAGTGCACTCTCACCGTCTTCACCGACATAGTCACATCCGAAATGAGTTATTTCAACCCACATGGCCCAAAGCACACGCCGTTTAACTCGCTTCAACAGAGACGCAGCCCACAGAAGCAAGCTGGAAATGCAAGTCATTCGCGTCGCTTTCAGCATCAACCGGTGAATCCAGTCGATCCACAGCCCAGAATTAGCATTGAGCATGGACAAAATGCACCTCTCGATGAATTTGGCCGGTCAACAGCTTCCTCTCACATGCTGAAGGAAACGAACCAGCGTCTAGATCGAGTGCTTCCGGCTCAAACAGTGCATGGCCGGCAATGGCATGCTCAACTCGGCCTCGCAAGGGTGGCGATGCCTCAGCAGCAGTCCTCCAGACCTACTGCTTCCAATGGCTATAACCTGGCTGGGATAGGTGAGGAGACGTCCCCATTTTGCCGATCTTGCTGACTATGGAAAGACAAGCAAATTGAAGCCCGAATGGCGCCTACGCATACACCACCAGATTCCGGTCTGTTCTCAGACCCAACCGTATCGATGCCGCAGCAGAAGCAGAGAGTGTCGCAGCAAGAAGCTCTCGGAGAGATGAGGAGTACTTTCTACAACAAGATTGCCGAGCTCCACCAACAGGGCAACAACACGATGATGGAAAGAAAAGCACAGCCTTGTCGTCAAAAGCATTACACCAAGTTCAACGAGAAACCTATCGTCAGAGATGTTGGGCTCGTGCCAACGACCCGCCTCCCCGACAAGCAGAGGACATTGTTCAAATTCCCTCTTTTCAACGCAGTCCAGTCGAGGTGTTTTCCCACTGCATACGAATCCGATGACAACCTCGTGGTATCCGCTCCCACAGGCAGTGGCAAAACTGTCATCATGGAACTTGGTATTCTTCGGCTCATTGACCGACTCAAAAGTGGCACAGCCAAAGTTGTGTACCAGGCACCAACAAAGGCTTTGTGCCGCGAGCGGTGTCGTGACTGGCAGGCCAAGTTTGGCATATTCGACATCGAATGTATTGAAATGACTGGAGATACGGATTTCAACACCCTGGGAAATGTGGCCAACGCGAGCATCATTATCACTACACCTGAGAAATGGGACAGTGTGACCCGGAAGTGGAAAGACAATGCCAAGTTGATGACTCTGATCAGGTTGTTCTTGGTTGACGAAGTCCACATCCTCAAGGACGCGCGTGGTGCGACGCTGGAGGCCATTGTCTCACGAATGAAATCTGTTGGCAACAGTATTCGCTTCATTGCGTTGAGCGCTACGATTCCGAATTCTGACGACATCGCAAGTTGGCTCACACGGAATGAACGAGCTTGTCACTTGCCTGCTAGGAGAGAAGTGTTTGATGACACGTTTCGTCCTGTCCAATTGAAGAAGCATATCATTGGGCATGAAGGCCCACACAATCCCTGGGCATTTGATTCTTCATTGACAGAACAAATACCTCATATAGTGGCACAATATGGCAAACGAAAGCCCACCATGGTCTTCTGCGCGACCAAAGAATCTGCACAGCGAACGGCTGACGAGTTAGCGAAGTCATGGCTCAACGCAATTGGCGGTCAACGCGCGTGGAATCCGCCACAGAAGGTTCCCAATGTCGAGAACGAACAGCTCCAAAGAATACTGCCCGCTGGTGTCGCCTTCCACCATGGTTCTCTTAGCATTGCTGATAGGAAAACAGTCGAAGCAGGTTTTCTCAATGGGGACATCGGTGTTATCTGCTCAACTTCAACCCTCGCGATTGGCATCAACCTGCCATGCTACCTCGTCCTGAAAGGCACCCACTCCTACACGGACAGGGGATTACAGGAATACTCCAGTTTGGAAGTTATGCAGATGTTGGGCCGTGCTGGTCGTCCGCAATTTGAGACTGAAGCATGCGCTGTTGTCCTCTGTGCAAACGAGAGATTGGCCAAGTATGAGAAATTGGTTGCTGGTGAAGAAGTACTTGAGAGCTCCCTGCATCAGAATCTCATTGAGCATCTGAACGCTGAAATAGGCCTCGGCACTATCAGCAGCATCTCGAGCGCGAAGACATGGCTAGCGAGCACCTTCCTCAACGTTCGGCTTCAGCGAAATCCAAAGTACTACGGTCTCAACCTGGATCAGACTGGCGAGACTCCGGACGACGCATTATTAAAATGGTGCGAAAAGGATCTCAATCTCCTTCATGATGCTGGTCTGATCGAAGACACTGGAATCTTGAAGTGCACCGAATATGGGGATGCCATGGCTCGATACTATGTCAAGTTTGAGACCATGAAAGTATTTATGGATGCTCCAGCAAAAGCCAAAGTGTCGGAAGTGCTGGCCACTCTTTCGCAAGCGGCCGAGTTTCGGGACTACAGATTGAAGCAGGGCGAGAAAGGCCTCTTCAAGGACATCAACAAGGCCAACGAAATCCGATACCCGATTCGAATCGACGTCGCTCTCCCTCAGCACAAGGTGTCTCTCCTCATTCAGGCCAAGCTGGGTGGGTTTCTGATTGGAAAAAACAGCAAGAACAAAATCACTCCTGCTCAAAGACGTCAGCTGGAAACTGATACCTCTGGCGTGATCCGACATAGCACGCGCCTCATCCGTTGCATTGTGGACATATTCGTCCGGCGCAGCGATTCATTCGCTACCAACAGTTCTCTCGAGCTGGCTCGAAGTCTGGCTGCTGGCGCCTGGGACGATACGGTGATGCAGCTCAAGCAGATACCCGGAATTGGTGACGTGTCGGTTCGGAAACTTGCAGCTCGAAATATCAAGAGTATCGACACGCTCGCCCACACTGAACCGCACCAACTGGAGGTTATCTTGAGTAAGAATCCACCATTTGGCCACGAATTGTTGAAGAGACTTGCCGATTTTCCAATGCTGCATATATCCGTAACCGAATCTAGCAAACGGCTCAAATTACAGAAGGGTGTTGAGGTCAGGCTTCGCTGCCAGGTCGGGTTCTCGAATGAGACTGTGCCTATGCGGTACAACAAGAAACAATATAGCGTTCTATTTTTATGCGAGACCTCTTACGGTGAGCTGATCGACTTCCGTCGGTTTGGACCTTTGCGTCTCAAAAACGGCGAAGAAATCCTACTCACCGCACTCATCGACCGACCTGGGTCCAAACTCCGGTGTCACACCATGTGCGATGGTATTGTTGGCACGCACAAATATGCAGAGGTAGAGGTCGATTGTCCAGTGTCCTGGTTTCCGCCAAAGCTTCCAACTCCTGATCTTTCATTTCAACGACCTCAGCTAAGCGTCGGTATACCTCCAGGCCGGAGCTGTGAAGAATTTGAGATTGAAGGCTTAGATGATTCAGACTTGCTTGCAGCAGCACAAAACTCGGCGAAGGAAGAAATTGAAATCATCGAGGATATTGACACAATCATGGCCGATGTGGAGAATGACAAGGGCAACAAGCGATGTCGAGAGCGCAGTAAATCAAATGACTGGGAGGAGCACCACTTCCGAGAGCCGCAACAACTCCTTAATGGCAGGTGGACGTGTAAACATACTTGTGCCGATGAAGGAAAGGAATGCAAGCACAAATGTTGCAATGAGGGCGCGAAGAGAAAGCCAACGAATCAAGCCGGAAAGCGGCAGAAGAAGGATCAGTTGTTGGGTGGTCAGAAAGCTCCTGGAAGGCCGAAGACAAACAAGAAGAGCCCCGCAAAGCAGCCAGGTCATGAAGAACTCATAGATCGAATGCTACCGAAACCTCGCAGTCAGGACGATGACGGCCGAGAGTGCACAACGACCAAGAAAGGAGCCCATCTTCATAGGACGTTGCTCTGATGTATCACGCCCAGAAGATAAAGTGAAGGCTCTGCCTGCTGCAACAAAGCATATGAAGCCGTCGGATCTACAGACGTGGCCAAGCACACAACAAGCGGTCTCAGATACGTTCGAATCAGGAGACTATGATTGGCAGGTAATGGACGACATTGCCGCCATGTACGATGAGGTTCCAAGCCCCCCTAAGGTATCAAAGATCCACGAATCGGACCCAACACGTTCTCACATATTGCCATCAGCCAATGCCCGAACACCATTCAGGACTAATCACGCCAGCAACAGCAATGCCATACCGGCACCAGAGAAAAGCCTCTACTTACCACAAGACAGCGATCCATTCAAATGTGGAGATGCGTATGGCTTCGAAGATGTACAGGATTTTGTGCCTCCCTCTGGTGAGCAAATTACCTGCGTGAGCCACGGAAATCTCGGCACCGGTCGACGACCTGAAAATGCTCAGCTCATGGAGGCCTGGACTCCTACGCTAGCGAGCCCTGCCGAGCAACTTTCTCCTCCTTTCCAGGATCAGTCTAGCAGACTCTCATCTGCTAGTATTGCGACCACCAACGATGGCCTGCCTATTGTTACAGAGTATGAGCGAAATAGAAAACTGCACGAGGAAGACCAGAAGAGGATGTGGGCAGAACTCGGGTCAGATTTCCTGACGTACGAGAACTTTGGGAAATGGTTCACAATCGTTGATGATTCAGATGACAATCTTTGTAAGGGCACTGCACAATCAGCGGGCTGAAAAGATGGATATGGACTGGTAGGCAAGGATGTATCTATTCAAGACGATTGACTGAAGTAGAGGCAAGCATGAAAGATGGAACATTTCGTGCCAGGGGATCCAATTTGAACGAGCTTTTTTAGCTGATTCACCAATTTCGAGGTCGGACGAGGGTCAAGATGAAATGTATAGCCTATCTATCAGTCTACAGTCCTGTAAAGGGTGGCTCTCACTCACTGCGCAATCGTTGTGCCTCTCGGATTGGTGTCTAGTATCTTGCCATCTCGCCGAGCCAGTGGTGTGCCGCAACACAATCCCAAGTATTCATATACTCTTCCTTACGATCTGTCCTTCGCAATCGACCATAGGTTGCGGAAAAAAGGGGTTCCCGTCCGATCACCCTTACTTAAGCCGCAAGCCGACTGGCTAGTAGTTAGGAGGGTGACCACCAGCGAATCCCAGCTGTTGATTGTTTTTTTGGCATTTTGTTTTTTACCCTGTAGTCAACCCGATCATCCATCCTGTCTTTTTGTTTTTGTGCCTGAGCTGGAATGGCTGCGAAGGGAACCTTCCGGAGCAATGTTTTTTCTCATCGAATGCTGGACTGGTATGGGTGGCCAAGGAGGCTGAAGATCGGAGACCAAAAGCGTTGACTTGATCCGATTAGCATGGTTTGAATTCAGACTTTGTTGTTGTCTCCATCCATTAAGGACTCGCCACAAGAAGGGCTAGAATCATATGGACACTGGACTGTGTACCGGGAGAGGCAATCTCGGCTTGACGCCATCCTGTTGGAGAGCCTCATGAGGCTGATCTAGCACCTTCCATTGATTCAGAGCAAACGAATTCCTGTTCCATCTCTCCCGCCTTTCTGCACAATCGTTCTACTCTTCTTGCACTTTGCTTCGTGCCTTCTAGCCAAAGTTGTATCTAAAATGCCCGCAAGTCGTGCTTGCGACCATGCTGCTTGCCGCCCAAGTCTTCGCAGTGTGACATTTCAGTCAGCCTCCAGCTCCCATACTAGCCCCAGGAAATAACAACCATGATCAATGCTCCCACAGCCATAGCTCCAAACTGCAACAATGTCCTCTGCAACTCCTGCATCTTCGTATTGCCCTTCTCATTCTCCAACAACTCCGGAATCACCCCCACAGTCCCGACATACAAAAATGTCCCCGCAGTAAAGGGCAGCAACATGTCACTCCACTGCAGACTCGTCCCTAGCAGCCCCTCCTTCGCCCCGGTGAGCAGATTCGTACTGCTTTCTTCTCCACTTCCATACTCCTGCACCAGAATCCCAATGATCGTCCCCAGGAAGGCACCAATTGCCGTCACAAATTGCGCGCCCATAGCTCGCCGTTTGCTGAAGCCCGACTGGATTAGAAGGGCGAAATCGCCGACTTCATGGGGAATCTCATGGAAGAAGACGGCCATCGTGGTTGTGGCGCCTAGAGCCGGGGAGGAGTAGAAACTTGTGCTCAGGGCGAGGCCGTCGGTTATGTTGTGGGTGAAGTCTGCAATGAGGTTAAGGAGGCCAGCGAGCTTGACGGACGGATTGAGTTCTTTGGTTGACGGTGAGGGTTTCGCTTGGGTTATGGATGTCGGGTCAGTTTTCTCTGAGGCGTATTCTTGGCGTTCTTCGGCGGCGCCTGGAAGCTCTTTGTCTGCGCCATTTTGGGAGGAAGTGGTGTTGCGCTTTCGGATCCCTTCGTTGGTGGCTGCGATGCCGGCGATGACGTCTCGCGTTTTCTTGCCAGCTATGCTTGTGTCGTTGTAGGGTTTGTTGTCGAGGCGTTCTTTGTGTTCTTTGTAGGATTCCTTCTTGGCGAGCTCTTCGAGGTCGTTTTGAAGGCGGTAGTCGCTTTTGTCGACCTCTTGGGCTTGGTGGTCGAGATTTGTGTCATGGCTGTGGTTGTGAACGCCGCCAGTTGCGATGCGGAGGGCTTTGTCCATTGCCATGAAGGTTGCAAGGCCGATGAAGATGAAGACGCCGAGAAGGAGGTTCCTGTTTGGTTCGAGGAGGACCAGTCGGACTTTGGTTGGGGACTCATCTTCGCCCAAGAAGATTTCGGGGAGGAGGTGGAAGAAGGTGTCACCTAGGAGGCCGCCGACTGCGAAGGCGACCATGATACTTAGTGAGGAGGGGTCGATGTTTGGTGGGCATAGTGCCAGGAGAAAATTGGGCGGGCCAGAGATATAAGCCGTGGCCAGGAGGGCATTGATGGCTGGCTTTGAGGAGGGGAAGAGGATGGCGAAGAGTTTGGTTGCGAATGATCTATCCTCTTGAGAGTCTGCTTGCTTTTGAGCTGCAAGGCGGAGGAGGGTTTGAATGTCCTCTGCTCCTAAAGAGATCTTATCCTTGATGGTGTCGAAAGTGCTGGTGGAAACCTCCTTTGCTTGCGGCAAGGTGTCTCCGGCCACCACAAGTGCGAAAAGTGCACAGATTAAGATGCTTGTTGTCGTTCGACGCGACAACGTGACTGCCATTCTGGCTCGTATAGCTCTAAAACCGTCAGGACTTCTGAGTGAAACTAAGACACGCGACAAATGTGGGCAAGGACTCGCAAATATCCTACGCAACCCCGATCTACGTCAAAGTGGAGTCTGATTCAAATTCCCCCGTTTGTCCTTGCTCGGAGACTTGGTTTGCTATCGATAACAACTTTTTGTCCTTCACCTCCGACCAAACCTTTCAGGTACTCTTACTCGATACTCCTCCCGCAGCTCTTGCACGATCGTCCTCGAAATACCGTCGCAATGGGAAGAGAATTGCAGAAGCGGAAGAACAGATCTTCGCGACCCAAAGTGAGGCCCAATGTTCTTGGTCGCACGAAAGCTGGAAAGAAAAAGGTCAATTTCCTTGGGAATGAGACCATCGCACAGAATTGGTAACTAGCTCAAGGTCGAGGGGGAGACTTTTGGCTGATAAGTCCTAGGGATAGACACTTGACGCTGGAACAGAATTACAAGCGCCTAGGACTGTCTACGAAGCTGAATTCGAGTATTGCCGGTCCAAAGAAGATCAAAGGTCGAGACGCAAGCGACTCAATACCGGCAAATCATGACAGCCTGGCAATTGCACCAACGAAACTGCAAGCAATAGCCAAGCCGCAGGAAGTGCAAGTCGAACGAGATCCCGAGACCGGTCGCATTCTTCGTGTGATACGATCCGAAGATGATGAAGACAGGCACAACCCGTTGAACGACCCCCTGAATGATCTTTCGGACGAGGAAACTGAAGTCGAACCAGTTAGGGGTGCGAACAACGTTATCGCTCAGCTGGAGGCGCAAGCAGCACAGGAGGCAGAGATCGAGGCGAAGCGAAAACGACCAAGGCAGCAAAGTGCACGAGAGGAAGAATGGGTGGCAAAATTGGTTGAAGCCCATGGAGATGACATCACTGCAATGTTTCAAGACCGCAAGCTGAATCCTATGCAGCAGAGCAAAGGGGATATCGCAAGGAGAGTGAAGAAGTGGAAGCAGAAACATGGATGAACGGTCGCATGACTTGGGGGCTGCATCAGGAGAATCATGAATGCCAGCCAACCGTGCGGCCTATAGCGGTTGATGTGCCACAGCTATGGGGAACTGGTCTGACAGCCACTGTTGAAAGAAGGCCCAGTTCAGTGGCCCAAAGGAGACTCCGAACCGAAGATCCAATATTGGGATATAAAGCAGACAAACCACTATTGCTTTCTCCCTCGGCATAGCTGGCGTTGACTCCTGGGAGACAGACACAACCTATTGCGTTGGGGGAGATGCAATTGCAGCTTTTGGTTTTGTGGACGTGGTGGTCCTTTGCGATGTGAAATCAGCGGAAATCACCTGTCACTGTCGGCAAGGTATTTGCCCTCCAGACTACAGAACCATACCGTTCCCCCAAATTCTCGGACGCTGGTGGCAACTTACTCGCCTATCCCTGCGAGGCGAAGTGTGAGGATCACCTCATACGAAGATGGGCCATCTCTGCTGGACATCAGAACAGAAACGCTCAGGCTGTCTCAAATTTGTTCTTGTTCACCTCCATGTGGATGGATGCTTCGATGCGCTGAACAATGATGAGCCTCAATCATCGCACAAGCAGTCCTAGCAGCTGGCAGCCGTCGCAGCAGACCGATTTGAGTATACTATAAGGTGCAAATATCAACATGAAGATATTGGGGAAGCGGAGACTCATGGCCACAGGCCGAGGAAAGGGGGCTACGACAGAAGCTAATAGTGTAGCAAGAGCATAACGCTCCAGCCTGCCACAGCAGAGGGCCAAAGAGGTGCGGAAATGCTGGCAGAAAATACCAATCCTCAATGTTCCTACCTCAGGCTTCTCTTCTCTGCTTAGAGGTAATCTCTCTACGTGTTGTACACTGTGGTGCTTTGTAGTCGATATCGGCGAAGATGCACTATGGTAATATAAGGCCTCATCATAAAACCCAAAGTATGTCGACTGTCCTCGTAGCACGTCCTGACCAGGATCGTGTCCCAAGTTGCTCATCCAAAGCTCACGACTCGGCTAAGCCTTCAACACCTTCCTCCTGTTTAGTGGTATGGCAGAACGGTCCTGGAGCGCTCTTACCGACAGCTTGCTGATAGCCGCCCTGTATCAATGACGAGCCCAATTTCCCCATTCCCTATACACATCTCAATGCTTGCCTTCTAAGCCTTCTCAAGGGCCAGGCCAGCTGGAACAGACCCCTTTAGGATGTCGTATCTGCATATGCTGCCGTGGCAGTGGCCTTGAACCCTACATTGACCATCTTCAACCTGCAGCAGGCAAATAAAGGAAAGCCGATATCCCGTGAGAGGTTATGGACTTGTGAGACTTGTATGAGACATCTGAAACCCAGCGTAGAGGCTGACATGGCGCAGAGCGACTAATATCTGAGATCCATTCGGCTGAATAACGTGTAATTTTCGCCTCGTCGCGAGCTCTAGGTCTGAGATTCCTCACGGTACTCTTACGCTGCAACGTGCTCAAGACTATACTCTGCTTATCCTACCCCAAAACATAGGAAGACTGCCGACTGCGAACACCCATGGTCCAGTCTTACAACGACCAAGCGTGTTACAACTCACCCCTCCAAGCATGTCCGCGACTATGTTTCCTCCTCTTCGAACCCTCAAACAACGCGGCCCTCCCTTTCTTCGTCGTGACTCTCTTTCCCATATGCCACGGTACAGACTTGTCCGCACCTCGCGCCTTCATCTTCTCTGCATCGAGGAAAGCCCGATCATGCCTCGTTAGCAGCCTACCAGAGCTAGCGCTATCATCAACAGGAGTCACATTGTACGGTGGATCCGGCTGGTTGGTCAGGACATTATACGTTGCGTTCGTCGGAATGACCTCGCTCGTGACAGTTGCATTGCCGTTGACATATGTTGAATCGACGGGCCCCTTGGTGATGTAGCTCTCTGTAACCACTGTCTCGCCTGTCGCAATATCCATGCCGTGAATGGTCCTGTTGACCATCTCAAGCGCGACAAGAGGCTGATAAAAAGGAACCTCATGGCCTGATTCGTAGATTCGGACAAATGAGAATTTGCCCGCGCTTTTGACTTCGCCGTGCACAATGTTGTCGGATGTGGTGATGTTGACGAAGCCTGCTGAGCCATCCGTATAACCCGGCACATTGCTCAATGTCTTGGAGAATGCCTCGCCTCCAAACCAGTTACAATTGTAGTCTGCGTCGCCGAAGTACAAAACCACTGTGACGTTGTGGTCAATGAGGTACTCGACTGCTGCTGTGACGCCGATCTCTCTTGCATCGTCGCCTGTGGAGCTGAATGCTGTGCTGGTGATGCTTGAGCTCTCGCTGAAATTCGTAAAGGCGCCAATAGCCGCTTGCACCTCGGCAGTATTTAGGTAGTCGACGTAGAACGCGTATGGGAATGGGTCAGGTGTGAGATAACGGATGTCATATTCATCCCGCCCGAAGACGATGTCGTACGGGTTCTCGATTTGATTGTAGCACCAGGTGTCCGCGGCACTGCAGACTTGATTCCCTTCGCCGTCGGAAGAGTTGGTAGCGTAGGGAAAGGAATTACAGTCGAGAAGTTGGTCAAGGCAGTTGTGAGTGCCGTACATATTGTTGTAGACGTAGCTGTCGATCGAGGCATTGTAGTGAACCCCATAGGTGTTTCCGCCCTGATGGAGTTGAGTGGAGAACTTCGAGGTGAAGTTGTAATAGGCTTGGTATTGGAGGATTGGATTATACCAGCCGTTCCCGATCAACACCTGTCAGAAGCCGTTAGTCTCCTGGTGTCAAACCCAGCCAAGGCCGGTAGATGTGGACTTACAGCTCGGAGATCAATGTGGCCGGTGCCTGGGGTATTCAGCTCGTTCTGCTCTAGAATATATCTACTGAAAATCGGTGCATAATGGCCGCCGTAACTTTCTGTGGTGAAGTAGACACCGTTGGAGGAGTATTGGGGGAATGCTCCCGTGAAAGCTTGAAGAGTGAGGTAAAAGTTCGGCGCCGCTGCCACGGTCGAGTTTGCTGTCAATGAAGTATTGTAGACGTTGTAAGTGCCGCACGTAGATGGGTCGGTGTAGTCAGGACAGGTATTGTTCGGCAGCGCGACCAAGTCATCACTGATTGCATCTTGGTAGCCAGGGACAGGTATCGAGTACGAAAGACCTGTAGTTGTAGGCTGATCGATGAAGATCATATTCGAAATGTTGTTCCAAGCGTAGGGGTTGTTGTAGACATTGCCATCAGAGTCGACACCGCAAGGTCCAAGCTCTTGGAACAGACCGATCATCGAGGAAGACCCTGGCCCCCCATTGATCCAGATCGTGAGCGGAGCACTGGTTGGATCAACGTCTCGAGCTTCAAAGAACCACCAAAAGATGTGCTCATTTTCAGATACATCAGCGAAACCCGAATAGCTCTTCACATGGGGATCTTGTTCGCAGATTCCAGTGGGGACCTCTTTATAACGAACTTGAATACCCGCATGGCCAGTCTTTGTGGTGAAGTTCGAGGGCTCAGCAACAAATTGAGCAGCAGCTAGCCCAGCGAAGAGCAGGGCGGCTCTCAGCAAGGGAATCATGTTGGATCAATGCAGGGATGCAAGCTCACAGCTCTCGAAATGTGGGATCTCGACATTTTGTAGCACTCCGCACTCCCGGATCGGTCGTGTCAGGGCCTCAGGAATGGCACTCAAACCCGCGTGCTGCAGTGTTACGAATGACGTTGTTGACGTTGACTTCCACCTCTAGCCATGAACCTTTTGGTGGACCGGAAGGACATGGTCTCCCATATTAGGAAGGAGAAAGAGTTGTCGGCACTAATGCAAGCATGGGCAAGCTCTCTAAGCTTTGAGCCTTTGGAAGGGGAAAGTGCTTGACGTTATGAGATCCTGTTCTCTCGGCGGTGATAGATGTGAGATCCAGCATTCAAAGAGCCAGGAGCGTAGTTTGTTGATGTTGTTGACGTTGGAAACGATCGCTCTTCATTCCCTTCTGTTTCTTGGACCTCCCCCACCCTTAGGTCGCACTAGTCGTGTGAAGACATGAAATCGAAGGCCTCCATATCGCGGCCCTTCAGAGTTTGGTGATACCTTGTGTTTACCCTAGTACGTTTCTGTGGACTAGAGCTAATTAGGCTTCCGAGTGTAACATCGCTATCTTAGCAGCTCAAAATTCCCTCCCGGAGTGCACACCAGTTTCAGTCTGATTGCAGAAGTTGCTATAACAGAAGTACTGTGTCCAGGGTGTATGGGAATGTCAAATAAGACGAGCACGACTGCAATTGTACTGTTGTTAGCTCAAGTCGAAAGTCTGCAGTCTTAGCTTGCGGGTGGCTGACCCTTGATCAGCCAGAAAGCAATCGGAATTGGTTTCCGGAGAGCAATGAGGCGCTGCATTCGTGTAAGCGGGTCCTTGCGGGAGTTAGTTTGGGGGAAAGCACGTGGAAAGTTCAAGCATGGCATGAATTTTTGTCCTTGCTCAATGTATCTCTATTCATCTATACTATGCATCAGCGCGAAATGACTCAAACGCTCATTCATCGGACAGATGTAACTCGGGCTGGGTTCACTCCCCTAGTTGTAAGTCGCTGCAATCTCACCCGCAACATTATACCCATTTCCCCACGTCGTCGCTGGCAGAGCTATCAGCTCCTCCATCGGAAGAGTCGCTACCTCCTGTGCTATCTTCACCACTGTCTAGTCGGGCCTTGATATAACTACTAGTTCCAGCCGCCACACTGATCCCGACAGAGTCATTAGCCTCTCCGCTGGAAGAGCTCAGATCGTCTCCCGTGGGAGCTATGCTGTCACCTCCCGTTGTCTCAGTGCTTGGCGCTTCATCCTGTCTGGCCTTTATGAGAGGCTGTGTAGGTGCAGACCTCTCACTGAATGTAGAAGCCGTGTCGGCAGAGCTAGCGTCATCCGAGATCCTGACGCCTTGAACAGCATCACTAAGTTGTTGGAGTGCAGTATCTCCAATGCCAACATTTGCGGTTTCGACGTCTTGCCTTTTCTCTGCCACGCTATACTCAGCAATTGCGGCGTTTCGGCGCGGTGGCTGTCCGTAAGGAAGCGCCAGTGTCAGGCTGAGAAAGAGATACAGCACAAGGAGGAGCTTGTGGTTGATGATTGCCGTATCGCTTTTTGGTGAGAACTGAGGCCAGAAGTCTGATGTTTGGTCTGAGAGGGAATCAGCTTTGGCGATGCACTGGTGCTGCGATCTGAATGTCAGTGGCGTCGAGGAGGTACACCTACAGCTTTATATGCATTTTTTTCTTCCCTTGCATCCACAATACCAGCGTCCGCCGATGGGACCAACTTGACATCGACTTCATGAGATTCATGACCAAATGACTAACGCATGGTACTACGCCATCCCATCGAGTCTTGCTTCGCATTCGGAACCAGGAGCTTGCCGAAACGGTGCGTTTGTCACAAGTCCACTTCGAAGGAAGTTGAGCTGGGGCCAAAGGATGCCCCTACGGCTGATGCGAGAGACAACATCACTGTAGTGAACTAAACAGGAAAGACAACACCCGAACAGTCGGCCCGAGAGACAGCATCACCATTGTAGTGAGCTGAGAGACAATACCCCCCCAAGGGATGCTCTAGATTAATTAGTGTGCTGCTGAATAAGTGCAGAGATGATTTGGGAAAGTCTCAGATACATCTCCGCCCGGCCCCCTGCCAAGGATTACATAGAACCGCCAAACGAATTGAGCCCGAAGACTCCGAATCCAATCTAAGCCAACTTTGTTTCGTTGAAGATCGTACTGCTCATGCCTTATCTTGTGGCAATATAGCGCTGAAGTGATCAAGGGCCAGAAGGCAGGCATGCGGATGAATTGTGATTGTACATTTTGGGCAGTATCTCTAAACCTGTGGCCGGTCTCGACCATGCCTGAACAACATCTGAACTTCTTCCAATCTCATAACCATGTCTGATCATTCATATCATGTTCGAGGCAGCCAATTTGGAAGGAACGCCGGACCGCTGCCCATCCTGGTATCCATGCAAACGCTGTAGCAATCAATCATGCAACTGTGTCGGTTCCATCTCCAGCTGAAGTAACTGAGTCGTGGCGTAATTAGTCGCATGCTTATGCAATGTAAGCTAGCTCGTCGTTGTCCAGTCGCTCGATGTAATCTTTCTCCATCAGCGCATCAATATTCTTCTTGATGTCTGACACCTTGGGTGGGAACCGGTTCTTCACTTGATTGATGACCTCTTCCACAAGCTGGACGTGTCGAAGCTTCTTCCGGCCTTTCATGATCCGAACAATGACCGCTTGCAAGAGTAGCTTTCGGTCCTCCTCAACCGTCTTGTGTGTTTCGTCCGACTCGGTCTTTTGCTCGGATTTGACGGAGATGTTCAAGTTAATCTTGACCTTCTTATTTTTGAAGTTGTGGTTAAGCGAATACTTGGTGCCGGCGGCTGGCTTGCCGTCTTCTGGCGTCGGCGTCACTACTCGAGCCTTCACCAGAATGCCCATGACTTGATTATCCAGGATATCGTCGGTGAGTTTCGTGTATTCCTGGATGTCAGTGTAGTCCAGGGTGTCCTGTTCATTGAACAGCAGCAATACTGCCATCTGGTAGGTTGAGACTTGGAAGGTGTAGGGCACTTTCTGCTGCTTGATGTAATTGGCACGAATTTCACCTTTGCACAACTGCCAGAGCCATGTCAGCTTTCTTCCGTTATGCTTCTGGTCATAGAATCGTCGGAATGACTCCACCGCCTTGTTGACTTCCATGGGAGGCGTGAACGGGGTGTTCGGTGCGTTCAAAGGCCAGAAGCCAGTGCCCAGGATCTGGTAAGAAGAGTCGACCGCTCGTTTCTCGCCGCCATCTTGCAGCAGCTTGTCATACCATTCTCGATAGGATGAGTTGAGGTCCTTTGAGATCTGAATATCCTGAAACATTCGCTGGAGCTTGTTGGTGTACTCGAAGCCACATGCTTCTTTCAGCTTGCTGATCATGCTTGTTTCCGCATCATCGGAAACGGAGCTGACATTGACAAGACGCTTGGCCAGCATTCTCGAGTAAAACTTCTGGAAGACGTCCTTGTCCTCGATGTACTTGAAGACGACCATGATTTGTTGCAAGAGTTCCTCGAGCTCGGATTCGTCGGCGGCCTTGGCGCCCTTCTTGAGGAGTTGGTCGGTGTATTTAGCCAGCAACTCGGGGGACCTGGAAGAATTGGACTTGCAGACCTCATTGCGGTTGACGAATTCCTTGCAGGCATTGTCGAGAGATCGAACGAATTCAGACTCCCCAGTGAAGGCGACTGTGACGAGTTGTTGGTACTTCGAATGGATGTCAAGCAGTGCGTCAACATAGACCTTGGGCTCGAAGCTGTCACCACTGGTGGCGACCTTGTCGACTGAAGCAAGACCGGCCTTTCGGACATGAGCTTCGAATCGGTTTCGGAGAGGATCCAACCCGTCTTTTATTCTGGACAACAGCTTGTACATTCTCGTGAGGTCTTCGCGTCGCTCGTTGTCGAGGAGGACTTGGAACTCGTCTCGGAGCAGTAGAGAGTGATCTGTGATCAAAGCCTCGTTACAGACGTCCATCAGTTTCTTCATGATGTCGGGGTGCAGATACAGGCCGACACGTTCCTTCTCTTCATCCAGTCGTGCCTCAGCCTTCTTCATGTATTCAACCACGCTGTTTTCGGCGACGAAGAGTTTGGATTCTCGCTGGTAGTACTCCTTGGTGGCTGTGAGGAATGGCTGTTCAAAATGTCGTCGGTAGACGTCTAGGGTGGACTTGGTCGGATCGTTTTCATCAAGTCCAAGGGACACGAAGGAGTCGACAATGGCCTTCACTTGCAGCTGGTCGATTGTCTCTCCATTTCGTTGCTTTTCGACTAATTTCAAGACCGCGCCCATCACTCTCTCCCACACCTTTTGGAAAAAATCGTCCTTCCACTTGACTAGGTGCAGGGTGTAAATGTCGTAGACGTTCTTCTTGCCCTCATCCATCTCTCGTTTGACCCAGTGCCTGTTCAGGTACTTAAAGAGATGGTTGTTGTACTTGGCAGCGTCGGTGTATCGCTTCCACTCTCGGATGTAGAAGGCAAGAAGGGCCTCGTCTGTGTGAGTTTCGGCATTTGCGTAGACTTCTTTCAGGTGGTCTGAGAGATATGTCCCGAGTAGAGTGTAGATTTCTTCTCCAAGCAAATGAGCACCTCGTGTCGCACTGTGCGCCGCACCCGATTGTTGGGTGGCGGTTGGTTTCTGTGACGTGCAGAAGTTGTGGACTTTGGTGTAGACTCCCATGTATGTCTTCATATCCATACCTTCTCGTAGTTTGTGCATGACCTTGTCGACATTTTCCTGTAGGTATGCCCATGTCGTTTCCAGATCATCGCGCGCTCGATTTGCCGAACTTGAGGCTGTTGCGGGCGGCATTTTGAATGTGTCGGAAGACTGAGGCGACAGGCGCTGATACTATCTTTGACCTTGTCCCGGCACAGATCGACAGAGGGAGATACGCTTGATAGTGACCTGCACAGGCTGCGGTACGTTGTTGCTTGTACTTCACAATGCTCGAGCCCGCCGCTGTGTTCGATGTTGTCAAATGGCCCAATTGCCGATGGCGGCGGATGAGGAAAAGATCAAGATTGGTATTGGTGGTCAAGGGGGTTAGTCGGTGCAATGGGTGGTGGAAGAAAGGCGGTCGTAGATTTGTATCTGCGAATCAGGCAGTCGCAGGAGCGAAGCTGGGCTGGAGTCACTGCAATGTCAAGGACACTGAGGTGTATCAGTTCCTTTCGGAGCGAGAGTCGCCTGCGGCGGCCTTGGAGCCTTAAAACGCCTTCTACCAGCAGGGCCAGGGTGGATCGGAGTTCGTCAGGATGACAAAATGCGCTGGCACCCAGGAATTACGTCAGTCTCACTGTAACAAACGCAATGAAAATGAGGTCAAATGCCACCAAGGTCTTTCAAATGAAGCGAGGAAAAGGCACGGTATTGTAACAGAGACGGTCAATTTTGCGATTTTATCATGTCGCCCGCACCATTAAGCGCACTTCGGGTCTCGAAGCACCACATTCCAGCATGGAAAGGCAACCCGAACACATCCATACAGAACAAACCGCTTCTCATTTACCATGAAGTTTTCCAAAACCCATCCGCCGCCAACATCGAGTCACATCTCAAAGTCGTAGGAGTTGTCGATCCTCAATGGCGCTACACCATGTATTCCCAGTCGCACTTCCATTCTACAGCGCATGAGGTCTTGAGTATTGCCTCCGGCTCGGCCAAATGCTGCTTCGGGCACGAAGACAACCCACATCGGATCGAGCCTGTTCTGTCAAAAGGGGATGTTGTCATTGTGCCGGCCGGGGTGGCCCACCGTCTCCTGGAAGACCATGGGAATTTCCAGATGGTCGGGTCGTATCCGGTTGGAAAGAACTGGGACATGTGCTATGGTGAGGAGGGTGAGGAGGAGAAAGTCCAAGCCATTTCACAGCTTGGCTGGTTCGAGAAAGATCCCATATATGGCAGTGAAGGTCCGTGTCTCGATGTTTGACCATCTTGAGCGCGGAACTGATGGGTGTCTCTGCGGAGAATAATGTTCCGTTGGTCCGACATAAGGAATGATACTGTAGAGGAAGTCTTGTGGTGTGATCATCTCGTATTTATCCGTTCAACGAGTCTATCAACGTTAGCCAACGCGACCACGAAACATGAAGCGAAGCAGACAAGACATACCTTAGAACACTGACAGAGAATGTAAGCATCCACGCAATGAGAGATACAAGGAGCACCGAGCTCAGAGCTTGCGCCCGACGGCAAACATTGTCAAACCTCAAGGCCGTTCCATCCGAATCTCCGGTCTTGCAAGGCCCCTGATCAATGGCAACAGAGTTGAACGCCAAACTCAGGTTGGCAGACTGGAAAACAATAAAAAACAGATCCAGCAGGACAAGTCGCACTTTGGCCGCCGGCGGCCTCAGCCCAAGAGGTTTGGAAAAGTATTCGTCGTAGGTGATGTAAATGCTGTACACAATGGCCACCGCATCGACGATGATAGCCATCAATGCCGATGGATCCCGGGCATAATCCACGTCACCCTGCCCGACCCGGTTCACACAATAGGCATCTCTGGCGCCCGTCGATTGCGACATGCATCGCAACAAGATGTTGTTTTCAATATGAATGCTGGCACCGAGCGCCATCGCCGTGGCAGCAAAAACAATAACGAAAAGACGAAAACCCAAGGGAATAAAAGGATTGCGCATAATGGCAAAATGGAACCGCTTGTACCAGACGCGTCTCTTTCTTCGGAAAGCACGGTATTTGTCGCTGCCATCTTCGGTGTCATCTTCATTGTGGTCGGCAAGCCAAGGTTTTGAATAGTCTGTAAAGTTCTCGTTGAGCCATTCCGGATCGACCTTCTCGCTCTCAAAGTTCTCGCGAGGATAGGCATTTGCACGGGCGAATGAGATCCATCGCGAGGTGGGCTCGCTTCGCCTTGGGCCCGACGAGGTTGGATATCCACCAACGCCTGCCCTCTGAAGTTGCGAATGCAACAGCGGTCGCTGCGTGGCTGATGGAGTGTGATTATGCTGCGCGACCAGCGCCGTGTGAGGGCTGCCTGGGAGCAGGCCAGCTTCAATCAAATCATCCTCGTCCGCATCTTGCACCCAGGGTGGAATGGTCCTCACGGGTATACGCTTGATAGGCTCTCTCGGCCGCGAAGGCTCGGATTGGAAACGTAGGTTTTGTCTCGCTACCGCATTCGTCTTGACAGAGTCCGATCGTCGTTTTATTGAGCCATTCTGTTTTTGCTTGTTGGTGTCTAGTATGCCCGGCGTGCCTAACTTGTGATTGGTAGTGCTGTTCAAGGCCGCAACCGTCTTGTTCTCAGACACAGCAAGATGATCTTGTTTTTCCGCAACTTCAGCAGGTTCCTGAAGCCGAGATTGAGCGTGCCAGGGAAATCCAGCTTGTTCCATGCCCTCGTGCGTGGGCTGAGGCTCTGTATCAGGGGATTGCCGTTACTGCCGGTTCAACATGATGAAGTGGAATGGAAGGGAGGTTGAGGAAGGAGAGGTGACGTCTTGACGGTCGCAGGCCGGGACTATTGATAGGAAATAAGGTGACTGCAAGAAGACTGAAGTTTATGCGATGTCAGCAGCGTCGCTGGATTGCTTCCAAGACAACCGTGCTCGCGTGAGGCATTGCACCACGATCGATCCCGTTTCGTGCACCGCCAGCTGGGTCTAATTGGTGGCTTTTCCGTGCATCACGGCTCTGCTTGCCTGTTGCCGGGCTGGCCCGCTCGAGGACCCCGGCCATCTCTACTAGCAGCAAGCAGTGACGGCATCGTCCATTTGAAGTGCTTTGCTCAGGCGCTCCTTTGCAAATAGAATTTCGCGCAGGTTCACCCTGGGGGCTCTGGAATTTGCGAGGTTTTTGCTCACAGCTGAATATTATGACATTCTTTGCAACTTTGTTGATGTTCGCGTGATGAGCTGACTGAGAGTTCCACTGGGCATGAAGCTGCCCTCCAAAAGATAACAAAGAACTGCTGCTATGCGCATTTTCCTTTTGCCTCTGACTACCAGGCAAGCTCTCGTCTACTGTCAGCGCGCCACGCCCAAGCCGGCCGCTCAACGAAGCATTTTCGACAGAATCAGCCAGAAGACCGCTGAGACCTGGGAGAAATGGGAGCAAGCAGAGAAGGGATGGCAAAAGCAGGTTTTCATCTACGGCAATCGAGCTCTACAACGCGTACCGTATCAAGAATGGGCTCTAAAGAGCTTTCCTCCTACCAACCCAACCCTCCAAGCACAGCAGATTACCGATGAAAAGAAGTTCGAGGTTGTTTATCCCGGAAACATCATGCATACAGAAGACGTTCCGAAAGTCCTGGGAAGGCTGGCTAGAGAAAGAAAACAACTACATTTCAACCGCTTCATTGGGAGTTTGGTGGGCATGCCCTTTACCATTCCTTTCGCTCTCATACCTATGTAAGTGCAATTGCATGTTAGGCATGCGCCTGTCTGACCAGAGACAGAGTACCCAATCTTCCATTCTTCTACCTCGCATATCGCTGCTGGTCACATTGGAGAGGTAAGTGCTCTCAGCCCGAAGCCCCAAATTCTGACCCATCCTAACTGATTGCAGCATTGAAAGGATCTGACCATCTGGACTTTATCCTTGACCATCGACTGTTCAAGACGGTTTCCACTCCCACAATCGAAGACATCTATAACCGATATGCTCCCAATATGCAACAAAGCTTCGAGTTCGTGACGAGGTTGCAAACAGAAGAAGACGGCGCCAAAAAAGAACAGTTTTTGTTGCCCGCTGGAGCACATGCAACCATTGCAAGGACCTTGGATGTACCGGAGCTGAGTGGTGAGCTGGAACGTGCTATCTGGCAAATCAAGCAGGCTTTCAAGAAGGAGGAGAAAGAACAGAAACAGAAGCAGCGAAGCATATCGCAACAGGTCGCAGCTGATGAGAAGCATGAGGAACGAAAGTGAAAAATGACGAACAGATACCCCTGCAAATGATGTGGTGGTCTCGTGAATTGGTTGGTCTACTTGATGGACAGTAGAAGAGACTTCGCACCTCTAAGCGCCTTGTATAGTATTACTCAAACACGCGGACGCTTGACATGACATTGTCAATGTCGCAGTGGACTGCTGTCCAATCGGCCGTTACTTCCCCTTACGGTCACGTGCGGGAACATGTTCCTCCTTCAGCCCTGGACATCATTTCGCAACAAAGTCTGGCAACATTTCCTCGTTATAACAATATTTGGAAGTTAATGCTAGGCGACGTGAGATAGTAGATTCGTCGCGGAGACAGAGTGGCATTGCACACATTCGGATCCATAAACAGTGGTGTGGTGGGCGGCCTCCAGAAGCCTGAACTGTTGCCTACATTTCACGATGAAGGCGGTTCTCATGTGCAAGACGCGAGTATCGGAGTCTTCCCAGACTGTGCACTCACAAGTGAGACTCTAACAAAGCGAACCGATTCTGAGATGACTGACAACTCTGGCTGCCTCCGGAAGTGAAAATCGTGGCATGTGAAGTGCGACGACCAGAAACGTTTTGACCCAAGTTTCTTTGTCCGGCCGTACTACCTAATCCGAACGACCTGCTCAAGTCTGGCAACCTTGACATCGATTCAACATTCATTCCGAGGATCTTCATCTCAAGGGAAATCGCAGAATGATGGCTTCTTCTTCGAACGGAGGTGGGATGACTTATGTGGCAAACCAACCATACAATCAGAGCAATGTGTACCAACCACCAACAACTGTTCTAGAGCCTGCCGAATTTGGCAGCGAAAACGGCATCTTGCAACTTACGTATAGGCCATTTCAGCTCAGCAGCACGACTTACGGTAACCCTGCGCTCCTTCGAGCAATGTCGTCCATCCCGCTGGCGCCCATTGCCTATGCCATAAACAAATATGGCTGGAAGTACGACTCTCGTCACAAAGCTCAAGCCATCCTTCCGTTTCTGCATCTTGGCCCCGCGTCTGTTGCTCGCGATGCAACATACATCACAGAGAACAACATCTCCATGGTCATCGCTGTTCGAAGCACTCACTCGGCTAGAGCTCAGCCTAAATGGCTCGACCCTTCTCGATTTCCTTCTTGCGCGAACTTGCAAACAGCTACTTTTGATGTAGATGGTCCCTACGACGTCATTACGCGGATCAAGCCGGTTCTGAAGCTCATGACCGATCACCTCGAAGCTCATACTGCAGGCCGGACGGTGAACTCTCTGGAGGACATCGGTGGCAGGATATTGGTTGTGTGTGAGAGTGGCAATGACCGATCTCCGGTCCTGGTGGCGGCCTATCTTATGCTTGTATATGGTATCGCCTGGCATGAGAGTCTAAATCTCATCCATGCCTATCGATTCTCAGTCTCTTTGAGTGGAAATATGAACGACATGCTGAAGACTTTGGAAGGAATGCTAGCAGCAGAGTCGGACACTGCTGCCGTCTTGAATGGTATTCATGGCCAGCACATGACACGGGATACAGATTCTGGGCACAGAAGAGCATCGAAAAGAACGATTGACGATGCCTATGATTCTGATGAGATTATGACAAGCGAGAACGACTTGTCAGCAAGGCCTGGCACCGCTCCTTTCATCGACACTGTCTAAGGGTTGGACGTGGATCGATGTTTTTGCTAGTCGCGAAGAAGACTTCGAGTGAGCCTGCCACAATATGTGAGGGAAGTAGGAACTGGGATACGATATGATGAACACATATCCAGTCGACAGAAGCATTCGCCATCAATTACAAATTTCCAAGTGACACATGCGGCCACGGCTGATTTGCGGCTAGTACAATAGCTGACCCTCACAGCAAGAGAAACAAGTCCACCACTCACCACTGTCGCCTCGGTTTATGGCGGTCAAACCATCAACCTACAATGGTATGAAGTGCCACCACCATAACGCCACAAATATCAACCAAGGTGGCCACGTTGAAGTGAAGTATCACCAAAAAAACAGCGCATGATTCAGCACCGGAGTGAAGTTACTGGGATTCATCAACAACGACAAGATCATCTTCCTTTGCTTGCTCTTCGTTTATTTGAGGACCTCCCTTGTAACGAAGTAAACCATCTCATCCACCTGTACAAATTCTACTCGATGCCCCAGGGGTTTACTATCAGAAGGGTCCCCGGTATGCAACTCAGAGACTCCATCACACGACCGACTCGACTCGACGAAAAAGGTTACAACAGTCACGGTGCTCCGGGGCCCAACAGCAGATCATACAGAGTCAACAAAGCCACTTCACCAGCGTATCCCATGCTTCTTGAGGCAGTGACCATCCAGCATTCAGAAAATCCTTCACCAGCGACCTTCCCGTCCAGGAATCTGTTTCAACCTCCCTGTAGCTCTCAGCACATCTATCAACAGCGAAAGCTGAATGCAGGCGGATCTGAAGTCCTGCTACTCCCAAACCAGTCGCTGAGCGAAGATACAAGACCAGTCGATAAAGGTGGGGATCGGGTGAGCCCATCATCTGAAGGCGATTCACTGGTGTCCAAAACTATGTCAAAACACTTTCCACCTCAATATGACGAAGTGATTGACGACATGCAGACGAACCCCAGTCGGAATGATGGGTTGTTGATTCATTCACAAATTGAATGGAATATGCTCGACGACGGACTTCAAGTGTACATATTCAAAAGTCTGCAATCTCGCTCAAAGCACACAGGTATCGTGGCCAGAGAACTTGGTCTAGATACAGCGGAGTTGAAGAACATTCTCCATTTGTGCAACTTGCGGGAAATCCACCCCCTCAGCCTGGAACAGTTGTGGGAACACTGTTTGACATTGGGTGAGGGCAAAAATGGCTTTCTGGATCCACGAGTCCTGGATCAATATATGCAGTACTTTACATTTGCGGAGTCGTTCGAGACTGCCTCCAACTATCAGATGCAACTTGCTGTAACATTCCTCAGACAGCGTGGCATTGGAGGCTCCTTCGTGGATGCTCTGCTTCAAGAGCAGTCTGGTATGTGGACGAGACCCGAAGTTGGTACTGGAAGCGGCAGACAATATTTCGCCGAACTGGGTGAGAGAGTCCCATCACCGGATATGCCAAACACGACCAACGATGACGAAGCCAGGTGGTTAGCAACGTTACGGACTGAGCAAATCCACGAGACTCATGACCTCAGTGCAATGGCGCCTCATTTCAAAACCCTCTATTTTCCTCAAAGCAGGCGTGATGAAATGCTAGCGAAAGCCGCTTCCGACTTGTCTTCCTTCGAACAATGGCTCATGTACGGATCAACAGCCAGCGACCCTATTTCCTCAGAGCCGCTGAATGGGTCATCTTTTGAGGGTACTCTTCACCCACCTAATGGCTGTCCTCATCCTGCTCTACGTTGCCTCCGGACGCTCATCACCGATCACACCAACAAATGCAATTTGTCTCAGCAAACTGCCGAAGAGAGCCAGATACCATATCTGTACATGTACGCAGTAACAAGAGCATTAGCGCTGGCCAAAATCATACAAGACAAGGTTGAGAAGATGCCACTGTCTGCGGAAACAAAGCTTCGCGTTCTCCATGCCACGAAAGTGAAGTGTTTATCAGACCTCATTCGTGACGTTCAAGTCAGGGTGCCCCGCATGTCGCCGACGCAAGTCATCTCAGTCTCAGCAGAGCCCTCAACATCGGCAGGGAAACCAAGTCAGATTGGAACAGGAAGTCCAACGTTCAGCCTTCCGAAAGAAGGTCCAGACAGTTGGACATATGCTCCTGTCCAGCTCAATGAGCATGAAGGCCCTCTTCCTCCCGGTTGCACTGGCTTTTCACGGCGAAGCGACAAGCGTTGGGGTTATACACTGTCAGTAAATGCTGCTTTACCCATACTTAAAGAGCATATCAGGTGTGATCGGATTCACGGACACGCAGAACAGAGTGCCGAGACGGCCGACGCAGGTCTCGCAGGTCGTTGGCAAAGCATGGACAGACCTCCATCTGTCGCATCCCACCATACAGGGCGTGATGAGGGCAATGGCATCACCATGACAACTCCATCCCAACTCCCAACATCAATTGCAAAATTGTCGCCAACCGCTCCGTCGTGGTCGCCAATGAGCGGTATCGACATCGACGAGCCTGCGAATCGTGTGCCAAGTTCACTAGAGACATGAGACCATGTTCGAACAGAGTTACCACATCAAGTCGCAAGGCCATTGTCTAGCAGTACACCATGCATTTTATTCACATGGTATGAAGAGAAGAACGAGGATGGCGTGATTTGGAGCGTACCAATGAAGTCGGACTAGAGGTTTGAAGCAAGGCCACATCCGCAAAGGAGCCGGGTGTGGCACTCCAACCACAACAGCAAGCAAGGGAGAGCTCTCGAGCTGAAAGATTTCAATTTTCCCATTGACCATGAGACCACCGCTTCCCGACTAAGCAAGGCGAGCTCGAGTATTTATTCTCATGTCTCGAACGTTGAAACTTGTCATTCTGCATTGACAAATCTTCCATCGGGGCATTGAAGAGCACACTGCAACAGTCTATGATAGATAGCTTATCAACCATCGCCAAACCCGTCGCGTCTCTGCTGGCTGTAGAATCGCCTGTCCAACATACCACCAAGTCAGCCCTTAATCCTCTCCAAGCACCGTCAGACTGGCTTTCCGTCCCAGACGGCCCAACCATACTAAAGGTAAGGAGAGCAACAGAATGCACGACCAAAACATCAAAAGCCCATCCTCGACCTGCCCCAACATAGCCCGACTTGCGCTAATGTCAAAGTGTCTGGTACAGCCTAGTGGCCGACCGAAGCCGCCTTGAATTGGCAAGAGTCGAAGGCGAGGCTCATACACCACTAAGAAGCGAAGAGTAGGATTGTACCCGTTCGCCGAGGTCAAAGCTGCTGGGAGAGTACATACCAGGCCAGAGGCGCCGAGTCTGTCGAAGGGATGAAATTCACGGTTGCCACCGCAAGTGTAGGGTCATAGCTAAATCGTCGATCGAGTTACCTCCTTTTCCTGGGATGGCCCAACTATCACCTTCGCGAAACCAAAGCAACATTTCAAAGTTGGGAAGCTGGGGATATCTAACGGAGTCACTGAGAAAGACTCTCAAGAATCCTAAATTGGAAACGATTGCATAATCAGCACAAGCCAGAGAAGTAATGACGATCAAAAAGCACGAAGTCACCGCGCCACCTTTCCAAGGCACATGGCATCACTATTGAGGCACTCAATCATAGCAATTCATGGGCTTCTTCCTGGTATTAGGTATCTGTCTCATGTCATAGCCCGCTCACCATTCAACTCTATGCCACCTTTCCTGACGCGGCTTTCGTTATCCACTTTTCAGCTCGTGGCCAGAAAACCCGCTTTCACACTTCGGCCACCAAAAGTTCATCTAGTGACCAACACTAACGCCATCTTTACTTCCATCCCCCACCTTCTGCTCCTGCGGCTTTGACCCCTTCAATACTTTCTCCTCCCCCTTCTCCGCAGCAGCCACTTTCACAGCTTCCGCTACCGGCTTACCTTTTCTTGGCTCCTCTTCATCACTCTCTTCCTCCTCTTCTTCCTCTTCATCTTCATCTTCGTCTTCATCTTCGTCCTCATCACTATCTTCTTCCTTCGCAGTAGCGGTGGCCTTCTCAACCTGCTTCGTTGTGCTAGGACCACTTGAGGCAAGATTCGCCTCACTGCGTTCCTTTGTCTGTGGCTGTGTGGACTCCAGCTTCGCCTTGTCATCTGCCGAGGATACAGTGTGTGATTCGTCTATTGAGGTTGATTTCGACAGGGAGGAAGTGGTCTGCGGGATGGAGGATTTTCGGCGTTGATCCAGGAGCTGGGCCTCCTTGGACTTGGGGGATGCTGGATACGTTAGTCTTTCTCGCATCTCGACGGGCATAGCAGGCATACCATCGTCTTCAGGCGAATCGTTCGCCTTATCTACACTCGTCTTCTTCGCACCCTCGCTCGCCAACTGCTCCGGCGTCTTCGCGCTTGTATCGACCTTGCTCACCTCCTCAGCATCAGTATCCAGCTTCGGCAGCGTAGCAGCCACTGGCACTGGTGTTTTGCTATCCGTCGGGTCTTTGGTGACACTGGCGGCCTTTTTGGCTTCAGCGGTGCTCGTCTTCTTCTGTCCGGCTTTAGCAGCTGCCTCCGCACCGGCCTGTCTCATCGCCATGGAGAGCGGTGAATCTTTCCTCTCTGGTGTGCTTGCGGGGGTATCCTTGGTCTTTTTGTCTTTCGGATCGCTAATGCTGATGTGTCGCGTCTCCGAGGCTGTCCTGGCCTGCGATGACTGTGAGGAGGCTTGGGCTTGGGCTTGGGCTTGTGCCCTTGCTGCAGCGGCGGCTTGTGCTTCAGCGGAGGTGGCAGAGATGGGAACGTCGCCGAAGATGTCGACTTGGTCTTCAATTTGGTCTTCTAGTTCACCGAATTCGTTCCATTCTTCTACTTGTTCGAGATCCTAGTGATGTGGTTTAGCGCGCGCGCTCTTGCCTATGTGAGACTGGCAATGGCGCCACGACCGACATACCGCGATGACATCGTTGAACTTGACTAGACCTGGTATCTTCCTGCCCTTGGACCTTCTGGCCCACAGCATGCGTGCCTTCTCATCTGTGGCGCAGTCGACTGCTTTGAAGGGGATTTTGTTTGCTTTCAGGATTGTTTCTATTCGGGACGTCGCAGTGATGATGTGGGAGGAGCCTGCCGTTAGAGAGGTATAAAGGTAGAGAGTCGGGTCTGATGGCATCCTGGGCTATCGTTACTAATCGCGCCGGAGCAGAGGGTGATAGTAGTGACTCCCACAGCGGGACTGCGGGGTTCTCAAAGGGACGATTCTTGTTGCAGATCGAGGATTGTAAGATTCCTGCGTTCGTTATGCAATCCCCGTCGGCTCCATTCAGTGGTTTGTGTTTTGACCATGTGCGAATCCCGGTGAGCTAGTATGTAATGGGCTGTTGTTGTCAGAGGTACCCATGCCTGAAACAATTTGAGCAAAGCGGGAACTACGTCATTTGGTTGATATCCCACTCCGGAGATGTCCTCCCAATTCTAGGTTAAGCCCGTAAAGGGGTTCAACAACAAGAGACTCGTGCAACATAAAGAATCCTCGAAATGTAGTGGGACGAATGAGACGAAGAGAGAGAGAGAGTGTGTGTGTGTGTGTGCGTATAATAGTAGGATATCGTAAGCGAGGATCGCCACCACAACTGCTGCACCCAGCCATACCAGTCACGAGAAACTTCGCATTAACGAGGCAAAGTATCCTCTTCACCGTCATGGCAGTCATGGCAGGAAGGTATTGCATTCAATTTCTTGTCCCCCACACTCTTGTATACCATACGGTAGCCCAAAAGTGCCACATCAATGCCTATGAAAACCCCAAACAGCACATCGTATCCATGATGGTGATAATTCAAAACGAGTGTACTGGCAAGATATGTCGCAAGCAAGGTAGGCAAAACGCAGGCAACCATGCGCCAGTAGCCGGCTCGGTACCTGCTCTGTATCTTGAGGTGGGTAAATAGGTAGATCGATAGATAGAAGAGGCCTGCGAATGCGATTTCTGAATGCCCCGACGGAAAGGACTCGATGGCATTACGAATCTTGCCCCTGTCGGCACCTGTGCAGACTTGATCGATCGTGAACATGATGTTTTGGAAGCCTACCCCAATCGCTTCCTCCGGGATCACAGGCTCGCAGACGCTGAGAAAATGTGGTCGGAGGCCTCCAATCGTCTTCTTAATGATGACGACGATGAATGTACCCGTGACCAACGAGTAAGCCAATCCAAGAATGCCATTCGCAGCGTCGCAGAAGCTCCGTATCCAGATCTGAGAGAAGAGGATGACAGCGATAGGAATGATGATCGCAACTAGTGCTGCGGCCAGGGAGGAAAAGATAGGCTCGTTGTAAGGGTAGGCGAACTGCGTCCAGACGATATCTCCCGAAGTCGAAAAGAAGGTGACGGGAAACAGTCGATCGAATGAGTGGTCTGCTCCCCAGACCTGCGTCGTGGTCAGTAATACTCTCCTCCCACATCGGTCGAGTAACTCACTCCTCCGATTGCGGCGCCCATAATGCACAAGGTTAGGATACTTCTCCATATCTCCCTGAAGAACACCAGAAGCCTTTGCCCGAACTTTGAGGCCGTTTCCGTCCCTCTTATCCATCGCGTGTCTTTTTTGGAGGTGCTGTTTGAGATGTAGTTCTGCTGGCTGGGGCTTGTCATCGTGTCTTCTGACCTGTGTCTCGTCGTAGAATCCAAAATTGTTACTGGATGCAACTTAGGCCCGAGACCTAGATATTCAATGTCTCATAGACTTTATTGTTGAAGCTATGAGCAGGTCAAAAGGCGGCAGACGGATCATCAATGACTCTGAAGCAGAAGCGGCCGCACAAGTAGCATTCGAGGAGGCTTCAAATGGCTGGAGCGGGGCAGAAGAGGTAGTCGCGTGCCACAGCGTCAGTAAGAATTCCAATTGCAAGCATCCGCGCATTGCGTAGGGCGGCAGAAATGAGACATCATATCAAATCAGTCCACGCATGGGAGGACCGGCAACAATCGTTGGTCGTCCGCCATGCATAACAGATCGCGCTCTCGCGCTGCGCCTTGATCAAGGATTGCGAAAATAGCTGAGACCAGGTCGGCGACATTAACGACCCAATCATGCCGCCCGACGTTTGCTTTTAGCCAAGCTGCCAAGGTGAGATTTCTCGGCTGTTTGGAAAAGTACTTGCCAGAAAATCAAGCTGAAGCAAGTCAGCGCCTGGCACGTAAGGATTCAAACAAGACGGAAAGGAAGAAGTGTGGCGAGGAACACGAGACCGACGGATACGAACTCCAATAAGAATAGTGGAGATCCAGGAACCAAAGATTCGGGTGACAAGAAGTAGACCTCCAAGACTTGCTGACGAGGCAGTCTTAGAACTTTTGTACAAGAAAGGACTTACTGTGCCATGATTACCTAATCTGTCTTGTGCTTGAGCTAGTGCGCTGCAATCCCCTCTCGTCTCTCATATTTTATCTTCCCTGACACAACCAAAATTTCAATTCAAGCATGTATAACATTCTGAACGTGAGGATATACATGGACAAGCTTGCCCCAGAATTCCGGATGCTCCCTGGCCGCAATGTCGGGATCCCAGCCCATCGCCACGAAAATTGTGTCAATTCCCGAGCCAATCGGCGTCATGAAGATTTGGCAGACTTGCAGGCCGATCAGGAATGAGAAAGCCATGATGACTGGCGTGAAAGTCCTGGACTCGTTGTAGGCTGGTTTGGTGAATTCCAGGTAGAGGTAGGAGAGGAGAGCGCACACGTACGCGACAAAGACCGAGCCCATACTCAACACCGGTCCAGTCAAGCAGTCGTTGACGAGCGCATCGAGGCCTCTGTCTTTCATCATTGTCCAAGTATCCTTGGCGGCTGGTATGTATGCCTTGCCGTACAGAGCGATGTGAGAGAAAGCATATCTGTTGATGAATTGCACCGCCCACTCCAGGAGGCTAATGAGACAGCTAAGGATGCAGAAGAAGATCGTTCCGATGATGTTGCCGTCTTGAGCAGACTGATTCCGAGCAATGCTGCATACTTGACGAAGCATGTTGATCAAAGCCACAATCAGGCTGCCAAAGGAGACGGAGCCGAATGAGTATGTCGTTGCTCGTTTGAAGGCTCCCATGGTTGCACCCTTTGGTATCCCACCTGGCTTCCCGGCACAAAAGTACCAGCTACCATACACTCCCGCGACCACCGTGTGCATCGTGTTTTTGATCCATTCAGAGATCCAGTACCCTGCAAACGTGATGAACACAACCAGGCCAATCACTTTGCCACTGGAACAACCTCCCTGTGCGCAAGCCGGATTTGGACGTGCATCGGGATTTGACGGCATGTATGCGGTATAGATACCTACCAAAGTGACGGAGAACCATGTCGCGAATGCGATGGCCGCAAATCCTCCAATAAAGCTGACCATGAAAACGTGCACTCGCCTCATGCGAGCCACGTCTTGTGCTTGTTGAAGCATGACCACGGCAAAAGGAATCCGCGGGATCCAGCTGATGAAACAGAAAATCGCAAAGACGGCGAAGAGAGCAAACACAATTCCAGCGCCCCACAGCCGTCTGTAGAGATAGTAGACGGCGGTACCAATGGCAAAAGCGCAGTTCAGGATGCCCGTTATCCAAACGAATTGCTTTGTGAATGCCCTTGCGGCCAAAAAGTACCCCCACGACAGAACAAACGCAACGACGAGGACGAAGATGAAGAGGACGAGGGTATTGGTATTCAGAGAGAAATCGTTCGACGAGTCATAGATCCCTCCGCCGTTGAAGTGGTGGTATTTTGAATATCGATATAGCGAGACTCCTGACACCGCCACAAAGCCCAAGAAGGTAGCGATTAGAAGCAGTCCAGCCCATAGATCGTTCCATTTGGGCTTTTCGATTTTGAAGGTTTGCTGGAATGTCTGTTTGTCGTCCATGGGTGGCGCGAAGTTGGCACCATATGTAGGGGGATTCTGCGAATAGCCTTGCTGTTTTCCATCATACAGCTCTTGCTGCGGAGGTGAATATCCTTGTGGCGGGCCTTGTTGATACGGCTGGTAACTATGAGGAGGCGGCTGATGCTGCGAATAGCCCTGGTCCTGCTGCTGATATGGTTGACTGTAGTAACCGGCTGCTTCACCCTGTGAAGCCATGATGGCCAAGGAATATTGTCGCGTCTCTGGGTGAATGGTAGAAGACACAATCGAGAAGGGATGGACACAAGATTGCAGAATGCAGACACACGAACTATTTGTTAACAGCGGCCCGCATTGGAGTCTGCGAATCCAGGATCTCATGCGCTTTCAAGACCAAAATCGATTAGCGAGCTCCATTCTGGATCGACCTAGCAGATGCTTATCGTTGGCTCGGTGGACTCTAGCTTCGGTGCCGGCATCCATGCGCTTGAAAGAGGGCGCGCATGACGTCCAAGTCTCTGACTTCATAATTTGTTCGAAAGGCAAGGTATCTCGGCATATCTCGGCCTGTGTACATTTATTCATCCTGACTTGGATTTTGGGTACAGAAGCATGGCCAGCTAAACATCAGCCCAGATGCATCTGTGAACAGCCAAGGAGGCCTTCTACAACTACGGCAGAGCGAACGGAGACGAACACGTATTTCGCTTGGCTCGAGACTCTTGGCTGTTGGGTCAAGGTCGATGTCGGGTGACGCAAGCACCCATTGACTCGAAAAACACATGTTCACATTTTCTGATTGATGCCAGCTTTTCGCACGATCTTTTACAGTCGGCTACCGTCCTGGAAGACTTCTTGCGAGATGCCTGAAACTTTGAGTCTACTCAAGCTCCATTTGAAATCCTGCGCATGGCGTCGTCAGTAGTAGCGGCCCGTGGCCCCAATCTTGTCTTGCTCTCTCTTGTGGTCGCGGCACTGCCACTGGTGACGTTGCTGCTATGGTTTAATTATGCTGCCGTCATGCTAGTGGAGCACAAGACTCGGCTCTCATCCAAAAAGCAAAAATCAACCTGCAGAAACACAATCCTGATTACTGGTATTGAAAGTGTGCACGGGTTGAATGTAGCGCGAGCCTTCCATAGAGAGGGTCATCGAGTCGTTGGCGCTGATGCATCCAGGGGGAGGCTTCTGAGCATTGCGACGAGGTCGAGAGCCGTCTCGAAAACTTATGATTTGCCACGGCAAGCAGCAGTCGACGATGCAGCCTCTGTCGCTCGCTGCATTCTCGCCATTTTGAAGAAGGAGAACGTCGATGTTTGGATCGATTGCTCACCAGATCTGCCCTTGAATGCAGTCACGACCGCTCGGAACGAGGTGCGAGAGAAAGGCGCTTGTGCATGTTTCGTTACGGACTCGAGGAGCAGCCAGCATCTGAAGAGTCGATTGGCCTTCCTCAGCTTTCTCCGAGAGAGGAAACTCCCAACGCCAGAGATGCATAGGGTCAAATGCCGGGGTGATATTCATGATGTGCTGAATCAATCTCAGGGTAAGAAGCGGTTTGTGCTAACGTCGCCTGAGAAAAGCAAGCCCTCTAATCCGCAGACCCTGCTGCCACGACGGACCTTGAGTCAGACGTATCACGATGTGTCTCTGATCAAGATCGCTGCAGGGTCATCTATGGTTCTCGAGGAGTACTCTGACCCTTCCACCAACTATGAGTCCTTTGCCATAGTGGTCCGAGGGATCGTAAGATTCTTCTGGGCAAGGCGAAGGGCGGGATCCGATAGTGGACATCTCGATGGCGATTCTGCATTGTGGCGGGCCCTGAGGGCCTACACCGAAGCCGTTGCCCGTGAATTCGGGCCCGAGTTTTCCAGCCACCTGACCCTGTTGTTCGGGGTCAACGAAAGCGTGTCACAAGCAGGCGTGGAGATGAAGCTGCTGCCCGTGGAGGGTACCTCGCAGCTGAATCCTTCTTTCGTCCTTCCCGCCGGAAAGCGGTCAGATTTGGTGCAAGCCTACTCTTCCATATTGCAGCAAGCCCGTAACGGACCATCAGGCTCTGCATCGCACGAGGTCGCAATGACTTCATCACCAACTGGCGATGCGCGGTCCTCAAGACCAAGGTATTTTCTACTGGAGGAGATCACAAATCTGTTGCTCGATCCATGCATAGGCCTCCTGCGGCGCCGTACAAGCCTCATCCACCTGGCCACAAGCATTGCCACGCTGCTGTACAGACTCTTGTTTTGGGATGAAGCCTACTATGACTTTTGGGATCCAGTTCCAGCGTTTTGGCAATATTCAGCCGTCTTTGCATGGAGGTCTTGGGTGGGTTCAGCCTAAGCCGCGGTTCGTTTTCTAGCCAAGTCAACTACAGTCTGTTCTGGAAGGACATCCTACAAACCTCTCAGTCAGCGCGAATGAACACATGTTGCCAAAATGCGGTCTCGAAGCCTATCGCTGTGTCCCCAGTACCGCGACACTACTGTGTTTGATACGGCCAGGCCACATCCCTTTTTCGTCACGTCCTTTTGAGGGTCATGCATCGCAGGTCGCACCCAGCTCCATGTTCAGAGCGTCAGGAGGTGGAATGCTACAGACCAGTTGGGTCTTTGGCACTGTGGCAGATTGCCCAAGCTCGCCTGTGGCATGGTGCCAAGACTGGTCGACAGGCGACTGGGAAATTGGGGTGTGTCCTTTTGGTGGATGTACCCGGCTGTATGACGTCGCTTTCTATTCGTTCTTGTGACATCCGATCATCTGCACCGCCTTCAAGCAGTCTAGCGGGAGGTCTGTGGGCCAGCTGATCTTTGGTCGGAACACCACAGCATTCGCTCGCCTCCATCCCCACCCTTATGGCCCAGAGCTTTGGACCAGGTTTTGGCCTAACGCAAGCCGGAACTCTTGCAACAAATGCAGCATTTCCCCAAAGAGCGACAATGCAAGATGTGATGACGGTCTTTTCAAATTCCAAGCAAAATAGTATGCAGACTTAAGATAGTATACAACGGCCATTACCACTTCGCAACGACGGTCTCCCAGCCTTTTGCTTGAGATTCTTCCACAATGTAAAGCAAAAGGCCGATGCAAGATTCTTCCACATTGCCTAGCAATGATGCCTTCCGATCCTTGTTGTCCCATGATCTAATTCGGGCAGAGAATGACACTTCCAATCCCATTTAATATATGACAGCATTCTTCCTCCATATTTGTTTCAGCCTGTTTTTGCCAACCACGAACATCTGAAAATATGGCAGCAGCAGAATACTTCTCCAGTGCCTCGATGACCGAGTCGGCCTATCCACAAGCATCTACAGCACATCCGCAAGGGCCAACGTCGAATCCAAACTTCAATCAGCCTAGACCATACCTTCAACCACAGGCTCCGCCGCCGTACGAAGAACAGAAGCCGGGCGTACACTTTGCTCCTACGCCAGTGGACCTACATCAAAGACATTCATTTTCCGGCCAGCAACGACCCCCACAGAGCTCATGGAATCAGCCTCATCAGCCGACATACAACAGCCTCTACCCTCAAAATAACACGCCATTACGACCAATACCGCAGCAGCCTTATGGTACGTTACCGCCGAGTGGTTATGGCGCGCCACCGCCGCGACCACAATATCTTAGCCCACATGTGCGACCATATACCAACCCGAACGCCTCTCAGTACTCCTTGGAAAATAATGGATACTCATCAGACCCTGAGCCTCACCGCCGCAGGCACAGGAACCGACGTCGGCGAGACAGCGGTGAGACAAGGTCCACAAAGTCAAACTCCCGATCCACAAACGCCGATGCATTCGTTGGCGCCGCAGGAGGAGGTCTGCTAGGCGATCTCATTCTCCCAGGTCTGGGAACGGTGGGTGGCGCAGCCATTGGCTGGTTAGGCGGCAGGGACTATGGACATCGCAGAAAGAGCAGGGAAGAGAAACGGTACAAAGAGCAGAAAGAATGGGAAGAGAAGCATCGACCACGCCGCAGAAGTAGAAGTCGTGGAGAGAGAAGTCGAAGTTGCTCGACGCATCTGGGGGAACGGGACGAGCGACATTCGTATGAGAAACGGAACCACTGAGGTCTTTTCGAGCTGTGACAGGAGACTTTGCATGAGGCGTTTCCCCCGGTGTTTATCTGGAATGGTTACGGGCAACGACGTTACGTCTAGTATGGGTTGTGGCGGCAATCTGCTGTTCTTTTGAGCACATCGCACACCAATGCAGGTAGCTGGTCTATCTATGTATTATTGCATCACAGAAAGAAACGAATCTAATATTACCACAATTTCAAAGTGTTCATGATCCACATCCATCTCAACTTTGGGTCCCACATGTTGGTGTTCGTCTCAGGGCGTTGCGGCGCCGGAATCCGCACCAGGAGGATGAGCAACGTGCCTTGGGCGCAACTGTCATCACTACCATGCCTTAACTCTTGTCGATGACCATTGTCCACCTTGGGTAATTGATGCTGTTTACGGTCTTTGAAGTTTCGACAGCCATGCGCAGCAGAAGGTTCAGGCACTCTCGGCCGTATTTGTTTCTGAAGTGCGGGAGTGGAGGTCAGCAGGTATGAGGCTTTGGATGATTACGCATTGTCGACTGCTGCAGATGCAAGAGACCATTGCCGCCTGTGACTAACCACACTGCCGCGGAGATTATGTACGCCAACAAAGTCGAATTACCAACATACACATCCGCGGACCCAAAACTGTCATAGATGATTGATTGGGTGCGATCAGGACCTTCGGGAACCGTTGGCTACCTTTCGTCTTATAAACTACCAACTGTCTGTCAGAAATGCCTTGGCCATTCTTCGAGGGGCGGCCTTATTCACCAATACTAGCAGTGAGCGAGTGTGAACGAGCTACCTTCCAAATCTCGAAGCACAATGTCTGAGCCCTCTCCGCATATGGTACCAGGTAATTCTTGTTCTTGAGATGATGTGCCTCAGCAAGAGATGTATTGTTGCTCAAAATAGAGTGATCCCGATACATGCTCACTCTGCACAGTGAACGTGCTTGAAATATCATGGCCTGTCTCCAGCTGTCTCTCGCCTGGCTTCCTGAGATAACTTCAACACATCTTGTGCTACTTGTACTGCTCATACTACTCACTTAGACTTCAGTTCTGTGACGAACCAAGGACATTCGAAACTATCGCCATGCCCCTTCACAAAGGAATTGCTCACGAGTTGGAAGAGGTCGACATTATCATCGCTGGAGGAGGCGCTGCTGGTTGTGTGGTTGCGGGAAGGCTGGCGGCTGCTGACCCAGGCTTGGAGATACTTCTCATTGAAGGTGGTGAAGACAATTACGCAAAGGACAATATTGTCAACCCTGCTCTATTCCGTGAGCATCTCGCGCCAGACAGCCGGACCGCACTATTCTACCCGAGCACCAAGCAACCACAACTTGCTGGGCGCGAAGTCGTTACTCCTGCTGGTGGCATCTTGGGGGGAGGATCTTCCATCAACATAGCTCTATATTCTCGCCCTTACGCCGACGATCTTGATTCCTGGAAGACAGAAGGCTGGAGCGCTGACGAACTACTTCCTTTCTTGAAGAAGTTTGAGACCTACCACGGGCGAGGTAAGAAAGAGCTTCACGGCCACGACGGCCCCGTACAAGTTTCTGATGGCGGCTTCAAGATCGAGAAGGCTCAGTCTGATGTCATCAAAGCTGCAGAGGCATGTGGCTATTCTGAAGTTCCAGATCTTCAGGACTTGCAGTCGGCGAACCATGTGGAGAGAGCCATGAGATGGGTATCACCTGAGGGTAAACGACAAGACGCGGCACATACATTTGTTTATCCCCTAGTCCGAGATGGAAAGCACCCAAACCTTCACATCCTATGCCAATCCAAGGTCATCCGCGTTCTGTTTGATGGAAGCAAAAAGGCGACCGCGGTGGAGCACACCCCCAATCCAGCATACCCAGTCGAGCTCAACTCGACTGGGCATGCAAAGAATGTTGTCAAAGCTCGGAAGATGGTCATTCTTTCTTGTGGTACCTGCGGGACCCCGTCTGTGCTTGAGAGATCCGGTGTTGGCAACCCAGCAATTATTCAGAACGCAAATGTTGACGTGGTGGCTGCTGTGCCCGGAGTCGGGCACGATTATCAGGACCACCATCTGATCTTCTACCCATTCAGGACGACTCTTAATCCCGGAGAGACGCTTGACGTCTTGTTTGATGGTAGAATCCAACGATCAGAAGCCCTCGCTACCAAAAATTCACTACTGGGGTGGAACGCTTGTGATGTTCACGCAAAAATTAGGCCGACAGATGACGAGGTGAAGAAGTTGGGCAAGGACTTCGAAAAAGTCTGGGAACGCGATTTCGCAGGCAAGCCAGACCGGCCGTTGATGCTGATGGCGGCAGTCTCCAGGTAAGCGGCCTCTACTTGAAGAATATCTGTACCAGTGACAAGCTCTGGTGCTGACTTATCACTAGTTACATTGGCGATTATTCCGCCGTTGAGCCTGGCCAATATGTCTCCATCGCTGCATACACTGCATATCCGTATTCACGCGGCAGCCTCCATATCACTGGTCCTGACTGGGATGATCCAGTCAAGTTCGATCTCGGCTTCCTTACAGATCCCGGAGACATTGACCTCAAGAAGCAGGTGTGGGCATACAAGAAGCAACGAGAAATTATGCGCCGAACAGAAATGTATCGAGGTGAGCTTGAATCTGGGCATCCGCGCTTCCCACAGGGCTCGAAGGCAGCTTGTGTCAATGTCAATGACGGTGCAAGTCCCAATGGTGTCGGCCCCGACCACAAGATCATGGATATCGAGTACACGGCGGCGGATGACGAGGCTATTGTCAACTGGCTGAGGGAAAATATCCAAACGACGTGGCATTCACTTGGGACCTGCAAAATGGCGCCACTGGAGCAGAATGGAGTCGTCGACAAGGACTTGAATGTGTACGGCGTCTCGGGGTTGGAGTGCTGCGACCTCAGCATAGCACCGGAGAATGTGGCAGCAAACACGATGTCCACAGCGTTGCTGATTGGTGAAAAGGGCGCAGACATTGTGCTAAAGGAACTCGGGCTACCACCGGCTGGCAATGAGCCCTTCAAGCATTGAGTGTTAGATGCATAACATCTAGAATGTATGCTAGAGACTCAAGGGCAACTTGCTCTTTTCCATCATTTTTCCCATATTGATGCCTGAATTTCTTTCTCTCTTCCTGCCTGGCGCCATGCATCTATCGTTGTATCCACTTTAGACTTCTGACCACTCTTCTCCTACAAAGGAACTTCCAAAGTTCAACGGCGGCAGCGAGACCATTGCCGACTCTACCCAATTTTTAAAGGTGCAGTGTGAGAAGAGCACAATTCGTGCACTCCTCGATGAAAACACGTGATTCTCTTGTAAGCGGATCACTATAGAGGTGAGGATAACACCACACGTGCGCATCGCAAGATCGCTCACTATCATGAGTTGAAGACGATGCGGGTCCGTGGAAAGCGCACACCCCGTGAAGCAGCCAGAGATCCACAGGCATCGCGCCGTATAGGACGGCCGTGGAAGGCCCCAGCACAACTTGCATCGGTTGAGAGGGCCATTGTTTTGAGCAGGCTACAGAAACATCACCGAGAAGCACAGCGCCAGAGGGACTCCGAAAGCGATAAACTTTCCGCCCTGGAGAAGCTTCCTGTCGAGCTCATTCAACAAGTATTCTTTCACGCCCTGGAGGTGAACCTACCCCGTGCATCAGCTTACTTGCGGCACGTGCTGTCGACAGAGCAGATCTTCAATGCACTGGTCTTCTTTGCGTACTTTGATGATGACGGAGAGAGCCCTATCGAGAGGAAGCACTTCTTGCCTGCTGACTATCGTAGGCTGCGCTGCTCAGAGAAGGTGAGGCTCCAGCAAAGTATCCTCTCTTGTCGATGGTGTACATACAAGCGTATCAGGTCATGCATGCCTACATTAAGCCGATTGGTCATAGTGCAAGCATGGCATCGAGAACATGCCTGGGATGAGTCACATGGCCTCGGCCTCGACGTGGCACATGAAAGGAACATGATGGTGCCCAACGAAGCGATACGTGGTCAGGCTGCGTTGCCAGAGTTGGACGAGGAGGTGAAACTCGAGCAGCACTTCCTAGCTCGAACCAGAATCGAAAATTTAGGCAGCAGCGATTCCTTCCCGCAACTCGAAGACGCCACGTATCTGCCACGCATCGTCACGTGGACATCTTCATCGGACGAACATGGAACAATTCACAAGAGCATCGACCGATCTCTAAGCATACTGGCTACCCGGCACATCCCAGACTGGCTGCTCCGTAGTACACCGTGGACGAGCGAGCGCCTGCGCCTGCTGCAGCTCCTGCGGCAGGGCTACACATTCATTCAGGATGACCATGTCATGAGCATCTCGGCGAAGGCAGTCTTCGAAGGTATGGGCAACGCCATTCGTGAGTCAAATGTTGCCGTCTTGACGACGTTGCTTGAGATGCACAACGTGTTCTTCAAGTCAGGCATCTGGACCTTGCACAGCATGATGGCACCCCCACTGACTCCGGCTTCGCACCACCCTCTTCCTCTTGAACTGTTCCATTTAGCTGCCAAACAACACGACCGTGGGACAGAGATGATGTCACTGCTCCTTCGGGCAGGCATCGATTCGCTACCCCAAGACGATGGAGTCATTACTGCCTGGGCTGTGCATGGTTCTCGGCAAGGCAATGTACTTGCGTCCTGGCTCTTGAAGCATATGGAAGGAACACCAGATTATGATCTGGCCAGACGTGGTCACCTGTTTGTGGATGGGTGTCTTTCGTGGCGCGCCAGGGCACGAGGGGGCTTCCCTTTTCCAGAGACTTCGTTTGCCGAGGAGCTAGGCTACATTGCAGGCACACCCATTGTACCTGCAGGAGTCAACGGGATAGTTTGTGGTTGCGATGAAGCTGTATGAAGATTTAATGCGGAATTTTTGAAATCATGCGGTGATACAAACGAAGCGCTGTTGTCTCAGACGCCTCACGTTGGCAGGGAGACAAGGATCATGGCCCCTCTGCCGACCACTGGCGCGCTGCCGCTACCAAACTACGGACTCTTGGTCGATTCGACCGTGGGCCTCGAAAACGAGGTCTTGATGTACCGGATGTCCCTCGGTCTGGAGTTTCATGCCCAAGCATACATGCTGCACCGTGGCTCTGTACCACTGTTGAAAGTGCTGCCTGACTCCAGAGTCATCACAACCAAAAGCCGTTCAAAGTCCATGACGTGATACTAAAATTGGATCCAAATAAGGCAGCAAATCAGGCTGAAAAAGGTACACCAACGCCGCGCCTTATGTTTGATGGCGCTCTTGAGCATGGCTGCTCCTCAACGGCGTTGAATTGGTCACAGATCACCCAAAAGAAGGCGCCACAGATCAGGCGGCCGTGCACATCTGACCGGTGCAGATCGATAGCGTTGACTCAGAAAATTACGTCGCTTCAGCCAATACAGAATCCGAACACATTACTTGCAAGATCGTATACCCGTATCTCTGTGGGCTGCGCCAGGACACAGCGGCTTGGGCTGGAAGATGATTTCTCACTCTCGGGGGGGCGATATGGGCAGATGGCGATACCGCATGACCGCTCATTAGCTGGAAATGTCGTGCCCACCATGAATTTTAGTCAAGTTCAGCTTGCCAGATGACGAGAGACAACAATGGCCGTTGAACTCGATATGGCGAGTCCGAGCAAGTTTGTACCTTTGACAGAACCGGTCGGCTGACCGGATTCACTAGCAGGAGCCACAGAGGTGTCAGCCGGATTTCGCACAAAAGGGGATGGTTCTCGAATTGAAGAAAGTATTGGTTGGTAATACCACTGTAAATCCTAGCTCCAGGACTAGCCTATTCAAATCATGGCGCAGGCGCAGTCTCGGGTGGGTCCAAACTATAAAATCGGAGCCTGAGGCCACACACTACAAATTAGACGGCATCCCCAGTTCGCTCGGAGTGGCGAAGGAAATATCTTCAGCTACCCACAACCGACGACGCCGACAAACTTTCCCTGATTTTTGGCCTCTTTTAAGGCCATGAACGTGCTTACGTGGACTCTTCATTTTTTGCCCTACTCAGGCATCTAGAATTCTCTCCCAAGCCTCGTCCCGACGCAACTTCGGTTTCGTCATCCAAGAAGCATTAATAGGTACCTGGTCTCAGACTCCTTGTCTCTTCATTGAAGCCACAGCATCTCGTCTTCATCACACCATCACAACGATCACAATCTCCCCATTGTTGCCCTCTCGTGAAGCGTCCTTCATGATGGCACCACCCACTCACATACCCGCACCACGCAACACCATAGAAACATATTCCTCTCGTCCAGAGCGGGAGCCGCCTCGAAATGAGAATGGCGACATCGTCTGTACTCACGAGGCATGCCGTGATAAGAATGAAGTATTCAGACGGCCATGCGAGTGGAATAAGCACATGGACAAGCACGAGCGACCGTACAAATGCAATGAGCCGACTTGTGAGCAGAATCCTGGGTTTACCTACAGCGGCGGCCTGTTGAGACATATGCGCGAAGTGCACAAGAAGGGCGTCGGGCCAGCGAGAAAGCCGCTATATTGTCCCCATGCTAATTGTATCCGAAGCACGGGCGAAGGCTTCACGAGACGAGAAAATCTCGAAGAGCATCTGCGACGAAGGCATTCGTACACTGGTCACTATTCACCTCCTCCACAGTCAAACTCGTCTCAAAACGAAGAGCCCTCGGATCAGCCCAGAAAGCGTCGCAAGACAACCGAACCAGAATCTCCAAATGGTGACCAGCTCAACCCCAAACCACAGCTTCCAGCACAGCAGCCGCCCGACTCGCGCAGAGAGTCGTTGAGGACCGAATTACCACCCTTTGAGGAGCGCCCGTACATCAACGGAGACGCTGGACTGGATCGAGTGGAGGCGATTAGGCAATTGTCCCTGGCTCGTCAGACTATCGCAGAGCAACAGGACCTCATCAGGCGACAGGATGAAGAATTGCATCACTTGCGCACGAGCCTTCACAACATCTCTGGCAACGCATATTCCACCCGTCCACCTGAGAGGAATTTGACAGCGCCAGTGGCCGTGGCTACGTCTCTGCCTGTCCATCCGCAGCAGCAAGAACAGCACCACGCAGACTCGCCTTCTCAAGCTCCACAAGTCAACGGAAACGCACTCATTGAAGCCGCGACAGATCCACGACTTACCCAAGATGCTCAGCCACAAACGCAACAGCAAAGAAACGACAAAGAGGGTCAAACGAACGGGAGTGAGCCTTCTCGTCGAATTGAAATTACCCGGGATCTTGTCTCGGAAAAACTAGCTTCAAATGCATCATGAACAGGCACGACGGCAGGCACGCAACGGGCGCGGCAACAGGCAGAACCCAAGGTGACGAGGCTTTCAACAGCATTGTCAAACGTGTCGCCCGGGCACGCCGACAAAAGAACCACATGTATTTTCCGTGGCATTCAATCCAATCAAATGATTGGTGTTCACAGTGTCGCCACCACCAGCGGCTAAGCGATCCGAAACATCCAGAAGAGTTGATCTACAACCATTTGTGTAGCATCACATGTGCAGCACCTATCATCAAATTCAAAAAGCCCACCATCACCCTTTGGTGGAGTTGCAACAGCTCTGGCCATGCTGCGTTCTGTGGACTACATCAAGGACGGAACATGGTGGTCTGCTTCCTGTTGGCCTCTTGTGGTGAAGGTAAACGTGCCAAAGGCTCATGCTTCGACGGGAATCCCAACTGAAACCGTCTAGCACCGATCACTTAACCCAATACAGCTTCATATCCGTGGACAAGGTATGGATTGAGTACGGAAATGGCAAAGGCAAAAATGGAACCTTCATTGCAGGACTATCCACCATACTCAATACAAAGCGGCAGGGAGATGCACACCGAGTCTTGTCTCTGTTGCAACAATTCCACGGTACCAATGGGTCATCAGGGACAATAACTCGCCGATGCATTATTAGTTGCATGGCCATACGGGCACTGGTGGAGCGCATCGACTCTGGAGGTATGCATGGGCGCATACGACAGCAACCAAGGATTTCCTATGTTTTCGGATTCATCGTGGCTACTGTTATTTCAGATGACTCTTCGCTTACATTGAATGATACCCCCATCAGCACCTGGCTTTACTGTACATGTACAACAACAGGAGACGGAATGGCTGCGCCTACTATGGAAGGAATATCAGAGATCATAAAAAAGGAAATATTTATTTAGATCCGCACTAATGCTCGACACTCTTCACGTTGTCCTCATTCTTCCCATCGCCTCATTGCCACATTTGCCGTGCTGATTGCTAGTTTCTGACCTGTTGGGGCAGCCTGCTGCTTTTGCAACGCTACCAAACAATCAGCTTCCTTTCCCTCCTGTTCGTTCATCTTGACCCACGGGCTCCATCCAGCCACGCAAAGGCCTGGCGGGTCTTCACGTCTGATGCTTCTGTTGCAAAACTTGTTTCCTCTTAAGCCACCATCTCTTTCCCACTATACTACCTACCTCGCTTCATTAGCTGTCAGCCTGGGCGTTGCCTTACCTCAAATAGACTCTGACAACTTGGAAACGAAAACGACCAAAGGAATACATAGAAACACAACCCAAGGATTACGATACCCCGCCAAGACCATCCCATTCCCGTTTTTTGTGTTGCATTTGGAGTAGAAGTGCCTCATGAGGATGCCTTGATTCCTCCAGGATCGGGCATCAAAGTTTATGCAGGGGCCCAAAAAGCAACCGTGCGGCATAATCGCTTTGCGACATCCGACTGTTAGGATTTGCCCGGCTAATGGCGCACTGCCCACATCAGAATTTTATCTACGAGGAAGCAATTGGATCACAATGGCAAAGCTAGGATCAAGACGTGATACCGAACGAGTCTCAGGTTGGACCTTCTCTTGGGCTGGGGCATCAAGGTACACCCCTGGATGTTTGCTTTGACCAGTGCCAAGGCAGAAGATGGGACATGACGAAGGCATTGCGACAGCAGTTTGAGACGATGAGGATTGTCCGTTATTCTTGTGTTGCATAATAGTTGATCTAGTTCTAGCCAATACCGCTCTGCTGGCAAAAGTTTGAGGCAGTAACAAACCTCGACGCTAGAGCAATTCGATCGCTGGGCCTCGGAGATAGGCATTCTTGTTGAAACATGCAGCGGAATTCGATGCCAATGACGTACTCTGAATGGCTGCCGTGCCGCATGCCTGGCTTTGCTTATGGAATATGCTCGGAACTCGGTCTTCCCCTAAAGACGCTGATCATGCGGCTTGGTCGGCCGAGCCTCTGGTGAAGAGGGGGCCGACCACGGGTGAGTGTGGTGTGAAGTTATGAAAGGGTGTGGAGCACAATAACATGTCTTGACCACGGTTGCCGCGGCTTTCGTGTGTCGTGCTCTTCAGGGCTTGGCAGGCTGGACCTGGCTCGGGTGCTTGGCTGTCGCGAGTTGGACCTTGACTTTACGTCGCATTCCTGGCTACAGAAGAGTCAATCTTGAGGTGCAACTGGTTGAGCATCCCGATTTAGTGATGGACTGTGGCTGAGCACGCTGATCTGTGCACATCAAAGTGGCGAGGACTACCGACGTCAGCCCACGAGACGCGTATGGCCTGCTAACGTGGCACCATAACTTTGCGGTGTGAAAGTGGAAATTTTTGGGCGTGCTGAAATTGAATGCAAAAAGTGAATAGAGAATAGCCGCGTCCCATGGCTACCTGGCCTGGACTTGCGTGGCGTGTCTCCAGCAAAAACTAGGGCAAATTCTCAAGACCATTCGCAGACCGCAGAGGAACTTTGTACAAGATCTGATCCGATGCTCACATGTGCAGACCTGACAGGTTCAGGTGAACGAGGCGCCACTCCACGGAAGCGCGTTGGGCATTGACAGTGTCGTGTGATGCAAGATGCGAGAGGATGCCGCTTCCGCGGAGGAATAGGAGGGCGACAGCACGCGGCGAGGCTCCCAGCTGCTTCATCAGCTCAACTATACCGACAAAGAGTGCATACACTGCTGATCACCAGTTTCCAGATTCGTCGTCAAAAGTCCAACGAAACTCAAAAGATTCTGGCAGCCCTCTAGGCCGTTCGCGCACGCGCAAAGTCCTACCGACCCGGCTTACTCGAATTTGATCGAGTCTGTCGGCCCAGACAACGGTGGTCAATGGATATCAGCCATAAGCTTACATTGCTTGTTGCCCCACACACGGAACCCAATCGATGCCGAACATCCCGTATCCGGGGAAGCTCAATAGGTGAGCTCTTTGGTTGCTCTGGACTTGATTCATCTTTCCCTGCACTGGGCCGCGGTTCCGTGCGCGATTCCGTACTATACGTGCAATATCGATGAACGTGGCAGGCATGTTTGGGTGGAGGCTCATCACAATGGTTTTCCCGAAACCGAGAAGACTCGTGAGACTGTTAGTGTGTCAAGCAGGTCTCACGCGAGATGACCTTTGCCTTGAGCCGGGGTTCGAAGCCAGCCATAGTTCTTTCCGAGCTGGATCACCAGCCCGTGAAACATGGTCTTACCCGCTACACATTTTTGCGTGGAGAGTCATCTCGGCGGGCGGCATAATATATGCATACCCACATGCATTTTTGAGTATGCCGAATGCGACTTCGTACCCACAAACAGCCACTTCTTCCGAGTGTCGAGATTGACGGAACAAAGGGTGACAAGGTAAGATAAAGAACCGAATTCAGGGGGCGGCCTGATGTCATCATTTCGCCTGAGGCAGAAGATCTCTCAGGCCATCCAAAAGCTGGAAACGAAGGTGGCATTAGCTCCCTTGGCGTCGGATGGTGGCGGCGGCCAGATGTGCGTGGCTCGCACGAGACTAATTTGGACTCCATCTGTGACAAGAGCTGAACGATCGTTCCAGGCATTCTTTTTTTTGCGCCGGCGTCGCTGAAATCGAAATGAGTGGTGCAAGGCATTTTGCGCTGTTCATGCTGAAATTACCTGGGAACTTTTGCGGTCTTGAAAGATACAGATGCGATGGTCACAGCTAGTTTTCTCAACATGCGGAAACCAGAAACGTGTGGACCAGTTCAAGTGAGCCGCGTGATCATTAACGCAAGCCCAACTGCCCATTCTGCCGTAATATATCGAATGATACCTGAGGTTGTCAGGCCGCTATGTATGCCAGCCGCTAGGCTGAACCCTTAGTTCTTTGGCCCCTTCTTACCGCCATTTGATGTTCCAAAGGTCCCATAACAATCAAAATGGGTCAACCAAATTGGCGATGAAATGGTGACGTCGATAAGTGGTTGCTCTCAAGATCGTAGTCTGGACGCGTTTCATTGGCTTGACAACAGCGGCGGTTGGTTCTGTGTGCAAGACGCCATTATGCCCTAGTGTTGCTGAGATTTGACAGTTTCCCGTCAAGAAGTCTTCTGCACCGACTCCCTCTCGACGCGTCAATTCCCAGGCTGTCTGCCTTTCAGCTTGTGTATGAACAGATGGCTGAGTGGCTGAGTGGCTGACAAGTCCCGTTGGATGCGAGCAGGCATGTTCATCCAAGGAGGGTCCGATAGTTGACAAATAGATCTGCCGGTTTTCCAATTGACACTTCTCTGGGTGAACGCATCTTTGGCGGATATGCTGAGGGTTTCCGGCCAACCACATGCAGAGATCCAGAGATTTCTCGTCCATCACATTTGCTAGGGGCCAAACTCATGGCCAGCGAATGATACTCGTAAACCCACAAAGAGGGCCGGGCTCTATAGACCACGTTTGCACACCTATCATATGTGACGATTTGGATCAAGTCTTAGGCCTTTGACGTACAGTTTGAAAGCCGCCGCAGCCTGCCATAGGTTTGATCACAATCTCGGTCGGAACTTTGGCGTGGCGTTGCGGCCCGTGTATCGTGGGTGCCAACTTGCCAAATCGATAATCTCATGCAGTAATGTTTGTAGGAGGAGCTTGCAGAATCCGCTGGAGAAGCCTCAAGCTGTAGTTGAGGGGTCTATTTCAGACTTGGGCTTCGCCAACTTTGTCCAAACTCCGCTGCCATCATGCCTCCACGAATCTTGCAGTACACTCGACACGTGAGCAATGATAGAGTCCCTGATACCATCGACTTTGATGTCATCAATCACGAAACTGCTCAGCTGACCCTCAACGCCCAAGAACCGAATTGTGTGAGCAATCAGATGATATGCCGTTGTGATTCTAAAACAAATGTAAGCACCATCACATGTGTATTGGAGGGTGGTGAGGAACATACTCGCTCCATGGGTCATTGAGATCAATATGGCCTTTCGCAGCCTTCACCTCGTCATCCAAAACTGTGGTATTCGGTTCAGGACATAGCTTAATGAACAATCTTTCTAGTTTCGTCATCCTCCGAATGCATTTGAGTACGTCGTCAACGTGATTGTAGAATGGAAATATCGCAATGAAAGAAAATGCCTGAAGGTTCTCGAGCATCTCCTGTACTGACATGATGGACGCTGCTGACGTTAAGAATATTTTCTGCATCATGTCTGGAGTAGCTTCGGAAGGGACGGCATTGAGATACGTCTGGATGTTCGATATCAAAGACGGAGGCTTCTTGAGAAAGTACTCATAGCTGGTGTAGGCAGCAAGACTGCTGCCCTCATTTACTCTGAGACTTTCCCATCGCTTTGCTCCTAGCAAACTTGGCAGGAAATCGTATGAGATAGACTCCCGTGCTACCTCGGGGGACTGCCGTAATTCGAGGTACTGGTAGGGATTGTTGAAAGCCCAGAGGTCATTCAAATTCAGATGAATCCGCGCAACTTCTGCGAATATGTGAGGCTCGCATCCGATTGTGAATCGTGTAATCGATATCTCATTCAACAACCGACACCACCAAGCAGGGTGAATGTGGTTGCAAGGTCCGGGAAGATGAGCAACAATGCTCTCAATGCTGCATGCTAAATCAGCTCGATGGACAAAGTCAAGGAAGTCAGTAAGATGAGACGGGTCGAGTCTGGCGTGTCTGAACAAGCGTGACAAGACGACAACTCGCAACCGGTGCGAGACCGTTGACACGGCTTTCAGATGACGTTGACCCGTTGCTGTCCATGCGGAGTTTGGAAGATGGATGAACTCGCGTTCTGATGGTGGCTGACTGTCAAGGAACGAGAAGACATGGTTGAGCAACTCGTTGGGCAAACAAAGCAGACTGGGTTTGGATGAATCTAATAATGCGTCCGTGCTCGATGCGAGGGGAGGCAACAAATACTCGATCAAGACGGGCCTGCAACATCCTTCGAGAGAGACCTTGTTGGAGATGGTAGTGTCTGCGAGCTTGTTGCTCCTCTGAGCTTCGTTACCGCTCATACCGGGGATTGCTTCATATGCCTATATTGGAAAATACTCAAACCGATGACAATAGATGCAATGTCGAATATGATGTTCGTAGACGGACTTTGACGAAGGATGGGTGATGCCTGAAATGGAAATGAGAGGTGGAGAAACTGCCAGAAGCAGTGTTGATGTTCGCCCATTCCTGAAATCCTGCCGACTGGCAGGATATTCAATATATATTCCCTGATCCTACGTTCTTTACAGTAGATTATCAACAATGAACACGGAATTGTGATATACGCCAGATCCAATGAGTACTGACATATGAGCGCATCAACCAAGGGAGAAACCGTTGGCCATTGTGAATCCTGTTCCAATGTGCTTGCATCCAGACCTGGAACTCTGGCAGGGCCAAGAGCGCCCTTTCAATCTACAACATCTTGCCATGATCATCAAATACCAGCTGGCATGCACGTCGGAATGCATCTTTGTCGCGGCAACGTTGCGAACTCTCGGCGACGAAACTGTTCCTGAATCCCACATGAACACCTATTATCTGGAATTTGGCACGCTGGGAACTGGTGGCTTCGGGCCTTTGCAACATCTACCAAAGAATATGAGTACTATTATTGTTGTCTTCACCAGCCAATTCCCATAGATGGAAGACTCGGGACAAATAGAGGCCGTGCATGGGAGGCCGTCAAGCAGTAGAGGCAAGTGAACAGGATGCACTCCAAAATGCTGGTGCCGGTCCTTGGTATGGCTTCGTAAGTCATAGCGGTGATAACGGATAAGGAGACTTTTGCAGACAAGATCTGGCTAGGGGAGTTGTGAAATTGTAATCAAGTCAACGACGGGAGACGATACTGTAATGCTGATAGTGTATTGCCTGAAAATTAAGGCACTGCGGCTGAGCTGCCTCTTTTTGTCAAGTTGAACGACAATGCTTCCGCATGCCTGCATCACCCGAGTAGACAGCGTATTGCTGACGAGGACATCCAAATCAAGCCTTTCAGTGACCTAAAGTCCTTGCGATAGGCTACCCTCAGTGCGCAAAGCCTCCGACCAGCTGTTGAGTAGCAAAGATCACTACATAACGTCCAACATGCTCCGATAGCAATCAGCTCCATCCATCAAAAGGTCTCCCACATACAGCATGCCTCCCGCTTCGAGAGGGCCTCTCCTTCACCGCCGCAGCCATCTAAAATACTCACAGAATCGGCGTAATGCCTCTGCCTCCGCACCACGAAACCCTCGAAGCTTCCCAACCCAAGCTCGCGAACGTTTCAAGGCTCAAAATAGGCCACCACCCTCACCATCCTCTCAACCGACACCACCCCCACCCCCACCAGAAGGCCAGGTCTCAAAAGGCCGAACATGGAGTGAACGCCAACGCGCCCGCGTGCGCCACTGGATGCCCGGCTACCTCCGCGACCGTCCCTACTTGCGCAAGTCTATCTTCTCCTTCCTCGTTACGGTCCCCATCTCGGGCCTCCTGCTCATGCACTTCCCCTTCGAGCCTCGCCGTGTTACTGGCCCTTCCATGCGCCCGACCATTAACCCCGATTGCACGTCCGACCACGACACAAGCTACAGTCCTACATGGGTTCTTGTGCAAAAATGGGGCCCAAACACGTACAGGGATGCACAACGACGGGTCGATAAGCAGGAAAAATCGTTTGGGAAATACGACAGAGGCCAATTGATTGTGTACCACACGCCACATGCTCCGGAGAAAGTAGCACTGAAGAGGGTCGTTGCGACACCAGGGGATACCATTGTGCCACTCAAGGGATACGATGGTGGAGAGGAGCCAGTAGTAGTGCCGTACAATCATTTGTGGGTGGAAGGGGACGCGAATGACCGGAAGAAGAGCGTCGACTCGAACTATTTTGGGCCCATCAGTCAGGCGTTGGTGAAGGGGAAGGTGGTTGCTATGTGGTCACCTTGGTGGAATATCTTTGGGATACGGAGTGCGGATAAAGGGGAAAAGGGATGGCCGGCGAGGTGGCAGGGGCGGGTGGTGGAGGATGCAGTGGAGAGTGCACAGGCTGATCCGAATGTCGTGGACTCGGTGAAGCCCTTTGAGGGGGAGATGGGCGAGAAGACGCTACAAATGTTGCAAGAGCAGTCGGCGGCTGTTGAGCAGAGGTTTTTGACGGATGAGCAGTATTGCGCTCAGGTGGCCGATACTTACCGGCGGGGTGTGCAGGTGGCAAGACATCATCATGACCCTGAGACGAGAGAACGCGCGAGGAAGATTTTGAAGGAGATGGAGCGGGTGATTGGCAAGGATGCTCTGAAAGAAGCTGCTGTGCCTAAGAACAAGAGAGGCAAGGCAATGCAACGATGGGAGGCGGAAGATAAGGAAATTCAAAGGTATGAGTGTGAAAATGCTCAGCAATTCTCTGGTGGTATCGTTCACGAAGATGAGCGTGAGGCCCAGCGGCAAGCCCGAGCGACGCCGGCAAAGATGGCGCTGAAGGAGATGCTTGAGCAGAAGCGGCAGTATGGGGAGATGATCGACAAGGAGTTTGCGGAGAGGGACAAAGCGAGAGAAGCTAGAGAGTTGTAAAGATCTGTCTCCCGGCATAGCGGTGGCGTTGACGGGATTTGAATGCTGCGGTGGGTTCGGCAAACAGCTTCTGGCTTGATTTCAATCTATCGGAAATTCTTGACCTCCCCGAAAGGCAATTGTTCAAGTCTGCTCCGACGCTCAAAGGTCTAACGCTCAATGTTCGGTGCGCAACGCCTCTGTGACCCTCGTGCCCGTCCAGCCTACCATTTAGCCTCTTTGCTGGCCAGGAAGGTCTTCAAAATGTTTATTGTTTCTTCGAGAGCAGACAACCATTTCTCAAAATCAGCGGCAAGCTGGTCAGCTGAAGCACCTTCTCCCAGCATCTTCGCGTACAAGTCTTTTCGGTACGGCGTGGCACTCATAGCAGCGCTGAAGATTGGCTTAACCATGAAGCTGTGGTGAGGGGCAAGAGTGCCCTTGTATGCGTCTCTGAAGCTGTCGGCGAGCTCTTTCTTGGGCTTGGCCTCGGTGATTGCCATGCCAGCGTTGCTCGTCGCATCGGCCCGGAGTGCTTGGGCGGTAAAGTCCAGACCACGAACAAGCCAGAGCAGACCTTCAGTGGCCTTGTGGGATTTCGAGGCAAGTTCGGATTTGCAGAGTGCTTGAAGGGTTTCGGAGGTTCCTGGGGATGCTAGCTGTCTCTCTCGTACTTTTTTGACGTTAGTGAGCATGTCATTCTTGACTGGCGTGAATGCCACCGAGCCAAATAGGTCTGTGGCAATTAGCTTGAGACGTTCTCTAGCCATGCAATCCCCGACGCACCGAACAAGGTTGTTGTTGCCTCAGCGGCATCGAGGAATGTCGAGGTATCGACGCCCTGATCGGGGCCGATTGGAACGTTGACAAAAGACTGCTTGTGGGTGTCAAACCAGTTCTTGCCTGCAGGAATTGCTGCCATAGTGCTCTGCTGCGATTTGAGCTTGCGTAGACGGGTGCAATTGTATTCAGACGTTTCTATGGACCATTGAGAATCAAGGACTCGATGTACGAGGGGCTGTTGTTTGGCGTCAAAGTTCCCCCACAAACTGCGGTCAAAAACGACGCGGCCAGGGTGAGTAAATTAGGTTCCGGCAAGGACGTGACCACAGGCTAGGCTGTTCCAGACACAAACCTCGCTTCGACCAGATCATGCAAGCCTCCGCGTCATCGGAAACCCACATCGTCACAAACAAGTGCAGAGATCAACCTTACCTGCCCAAAACTTGCGCCTGCGACAATTACGATACCCTTGCTGGCCCATCGTCATATCATGGGAAGATGGAGAGGACGTCAACGGAAAGATTTAGTGGTGTACAAGGTCCGTTGGAATTGCAACGATGAGCGCATTTGAAACACAATTGTGAGCTCTACCGATCAGCGTCGTAAACGTCTTAGCTATGGACGCAGCATTGTCCCCTGCAGAAACAGCAACTTCCTCGCATCGCATCAAGGGCCTTGACCCCGATTCTTACACGGCTCTGAGGCTCAAGGATGCCAGCCCTGAGCACGTCCACCTCTCCACTCGTCGCTTCTTCATAGGACCAATACCCGAAGGATGGCTGGGCAGCAACAGGAAGTCATGGTACAGGCGCAGGCTGGAGTTGAGCTCCTACTCTTCGAGGACTGCAACCTTCACCGCGGCAGAGGGCCAAGCTCACCAGAGGACTGCGACTGGCCTGGACCGCTCGATGGCAGCTCGCATGCGTCTCAGCTTTCCCCAGCCCGAAGATATCGAAGAGGCTTTATCCGAACGAGACGAGGAAGCGCAAGAGACGGAGGAGGAGGAGGAGGAGGATGAAAACGAAGAAGAGCCTAGGGAGCTTGAGCCTGTCTCTACGGAAGGGCAGCAGCTTTCGGAGAACGGATATTCCTACACAAGACGCAGATCAAGGAGCCCTCGAGAACTGCAGAATGGGCTGCCGTCGCATACGTTTGATGCGCCATCTGATGTTTCGCCATCCAACGCAAGAACTCCTGCTTTGCCACATTCTCCGCACACAAGGAGAAATGGTCCACGGAACTTGGAAACACATATCACGCGTAACTCATCATATGCCCAAGCTGGAGACAACAATGAACCGGGTGCCTCTGACGCGAATGATCTATCACGCTCAGATACTCGAGACTCTTCACTTAGGCAGAATGGCTTGGATGCACAGCATGACTATGTGGATGCTGGAAGTCGTACAAGACTGCTGTCCACAAGCAGCTCCCACGGCAAACCCCCAGAGTCAAGAGAGGGAAAGAATTTGCTTAGCGAGCATGAGCCAGCCCCAGTGACTCAGCAACCGGATGAGCCTCACATACAACGTCATCCGTCGGAAGGCGTCCGATTCAAGATCAGTGAGGCTGTTGCAGATAGGCAAAGGCGCGTAGCCAGGAGAGCAGATGATGCAAGATATCGGGTTGGACGCAAAATAGCTGGGAGGCAGACACTCCTGGAAGGCACAATCGTGAAGATGGAAAAGATGCTTCTTAGGACTGACACTACTCTCAACCCAGTACCCGACAACTACGGCGAGAATGAGAGCATGAGACTTGAGACGAAACAAATGGAAAAGTGGAGGGAATTCATGGTAGTGGCAAGGAAAAGCAAGATGGGCGACGATGACGATTTCCGACTGCAGTTCTACAAAACCCGAGTCATACCGGAAATCGAGGACAACTCTACCAGGAAAAAGCCACATCGAGAAATCAAGCTAGTGCGAAAGACCACGCGTGTCAACCTGTTCTCCTCTCTAGACAAATCCGTGGTCATCTGGCACCCATACAAGAAGGGCACAAGAATCACCATCATGAAGTGTCAGTCAACAGCGCACTCTGTTGAGTGGTACACCTTCCTCCGAGAGGCACTTGGCTGGAAGCGGCCTGGCAAGTTACAAGTCTCTGTGCCTGACTTAGGAGTCACGCTTCAAATTGAGAAGCCGTTCGAAGGTTTGGAGACAGCAGGTCAAGATGCAGAAGACGAAGAGACGGCTATTGCGAAGGCTATGGAAGCTGAACAGGCAGTAGCTCCCAAAATTATATCGCAATGCATCGAGATGCTTGAAAAAAACTCAGAGTGGGCAAGTGTCCTGCAACAATGGCATGAAAACTTCCAACTCGGTCTGGCATGGAAAAGATATGACCGGCTCGAGTGGATTCATGGCGCGAATGAGCAAAACATGTACGGGTCTATGGCTATGCAGCGGTCGTATGAGCTCGAGCTAAGGCCCAAACTTCACTACCCCCAGCACGCAGTAGGGAAGAAGGGCAAAGAACATGAAGAGCCAGCTCCAGTAGAAGGATTCCTGATCCGATTGACCTCCCAGAAAGGGGTACAGAAGCGGATGGGAAAGAACTTCTTCAAAAGACTCTACTTCTCAACCCACGATCATCTCCTCGTCTTCAATCGGCCGGCCCAAGCAACACCACCACACCCTCCTCGGCTGCAAACCATCAGTGGTTCTAACATTCCTTCAGCCCGCGACATCATCGAGCAGACGCCGATAATGTACGACATCGACCCTTTCCCTCTTGATGACTCCTCAGTCAAGAAACAAATCAAATGGCTCGCCTCCAGCATCCCGGAACGCATCAATAGCAGTGACCGCGAAGCCTACGAAGAAGCACGCCGCAATCAAGCCAATCTCTCCTCCTCAGACGGGTACATAAACATGACTCGCATCCGCACTGTCCGTCCAATGCAATGGGGCGCTGACAGCGTAGACGACGTGATCTCATCTGGTTCCGATGTCGACTTCCACCAGTCCGTACCCGATACGACCCAGTACGATGGCACGACCTCTGCCATCGACGATGACCGCATCTTTGAGCTAGTACTCGACAATGGCCTCGTTGTCCGACTGCAGGCGTACGATCGCCGTACACGCGACGAGTGGCTCTCAAGGCTGAGGAAACTGGTCAAATACTGGAAGATTCGCAGAGCCAGCGACATGAGTATCTTCAAATCCGTCCGCGCCACCAATCTTGCCAGACTGAAAATCGATGAGAATGTGGAAGCTGAATTGGGACAGTTTGGACGCAAATGGGAAGTTACACGCTCCGAAGCATCCCCTCAACTGTACAATATCTGCTCCATTTCATCGTGCCGCACGATCAGTTTGTCTGGGTTGCTCTATCGCAAGGCCCGTCGCCACGGGACATTCCAGCGATGTGGCGTGGTCCTTGCGGGTGGGAAGATGCTGATTTACCAATCTGCCTTGCGGAGGAGATCAGGCGAGCAAATGGCACATATACACCAGGAGAAGCAGCAGGTTATTGATTTGCGCGGGTGCTATGTTTATTCTGGGCTGATCGTGGAAGATGATTTATTGTACCAGAATCGCACATTTGATGCCAACCACATGGGGACTATGGCGAGCCTACCGCGTGTGTGGACTGAAGATGGATGGACGAGCACAGATGTGGATGCGATGTGTTGTTTTGTTCTGTGGATGAATACACGGAAAGGGTGGTTTCGAACGGCGGGTGATTCTATTTTGGGAGGGAGAGAGAAAGACAGAACACAAGATGCGGATGGAAGAGGCGGGAATGAGAATGCGAAGGATGAAACGGGGAGACGGAGAGCGAAGCTGAAGAGGGTAAGGCAGTTGGGAGTGACAGGACGTGGAATGGTGTTCAAGTGTCGAAGTCGGGCGGAAAGGGATCTGTGGGTGTTGAATTTGGGGATCGAGCTTGAGAGGTTGGTTGAGATGGAGAGGTGGGAGGATGAGAATGGAGGTGGAGATGGGGAGGTTAGGTTCGCACGATAGGAGCCTTGGGACCTTTGGATTAATGGGTGTCATGTTGGAACAGCAAATTAAATGGAGCATTGCTCGGATCTGATATCTCGAGGGTCACGAGTCAAAAGCTAATGTGTACACGATTGGGCATGGGTTTTAACTATCTATGGCGTACGGTGTGGTATGTATTAAGGGCATCCTGAGCACTCCTCAGACGTACTAGGGAAGTACTTGTGCGAATACAAAATGGATTGGTTGTGCTGCCTTCATAAGACTTGGGGGTCTAGATCTATCAGGAGCATATTATGTTGAGGCGAGGTCTTGTTGCCATGGCTGGGCTTGACCTGGTCGTCCGCCTTTGCAGATTTTGCTGATTAGTCCTCCAATCTTCCTGTTGACACTTTGCTTTCTCGGCTTCACAACTTCTCGCCTCCTCTTCTCTTCTCCACCGCCTCTCGGAGCGTTCGAATAACCTGCGCCGGATCTTTCGCTCCAAACACGGCACTCCCGGCTACTATGACGTTCGCGCCAGCCTCAGCCGCCTGGTCGATTGTACCTTCTGCCAAACCGCCATCGACTTCGATGTTGAGGTTTGGGTACTTCTTGCGGAGAGCTGCGACTTTCGGGAGCTCGCTGGCCATGAATTTTTGGCCGCCGAAGCCGGGCTCAACTGTCATGACGAGGACCATCTGGGAGGGAAAGCATTAGCAAGTGCTTATGGATGGACATGTATGCCTTGGAGAAGGCTGCCCCACGTACATCAGGTCTCTCTTTCTCATCTTCTGCCTCGAGAATGTCCCACAGCACATCGACGCTTGTCTTTGGCTTGATGGCGATTCCTGCTTGCATGCCTAGGTCGTGTATGTACCTTATCAGGCTCTTCGGAGTGCATTGCTCTGTGACGTCCTTCTCGGCTGGGTCTTTAGCTGCCACGGACGACATTGCGGCTTCGTAGTGGAAGCAGTACATGTCGGCTCCTGCGTCGCGGAAGGAGGAAGCCCAGCGCATTGGCTACTAGGAGAGGTGGACATTGTTAGCCTGTTGCCGTCTTTCGGTTCCGGTATGTCGCGCGCCTCTTCTTGTTTCTTGTGCGTAGCGGATTCGCACATCTCAGGCCAGCAGGATGCAGTGGTGTTGAATCTCTCGTACCTCCTGTATCATCATATGGCAATCGAACGTTCCCTTCCCACCTGTCTCTTTGGGTTTGTCAACATGCTTCCTCAACTTTGCGACGACTGGAGCTCCGAAGGTCATGTTCGGTACGAAGTGGCCGTCCATTACGTCTAGGTGAAGCCAGTCGCTTGACCACTCCATCGCATCGCGACATGCCTTGCCGAGCTCCGCGAAATCCGCCGAGAGCACGCTCGGATTGATGATTGCGGGAGGTGCCATATTTGGGAGGTGTGCAGAAGTTCTCAAAGTCAATAAAATGGCGTGAAGCGTGTATGGCAGTCAAAATTCGTTCCTGAGTCTCGTAAACAGGTCAACGCAGCCCAGGAGTTAGTGTTTCAACAAAATTGTTTGGCACAGTCAGAAAGTATGACGCAAGGGTACTATGGAGGGGCATTTCGGTTGAATCTGCCAGATGCGGAAATCCGGTCTCAAGGGAAGGGCACCAACACGCGGACTGGAAACATGACTTCTCCCCGATTCTCAAGAATACTTCCAAATTTAATGCTTATCATAGTAGATGCGATAACGACAATGAGCCATCCCAAGTACTTTGACTTTGCGGGCCATGAGGAAGCTCCGGAAAAGAAAAGGGGAATCATGATCACATGATGCAAGAAGCCCCAAGCAAATTGAAAGCTTCCTCCCTGCTTGAGCACACTGGACGACACGAACTTCCTCTGGCGACACCCTCTTTGTCTGATGCCGTCCGTGGCTAATGCATATCCCGTGAATATTTTGGGTCTCGTGAATGCTCTCGAGAGATGCGACGCACCTTGGGAGGGACAGTGGAAGTTGGAGCAATATTGAAAGCGAAGCGCAGAGTACAATTGGCCCGCAATGAGGCGAGGTCAGCGGTTGCTTGAAGCGACTCATGAAATACGGGAATGTATTTGCGGGATAGAAATGTAAGGCAGACGGAGTTCAATTTGAGCCGTGGTTCGACTTGAGGAGAAAGCTACAGCGGTAGGTAGGTCTTGAAGGTCAGAAGCGCCGGTTGAGCTTCACAGCGGCCCTTTGCGATATGTGCTAGTAGTGAAAATGTTGTACTGCTACCTTCTGCCAAATTACTTTCACCGAGCGTCATTTATTGATGTGCATGAGCTTCTTGCTGTCTCACTCAACACCATCACCGCAACAGAATGCCGGAGCTGAAGCAGCTCTCGTGCTGCATTCAATGGTCTGACACGAAGGCTCCTTTCCAGGAATACGGCACTGTCTATGGAGATGGCGTCGTCGAGTCTTTCATCGTCGTGCCCAGCCAGCCGCAAGGCTTCTGCATTCGGCTGACCTCTCAAGGCTTCATCTACGAAGGACTTTCCATGATTGTCTTCATCGATGGAAACTATCAATGCAACCGCACTCGAGTCAATCTGCGCCCGCCTAAGGATGGTCTCTCAGCCCATAGAGCCGAAATTGATTTCCTCCTGCGGCAGAAAGAGAAGCCACAGGGAGAAGGTGTCTACATGGGTCGAGAATGGCGCTTTGACAATCACAGCATCGGTAAGACAGCCTCAGAAAGCAGGTAGAGCCATCGCTCACCAAGCTACTAGTCACAGAAGCCCCAGCAGGTTTCAAAGAAAGCCACTTCGATGACCTCGGGACGATCGAAGTGCTGGTTCTTCGATGTCGAGCAGCAAGGCCTACAGATGCTGAGTATGAAGGGTTTTCTTCTGGCGAGGATAGCGATATCTTCGGTGAAAGGCCGCTTCAATATGAACAAGAGGAGGCGACGTCAGTCAAGGAAACTGACCCGGTACCAACTCCCGTTCCGCCAGCACCAGTGCCAGTAACGGAGAAAACGGACGGTATACTCGGATCCATAGGGATCTTCGACGGTGCCAATGACTACCGTGAGCCATACAATCGTGACAGCGGCGATGGCAGACATGAGGGTCGATGGGTGTGGCACCAAAAGAAAGCACCGTACGGATTGCCCCCGGGACAGCCACAGTACCATCATCCGCCAGATCGACGTTTCCGCACACCAAGCCATCGCCTACCTGATCCCTATGCTCCTCTGGAGATATTCCGGCGACAACACAGCTTCTCTGGGCCGTTTACGAAGCGTGTGCACTTCGACTTTGGTCCAGATCGCACCCAGCATCGACTTTCTGACGCCCTGAGCCCAAGGCAACCATCTAACTCTACTCAGTGGCCACTAAGACCACCATCACGAGAACGAATGCGTTCGACAGAGGACGCTTTGTCTGATGACGAAAGCCGATCTCAGGGGCATCCTTATGGACCGCAACAGATCAGTCCTGATAGCGGTGATGGCCAATGGACAGCTGAACAGCCGCAGCAAGCACCGATTGGTGACTCTCACTTCCGTTATGAACATGGCCCGCGGTGGGAGTTACACAAAAGCTCAAGTCGCGATACTCGAGAGTATGCTACTCCCCAGCAACGGATGAATGAGCAGAGCCATCGAGCTGCGCCTTCTAGGAATCACTCATTCGATCACGACGCAAGATGCCCACCACAGGAACCCATGTCAAACATCAACCAGTCAACTGTCGCCCAGTCACAATACCATCATCAGCCGCATGAATACCCCTGGCAATGCATGCCTCAACTACCACCTCACTATCACCTTCGTCCTCCGCCAATGCCGCCACCAATGCCGACACCAGTCCCACCAGGACACCCGCCTTATAGCTATCATCCAGGCTACTGGCAGGTGCGCTATCCTGGGCCGTACTCTCGGTGCCATGCCCCAGGGCGGGCAGCAAGGTACAGCTCAGGCGGACTTCAACTACCACCGGGCATCCCGCTGGGCATGGATGAGCAGGCCAGTCCTAAGAACAACGCCTTCAATGTCCCAAGTGCTGTTGCTAACCCAGATGCATGGTGGAACGAGCAGGCCCACTCAGCTCACTATGCTCAACCCAGAAACGATGGCAAGAGAGTCTCGGATCTCCAGGGCGATATGGGCAACGAGCATGATCACAGTTGGGGAAACGATGAGACTAATGAGGATACTGCTAATAGGCGGAATGGTGAGTGGGCCCAAAGGAAAGACAATGGAAATGCTCAGGACAATGCTGACGCCGAATGGGACGCCGCTGAAAACGGCAGCAATCAAGCTAACGAAAACAATGATGGCGGCAATGCTTGGAACAATGACGACGACGACAACAACAAGGGAAATACTGACGACGCTGGTGGCGATGAGGCTGGCAATGCATGGCGCGTTGACAACGCAAACGACCACACGAACACACATGCAGCGGGAGATAGCCAAAATGCTGATTCTGGTAATGCGCAGGCTCCCCGACCAAGCCATGTGGTAACCGACCGGGTTGATACTCACCGAGAATTGTATGGTCCCCACGGCCCGTACTATTCCCTACGAGCACTCCGACTTGACGAACCTCGACCAGACGCAGAGGAGGAACCCAGATATGATGTTCCAAAGTCACTCGCGGCAGAGCGAGGCTCAACTAAGCAAGTTCAGCCAGGTCCAGGATATCGATACTTCAAAAAGAGTATGACTCCGGAGTATATCGACACCATGGAGAAACCTTATGCGCGCTTCGTCTTCAAATATCGCACAAAAAGTAAGCCTAGAAGCAACGGACCGGTTCCGTATTACTAACACATTACAGAACAATTGCTCAATGAGGTGGGCATCGAAATCGATGTTGAGCCATCTGGTGACCAACAAATCCAATACTTGCAAACCCTGGACAAGCAGGCATTGATTGGGATGCTTGTGAGAGCAAAGAGTCATCCGGGAGGGAAAGTTTCAAGTTCAACTCCTCAAACACCTGCTGGTGGCAACGAGACTGGCCTCCTGGCCGCAATTGACGCACCGAGTCACCCTTACCTCAAATACAGCTTGCCACCTCTGCGACCTAACCGACATGCTACTTGACGCGCTCCAAACGGAGCACCTGCAGCACATAAGATTGATGATCCAGCAAAGAGGTTGCTGTTAGATGTACCTCGCCTGCAAGCAACAGTAATAACTGGGAATAAAAAAGTATTCGGCCATCAATAATTCAAGGTACGGAGGAAGAGGGTATGGTGGCGACGGTCAGGATAACCCGCCAATCGACAGTGATGCGCAGCCAGCACATTCTCAGCCGGAACAGCAATCCGATGCCTTAGATACCGCTCAGTCTCGACAGAGTTTCTCAAGTCACAAGTTCTAGAGGTACAGCCAGGTAGGACCGTAAAGACAGCCCGCCAAGGCCTCCAACACCGTCTGGGTACAAGCAGCCAGGCGATACACCCCAGCAGGCTGCCTTTGACGACTGGGCAAGCCCTCACAAGGCAAACACTGGTGATTATGGCTTGATCAACACAATCCCAAGGGCTTCCGATAGTGATGATGGTAGCGGACCTAGTCCAGGTAAGCGATCCAAGGCTTACAACAACTATAGGCGGAATTCACTTGCTCGTTTTCGAGTCTCAAAACATCAAAGGTTCAAGTTGTTTGGTCAAGGGGCAAGCTGGTTCGGCAAGAAACTGAACAAAACAAGCTTCTTTTAGCAATGGAGGGGTACGAGCTTTCTTAGTCAGCAGATGTATCCAGGCAGTTAGCTGTGGGACCAACCGACTTTCATATTTCCACCATGACATCGGAATTGACTTGCTTTCCGTCATAATCGGTCTGTGATCGGAATGTAGCAAAGTCGAGTAAAGATGAAAATGCTGACTACAACCAACAACCTTTACTCTTCAGCCTGACGTGCCTCACAAGAGCTTCTTCCCTTGACAGCCTCTTGTATCTGCGCGTCAAAGTGATCTTACTTCTGACGTCGTTAACCAGACCAGCAGTACCACTTGACCAGCTTATTTGCTAGGAATACATTTTAGAGAGAGACAGCCACAGGGACAGCAGCCATGACTACTCCTCGTTGCTTCATTATCCGGCATGGCGAGACCGAGTGGTCATTGTCTGGAAAACACACCGGCAACACAGATATCCCTTTGACAGCAGACGGCGAGAAACGAGTCCAAGCAACTGGCAATGCTCTGGTTGGAGACGATCGACTCATAGTACCGAGACAGCTAAAGCACATGTAAGATGACCCTGAAGCCTCCGAGGGCGAAACTCATTGCCTACACCCGCTTCTCGACTTGGAAGCACGGCGGGCGCTAACACAGGTGTCGACCACAGCTACGTCTCTCCCAGACACCGAGCCCAGCGCACGCTCGAACTCCTCAACCTCGGCTGCGACGCACCCTATCCGTGGCAGGAGGCCTCCTCCGGCCCCTCTTCCCTCGCGAACTCTTCTCGCCATACAAGTGCAAAAGTCACTGTAACGGACAAGATCCGCGAATGGGACTATGGTGACTATGAAGGCATCACCAGCAAGGAGATTAAAAGGCTACGAGCAGAGCAAGGTCTAGGGCCTTGGGACATCTGGCGTGATGGATGCCCAGGTGGAGAATCGCCAGATGACGTGATAAAGCGTGTTGACGAGCTCATTGCCGAGATTAGGGAGAAGCATCACAAGCCATACATGGGAAAGAGCTTGGATGAAGCTGGGTGCTCAGGGGACGTCGCGGTGGTTGCTCATGGACACATATTGCGAGCCTTTGCAATGAGATGGATTGAGAAGCCCTTGTCCGAGACAAAATTCATCATGGAAGCCGGCGGTGTTGGCACCTTGAGCTATGAGCACAAGAGCATTGAAGAGCCTGCTATACTACTGGGCGGTAGCTTCGTCGTTAGTCATGAGACTGAGAAGGAGGGGAAGGGAAGGTAAGCTGAAGTGAATTGGATGGGACGGCTTGATTGGACATGTCATGCAATCTTCCGTCCAACTCCCCTAAGTTGGTGGGTCAACAACTTGGGAAGCAGGACATTGACCAGATCCACTTACAGATGATAAAGTATTCTATGCAGTCTGGAATGTTTGACTCAAGAATCCTTCCCTTTGCGGAGCTGTCATGAGCCGGCGCCTATCTCTCATCTGACCTCGTCTAGGTTGGCTGCTCAGTGATCGGTATGTCGTGCGGATACGAAAGACCCCAATGCTCCCTTCTCTCTTCGGACTCCCTCGAGTTGGCTCATCGGCACAGTGACTGGTCCATGCTAACATTGCTGACCTTACCTCGCAGTGCGTGCGATAGCATTTGTGGTCAAAGCTCTGCGATCAAGCTTTCGTACAGAAAAGGCAGGCCTGGGAACCTGGCCCCAGCAACGATCCTTGTGAAGATTACTCACGTGTCTTTGTATGCCATGCGTCACATCAAACAAATGTGTCGCGAACCCGAGTTTCTAAACATACTGCAAGAGTGTGATGGTCTGGCAAGAGGTCTCATGCTCAAACTTCTGCAAAGGCTGGATTAGATTAGAGCTCTTCCGAAATAGCTAGACCCAGCATTGGTACCTGAAGTGCGACATGATTCACAAATTTGGAACGTACGGCTCGCCCCGAACGGGCCTGCTTTGCCTCGACTGGATGTTGGAGCCGGCATGAACGACGAGCAGCACGAACTTGTCAAAGAAGATGAAGGAAAGACGGAAGAGAGGGTCAACTGAACCTGGAACGTCCTTTTTCCGAATTTGAAGAGCGATCCCAAACATCGATATCAGATGTCCTATTCTATGTGGAAAGCCGAACGTGCTGCGACGGCCGCAGAAGAGAACGTCTGAAGAGCATGAGTTCTAGGTCTTCGTAGGGTTACTCGAAAAGTTCTGTTGAGGTAGTTGTGGCGGCAGAATCCCGGCTGCTCTAAGAGCAGGGATTGCCTGGTCCATCGTCCACTCGGTACACTTCTGCAATGGCTGTCTCTGTTTACCAGGCTTGTAGAACCTGCCATCTGGTTTAATTGACTCGGCTTTGTGCGTCTGTGGGTTGAGTCTCTTTTGCCTTGGCGGTGGAGGGATTTCACCAAGATGTTATCAATCACATCTGGGTATTGCGTAGCAGGGACGCTCCCCAAGAAGTCCATTCTGTAGTAGTTGTCCGAATTTGCGGGCCATTGACCACGTTTTCTTTCGTAGCGCATGCCTTGAACCAGACTACCCGTGACGTGGTGAACCCACCCTGCGCGAGTACCGAGATCCGTTTCAACGAAGATGACATGGTGGTACCTCGGCTGAGGCATATTAGGATCTGGTCGGCTTATCTTGTACTGAACAACGTAGACATTGTATTTTGCTGATATAGCACTCATGTTGGCTTTGGAGCTATGATCGGTTGTTGCTCGTTGGTTGGCTGTGAAGGTGTGCCGAAGGGGTTGTGATGGCTAGGTGCACAAAGCTGCTGGCTATCGGGGACTTTGAATGAGAGGAGAGGCGGATTGAAGGTGGCAGTAGAAAACGTTCTGGTTGACTTACCTGCTTGGTATGATTTAGAGCAGCAGTGGTCCTTCCCGTTACCATGCCTGAAGCGCCTGTCTACGACTATACTTAGCAACACAAAGGGCTTACCTCAGACGAGACTCTAGAGGTTGGGAACAACATCATTGCTGTGGTAGACATTGCGGACTGTCATCGATCTTGCCGCGCGCTGAAGAAGAGCCAACTCAACCTGAAACACCTCAAGAATGAGAACTGCTGTTAGAGTTTACGCGCTGTGCGCCGCTCGACCATACGTCAGCCAATAATCCTGCTGGTGGCGCTCGCCTCGCTGATGATTTCCAGGTCTGTCCGTTGCACCATTGACTGCAAAGCCCGCCGACCTGGCGAGATGGATGATTCTACCTCTTTTAAAGACGAGCTTCTGATTACCGCCAACAGCAGCAACGTACATTTACAGCGGAATGTTGTACTTGTTGTGACCACCACATAACGCCCCCGCCCGCAGTGAGAGACGTTGGCCGTTTCTCAAACAATGATATCTCAAGACCCACAAATACTGAGACTCCCGTTGTTTACAGATCGCCATGCCCTTCCTTGCCCTATTCCAAGTATCCAGGAAATACGGTCAGCCAAAAGCATCCTTAACGGTCAACAAAGTTTTGCCGCACGCAGAGTTGTCACAGTCGGTAAACACTTTTTGGTTAAATATGGCCGTATGGAAACCGTTGAGGCACAGAACCTACTCTACCTGGAGCGCCATCTTCCTAAAGTAGCCGCACCCAGGCTTTATGCAATCTGGGAAGAGCCTGGCCCATTTAGCGAATTCGACGAAAATCCATATCTTGTCATGGTCATGGAGCTCTTGGAAGGAGACACACTCGAGGCACAATGGCCGAGTCTTGACAATCAAGATAAAACGATCATTTTTGCAAAGCTGAAGACGACTTTCGACTCTCTAAGAAGTCTGCCAAGCCCCGGTCGAGTCTGTAGCATTGCTGGTGGCGCATTGCCGCATTACATGTTTTTTTCACAACCGGAGAATATTGAAATCAATGGGCCTTTTGAAGACGGGGGTCAGCTCGTGAAAGCATTGGCAAAAAGGTCGAGGGTCAATTGGGAAGAGAATCGACGCTATTCCTGCCTGGCTGACTTCTATGAAAAAACACTGGCTCCAGCGCTGAACAGGTGCCCATCTGTGCTGACACATTCTGATGTGCAACGCAAGAACATAATAGTGAAGAGAACTGGAACAGAGGCTGTTGCTCCGGATTGGAAGGTGGGCGTGGTAGATTGGGAGAGCTGTGGCTGGTATCCGGAATATTGGGAGTAATTCGCAGCATTCTTAGCATTCCGGTGGGATGAGGACGACTGGCCTATCCAAATCGAGCATTTCCTCCAGCCGTATGGGCCTGAGGCTGCCATGCTGAAGATTATTCACCAGGATTTATTCTGGTGAGGTGATTTGAGATGACTTCAGTGGTCTTGGCGGATGGCTGTCTGCAACACTAGTCCGATAACATCCGGAGCGCTGTTGGAATCTTCGCACAGAGAATTGGACACCCAAGGATGCTGTGGAACGCGCGAGGCATTTCAAAATTCAAGGCAAGGGGAAATCCAGAGACTCGGGACAGCATCGGGGGCGGCATCGGGGCGACATCGGGACCAACATCGTTCATTTGCCATCGAAGGGAACATCGTCCTCGCCTGTTCCACTGCGATACCTTCACAAGTCTGCATCCACCACCCTACCACGGTGAGAAGATCTTGGCGGGCCGCCTGTAGCCTGTCGTTAGGAACAAAACCATCGGCATTTGTGCTGAGCATCTGCGTGACCGTTGCTCTCACCGTTCGAGTGGTTTCAAGCTCTTCAGACAGTCTTTCGTGCGCCTGGATTTCGGTTCCAGTGGGGATGTATGGGCATCGCCCTTCGAATCCTAGTTCCGGCCACTGCCGATATGTCCTCATGAGTTCCGCTCGAATTGCTGTAGCACCGGCGTGAGACAGATCATGAAGAGCCGTGGAATAGCCTCATGCAACTCACGTGCAGGTCGAAGCTGGTTTCCAGAATGCTTTATGATAGCATCATATGCTTGTGCGCAAAGAGAGCATCCCCGAGTTCTTTGGCAAATTCGACCTTTTCTTGTTCGTCTGTCTTTGCGTAGGGAGTGCTGAGTGGCAAGCATGCGAAATCCGGACTTCCTGATGCAAACATAAACGCAGGGTCAGTGCTTGCGCCTCGCCAGTCGATGATGGCGAGAATATTCGTTGGATCTTTTCTGGAAACAATGATGATTTTCACGTCAAAGTCTGGGTGAAATAAAACCGGAGTCGATGCAGCTTGCACTCTGATGTTCTTGATCATCGCCTGCATTACCTCACTGCAATGGTCCAAAAGCCTGATAACATCTTCTGTCACCTTGCCACGATGGTGTGTGGAGTGGTGGGCGCCGAGGAATTCGTATATGGGGTTTCATTCTATATGATCCCTAATCAAACCCACCCCCCAAAGCCATACCACAACCAAATACTCGGCTGCTCGCCATTAGACATTCGTAGTCATATCCCATTTGATTCCGCACCGATACTCCTGCCTTCTACCGGGGCGATACGTGCTGAGCAAAGCGTCTCCGGGAGAAGCAAAACAAGGTCAATCCAGTCTCTAATGAGTACCATTGACCATCTTCACTTCACTGTCCTGCATTCCCACCTCAGGCTTGGCATCCTGCCCCTGCTGCTCTTCGGCTGGTCCCTGCTGACTATTCCTCCTTGCCGCGCTGGCAACCAATTTCTTCAACGCATCCGGCGCATCCTCTCGTTCCATGAACACCTCCACAATCGTCAACCCCTTCCCACTCTGCACCTCCCTCTGTCCTACCACGTCCCAGAATTCACCCCAGTTACGTGCTTGCCTTGTGACTATCGGGTAGCTACTATCCTCCATGTCGGCGCCGAAATACTGTGGCGCAAAGAGATACTTCCACGGCTGGATGTCGTTGTAAGTCGCTTTCATGCCGTGGATGAAACGCTCGATGGTGTAGCCGTCGTTGTTGATCACGAAGATTGTGAGAGGCAACTTATTGTGGATCATGTCGCTGATGGATTGGACGGTCATTTGCAGGCTGCCGTCGCCGATGAAGAGAATTGTGCGGCCGGAGAACGTGCGTTGAGAGGAGCGGGTTGAAGGCGGAGTCGCGGCGATGATGGCGCCATCATGGTCGGCGGGCAAAGCGGGCTCGGCGTGGGTGATGGAGCGGATGATGTCGCGTTGGGCGAGAGCTGCTCCTTGAGCCGCGCCCAGCATGTGGCCTATTGAGAGCCAGATGCCTGAGTTGATCAGGGTGGTTTGCGGGGGGAGGACAAAGTCTCGGCCGCCGACCGACGGTGTACCTGTTTCGGTGAGGATGATGTCGCCGCTGCGGAAGAAGGTTGAGACACGTTGCCAGAAGGTTTCTTGGTCGATTATGCCGGAGGCTTCAGTCGGTGGGAGGGCCTCCAGAAGCTGTCTAGGGCTGCCCAGGTCGGGCAGTGGGTTGTAGCGGGGTAGCTTGGACTTGTCGAGGCGTGCGAGGATTTTTTGCAGGAGGGGCTTGACGTGGACGTTTGTGAAGCTGTTTGTGCCTCCTATTTCCACGGAGACGCGGTAGAAGTCGATGGTGTGCTTTGGATTCGTTTTGGTGGAGAAGCCGTATGTGTTGCTGGGGATGAAGTTAGTAATGGATGGAAACGAGTAGCTCTGCGGGTTTTGACTTACACGTCAGAGTAGAGACTGCCAATTCTCAAAATGAGATCGCATGATTCCACCCATGGCCTGTATACCTGCTTTCCCGCTTCACCGGCATAAATTCCGAAGAAGTTGGCATAAGTTTCATTGACAATGCTCTTTCCGAATGATGTCGTACTCGTCGGGAAGCCCGTGGCCCTGACCAGCTCGTCGGCTTCTTTGGTTATGCCCCAGGCTGATGTGAACCCGTCAATGATGATGAAAGGCTGTTTGGAAGCGTAGATCCTGGCGAGGATGAGCTCGACTTCGGCGTCTTCGAATCCTTCATCATTGTGTGGGATCGAAAGATCGATCGGGAACTTCAAAGCTCTCGCCGATACCTTGGCTTTCACCATGTTGGTCGGCAGCTCGATGTACACTGGCCGGCTTTGTAACACGCATTCTCGAAGTGTCTGATCGATCATGGCCGGAGCTGTGACAGGGTCTGTCAAATTGGCTTGTGCCACTGTCAGCTTCGCATACATGTCTGCAAACAGTCTGAAGTTGCCATCTCCAAGCGAGTGGTGCAGACATAATCGGGCGTCTTGTGCGGCGAGAGGAGGGGTGCCCACAATATGCACGACCGGTGACATTTCTGCGTATGCTCCTCCAACAGCATTGATGGCGGACAGCTCCCCGACGCCAAACGCGGTGAAGAGGGCTGAGATGCCTTTGATGCGTCCATACCCATCTGCAGCATATCCTGCGGCAAGCTCACTGGCATTTCCTGCCCAATGGATGCCTGCCGGCTCCACGTAGTCCAAAGCCAGTAAGTTGTAGTCGCCAGGTACACCATGTATGGAGTCGACACCCAGCTGTCGAAGTCTCGTGAAGAGGTACTCTGCTAGATCAATTTGTCCACTCATCTTGACGGGAAGGAGGATGGTGAAGGCGGTACGGGCGGTGAGAAACGGACGGGGAAACGTGGTACTTGTAGTCTCACGTCCGATGGTTTTAGCGCATGCTGATGGCGAACACTCCGCTCTAGTAGGCGCTCAATCTGACTACAGGAAACTATAAACCATGTCTGCATTGACCACGTCTTTGCAAACGGAAGACTCGCTTCTCTTTATTCGGACTCTTGTTGAGAGCGAGGCGGATGCTATAATAGTCCACAGAGACCTCGCTTAGATACGGTGATCCACTTGCATGCCAAACCTGCCACGTTTAGCCGTTATCGTCACTCCGGGCGTCCTCCCAAATCGACATGCAAAGGATCATCTAGGGCATACGTTGTGTCATGAGTGCGGTTATTGCTGGAACGACCTTCGGCGCATCCACAATCCCAACTCTTTCCCGTCAGGAATTCGAGTTCGGATGTGACATGGCTTGGTAAGATGATGAATCCACGAGTTCCATGGCAATGGGTTTTACCCCTGCAGGCAAATCCCTTGCAGACGTAGCAAACGGAACGAAGATCCCCTCAGCTTGGAATTCAAAACACCGATCAAACACCAACAAGTGCCAGGCCCCTGTGATTTTCTGTCAAAAAGCCATCAGCCATTCGATGATGATTCAGATTATTGTTCGACTAGGTGCCGACTATTGCCTCGGAAGTTCGTGTTAAGAAATTGCCACCGCGCAGATCATCCGCCATGGCGAGTCGCCGCGGCCTGGCTGGCGGTCCGGATTGAACTACTCCTCGCGCTCACGAGCCTCTTCCACCGCCTTTCCCCAATCTGCATACCTCATATAGAGATACAGGATTGAAGCAGCTCCTCCCAATCCAATCAGAGGCCCGATCCAAAGACCACCTAGTCCTAGCTGGGGAGGCCCAAAGGTTAGAGCAATCGACAAGGGTATGGCGAAGCAATAGTAGACTCCCAGATTGACCCATCCCGCGATGGTCTGCCGCCCAAGACCTCGGGTCAGAGCATTTGACAGTGCATTGACGGCATCGAAGAGTTGAGCTGCAGCTACAATGGGCAGAACGGCGACGATGATTTGGCGGACCCTGGGATCGTCGGTGAAGGCTTGTGCAATGATGTGTCTTAGGGAAGTCAATAGTATGATGTCGAAGACTCCGATGGCGACGAATATGGCATAGTATGTGTTGAAGGCAGTGCGCGCTGCCACGAGATCTCCCAGGCCAATCAGGTTACCGAACCGAGTGGATGCCGCAATGGACGTGGGAAATGGAATGTGAAACATCATGACGGCGATTGCCATCAGAACCGATTGCGCTGCCAAATGCTGCTCGCTCAGATAGCTCGCGGAGAAGGTCAAAATGTCAAAGGCAAGCCCTGCATTCACGTCAGCACTCCATTCCCCACCTGCCAGTGATTGCAGAACGACGGACATTCAGAGAGAATCATGATTACTCCCGGTATTGCCAATCTGGTCATGGGGGTCCAGTTCTCCCAGGCGCGCTTAACATGCAGCCCGGGCCAGCATTGCAAGGCCTCCGGAGCAAAGAATCTGACGTACAGCAGGAAGACGAGAGGCTGCGTGTGGTTCGTGATCGAAACAGCAATGCCTGCTCCACGAAAGCCAAGCCCCAGTCTCTGATCTGGTTAGCGCGTGCCAGAAGGATGTCTATGTCTACTTACAAACACCAGCAGCCAATTCCAGAAGACATTCAAAGGCGCACAAATCAATGCCGTGACCATGGGGCCCATGAAGTCCCCTTGAGCTTGAGTGAAACGTTTCACAGCTTCAAAAAAGCCGTATCCCGGAGCTCCGATCAGGTAAAATCGCAGAAAGTCGCCAGCCAGGTACGCCACATGAGCCTCAGGGACCAGTCTCGCCAAGATCCACGGTGAGCAGATCCATATGGCGCCGATGGGGATGGTGGCCAGTAACGTCAGCGCTATCATGCGCTGAACGTAGAGGCCCACCAGTTGTTTCTTCCCGGCTCCAAAGGCTTGTGAAGTGAGGGTGTCGAGACTCGTCGCCAGCCCTTCGTAGAGGGCCAATCCCGTGATGTTAGCCGTCATGGAAGCCAATGAGGCCGCGGCGAGCTCGCTCGTGCCCAATCGTCCAGCAACTATAACAGTTACGAAGGAGTAAGTATATCTGGACGCACAATCAGTCCCAGCATGCCGAAGTACACGGAATGCAATGAAGACGTACTGCAGCATGTATGTGACAACGAGAGGAGCCGAATAGCTGGCGAGAATTCTGGTCTCACGTTTCCAAGAGGTCGCTGAACCCGGTACTGCGCCATCGACTTCCCTGTGGGCCAGTACAGTATCGTAGTCCTGTAGATGGCCGTTGGGAGTCTGTGGACTTGCTTTGCTGATAGAAGCTGGCCTCAATAGAGGAGTGGTCTCGGAAGAGGCTGCCATGATTACTCGACCAATGCTATGGTGTTCCTCAACCAGGTATCATCTTTGAACTCCAAAAACAAAAAGTCGTAACACGATGCGAGTGTAAATACTCGAGATCTATTGCAAGTGACACAAAATCTGCGGTCTTCGCTTTAGCAAGTCTTGATCATGTTGGCCCTTGACGGCGAATTTATGAAATTTTAATGAGCCATCGGCGGATTGGCGTTTTCAGATTCTAGCCTAGACGTTAGACCAGCTTCCGTGTGGACCAGTCCATTCTGGCAACACCCAAAACACCCTGACGCAGCCATAATTGTATACATGTGCACGTCACATACGAGATACAGGTTGTCGCCGGTCGTATGAGCAGACACTACAAACTGAAAGGCTCTACTAAAACACCATCAAACCAGGAGCAGATGGAGAAGAAGACATCATGATAACGGAGGCAAGGTCGGAAAAGTTTGCAATGCCGGGCCCCGAACCGAACCAGGGTTGCTTCACCACTGAGAGGTAAACGGAGCCGTGGATGGCCTGGGCACGTCAACGCGTCGCGGGTGGGCGTCGTTCGTCACAGAAAAGACGGGGCTGGGTCCTCTGCCCGGCGATGAACCACTCTGTGTTACATTGCGAGTGTGGGAAATATTTGGCTGTCTTCATTGCGTCTTAGAAGAGCCCCTCTCACGGTCACAAAACAAACCCGTTTTGCGTGTCGCCGTCAAAATGAACACCTCGCCAGATAAAAACATTCGCCGGCTCAAGTCACATCAGCAACTCTCGAGCACTTCGAGAAATTCCTATATTTCCTCGAAGAATGCCTTGAACGGGCGATCCGCCCGCGAGCACCTGCCTCCTCAAGCGAAAACCACAGATTCTCTTCCATCTCGCAATCGAGCGAACAGCGATGCGCCCGCGCCATTCGAACGAACGCGATTCCAGCGCAAACCTCTGCCGAATGCTTCGAGCCCTCCTGGCGGCCATGCACGGAAATCAAGTTTGGAAGTGACTCTAAGAGAAGGACCTGTTCCAGGCACAAAGCCATCGGCCTCTTTAGGCGCTCTACGGCACTCAATCTTGACCTCGGGGGTGCAAGCCACAAAGGAAGGAATGTCGGATTACAGGATATACCTTTGGTTGACACTATTGAATGTGGCCCCGTTGCCCACCGACGCCTACCTCGCTCAGATTCATCGAGGACGCTCGCCAGCACATGACAAGATTGCCAATGACGTTTTCCGAACCCTGGCGACCGACACCCTCTTCAAACGACGAGTCAGCGATGCCAGCCTGACCCGAGTTTTGAATGCCACCGCGTGGCGAATATACGACGCACAGAAAACCATTCCATCCGAGTCTCCTGTCGTCCAATCAAGCTACATTCAAGGCATGAACGTGCTTTCTGCGCCACTGCTGTACGCGGCGCGATCGGAAGCCCAGGCCTATGCGCTCTTTACCTCGCTGTTGACGAATCACATCCCTACCTACCTCACCTCAGCCATGTCCGGCGTTCATGCTGGCCTGGAGCTGATTGACAAGATCCTGGCCACGATCCAACCGAACCTGTCCCAGTTCTTGCTCTCCAACTCGCTCCCGGCGAAGATATACGCCTTTGCCCCAGTTCTGACGCTGTGTGCATGTACACCGCCGTTGCCAGAAGTCCTGAAGCTCTGGGACTTCCTGTTCGCCTTCGGCGTCCACCTCAACATCTTGTGTATTGTGGCCCAGATTGTGCTGATGAAAGACAAGCTCCTGGAGAGTCCCAGCCCTGGAAAGCTTCTACGTAGCTTCCCCAATCTCAAAGCGGAGGAGGTGATTAGGACGACCTTGGTAATCGTCCGCGATTTGCCCGAAGATGTTTATGCGGAGGTCGTACGGCATGGCCGTGTCTGAGGATCGCATCCTTCTCGGCAATCAGAACGAACTTATGTACAGCAGTGGGAGGAGGGCGCATAACGGGAAATCATGTTGACACCGGCTGGGAGGATTACAGCACGCATGACCTGATGATTGACGTGATAATGACATAATGAAATTTGGACCACTTCCATAGCGGTCGAGGGAGTCTGCCTAGGATGACACCGATTCGTCCTTTGGACACCATGTACAGCTTGTATGAACACTTTGATAAAGACCCATCTGCATGTGCGGCAAGTCATATGCATGTCCATAAGGCAGACCGCTCCAGCGGCTTCCTTGAAGTCGAGTCGTCAACAAAGCTGCCCGTTTGTGCTCTGACTGGCTGGAAACTCGCTTATCCTCAGATCTCAACCTTACCGCGTCAGAACGGGGGATCCAATTACGGGTCAGTGGCGGCTCGTGTCAACAGCTGAAACTAGTCCCAGCAACGGAAGCCGGAGATGGCAAGTATGGCTATTGGTGTGGAGCAAAGATGCCTTTTCCTCGCTTTAGGCGTACTCATCACCAGCTGAACTCTCCTGCTAACTTCGGCGGCACCACTTGACTTACACCCTCTTTGATGATAGTGCTATGCGCGATGCCTTTACGATGCCCTTGGCCTTCACTAAAGACTCCTGGTACATGGTTGCGGACCTCGGTCAAAGCGCAAACGTGTGTCTCGTAACCCTACGGCGGCCATTTTAACATCGTGGAGACGAAAACTTTCACCATGGTCAATTGCTGCGGTGGCTGATTCAGTCCAGCTGTTGAAGCTCAATTCAAGCCAACTGTTGATGTCCTCCTTCACCTCCTCTTGCTCGTTTCGCAGAATCAAGCTTGCAACCGTGTGAAAACCAGATCCAGATCATCTGTGGCTTGCTGAGGTCCCCTTGTCCTTCTTCGTGTCAACCCGTTGGTAAGGGTGTAATATAGCAGCCACCATATGCACGAAGCGACCCTGATCTCGCAACGGTGGTAAGCACGTGGGACAGTAATACGGACCTCTTCAAGAAGCCCTTTCCTTCATCGAGTCCCAATTGTCTCAGATCGACCAACTCATTTACCAAACCGACATTTTCGGTTCCATCCTTCGTTCCGGTGTGCAGGACGTTCTGAAGATTGAACTGAATGTATCGCAGGGTTCCATCGCGCTATACAAGATCGCCGAGAGCCCCATGACGACTCCTGACCACATCACCATGAATGCTGTGATGGATTGGCAATACATCATCTTTCCATCTTGGGCTCTGCCTTGTGCCGCAATCGCACTCACACTCACCATCCTTGCAATTTGGGTCCAGAGGAAGCGCAACAGAACCACCACCGCCAAGAGCGAGATCGATGACGGCGTCCCCGATATCGACAGGAAATTCATTCAAGATTCGCCATTTTTGGCCTATCTGGGCCACAATGCTGTCACGGAATCCGTAGCCCCAGATCCGAGCAACACATCGATACATGCAATTGATCGCATCCCAGAGCACATCAAGCTCAAGAATGCCATGGCGTCCGCCTCGACCGAAGAACTTCCATCATACGGCGTGGCCCCGCCTCAGCATGACCCATCAAGCGGACAGTGGCGGAGGTATTCCTACCCTGACACTGTCAATAGGCAAGTGAGGTTTGACCACGTCCAGCATATGCGGGACGATGAAAATTGCCGCCAGTTCCAGAGGAGAACCATGCATGTCTGTGGCATATAACGTCAGCCACAGCAAATGAAGGAAACGCCACAAGACTCAGGGTGTCAGTTATTATCTGGAGCCGCATAATCCGAAGGCGAAACTATCATGCATCGGGCGTTGGGGGAAAACGCTTCCAGGTCAGTACGGGCGTGGATGCCCAGGACAGCACCGACGTCGCTGCAAGCAGCTGGCTGCCGGTAACTTGGGGCCCCTACGCTGTTCCTGCACGTCGACGAGAGGTTGTGGCAAGGCCCCCTTTTGCCTGTCAGCATCAGGCGAGAAATTTGGCGAAACATTACGGAACAGTTGAACCAAGCGTGGATTTGCAAAAGAAAAGGAGCCAAATCACTATCGAATTGGGAAAACCCCATTACACAGGGAGGTTTGAAGGGACGCGCGTCCGGCACGCAGCACCCGAGCGATGATTTGTTTGCATCCTTGGTGCCACTCCGCAACCGGTGGCCGGAATGGCATTGTCGGTCTTAGCTAGCTAGCCCCTGCGATGACAACTTCACTATTGATCTCTACACTTTATCATTGGCATTGCTTGAAAGCGCATCGAGTGGCGTCTGGAAAACTAGAGGAGATGGGGACCTTGACACTGGCTCTCCTGTTCGGCGGCGTACCAAGTAATCACCTTTTTCATTTTCTCGTGTGATAGCAATAAAATCTGTGAATATCAAGTTTCGTCGAGGTTGTGGCTCAGTATTCACCAGGCTCCAGCCTACGAAAATGGTGCGAGCCGTCGTGCACGATCTTGCTCCAGCATGACGATATGCTGTGGCTGCGGAGATGCAAGTTTTATCCAAAATTATCACAGGCCCCGAATTTTCAGGGTTTATCATTGTTTAGCCTGGATCGACGAGACAGGAACAGTTTTGCAATTTACTGCCCCTAGACAACCTTGCATATCCCCCAACCTCAGTCATTCTGACCACTCATCGATCGGCGAGAGCTGACTAACCGGAAAGGCAAGTAAGACACAGGCCATCATTTGTCGCAGTTGACGCGGAGGGACACCCGACAATTCGCTCATGCATGGACCAACGCGCATCTTCATTCGAGGCTGGTGTTCCGCGAATCAGTTTGCCACAACCATAAGTTTTCGTGCAGGTTGCTCAGCTGGGCAAGTCTAGGAGTTTCAGAGTCGCCGATGACCTTGTCTGAAGCATGTGAACTAGTCAGCCATCCAGGCTTAATGCGCTTAAGCTTCGCTAAAGCACCTAAAAGCACCACCCAAGACTTTCCTCCACCTTTTCTCATGCTTCCCTCTTCACTGACATCTTAGCCATTTTCTCACCCTGCCATACCCAAAAGTATCCTCACAGAGTTGCATTTTCGCATACATCTCTGGAACGCCATCGTCAGAGCATCTGATTCAAGCAATTTTCAAAGATGTCTGCCCAAGGATACTATCAGCAAGGTGGTCCTCAATACCCACAGCAAAGGTATGCCAACTTTTGTCGTTCCTACAGGCCAACACCACACCGCCGTCGCGGCAACATATCCCTGTGGATTCTGGTCGCGATGAAAGCGCAAACAGTGCTGATGCCATCGATAGTTACGGACCTCCTCCTCAGAACTACGGCTATGGCCCTCCCCCGGGCGGCATGCAGTATCAGCAGCAACCACCACCACAGCAAATCATCGTGAAGGAGAAGAAGGACAGAGGTTGCCTGGGCGCATGGTAAACACACCTTCCAAGCAGTCTCCGCACATCAGCAGTTGCTAACCGCTGTTCAGTCTTGCCGCACTCTGCTGTTGCTTCGTCTGTGAAGAGGGCTGCGAATGCTGCGCTGATTGCTGCGAGTGCTGCCTCGACATGTAAAGCGAACCACATTACCGACCTCAAGCCGCCAGACACAGGACGAGTTGTTCAACTGACGGGTCGCCTGACAGCATCATTGTTCCGCTTTCAGAAACTCCCGGACGTCCCCTGGTAACGCCGGAGCGATCCCGATATCACCTTTCCTTCCCACCGCGAGCGGTTTCCTGCTTGACCCATATGGGTGCTGTGAAACTCTCTGGAACATCATGCTGTTTTCTTTATTCATTTTGAATCACGACCTGAAAATTGGGTAGGGACAAGCATTGGTTGCAGGACAACGTTTCCCAGAGTAGCGATAGCCAACTATGACTGTCGCTGTCTAATGATTTCCTCATGTCAATTCGTCCACAGGCGTCGGCTGTAGCTTGTTGTACGGATCAATTGTGCAGGTTGGCATGGGGAGAAATGAGATTTTAATTGCGCTCACAATTTCACGAGTGTTTTCCCAGGTTGATGGCCCCTTTTAGCTTGACACTCATCCCTCCTAATCCAAAACACCTCAGGTGATTGAAGCACTCCGATTGCATATTACACATGTGATACTGACGCTTCCATCACACTCTTTCCACGTCGTTACAGCACATTCGTATTCTGAACGAGAATCAAAACAGCCAATGTGACGAGGTAAGACCCTTCCCGGTTCTTGTTGGTCGCTAAATTATCTTCGAGAATGCCATGTCGCCTTTCCGGGGTGAGGGAAGACGCGCTGGGTTTTGTGAGAATAAAGCAGAGATTCGAGAAACTGGATACTTTTCATGGCGAGAAAAGGTTGCCTCTGCGTAGTGTATCTGCAGGTCAGTCAAACGCGACGGCTCCCGCGCCAACGAACATGTTTGAAATGAAAAAGTCTTTTGATACAACTCGATGCCGAGAACGCTGTACGTCTTGCTCGCTTGAACGCTTATCAGAACAAAACCTTATGCAGCAGCCAGAGGATGGGTCATCTGTCCCACACATGGCGATCGTCCATGCTACCGTACGCGCCGGCAGTCATCCCGTACTTAGGATCACCGCTCGACTCCGCTTCCTCTTCCTCTTCGGCGTCGCTCACCGCATGCTCCGGCGGAGGATGCTGGGGCGGAATTTGGCTGGGGTCGTAGCCTTCACGAATGACTTCTCCGGATTCATGCGAGCCAACCGAGTAAGTCCGTACAAAGTGTCGTTGCTCCTGATTATTCCAAACATCGCCGCCCTCTTTTCTCGCTCTGATTCGTTCGACCTGCTCCGCCTCCTCATCTTCGACCACCAAGTCTACTAATTGTGATTTGTCGATCTTGCCTGCCTTGGACGAAGCGGGGCTGAGGTCACGATGGAGTTTGGCTTCGAGAGCGCCCTTGTCACCATCGTCGCCAGACCGAGAAGTGCTTCTTGTCTTGCCCTTGTGAATTTGCTGTTTCAGCTCGCTCTTCCGGCGGCGCTGGTGATTTTGGGTCGGCTGGAAAAGATGCCTGTTGGCGGAAGGGGTCAACAGCGGCGGATCTCTACTCATCCAATCCTCCCTGGTTGCAATGTGTGCGGCGATGACGGGATAATTCCAATCGCCAAATTCCAAAGCTCGTGCGTTGCTGTAGAGTCTTTCATCCTCTGGGTCAATGGCAAGTTCCCAGTCTGGTTCGGCAGCTCTGTAATCGTGAGCGTTCCCTCGAGACTCCGGCGCGGCGCCCTCGCCGCCGCTTTTCGAAAGGAGGGGTGTTCTAGCATTGGCTTCCCCTGGTTTCGGTAGCCAATATTTGCCCTGGCCTCCTCGTTCGTATCTCATGCCCTGCATCATTCGTGCCACTCTGGCATGTGACTCCTCGTGAGCAATGATGCGATCCCCAGAATCATAGGTTCTGTAGTCGTACTGCTTGCCACGCCATGTCTCCTTAGTGTCCTCAATGAGATCTCGGATACCAAAAGCGTCCCTGATTGCATACTTGACGGGCATGCGAGCCGCTGAGATGGTCGCGTCTGCGTAATCGTGCCATGAAAATGCATACCAATGCGCAATAGCAAAGAGTGGCATTTCGAAGCATATCAGCGCATCTTGGATGGCCGCGGCGAGATTGTCGGCCGTGTAGCCTGGTACATCGTTGGGTATGGCTCCAAGAAACTGCAGTATTGACAAGAAGAAGCCTTGCCAATACGAAGCAAAGATGATGAGTTTGATACACAAAAATTTGGGCATTGGCCGAAATGGCGCCAGATCATCGGACATGCAGACCCAGAACATGGCAAGAGCATACAGACTGACAGTGATGCTGATGTTGTATATGAGACTGGACCAGAAGTAACCCGAGGTGAGGCTGATGTATCCTTCTTGATAAATGCCAGTGGACTTCATGATGATGGTCGAGACGGCCAAGATTGGCTTCAGGTAGGCATACTGTAGAATCCCTCTCTTGATGGCCAGGAAGGTGTGAGGATCAGAGATGTCCACTTTCGACAAGCAGAGATTGAGCGGCCATGGATGTGACTTTGGCGCACGTCCATGCATCATGATAATCAGGGATCGCTCGCCCCCCAGGAAGTTGATCAAAAGCTGGAGGAAGGTATAGATGGTGAAGGCTTCGTATATGTCACGAAGGGGATCGAGGTAGAAAGCCGCGGTCAATGACACGACAGACGCCCATGATGAAGCAGCATAGATAGGCACCATGAGCAGTATGCGAATCACATATCGCTGGAGCAATGGCTTGCGGTAGTTTTTCGTCTGTAGCCAGATGGCACTGGACCATTATCAGCCGTCTGGGTTCTTTGGACACGACAGGATCGGTGGCAACTTACACAAACGATACGAGCGACGAGATCAGAGAAGCTATGCCAGCCAGCACTATTGTCGCTTTGGCTAACTTAGTGCCTGTTCCCGCCGCCATGTGTGTTGCATGGTTCTGCTCCATCCTGTCGACAGGCAGAGACGAAATCGCTGCAGCTGGTCGAATGGGACTGCTCAAGTGACTACCGCATGTTGGCCAACCCTATGCGAAATTACGGCACAAGCCCAGACGTAGAGAATCGAGGCCGAGGCCAGTTTCTGCGTGGGCTCTTCCTCAAGCGCGCAGGCAGGAGGTTTTCGTGTCGAAGTTGTGTCTTTTTGTCGGATGGTGCAGGCAGATGGGGTAGGTACATCATGGCAAGAAGCCACCACACGTTTGGAGAATTCAATGCATGTCACGGCACGGAGCATGCAGACGCGGCAGTCATCAGGTCCACCCGAAACTCTCATCTGGGACCCGCCCAATTGCTTCTCCAAATGTTGCATCTGCAAGCGAGTTCTCCAGAGCCAGCCGATTCGAATCCTGTAACTATTCTTCGATTCGTCATCGCTTTCCCTCAATTCTGTATTGTGAAAGAACGGACCATCTTGGGTAGCTGGGTCAATGGGCCATCGCCGCAATGAGTGAGGCATGTCAGGGAGCTCGGATTCTTTATGGCGGCCTTGACTGGCTTGACGGCCCAGGCGCTGGGGTCGTCTCAGACATTCAATTGGTATGTGAGTGCAGCACGTTTGACGCAACAGACATTAACCTGAGCAGGACTTGGTTCATTGAGCTCGTAACCTGTGGCATCCTTGTGCTCTGGTTTCTTTTCTATCTCAACCGGCTTTTTGCTACCGTCGTCTCCTACGGCATTCGAGCGTACTCATGGCACAAGTTCAGAGTCTATATCGATATTCGATCGCTGCAGATCAGTTTCCTTGGAGGCCGCATTTTCTTCAAAGGCGTCCGTTACCATGGCGAGAATGAGACGGTCTACATCCATAATGGGCACATCACCTGGAGATACTGGTTGCGCGTCACCAGACAGATTGACCTTTCCAATGCAAATGCCTCAGCAGAGCTCGATGTAGGCAAGGACACGAACGAGAAAGATGCCTCTTCGAATTCCGAGAGCGAACACCTTGAGCCGAAGCGAGGTTCAAATGAATCCGAGGCCAGAATCGGTGTGTTCATCACAGGCCTAGAATGGTTCATCTACAACCGCACCCCTGTGTACGATGCCATAATTGAAGAGACAGGAGCAAAGGCTAGCAGTAGCCCCAATGATGAAGGCCTTTCGGCTACCGGCGCATTTTCAAAGGCCGTCGGAGACAAGTTGAGAAAACGTGCCAAAGCCCACCTGAGTTCTGAGGATACCGTCTCCCTGATGGATGAGAAGTCGGAGACGAAACAGAGCCTTCCGAGGTCGGTGTCCATAGACTCGCATCTTGCCGCTCCCGAAGACAGTGATCAGAGGTCGCTAGGGAGCAACCCCCCGGAGCGGGAGACTGATGTAAGCTCATTCTACTCATTCCTGCTTCGGTTCTTCCCGCTAGGTATAGAGTGTTCAAAGGGCGCTGTATCTATTGGCAACGAGCATACCAAAGCCATCATCGTCACGACATTTGACAAAGCTCGAGGTCATATCGATGCTGCCGCTTCAGGACCTGCAGACATCTTCAGACAGGTTTTCGATTTTGATGTTGAGCATCCGGTCGTGCAAATGAAGCCCAACCCTGATTTTCACTTACCCCAAATGGCTGCAGCAGAGCATATCATTACCGGTCATGAAGCGGTCCTGAAACAACGGCCTTGGTGGCGTCCGAATCTGGACTTGACGAAGCGACGAAGGACCGTCACCAGCGGGCTCCATAACCTCATTCCTATGTTCCGAAGCTCTGTCGCAAGTCTCCATGGCCATCATCAGCACAAGGAAGCCGAGCAGTCCTATACCGCCTTTGCCGACGCTCAACCCGACAGTCACGACTGGCAAGGCCTTGACCGTTACATGGACGAAGACGAAGGAGACGATCATCACGCTTGGGTGCACATTGAGTATGCCCGGTTTTCTACCATTCTGGATTCCCCTCGGATACATCTGAATTTTTACTGGGACACGGCTGGAACAGTCAGGCTAGAACACGCGAGTGCGCTTTCGTCAGGGCTTGCCGCTGATCTCAATGGCATTGCACCACCTGCCTACGGTATGCATATAGATGTGTACGGAGGATTGATTAACTATGGTCCATGGTCTGATCGCCTGCGAGTTGAAATTCAGAATGTTTTCTTTCCGGCTAGCTACAGGAATGCCGAGCCAAAGGCCGCTTTGTCGGAGGGGGAGACACGATTGAGCACCACAATGACCATCACTGTGCACATCAAAGAGGAAATATCTCTTCGTGTACCAAGTCGAGAAGGCTCAAAGGATTGGCGCTGGCGAGGGCGAGCCACTGCCGTAAGAGATGCAGCCGCTCTTCGAAAGCAACAACAACGTCGACACTTTCGATTTCGAAGGGCCTCAAAGCGTAGGCTGGGTCCTGATGTGAGACCTTTTGGCTGGATTTCCATTGCCGCGGGAGCTCACTCTAAAGTGCGTTATGTCATGGACATGTATCCGGGGATTGATGGCTATCGCAACACGCTACAGCTCAGCCTCAGACACACGAAAGCCACTTCCAGTGTCAATCATGCAACGCTGTGGGAATGCAAGGAACAGCACGTGTCTGCTGACCTGTCAAATCCTCTCGGCTGGAACCAATTACATTCCTGGCGTTTTGACATCATGAACAACAATATGGACCTATATCTTCTACGAGACCACACGTTCTTGCTGCTGGATTTGATATCTGACTTCACTGCTGGCCAAAGTCCGGATTACATGACGTTTATGCCTTTCCACTACACCATCGGAATCAAATTCGCGGACCTGAACCTGTATCTGAATGCGAATGACGGCAACATCATCGATAGTCCGTGCGATCTGGAGGAAAACGCCTTTCTGGTGCTGAGCTTTGCTAGGCTGGCCGGACAGGTGGACATACCTATGCGGTCCTACTCTCCGGCACAAAGTAGTGTTGCATTCCAGGGCAGTGGTCAAGACGCGAAATTGACACTCAAAACGCCCTTCTGGCATACGCTGCATGCTTTTGGCGATGACGAGACGATGGCCACATTGAAGAGCTTGCAACTCGAGGGATCCTATAACTACTTCGCAAGAACAAGCCCGCAGCTAACAGACTCTTTGGTGATGAACATTGTTGGCGGCAACCCTAAATTCAATCTTCAAGGCTATCTAATCCGCTATTTCATGAATGTCAAAGACAACTATTTTGGGGATACCATACACTTCAACACTCTTGAGGAATATCAGACAAAGCTCGAAGGGATCCAGCGCGGCGAAGAAGAGAAGAAACCACCTCCAAAGAAGCAAAATGATCTTGATGTTATCCTCAGTGTTCGTGCAGAGCATGCTGCTGCCTTGATGCCGGCAAATATCTACCGTAGGGAGGAGAACCTGAGAGTTGACGTGCTGCTTATAGAAGCTGATATGCGCTTCACCAACTACTACATGGATTTGCAAGTGTCCTCAAGCCCAATCGAGGTTTCAGTGGAGAAAGACGTCTGCAAGGATAGCAAGATCAGCAAAGACGTGAGCGGCTGCCAACTTTTTATCGACGGCGTCTCTGTTTACGGCCACAGGCTTTTTGGCGCGCCACCGACAGAGCCCACATATTTGTGCAACTGGGATTTTGATGTCGGAGAGATCCTGGGGGAATGCACTACGGACTTCTTGCGAATTCTTGGTCTTGCGGTACTGTCCTTCATTTACACCATGGACGACGACGAGAACGCACTCCCCAAGGCCGAGGCGGCTCTCATTCCAGACGTCACCTTCCTGCGCATGAGAGTGGCAGGTGTCCGAACATGGATTGTATCAGCAGATACAGCTTTCCTAGTAGAAGTCGCACCAGCAAACATTGAACTGAATGACTGGGCAAACGAGCACTTCTCCAAGTATGTCAAGGTCAATACCCCCTTGGTATTGGTGGCCGCGGTCGACAGTGCCAGCGCCTACAGACAAAGAGATGCTGCTAACAAAAGCGTGCCCACTGTTGCTTGCATACAGACATCTTTGAAACTCGCAGCACTCAATCGAAAAGCAGAATTTGGGCACAATAGAGCGTTACAGCAGAAGCATATCCGATTTCATGACTCCAGAACACATCGTGCAGACTGGCTTCTTCACAAGCAATATCGGAATGCTGCCGACCAACGACTCACCAATTGGAGTCGCCAGCCTCCAGCCATGCCGGTGCCCCTGATGCCGGATCCTGTCCCATCACGACTTTTGGCTGTCGATACATCGGGCACTAGGAAAACCAGCAGCCCATCTAGATCATTCATTACAACAAAGCCTTTTGCAACACAGAGGACTCCGCAAGTTCGAAGTTCTGGAGACAGCCTAGGTGATCAATATAGGACAACGGGCAAAGGCCCCAAATCTACTTTGCAGGCAGATCGTCCTCGACTGTGGCAAAGATTTGATTCTCGAGCTGCAGGAGCACACACGATCTCTTCACCCTGGGTCAAGCCTCAATTTCCGCTGCAGAAAATTCAGCCCGACCTCACACATATGCCAGAAGTGGCTCACGCCGAACGATCCGTCGGAAATGATACGTATGATGACAGTATGGAGGATGATGATTTTCCAGCGACCGATGAAAAGCTCAAGCACGACGGCTTCTTCTGTAATCTAGATGACGGCATAGTCGGATTTTGCACCCCAGAAGTTGTGAAGTCGGTGGTGACAGTGCTCAACGAAGTGTCGCCAAGAAGATCCGAGTCCATCCTGGATGATTTGCAAATGCAAGTTGTGTCAAGCATCAAAAAGCTTACCGGCAAGCACACTGGCCAGATTGATGATTTAGCTTTCCGGCTACCTTTCTCGCACATCCGTATCGTCAATCCCCACGGTCCAGTGTATGCTGCCGCCGGATTTGACCAGTACGACCTGAAATTGACAAGTGTTCGCGCGACTGTACGAATCGCTCCAGAAATGCACTCTAAGAGTCTCCAGTCGCATGTGTTGACGCATGTGCGTGTTCAAGACCTGCGAATTGAAGCGGCAGAGTGCATTCCGCACAACGACCAATTCAACTCTGGAGCAGAGATATTATTGTCCGACGCAGGTTTGTGGCTAAGCCTCGGAGGCGAAGTGCGAGCACGGACTCAGGTCAACGACTTTGAGGTGGTTACCGGAGGCAAAAACATTGACAGTCTCGCCGGCCTCATACAACGAAGCGAGAGCATTGTGTCTCAAATCGTGCAGCAAATAATACAAATTGATCTACCAGATCGGAAGCAACATTTGCTATATCATCTAACATCCCTCTCAGAGTCGGTCGATCCTCCTTTCTTAAACAGGCCCGTCAATGTACTTCGCACGGCTGAGCAACACGTCAGGCTGCATGATTCTTGGAAGATGATGTCCCGGCTCCGCAACATCCTCTGGTCACAATTGGGCAAGCAGCATAGAACGGAAAATTGTGACAAGGACTGTCTAAACGAAGATAGATCACAAGTGCGAGAACATATTCTCTCATCATTCAAGCAGTGGAAAGGCTGGGAGAATGCTGAAGGAGACGATGATGCCCTCGTGCAGGCAGTTTTCGGTGCCTCGAAAACCTCCATCCCATCACAGCAGCCAGTTGACGTTGAGCTTGAAATTTTGCTGGGACGTGCAGCTGTGACGCTTGACCCTGGACCGCATCAAAGTCAATTGTTTGTTCAAAGTCTTGATCTCAATTTCTCCGAAAAAGAGTCCCAGATCAGAGGCACATCTCGGTCACTCGACAAGCAGGGCAGGATAAGCAGAGTGGCGCAGGCCTACTGTGGTGCTATGGGCTGTCACCTCCACTGGGAGCTAATTCATCTTGCCGAAAGAGTCATTGAATTCTCCCAATCATATAAATTCGGTCATTCAACCTCTCAGCCAGATATGGACGTTCAAGCTGGCGCGCAGAACCATGCAGCTAATCTGTCGATCATCGTGGGAGCTGATGAGGCATCATTTGAGCTGGAAAGTAACAATCTAATCCTGCTTACTGGAGTCGAGCGTCTGAAAGCATCTTTTGCGACTGCATCACCACATGCGGGAAAGAATGCCCTGTCCCTTGTGTTGAATGCAGCTGCCGGTCGTTTGAGAGTACGCGGTAACAAGAGAAGCATCCTAGGGTGCAAGATCACCTATCCAACAATCTTCTTAAGCGTACGGCAGGATTCAGCATTTTCCGATGACAAGATCGTCCTCCACTCGGCTGCTATCTGTGAGAAACTGCGGTTTCATGTCAGGGAAGATGTACTCGGTCTACTTCAAATTGTCCACGCCGTACTCGGAGAGGAAGTCACTGAAGTTGACCGCCTCATGAAGCTGATCCCAGCCAGCAGCAAAGGAACACCAGAGATAATCTCGACGCGACCCAAAGCGAGCAAGAAAATTGAACCTCACATTGCCCTTTTCCTCGACGACTATCTCATGCAATTCGACTTAATGACTTATCTACAGTACAAGGTCGCGGGCACCATAGCGCGGACCTCGGTTGTACCTCGCGACCCAACAGGATTCTCGGTGCAGCTCGATGTCAAGGAGAATACTCATTCGTTTGATAATCCAACCGTCCGGACAGGTAGCTCCAAACCAGTTCTCAACATGCCGCCGCTTAGTATGACTGTGGCAGTTGAGTACCTTCCAGATCGAATTGCGGTTGGCGCCCGAGCAACGATAGAGCTCATGGTCCTCGAGGCATCAGCTGTTAGAGCCTGCTTCGACGCTGCATACCAGCCTCGGACCATCAACTATGTGAAGGAGGTGAAAAGACATGTCACTGATATCCAGCACCAAATCGACTCAGTTTTCCGTGCTGATAATGTGAGTGTGCAAGCAAGCGCCCCTGAGACGCGGTCACGTGTGTTGCAATATGACGGTCATCTAGTCTCTGAGGGGTTCCGTGTTCACTGCAGTGCGCCAGCACTACGACCGGACCAAGATTACGGTGTTGATCTCGACATTGTCTTGGACGCTACAACTATGCAGATAAGCAATCTTCGGCCTCACACAAAGACACTCACCAAAAAACCATGTTTTGATTTCGTCCTGCAGGAAGTCACTGTTAGCCTGGGGCGTGTACACGGGAGAAAGGAGAATTTTGGTCAGTTGAGGACCGGTTTCCGGGTCTCAGGCATTATAGATCTTGACGACAATGGACAAGAAGTCCAAAATTTCAAGATGGCCAGCGGCAGCATCAATCTTGACCTTTACGCTGAAACAGCAGTCCTTGCTGTTGACCTTGTCACATTCCTACAAGCACGCATCAAGTCACTCGCAGCTGCGGAAGATGCAAAGATGCTTAGGTCACTACGGCGGCTCACAATATCTGCGGCAGACGGGAGACTGCCAAGTCCCGAGGAGGAGATGCCACCTGACGAAGAACAACCAATGGGTTTGCTTGACTCAACATTTTCCCTGGAGCTCAACGCTATTTGCTTGCGCTGGCTCCTAGGCATTCAGATTCCCGAATCTCCTGCTCGATCTGTCGAGAATATGGTGCTGACCGTGAATAAGGTTGACCTTCAGACCAAACGTGAGGCGTCCGCACGACTGGCAATCAAAGGCATGCAGTTCCAGTTGGTGCCTCAATCAAATCGAGATCCTTTCGAGCGCACCGCTAACTCGGCTTTATTGCCCGAGATGATTTTCAATGCAGCATATGCACGATCGAATTCCACCCGCAAGTTCGCCTTCAAGGCCGCAGGGAAACTGGTAGACGTGAAGTTGGCCTCCAACTTTATCATACCTGCCTCGGCTGTACAGAAGTCTCTTGCTGTTGCAAGTCTCGAACTCCGCAACCTCAAGTTAGCTACCGCAAAGGCTGGATCAGGATCTTCACAAGCTCAGTTACCCAAGCTACTTGGCACTAAACGCCTAGCTCAGCTGCTAGTCGTTACTGATTTTGGTGGTGCAGAAGTAACTGTATCGCCCGCGAAGGAGGAGGTGCAAGAACAAAGCTCCGCGTTTGGGTTCCTGAAGGGAGCAAAGAGATCTCGAGCTGGTCGGTACGGCCAAGCTGTCCAAAGTTCAACGGGGGAACAGGCCACCCTGCGGGCTCCGGGCATTGCATTGCAGGTTGAGTATTCAGATAATGGCGACGATGATCCAACATTGAGCACGGAAATTCGGGTTGCTGCATCCTCAAACACACTTGCGCCCTCTGTCGTCCCATTAATACGAGAGATATCGTCCAGTGTCACAAATGTGATGGAACAAGACAACACTTCATCACACAACGATCAAAGCATTGCCAAAGAAGAGGATAAGGACAAAACCGACGAGGCATTGGCGCAAGCTACTGACCCTGTTGCCATTCTCGGCAACGTGAAGCTCAATGTCGGGCTCTGGGTGCAGAAACAAGAGTTCAGTCTGACATGCCAGCCTATTGCTCGTGTGTCTGCTACAGCACGATTTGACGAGATCTTCGTGATAGTCAACACTGTGCAAGCCAAAGAGCAAGAGCGGTTCTTTTCAATCATGACCACCTTCAGCAATTTGGCGGCTTCAGTTCAGCACGTCTATTCTCGAGAATCCACGGCAAGCTTCGAGGTCGAATCCATCATGGTCTCTTTGATGAACAGCAAGCACTTCAGCAACAAAAGTGGCATTTCCGCCATTCTCGACATCAGCCCGATGAAAGCATACCTCAACGCCAAACAGATGCAAGACTTTTTGCTGTTCCGTGAAATTTGGTATCCGTCGGAGCTTCGCATGGTTCCCAAGCCGCCCAACACGACAGCGAGGGAAGATTCTGGTCAAGGTCCTGCAATTCAGAAAATCCAAGAAGTCACATCGACCACCGTCTTGCCCTGGCACGCCATCATCTCGATTCAGGAGCTCAAGCTCGAAATCGATTATGGCCAGAGCATTGGCAAGTCGAATTTTGCGATCGAGAAGCTGTGGGCATCATCCAAGAAGAATTCTGATTCCGAGCAGAATCTGTGCGTTGGCTTCGACAAGGTTGGCATAGAAGGCACAGGTCGCATGAGTGGGTTTGTGGAATTGCAAGGCTTCCGTGTTCGCACAGCAATCCGCTGGCCTAACCACGGAATTACCATCCACGCCCCCTTGGTGCAGGGATCTGTTGGATTTGAGCATTTGCGTGTCAAGGCAGTGTTCGACTACCAGCCATTTGCTGTCGCAGACGTCTCTTCCTTCGAGTTTTTGATCTACAATGTACGGCAAGGCACCAATAGTGACCGACTTGTTGGTGTTCTGGACGGAGGCAAAGTACAAGCGTTCTGTACGACGGCGGCAGCAGCCCAAGTTCTTTCAATCTATCAGGCGTTCGAAAGGCTAGTACAGGAGAAGCAGGAAGCTTTCGAGAGCTCTCTACACGAGCTAGACAGATACCTTCAACGCAAATCGGCCATCCCTTCAGCAGTGTGGAAAGCTCCGCTTGAGAGCGAAACGACGCCCACACGCAAAGCGCGGAGACTGAGTCATGCACCGCATCTAGCTGTTGATGTCGTGCTTACTCTGCGGGCGATCGATGCTGGTGTGTTCATGTCATCCTTCTTTGATGAGATGGCATTGAACCTAGCGGCCGTGGATGTCCAGACACGTTTTGCAGTTGGCGAGACGGATAGCAAGACTCACAGCGGGCTCGGGATGAGTCTCGGTCAAGTTCGTCTGGCACTTTCGACTATGAACAGGCCCGATGCAAAGGCACTAGGTGAAGTATCAGTCACGGAAGTCATCGATCGAGCGACAAGTGCTAAAGGAGGCACCATTCTCAAAGTCCCACGCCTTGTCGCTTCCATGGAGACGTGGCAACAGGCGCAGTCGAACGTCATCGAGTACTTGTTTTCAAGCACGTTCCACGGCAAAGTAGACATTGGTTGGAACTACGCACGAATCAGCACGATTCGCCGCATGTGGGAGCGTCATTCTCGTGCTCTTGCTCAGAAGATGAATAAGCCATTGGCGCCTTCAGCCATCAAAATTACAGCAGAGCCTAAGAATGAGGCAGCAGGGGAAGGCCAGGAGAAGATTACTGCGGTGGTCAACATGCCACAGTCCAAGTATGAGTACATCGCGCTGGAGCCGCCCATCATTGATACACCACAACTACGAGACCTTGGCGAGGCAACGCCATCGTTGGAATGGATCGGCCTGAACAGAGAACGGTTGCCGCATGTGACACACTCGGTGATCATTGTCAGCTTGCTTGAGGTGGCCAAAGAGGTTGAGGACGCATATAGTCGAATTCTTGGTTCCGGGTGATCAGAATCACAATTCCGAAACATACATTTATGGCTTGGGCTTAGCGAAGGCGTTCGGGGTGCTTGTGTAGGGTCCTCTATGACTCAAGGACGAATATAAAGTTTCTTAAGAAATAGCTCAATGTTTGAAGCATTTGATTGGACAAGAGACAGCACTACTATTATCTGGTGGTGTCACACTATGACAATGATGTGGTACCAGCCCATTGGAGCCTGAGCTCCAAAGAGAAGCTATCCTTGAGAGCAACGCGAGTACGAGTGAGCCGAGACCATTCTCTCGATCTCGAGGCGAAACCATGACTGCTTATATTTCCTCAGTGACTCAATTCTACGGCATTACCAACGGACTTAAGCCAGGATGTACCCAAATGATGGTGCCTCGATTAAAAGCCTCACCCATTTCTGAAGCGACGATTTGGAGTGCGGCGGAACGAGACAGTGAGGAGTCATAAGCTAGCCATACGGTCGAGTGGCCACTTCATCCAAGCTTGTGCAGGACACGACTCCTTCCAGAACTAAATGTATCGTTGGTGCTGACAGGGTGATAGCAATCAGGTCAATACTTTTCGAGAAACTCGAACTCTAGGATGCAACGGAAGCGGGACCGCTCGTTAGACGTTGTACATTTAGCTGAAAAGCTGCAGCCCAGGCTAGTGGAGGCTGTCGACGTGAAGACCTACCAAAGAATGTCCTACAAACGTACGAGTTTCGATTTCGATACACCTTCAGAATTGTAACTTGTTCGAAGCCTGTGATAATCCAAATTGCTATTCACTGGTCAGTCACCCACAATTTGCCATTCCATACCTGGCCAATCACCCCGGTGCCAACCCTGAACTCTACGCTCTGCCTTTTCCCTCGACCGTCAAATAGCCAACCAGCTTATGTTTCTGCTAGATCTTTGAGATCCAGGCGTATCAGGCACCCCTCACGCCAGACTGGCGCTCCACAAACGGGAATTGCAAATCAACGGACAATGATGGCACCTCCAGATGTCTTTGGTCGGCGGTGTACATGGAGATCGATAATATTCACTTCACGTGTCGTATGAAGTCATAACGTCCGTGCCGAAAGGTAGTGAATCGGCTCTTTACTGTCAGTCAACGTAAGGACCTTCAGCCTGCTTCAAAACTCGCTTCGAGCTGGGCCGGTAGTTCGTAGGGCCGCCACCGTTCCCGAAGTTGATCCATGCCCTGGACATAGTCAATGTGACTGTGGTCGAGGTCTTACCCAGAAAGGCGCCTTGTCGGCAATGGCCATACTGAGGAGAAATGCCATATCGTCATAGAGAAGCTAGTCGTGCTCTTGTAGTGCGGTGTCGAAGACGATGTTCTCTGGTCCCTGTTGCCCTTGACTCACCGCTGATTAATCTTGTAAATTAGCTTCCAGGGAGCCTTCAGCGTACGCTGCAATACCAGCTCAATATCCCGTAGCGGAGACCTTTGGCGAGGAAAGCACCTGTTCGAGCGCCAGTCTAGCAGAAGGCTCGAATGATGTACGTGAACTGCACACGATAGTGTTCTAGAATGAAGATTTGATCGTCCTGAGTCCACAATGCTGACGGGATTCGAGTCATCTCCGGTGGGGTAAAGTTGTGCGTGAGCTTCTGTTCATGACTAGGTCATCGACTGGGAGGTCCTTTCGTATCCATCGACGAAGGCCAGATGGGTGGTAAGTTTAGGCATGGACAGCGAACCTACGGCGTACACCTCACTCTCATCTTCAAAGACGACGGTCCCAGTGGAACGCTGGCAAACCTGCCAAGATTTAAAGTGGATCTGAATGGAGGGGCTCGCACCTAGAGCGATTGCCAATTCTTTCCCTGCCATTGACAATTTTTGTCCTGGATAAACCTCCTCACCGCCGACCTATATATTTGTCTGCGACGGCAAACGCAGGCTCTTCTTGCAGTTTCGAGTCCATACTCGATACTGTGATACATTACTCAAGCCCACAGGCGGCTTTTTGATACACACAAGCTCGAGGGAGCGCTCTACGCAAGCTTTAGCAAGTTCATTCTCAATCGTTGCCCAACATGGTCAACTTTACCGTCGACGAGATTCATGCTCTCATGAAGAAGCCAGGTGAGCTCAGACAAGTCATATTTGGGAGAGTTGCGCTGACTTGCGATAGCCAACATCCGTAACATGGTACGCAATCACCCCACATCTTGAAGGCGAACCTCGCAGCTCATACTAACCCATCTCACAGAGTGTTATTGCTCACGTTGACCACGGAAAATCCACCCTTACCGACTCTCTTGTCCAGCGAGCCGGTATCATTTCTGCAGCAAAAGCAGGTGAAGCGTGAGTGGAAGAAAGAAGAGATGACCCACAAAAATGGCTGACAAATGGACAGTCGATTCACCGATACTCGCCAGGACGAGCAAGATCGAGGTATCACCATCAAGTCGACCGCCATTTCTCTGTATGCCCATCTGCCAGATGAGGAAGATCTGAAAGACATCCCTCAAAAGGTCGAGGGTAACGAGTTCTTGATCAACTTGATCGATTCGCCCGGCCACGTCGATTTCTCCTCCGAAGTCACCGCAGCTCTTCGAACCACTGATGGTGCCCTCGTCGTCGTCGACACCATCGAAGGTGTGTGTGTCCAGACTGAGACTGTGCTCCGACAAGCTCTTGGTGAGCGTGTCAAGCCCGTTGTCATCATCAACAAGGTCGACCGAGCTCTGCTCGAATTGCAAGTCGAGAAGGAAGATCTCTACCAATCCTTCTCTCGAACGATCGAGTCCGTCAACGTCATCATTGCCACGTACTTCGACAAGGCTCTGGGTGATGTTCAGGTCTATCCATACAACGGTACAGTCGCCTTCGGCTCTGGTCTTCACGGCTGGGCCTTCACCATTCGACAATTCGCCGTCAAGTATGCCAAGAAGTTCGGTGTGGACCGAAAGAAGATGATGGACCGCCTCTGGGGGGACAACTACTTCAACCCAAAGACCAAGAAGTGGACCAAGAACGGAGAAGATGGTGTTGAGCGTGCCTTCAACCAATTCATCTTGGACCCCATCTTCAGAATATTCGATGCCTTCACCAAGGGCAAGAACGAAGAGCTCCTCACCCTTTGCAGCAAGATCGACGTCAAGCTGACCAACGAAGAGAAGGAGATGCAAGGCAAGGGCCTGCTCAAGTCCATCATGAGAAAATTCTTGCCCGCTGCCGATGCCCTCATGGAAATGATGGTCATCCACCTGCCATCTCCTGTCACTGCCCAGAAGTACAGAATGGAGACTCTGTACGAAGGTCCACCTGACGATGAGGCCGCCGTTGGTATTCGAGACTGCGATCCAAATGCCACTCTGATGTTGTACGTCTCGAAGATGGTGCCCACTTCCGATAAGGGTAGATTCTATGCCTTTGGCCGTGTCTTCTCTGGTACAGTTCGATCTGGCCTGAAGGTTCGAATTCAGGGTCCTAACTACACCCCCGGCAAGAAGGATGACCTGTTCATCAAGGCCATCCAGCGAACCGTCCTCATGATGGGTCGATTCATCGAGCCTATTGACGATGTACCCGCTGGTAACATTGTCGGTCTCGTTGGTGTTGACCAGTTCTTGCTCAAGTCGGGTACCCTCACCACTTCCGAGCAAGCACACAACCTCAAGGTCATGAGATTCTCCGTCTCTCCTGTCGTGCGACGTTCCGTTGAAGTCAAGAACGCAAGCGATCTACCAAAGTTGGTCGAAGGTCTCAAGCGTCTGTCAAAGTCTGACCCTTGTGTCTTGACTTACATCTCCGAATCCGGCGAACACGTCGTTGCCGGTGCTGGTGAACTTCACTTGGAAATCTGCTTGAAGGATCTTGAGGAAGATCACGCTGGCGTACCGCTCAAGGTCTCCGACCCGGTCGTGCAATACCGAGAGACAGTCGGTGACAAGTCAAGCATGACTGCCTTGTCCAAGTCCCCCAACAAGCACAACCGTCTGTATGTCATCGCCGAGCCTCTCGGTGAGGAGGTTTCCAAGGACATCGAACTAGGCAAGATTAGCCCGAGAGACGACTTCAAGGCTCGTGCTCGTGTCCTTGCTGACGAACACGGCTGGGATGTCACTGATGCCCGCAAGATCTGGGCTTTTGGCCCTGACACCACTGGTGCCAACTTGCTTGTTGACCAGACCAAGGCTGTCCAATACCTGAACGAAATTAAGGACTCCTTCGTCTCTGGCTTCCAGTGGGCGACCCGGGAAGGTCCCATTGCTGAAGAACCGATGCGATCCGTCCGATTCAACGTCATGGATGTTACGCTTCACGCCGATGCCATCCACAGAGGTGGTGGTCAGATCATCCCAACTGCTCGACGTGTGCTCTATGCTTCTACACTTCTTGCTGAACCAGGTCTACTTGAGCCCATCTTCTTGGTCGAAATTCAGGTGCCAGAACAGGCTATGGGTGGTATCTACTCTGTGCTTACCAAGAGGAGAGGTCACGTCTTCTCCGAAGAGCAACGTGTTGGTACCCCATTGTTCACCGTCAAGGCATACCTGCCCGTCATGGAATCATTCGGTTTCAACGCCGACCTTCGTGCCGCCACCAGTGGTCAAGCCTTCCCACAATCCGTCTTCGACCACTGGCAGATCCTCCCAGGTGGCTCGCCCCTCGATCCAAAGACCACGCCTGGTGCCGTGGTTGCGGCCATGCGAAAGAGAAAGGGTCTCAAGGAACAGGTTCCAGGATACGAGAACTACTGTAAGTTTGTCCACATACTACATCCGATGATAAACGCTAACATGTTTCACAGACGACAAGTTGTAAAGCAATCCTTTTGTTCTATGTGTATCTTGACCTGCTTGCTACGCTATTTGAGGCATACAGGCATAGAACAACTGGGGGGTCTTTGCAGCACTTGCTCATACCGGTATCGGTGGCCATGAAGTTGATGTGTTAGGAACGAAATTCTGCAATCCTCCATATGAAGCATTTGGCGAATATGAGGGGCATGAATCATGATAACGCATTGAAAGGCATGGCAAAGGATTGATGAAAGACCAAAGGCTCGTGTAGCTAGATATAGAACAAGAAATGAGAATGATGATGCGATACCCCATTGTTTTGAAAGTTTGCTGGGATTTCTTGTAGGACATACTGACGGCCATATCGTGGTGTGTAGCTATTGTTGAGACACAAGCACTTCTTCTATCTTTACTATCCACACACTGCGCAAGCCCGGCCTGATGAGTACTGTTCTCATATTCCGTCCCTTCTCTAAGATTGACTTTCGTCTGCAGCACTCTCTTTAAAGCACGAAACCCTCCATTTGATCCTCACAACCAATTCATCATTTTACGCCCAGTCCCGCCGCACTCTCATCATCCCTTTTCCTACTAACCTACCACAAACTCTTCAAAGTCTATAAAGCTCACCTACCCACCTCGCCGCAATCCCTTCCCACACCTCCGGCTTCATCTTTTCTATCTCCTCGCTAAGGGCAAAGCAAAAACACTGCTACGTCTGCCTCCGGCAGCACTTTCTCCGTCAAACGTACCGCCGCTGCAAAAAAGCAATATCTCACACAAGCACTCCCTTTGAGACTGAGGTTGATGAAGGTCATGCGAGGTATTTTGAACGGCTGAGTGGCCCGGTGCTGGTTGTGTTTGAAGATGAGGAATGCGGCAAAGGATACAAAGGCAGATGGGGAGCGGACTCGGCTGGTGGCGGTGACTGAGTGCCACTGGAACGGCAAACAAGGTTCATGTCTATTTTCTCGACTGTGAGAAGTCTCGCATGGTCCCATGGAGGCAAATTACTTACCATCACCAATGCCTCTGTAAGCGGCCCTGACGCCTTCAAAAGACAGTCATATCCTGCATGTTCATCGACCCTGGTACTATCCCATCATGAGCACGAAGGAAGCTGGGTCTCTTGCATTGGCTGAGGAAGGCCGAAAAATCGTCTCCGGAATGAGCAATTTGAACTGCCAGTGGGCGTCCTTCCTGAGAAAGGTTTTCGTGTGGTTGGGTCTGAGTCAGTGTGGGATGGTGCACTTGAACAAGACGCTGGGCTTGTATATTTGATGGCATGGTTGAAGGGGACACATGGTAGTGTCTTTTTCACCATACTAGATGTCTGAGTGCAAGAGTATCCGAGAGTCCATGCGAAGAGGGACTGCTACAGCTGGTTGACTGGGATAGGGGCATGCTGTTGTAAGCGAAGGACTTCCGGTCACCTCCCATGTCAGTACAGACGAAGACGAGTAGAGAGGTTGTGGGCACCCTCCAGCAGATCCCGGCAGATTTGGAAGGGATCAGTTCTTCCTAAGCCGCTTGCGGATATCGATGATGTTGGTCCTGGATCCGACTGCCGTTGTCAAGGCTGTCTGATCTGAAGACATTAGGAAGTCTGCAGCGCCAATCTCATCCCTTCTGGCTGTCACTCCTCACAATGCTTTCTCGCTTGCTCTTCGATCCACCTCCAGCGGTGCTGAGATTCTTTGTGGCATTCATCTTCAGCAGCATTTCCACACCTTGGCGTTCCCTGCTCATACTGCCTAGTCTCGAATCCTCAGCTACGTCAATGTGTCGTTTTCTTCTCATCTGCCCGTTCAGACCATAGACTACCGTCCAGTCCGGTATGACTGTACCAGGAGGCAAGGTCACGCCTGCACAAATTTTGCTATGCGCCCCTATGCTGCAATCCGGCAGAAGCGTCACACCTGATTCTAGAATAGCGCCTTCGCCGATAGTACATGGCGGCTGGAGTTTGACCGTAGACTGTAGGTAAGCTCGGGGTCCTATATTGATCTCTGGCTTTGCAATGCGATCATCATGGCTGGGCTTTTCGAGCTGCTCCGCGTCCAAGTTTGCGAGGGTGGGCGTTGCTGCTGTTGAGGGCGATCCGGGCGCTCTGCAAACCTTTGAAGCAGGGTTGAGCTCTCTATCTACACCAAGAATGCATCTCTCATTCAGGATGCTACCGTATCGAATGGTGACCGGGCCTTGATCTGTATACAAGCGGCAACGAGGATGAAGCACCACGTTTGCTTCGAGAGTGAGCAGATGCGTGCCTTTGACGTAACAAGCGGGATCGAGGTGACATTGTGAAGAAATAGCCACGGGCGGTGAAGTCGAAGGTGGCTGGCTATTACGCAGGGGAAGCGTAGGTTGAGGTTGTTGAGCTGTGGTCATGGTCGTCGAATTTGAACTCCCCGGATGGAAAAGGACTACCTACTGTTTGTACAAGGCACAGCTCTTCGCTGAAGAAGCCAACCAGTGGTGGAAGTCCTCGACGAGTCCAATGGGCCGTACTGTTGTAAGAGAGCAATTCGCGACGCCAAAGTTGGCGTGAACGGATTCTGCTTGACGCGTTTGATTGGTCAGGCGTGGCGGACTACACCTTTCCAATTTGTTCCCAAACAATTCCGGCCGTCTCGAGTCTTCACAGCCGATTGCCGAGGAGGCCTGGATTGAGCAATGTCATACTATGATGTGGACGCAATCTTGACAGATGCTCAAAAGCTGCCATGTACGTTTGGGATAGATGTGCCGGGACTAGGCTATCTGGATGGCAACCCCGGAGGCACGGTCAGGATCTATGTTCGATACCATTTGAAAGGAAAACTAACACACGTCTGTAGATCAAGGCAGGGACAAAACTTGACCTGCCGCTATGGCTTGGTGTCATGCTTGCAGTTTCGAGCGGGTAGGTGTGGCAGATGTCTCGCGCACGACCAGGGCTCAAGTATTCTGATCATTCCCAGGAATGATCCAGGCTCGCAGCCTATCGTCACGCTCGACTTTCCGGCACCGCTGCAGCAAAGAGTGATCAATGCTCTCAAGGCCGACCCCAAGTCGATTGATCTTCGAGCACAAGCACCACACTTCTATGCCCTTGGTGCGCGCATCCTGGACATCTTCGAGGATGATGACATGGTCGATGTGTTGACTGAGGTAAGTGCTGGCCTGTCTGGGGCAGAGCGACGCCTGTATGCAAATGGCTCGAAACGTGTCTGACTTGGGGTAGAGCTTTCGAACTCGTGCTGCGAGGATTGCAGATCATGCGCATAATGCGCAGGGGGCGTTGACTGATGGAGCTGATTTCCTGCGAGGGCTTGATGAGACAGAGAGACAATTGTTCCGAAGCGCTCATGAAGGACCAAAGAGTGTCAAAAGTTGGTCACAAAATCTGAAGAAAACCACTTAGTGCAGACCAGTCTTCCGCGCGTCTCCTTAGCCAGGTCCTGTCGCTGGTTCTGCCACCTTCTTCGCTTCCGGAGGCTCGTCGATAAAGGTTGGCGGGGCCTCGTCCTGTAAATAGGAAAGCACACCGCCAGCGCTTTCCGCCTCTTTCTCAAACATCATGTCCTCACCCAGAGCTTCCAGCTCGGCATCAAGTTCTGCTTCGTCCACATCGTCTGGGATGTCGTAGGCCCTTCCCATGCTTTCGCTAATCTCATTGCCCAACTCCATAAGATCGGCCATCTCATCCTGGATTTGCTCAATCTTATCGATGTCTATCTTGCCATACTGTTTCCTTAGCTCTTTGTTGGTGGTTTTCATGGCATCCACCGTGGTCATCACGTTTTTGAGGTTGTCCTGCATCATGCCTGCTTGCTCCATATTCCAAGATTGCTGCATCAAATTGTCTTTCTGCGCCTCGTACATCTTCCGCTGTTGGAGAACCTTCATCGCTCTCTGCTTGATGGCGTTCTTGCCCGGCCCATCCCGCATTTTCGACATCTTGGTTTGATACGTCTGCAGCTCGGTATTCAGCTTCGACAGCTTGACGTCAATTGAGCCTATCCTCGTTTCGACCTGGCGAGATGTCAACGACCGAGCCGGAACTTTCTGTCTGAGGTACTTACGCCGGAGATGGCACCATCAAGAGTCGGTTTGGGCGCATTGCTTTTTGCGCCAAAGAGTCGATTCATTTTCGGTCAATTTGGATGCTTGATTAAACAAAGTGGTATTTAAGCAGGGCACAAAACCATTGAGTCCTAATCGCAGCAAGGATGGACATCAGTCCAGCGTAGAACGTGGTAATCAATGGATGATTGTGGTGAAGGTCGTCAGCAGTCTCAACGAGCGCCTGCTGTGCCCGCTTCAGCTGATGTGCGTCATACGCAGGCTGCTCAGGCACCGTTTCTCTCCCCAACGAAGACCCACGGGCAAGCTTCGTCATGCAGTCCCCTAAACTCGGTGCTAAACCGCTTAGGCGTAACTGCCATGACCAATGTGCAGGCCATGCCGTAAATCGCAATCTCAAACGACAGCGTTATCCATGTCTGGACGTGGGACACGAGAAACATCAGAAAACCGCAGGCCTGCTCTGCTAGAGTATCTAAATATTTCGTTCCATCGATTCCGTCGCATGCACCATTGGACACCCATGATACCCATACCGTCCTCCAAACTCGGCTCTTGTTTGTAAACCCCGCGGGTACCATTGACATCGGAGTCGCCAACTTCCCAACTCGTCGCCCGAAGCCTGCCATCTTTGCACCACGCGCACGGGGGCCAACAAAACACCTGCCTTCGCCCTCACTTTCCGTGCTCTAGGAACACTCGGCCATCCCTCGAATGCGTCGTTCTCGTTCCTTTCGATCCCACAGCCGTTCTCTCGCAAAGCATAGGAAGCACCATCTTCAAAGTCAAGGGAGCGCACCATGTTTTGGCGCTTCGGAGGTTACAACAATGTCTCAACCATAGATACGCTGCTGGACAAGCAAACCACGACTCTCGAGGATCTACTTGAGGAGCAGGACCTTGTTCAAGAGCTCAAATCTCATCACACCAAGCTGATAGAGTTCCTGCGTGAGGACAACCATTTGCACGCGTTGCTGAACTATGTCATTGCTCCGGGTCCCAATGTGGAAGAGCAAGATGGCCAAGAAGAGGAGCCCCGGGTCGACGAAGAGCAGGAGAAAGCGGAGAAGAAGCGTCTGAAATATGCCTTTGTGGCTTGCGAAATCCTGTCCTGCGAGACCTGGTCCATAACGGAAGCGTTGATGTCCAACACCGAATTCCTTCGAGGCTTTTGGGACTTCTTGCGCCGTCCTGCTCCTTTGGACCCGGTGCAAGCAGGCTACTTCACCAAGGTGAACGAGACTCTGCTCGAAAAGAAGACCGAAGACATGTTGACCTTCTTCAAATCCTTGCCGGACGTCATCCCTGCCATCTTGCAGCACGTCGACTGCCCTATGATCATGGATCTCCTGCTGAAAATCATCAGTCTGGAAAAGTTGGAAGGCGGAGCGGGCATCGTGGAATGGCTGCATGATCAAGGCCTGATATCGAGATTGCTCTCGAACTTATCCCCAGACTGCAATTCCTCAACCCAGACTTCGGCTGGCGACTTTCTGAAGGCCATCATCACCATTTCGGCCAATGCTGCGCAGAACGAGCAGTCGTGCATTGGGCCCAATAGCCTGACGAGACAGCTGGTCTCGGAGCAGAGCATAAAGCAGCTAATAGGCCATATGTTGCAAGGTGGGAATCCTCTGACGGTCGGAGTCGGTATCATCATTGAAGTCATCCGAAAGAACAACTCAGACTATGATCCCGACAACGGCTTGAATCCCGACGCTCCTCCAACCACCCATGATCCCATCTTTTTGGGAACACTGCTGCGACAATTTGCACGTCATGTGCCGGATTTCATGACTCTCATCCTGAGCTCGAAGCACACCGTCGCCGATGGTCCGAAGATCAAGACGGTGGATCGCGGTGTTTTGAAGTCTGCTTGGGGCCAGGACATCGAACCTCTCGGCTTCGACCGCTTCAAGACCTGCGAACTCATGGCCGAGCTGTTGCACTGTAGCAACATGGGCCTCCTCAACGAGACTGGCAGTGAAGAATTTATCAAGGCTCGAGACGCAGAAAGGGAACGTTTGCGGGCCGCCGGGAGGTTCGCGCCTCCGAAGCTGTCTGATGATTCCACCATTGACATGTCCCTGGCATCCTCGAGGCTGGACTCTTCGTTCACGCCGTCTACAGGCACGTCGTCAGAAGAACGTCCCAACAATGCAAGTGAGGAGGATGGTTTCGAGAGGGTGTCTATCTCAGAAAATGACAAGAAAACGTCGAGTTCGTCGGAATCTGATGACTTCGTGGATGAACCCTTGACACCCACGAAGCCTACGCTGCAAGCACAAAATGGTGCCAAGTCACCTGCTCACGGGCTCGACGAAAATGTGCGGAGACTCAGTCTGGAGGATACTGAGATGTCCTCGGACCTCTCGGAGCCTTCAGCCAATTCGGCCTCAGCGTGCAAGGCCGGAGATATCTCACCCCATCCAGAGGATAAGCCAGCGCCATTATTCTCGAAACGCGCCGATCACGATAAGACCCCCACTCCGGCAAGCCCAGAGCCCAATCATAGTCCACGACCGGATCATGATATTTCGATGATGGACTCGATTGCGAGCTCGACTGCCCCAAGCCAGGAAGTTTCCAGCATTTCAGATTCGAGAGCAGATGTCAAAGAATCCCCCGTGGTTGGAGACTACCTGAAAATGATGTTTGTTGAACACAAAGTTGTGCCTACCATTTTGAGCTTTTTCTTTCGATTCCCTTGGAATAATTTTCTTCACAATGTCGTTTACGACGTCGTCCAGCAAGTTTTCAATGGTCCGATGGACCGTGGCTACAACAAATATCTCGCGTTTGACCTGTTCGAGACGGGCAAGATCACGCAGCAAATCATCGACGGGCAACGAAAAAGTGAACAAACCGAGAAGACCAAGAACATGCGGCTTGGATACATGGGTCACTTGACTTTGGTTGCCGAAGAGGTAGTCAAATTTGGCGAGCGATACACCAGAGAGACACTGTCCGAACTCGTTCAGGGCTACATATATGGCAAGGCATGGGAAGATTACGTGACTAAGACATTAGCTGAGACCAGGGACCGCGACAATGCAATCCTAGGAGGCTTCAGACCCGAGAATGGACTCGGAAGACAAACTATGCTCAATGCTGTTCACCCTGGCAGCGGGTTTGCCGGCTCTAACGCTCTCGCTCAAGCAGGTCTGACCGGTGGGCAGCAGGGTCTCGATACTGTGGAACTCTCCAACAATGGAAGCGCCACGTCCGGCAGCTATACGGCGGCGGGCAGCTCGCTCCTGAGTGGCTTTGGTAGCTCCTCTGACGATGAAGACGACGACATGGAAGACGGCCATGACGGAGGGCAGGTCCGAACTGCGGTCCAACTGTCCGCAGCCGATGCCGGTCCTAGCACTGATTCCGACCAGTCAATGCCACTAATTCCTCCGCCTCCCGCTCCGCTCAACATCGAGCCATCGCGCGCCCGAAAGCGACTGGCCGACCGGCTCGCTCTACAAAAGGCACGACAAGAACAAGAAGCACAGGAAGCTGCAGCGTCAGAATTTGGCATGGAAGATGATCCATTTGCCGCTCTCGGAGACAACGATGATAACGATAATGATGACCCTTTCTCACTGGATGAGGAAGAACAGGACATTACGTCTTTTGGTAAAAGAAGTAATACTCATGCACAAAGCCCTGGTGACGCCAATTACTCCATCGGTGGTGGCATCAACAGCTTGTTCCCTTCTGGTCAGCAAAATAAATCTTATCTACACGGCTCGCTCGAAGATGAGTCATCCAGCGATTCCGGGTCGGAGGATGATACGCAGCACACAGCCGTTGAAGCACGAACGAGTCTAGAGAGAAGACCGCTCGACATTGATGACGACGACGATGAAGAAATGGGTGAAATGGTTGGCCCGAGCGACGGGCCGAATAGTAGTGATGAGGAAGATTTGAATGCCTCGGAAAGACAAGGGCTGGGCCCGGAGAGTTCGAAAGACGACGACGAGTCGGTATCTGAGTTCGATGGCCAAGCGGACGAAGACCATGAAGAAGATGTTGTCGAAATACCCATGCCAAAGCATAAACGAAGGTCCCGAGGCTCTTTGGGATGATGGGCTAGCTGATGTGCCTGTTACTGCTGTCATGAGCTTGAATGACCACAATCTGTACCATCTGCACCATCTGTACTATTAGCTTTTCACACTTCTGCAATGGTACCCAACTATCGCACGGGCGTTGCCTTGCCGTTGGTAACCTAGAACACCGCCGGTCCTCGTTCGCAAGTAGTGAAGCACGAGACGATGAAACCCTGTACAAACACGATAGAAAGATCAACGAAAATTGTCCGACATAATGATCTTCCTTGCCCTGGATGCACACCCGTTTTAAGGGCTTCGTTAGTCTCGGCATTTCCCATTGCGCCACCCACTTTCGTGTCCCCCCCTTCGATTTTGCGGCAATCATCCGAATGGATCAAGTACAGTAGCATCTGCTCCCTCCCCTGTCAATCATGGTCCTTCTGCTAAGTTACGCCCACTCAAAAACGTGCACATGAAAAATTCTAGCATCTTTGCAACGATCGCCAAGGCAAGCAATAAGTCATACTCAATCGCAGGGTTGAGTCTAGAACGCTACCTTCCATGCTGCAGCCAACGTGTCTTTGATTGCGTCACCAGACGCGGAGGGAATATGAGCGGCAGCTCCTCTCATAAGCCGATTGTCTTTGTCTTTGGGGCCAAGAAGGGTGATGACGACGGTCGCAAGAAGAATCTGTCGGCAATTAACACGCAGGTCGCTTATCGCGCACACGAGCGACGGCGTGAGAAGAAGAGTAGACAGCGAGCCCAAGCCAAGGAAGGTGAAAAAGTGGATCAACCCACCCCATCAACTGGTGCCTCAACCTCAACCTTAGCGAATGCTGAAAACCACTTGAGCTTGAGCCATTTCGCTCCAGGACGAGTAAAGCAGCAGCAGCACGGATTGGCGCCGCCGCCAAATCGCACTGCCTCCTCAGATGTTCGTTTCTCAAAGGCTGAGCCAGCACGGCAGATCTCTCTCGGCCATGGGAACAAGCACAAGAGACCTCAGAGCGATGGGCGTGAGTCGGATCTATCTTCAGAGATAGGCTCCGACCAAGAGGCTGTTTGGTCAGCATCCCCCTCATCACATCGATACTCATCGCCAGCGACCGACCCGAACTCGCTCTCGCCACTCGGGCCTATCCAGCTCAACGGCTATTTCGACAAACCACTTGATCCTTTCTTTCGACTGCCTGCTGCTGCATCCGATCGGGATAAATGGCTCCTCCACTTCTGTAAGCACTCTCCCATGATATGCGGGAAAACGCTAACCCTGGCAGATTTCCGAGAGATGGGGCATATTGGCTTCGGAACTCATTCGAATTCGCTGTTTTGCCCGGACAGAGACTGGGTGTCGACCTATGTCTCGAGCAAGTCGCTTTGCTTCCAGTGGATCCTGATTCTCGCCGAAGAGCACCTGGGCAGGATTGGCGTCCTCGTGGATCAAACCAAGACCATTGAACGAAAGGCGAAAGCATATGGCTCATTGAACTCAATTTTGAGGTCGCGAGATGTGGGCCGTGACGAAGGTATCAGCGGCATTATGTATGCTGCCATTGTCGACGTAGCGCGGACAAGCATGCATTTGATGGCTCTAGACCGTCTGATCCACCAGATTGGAGGTCTCGAGGCCTTCTTGGACGGTCCACTCAGGATCGTCCATCCTGAACATGTTGCTACCGTCTACGCTTTCGGCCGATGCCCGATTCCGCATCTGGGCGATCTTGAGACCACCAAAGAGAGGTTCCTCGACGTCCTCCGCACCCTGTACAAGAGTGCAAGGCAAGAGCAGAAGGAGAAACGACGCATCCGCAGTCAAAGGCCAAGGGACACGTTGGGTCGACAAGTAGTCGATGGAAACGGCATTCTGGTGCCCACCAATCACGACGAGCACTTCCGCTACTACGTCAAAGCTCAACAGGACTGCATCGCAAGCGAGTGTCTTGCACAGCTCCTCAAAACAACACTGGACGCTCAGGCCGACTACTCTTCTCAGGCGCGGCATATGGCTGCACTTGTACAGGTCTTACTGATACTGTATGAATTTGAGGCCAATTATCTCGCTAGAGCGATGTTCCTCAAGCGACTCAAATATGTCGCAGAGATGAGCACAGCACGAGACCCTCGCACTAATCGTGCGCAACTGAGTCACGCAGGCCTGCTGCTCATCAACTCCTTTGTCCGACAAGAAGTCCAGACCTATATCGATCGAACGAAGGCATTGGCAACGGGTGTGAAAATTAGCAAGGTGATCATTGATTACCTCAAGATCTTTCCTTTGCTGAAACAATCAACTCGGTCCGTCATCGTATCGTGGCTTCGGGACTGGTTTTGCTACGACGGCCAGTCCGAGGACGCGGATTTGGCGCGTTTGCAGGAAAGGGATCTTGCTGTCATATCTGCAGAGATTACCGAAACCTGGTTTGCCAGCATGGGCAAGGCTCCTTGATTCTCATGCGGAACATCCTGGTATGCAGTCCGCAGAACCAACGCACTGTCTTCTCGAGATTTTTGCGACGGATGACTGTACCGGAGTGGCCGCCAGGATATAGGAAGAACTGGGAAAGCCCAATGCAGCGACAAAAGTCTGCGCCACGCCCGTGTGAGCATATCAAGCTTTGGACGGACAGAGCACAACGGCAAGGCAAGTCAATCCTCCCTCTCCTGCATGAGCCCTCAACGGGCCACGCCGAGTTCATGAATCCCTACGGTTCGTGCATCCGACAGCGATAGAAAAGTCGTGAAACGAAGGTGAGGGAGCCCTGCAATGGGTAGAACAAGCAAGAGCCGCCACAGGGAATGCGCAAATCACCATCTCCAGGAGCTGTAGCACACACCCCAAGTAAGGCCAAATGCCTCGAGGCAGGCCGCGCTTACGCCTGGCAATTGACAGGAATGTCATCCATAGGATCTCCAGCTTGTTTAAGGAATACATCACATAGCTGTGGACGATTCTTTGGTGGGGAGTGGTAGCAGGTGCCAGATGCTATGAGTGGCAAGATCGCTTCTGCAAGACAGACACAAACATAATGAAGCTAAGAGCAGTCACCCCCCGGTACGCCAGTGAGTAAGAGGGAGGGATTGCCTGCACGCAAACGAGTCAAGATTTCATTATCTTATCAGCCCATGACTCGGTTGGGATTTTGGACAGGCATGATGACATGTCCGCTCATCTCAATCAGATGGCCCTTTTTTTATTGTTGGCTCTACGACTGCAACAGCAGTCTTTACGCCAATAAGTTCTTCCAAATAAGCGGCTTCCTATCGTTCTTTCACTCCCCAGCGTGAGGCTCTTTCCACCATCAGGGAAAAGTCGTTTGGCCTGTTTTTTCCGTTCCCCACCCCTCGTGCCGCCCTTCAACTGCTGTGCGGTCGCAATCCCACGATTTGCTTCCGCCAAAGTCGCTCGACTCTGCTCGCTCTCTCAACTGTCTCCGGGATCTGTCTACTTCATTTCTGCCAAATGCCACGACGCTCTTTCCAGACCGCAACGCTGAACACGGCGTCGACGGACGCTTCTGCGCTCACAGACACCGAGGGCGTGCCACCCGAATCCATTCCTTCCACGTTTAGAGACTCTCTTCCTTTGCCTTCGCTGATTGTGTTCGACCTTGATTATACACTATGGCCGTTTTGGATAGACACCCACTGTGCGCCTCCGCTCAAGGTCAATAAGGACCAGACGGGCATGACCGATCTCTATGGAGACACATACACCTTCTACTCCGAAGTGCCTTCTATCCTTTATGAAGCGAAACGCAGAAATATCCTACTCGGATTAGCCAGTCGAACGCATACCCCTGACCTTGCGAATCAAATGCTCAGGGCGGTCAACGTGCCGGTCCCAAAACACTACCTGAACAAGCAAGATGGGAGCGCAGGTGAAGATTCGGAAGAAAAGCCACAAAAGGCCATCACATTCTTTGCATTCCGTGAGATATACCCTGGTTCAAAGACGCGCCATTTCAGGCAGATACAGAGCTCTACGAAGAGCATGGCGAGAAAGTTGGAGAAGATTCCGAAGAATGGAATTGCGTACGAGGATATGCTGTTCTACGACGACGAGTCTAGAAATCGAGAGGTGGAGAGAGAGCTTGGTGTGACGTTCCATCTCGTTAGGGATGGTGTCACCAGAGAAGAGGTCGATGCAGGGATATGGGAGTGGAGAAGGAGACGGGGTATTACAAGATCGGACTTGCAGAGCTCGAGCAGCAATCAAGCGAGTGAGGAAAGCTCTGAGATATTGCCTGACTGAAAAAAAGGCCCGCCCATCTGGTCCCCCCGGAATCAAGAGATTTTACGTTCCAACAGATTCACTCACTCACTCACACACACTCTCTCTCTCTATCCCAGTGCGAAACAATATGACACTTTCGGCGTCTCCGGGATGACAGGAGACCACTTGACAACCCTGGCCTCGTGCGACTTTGTCTGTGTGGTTTGCCAGTGCGCCATCAGACTCAGATCGTACGGCTGAGCAAACCATGCATCTACGGAGCTCTATGTGCGCCAATCCATGATGAGCGAGGCCGATACTATCCCAAACTCGCGATCCTTACCGAGACTGGACATCCGAGGCCTGGACAGCCCTTTTATCGTCGTGCAAATCCCTTGGGAAGCACTGCCAGCTTTGAATGGAACGATGAGACAAAAAGCCTCGATCCTGCAGCGCCTTCGCTATATTTGGAAGGACGGTTAGCCGGCGGCCTGAGGTCCCAGTACCGGACAAACCTAAGCCCTATTGGCAGGCTGACGCCAACCGACCCTGGGCCAGCCCTAGCAATCTTCCCAGCCAGACGCTAGTTCCGGGTGGCTTCCGTGCAACCGATTTCTATGGCCAGCCCGTTGAACGACGGCTCCCCTAAAACGGTCCCGACTATTTATCCTGTTCCTTTGGACGAATTCGACTACCGGCTGTCGCCCAGTGGCAACGCTTCCTTTTCAAAGGCTGTAAGCATCTCCCCTTTGAACTCTGAGTGCAAGTTTCTTCTACGCTCTGCTTCTTCATTATTGCTGTCATCCACCAGAAAACGCTCATTCTTCATCGCAAACAGCTTGCGCACTGAGACTAATCATCACCGTCGACGCTCATTCTTTTGCCACACAATCCCATAACAAGTTTGTCGATTGCAACGAAAGACTACACTGCCTTCTCGGCCGAGCATAATGATGCTGCCAATCGCCCTCCTGCTTGCATTGAGCACCTTGCTTACCACCTCCATCGCCCAACAACAAACAACACAAGACTTTCAAGTAAAATGTCTGCGCTTCCCACCCACGGTGGCCGGTAACCAAACATTCAACCCAGACGCCATAACCGCCCTCTCCCAAGCATTGTCAGATAACAGCTTCGACCCGCCTCTACCCTCAGAAGGAGTCACAATGAAGCCCGGATATTCCACGCGTGTCGGAGTGACGGCGTCTGGTGGATACCAAGTTTGCGTGCAAAATTTCTGGTTCTTCAAGACACTCACTGTGCCACTCGATGCGTTGAGTCAAGCTGTTACTGCCATTGGAGATGCCTGTTGTGATGATCCGACCCAGGCGGGCAGGAGCTCTGTCCCAGGAACTGGAGGTAGACCTGGACAGTGTCAAGATGCGAAGGCTCTGGTGAAGGCCAGTGATGGGTCAGAGGTAAAGGTGGTTGCGCAAGACTACGGCGACCTCTGTTGCGGAATGTGGGGTTGTTAAAGAGAGTCTACCGTCTGTCGAGATCATGGTCAGAAGAGTGTAACAGTTGTCGCATATGGAGGCTTGCTGGGTGGTCAGTGTTGAGCACATTTTTTGCCTGCGTGATATGCGTAATGAATAGTGAAACAGGAATACTAGAAGATGCAAGAAACCAGCGTGGTTGTATCATTGCCCACCTCATCTTGACTGAGCGCTGCAGCAGTCCCTTGATTTTGGTTTGAAACAAATTTACGGCGGAGCATACGCCGTCTCGACCGTAGCCACTATTTGCCCAACCGTAGTGTGCAATTGCGTGCTTAGAGATTGGCCAATCACAGAGCGCTCCGTGCTCAATCGCCCTCTGTTTCGGTGAGCCACTCAATTAAATTGGCGTCGATAGAGTAAGGAGGCTCTAGTTCCCCCTTGCATCATTACCCAAAGTGGAATCCAACTTCATATCACATTGTGGTGCTTCTGGCGACAGCGAGGTGCTTCAGAATCCCGAAATTGGGGCATGGGAGACAAGGCCTAAAACCCCGCCTCAAGCTTGCATTCTCGGAGACTTTGGAGTTTCTTTCGGAACGGACGCTCTGTCGGTACGTCGGTTGGCTCACGCAAGGAATGCAAGATGACTGGTGAAGATGCCTCCGAACCAGAGGTAGGCGGGGAAGCGGTGTCTTTGCAACGCAAAGCTGTCTTCTGGTTTCCTTGCCGTGTGATCTTTGGCAGCTCAGACGCGGTTGAGCACGAGAGACAAGAGCATCTTCCGTTGTGTGACTTCGTCGTGTTCTCTAGAGAGTTAGAAGTCTCTTCGTTGCACTTTTCCCGACCTGATTGTCCCACTGCTGCGTTGCCTCATCACCTATTGAAACGGTGTCACGAGCCGCAATCTGAAGCCTTCAGCTCAGCATAATGCCCATCGTACGCAAAGCACCACCAAATACTGACATTTCTTCACGGTCTTACCAACATGGCATGACAGGCTACAGTTGACCTTCGAAATGACGGCACAGTTGAGAAGCCGATCAACCGAGAAGCGCCCATGGAGGAGTTGATTTCCAGGTGAGCCGTGATGCAAGAACAATAAGAGCGAAGAGCGCTGATAAGATTGAAGCTGGATGACCACTCGAGATAATTACGACCGCAACCACGGTCCGATTCAGCACAAATTCGCCGCCGAGCACGACCTCACCATAGATGGACTCGTGGCCAGGCCTCTCAAAGTGACTATTGACGACCTCCAAACCAAGTACCCTCAACAGGCCGTAGCGTGTGCCCTGATCTGTGCCGGAAACCGACGTCACACAATGCGAACGCGCATCAAGGAGGTCTGTGGCATAGACTGGAATGATGGTGCCATCATGAATTGTGTTTGGGAAGGGCCGAGGTTACGAGATGTGCTTATGCAAGGGGCTGGTGTGGATGAGGTGAAGCCCGAGATCAAGAACATGCAAAAACATGTCCAGTTTGCGAGCTATCATAAGTGCACGGAGGACGGCTGGTATGGAGGGAGCATCCCTTTTGAGAGAGCTATGGATCCAGAGATGGACGTCATATTGGCTGTGAAGGTGAGCAATCCTTTCCTGCCTCCGGTGTAAAAACGAGATGATACGCCGCCCTTCTCAATCCACCCAACGTTTGGGCTTCGCGGTGAGGAGTAGGGACGAATGAAACTAACAACATTCACAGATGAATGGTAAAGCTCTCCTGCCCCGTCACGGCTACCCAGTTCGCGCCATCGTGCCGGGCGCCCTCGGAGCCCGAAGCGTGAAATGGCTTGACCGGATCTCCGTCTCAAACGAAGAATCCTCAAGTTTCTACCAGAAACGTGACTACAAGATCCTTCCGCCGAGTGCTGTGGACAGAAAGGCCGCTGAGCAGTACTGGGACAAGACACCTGCCATGCTCGAAATGCCAGTGAACGCATGCGTGGCGGTACCGACGTATGGGTCCACCGTCACCCTCCCAGACTCGGGAATGCTGGAAGTTAAGGGCTATGCGGTGCCACAGGGCCACTACGGGCCTGTTGTGCGTGTGCAAGTGTCGGGTGATGAGGGACAGACTTGGGTCGACGCGAAGCTGAACCATGGTCCCACCGAGATTGCCAGTAAGTGGACTTGGGTGTTGTGGAGTGCGAGCATCAAGATGGAGAAGGGCGAGGGGAAGAGAATTTTCGCAAAGGCCACTGATAGGGGTGGTAACACGCAGGAGTCGGAACGGAGTCCGTGGAATCTGAGGGGTGTTGGATACAACGGCTATGAAGCTGTTTTTGACTTGACTGTTGTTTGACCTTGCACGAGTTCAGTTTCTTGAGTTCGCTTCGGTTGAAGCATGGCAACGGCTGCCGATGCTTGGAAACATAGCCCAACGAGCGGGCATCGGGGATGTATATGATGGCGTTACTGGTACCCGGCCGTTCTACCTGACCTCGGGATTTCAGGTAGCCTAAGGAGATTTACCTTACACAGCGCTCAAGCTGTCCACATCATTCAGACCCCCTCTCGATCGGCAGCCAGCGAGATGTGCATTGGGTTGCCCAGCTCGACGCTTCCTAGTCCATAGCAGGAGCTTCCCTGTTGATCATGCGCTTTTGCCAATTCGCACTGAATTCTCCACGTCCTCGTGTCTACCGTGCGATAAGTGTACCCTGTGCTAACAGTGTTGGTGTGCAGCTCAATGGAATGACCAACGACTTCGATTCGCGGCGCCGGTGCAGTACACTTCGAACCAAACTCGACGTCTACAACGTTCTAGAGGAATTCTTGATCACTAGCTCTTTGCCCTCCTCTCCTCAATAGTTGTGTGTTAGCTCCTTCATCATCCACAACTGAGATTCACACAAGCCAGTCACTGCACGCCAGGGTCCACAATGGGTTTCACAACGCATGGGCAGCCCACACTTCTCAAGGAGAAGCTGGAAATTCATCCTGCCAGCCTGCTGGCCCCCGGGTAAGCATCCACGAGAAGTCTTCGCGAGATCGCTAGAAGTGAATGAGGCAGCAGTTTACTGTTCAATTCGGACTACTGCAGAAATGTCAAAGCTATGGTCTCTGGTCACATAGCGCCGAATGGTTCCAGGCCGTAGCCCCGAGCGTGCCATTCTCTTTACATCAACACCAGCACAAAAGCAACGAATGGTGCAGCCAAGTTCAAGGGTGAACGTGCAAGCAGTCCGCTTCGCGCTTTCACCATTTCGTCCGTCTCGGTGCGGCTCGTGGTCATCCGCCCGACCAGCCCTTCCCTTGTGGTGACTTTGACGAATGCAGGGGGGGACCATGTTGGACGAAAACTTCCGTTTCCTACCTCAATGCTACGGCCAAGCTGTCTCCAGATTCGATGATTCGCTGGTTCGCTTTCGCGAGAGCAATACTTCGCAACAGCAAATACAAGTTCCAAGCCGTATCACACCAAAGAAATTGCCACGAGACGAATGGCGTTCGGATTGACCCACACGGACTCGCGGAACAACAAACCCGGAGCCCAATTATGCGGCTCACATGCAGGTCTTCCCGTGATTCCACGGATGTAGCGGGAACGGTTGTTAACGGTTGGAATAGTAGGGCTTAGGACCACCTCTTTGACTGAGGGTGTTGGGCTGCTAACACCATGTCTCGCCAGGGGAGCGTTTGCACGACTCCCAGTACCACCCTGCCGGTAAATTACTTCGGGGAACTCGCTGCGTGAGATTGTTACTTGGGGCACGATCGATAACAAAGATGGGGATGGACATGGTATTGCGGATCACAATCGACATTGCAACCAGGGGTCCGAAACAGACCAGTGCAGTAAATCACCTTGATCACCATGGGAACATTCATCAGACGCCGTGCAAAAGACAGGCCATGGGTTCATTTGTGTGTAGATCGCTTGTGCTTACTTAACCATACCGTTCTCTTAGTGGCAGAACTCCCTGCAGGCTCACAAGGTTGGCTGATCTGAGGAGTCCTGACAACCTGGATGGGTCGGTGTTGAGTGTACTCCCGTCACCCTCAGGGGAGTGGCTCGTGAGTGCCTGTCTCATTTTGTCGGAGGATTGACGAGAAAAGGGGACAATTGCACAATTTCTTGTAAATTCTATTCTAGAATGAGGATGCCATGCGTTTGGAGCGAGTCGGTGCACCCTGGAGTACGACTAAGGCACACCCCCGATCCACAATGGTCGCCTCAACTCTTCAGCGGTGACCAGCATGAACACTAAGAATAATTTACCCACGTCAGCTGCAGGAAGGGCCGGTGATGCTACACAGCTCTCTGCCATGTCAGATCTGGCAGTAAGCTTTGGGGCAAACAGGGCTCGATCGAGGGAGGTGTGTACGTGATGGCATCGGATGCATTCGAAATGAGAGGTATAAACGGAATTGTAACGATCTGTTGGCGAGTGAATAGTGACGATCGAATTGCATGCTAAGAAGCGGATTCTTCTGAAGCTTCCAAGTACGTGGCCCAGGCGAGAAGAGGTGCATGCCGGAAGGAAGACAAGTCCAGGATCAGTTAGCAAAGGCAACGATCGAGGCGGCGCCTCCAAAAGCTCCGGAAAGCCAAAATTTACTCGAACTAGCTGGTTGACAAAAAGTTGAAACACACCACTCTCTGCTTCGCATTCTCCCAACTGCATTATCCGTATCCTAGACCATCCCGCTTCCTCGTTGTCTTCCTTTTCCCTCGTTGTATAGTTTCAGCGCCTATAATCGTTGCGGTCTGCGGCGGCTTATTTGCAGGGTCGGGTTCTAGCGAGGAGTTGGTATCGGTTGTGCTCAAGTTGTGGTTGCCCACTGCCTGGTTTGTGTCCCTGCATCTTGCAGACTCGAAATTCTCGGCGTTGTTGTCGTTCGAGCGCTGTACCTCGGGGCTCATCTGCTGACGGCCATCATGTAGTATATTCTCAACATATTCCTTCGAACCCTCGTTGCATTGCACCATCCTCCACTGTGAGATCCGGCATAAAACAGAAAGAGAACAGGAAAAATTGTTGATCATATATCACACAATGGCCGCCTCGGCATCATCTAGCCCAAAGATTGATCGATACGTCGTCATACATGTGGCTACCACCTGTGACGAACATGGAGTGTATGTTACAAAGGACTCGGCCGAAGTGATTGAAATCGGATGGATGCTCCTCGATAGCAAGAACCTGCAGGAGGTGAGCGAGAAACGCAATGCCACCGCGCACGAGAAACGGCCCAGCTAATCACCTGCCTCATGCAGCTCTACTCCCACAGCGTTCTGGTCAAGCCGGTGAACACTCCAATCACACCGCTATGCAGTGAGTCCCATTTCTAGGCGAGAGCCCGCTGTACACGGCGGGATGGGCGCTGACGCACACAAAAGCTAGTTTGACCACCCTGACCTGGGAGCATGTGCGGAATGCCGGTTCATTCAGAGACGCCATCAGCGCATTCGACAAATTTGCAACGGAACATCTGACCTCTCAGAACATCGAATTCGCCTTCGTCACCCTCGATAGCTGGGATCTTCGTGTTCAGCTGCCCCGAGAGGCCCGAGACAAAGCTGTCGTCCTACCGGCCTATTTGCAGCACAGCCGGACATTCGATCTGCGCCAGGAGTATTCCAAGTGGCAACAGAGACACCCTGAGTCTCTGCCCTTCGGCCCAAGCTCCCTAGCAAACATTTGTGCAGCCCTCGAGGTGGAACCTGTGCAATCCTCAGCACCAATCAAGCACAATCTGCCATTCCATCTTCAGGCACTTGCACCTGCATCGCCACGTCGTGCCATGGAGGAGGCCATAACGCTGACTCGAGTACTGCGTGGTCTCGTCCGCAAGTCCCAGCCTCAGCATGAACATCCTGAAATCCTCAGCCGACCCATGGATGCCCGAGCTGACGTCAACGCCTTCCTCAAAGAACGTTCCAAAGTTCTTCACATGAACGGCCTCCCTCACGACACTACTCAATCCGAGCTCGAGAGCTGGTTCACTCAATTCGGAGGCCGACCGATCGCTTTCTGGACGCTGAGGACGCCTGACCAGCACAAACCGACAGGCTCTGGTTTTGCCGTCTTTTCATCCCACGAAGAGGTATGTTTGATGCTGGCTTGCCCCGCACTCCCCGAGGCAAAACATTGTTGCTTTGATACTAACACCATGACAGGCCGCGGAGTCGCTCTGTATGAACGGACGTGCCCTCAATGAAAAGGCCATCGAGGTCTCGCCCTCTTCGAGCCGCGTCCTCGACCGAGCGGCCGATATCCTGACGCCATTCCCTCCAAGCAAGAACCGTCCCCGTCCTGGTGATTGGAACTGCCCATCATGTGGTTTCTCGAACTTCCAGCGCCGGACTGCATGCTTCAGGTGTTCCTTCCCTGCGGCTGGGTCAGGTGGTGACCCATACGGCTTCGGATATGGTGGCTATGGCCCTCCTCACATGATGGGTCCGCCACACATGGGCCATCATGGCCACGGCATGGGCCACCATGGAGGTCGTGGCGGTGCGGGTGTCGTTCCATTCCGAGCTGGCGATTGGCGATGCGGTGCCGAAGGGTGCTCCTACCACAACTTTGCCAAAAATGTCAACTGTCTGCGCTGCGGGGCGCCTCGCTCAGGAGCTGCTATTGTGGTTGATCAATCGTTCCCATCTCCCATGGGCCCTCCTCCATCCGATTTCAACATGGGCCCAGGTTCGATGGCGAGCACTCCGGGACCTGCACCATACGGACCAGGGGCAAGCAGCTTTGCTTCCGGAGCAGCATTTGCTCAGCCTCCGCAGCAATATGGAATGCCGGCCAGTATGGCGGCTCCTGGTGGAGGTTTCCCCCAAATGGGTGGCATGAACCCCGGGTATGCATCTAGCACCGTCTCCCATTCACCCTTCGGTCCCGCCGCGCAGGCTGCATTCTCTGGTGCTGCCGACACTCAGCTTCAAGGTCAAGGACAGAATGGCTTCTACAACCAGGATCAAGGACAGCCAGACCCGTTTAGCTTCTTGTCAGGCGGCATGGGCAATATGAACCTCAACGATGACAGTCAGGATCCTCCTCGCAATGGCAACCAACGGTCTGCGAAGAGTCCTGCTTAGAAAGACGCCCCACTCTGCGCAGCTTGGGCCGGTATCTCGACTCCAACCGCCAACCAACCCAATTTGCTAAAAGGTTATCGTGGGAGTTAAGGAGGTCATCGGCCCGCAATCGACAGCATCTTCGGCATGCTGTTTGCCTCAAAAAATTTCCTAGTACACTGCTGCCGCTTACAGCTCCGGAAGAAAAGCATTTTTGCATTGCCATCACGAATCTGTCGTACCGCTAACCACAGCTCAACTGTGACGATTTGACAATCTGCCTCATTTACACCACGACCGCGGACATTTCCATGCTGAGATGTACTGCACTCATCTGCCATTAGAAATTTTGCTCGAATGCTTATTTGCTGCGTTATTCTCGTGCCAATCGGGGGCGGAATCTGAACTTCGCACATGGTGTGTATGACATCGGAGGGTGGATGGGATCATATGGTGCATGCTCCATTGTTATGTTGCGTTGATTCGGGTCAGCATGGGATGGTGTCTGGTGGTACTTACCGGGAGATGTAGGATCATGAACGACCATGGCTGGGCATCAACTATCGCAAGGCTGTATCTCTACACGGATCATGATGACATGACGGGTGGGCTGTTCGGACGGACATGGAGGGGGAATGGCGCAAGCGTACAATTTGATATCAAGATGCTTGCTGATCTGATGTTGGCATGAGACTGCTAGAATTGCGTCGACGCATAGTATGAATTTAAAGAATCGACAGATGTACATCGCATTCGCTTCCCAACTTAACTTGGATGGTGCTACGTCCGGCCAGGTTGAGCATTGCTTTCACTTGGGGTGGCTCAGGAGTTGATCAACAAGACGCAAGATGCTACCCACAGTCTTGCTGGCCTTGTGCCTGCACTCTCCAATCGCACAGTACTTGGCGCTTCCCCTGGGTTTCGTGCCCGGCTAACCAATGACTTGATCGCCGCTCCTTTAATGCTTGATGTTGCCATCCGACCGTACCTGGACGTGGATGTGCTCCTCCACGAGGGAACTATGATCAGTCACGCCTCTCTTCTACGCGTAGATTTTCTTCCCCTTTACACACCTGCCCTGCCCTCCTTTTGTACCTGGTTGTCGCTTCGAGACACTTTCTCCTGGAGGAGCATTCAGCACGGAAGATGGAATATGGTGGCTAAATGCTGTCTGATATTCGTTGAACTTGGCCACTTCTGCCACTTTAGTACTCACGGCACGACACAAACACGGCTCGTCATTCACATGTACAAACTCGCGCAGAACACAACATCTCGTCTGATCATGTCTCGGGCCTTTTCCATCTTCTGATACAAGGTGGGATCGCCCACCAGCCGAGCTGCGCTCATCACCTCCCGACACGTCTCGTCCAGCCGTGTGACAACTCTCACAATCGTGCCTTCCATCACGTCGGTCAGGTCGGTGATGCGGTTAAAGCTCATGCCCAGCGCCCAGTTGTAGACGGCCTCAACAAGGGCGAAGCGAGGGTGCTGATGCATTGCGGTTACCAGCCTCCTAGTGTCGTTGCGGCCTTGGCCTTGATTTGGCGTTGCTGGAGTGGTGGCTGTGGCTATTTGCTCGGCGTGGGAGGTGTTCGTCAGATCATCGGTACCGAGGAGGACTTGGTGTTCGGTTTGAATTTCGCTGACGCGGTCGATGATCTTGTTGATTGACTCGATGCCTGGAAGGAGATGTTCTGGTGGAGATGGAAGCTGGTCCGTCTTTTCTTGGAAGATGAATGCCGACAGCCTGGTTTTAACGTTAACGTTGGTTCTCTTGGAAAGCATTCAGCATACGAAGCGCCACATGCACTTACAAGGCAACGATGTCCTCAGGTTCATACTCGGCAAAGACATTCTCAAAGATGCATTCCGATAGGACCAGTTCATCCGCGGAATGTATCTCGCATGCGACTTTGCCTTTGAGCTGGACACGAGATTCCTCATCAACGAACCCCATCTCCTTCAGGACCTCGACTCGTTGATTGTAGTCCGGTAGCAGTGAGAGGTTCTGATCAGACATTAGCAGTTTCAGAGTTTGGATGTTCTCCTTTATTAGCCATTCGTCATGTTGCATGGCAAACTGTGATTCGATCAGCGAGCTCCTCCAGCAACGGGCTCGATGGGTACTTACGTGCTTTAAGAAATTAGGACACTCTAAGCACTTTGCCGACTGGCATTGTGCAGCAATTTGAGCTCGCTCAGTGAGCAGCTCTCGAGTTCTCATGTCCTGAATTTTACTCCAATCTTGTTCGTCATAGCCAGGTGAGGACCAGTTGCTGTAATTTTTCAGGAACTCTCTTTCGGCGAACTTCTTCTGCTCTGCAGCGGATCTTAGAGTGGTTTGTGGAACCTGGTATTGTAAGCAACGGGTACCGTTGAGGGTTTGAATAAACCAATGGGGGTCACTAACCTTGACTAGTGTCTCAGTCACTATTTCGAGATCATCTATGCCGACATTAACGACAGATGCCTTGACTTGAGACGCCTCCGACGGTAGCTGGCGGAACAAGGGTCGGAGGTGTGGCATGTAGGGGAGCATGTCGGTGTTGTCTCGTTTCGCATCGACATGCTCGATCGCGAGAACCTTGAAGCCGTTGGTGCGATAGCCATCCTCTATTAGAACACCTACCGTTCGGATGCCATCCTTCTTAAACACAATCATCCTTCGGATAAGCATTATTCGCCGGCCAATGGGGCTTTGTAGCATTAGCAAGTGCAGGTCTTTGTTCATTTCCTGGTAGCGCATGGCAGCAGCATGGCACTCCTCCAGGTCGAGATCACAAATCTCACAAGGCTCTCTCCTGATCTTGTCCAAATTAGCCTGCGATAAAGCAACCTGTTTCTCATGCTGAGGCAACAGTGCTTGTGTGGCGTTTTCACTGAAGCTTCGCTTGATCATTTCTTCAATCTTCAGTGCCTCCACACGCATCAGATTCAGGATCATGTTGTAGTGTAAGCGGAATTGTGACCGAAGCTTGGTGGGTTGCCCCAGCATCATCTGTCGGAGTTCAGATGCCGGGGGAGCTTCAGTCTTACCAGAAGCGACAATGATGACGGTGCCAACTGTGTCGAGACCGCGTCGTCCAGCGCGACCGGCCATTTGCGTATACTCCCCAGGCAGCAGGTTGCGGAACTCTCTGCCGTCATGCTTCCGATAGCCTGAGAAGACGACCGTCCGAGTCGGCAAGTTGAGGCCCATGGCAAACGTTTCCGTGGCAAAGAGCACTTTCACCAAGGTTTTGGCAAAGAGTATCTCGACGATCTCCTTCACAATGGGAAGGAGGCCGCCGTGGTGTACCGCAATGCCTCTTTCCAACATTTCTCGAATCCGGCGAATCTGTGGCAGGACGCGGTCTTCAGGCTTGAGTCTCGCTATCGACCTCTCAACCGTCATGTGAATGGCACTCTTCTCAGCAGCTGTGCAAAAGTCCTGATTCGATAGTGATTCTGCGTTCTCCTCGCATCTCTTCTTCGAGAAGACAAAGATGCAGCAGGGCAGCAAATTTTGCTTCTTGAGGTGGTTGACAACATTGACCCAGATAGTCCGATCCTGAGCCGCGGTCGTTCGGCCCCCTCCTCGACCTGTTCTTGCAATGTTTCCCTGACCACGATTAGTAGGCGCTGCACCCCGTCCTCCTCGCTGTTGAGTGTTGCCTCCTCGCTGACCACCTCGAGCCTGTTGACCTCGAGCGCCGCGTTGAGGAGCTCCACCCCGAGTGGGCGCCGAAGATTCTGCCGCCTTTTGCTCTTTAACTTTGTCGAGGCCAGAGAGAACGTCATTTGCAGCCTTCCATCCCTTCTCTATGAAGCGCTTCTCTGAGTCGACGATCTTGTGCATCTCCTTTCCTGCCCACAGGTAGTGCTCAAGAGGCACGGGTCGCTTTGGAGTGGAGATGACATAGATGTTCTTCTTCTTCGTCCGTCCGACCCATGACGCGAACTCGAACGTGTTGGGAACCGTGGCAGACAACAGAATGAGGGTGACATGCTCGGGCAGCATAATAATCACTTCTTCCCATACGACACCTCGCTCGAGATCGTTGACGTAATGCACTTCATCAAATATGACAAATTCGACGTCTCGAATGAGATCGGCGCCTCGGTACAGCATGCTGCGCAGAATCTCGGTTGTCATGATCAAGCAACTAGCTTCTGGATTGATCTGAACGTCACCTGTAAGAATGCCAACATCGTCAAAGACATTCTTGAAGTCCCGAAATTTCTGATTGCTCAAGGCTTTGATGGGTGAGGTGTAGATGGCCTTCGTCATGTGCTTTGCCGCTAGCGCAATAGCATATTCTGCTACGACCGTCTTGCCGGCCGAAGTGTGAGCCGCGACGAAGACCGAGTCGCCGTTCTCGAGGTGATACACTGCCTCTTTCTGGAAGATGTCGAGTTCGAATGGCCAGGAGCGAGCCATCTCCGGAACAAGCTCTTTGAAATTTGGAATATCCTTGTTGATGTCAACCATGTGTGCCCACTCCTTTCCGGCCCTTGTTGAAGAGGAGGCCGCAAGGGCACCTCTTGGCTGCAATGCGGCGAATTCGACAGGGAGTAAGTCGTCAAGGTCAGAATCCTCGTCCTCCTCACCCTGATCCAAGCTGGTTGCATCCGGCGCGGGAGCCTCTCCCCTTAGATGGCCATTAGCAATCGCCTCTTTGCTGATGTCGTCTTCTGCTTGGAGTTCATCCTCGACGTCTGCGGCAGCATCTTCAGCTTCCTTGCCCCTATCCTTGAATGTCATCCCACGTGTAAAGCCTGGTGGAATTGATAGCAAGCCATCTTCGGCAGCAAAGTTAATGATACGATCCAATCCACGCTTGTTTTCAGCTCGTTGGCCGCTCTCCTCGATACGCGCCTGATCTTCATACGCTTGGATTGCGTCAACACCATCAAGCCCACCTGGAGCAAATGGAAAGAATCCCGCCGCGCCACGAACGAAGTCAGCTCGGCTAGCAGGCTTTCTGAGAATTGAAGTCGAATTCTTGGCTGTTGCACTGTTTGCCGGCACTGTCACCTCCCTGTAGCCCGTGACTCTGCCCTCTAGACCCTCCCTTGTGAAGCGAGTAACGGTTCGTGTCTGTGTGGGGGCGAGCTGGCAAAGTTCTGTGTAGTCGGTCTGGTAGTCCCATCGTTGTTGCAATTTATTGAGCCATTCGGCGCTGAACTGCTTTGGAGGGGTTAGAAACTCCTCTTCCAACTCCCCCTTGATCTCGTCTGGTGTTTTCTTCCTGTTGGTTGAAGTTTGAGTTGTACCATCATCATTTGCCAAATTCAGAGCAGCCAGCTTTTCCACAAGTAAATGGGACATTCTAATTGCCTTTCCCAATCTATAAGGTGATCGTGGAGCCAGATGGAACAGAAACAGTGTTGGTGAGGGGGCAAGAGAGGCCCGTTGAGGAAAGATGGTACAACTGCTTGGTGTTTTCAGAAAGGCAAGTGCATCGAGTTAAGCTTCCAAGAACTGCCAAGCCTGAAGTTTAGTCTCAATTGTTATATACTTGGTCGACGGTGGAACAACATCTTTGCCGAAAGCCCATGGATGTGAACGTGTTCTAGATTGTAGCAGGGACAGCAGGGACGGGATGTACTGGATTTTCCATAGTAGTACGAGCAATTGAATTACAGGCAGCTGGGAAATTTTATTACAGCAAGGACAGAGTATTCTGTCAAGTCTCCCGTCTCGACCTGGCCACGTTTCGCAATATCACCTTTGTCGTTTGGTAAATCTGCCATTTGCCGATCGGCGAGGAGGAGTCTTTGTCCTATCATCGTCCTCCTTCTTCCCTCGTTCCGCCTTTACCGCGGCCACATTGACTGTAATACTATCGCTATCATCGTCAACAGATTCTGCTTTCGACGCTGCATTGGTCGTGGAGGCCATCTCTATTTCGTCCTCTTTCGCCTTTTCGGTCCCAGCTCGGCTCGAAGCCGCAGTCGCAACGCTTGTGCGCCGAGACTCTCTTCGAGACGGCAAAACGCGTCTGTGGCTCACCTCGGGCGATTGAATGGTAGGTTTCATGTGCTGTTCGCTGACTCCTGGCTCATCTTTGTTCTCTCTAGATTTCCCCACTTGCGCTTCACCCTTGGCTTCCGGTAGGCTTCCGTTGTAAAGCTCGTGGAGCGACTGTTCTGGACGGTCCATACCCAACACGTGGCCTGGTTTAGATTGGCTTTCCGCCGTCCCTGTCATTCGTGCATCCTGCACAGGACTCTCTGTCCCCGTCATGTGGGTATCGCCTCGGCCCGTGCTTGGAGTCGAGAAATTCGTTGCTTCCCTCCCCTGTCTCTCTTCGATTTTCTTTGCTCCCTCAGCAGAAGGCTGAGGTTGCACCCCATCAACGCCGGCTTCTTGCTTTGTTGGGATAGAGGATGCCGGAGCAGAAAGACCAGCGCCACCACTTATCATCTGACTGTCCGCTGGCGAGGAATGTGCCCCTGGAGCGCTATCGGTGCGCGACTCGTGTAATTTGGAGGATGGGGCCACGTCGGTACCTTTCCAAGATGGCCAAAAAGGAGTCGGTGCAGCACCTCCTCCGGGCGTCGAGCCTGAGGTGGGCCCGCCACGTCTATTGTGGTCGCGGGATGCTGGTCGCTTGCTGGGTGTTGCATTCACTCCTTGCCAAGCAGTATTGACTGCAGCAAAGCCTCCTGGTGGGCGATGTTCTGGCTGCGGATCACCATCAGGAGGCGCGCTTTCGGACCCTGAATCGGGTATTTGATCGAGGTGGGGGTGACTTGGGTTGCTGGGGTCAGTCTTTGGAGGCGCTGAGAATGAGCTCGGACTGTCTGAGCTGTGCGACTGATATTGCCTCTGCACAAGTGGTGGCGCTCCTGCAGATACTGGCGTATCTCGTCCGCCGAAGTCACGTTTGCTGCCACCCAAATCTCGAAGCCTCGACTTAAATTTGAGGTTTTTCGGATCTGCCATGGTACCACCAGAACCAAGTCCATCTCTTCTTTCAATCTCTTCTATCTCCTTGACGGGCACCCCGTATGCCGCAAGCGCCTTTTCCAAGCTGCCAATCGTTCCCTTGGGCTGCTCGTGATTCTTTACTATGTGGCATTGCAGACCGTGTACAGTTCTCCAATCAATGCGGCCACAGCCATCGTGATTGCACTTCAGATACATCTCGACCGGCGGCGCTGTAGGGTGATCTTGAGTTCCTCCTGCCCCATACCATGTCCAGATACCTCGATTGATTGAGTCGGTTCTCTCACAGTGATGATGCCTATTCGCAAATGCTTCGGACATCTGGTAAGGATGTGTTGTGGAAGGGGTCCGCTTATTTGCGGAAGAACTTCCTGAGGATGGCTTCTCAGCACCAGCGCTCGCTCCTGCTGGGGTGTGATCGGCTGATTTGGGTGGTTGTTTATGCCGTGGTTCCTTCACAGGGGCAGCATGTGAGGTCGGAGGTGTTTCGGTGGGTTTGAAATTGACTGCCGCGAAGCCCGAATGCGGAGGAGGATGATTGACGGCAGCAAAGCCTGAAGGCGGTGGCTGAGGCGGCGGAGGACGTGTGTCGTAGTTTGTCAATGGTTGTCTTGGAGGTGGAGTCTCCATTGTGTTCGCTGCCGAGGGAGCATGTTGTGGTGCCGAAGCAGAGATATGTGGCGAGCCATTCGAGCCATTTGGACCATGCGGACCACTCGGGCCACTTGGACCATTCGCGCCATAAGGTGAAACGTCTGGAGGAGGCGGGCCCATGCGTTGGTTGGGTGGCATAACTGGGCTTTGGCCATGTGGCTGGGGATGATATGCAGGCCCTTGATGGTACTGCGCTGGAGGAGCCGTATTTGGATGTGATGGATAAAACTGATAAGATGGTCGATTTGGTGGCGGTGGATGTGGGTGAGGTTCTGCAGGCCTGTTCGAAGGCCGCGTCTCGAGTTGACTTGGGTGAGATGTCTGATGGCGCTTAGCAGGTGGTGGCACTGTTGAGTAAGACGGTCCAGGTGGCGACATTGAGTTGTAGGGGGCTTGTTGACCATGGAGCAGAGCATCATCGGCCGGTAGGCCATGCTTCAATCGTTTCAGACGTTTTCGCAAGCGCTTGCCACATGTTAGTGGGGGAAAAATACATCAGGTCGGTCAGCGCAGCAACTCACTGTCTCTTCTTCTTCAAGGTCTTCATAAAAGCGCTGGAAAGCAATGTCTTCTCTATCTCGACGTTGTTTGATGCGCGAGTCCCGCCGAGCACGCGCGTCCATGATCGCCTTGATCTTTGCGTCTTGCGCGGCACGTTTCCGGGTAATCCTATCGTCCATCCGGGCACGTTTATCCTTGAGACGGCTGTGCTTTTTGATGTTGTGGTTTTCGATTCTCTCCAGTTCACTAAGATGGGCTGATACTGCATCTTGGTTTTCCAAACCTTGTTTGGAAGGAGCAGGCGGGAGGCCGATTGGAAAAGCAAATGTGCTGCCATCGCCATCGGCAACTGACACGTCACTGTCCTCGCTTTCAGGATCCATCACATTGTTGGGGACTGCCGGCATTGTTGAAGAGCTGTTCATTTGTGGAGGCTGATCGTGCGACAGCCAGGGTGAACGCCGATGCTAAAAGATGTATGTTAGCAGGTACAATTCATTCGATGCTCTTGATCTCAAATGTTGACGAGCAAATCACATTTTGACCGGAGAGTGTGCTGTTCCATCGGGACTGGACGTGACAATGGCGTCAATGATCATCCCACCCTGAGAACGTCTCTAAAGACTGCGGGAGAAGGACATGCTTGCCCGTCGGGCGCGTGTGCAGAGAGATTCTCACATCCGGCATGAATGCGTTGTGAACGATCCCGCTGCTCACGTGAAGAGGGATGGATGCGTGTCGCGCCACCAAGGTTTTGTCGTACTAGGAATCACCACTTCAGATAAAAGAGACGCGCGTATCGAAATCTGAACGCGCCTAGGGCCAGTGGAGGATGAAGATGAAGCTGAAGCTACAGGCGGTGGCATGCCTCGTTTGGAGGCTGTGGTACGTACCTCATGATCAGCAATGGGAGAGCGACTGTCATAGTTCGGTCGGTGTTGATATGCCATGATGCGCTCACTTCCTGGCACCTGGGACCACGCCCCGACTCAGAGCCGAGATGCCTCTCTCCGTAGAAGCAATCCTGTGCACGGACAATGGGAAAGAATGGGTGGATGATGCGCGTGAGAAAATGGGCGATCTGATGTGAGGAGAGTTGCAAAACGAGTGGAATGGGTAACAATCAGCGACAAAGAATTCAAGTCGCACGGGGGAGGGAAAGGTCACCAGTTGCAAAGAGGGTGAACATCGCAATGAGGAAATCACCCAGTGAGAAGAGCCAATATGATTTGAGATAGGCCAAGGGTGGGGAGCAGGCGACTACGATGGTAGCCCAAAATGTTACCAGACAAGTGATAGTGTCCTGGTGGACGTGAAGGGCCAGTAACAGTATTGCCAACGGCTGCCCGGGGGGGCTTCAACATGCCTACGATAGCAGACTAGCGCAAGTGAACCGAACAGGTTGAGGCGTATGCGTCTCTTGAAATTTGACTGTATCCATGGTCCCGCTCATGGCCGCATCCAGCTCGTGGGCGTGCGCCTCGAATACCACTTTCCTGCCCTCCGTTCTCAGAGGCGCCTGTCACCTTCGTGCCGGCATGATGGGAGATTCCTTGAGGATCTTACGGAAGGTCAACCAGTGTGTGAGCGCCGCAATTTCCTGCTGTTACGAAATTGAACGAAGGACACCGGTATCTATTGGGCAGCGTTCGATAGTCATGATCCACAGCGTATATTAAGTAGGAAGTCTAAGAGTTAGACGGCCAGGTATCTAGCCCATGCAACGGAGTCACATTCTCCATAGAAGACGGCAAATCATGTTCGTTGTACGGCTTTCAGTTTACTTAACTAGGCCCTGGACGCCCATCTTCAACAATGCCCTGTTGCTCGCGTGATCCGAAGCTTTCCCAGACGCACTCAACCAGCTGTGCCATGCCCTGCCACGCCCACACCTCCGCTCTCCAGCTTCCGGATGTCATTTCAAAAAGGAAAAAGAAAAAAGAAAGCGAGCGTAGAGGAGAGGCCTTTCATACGTTTCACGGCAGGACTTGGTCCGTGCAATTGGTCATTTCCATGTCATGATTGAGGTCGCGTCAAGAATTGCCCCCCTTTCTTGTTCTGGCAGTCTGGTACACATCTCACCACTATCTCTCTGCTCTTGTGACACCACACCAGCACCTGGGGAAGCTAGGAATGCCGCTAGTCGGTAATGTTTCCACAATGCAAAAGCCAACCATACTTGGGCATTCCCTTCGCTAATGCCATCCCAGGAGAAAAAGCGTAGGGGAAAAAATGGGGCGGAGTCGTCCGTTCTGACACTTAAGTTTGCATGGCAATTGGATATTCTATGAAGAGCGGAGTATATTGTATTCAAACAGCGAGCAATGATACTATGGCTTGGTCTGGACAATGCGTATCGTCGCCCGGAGATACTCGTCGCTCTCCTGCTGGCTGAGTCGTGTTCGCTTCGGATGCCCTCAACCTCGGTCCTTGTATACCACATCGTATGGGGTCTCCATGGGAATCAGTACCTGCCGCTGCTACTTGCGAGAAATGGTAAGACATCTTCGTGAAGCTTGAATTCACGGCCCTCTTCCTCCCCACAAGCCGTAACGAGGCCGAGAGTCGTCGACCTTTGGGATATCATTAGATAGAATACAGAATGCTTTTGAACCCACCAAACACCGTAGCTTACACACTCCCTCAGGACTTGTTCTCGCCACCTTGCTGCTGCTCACCGCCGGGTGGGGGGGTCTGCTGGTTGGCCTCTTCCGATCGTGCCTTGTGCATCTTGTCGAACAGTGTCAGCGCGGTGGTCTGCAGCTCGTCGATCTTGGCCTTCATCTCCTCGGCGGTGGCAGTGCCTTCGCCAGTCTGGTTCTTGGCGACGTACTCCCGGAGCGAAGCAATCTTTTCCTTGATGGCATCGGCCTCAGCCTTGTCCAACTTGTCCTCGAACTCCTTGAGAGCCTTCTCGGTGTCGTTCAGGACACTGTCAGCTCGGTTGGCCGCCTCAATGGCCGCCTTGCGCTCCTTGTCGGCAGCACCATACTTCTCGGCATCGTCAACCATGGACTGGATTTCAGAGTCGGAGAGACCCGAGCCGGACGCAATGGTGATGGACTGGTCCTTGTTGGTGGACTTGTCCTTGGCGTGCACGTGGACGATGGAGTCAGCATCGATGTCGAAAGTAACCTCGATCTGGGGGACACCTCGGTGAGCGGGTGGGATACCAACCAGCTGGAAGTTGCCGAGCAGCTTGTTGTCTCGAACCAGCTCACGCTCACCCTGGTAGACCTTGATCTCGACAGCAGTCTGGAAGTCGGCAGCAGTCGAGAAGATCTGAGATTTCTTGGTGGGGATGGTGGTGTTTCGGTTGATCAATCGGGTGAAGACGCCACCGAGAGTCTCGATACCCAAGGAAAGAGGGGTGACGTCGAGCAGGAGGACATCCATGACCTCACCCGCCAGGACGGCGCCTTGGATGGCAGCGCCAATGGCAACAGCCTCGTCGGGGTTGACGGACTTGGCTGGATCACGGCCGAAGATGCTCTTGACGGACTCGGTGACCTTGGGCATACGCGTCATACCCCCGACGAGGATAACTTCCTGAACCTCCTTGGCAGTGAGGTTGGCATCCTTCAGTGCTTTTCGGACGGGTTCAATGGTCTTGGAGATGAGTGGGTCGACAAGTTGCTCGAGTTGTGCTCGCGTCATCTTCTGGTTGATGTGCTTAGGACCCGAGGCATCAGCGGTGATGAAAGGCAGGTTGATGTCGGTTTGCAGCGACGACGACAGCTCGATCTTGGCCTTCTCGGCTGCCTCACGAATACGCTGGATGGCCATGCGGTCGTTGGATAGATCGATGCCAGACTCTTTCTTGAAGTTCTGGACAAGGTGTCGAACCAAGCTGATATCGAAGTCCTCCCCACCGAGGTGAGTGTCACCGTTGGTGGACTTGACCTCGAACACGCCTTTCTGGATCTCGAGGATGGAGATATCAAAGGTACCACCACCAAGATCGTAGACGGCGATGATTCGGTCATCCTCCTTCTCGAGGCCGTAAGCCAGCGCAGCTGCGGTGGGCTCGTTGACAACACGCAGAACGTTGAGACCAGCAATCTGACCAGCGTCCTTGGTGGCCTGTCGCTGCATGTCGTTGAAGTAGGCCGGAACAGTGACGACGCCGTTCTTGACAGGCTTGCCAAGGTATGCTTCAGCGGTCTCCTTCATCTTGGCCAAGACCATACCACCGATCTGCGACGGCGAGTACTTCTGGCCTCTGGCCTCCACCCACGCGTCACCGTTGGTATGTTGGACGATCTTGTATGGCACCTCTTTGATGTCTCTCTGGCATTCTGGGTCCGAGTACTTTCGACCGATCAGACGCTTTGTGGCAAAGAGAGTGTTTTCCGGATTGACGACAGCTTGTCGCTTCGCGGAGACTCCGACCAGACGCTCGCCACCTTCCGTGAAGGCAACCACCGAGGGTGTTGTCCGTGTACCCTCAGCGTTTTCTATTATGCGCGGCTGCTTGCCTTCCATGACCGCGACAGCGGAGTTGGTGGTACCCAAGTCGATACCAATGACTTGCCCCTTGACTTTCTCAGCCGCCTCTGGGGCCTCGGTCGAGGCATATCGAGCGAACAGAGACGATCGAGGTATCGATCTGGTCTGTTGGGAGATGCGAGAGATGGTAGATGCGCGCGGTGCCTGTCCGATGATTAGGAGATGCTCGAACCCGAAAAGGGACTGCCAACTTACGGAGCGCACCAATCGTGAAGCAAGCATTGTATTACAGGTGTAGAGAATATAGTACACTAGAAGACGAGAAGATGAGAAGCTGATGAACGGGAATGGAAGAAGCGAAGCTTGATGGAGAGGTGGTAGATGATGGTTGATGAAGAAAGTAGAAAGAGATTCGAGAAATTTACCTCGCGAGATGATGGCTCCCTCAAGCTCATTTCGAAACATTTCCACCAGAGGTGGATCTCGGATGACCGCGCTCTTTCACCGTAGCGCGCCATTTTCGGAAGACCAGCCAGGGCACATCACGTGCCACATAATCACGTGTCAGGAGCTTGGCAGGGAACCTGGACGTGCTAAAGTGGTGAAAGCTTCAAACCTCATCGCAGCAGCCGACGACATTCAGCGCCCCCCCATCCACTCAAAATGACTATAGTACGTCTGCACTACCTCCCTCTATGGCCCGCGAAGCTCCACGCTCCATCGGGCGATCTCCAGCTGGAATGATGAAGCTAACAAAGTCCCTACAGCGCGCTGCGGCAAAGCTCGACTGGAGCAAAGTCGGCACCCAACTCGGCCTCCGAGGGCAGACCGCGACCGCTCTCGCCAACTTCAAGAAGAGAAATGACGATGCTCGCCGACGAGTCCAGCAGCTCCAAGAGCAGCCCCAGACGGTGGACTTTGCCCACTACCGCAGTATCCTGAAGAACACCCAAGTCATCGACGAGATCGAGCAATACTACAAGACCTTCCAGCCCAAGACCTACGATGTCAGCAAGCAAATAAGAGCCATCGAGAGCTTCGAGCAGGTTGCTTTGCAGAACGCTGAGGAGACCAAGAGCAAGGTGGAAGTGGAATTGAGAAGTCTGGAGAAGGCCTTGGGCGACATTGAGGGTGCTCGACAATGGGAGGATATTACTGTTGACGAGGTCGCTGAGGCCGCTCCTGAGATCGACAAGTACACTGAGGAGCTCGTCAAGAAGGGCCGATGGATGCCACCGGGATACCAAGTAAGACTGCCTTTCCCAACGGAGAGGAAAAAGCAAGGAAGACTGACATGTTGCGCAGGACAAATTCCCCAACCTTTCCGTCTTGTAGACAGCACCCCTCGACACAGACAGAAACATATACATCGGCTTTTCCGTGCCTCCACAGCAGTGTATAGTGAATTAGATTGTGTTCTTATCAGATCTGTCGTTCTTCTGTCTAGTTGTCTACGTTGCGAATTCATGGCCATCAGGGGCTGGCTGTCCCGGGTCAACATCACCTACAAAGCTTGCAAAAGCCCTCAAGTGACCAGTTCCCGGCTCCCCTGGGCATCTACACCTCACTTCTGGAATGACATCACAGCATACCTGAAGGTCCCATTTGCGTAGCCTCTTCTCATGGCTCGGAAAGCCTGCAAGAAGGCAATACCGTCTCTTCCCTGGCTAAAAGCAAAAGCCCACAACGACGGATTCTGTATCAATGACCAAGTGATGTCCCTGATCGAAAACATCAGCCCAGCTTTCTGCTGCCATGCCCACATCATGACTCACCAAGTCTTGCTAACATCTGCACTAATATCCTTCGGCTCGGCCAGCACACTCAACCCAGCATCAGTGGCCATCTTCACATACCCGGGCTGCGTACACAGCGGCGGTAGGAGCATCCCATCTTCGATCGCCTTGATATCCGCGTCATCTTCCCTCGCATCCTCACTCTTGAACCAATCGGCCAGCACCAACTTCCCGCCCGTCTTCAAAACCTTCTCTGCATTGCGGAAGAAAAGAAGTTTGTTCGGAAGATGGCTCAAAGCCTCGCTGATCCAGACGATGTCAAATTTGCCTCTGTCAGAGTCGAAGAAATCGCCCATCTTCTCCGCGTCCAGCTCGATGAACCGGACTTGGCCATTCCCCAGGGAAATGAAGTCGTCTGAGTCTGCGTTGTTCGCGGCAGTACTGGACGCCGATTGAGATTGCCTGCTGACCTCGGCGTTGGAAAGACGTTTCGCGATCTCAACCTGTTTGCCGGAGATCGTAATGCCCGTGACTGTTGCGCCAAGTTCAGAGGCGAGGTACCGTGATGTGCCTCCAATGCCACACCCCACGTCTAGAACCCGCAGAGGTTGGGAGGTAGGTGCGGTGGGAAGCTGGGAGATTTCGAGGAGGAGCTTGACCAGGTTGAGCTGAGCCACTTCCTTGGTGTCGTTTGCTTTGGACTCGGGTGTGGGATAATAGCCATGGTGGATGTGTTCTCCCCTGTGCGCATTTATTCGGTCAGAACCGCAATTGCGCGTTGAAATTACCGTATCTCTGCTGTAACCAGCTCATCTCGGGGCCTCCCTTAGAATGGTGCTTGCCGTTGACGTGGTATGCTCACCTACCATAGATTGAAGTAGTATTCGCTAGCCAGATCGTAGTGTAGCTTTATTCGATCTTTGAGGGCGGCCATGGTTGTATGTGCTAGACCCATGGGAGTATCATACTCCGTGCTGAGTTGAGTGCTCTCGTCCTCTGTGGTCGAAGCCAAGTGGTTGGGAGCGGTAGTTGGCCCCTGTGTTGCCGCCATATCTAGGTTGCGTGGTTCCTATCTTGCTATTCAGATTGGTACTGTCGTTATTACGGGTTCTGCAATAAACACGGTTCTTGGTCAATGGACAAGGAGTGGTCACAACGTGAATGCTGTTGGTGCATGAGGTTGGGTCACTGTGGAAGAGATTGGCCAATTCAGGAAGTCCCACTTTTATTCCGGTGACGCTGGCATGCTGTCAGAAAGAGACATACATTCGCCGACATTGACGGAACAGCTCCGTACCTCAGTTTATCTCCCCGCTGTCCGCTTCGCGGCCGATAAAAGCCTTTGAGTTGCTGCCGCGTTCCATTCTTTGAGGTCCTCCATATCGCGGATCGCCTTTGAAAATGCCGTTGTACGAGATCGAGCATTGCATCCCTCTGAGCAAGGAGCAACGCGACGAAATTGCCAAGGCAATTACGCACATTCACTCGAGAAAGTTCTCGACGCCGAGCCTTTTTGTCAACGTCAGGTTTACCGACGTCAGAGAGCATTGCATGTACATTGCCGGAGAGCAGGTCAGCTTACTCTCCCCTGCGACGCTTCCCGCATGAGCTCACGTCCAGCAGCGTACCGTCAACCGCATCTTTGGTCTGGTACGGGCTGGAGGCCCTCGCACCGCGGAAAGCTTCGGCGAGCTGGCACAGCAGATTGAGGCGGCCTGGGATGTCGTCATAAATGGTGGCAAGAAAGGTCACGGCGACAAAGAGATGAAAGTCGTCTCAATCCAAGGGTCCATCACTGCTGGAGTTGAAAGTGGCTTCCTTCTTCCTCCGGTAAACCCCACGTCTGCTAAGAATGATAAATAGAGGAGTCAAATTTACTAAGCTCTCACAGGCTGGAGGCGATGGTGCTTGGTTGAACGAGAACCGGCCCAAGTTTGAGCAACTCGCCAAGGAAGGAGATGCCGACTTTGTTCGGCTTTTGCATGAGATGCAGCACAGAGAGGACTTGGTGAATGCACTCGGTGGCCAGTAGATAACCGCCTTGTCAGCGAACAGCAGAACGCGTACGAAAATATCGTGCTCGATTGATGGTGGGCGTATTTTGAGCGACTGAACCTTCGTCTCCGCTAAGGTGCCAGCGCCCCCAGCACTCAAACCCAGTCTCACCATCAAATTACTTATACCCCGCGGCGTCTCTTAAAACCGCTTACCTCGAGAAGTTCTTGCCCTCCTGCAACCAATGCCGAGCGACGGCTCTTCCTCACTGACGAGCCATCGCGGCACTGAATACCCGCACAATAGTAGGGCATATCGTTTCACAACTCTCGACTGTACTGAGTCCATTGCAGAAAAACGACGCAGAGCAGATAGTGAAACGTCGGAAGCTCCTCGACGTCTCCCTCATCAAACATCTGAGTCCGTATCGCTGCATGTCATTTGAATTTATCTTTTGCGGCCGCTCGATATCACACTCAAAGCAAACATAGGTTCCGGTGGCTCCTGAGTCTATCAGTATCCGAGCTTCAACTCTCCCTTGTACCATCGCCCCAAGCGAGATACAGTGTGAGTATCGAGTGGTGCTCATGGTGGCCATCGGCTGACGAGCTAGCGTTTCGGTGTCTGAGGAAGGGGGACCGCTCGTTGGTGCAATTGGTGACTTGATAACCCCCCTCAGCCTGAGAGGGTTCAACCTGTGCTCCATTCTAGGGCTGGGCACGATATCGGCGCTAGGCATCGAGCTCACAAGAGAGCGGCTCATATTGGAAAGGGAAATGAGACAGCAAGATTTTCACGAGGCTGGACCAGTCATCTGTAGCAAGTGCAATCTTGAACGCGATTTCTGACACGTGGGTTGAGATACCCGACTTCGTTCACCGCAAACTGAGAGGTCTGAGCGAGCACGCTTGACACAATCCTACACACATTTGGCTACCGCTCCCCTGCAGCAGATTCATGACACCGCCAGCAGCACGTGCTCATAACGGATGTGAACAACAAGAGACACACTGGGTTGATGATCTCCCCGCCGACGCAAGGACGATTTGATCTTGCGCATACCATTCTTTTCAGCCTCAGTTCTAGAAGGGAGGGGAATGGATCTGCATTTCGAGGTGTTATGTGCTGCTTAGCACACATCTACCTCGGGCGCTTCGGCATGGATCAAAGACCGTCATTCCTGTATCCATCCTTGATAGCGAGCACGTTCTGCTGTTCATCCGACGAATTCTTCGAGCTTTGCTCCTTTACGATTACCACAATCTACCATCCACCCATCCCTGAGACTGCTCCTTGATTTGAGGCTCATCAGAAGACGCCCGAGCCTGTACTGCACTCCAAGCCCTCTCCTTTTGTGTCTTGTGGTCGCTCACACGTTGACAAGACAACCTCGGCCTTCCTGCTTAGATCCCCAATGTTGGCGAACCGCTTCGAAACATCGTTATGACTCTGGTTGGGAATTGTACGGTCGAGATTATCCTTTGCGCATTGTTCGACTTCATATGCCAACCCCCGCAGCCCTCAGCATTGCTTGCTAAGCTCATCGACTTGCCCCAATTCGCTCCGCACAGCATCAAGCTTCTTGATCTTGTCCGTAAGAGCCTGTGCAGCTTTTGTCGTCCATGTATGCTGGTAGATTGTCGGTCTCCTGACAGACCTATTCAAGACTCGATCGAGCTGGTCTTTGGTCTGGCTTGTTCGTTGTCATTCTTGGTGATTCTGAACAAGTGTCTGAGCTTTCGAGAATGGTTCAGGTGCTGCAGGTCGAGCCAGAGAGTGCCAAATCAGATCGTCCTAGAGTGTGTAATATTCGAGTGAGTGGATAGGACGAATATGACCCTGAGTGGCTTGGAAACTGAGTATGTGGACGGTAAATGCTCGAGACAACTGCAGGTGCTTATAACATGATACCATCTCCCCTTTCTAGTTGAATGCTCTGCTTGACAAGTTTGCCGCCAAATTGAGATGTGTGGCCATTCACGAGAAATATGAAAACAAAAATGGCAAACAGGTAGCGCCACAAATGTAGTCCGGGTTTCTCCAGCTTGTCCAACATATCTTGCATATCGTGTTACCCGATCCATGCTCACTGGCCATGGCATTGGACCTGGAGCCTGCTGAGCTTCTCAAAACGCAATCTGAATGGCGAGGGGTTGGCATGGGCTCAAACTCCCTGTTTTGCACAATATGTGGTTGTCCTGGACGAGGCTGCCAAAAAGGGACTTGAGTATGGGGAAGCGGGATTTGGCATGCTCTGGCAGGAAGGTCTTCGAGGGGTAACATTCAAGTTGGAAAATGCGTTGTCTTACTGGCTCAGACTGTTTGAGCGGGAGGACTCTGGAGCTGGCCGGGTAGAATCCAGATGTGCCCTTTAGAGAACACCAAGCTGTATGCCGCATGGGCAGCACAGTTTGATTCGCAGTGCGTCGTACAGGCCTCTATAGTTGTTTCGTTAGGTTCGCTTCAAACCTGATTGCAGTTCGCACCAGACAGGTCGTGTGGCTCCGATATCACGAACAGTGTGGTGCTTTTCATGTAGTCATGCGGCGCACAAGAGAATTGTAGGCATATGGTGGCTATCAGAGGACAAGGTAATGGCCATATGATGGAAGGAGTGTGATTCGTCTTCTGCTATTGCTGAGAGTGAACGCTGGGGAATTGAGTCCGGTGAACGGTCGAGTTGGATTGAAACACTTGCTGCAAAATCCCCGAACGGCGTGCAAGGCAGCAATTTGTGGTATGTGAGCAGTCTAATTCTTCCTTGGTTCGCCAATCGTTATGGGCATGAAATTGAAGTCAGATCAGAACGCTTCTATCGTTTGAGGTGGATTGTCCGATTCTCACGCAATTGTTGACTGCAGTTTGTATTGTTGGTCGCAATTTGCAATTTGTTTGATTCGGTTTGCAACTGAAACCTTTCAGCTTATGTCTCATAGCTGCTTTCACGATCTGGACGATATCCAGGCCAGAGAGGATGGCCAATGCCCGTTGCAGTGGCAGCCACTTCGCAGCTTGCCCAAGCAGCTTGCCATGCCCGATCCTTTAAACTGCATGGAAGATGCAACTTGAAGGAGATGCCTTAGAAGTATCCGAGATGAACGGCGAATGCAGCCCTAACCGAGGTCAAGAGCCCTTGAATTGCTTGAGAGATGCAGTACATCAATATTCATTTCTCTGAATCAGGGTCTTGGGCGGTGTCTGGTGCGCTGTCCGGTATTTGTGATGCCATTCACACTACCCTATCCTCATTGCTGACCCTCTCGTTCTACCTTGCCGCCATTCTTCTCCCAATCAACCCAGCTTCCACTATAGTTCCCAACCTTCCCTCCAAAAAGCGGTCGTGCCTGACCAGCAAGCAGAGCGGCTTGCCTGCTTCGCACTCCAGCTTTGCAGTAGAATATCACCTCGTCTTTCTCGGTTGGTCTCGGGAATCCAAATTTTGCCTCAAAGTCTTCCTCGCTCATGAAGAATGCATCTGGTGCAGAGGAGATGGGGACCAGCTTTGCGGTCGGGATACGGCCTGTTTGTAGAAGCTCGCTTGGTTCGCGGACATCGATGAGGATACGGTTAGGAGAGGGGTCTGTGGTGAGGTCGTGGATCTCTTGGTAACTGTATGACTTGGGGGGAGGTACGCCGGATGGGTTGGGGGCTTCTTCCTTGTGGAGTCGATGTAGGACCGAAAAGGGTCGCTGGAATTGTGGTGCTAATTGTGTTGGCGCGACTTTTCTCGAGATACCTGAACATGCTTGGTGCGTCAGGCGATATGACGGCTGGGATATGTAATGGAGAGCTTGAGCCGGTGCTGGAGCTCGCTCCAACGAGCGAACAATTGGCCCAGATCTTCTCAGCGACGCCATCGTTGGCAACTAATGTACAGTCCGACTTGAGGATAAGAAAGTCGGATCAAAGACGTTGATGTTTTGGTTGTATAGATTATTCCGTTGTGATGTCGGAATAAAAGGCAATGAAAACGATCCTGATTGTTTTTTGGGGTAATGATGACATCGAGCTGTCGCAGCTCGATCATCATAGCCAGAAGGGTTAAACCTCGGTAGGTCCGGAGGTGCTCTCTACGAGGAGGATCTCCGATCAGCTATTACTTCCTGTTCATCAGGTACAAATTGTACCTGCAACGATGCGACATGGAGTTCATGAAACTCCCATTTCCCGCCAGGTCAATGTGCATCCCGTTTACTGTGCTCAAGAAGTCTGATGATTTAGATCAGCCTTTTCTCGCTTGGAACTTTTTCTATTGCGTCTCAACGTCTCTCACTCCCTTGACTAATTTGATACTACCCATCTCCTCCTTGGTCCTTGGCTGACATGGAGGCGAGGCCTGGACATCAATATCTCTTCCCTCATCCTCCCTTGCCACTCTGATTGACTTGTCAACTCGGCGTCACAACATTAGTAGCACAATAATGTGAGTCTGGCTTCTCAATCCTGACGCTTCTCGCCCGGATTCACTATTCGAATGTTGCTCGGTTCCGCTCTGATCCCGGCATCAGGCGCAGCCTCGACATCCGCCTACTTCTCTCAAATCCTAGACACCGGCCTATGAGCATAATACCTATCACCTTCTCTGGCATTCTCCCGAGCCCGCGTCGACCACTCCCACAAAATGGCCCTGCATTCCTCCACATCTGTGGCTCGGTTTCATAAGCATCGCAGACTCGTTTGTTGTGGCGAAGCATGAGCATCTCGCCTGTGATTTCGACACAGCCGAGGTCTTCGGGCATCGGGAACCATGAGTGACCAGAGTACTAGGAATAAAGGCCATCACGAGAACGGGCATGATGGTTAGGTAGGCGGGCGAAGGAAGGCCAAGTGATGTCCCCCATTCGCTTGATGCATCCGCTCTGAGATGGGTTGAAAATGTCTGAAGTTGATGGCGGTTTCACCGCCTCCGACACCATGGGGTAGATTTGCTGTGGGTGAGGTCGAAGGAGGTTCAGGCATGATTTTGCCTAGGGCAATTGTTGGTTTGCGTGCTTGGAACTCGGATGCGAAATTCAAGGAGGCCACATGGCTGATTGTGACAGACGCATGATGGTCAGGATAGGTGATGTTTGGTTGTCTTTCCCGTGTCATGCACTAAGAGCAAAAATGCTGAGCACGCAGACAAGCACAAGCGTCAGTCCAGACCTGCAAACCGAGCCAAGGTGAATGCGAGTCAAGGTGAATGTAATTATGCCTAAAGTTAGGTCTTCTATGATATTTGCAAGTCTTCCATGGGTATCATTCGCTCTACACCATCTCCAGTCTCCTCTATTTGTGCACGGAATGCCCCTCTCTTTTCCTGATGTTACAACGCCCATCTGTAAATGATGCTCTTTTGCTCTGGTCGTATACGACTTCGTACACCTTCCAGATCTCTTCGCGGAAGCTTGCCGTCTGTGTCATCATAGCAGCCTCTCGACGTAACAGATGTGCAGAGTGTGGATGTAGCCAGCATATAGGGCCATTTCTATAAATGATACTCCCAATACACTTTCTACCAGCTCTAGTCATGGTGGCATCCTTTGTTGTCGTGCCGAGAAATGTATCAGCACAAGCCACAACGCAATTATGTTTGCAATGTAGTGCAGACGATAGGCAAACGTCATGCCGTAGACAGCAGCGTACACGGCCAATGCAAAAAAGAGAAGGTTCGTCGTCCATTTAAATTTCTGTAGCGGTGGGACCATCATACCGCTAGACACGGTCTCGACCAGAAGGATGAAAGGCATGATCGACAAAACGTTGTGGTGAGATGAAAACGGTGTCATCCAATGAACGGCAAGGTTGTGAATCCAGACAACCAGGACGGGCAAGTTGATGGGCAGAACCCAAAGCATTAATATCAGTATCGAGTGTGTGTAGTTGAAGAAGTTCATCGCTGCTCCGGAACGGATCTCTTTGGCATCTTTGAGTGCTCGAGTGGCCGTGGCGAATTGAACAATGCAAGCCACCACATAGGCGAAGGGATAGGGTATTATGGTAGCAACCAGGACCAGGAGGATAATCGTGTTGACGACTCGGCGCCGAGGCGTGGTGGCTATCGGCGTGACTGAAGTCTTCTCTTTAGTGCTGTCATCGATCTTCACATAGCCATTTGGATTCGAGACGAGCGCCACGATGATGCTGAAACCTTGTAGCAAGGCAAGAACCAGATAGTTGAGGATCACACAGACGCCGACGCTGATCAACCCGCAAAGCGGGACAAGGAACCAGAAGAAGGCATCGGGCGACCCCAGGAGGAGGTCATTCTGCGTATAGCTGATGGTGCCATTGCGTTGATGAGTGAGGGCACCAACCGAGGACGACGGATTGGTGGTAAAGGCCGTGGCGAAAAAGGTCATTGAGAGCAACAGAACTGGCAATGGCAACCGCAAGCTCTGATCCAAACTGTCGTTGAACGAGATGAAGACCCCTGTGCTATCGTACAATCGGAATTGCTTCCTCAAGACCATGGCCACCACCAGAAGTGGGAAGGCGGCAAAGACTGTACGATATCTGATGACCAGCTTTCCCAAGCTTCCGGCGAAATCAGACTTGAGGCGAAATTCCAGCGATGAGTTGCATGTAGGATCGGACCATATCTGGAAGGACACGCCACTGTTCAGTGCTTCACCAGGCAATGCCGGAGGCATAAATGGTGCGGTACCGTGAAGGCTGATGTCGCCTTCCTTGAAATTGACAAAGTATTTGGATTCGTGGGGCGCATCGATGAATTGCCGGAGCAGCGGCGTGAAGAGCTCCGTGTCTTTGTGACATCCATGTTGGCGTATCTTTAGATTGTAGGCTAGCAACGATGATTGTAATGCCGGAATTTTGATTGTGGTCATGAGCGATCTTGTGGACGGCAGCTCGAGGCTCACGCCACGGAGCAAGAGCATAGGCAAACTGACGTCAACCACGATATCCGCATCAACATCCGAATTAAATTCGGCATGGAGCCAGCCGTCATTGATCTCTGTGCTCTTGTCCACAATCGCTATGAACTGATATTCTTGAAGATCCCGCAAGTCGTACTGCAAAAAGGTGAAGGAGGGCGTCTGGTCGAAGGCATTTCTGGATTGCCTCTTTGACGTAGGAAGCGCCACGCCATCGCCAGCTGCTCGCTTACAGGCGAGTCGTGTCGCGCTAGCATCGCCGTCCGAGAGGTCAACTTCAACTGGGAGAGGCGCAGCGTGCCCTGAGATCGGGAAAGCACTGCAAAACAAGACCTCCAGCCGGTTGAAGGATCCATCAGGCTGCATGGGCTCGTCCGTCAACAGCTGGAAATGCTTGGTGGATCTGTTCGTTGCAGGCGGCACGGAGAGCAATTTGGCCGAAGTCTTATCTTGCATTCCAAGACGATGCATAGTGATGCTGTCTTTCTTGGTGATGGAAGAGCGAGACTCATCTCCGAAGGTCAGAAGGACGTCATGCCCATGTGAAGGTAAATGCTTGGGCGCCGCATCTTCCAAGCCTGTCAAGAACCACTTTCGAAAAACTTTCATCCTTGCAGCGCGAGTCTTGGTTTGCGCCGCTCTTCGTACATCCACCACCTCGTACAGAGACTTGATAATCACCTTCCGAATCTGGTCTGCCCATGTGATTGCCAAGTGATCCATGCTTGTCCATACGCTGGGCACAGTCGACGTGAAGACGGTGAATCCATGGGTCTCGGGGACTAACGAAGATATGCTGGTGTAGTCGGAAGGTACGGTTGTGTCTCGCCCACCGCCAGCTATGGAGATGAGGGTTGTCTGCGACAAGGGGTTGTTGCTGGACATTTTCTGTGTGTATGCGTCTCTCCAGTACTCATTGATCTGCTCGTAGAGAGAGACGATGTCGGCATCGAAGGAGACGGGAGGCCGTGCATGAGGAGTGGACATCGTGATGATGGTGTTGACGGAATTGGCCTGGTACTTGGTATTGACCAACACAGTCCGGGCGACGATTCCTCCCATGGAGTGTCCTATGAGTATGACTGAACTGGGGTCGGGAAGGTCCGCGTCTCGATTTAAGCGCTTCGAATCGTGGTACAGGGACAAAATGTATGCGATCGCCTCGTTGACGTACTCGGCCTGGTCGATGACAGTCTGACCATGGAACGCTGCCAAGTCCTCGTTGAAGTCGATGGTGAAGAAATCTAGAGCCCGGACCCCCTCCTCTTTCGCTTTCTGGTCATGGCGGAGATTGTTGTAGAAATATCGGGAGGCTTCAGAGGACAAAGAGCGGACCTGCTTGTAACTGCCAGCATTCCCGGGGATAAAGAGAACGGGCGCCCCTCTCAGGCCAATGTTGTCGTGGGTGTACTCGTCCACACCTTCTTCTCGATACAAGTACAGTGAATACTTGGTAGCGAATCTCGAATGCTCGGTGTCGAAGCCAGCAAGTTTGAGGTAAGTCGGGCTCATCATTGACATGACACATCCTTGCGGGTCAACTTGCAGGTTCACCGAGGCGTGCACAATGAAGCCCAGCGACAGGAGGGCAAGGAGCGTCGTAATGAGGACTAGAGGTCGCCATGAGAAGGGTCCTGCTGCGCGACTTTTGTGTAGGGTCCGCGCATCGGTCGTAGACAGCTCTCCGTTCGGGCCCTTCTTGGGCTTCAGGAGCATCGTGGGTAGGCTCCTACTCCTGCTCCTGCTCTTTGCTGAGCGCAGTCACTCAAGTTGTCGCCGTAGCATCAAAAGGCACACTTTTGAAAGTTCTACCGGAGTACGTTTGTCGAGATGGCGCAGTCTGTAATTCGAGGTTGGGGCAAGGCTTAATCCAAGCCTGGCAGGATCAGCAACTTTGAAAAGCTTGTCTCGAAGCTAAAGGCACAACAGAACAGGGGATTCCCGTATTCCGGGGGCGATTCTGAGGGACAAACACCGCTCTGGCATGTCTCTCGAATACCAAATGCAATCTACGGCCATCGGTAAAAGCTGCCACTTTGATCTTGGCATCGCGACGGTCGGTTGTGCAAGCGTGACTTCTGCCCTGAACTACTGCTCACCGGATGGGAGTGATCAAACAGAGCAATGGATTACATGTGCGGCGAGGATGCATATGTTTCATGCACCGATATGCAAGATCACATCATCCACACAGCAAAACGTCTGACCATTGCTTTGGGCAACGCCTGGATTGACTGCAAGACCAATCAGGAGCAAGGCTATGCTTGATTGGGCAGATCCAGACAACGTTGTCGTGACAACGACACAAGTCAATATTTAGCGTCATCTGATGGAATGGCCTTTTGCTTATGACGAGTTCATTATCTGTGCCGTGCCCATTCTCACATTCCACACGAGTCCTGAGAGACCAGCTTGCGGCCACAGGCAGTCCGATTGCCATCAAGATGGGTGTTCAGCCTCCATTCATCTACGACAAGCCCTCGGCGTACACATTTGACGGTCCCATTAACAGAGGATTCAATCCCAGAGCCGCCACACAAGCAGCTTTGGCTCCCAAGCCCCCCAAGCCGAAGCAAAATGGCCCTCTTGTCAGCTTCAACAGACACCCCGACTCGGTACGCAATACCGCGCTGTATGCCATATGGCCTGCCACTAACTGTTTCAATCTAGTACTACCAGTCGCCGTACGGCCACACCAACTTTGTCCCGATGAGCCCGAAGACGAAAAGTCGAGTCAAATTTGCGTGGAGGAGCCAGAGGATTCTCCGGGTGCTTGCGCTGCTGGGGGCGTTGGGAGCGGTCTTTTGCATCATCACCATCAGGAAAACCACCACGGCAGTGGGCTGGATCATAAGAGTCGGACCAAGTGTTGCTCTGGCCCATACCCTCTATGCCACGTACTTCCTTTGCAGAGGCATCAACAGCAGGCCTCCCGCGTCATGTGCAAGCTACCAGATGTTTGCCGGTTTGATCGACGCTGGCCTCCTCCCATTCTTCGTCATTTCCTGCTACATGGCAACGATGGATTATACGGCCAACGCATATGGATGGACCACCGTGTTTAATGACAATCTGTTGGACTACAAGATCATACAGATATTCATGATCATTTGCGCTGTTGAGGGTGGACTGCTGATCATTTCGTTGGTGGTCGACATCTGCCTTGCTGTCGCCTATCGCAAAATCAACACCCTGCCACCTGACATGAACCCACTGGCGGAGAAGGACAACTTGACCGGTGCTGGACGAAAACACAAGCGCAACAAGTCTGAGTTACTGTACGAGAAGCACTTGAGCAACTCAACACTCGCTTCCCAGCGCTTCTCCCAAATGAGTGAAGCCGGAGCCCAGGGCAAGCGCGTACCCTTCAAGCACACCAGGACCGATTCCGTGGACAGAGATTCATTCTCCATAAAGAAGGACTTCTTGAATGAGATCAAGGACCCTTACAACGTGCGGGCTTCGATCTCTCTAGAACGAGATGACGCAAAAGTCTCCCGACCATCGTCGGCCGTCACTCCTGCAGCAAATGCCCGCCCAGCCGGCGCAGGCCTCGACCATAAGCCCGCCCGCTCCTCGGGCCTTGCCCGATCGCCCTCTATTTCAAGACCGAGTTCTTGGTTGTCGTATTCGGACTACGAAGGATTGCCTGCCGAAATACACGATTACACCCAGCACGAGCTCGAAAGTCGAGTTCGTTCCATGTCCCCAGTGTCTGCCATGTCCGATCACGAAAACCACCTTGCCCAAAGCATGTCAAGTCAGCCACATGCACAGCGACCTGTCACCGCACCACAGCAGCCAGCCAGCCGCCCAGATCAAGAAAATGACATGCCAACTCCCGAACAGATCAGTCTGGCGCTCCCACCCGCCTACAATCCACTAAAGAAGCGAAGTCGAGAGCCCTTGGGCATGAATCCCCCAACTCCAGTCAACCAGCACTTTAATAAGAATGAGAGCCTCGTGCCAAGGCCACTGGCAATGCCAAATGCCACACCTCCACGTCAGGTGCTGCGTGAGACCGACAGCAACTCTGCCACCTACCAAACTCCTGCATCTCGCCCCTCCAGCTTCGTTGGAAGTGGCACCAAGTCACGGTTCTATGGCGACTTGCGAAATTCCATCGGCGGCTCGCCCACAAGAAACGCTCACAATGAAACGGATATTGATGACCTTCACCGAAGCGACACAGTCAAGACGGCTGATAGTGGGAATTTCGAGGTGTATGCATCCGAGAGTGATGAAGAATATGGCCCCAACAATGCTTACAATGGACCTCAGCATGGGCCGCCGGTCATGATTGGTGGCTTGCCATCTGGCCCGCAGTGGAATGGCCAGCGACAAACCTCAAACACCACGGGCTACGACATGCAGAACGGATATGCCGGGCTCGATGCTGACTTTGCCAATACCATTCCGAGACGTCGGGAGGTCAGTGGAAAGGTAGCCGAGGAAGGAAGAGGCTACGAGATCTCAAACGTGCAGCTTCAATCGAGGCCCGGTGCTGCTGGATGGGCGAGATTCAAAGGGCTGTGATTCCGGAAAAGTGATTCTAGAAAACGATTTATGTAGTATATGGACGGATGATGTAAGAGAGCAAAGGAACGACACGATGTGCAAGCAAGGGCAGGAGAATTTGGAGTTAAGGATGCTGGGACTTGACTAGTCATGATTGGAAAATGCAGTACCTAAAACATGAATGCCATTTGGGCAGATGGTTAGTGCTATCTATAGTAAATGAAGTATTGATTCAGACCATCTGGTCCCCGGATGTACCACGATCTCATCTCATTATTGCCCAAGCGGTGATTTCTACGGCCGTGCGTCCAGGGAATTTCTGCCGTGTGCGCGCACAATAGATCCTGCATGTTAGTGAGCATTGGATGGATACGGTCTCGGCTGGACTATGAAACCCCGTTATGCCACTCCTCAGTCTGTGCCATACACAAAAGCCGCCGCAATGGATTGCCGCATTGAGTTTTGGATCCGACACGGATCAATGTCATCTAGCCTCTCATCCTCTTCCAAAGGTGGCCAAAGAGCCTCAGCGATCAAGTTGCGGCCTTCTACCCTCATTACAAGGTCAAGAACGACTTCGTAGTACTTTCTAGGTTTCTTGTTCCTGCTAGGAGCTTCCTTCAGCTCTATCAAGTTTTGGTTCTTCAAGAATGTCATATTCACTTCAAGAGTCGCTTCTTGATCAGCACCTAGATCTGTGAGTCGGAGGGCAGTGGTTGTCGGCGTTACAAGACACTCACCTGCATTCCGAGGATGTTTCCTGCTGTAATGCGACTCTAGGCTCTCATCCGCCACAAAGAGAACCTCTCTGCATATGAGTTTTGATTGTTTGGCGCCGAAGGTGTGAATCATGCGAATGCATTTGCGCTCGTCCCGACCTACACACTTACCCTAGCGCTTGTTAGCACCACTCATCACAAGGAGGAAGACAGGGAGTGCAGTACTTTGACGATCAGCCATTTGATCGTGTCGACATAGTAATGACCATCCACACTGTCATATCTCTTTGTTGCTTCCCGGTGAGCAGGAAATCGATCAGGATCATACTGCTCCTTTCGCAAGAAGCCATAGCTGGATTTTACAATCCTTTCTGGTCCTTCTTCCTTTCTTGAGGCTCGTAGAACCGCTCCACGAGCGACAGCTGTACTTCTGGAAGGTGTTAAATTGCATCAGAACCCACATCTCTGGACTTACGGAATCCTGGAACAATGTAGTAATGTTCTCGTGTGATGCTCTCGGTTAAACTCGTTGAGACGGAGAGTCAGATATTTTCTGAGTGATACAGAGTCGGCGAAACCACCGATCAGTATGACATTCTACTGGCATTAGTCTCCCTTGCAATGCCGAAAGGTGTTTGGAACTGGTTACATACCTTCACTGCAAGGCCCTTTTGCCTAGCAGCTTCGAGTTGGTTTTCCATCAGCTCTGCAGCAGCTTCGAGTCGGGGCATAAAAATGCGCTTGACCTCATCCCTACATTGGGCGAGTTAGATCAAGTCTTCAGAGGACCCCATGCTGCAGACACACTTTTTTAGATGTACTGTATTTTGCCCAAATCGCCGCGCCTTGTTGTCCATGACAAATGACACCTGGACTGAGGCGCGGGTTTTCTCTTCGATGGTGATGTCAATATTCCTCTTCGTGTTGTACTCGAACTCCTCGATCGCTTTGTCGATTATCCTGTTTACTGGCGGGTGACATGGGGCAAGGTATCTTGGCTGTAGTCTCTCTTTCAATATTTCCTTGAACTCACCGTTCAGGTAGCTTGAGCCACAAAGCGCCGCTTCGTAATTTCAGCACCAAATGCGAGAACGGATTTTTTCAAATCGTACCTTTTTCCTCGACCTCTTCTCTCTTAAGGCGCAGGGGATCTATTCCGCTGACGGAATAGCAAACAGCATCGACCGTCCCTCCACCAGCGTCAAGCAATACGAAAGTTTCATGTGCCTGTCCCGTCATTAGCAGTTAAAGCAACAGAGTCTTAATGCTTACACGGAGCTGCCCTTTGTTCTGTTCCAATACCAGCGTACTTGCTGCTTCCGCCTCTGACACGATGAAGAAATCTGGGTCCTTATCCAGGTGTGCTGCAAAGAGTCCTGCTTGGCGCATGGCCTTGGCTGCAGCTGCAATCATGATGCGACACGCCCTTGGCTGCCACATTGCAGGCACGCATATGATGGGCTCGACAAAAGACTTCTGATGGAATCCGTACTGTTCAACAAGTTGCATGTGGACATGCTGAAATAGTTTCTGGAGAAAGATGAAGAAAAGATCATGACTGTGGCGCACCGAGCTTTTGGTCTGCAATTCTTTTATTGCCGCCTCAATCTCCCTCGTGCACTTTTTGGTCTCCGCATCGTCGCTCTGGTCGAGAGTGAGCTTAAACCTTGTGAAAGTGTGGCCATCATCATTTTCAATCCCGAGGTTGCACATTCGAGCGTACACACCGTAGGCCCATCGGACGTCGTCTTTGTTCATGTCGGCCATGTTAGCGTTCATGTCGGCCATGTTAGCGTTCATGTCGGCGATGCCTTCCACATCATCCTCAATGTCTTCGTCAGTGTTCGTAGCCGGTGTCGGTGGAGCTGTCTCCGGCGTTACACTATCTCTCCACGAGCTTGGGCTATGTTTCGGCCTCTTGGATGGGAACCAGAGCTCTGTTGGCGCTTCCTGTCTCGGGTAAAATCCGTTGTGAGGAGCATCGGGATAATTGTCAATCATGAAGATATCTTGGTCGGGATCGAGACGTCTACCGGGGGGTAACTGCTCTTGGTCGTATTTCATGCAAGCTACCGATGTGCGTGTAGTTCCCAGGTCCAGGGCAATTTTGAAGTAAGCTGGTTGAACTTCTTCTGCAAAGCCAGACACCACGTCAGACATTTCGAGGTCCATATCCGTGAAATCCATCGGGGTAGCTCTCTTGCAAAGCGTTTGGGAAAGGAAATCGACAGATCAACAGAGATGTCACATGCCAGCCTTTATCCCCATGATAAAGGCCGACCGCCTCTTGATTGTGGCACATTCCCATACATCTAGCGCAAGGCAAACTGGTTTGCTCGCCAACTAAAACCCCTTCTGCAATATTGGCAAGGCAAATTGTGGTGCACGAATCGCGTTAGCTTTGGGAGTGGGTGGGTGAGCTGCGCCTGATGAAGTGCATTCAGCCAACGCATCCGTAAGGGGATTGACAAGGGTGCCCGCAACCCAAGGCGAGCCATCGAAGTCGGTGAGTATCGAATCCCTCCAGGAATAGGGGTTAGAGTCCAGTGTACAATGAATCAATGAGAGCCGCTTCCTTCTATGCCCACAGAGAGTTATGGTTGAGGTCGCTTCCACCATGCGAAGCAGCATAGTCGTTCGGAGGGACCTGTAGCTTGCACGAATCCCTGCTGTGGTGTATTCGCACCGCGAGACAGTTCCTGTCTCTGATTGTTGTTCATTTTTCTAGTTGTATGGCTGACATGAGACCGGGGGGGAAATCTTTTAGCTCATGCAAGTGGCACGCTCCGCAGGAACGGAGTTAGCCTGCCAAGCATTCAAGCTGCAGTGCCTCTTGACGCGAACATGTTTTGCTACCACAGTGAGGCAGATAAGTCATCCGTAAGTGTGAAAGAGAGTCCCAACATCTGAGACATTGCTAACTCTAGCGCACATAGAAATTTGTCCAGCTCTTACAATGCCTGTCAACTTGGTGGCTGGTCGATGGCCAGGGCCCTCTGCACAGCAATACTCAGCAAGACCCGCAGCACTTTGGGCGGCATGAGGGCACGGAGGGGAGTGGGGGTACCATGCTCTACGACCTTGATTGGTTGTACATTGCCTATGCCATTTTGTGAGCTTTCAGAAGGGGACGGATGCCTGCTACGCACCGGGGCCAAGTGCTTTGTGCTTTTCTGCAGCTTCTTCTGTCGTTGCTAAATCCCCATCCACCTCCCTTGGTTGGCGACAGCACCCTCTAGCGGGAGTTGCGAGACAGGACTAGAAATCTTTTCTCAAGTTCACTTTACGAGGCCTACAGTCCGCCTGGTCACGTCCCTCGAAAGAAATGGGCAGAGGGCGCAATTCCAGAGGCCCGAAACGAAGTACGGCACGTTCGCGTTCTTATCAACCTGATGCGGTAGACCTCGCAATCATAGCCTACGTCGACTATGTTCTATCGGCTGACAGCAGGGAGCGTGAAATGATCTTGAAAGATGGTATCCTCAAGAATGCCGTGGAGTATTTGTGCAGCTTCTTTAATACTTCAATCGATGAAAATGAGGTCGAAAGGAGATCGTCGAATCTGCACAATTCATTCTCTGACGAACACTATGACTTTCTAAGACAGGGCTCACAAGTGTTGTTCGGACTTGACGCTGATGCTCGCAGCCAGGTCAATGAACGCAAGGAGTCTTTGCCGCTACAAATGCTCAGCCGTGAGCTGCGATCTGGGCGAAGATTGACTAGAGGCGAGTCAAGGAGCCATTCAGCCGAACTCGTCGATGGCACAGCTCCTTTGTTACCGACTCAGATCAAACATAAGCAGCGACGAATCAAACAGAAGCAGAAGATTCGTGGCCAATCTTTGCTCAGCGTGAAGACCGCATCTTCCTGCAAGGTATGTAACGGATAAAACCTGTGTTCCACCTCGTGCGTCTAAGACTAACCACTCGCTGGGCAGGACCAACCAGCCACCAAATCCCGAGCGTTGAAACATCATGATGACCCTGCCAGCAATATCAGCAGCGCGAGGGAGTCCAACACGATGAAGGTGGAGATGGGGAAAGTTGGTCCTCAAATGCATGAGGAAGCGAATGGTGTCTCCGGCGACCAGTGCGCTCATCAAGCTCAGCATCCGGTGCCAGTAGGGTTACTTACCAGTTCTGGTCATTTCAATCCTGAATCGCGCATTGTTACGAAAGCTGCTCATCTCCTCAAGGGGCTTGTTACGAACAGCGAGGATCATAAGTTGAGAGCAGAGTTGCAGCACGTGTTACAACTGTTTGAGGACGAGACATCCCTGCTGGAAACCCGCAACGCCCAGCTTGAGCGACATCTTGAGGATCTGAAACGGGACCACGAGTCGGCTTTGGACATTCATCAAACATTCTTACAAGCCAATAATCTTGGAAATGCCTCGGAGAAAACTAATCAAATCGCATCGCTGAGAAGGCAGTGGACATTGGCTGAAGATGAGCTGCGCAAAGAGCGGGCGCTGCGGCCCTTCTATGATCTCGGGTGTCTGGCACACCAGCCAGATGGCACCGATGCCATCAGGGAGCTTGCAAGAGACCTAAAGACCCAAGTACAGTTTGTTCTTTGCGACGATAGCTCCCGCTTGGAGCCTCAGGACCTGGGATTCCTACTGGATGGTCCTCTCAAGTTGCTGATGCAGCAAGCACTCGGAATGCAGTCGTCACAAAACTTGCCTGCAAATCTCCAAGCTCTAGTCGATGTAGGCGTCGGCCTGTCACTGGTGGTCCGATCATTGCTATCCGCAGCGACTTGCCTTTATGTCTTCAATGTTTCGTTTGAGAAATTGCTGGAAGGCCACAACAAGATCCTGGAGAATTATCGTTCTCTGATTCGTCAAAGACGTAAGTGTCACTTTTGCCATGGGGCTAATGGAGCTAATATCCTCTTCACAGACGGAGCAAAGACTTTACGCTTCATCGATTTCGTGTCACACAAAATGTGGCTGGAAAGCGAGGTATTCCAGGAAGGGACCATCAAGCAGAAGGCTCATATGCTTGCAAATGCCTTTCATGATTACCTGAAACCAATGTTCATACAGAGATACAGATCCAAGGACGACCAGGCGACTGACTATCTCGCGTCGTGGACGGGCGAACTTACAAGGGTGCAGGAAGTATTCGAACTCGCATTCAAGCTCAAGATTCAAATACTATCCAGCCCGCGACTATTCGAAGTGAGGATGTACCAGCCAGGTTGTACCTATGACGAGAAATTCATGAGATCCAAGGTTCCGGGATCAGATCAAAAACAGCTCTCTATGTTAAGGAACCCTGTCGTTACTCTCTGCTTATTTCCTGCCTTTTTGTCTTGGGAGTACGACAAGCAAATGTTTGATCATAGGGGATTCCTTGCTTCAACAGATTCACGCAGAGAATTATGCAGGAACGGGAAAGTGGCGTCCAGGGCTCGGGTACTACTCAGGGAACGGGACGAGCAAGCCGTCATTTCCGACAGCGAAGACGAAACGATTGTAGTTGCGTCCTGACCGTGAGGACCGCCACCACGTCTTGAGACGTTTGGTTAGGTTCTCAAATGCCGTCCCACTCTGGCCGAAACTGAGGGGCGCTGGAAGGCCCAACTATGCATGCTCTCGACAGCTACGAAACTTGCAATAAGTCACGTGGAGAGCAACCAATTGTTAGACCATGTCAAGCGGTATTACAGCACCACTGCAAATGCTTGCTTGCCAATTTTCCAACTCAGCCTTTTAGACGGACTGAGGCAAGGGGTGTCCTTGAAAACACTGCGACCTACGCTAAGCTTTTTCAAGAACGCCACAGTCCAGGGGCCCCGTAGGCTAGTCTCGTCGGCATCATGCATCCGCAGAGCTAAGCTGGAGTCTCCAAGGCACACTCTGTAGTGGTGATCACCCAGGCTGCCTGCTGTTGCCTAACGTTTGCCTGCATCTTGGGTTGGCATGGATTTGGGAATTCATGATCTTAACGATGGCTGTCTGTAACCCTGGAGCCGCCCAGCCATTCAGGCACAAAGCTTCGTCTGGCTTGTACTTCACACCCAGGATCTGTGGTGCCCTGCTAGCACGACTCCTTCCACCACCACCGGTAAGATGAGTGGTGAGGCTTCGGGATCCGGGACGGCAAAGGCTTTCAAATTGCGGCAGACCATTAAAGACGCTGGAATTGTTTTCGAAGGGCCAGTACTTCCTACAACATGGCCTGCAGCCCACCACGAACATTTTCAGAAGATATACGAGGAGCAGGTCACTCGATACCAGGTTTACGTCGAATCGAGCCCAACAGAGCTGGCGGAGACGACAAAGAGAGTGCACGATCTGGTCAATGCAGCGTCAGCATGTCGCAGGGACCTTGCACAAGAACCAGAATGGCGAGAAGCTGTTGAAAATGTCATCCTCCACCGGTTTGGAGCAAGACTCAATTGGTACGTTTCAACAGACCATCCAATAGGATGAACAATAACGTGAGAAGTTCGGCTTGTGGCAAGCGTCTCTGGAAAGCCGAGATGGCGCAGATGCAAGGTGCTCAAAGCGAGCTCCTGCTAAGTCTCCGGGAACGTCCTACATGTCGATGTGCATCGAAAAATCTAATCGATCGGTGAGTCAGACTTGCAATTGTGGTAATCTCAGGGGCACTGATAATCAATCTCCAGGTACGAGGCCGGTAGTGAGCAAATCTTCCGGAACAAACGTGAGAAACTGGTCAAGCTATGGGAGGATGATCGTTCGGCCGCCTGCGATCGCAAACCCGACAGGGTGATCGGTTTGTACCCGACCGAATCTCTCCAACAGCTTATGGCCTTACACGACTTGCGGCATGGTCCGTTCAACGACTTCAATCAACTTGTTTATCCATTTTTTGTTCTAGAAGCAAAGTCCGCTGTCGGCGAGGAGGGTATTGAGCACGCGGAAGCACAGACTGCCTTCCCCATCAAAACATTCCTCAATATCCAGAATCAGCTGAAGGAGCTTTCCAATGAAGCTTTTGAGCCATTGGTGTGGTTCCTGGCATACGCGGGTGATGAAGTCCACATTTATGGATGCATAGTCGAGGGAAAGAAATATGTGAGTACAGTTGGGATCTCATCGCCTTTGGATGCTCCGCTAATCTTCGAAGCGCATATTTGACCTGTGGCAAGGCTTCATGAGATCTCATGACCAGGCGCTGCAACTTTTCCGTATAGTAGATTACATCTGCGAGTGGGCAGCGAAGAGATACCGACGGGACGTCATGAACTGCTTAGCCGGTAGCCGCGAAAATCGACGCCACTATACTGACACCATCACGACGCGAGCATCATACGAGCCAGCTTCCAGTCAACTCGCGATTTTATCTGACGCAGGGCTTGACCCGCCAGCGGATTACGCTGAGCCTCTTGATCCTGGTTCTATCAGTGGTCAGAGTGCACAATTTGATAAAGACGGCCTCGAGCCGCCTTCCGACTCTGACGCATCGGCCTTACCTCTGCATACGGAGTATTTCAGTGGCGGTGGGGGAGCAGTCCAACAAGCAGTTGTTGGGCATGCTGACAACGTGAAGCTGCTCTTCTGTCAGACTCAGATCCCTGCAGATGCAGCGCTTTTACGAGAGTGGCTATACACCACATTTCCCACGGACCAACGGTCAGGCCTTGAGATTCTGCGAAATATTCTCAGTGGACCACTATGCATACCGACAACTCTCACTGGGATCAATGTCTTGCAACGACAATGGCTAGGGGAATATGATCCACCTGATTTGAAACAGGGTCCGCGATGCTGTTGCTTCATAGAGTACCAAACATTCGTGGATGTCGGCTCATGGCAGGTCGTCCGACGCCTTCATTGCCTTGTTTTCACCGAGTCAGCCCTGCAAGCCATGTCGCGAGTGTTCCAGAGGCACTCGATGGACCCAGAAATTGCGTTGCCAGCAGTTCATGACTGCGTTTGTTTGAGAGATCTTGCCAAAACGTTCCTGTCCTATGATCGAAAAGAGGCTTGTGTTCGCAGCTCTTGGTGAAATGTCTTGTCTTGCTGTCCGCTCGAACTACCTGCCTGGCATGCGGCATACTAGCTGGCATTGTCCCCAGCCCGACAGTGCCATTCCGGAAATTGTTAATGACAATGCCACCCTCCAGTCGATGCGGCAATACTTTCGCCGTAGATATGCGTCGGAGCTCTCTACAAGTCAAATTGCTTCAACAAGCCGAGTCCTACCAAAACATCTCCAGCCGTACTTTCAAGTACCACTCGGGTTTGCCTGCAATGGACACATTTTCCTGACAAGCGGGCCATCCAGTAATTTATGCATCAGCGAGTTCTGTATGTTAGTCTTCACGGACGCGTTCTACGACTACGATAATTTCCGTCGAGGACTTGCTGATGCTCTCGAACATTCTGCCATAAAAGGCCAGCACTTCCATAGGCACTCTGAGTCGTACGACATGGACTATGATGAATACGAATTGCGAGCGTCTCTCTCCCGGCTACTCAAAGATTGGATTTGTGCTTTGAAAGAGGAGAAGAGGAGACTTGACCATGGATCTCCACAACATATCGCAGACGAGGGCGACGAGGGGGAGAGATGGTACTGACAGAAGATGGAGAGCACTTGCGCGATTCCTGAAGACTCGACTTCGTTGAACAATTGCTCATACACTTGGACATCCACTAATGCACCGGCAGGTGTACACCAGGATCGGAAATCAGGTTCTAGACTGGAGTAGATGGTTGGGGTGCTGAGGCCTCAGTTCGAAGTGTTAATGAACACAATTTCGCAGGCTTGACTGCGTCGTCCGATGATCTCCCTCAGCTACACGGGACACCGACTCTGGGATAGACCTACAAGCGGGCACAAACACTTGCTCAGTAACCTATTCGTAGCAATGTCGTCGATCAGCTGACCGTTGTGTAGTTGCTATCTGCCTCGTCCTGAGAGGTCAATACGATCCAGGAAGGTCCGATATGGCACGGAAGTCATGTGGACTTCTGGACAGGTGATGGAGTCTAGCTGGCTGTGCGCTGCTGACATGTCGTAGATCGAGGCATATCTGTTTAGTGAGGAGCACAGTATCTCAAGACAGAGTTGTTTGTATGCCTGAATGTCTGAAATGCTCGAATACATGCATTTCACTGTATATGACTTCCGTACGTCCCATGCTTTTGATATGCGCAAGATAGCCTCGCCTCGAATATTCAAGTCATGTTCCGGAAGATGAACCCATAGCCGTACGAAGCCGGCATGTGCTCGCGATGGTCAAGATCGCTCACTATACACTCAGCGCCATGATGGAGTTGACTATGTCGTTCCCATTGTCCTTGAGAGCTTTGACAGCTTTCTTCCTCGAGACATTGGCTTGAGTCATGACGAGCTCGATGTCCTTCTGCTCCAGGCCTGAGTCGTCAACCTCTTCATCGTCGTCGTCGTCCTCTTCCGCCTTCTTCTCCTCAGCCTTCTCCTTGCCCTTATCGTTGGCGTGGTCGTGGCCGGCGTGGTCTCCAGCGGCGTTGGCGGCTTCTTGAGCAGCAAGCTGTTGAGCAGCTGCAGCCTGTTGCTGAGAGTTGAGATCTTCGATCTTGGCCTCGCCGAAGATGCTGGGACATGTCAGCTGGGAATGGACAATGCGATCTCAAGGATGCTCACATGTAGGTGTTGCTGGATGGAGACTTGTAGACATCGGGATTAGAGATGACGAAGAGGATCTGTCTTGCGGTCAGCAACCAGTTGCACAATAAGTGGCTGCTGCCGGCATCTCGTCTGGACGGCCTCCATGGCAGTACTCGTGCGCACTTACTCCCTTTGGTCTTCTCAATGTCACTCGTGTGATGCCAGGGACTGGCTTGAGGCCGAGCTTGCCAATAGCCTTTCGTGCTTTCTTCTCATTGCGACTGTGAACGGCTACTTGGGAGCCAGCAGGAATGCTAGCATCCGCCTCCTCCTCGGCTGCATCGTCAGAGTCGGACGAGTCCGAAGCATCCTCGGCGGTGGTCTTTTTGGTCTCCTCGTGTTCGTCGGGGAGCTCTTCAATGCGCGACTCAGACATGATGGCGGTAGTGTGACGAATAGAGGTTGAGCTGTAATGCACAATCAATAGACGGTCGGAGAAGGCGTAGGCATAACTTACGATGCCTTCAGGAGGGTTTGTGGGTGCTGGATGGATGGAAATGTGAAGGAAAGAGTGGTGTATGCTTACAGAAGATATCTGGATGTAGTAAAAGATGTGAGAGGACAAACTTGGGGGACTACGATTTGTCTCTTTGCATCCCGCTCCTCTCTCGCCGCAGTCTACCACTGGGAGCTTCAGTGTGAAAGTGCCCTGACGGCGGTCTTGGCACGGCATGCCCAACTTGCCTGGAGACCCCCGGAGAATGACTTGGGAGATGCTACAAGTTAATTGGCACCAGCTACGAGCATTCAGACGTCTTTTATCAGCGTCACGCTTCTGCGCCAAAGCCTCTCGACTACTGCTAATTCGAGAACGCGCGGAAACGGCGATTTGTGGAAAGGTAATGGTATTTCGTGCCAGTGGTTGTATAATCGTACCACAAATCAATGCGCCCACCACTCATGCACAAGTCGGGTCTGCCATTCAGAGCACTGGAACGTGTCTGCTGACTTGGAAAGTCCCTATTCTTTCAGAGCAGCATCGCTGGGTTTGAAGAGCTGCTAATGCCAGTAGCATTTGTACATCCTGTCAAGCTTGGGTATTGCTCTCTCTTTGCACAAAGTGCCAAGATCTCCCACCGTCTCTCGCGTCGAATTGACGTGCCGTGACGCTTTTACGCCTTAGCAGATGCTCGGATCTTTGCAAATGCCTTTTGTGTCTCGAAGTTGGCCTGTACCGGGAATGTTAGCCATTGGTTGTCCTCTTTCGTTTCCACCAGCGTAGTGGTCCTCGCTCCAAGTGCACTAACCTGCTTCTTCAATCGCATCACCTTGAATCGCTCAAAGTCTGTCAAGTTTCTCCTCCTGTCCTGCTGCTCTCTCTTCTTCGCCCACGAAGACTCGGCCCACTTCTTGTCGATCTGTTCCTTCTCCCAGAGCTTGGCAACCGGACCCGTTCCGGCGGCCTTTGGTAGTTTGGGAATGACGAAAGATGTGAGGGAGACGGCGCTGAGAGCGATTGGTGTTCTTGGGCAAGCCCGTCCTTCGACCTTGGATGGTCCGTCCACGAGCACCTATGCAAGTGTAAGTCCGTGCTCTCACTCTTGTGCGCTCATTCAACCTACTCTGCCTGGGTCTATTATTTCCACAATGGCTGCCAGCTTGCCCTCCTGTGGACCGCTTCGGATGTAGACAACTCTGCCGACCTCGACCAACTTCCAGCCGGCAGGCTTGATATCGACTTTGTCGGCCATTGCAAGGGTGTGACTGGGAGGACGTGAGTAATCGGTATGGCGAAAGACGACCGAGTTGCTGACCTTGGGAAAATGTAGATGTGCGTCGACGCAAACGTGACTTGAAGATCGCAAAGAATTAGCAAGTCCACACATGTGGGCTTGGCGCCAGATTATTTTGGCCTGAAAAACAAGGCACTCAATTGGAAGTGGTGTCTTGGCACAATTTTAGGGTGGGTTTGAGATTTTTCTCATCAGAGCTTCCATGGCTAACTGCCGTCAACTCGTTTGTGATTATCATCCACCATTCGCAGCCGCATAAAACTCCAATCATCGAAATCAACCATGTAAGTCATCTCATTGTTGCTGCTTTCATCTATCTGATGACCATAATTTGCGATTGATTCAAGCAACTGGAGGCTCTCGCCTGGGTCTCATACAGGGCTTGGAATCTGATATTTCATTCTTACATATTCTGATTTTGAGATCCTCCATCACTCAATTTCGTACCAACGTATGGAATCAAGCGCTGATCCAGAAACAGATTCTGACCGCAACCTTCAATCACTCTCCACGACAAGCATCGACGTCAGCACAACGCGTAGTGTGTTTCCGGTAAGTCAACCTGTTTGCTCCTGCATTACCTGTGACGAAAACTTTTGCACGCCTAGATAGTATATGATCCTTGACATGATCGTACCTTTTCCAACCAAGATCTCTGAGGAACTCAATCCTATCGACTTTCTTTCGACCTTGTCGAGCAACTGGCTAACTCGAGAAAAGTAGGAGATTTTCGTTTCATTCGGGTTGCTTTGGATTCACATCGTCTTGCCTCTACCTTGTGCTTGAAACCCATGGAATACTCGACAGACCTTCCGACGAGATCCCACCATGCGGCTCATGCATTCAGACATGTGTATCCGGTCATTTTGCAGTTTCTGCACTAATCTCAAGACACCCCGTTTGCTGTCCGTGACCACACCGTCTCTCGCCATGTTGCAGCAAGCATTATCCTCATGCGGAAAATTGTGAGCTGTACTTCACGGCGTAGTTACCGTGACAGGTGAGCCTCGTATTGTATGCAGTCTACTGCCCAAGGCGAACACAGCGAACACAAGTCGCATTGGGATCCAGTCGGCCCCCACAACGGTTCCTCGTGCAGGTGCTGCTTCAGCTTCCATTGACAGCAGTCGTAGGAGGGTGTTCGAGATACCATGGAACGCTTGGGCCTGTCGCTCCTGAAACGCAGGTCATGCCACAAACCGTGATCAACGGCTAGCATCCAGAGCGTTTGTTGAGCTGGCATGGTATGCTATTGTGTGTCGTGCCGCCTACATTGGCAGTGAAGAATGGCAAGAATGGCAGTATTTGTGATGGCAGCAGGTTTGTGCCGGTAGCATTTGATGAATTTACTTCTTCTAATATGGGGCGAGAGTGTCCTTCTGAATTGTTCTTACAAGCGAAGGTTTGTATACACATCCCTCGTGCCAGTCCCACCAGTCTTCAAGTACCTCTACATTTCCTTTGCTGTGGAATCGGTCAGATTCTTTCATTCCAAATACTGTGCAACGCTTCTATTTACCTACGCTGCGGCAGGCTATCAATATTGTTCAGACCACAACATTTAGCTGCTGGCCTATTCAGTCCGACCTGTACATAGTATTTGCAGAATCCTCGCCTTACGACGAGATGGCTTTCGGCCCTGGCTATCCCATGACTTTCCACTTCAACCTGGACGGTCTCAACGGGGCTTGTATAAGGCTTGCAACCACCTGGACCATCATCCTGGATCATGGGAGTCTCGCAACGAAATCTGCCTTTTTCTACGAAAACGAAATATGCCCTCGTGGTGAGGCGGTGCGACACTCCATATCTACTGGGTTCTCTGCACGAGATCCTGCACCCTGCAAGGGTTCTTCTCATGCTCAGGCCAGTACTGGATCATGAGTATCTGTCTGCTTCTCGGCACAGTGCTAATAAACTCGCACCACCAGCACCCCTCATCGAAGTGTTCTTGATACTCATCCCTTGCTGGCAAATTGTCAGAACCGCCATCTGCATTCGGAAAGGCTCGATACCATAGCTGAATGGGGGTGCAAGAATTCGAAGCGCCTTTTGAAGGCGCAGCCTTGATTCTCTACGGTTACAGACCAGATGACTTCGACAACAACTCGGCGCCCTTCGATTTCCCCGGCTTCAATTCTCGGCTCCGGCCCAACAGTGATGGCAACTCATTGCCCGAAGATATCGAGAATCGTCCCGGTAACTCGATGACCAACACAGCCGCTGAGCAGTCGCCCGACTACGTCCCTGTGCCGCGATGGGTTTGGTCCGGTGGTCCTCGACCGTGCGGAGATGAGCCTCAAGTTCATGCTGCTCACCAACACTTGGTAGAGATTCATGAATGCGGGTTACAGCAGGTGCTGGCATTCGTACGAAGCCGTTCTTGCAATATGTGAAAGGCCTCTTGTTCGCGAGGAAGGCCCATGCCTGATGTCGGTAGTCCAGAGGACAGCAATGGCCTCAGATTACAGATCATAGAACGCACACCACAACACTGATTCAAATTGTGGACATGGCAAAGGCGATGAATGACGACGACAACAGATAATGGATGGTCAAGGACAGAATGTGCTGAAGAACTGTCAGATAGGTATGCAGCTTTCCAGGACCAGTGTCCGTTATCAACAGACTGTCATCACCTTTTTGGTATCTTAACTTCGACACCCAGTAACTCCAGCATATTTCTGCGTGCACAATATGAGTTTATTGTTCTTCAAGCCGTATGTGCAAATGGGCGAAGGGAATGAGGTAACGAAGTGAATTGTAGACCATGAAAACCATAGATTGTTCAATATAACAGGGTCAAGCAGTGTTCCTCTGCTAGCGCCAGAACCCCTTTTTCCTTCACTTTCTTATCCCTTTGCACTGACAACGCTCGATGGAGCCGTATTTATCATAAGAATACATCTGAAAGGAGTCCTCGATTCAACACTTTCGCTGTCGCTCTCGCTCCCTTTCCCCTAGCACTTTTAGTATCAACGTTCGACATCCACTATTTCTCCTCAAAGACACACAATCCGCTGTCTCCCTTCTCCATTACAACGGCCAGCTTTCCCTCGATTCCCGCTATAACTGTGTCTTCCGTATCTGATTCCATTCCTCTCTCCTAGTAACGATCGTTTTCGAAACAGACTGAAGGGCATCTTGCATCCTCCTAGGTTCTCCGACTGTGTAAGCTTCGCGTGCTTGTGTAGGTGATGACCGCATGAGGGCTGTCCCTTAGCTAAACTTCTCCGACGCCATCCATCCTGGCGCCGCCTTTGCTTGCGCTATCGTCTTCCTAAGAGTCATCAAGGCCCTGGTTACGCCTACCCTCGCTCTAGGAGCCGGCACCACCGCCTCGAATACGCTTGCCATTGTTTCCAGCGTCTTCGCCGTCTTCTCTTGGTCGTTTGCCTTGCGGGGTGAATTGCTGTGCCGCAGGATTCAGGCCACCCCCCCGACTTGGACTGCTAGGGTTATGACCACCTCGACTTCCACCACGGCCTCGGAAGTTGGCGTTGCCGCCATGATTGCCAACTGCGCTACCTGGACGAGGGATGCCTGTGCCACGTCCACCCTGTGCGTTGCCCCGCTGACCTCGATTGGAGAAGTTGCCTCGAGGAAGGTGGGAGGCTGGTTGCGGAATGGCGGATGTGCGGGCCTGCTGTGGTTGAGATGCCGTTTGTGCAGCTGCAGGCTGTGGAGGCTGTGCCGGGTTGATGGCCGTCTCAGTGTCTTGAGCATCGGTCTCTGGTGCGGGTGAAGAGGTGCCATTGGTTTCTGGCGCTGCTTCAGGCTTAGCCTCTGATGCAGAAGGCTCAAGAGCGGATGAAGCAGCAGGAGCTGGTGCGGGTATTGAAGCCGGAGTTGGCGCAGGAGCAGTCTTTGGTGCCTCAGCAGGGGGCTTGGCGGATTTCGCAACGTCCCAGACCTCCTTGACCGGCTTTTCGGGGGTCTCTTCAGCAGCCTTTTTGACAACATTGACCTTGGCAAGGTTATTGGCAGATTGCTTTTTAACCAGGTCGAGCTTTCCGGCTAGCATCTTCTCTGTTGACGCTTTGGCTTTCGACACCTCGTCGCTAAGCCTCTGTTGCTGCTCTTCGAGAATGGCTTGTTTTTCTGCCTCAAAGGCCTCTTTCTGTTGTTTGACGATGGCCTCGCGCTCCGCGATGAGCTCTTCATCTTTTTGCCGCAAGATGGCCTCCCTCTCAGCAGCAAATCTTTGCTCAACCTCCTGAACTTGTTTAGCGATTTCTTCCGGAGATGCAGATGGTTGAACATTTGCTAGCTGCTCCCTCAATTTCTGCGTCTCCCGCTCGACATGTCCGCGAATGTTCTTCTTGACAAGATTGCTTATCAACTCGTTTTGTAGGACGAGAGTTCTGGCTTGTTCAGGAGTGAGGCTCGTCATAAATTGCTCGAAGGTCTTTGGAGATTCTGGAGAACTCTGATCGGAAGCCGTTGTTGCTGGGACATCGGCGGCCTTCGGGCCGTCAGTCGAGACTGGCACAGATTGCGATCTCAACAGTTCGAGCTCTTCTTGATGTTGTGCAGCGAGTGTGGAGCGTAATTCGTCAAGAGCTGTTTGCTTGGCAGCCTCAGCTTCTCTCTTGACTTCCGCTAATCGCTTGTTCAATCTCTCCTTCATCTGTTCCTCTCGAGCCTTGGCTTCTTCCTGCTTAAGTGCGTGCGAAGCGATTTGTGCATCCTTTTCTGTGATCGCCGCTTCAAGCTCACGGACCTGAGTCTCAAGCTCTTGTATTCGCTGGGCCGATGCTTGCTGCGAAGGCTCAGAGGCCTCACCTTCTTGCGGAGCTCGAGGCTCTGAGACGATTGCCGCCTGCTCGCTTGCTAAAGCATTGGCAGCCTCGAGTTGTTCCTTCACCGAGTTGAGTTCAGCTTGCAGCTGGCTCCTCTTCTCTCTCATATCACGATCTCGGGCCTTGAATTGATCCGTCAGCTTGAGTTTTTGCTCGGCCTTCGCTGCTTCGACGGCCTCGGGGAACCCATCGACTTGAACTTGCAACGCCACCCGGGCTTCCACAGCTTGATCTCGCTCTGCTTCGAGCTCGGTGACGCGGTTCTTTAACTCTTCCAGCTCTGTTGGGTCAACTCGGTCGTACTTCGCCAGGATATTTTGTGTACGCTGTTGCCAGCCGTCGCGGTCTTTTTGTAATAGATCCATCTCTCCCTGTTTCAAATCAAGCAGATGCTCTAACTCGACAATGCGAGCTTTCATGGGAACCATCTCCTGCTCGAGTTGCTCGACTCTTTGAGTCTTCTCGTGTAAAGCTTGCTCTGCCTGCTTCTTCTCCGAACGCAGGGTGACAACACTTTCTCTGTACAAATTCAACTCATTCACGGTCTCTATGAGCTTACTGTGGCTCATTGCGCTCTTTTCGATGTCAATGGCTGCACGCTGCTGCTGATCAAGCTTGAGTCGTGCATCATCGAGCTGAGACTGTGTGGATTCTAGTTGGCGTCTCAGACGCTCAAGCTCGAGGGATGCCATGTGATGTCGTACTTCGACAATTTCCTTCTCTTGTCGTAAGTATTTGATCACTTCGTGAAGACTGCTCAGATCCTGCGACTCGCCGTGCGCTTCCTCCTCTGCATTGTAATCACCAGTGGTTGTCCTGGCACGCAGTGAAGCAAGCTGTGCGTTAACTGTTTCCAACGATGTGTGGAGGCTCTTGTTATGCTGTTCAATCTCTTCGCGCCGAGTCTTTAGGTCAAGAGTTTCCTGTTTGTACCGAGCTTCGATGTCAGCCCAGCTTGCTTCTTTCTGTTGGAGGGCTTCCTTGGCATTTTCAGCTTGTGTCTTCGCTTCGACAAGCTCAAGACGTATTTTATTGGCCTCCGCACGAACCGTCTGCAGATTCTTGACCGCTTCGGTATGCTTGAGCAGTTCTGTTTCATAGTTCTGCTGTCGCTGTTCTGCAATTTTCTGCTGTTCTTTGGTGGCTTCAAGATATAAGCTTGCCTGCTCTGAAGCTTTCTCTTCAGATGCTTTGAGGCGATCGATCTCTGCTTGAAGGACAGCCTTTTGCTCTTCGAGCCTTCGTCCAGATTCCGTCTGCTCGTCCCGGAGTTTGGACAGTTCCGAATTTGTTGTGCTGAGCTCCGCAGATATGTCCTCAACACGTTGTTCCAGGTCTTTTATCTTTTGTTCTTTTTCGTTGACACTTGCCTGGAGATCTGCTTTGTCTTCGTCGTTCGTCTCCATGAATTGCTGGAGTCGTTCTTCCGCTGCTTGAGCAATGCCCTTGTACTCCTCAATGTGCTCTTCAGCCTTTGCCAATTCAGCAGACTTCAGATCGAGATCTCGTTTCAACTCAGAAACTTCAACCGCCAACTCCTGCTCCCGTGATAAGGTACTATCCTCTGCGCCATTTGCCTGTGGTGCAGGCGTTATGGCAGGTCTCGTGAGGACTTCGATGCGCTCTTCCGCGGAGCGTAGCTCGACAGTCAACTCATCGACTCGAGCTTGAAGATGGTCTCTTGCCGTCCTGGCCGCGGCCAGCTCCTCTCGAGTGGCGCCGAGACTGGCAACCAAGTCATCAACACGCTTTTGACTCTGCTCCTGCTCATAATTTCGACGTAGGGTAGCTTGATTCTTTTCTTCGAGCTCCTCATCCAGTTTTCGCTTAGCACTCTGCAGTTCAGTTTCGAGATTGTCCAACTGTGACTGCATCCGCCGTCGGCTCTCCACATCCGAATGCTCCTTTTCATTGAGCAAATTTTGCAGGTTGGCATTGAGCTGGTCAAGACGTGATCTTTCATTGCGAAGTGATTCATTGTCCTCAACGAGTCGTTTCTCAACTGACTTCCAGAGGTCCTTCTCCGCCTTGAGATTGGCAGACTCTCTTCGCAAGCCGTCAACCATACCTTTGGCTTCAACAAGCTCTTCGGCCGCTTGCTGAGTCTTGAGTTCCTGCTTGGTAGCTGCTTCCATTGCAGCGTTGAATCTCTTTTGCATCTCGGCGTTGTCTGTTTTGAGCGTGTTGTAATTAGCGAGAAGCATGTCGTACCGTTGACCGGCTGCTGTCAATTGGCCTAAGCTCCTGCTGGCTTCTGCCTGCAACTGCGAGTTTCGTTGCGAGAGATCAGCTATTTGAGTTTTGAGTGACGCCGTGTCTGTGGCGGCCTCGCGACGGTAGTTGTCATATTGAGTCTGCAAGTCTCTCAATACTTTGGCGAGATCGCTTTCGGCCGCTGGGGACATTCGATCACCTGCCAGTGAAGCCGAAAATCCGCCAGCCGGGAGTGGCATCGAGCGTGAGAAGTCAGTTGGGTCGATTTGGCCGCGACGAGTGAGCATGCTGCGAAACATGTCTCTCTCCTTGACGAAAGACTTGGATTGTGTGACCATATGATTGATCTCATTCTGATAATCATTGATTTTGGCGTTGGCGGCTTCAAGGTCCTTCTCAAGCTGCTGGAACTTCTCTTGTGTCGCTTTGGTTGCTTCGCTTTCCACTTGCGCCAACAGATTTCTGATGGTGCCGAGTTGCCTTTCGTTAGTGGCCTGCAGCTCAGCTATGTTGCGGAAGCCAACCAAGTATTGGTTGACCTGTTGCTGTGGCTCGGATAGATGTTCCATGTCGCGCTGGTTGACTTCTTCAAGATCCTTCAAGAGCCTTTCATACTCAAGGTCGCTGAGTGCGCCTGCTTGTTGCTCAAGTATGAGACGCCGAACTTGAGATCCAAGATCTCGGGACATTTGTTGAGCTTCTTCGAGTTCTTTTCTCATCCTGTCCATTTGACCTTGCAAGATTTTGGCTTCCTTCGCGGCTGCGTCACGTTGCTGATGGGCCTGATCGGCTGTTTGCGACATCTCGACAAGTTCGCTGTGGAGACGAGCCTGGTCGTTGCGTAGCTCTTCAATCTCAGGCTTAGTGGCCTCGAGATCCGCGAGCATTTCATCGACATAGGCCTGAAGTTGCTCGTTCGATCTTCGCTCGCTGGCAAGCTCTTTCTCAAGCTTTGTGTATTCAGTGTACAATTGAGTGGTACTAAGGCCATTCTTGAGTCGGTGAGTCGAGCGCGGCGTGAATGGTCCCAGAGGCGTTCCAGGGCGTGTAGGTGTCAAAGGCATTGGGCCATTGACCTCATTGCGAGGCGTAGCCGGTTGCGTTTGGGCTTGATGTAGCTCAGCTTCAAGTTCCGCGATTCTGGCTTCGAGCTCGGCAACACGCTGTTCAGCAGCTTGTCGCTCATTGTGCTCCTCCTGTATTTCCGCTCTTATCCTGCCGATCTCTTCAGCGGCATCGTCCTTTGCCTCCTCCAAAGATGCAGTCAATTCATCAACTCTAGCCTTTGCAGTATCGGCAGTGGCCTTTTGCAACTCGACCAAGCGATTCAAGCCATCCACTTCCTTACGATGGTGGTCGGCATCCGTGACTTTATCCTCGTGTAGCTTTTGGATCTGGGTCTGCAAGGTCTCGTTTCGTCCCGTTTGGTCTTCGAGTTGTGACCGAAGGGCGTTTTCCGACCGACGCAGAGAATCAACCTCTTCAATTCGTTGTTCAAGAGACCGTTGAAGCTCGCTCACTCGGGCATTCTTCTCTCGGCGGAAATTTTGATGCTCTTCCGCCTTGATCTTGCGCTCATTTTCGTACCAGTCGATGTTTTTCTTCTGCAGTTCGAGCTCTTGCTCTAGACTGGCTTGTCTGAACTTGGCACTGGTGGCAGCTGAAGAAGCCTCTTGCTTGGACTGTTCAAGAGCTGAGACTTGTCTCCGCAGTTCGACAACCTTTTCATGCTCCGATGTCAGATCTTGTGCCAGCCGGTCGACCTCTTTTGATTTGGAGTCCAAGAGGGAGAGAGTATCGCGATGTGAGGCTTCGAGGGAATTGATCTTGTTCCGCAGAGAGGCGGTCTCCAAGGCTTCGGTCTCGAGTGATTGTCTTATTCGTTCTAGCTCTGACTGCGCTTGCGCTCTCGTGCTTTCTGCCGCTTGGAGATCATCACGTAGCTTACTGACATTGGCCAAAGCCTTGTCGCGAGAACTCTGAAGGACCTTGGCCTTGGATTCGTTCGTTCTGACCACTGTTTCCAGTTCCACTTCCAGCTTGACTTTCTGAGATTTGGACTGTTCGAACTCCTTGGCTTTCTTTTCTATACCTTGTAGCAGATTCTTGACCAATTCTGCGGTAGGACTATCGAGAATCGTGTTGACCGTCGACTCTGGAAGCGAGGTGAAGGTCGCAACAGTGCGCACATCAATATCGGCCGCCATTGCGGCGAGATCGATATTGGTTCGGCACTTGCTTGAATGAATGGGTAGTCAGGACATCAATCGTACGGCGTGCGAGTTGTCCTCAAGATTTCCCGTAGTGCAATGGGACAGTCCTGCGCATTCCCACCCAAGCGCTTTCGATCTGAGGTCGAAATAGGAAAGAGGCAAAAAGGAGCGACTGCGTTGAGTGAAGCGTAGTAAGTCAGTGAAATGCAAGTAGGTGTGTCATTGAATCACCTGGAGGTGTGATGGTCTTCAAACTTCAACCCAAGACGCAATGACAGCCGCGTGCAGCCAGATGCGTCAAGCGCGGAAAGCTGCCAGATCGCGCTATTTTGGGGCTGCATATTAGGCTTTGACAGAAGGCATCTCTCAGGCCTCAAGGCATCAGAGCACACATGTTCTCTGTAACACCATCCGACTGCAGATTGCCGTCCACTTCAATGACTTAACCTGCTCCTACATCTCTTTGAGGAGGGTCATTCTTTGACTATCACCGTGCCAGTCAATCCTCGTCATCCTTCCGACCATTACTGATCAAGTTTTCCGCCATTGTATCCTTTCTTTCACGCAGTCTGCTTTGCCTCGATCTTACGTGGCCGTCGCATCTTCAGTCGACCGCTTGAGACGACGTTGCTCTTCACACTCTGCCAACTTCAGCCCACCATGTCGAACAAGTCTTACTTGGACGCCACCCGGACCAAAGCTACATTCGCCATCGCCCGTTTGCGTGAGAAATTCCCAGCTGCGCTGGACATCGAGGATGTCATGAACTATGTCTTCAGCAGCTTGGAGCGCGAAGACCCCAGAGTTCCGGGGGCTTTCAAAAGCTGGATGGACAAGTCGGGCGAGGTGGTAGTCAACAAGAGAGACCACACCTATCGCTACAAGCCGCCGTACGATATTCGATCGCCTGAACAACTCCTCACTTATTTCCAGAAGCAGACTGACACCACGAACATTCCCGTGGCAGACCTCAAAAAGGGCTGGGCAGATTGCGATGCTGCCATCGATAAGCTAGAAAAGGAACACAAGTTGATCGTCATAAGAAACAAGAAGGACAATGCTCCCAAGGTCATCTGGGCTGACGATCCCTCTCTGTTTGCTCCTCTGGACCAGGAATTCATTGACTTATGGATGAGCATCCCATTGTCTTCCAAAGACGATGTCATTCGCTACCTCATCCAAACTGGCCGAACCCCGGCTGGCCAAGTGGCCGAAAACAAGGCTGTCTCCAAGGCAAAGGCCAAGGTCCGAAAGTCACGCCAGTCGACGAAGCAGACCAACAAACACATGGCTGGCCTCTTCCGCGATTACTCTGCTCTCAGACAAAAGGGCAAATGACCGGCTCAATACACTTCTCTGGCCCCTCGGTTATATCAAACGAAAGTTCCTGCAAAGGAAGCGAAACATACGACGCCCTCGTCCGCAATAATGCATCCTCGTATTACGTTCCAGCTCCTCATCCACGCACCACAGCATCACCTCTGCTACCTCCAGCCGAAATCCAAGGTTGTTGGCTTCTCTCCACGCCACAGCTAGCCACAGATGCAGAACGAGCACAACGGCCAAGCTATTTGAGCATCAGGAGAGCGCTTTCCAGGCCAGAAGAGCAACAGAGATGGATGCATTGGGAAGGGCCGTCCTCAAATGCACCTGGCGATGTGTAGTGGCCGTGAAGATGTGGCTGCGTGAAAGCGCTGGTAATGGTTCAAGCAGTTTTCAACGTTGCTTCAAAGGGTACTCTCTTTGGCCTAACACCTCAACCGCCCCAGGCTTTTGGAAGTTGTTGGGAAGTATTTGCGATCATCAAATGGCCCCCAAAGCTTCATGCGTCGAGGTCTTCTTCTCGAAACCGGCTTGCTGCTCTGGGCCTTCCAGCAGGTCTCTGCGGCATGACTGACAGGGTGTCATTCGAGGATGCCTCAAGCGAATGCGGCCCAGCCCTGCCCCTTTCCGCATTGTGCTCATGGTGTTCACCATTATGCTGCTGTGCGCTCACCAACATCAAGGGCCTCAATCCGCCCGAACCGCTTGTACTGGATCCAGGTCGATGCATGTTCTGCGTTGCGCCGCCGCCCTCCACTCCGTTTTGTGAGTCAAATCCAGGCGAGGCGCGAACAGCGACTGCGTATGAGGGAGGCAGCGAACGGTTGGTTGATGCGCTCAAGGTTCGATGAGGCACGTTTGGTGCGACCAGGGACACCTCATCGTCTTCGTGATATTGAGGGGTGGGGTTGCCTTGGTCCTGCGTTGCCCGAGACAAATTCTCCAGACGCATCAATGGCGTCTTGCTTGACCGATCATGCAAACTGTTCGAGTAATCATCCACCGAATCGGTATGGCCATGGTTGCTGCGAGACCGTCTATTCTTCCGCCGCCGAAGATACCAAAAGACCAGTCCGCCTATGAGGGCCACGACCAGCACCGTGGCTGTCGCTGCAATCCCAATAACTGCAGGTTTAGAAGCATCGTCTTGTCTTTTGAATAGGGTGCTACGACGCGAGAAACTTGAGGGCGAGGCTGACCCTAATGACGGTGGCATGTCCTGAACGCACGGTGTTTCCCTCCGCCTATGTCAGGGCCAAAAATGGTGATTCTCAGATCGACCCGTCACAATCGTCAATCCAGTTGGAATTGTGCCGTGGAAAGGTATTATAGCACTGGTGTCAAATGCCGACCAACAACTGAAATGGAATATATTTTCATATCAGTCTTCTCCTTCCACCGTTGGTGATGTCTTTGTTCACAGTGATGCAGTACACTAACATAGGAAACGAACGAGAACCAAAGGGATGAGCAGAGCATTGCAGGACCGCCCTCGTGTATTATCCCAAAATACCACCAATATCACCACGGCGTAGCATAGCCTGCTTGGCCCAGCCTTCCGCCCAGCACTGGCCCCTTTGGCTCAGGGTCTCGGCGCAGATCCCAAATACCCGATTGCGACGCCCCAGTCCAGGCCGTCTCTGGGTAAGTTCTAGACTCTTTGGTACAAGCGCATCTGTGCGGATTCGCTTACTTTCTTAGCTGTGTAGCGGTTTGGCCTCGGGCTTTTCCAGCAGCTGAACCTCTCCTCGCAATGGATCATACAGGTTTTGCTAATTTAAATTATCTTGTCCAAACCAAGCAGTCACCAAGAAAAATGGGTGTCTTCTCAAATCAGAACTGGAGGACCCGCTTCGTTATCAATTCGCACCGACGTGCTGACCACACAGCATTGGCCTCCATGGCAAAGCCATGCAGCTTTGAATCCTACAATCCTAATGCGGGACTGCCATCTGCATGGATAATGTCTTCATATCAAACAGCGTAAATTGCAGTGGGACAGTGGTCCTTTTCGCTGCTTCCTTCGTGCGATCTCGGGCCAACAAAGTAGAAGAAAGTCTCGTTTAGCTGTCACCCTTGCTGCAGAAGCCGTCATCGCTCGATCTTCTCGTCATGGTCTGGATGCGTGCGGACAAGCGTGGGAGCAACCATCCATAGATCTGCGAAACTGGCAGATACGTGCGCCTCACCTCTCCTCCTCATGCCATTCATCGTAAGCTCAAACTAATCCTGGACTCCAAGCAAGGAATTCTTTCTTACCTCAGGCTTACGCCTACCTTTGCTAGTTGCGGAGGAAAAGTCTCAACTGCCTGGACCCGGAGCTGTAAGCACTTGGAGCATCAGCAGGTCGCTCGAGCTCCGGGCTGATTGGCCGAGCATGTCCCCTATGTCAGCGAACAAGCCACCCCAAAATAGCAGAATTCATACTCCACCCACTTGTAGGGTGCTTGGCTGACCGCGCCGTGCTTCTCTGATCTCACCAGGGTGGCAATCTGGGGTTTTGGGAGCAAATGGGCAGCGACGCATACAGCGAAGCAGCGAATGCACAATCCAAACCGATGATACTTGGAGGACCGCGGAACTGTCCACCTACATAAGACCAATCGTCCCCAAGGAATCATCGCTCTGCCAATTGCAAAGCATGCCCTGCTGTGAACGTGTCTCCATACGACGAGACACCGCCTGCTATTGGGTGTGGCACGACAATCAATTAACACAGTGCAGTGTAGCGATTTGCCGATGAGCAGTTCTGCGTTCTACCAAGTACATTCAAGAGCCGAGCGCTCGCTGGGCAGGAGACAATGGAACCCATCAAGCATTTCGCCGGCACGAGCTGTTTCTCCAGAAAGAATGATCCATACAGTATGATCTGACTTGGGAACATTTGTTTGGCCGCGCAGGGTTTGCTTGAAGTCGTCCTGAAGGGGTCCAATTTCTGGAGAACAATGGATGGTGCATATGAGAGGAGTGCATTGAATCCTACTGCCACCACAGCCATACTCAGCTGTACAATCAAGTCAATGATTCATCTATCCACAGATCCCACAAAATATTTTACATACTACTTCCAGTGTCATTATTTTCCCTATAGATATCGACTTGCCCAGTGCTCAACCTCAGCTCATTCCCTACCGGACCAAGGGCGGATCTGGCTACAGTCTAATCTCCGCCTTTCTTGCTGTCTCCCTTTCCACCCTCCCCCTCCTCCTCCTTCTTCTCCTCCTCCCTCATTTTTTTTTGACGTTTTCTTCCCTCAACCCACCACTAGTGCCCGTTCTGCAGCTTCCCCTCTGTACGCTCAACATAGTCCCGCAATCCCTCAACAGTACATATCTTCAATCCATACTTCCTCGCAAATGCCAAACAACCATCTCTCCTCAGCATGCTCTCCCCTCCCTGAATCTCCGGCTTACCGTGCACCTCCTGTCCAGGTTCCACTATCTCACTGATTACGCCGGCTTCTCTCAAGCCCGCCAATCGACAGAACTCCACCGCGGCCTCGGTATGTCCCGTTCGCTCTCTAACGCCGCCTGGTCTTGCCCGTAAGGGGAAGATATGGCCCGGTCGTCGGAAGTCAGACGGCACGGCGTTTATGCGAGCGAGCTCGTTACACGTCAGTGCTCTGTCATAAGCTGATATTCCTGTCGTGATAGTTTCGTGACTGGAGTCCACGGATACCGTGTATGCCGTGCGATTTGGGTCCGAGTTTTCGGATTTCGGGATCATCTGAGGGAGGTCCAGGGATTCACATATTTGCGGAGACAAAGGCGTGCAGATGATGCCAGATGAATGTCGGACCATGAATGCCATCTGGGCCGGGGTGATTTTGCTTGCGGCGATGATGAAGTCGCCTTCATTCTCACGTGAGGGCGAATCGAGGACGACCAGGAACTCGCCGTTTTTGAAGGATTCAATACATGATTCTATGGAGTCGAAAGCTGGACCATCGCATGTTCCGTATGTGCCGTTGGTGCACGGCTCTCCATTTTGGATGGAATTTGATGGGGAAGTTGATGGTTGCATGTTTTGCCCTGCCTGGAAGATTCAAAGAGATCCTCGCTGCCGTTGAAGAGATTTAATTATCAAAAATGATGGCGTCAGCAGGATTTGGCCTCCGCGTGAAGAGGAAAACCCGTGTCAAGGCGAGATTAGGATGGCTGAGTCACGATTTGTCCCTCTAATCCAGAATGGCCGAGTATTCTCCAGGACCACCAGTTGGCAATGCTGTGATTCCGCAATTGCCGGCGGTTTGTTCTCGATAATGTGCTCTTGGAAGTCGAGCAGCTTGAGACCCAAATATCTATTTGATTGCTTCTTCTCGTACGAAACAGTGATTCTAGATCGACTTGAGGAAAATAATTTGTTATGTCACATGCTTACTGTTCTGTTAGCTAAGCTGCGGAACCTGGTGGAAGTTACCAAGGTCGGCTGAAATACTAGAACACTCTTCTCCGTACATGCGGGCCGAGGCTCGGAAAGCCCGACGCTCTCAGGATTTCTTCCAGTCGAACGCATCCGCATTCCCCAATTTGCTGGAACGGTCGAGCTGGCGATCATCTCTGCCTTTCTGAATCACCGACAGATTTGCCTGGCAATGCTGCGCGGGGCGGGGAACCACTTGCGAAGGCATAGAAGCTAAAATACTGTGAGGGCCAGACCAATTTAACGGAGGTTCCACTGATCCATGACAAAAATACTTTTCGCGGTGAGAACTCGGGCTCTGGAACATATCATTTGCGCTGCAAGAGATGTGACATCAATAGCGGGCTGTACATGTTGGCTCGGCTGCTGAGCCATGACAAGATAGTGAAAAGGAGAGATCTTGCAGCACTGGAGGTCGGTCTTGGAGCAGCTTATCGGGCTCACATGCAAAGGATATCGATGAGATTTGGCATGGGAGGAAATCTGTAGGAACTGTGATTGTGCTTGACTCGGATGAGAACCTGATATGATCCTGATATGATAAAGGTCAGCGGCTTCAGCAAGTCGGAGAGTGGCTGCCAATGTTTTGCCTGACGGCCTGGGCTATATCGGAGGTCAACGGTGGCGTTGCTGCTAAATTTTGCAGCGGACACTTTTTGAACCTGCATTTCAAGCGGACTGATCATGCTTTAGGCTGGATTTAGTTTCCAGAGCCCTAACGCAAGAGTCATGTACAAGAGCTTCTCCTGCTTAGGCCGGTTAGTTTGATGACCATCCTGAACAAATTGTTTTCGGAATCGAATCCGACCATTGCTATTCGCCAATCCTGAAACAGAGCCCTGTTGAAAGGACATCAGCGATGAGCTTCGAAGCTCCTTTTCCAGGGTTGCTCAAGCACCACCACGGGACCGGCCCAGGAATGCCTATCTGACAGCACCATGCAATCCTGATTGACGCCAGATCGACGAAAAATCCAAACAAGTAATAGAGCATGCCAGCAGCCTTTGATTCACTCCGCGGCGCGGTATGTCGTATTAATTAACGCTGCGCGGTCGCCATGTGCCTGGTCTGCGAATCTGCGCTGCTTGTAGATGAGGCTGGCTCGTTCCCTGTCGCGAGCCGTTATCAATGGTGCCAGCGGTGGCGCTATCATGAAACTTTTCACCCCAACGCGAGCCATGTCTCGCTGGTCTGTGTTCTTCAGCAACGGCTTCACGTTAGCAAGTTCCCGCGAGGGCATTGGCATGGTGATGGTGATGGCTATTTTTCTGTACAAGAAGTGGCACGTCCGCATGTCCCCCAACCTTCAATCTCTCCAGGATCTTCCCTCTGTGTCCGTGTTTCACTGTGGGGACCGCGTGAGATAGCCTATCCCTGCACCCTGCAAGACACCAAGACACGCATGCGACCATTCGCCGCCTCTCACCACCAAATCTGCTTCTCCCATCACCCTCGAAAAATAACTGCGGCCCCCTTCCAGCTCTTACACGTGTTGGCCACATTTCCGTCTTTCTACTATTCAGGCGTCTGCGATGCATTGTATCACTTGCGACAGGTCGTCATAATTCATCCAACTTGGGTCGTGCCCATCACAACGCGCCCGAAATGGCGTCAAGCCAAACAGGATACGCAGCCATCCCCGGAGCTCTTGATGTCAATGGTGACGCCCGGAGACAATTGAATTCCGCGTGGACGCCCTCGCCCACTCTACCTGAATTGCCTCATACTCCCCTTTCTGCCACCTTCGAGGACTTGGTCAGTACTTCATTCCTCGACGAACCCGCCGCGAAACGGGAGACTTCGGTTTCCAACGTCTTGAAGTCCTTGACTGGTTCCCAACGATCGGCGCAATCGTACGAGCTTGTCGAGGAGGATGACTACGAACAATCGCAGATAACACCAAGGCTGCCCGTGAAGCTGTCCGGGATCATGGAAGGTGACGCACCGTCGAACCCAAAAGAAGATACTCCCGTCCGGACGGCCTCGATAAGTCGGCACCTTCCTCTGCATAATCCCACACCCGATCTACAGTCGCTGCAAGGAGCATACCTCAAGAATGTCCAAGCATTGGAAGATAGCGCCGAGCGCATCAGCTTGGCTTCAAGCATGGAAGAGGAACTGCAGAAGATGAAGTATGAACTGCGAAGGTCAGAAAGCAAAAGTTCTCAGGCCGCTTCAACCCGCCCTAGGAGGCAATTCTCAACCAATTCCATTGCGAAGTCGATCAATAGCATGAATGCGGCAGCTCGGTCTGGTGGATATTCCCCGGGTGGCCACATTACATCCCCAGTCGGCTCAGTGAGGTCGCAAGGGAAGTTCTCTCGCAGAAGTACTGGAATGTCCAGACCTTCCAATCTTTTGCCAGAACCGGAGCTTGAGGGACGGCCACTCGAATCTGCCATGGTTCAGTCCCCGCCAGCCCATGCAATGCTGCCCAGGAACTCGTCGGACAGCCGGCCATCCTTTTCTCACGCATCGAATTCCGACCGGCCGGGCACGTCCGCCTCGAACGATACCTACCGACAAGCCCAGAGTCTCTTCACCGACTTCGATGGTACTCATTTCTCGCCAGCCGCAGACGAGGACCCGACAGCCAGGCGCGTATCAATAAGCCACCCTCTAGCACAGGATTCGAGAGTCTTCAGTGAAGCGCAGCCAGATCAAAAGACGGTGTACTACCCAGCTCCAGTGCCTGTCATGCTGAACTTGCCCAAACGATTGTCGAAGCATAACTGGGCACAGCAAGAAAAACGGAAGACACAGGTATTGCAGAGTATTCCACAAGAGATGCGCAAATCGGCAGCATGGCTTGCCAATGAGGATTCTGACGCAGAACCAGAGCCAGAGGCTCCGAGACCACGGAATCGCCTGTCGAACCTGCCACCTCAGCTGCGGGCTAGCGCTTTCTTCGACACCCCAGGGATTCAGGCGGATGTGAGGTTGAAGCATGGCTCTGCTGTGATAACACTCGACAGCATCCTAGATGCGGCTGCTCATGCACCCGTCAGTGCTTTCACCGATCATCCAATTGCTGGGCATTTGGGCCACGAGGTGTATGGCACTGAAACCGGGCACAAGAAGAAGTCCTCAGAGATCAAGCAGAAGAGGCGAAGCTCTTTGAGTAATGTCTTGAGCAATAGGAAGTCGAGCGCAACCATGTCAGGCGCACGGAGGTCTTCACAAAACCTTGATAACGAAATTGAGGTGCCGGACGATGATCCTGAGAAAGCGGGAGAAAGATCTATTGCTCCTGATGCCGATGAGCTTGTTGACGGTGAGAAGCATGACACGGACCACAGCGACGATGAGGAGTCTGAGGAAGAGGAGCAAGAGCAGCAACATCAGCTCGGATTTCTCGGCGCTCCAACGACTCTTCTGGCAGAATTGCAAATGCGAAAAGCGCAGCAGAAGTTGCGCAACACCACTGCCGCAAATGCATTTCCCGGAGGGATGCATTCGACCTTGCTGGAGCTTGACGCCGTGAGGCAACTGCAACAGAAATCCCGGAAGCAGAAACACGTGGCGCTTGCTTGGGAAGATCCAGAGGCCGTTGACAAAACGAATTACGATGATGAGGATGTTCCACTGGGAGTACTCTTCCCAGAGAAAGAGAGGCAGAATCACATCAATCTGAATAGGCCCCTCGGCCTAATGGAAAAGAAAGAGCTTGAAGAGAATGAGCCATTGAGCTTCAGAAGGGCAAGGCTGCGAGGTGAGCCGCACAAGCCGTCTGTTCCAGCACCACAGCCGAGTCCCATACAAGAGGAGCCGGCTCCTGCGATCACACTCGCAGGATTGGGCGATGAGGGTGACGAGGAAAACGAGGGCGAAACACTAGCCCAACGACGAAAACGAATGCAGGAGAAAAAGAACAAACGCGCAAGTCTCGCGGATGACATCGCGAGTCAACTCGGTCTCGAGCCAGAGGCGATCGGTGGCTCAAAGACGCCAGGACCTGAACAACAAGAAGAAGAAGAGACACTTGGACAGCGCAGAAAACGCTTGCAAGCAGAGGCGGAGAAGAATGGTGTTCCGCTAAAGGCGAAAACGAGCATGGGAGATCTTCTGAGATCCAATCCAATTGGTAGCCGAAACGAAGAGCTGCAGGCCGCGGCTGAGTCGAAGGTCTCACTTCTCATGAACAGGCGGGATCCCAGCATGCCGCTGGTGGACCATATTCAGGCCGCACAACCAAGTTCAAAAGCTATACCGAAACCACAGCCGAAACCGCCTCAGCCGAAACCTCCCCCCTACTACCCTAGACAGTCGCTGTTACAGCAACATCAACTACATCAGCAGCAACAGCAGCAACAACAACAACAGCAACAGCAACGACCGATGATGATGGGCCAAAATCCTTACTCAGGTTTTCAAATGCCGCAACTCCAACCAGTGCAGTCCATGCCTAACCTCAACATGATGAATATGAACATGGGTATGAACATGAACAATTTCAACATGCCACAATACCCGTACATGCAGAACAATATGAGCAACATGAGCCTAGGCAGGAACACCATGATGTACAATCCCATGCAGATGAACATGGGTATGGGCGTGGGAGGCATGCAGATGCCGATGGGCGGGTATGCCCCTGCAGCACCAGTATATGACCCCATCGGAATGGGACCACCACTCAATCCGCAACAGAGAGCCAGCATCGATCGATGGAGGCAAGGGATTGCATAAGGCGGGCGGCTCCTCTTCGAATGCATCATTGACCATGTCAAGCCGTCTTGAAGGGCACGAGCACATCTGGAGTTACACGAAAGGAAAGGGCTTTTGGAAGTATGGGTCAAATCTATTCCGTTAATGTCTGGAAGAAACATTGACTGTTCTCTTCGCATACTTACGTAATATATGGGATGTGATACTGAGCAAGCGAGCAAGCGTCTGACCAGCTTTTTGGCATTTGCATTTGCATTCATTAGCCTGCTGGACAACACGGACGGGGCCCTGGGAAAGCCAGGTTTTGGTCTCCGTTGTTTATACTCTACATAGTACATTCGCCTTCAAGTGTATACATCTAAATCTTAGTCAGGTAATACCGGAAAGCAGCGTCCACCTCTGTGGCCCTGCCAGTTACGATTGGTTCATTTGGTCCGGCCTCGGATGGCTTTGATTTCTCAATCTGGTCTTTGGCTGTGTCTTCGCTGTTGGCCCCCTCCTTTGTGTGACCTGCTGTTGTCGGTCATCATACGCTTTCAAGACACTCCTCCTTGAGACTCTTCACCTTTGGGCTTTCGAGGTCTTTCTCAGATTCTGCCCTTATTTTCTTCTGCCTCTCGCAAATTTAATGCCATCCTCGGGATCTGCCAGCATCATACTTTCGCCGCTAGGTAGGCTCTCCTTTCCGGATCAAACGTTGGTCAGGCTCCGCTGTTGCGTCAACAATCAATTTTCCAATTGATTGGGTCATTTCAGCAAGCAGCAACGTCAAATCTGTCCTCTGCGACTTGTCAAAAGTAGCAGTGAAATCTTCTCCATCCTGTTTGTCATCCTTTATCGGCCGATTGCTTCTCTGCCATGGAAACTGTTGCCTGAGCGACGGTTTGCATCTTGACGGGATAGCTGGGCACTTGCGCATCTGCCGTACGTGAGTATCTCATAGTTATGAGAAAGACTTTGAACGCAAGGCGGTGCTGGTAGAAAGGAACTTGTTTTCTGACAGAAGAACGGCTTCCAACCTTGATCCTGGTCGTTACGTGCGGATACCTGCTTTCCCGCTTCCGTGGCATTACGGGCCAAACTCACACAGCAAGACTTACAGGATTCAGAGCAGGTTGGTAGCTCAATAGGAGCATGTGGTGGTATCATCTCTTATCATTTCTCATTGGTCCCATGAAGGTATCAGGCCATTTTCTATGTGCCATTCTGATCTGGAAAATTTCACCCTTGGGCCCTCGAGGCTGTTTATGTGTCCTGTCATTTCCCAACGTCATCATAGAATTGTCCCGAAGCTGTGCAAGTCAGTAGGAGATCAAACGCTAGGGACGAAACGCGCTTACCCAAAGGTCTGCTTGATGCTGCGAACGTAATATCCTTCCCAGTTGCGCTGCACAACTTCCTCCTGTCCAATCGGGACACCTGTCCAAGTAACGCGCATGTTCGTGACCTGGTCAACGTCGTTCTGATCGAAGCTGATGTCTTGCAGACTGAAGTGACCTTCCGGCCATTGTGCCAGTCTCCATTTCTGCACGACTTGCTTCGGTTCATCAAGCTTGACGTACTCTCCAATGACGTTGCCATCGAAGATGACAAATTTCCCGCCCACCTTGGCACCTTCAAATTGTTTTGGCGCAGCTCGAGTGAAAGCAGCTATTCGCTGAGGGTCTGTGAATGTTTTGAAGAGCTCTTCTGCGGTCGTCCGGAACTCGTCTGTGGCGGTGACAGTGGTAGTGTTCACCAGGGCATTTCCAGAAGCAGCAGTCTTGCTACCAGTTGAAGACATCGGCGTTCGCTCCCTCTGAGGATGCCATGTGGGTGTCGCAAAGCCGCTGGACGGATTCGAACCACTAGCGTGCTGGATGTCCTTTCCGTGCTCCGTAATCAGTGCTGGGGCCAGCTTCTGGAAGACTTCACGTAGCTGGGGCACAATTTTGGACCTCACCAAGTCTTTGACGGGTTGCTTCTCTTTCGTCTCTGCGTAGATGTCTATTTCAAACTATTGAAACCAGTCAGATCGTCGGAAGTGGAAAGGCGGTTGAGCTAGGAAACGTACGACGTACTCGTCGGGCTGGGTGTCGTATGCACATTCGGGAACTTTTATGCTTCCTGCCACGTCCGCACCCTCCTTGTTTTTGCCTACATCTCATCAGCACTTCCAGTCTCGCCTCGGACCAATGGTCAGACATACCCTCATATTCCAGTTGCAGCGAGACGTCGAATATCGTGATAACTTTGCCCTTGCGCTGACTGACGTCGACATCGCCATCCATAGAAGTGAGCTTGGTGACTTTTGCCGAGACCCCATCTTCTTCTGCGGATACCCCCTGGACCTGGCTATCGAGATAGTCTTTCGCCCATGGTCCTACATCCTTGTTCACCCAATGCCAATTGTTAGGATTGTGTAGGACCATGGTTGTAGATCAATTGTGGGAATCGGCGAAAAAAGGCTATATGTCCTAACTCCCTGTCAGCATGTGCTTGGACTGTGCGATTGAAATTTGGCTGTAGGAGCTGTTCATCAGATCTTTGGTCTTACCGACCGCAGAGGCTGATCATCAAGGACGTTTGAGTACAAATCAAGTCCATATGACTGGTGCCTAGCATGATATTCTTCATATGAATGGTCGGGGGCCTCTCCAACACTTACTTGTTAATTTGAAAGGACTGCAAGAGAGATCAGACTTGTTTGCAGGCATGGCTGCGAAACTGTTTGACTTGATCAAAAATTCTTGGTTTGGGAGACCGGCCTGCGCAGAGAGAAGATTCGGGAACGGCCAAGCATTGCAATAGGCTCCGAGAAGCATGGCTGAAACTTTAATGAAACCAACGTGCAGGTTCATTATCAGGGCCTCGATTACTATCAGGAGCCTGCCGTTCGTCTATGGCACTCACAAACTTCAAGAGCGCGCACGACACAAAGACAAATGGTGCAATGGCAGGTCATGAGCTGCAGCGCCCCTAGCAGAGTGACTGCTTCTGCATGTTGCGAATCGCATCCATTTTCCGACACACCTCGGATTGTTCGTAGTCTGCGTGAGCAGCCCTGATACGGGAGGCGCCTTGCTGAAAGTTTCTCCCCGAGCGCCAACATTCTTGTCCTTCAATCTGGACATACTATCGATCTGAGGCAATTCACGAATAGTTGTTTGAGATAGGACCAAGTTCAGCTTCGCCAAGCAGCAGATGTATTTGCCGGGATGCAGAGGCGTGGCATGGAGAAGCGAGCTGTCGAGTCAGATCAGATTGAGGTTGAATGGCGGATCAGTATTTTGTTGCTGATGAGAACTGCAATTAGCATGCTATTGGGGTGTCAACTGCATTTCCAAAGGATCACAGGGACGCCTGTAAGCATTGGTCTGTCTGCCTTCAGTCTGATCAGGGTAGGTCGGCTTTCACACCGACGTAGTTCAAGGAGACGCTGGTATCTGTATTGTCTGTCACTTTCCAGGAATCCCTCATTGCCTCTTTCTAAACAACTACTCGAGCCGTAGCATCCACTTTGCCCTGCTCAAGCTCAGAGGTCGAGGACTAATGGCCAATGATTGGTGGAGGTGGCAATTCCTTCAGCTTTCCGATGCCTCAACGAGGAGCTTCAGTTTCGCCAACCAGGCGGCGCCGACGTCGAGTGTTTACAACCCCGACGCTAATTTCACTCCGCCGCGAAAGCCGTGCTTGACAGCACCCTCTGCTACCCACTTGACTCGCTAGCCTATTTCATGAGTCTGCAACACCGGTTTGGACAAGGGTTGAGGTCGATGTCAAGGGGCGTGGCTAAAGTCGTAGTCAGTATCATGACAAGCTCGATCGATGAATGCGTTAGACGCTTGTTCTGACGGTCCTCGTTGTGTTGCTATCTGCTATTGAGCTGACGTGGGCAGTGGGATGTGCTGGTGACTGTTAGCTAAAGAACAATGGCGCGGGACGAGCTGTGGCAGTTAATGTTGAGCAAATGTCATTTGTGGTTCTCCATGACAACATGAGTAGTGGCGGGAAGTTGTCAATGGCGGAATGCATTGTGTAAGCCACCAAGTTGTGTTCCTTCCACCATCAGGGTAGCTCGAGCTGTGAATGCTTTGCTTTTCAAAAAGATATTTTAATGTAAGCTATTACGGTCTCCCTAAGGCTCCTCTTCTCATCTTCAATCTGCTTCCCCGCCCTGTGGTCTTGGTGTCCTCATCAAAGGTGTTATTCGAGCGCTGCGAGTGCTTTCCGTTCGCCGCCTCTCTGTTTTGCTAGGATTTGAGACACCGCACCATTGCTCTAAAGCATTTGGAGACCTTTTTGATTGCTTACTCGAGCCATTCGCTGCCACTGCCAGGCATGTTGATGGCTGGCTCCTCATTCATCATACTTTCCACATCGCCAACTTGTTTCCTGTCAGAAACCTCTCGGCTCTTCAGCCTTGAGCGCATGTTGGCCATACTAGAACTGCTTATGCTTCCATAAGCCAATCCTCGAGACGACCTTTCTCTCATGGCTGTTGGTTGTCATTGCAAAGGTTCCGAAGAACTTGATAGCCTGTTTAGATGGAGATAGACATCCGTTCCGTAGCTAGAGAAGCAGTTAGTTGACGCTGTTGGGCTGGGGGAGCCAAACTTACCCCTCCATTGAAATGAGCTTGAGGTCACCTCCAAAGTATCTCGCATATAACCTAGATATCGGCAGTCCATAGCCAAAACCAGCCATGGGCGCTTTGAAGTCGCTAGCGTTAAAGCCTGGATCTAGCTCGGGCGTTGCGTCCACAGTGGTGTACATGTATGTCCACACCAGGGGGATGGCACTTCTCGGAATACCACCTCCTTCGTCGCTAATTTTGATAGTAATATCCTCCTTCCCCTCGGCAACAATAACCTTGGTCACGGGGAAATCTTCCTTTTCCGCGCCATGCCTTTCCACCACGGCTCGCAGAGAGTTCTTCAAAGTCTCAAACAGCATATGTGACAAGTGGCCGGGCACATACATGAAGGTGAGGTCTTTCGGGCAGAAGAGCTGGATTTTCGGGGCGTCAAACAGGCCGTAATGATCTTCGCAGACGAATCTCGCATTCTCGATGGCTTCTTCGGCGAGCTCCCTCACGTTAGTCTTGGTGCAGATGATGCCAACATAGTTGGGATGTCGGTGATTCGACTGAGTGGTGAGAGCTATGTGTTGCCCGATCAACATGCGGATGCCTATCCGAGACATGTAGAATCTGTCCAAGAAGCTCTGAATGGAGGAATCGATCTGCATGCGCTGTCTCTTCCGTTTGTATTCATTGATGCCTTGTGCGACGGTTGTCACCACCGGGTCATGCCGTCTTTTGATGTTGTCCAACAAGCGCGAGAACTTCTTGTTGTGTTCTGCCAGCTCCGGCGGCCAGTTGTCATTATCCTCCACGGCGGCGAAGTACCTTTTGCTGTTCAAGCTCCCGCCGTTATTACCATTCTTCGCGATGCTGGGGTTCCGTATGTTGTTGGACAGCTTCTGGCTGGATTTCTTTGGCGGGTTCAATAATCGATCGCGAGTCTCCTTGTCGAGATTCGGCTTCGGCATTTCTGTAATCTCCTCAAACGACTGGGCGTACCAATCTCGAACTTTCTGGATCGGAGCCATTTCACCAAGTCCGTCCGGCAATTTGTTCAGCTCTTCCACTCTGTGCGCGAGACGAACGGGAAGCTCTTCAGATAGAAACTGTGAGGCGCGGAACAATGTGCCTGCACCGGTTAGCGCTGTGACCCAGCCGACCAGCTGTGGACGTACCAGCAGAAGGCTTCTCGCCAAACTGGACCATTTGTCGCAGACTCACACCCGTCGGCGGGAACGAAGCATAGTGGCTGATCCTCTTCATCAACGACTCGGACGGTTTCCACGCCATGATTGCTAGCAGTCAGGCCTTGCGGCCTGGCAATGGTAGGTGTGCAATTCGAAAATGTCAAATATGGAACAAAATGTCGTCTGTCCGCACGCACGGGAGTTGCAGCTTTCAAGGCTATCCACCCACCCGAAGCTCGCCGATGGGTCCGCGAGATCTCGGTCTTCCTGCAGCAAAGACGTCGGATGTCCAGCTGCTTCGGGTTGGATGGTTCCGATGCTCAGGACGAGCAAGCTGGTGCAGATTCTTTCGAGATATAGCTGATATGCTTCCCTGTAGTTCTGCAAGTGGCATGGAAAAGTGACTCTTCAGAGGTCAAGTGTGGAGGAGCACTTGATGTGGAGAAAACCGGTTGAAGGCTAGAATCGCCTTCTCTAACTCTTTCCTTGTTAGCTGGGGCTTCGTGCTGCCAGTTTCTTCTAAGCAGCTGACCACGATCCAGTGACTGAAGTATGCTCGAATAATCTCGAATGGCAAAATGAGGTACGTTGAATGTGTCTTGTCTATTTTTCTCATTGACCGGTTTATGCTGATGATATTTGCTGCCATGTCCACGACCAATAAGCCATGACGCAAATAGAACTCGCCAGTTTGAGCATGTGAATAAGCCGAGGCCACGGCCACGCGGGTCTCCTGATCTCATGGACCTTGCTACCCACCGTGATTGCCCCTTTGTATCACAACTAAACTCGGTGCATCGACTCTGAATCTGGCCTGAGTCAAGTGCTCTCTGAGTTCTGTCAACAGGCTTTTGGTCCATTAATTTTGTCACACAGGAGAAAACAAAAGAATGCTGCTCGGCTTGAATTCAAACGGTACTTGCCGGAGCGCAGCAACCGCATCACCTCCTGATTGCTGTTGATGTGGATCCAACGCAGCAGCATGTATTGCGTACAAGGATGGGAGATGCATCACTTAATCGCCCGTAATGTCGTGTTTTTGCTGTTTCCTGAGGCAGACTGGCCAAAGCTGTCTGCCCACAAGCATGGGCTCTCCATTCTGGACTTGTGCAAGAAGAAACCGGTGAGTTCTGCAGCAGCACAAGGTGCCAAATCTGTTTACTCGTCCTTTCCGGTGCGTGTTCAACACGACCAGCGATACAGCTTCCGATCAAGTACTTCGTTTCCAGAACGGTTTTCGCCTTTATCAAATATGTGTCAATTGTCCGTGGCATCGTCACCAGGAGCATCCTTCACTCGCTCTTTCAGCACGAGGCTCATGCTTGTCTACGGGAGCTTGTCTACGGGAAGGAAACGAGGAATTTGGGACTATGATTGCAAGATGGCTGCGACTGCTCAATAAAATGATGTCGACGCCGTTAGCATGTGGAATGACAGGACAAAGCCACAAGCTGGGATGGGGTGCTGTCTGGGAGAAGGGGTCCTCACACCAGCAATAATGGTCATGAACGGCTTGGTCGGCTTGACTCACGCCGATGAACGGGCTGTATACTGAGCAGGCCCTCGTGGAAGTCAAGATTCCCCTGGCATCACTGAAAACCATCTTGATCTATTGTGAGCTGTTGTCAAGAACGCTCTTGTAGAAATGCAATGTCAATACTGAGAAGCATTTCCGGCTACGTGCCGAAGCTCCTATCATTCTTGCTACTAACAGACCTTGGGCATTTCACAATATTCTGCCTGGTAGATCTGCATTGCCAAACTCTCACCATGACTCTTGTTAGAGTCGGTCAAATTTGTCTCACCGTCCAAATCTCATCTGGTCTCCATAGTGCCACTCCTGACAACGTCGGTCAATTTGGCAGAGCCATCTAGATCTGGCTCAATATTTTGAGAGGAGACCTGCTCTGCCGAAGGGCTCCTAGAACAGCACTTCGCCGCTACCTTCTAATTCGCCTCCCCAGAATTCACCAGCTTTTCGGGCCTTCACCTTATCATTCTTCTTCCTCTCGATCTCGAGTCTCTTTTGAATTTCAAAGACCTCCTGTACTGGACCCTCAACATAGCCTGGTGGATCCTCATCGTCCCTGTCAAGGTCGATTTCTCCCAACAACAGCACGTTCTCCCCCCGAACCAGAAAAGTGCCCCGAGGGATATCGCAGAAGAGTTTTCGTGGAGGTCCGTTTGGTGAGGGCGCTTCGACGTAGTATCTTTCCTTCGTTTCTGTCAGGACGAGGTTGGCAAATTGATCCCACGATCTCAGGACCCCGACGAGTTTTCGACCGTCGCGTAGCACTAGCATGAGCTTCTCTGCAGACAATGAAATCCATGTTTAGCGAAACCCATTTTCCAATGACACTTTCTAGCGCACTGCAACCACGAGAGGCATGTAGTGGGGTACCTACTGTCTGTAAGATCTAGCAATTGGGCAGCGGTGGTGAACATCTGAGGAGGCAGCTGTGGCGCCCCTTGCGGTGGCACTGCTGCCGCGCCCAGGACGTTTCCATCCTGTACCGGCGGCTGCTGCTCTGTAGGATTCATTGTTTTGTATCTGTCCGCCTACAATACGAGGAACGGCGGTGTTTTATCTGTGTGGTTGCAATTCGACGGGACACATTGCGCTTATGATAACGGAGAATGTGTCAACGTAACATCATTGCACGTTGTCAAGGAAAGGAGTGAGGCAATGTGAAGTATGTTCCATGTGTGTCCCTCAAAACGGCGACGACAAACATCACGCATTGGTGAGTGCTGCGGACAAGGCTGAGAAAGCCTTATCATCAATGTACAAGAGCTTCACAAAGAGAGTCCCTCACCTCTTCCCTATGGTTTGTGGCATAGTATCCGCAGTGCTCCTTTCCTCAAGGTAGTGTCTCAAAGACGATAAGGCGCATACTATTTCTTTCTCATCAATTTGTCTCAAGCATTCTTCCAAATCTCGTCCGGACACCGCCCAGCATTTCGTCCGAGAGCTCGATTGTCCTGATTGGTCCATTTTGCCAGTTCCCTGTTGACATCCCCCCTTCTCGGACGAGACCGCTCTAGTTCGTGAGTTGGCATACATATGGTATGGTATCTGCGCCTAGAACGCCTGCTGTCCTTGCTGTCTGCGCAATGCCAAAGCAATGGCAATCGACCGAGAGAGAAACAGGAGCTACCCCATTATGTGTGCTAATTTCGACAAGTATTTAACGTCCAACAATATTGCAAGCACGGTGCTTACCAGACTTCGTGATCATCTCCCTATCTAGCACGATCTCCCACTTGCTTGCCCCTTGTTGATCTCGCTCCAAATTTCGTTCCAATACAGTACAACTATGAACCCTATTCGACTCCTCAAGGAGAAATGGAACCCGCCAGCGGAGGTCAAAGAGTCCTTTGAGGGTCAAACTGTCTTGATAACAGGCGCCAACACTGGCCTCGGCCTCGAGGCAGCAAAGAAGGTGGCAGCATTAGGCGCCGACCGGTTGATTCTTACGACACGGTCACGGTCGAAAGGGGAGTCGACAAGAGCCCAAATCAATGAATGGCTGGCCACCACCCAATCCACTCAAAGAACAGAGATCATACCTCTAGTTCTCGATATGAGCAGCTCTGATGGCGTCAAGAGCTTCATGAAGCAGCTGAACGCTATCACCAAGAAGCTCGATGCTGCCATACTCAACGCTGGTATAAACCAGCCACAGCACCGAATGACCCCAGAAGGTTTCGAGGAAACGATCCAGGTCAACACTGTTAGCACCATCTTCCTTGCCACCCTATTGCTTCCGCTCCTGACATCCACGGCGAGGTCGAGCGATAAACAGACACACCTCACCTTCGTCTCGTCGCGAAATGCTACTATGCCTGTAGCGTTACCTGCGTCTCCGTCGACAACATCTTCACCGACACCGCTCAAGGCCATGTCACAAGCGGAGCATTTTTCCTCTACACTCCTGGCAGGACTGATTCAGTACGGTCGGTCCAAGCTGATGTTGGAATATGCCATGCGACGTATGGCACGCCTGGCAGCTGTGGGTGACAAAGGCGACAAGCCCTTCGTCATCCTCAATTCCGTATGCCCAGGCATGACGAAAACGGACCTTGGACGAAACTACGAGCACTGGATCTTTAGAATGCTTGCAAAGGTCATCTTTGGTGTCTTCGCGCAGACTGCACCACGTGCCGCGAATTCCTACTTGCAAGCCCTCACGCAAACGGACCAGAGCATGGGCCAGATGTGGGCAGGCGGCCAGATTGTTGAGGAGTGGGATGCACTGAAGAGCGATGAGGGTATAAGACTCTCAGATAAGGTGTGGCAGGAACTCAGAGAAACGATGTGGGAGTGGGACAGCGGCGTGGCAGAAACAATCGAGGGAGAGGCGTAAGACTTTGTTCAGCTCGAGCTCTAACTCGCTGACTTTCAAAGCTCGTTCATGGCACTCTTGCCCTTGCGACACGTCGGATCAATCTCGAATGCTTGGGATCCCTACGCACTCGCAACACAGAACACCTTCCCGTGTCGAACCTCAGCTCCGTCGAGATGGTCTCTGATCTTGCTATATCTCTGAAAGCCTTCTGACTTCCCAAACTCCATGTGCTGGTCAACATTGGCCCATACACTGAAAAGCACGAATTCATCGGGCACAGTTCCAGTTCCAGGTCCGTTGTCGGCATCACCTGGCGCATCTCCCACTACCCCACGATCCACGCGCCATCCTCCCTCCCTCTTCGCACTCCCCTGCTCGCCAAAGAACTCTTCCAACGCATCCACATTCCCCTTCCATATCGTGAAGAACTCATTTCGTTGGCCCGCCCTAACAAAATGCCGTCCAATAGCCACCACTCCTTTCTTCCCATCTCCATTGACATCTTCAGTCCCTTTGACAATCCTGGTGACAACGTCTGAGGGGGCCATACCAAGGTGAAACATCCATTTCACCTCAAAATCCTTACCCAGCGCCTCCATTAGCTCCTGGTTAGTGCGGCCTGGAATCCACTGGTCCATGTGTTGTTCCACGCTGTCCCAGCCGCCGACGAGGTAGATCAGAGTCGGGTCCTCGAGGCATTGGAGGAGGGCCACCGGCGAGCGTGAGAAGGACGCCTGCTCGCGCGCTGCGTGTTGGAGGGTTTGCAGGACGGAATCTGAGACAGGTGGCTGGGATGAGGAGTCTGACGCGGGTGATTTGTAGTGGAGGAGCGCTAGTTCTGTTACTGCCATGTTGCCGCTGCTGACGTGGATTCGAGAGAGAATTGTTCACGAGCGGCTGTATGTAAACAGAGATAGAGAGATATATGCTGGTCAGTGAAGTGGGCAATTGGAAAGAGAGAAATGAGATCCTGACTTTTATGAATGTCTATGGTCTCGGTCTGGTATGATTCCGTAACGCTTGTGGCCTGGGCTTCCTGTGAGCTTTCTGGATGATGGTCAAACTGTGCTTGCGTATGAGATGACGCCTGGATTTATACAGGCCCTTCCTGCTTGGCGCGGAGCTCTGGCGAGTTTGTTTTGTCGCTTCATCCTCAAACTAGACTCCACTTACCTCATTAAGCCGTACGTCTTTTAATGCTCATGATACAGGTGGATGTGATGCACGAGGAAGGAAATCAGCCTGAGGCGTGCAAGAGGAGCCGCAGAGAGGCCCAGGAACAAGTGGACTAGATCCTAGGCTCTATGATACCTGCTCCTGGGCTTCTTGACGGGACTCCCCAAAATGTAGGCCCCCGAAATGGGCCCCCTGAAAGCGAACCGTCTATTGGTCGTTCCATTGGTTAGCTTGAGACTACCGTTTTTGCGAGGTCTTGATTCGGGAGAGCTAGTGCACAAGAACTAATTCCTGGTTTGCGAGAACTTGGGCGGATGGGTGCAAGGAACTTATTCGTTCTTGAGCACTGGTGCGGCGGTTCCTACAACCCATGCCTGAAGGGCACAAGAACGTTTGAAGCTCTCAAGACCCACGCACTACGGCATGGTGATCAGGTCCCTAGTACGAGTAGCCGGTACATAGATACAATGCTAGGCGCTACCATTTCGTTTATGTTGCATCCCTCATTTCCAGGACGAACACTTTTCAGCGAAATCCGCTGTGCATACCTACAACCCAGCAGCAAGTGTGTAGCCTCCGTCCACCACCACGTTCTGACCATTTATATACTGGTTGGCCGCGCAGAACAGGATCGTGCTGGCAATGTCTTCGTCTCTTCCGGGTCTGCCCGCAGGAATCCTCCCTTCGTATAACTCCTTGCTCAGACTGCTCTTTTGATTTTCGTCACTCCCTCCTGTTGTCAGTTCGCTGGGGAAAACTCCTGGTGAGATACTGTTGACACGGATCTTGAGCCCGTTGTCGGCAATCTCGCTTGAGAGCAGGCGGCTCAAATGGATTGTGGCGGCTTTCGCCGCACTATACGCGAAATGATGCTGCGCGCTTTTGAGCATGCCGGAGACTGACGCGATGTTGATGACCGTGCCAGAGTAGCCCTCATGCCGCTCCGTAGAGTGATGGAGCAAGGGGAGGAATGCTGTCGTCATAAAGAACACTTGTGCAGTCAGAGTCTGGTACACAGATGTCCATTCTTCGAACGTCGCCTTCGGGTCACTGAATAGATTTGATTTCATCTCCTCTGCAGTAGCAGCTTTAGTCTCAAAAGTGTTGCTCCCAATTCCGGCATTGTTGATCAGGATGCAGAGACATTGCTCGCGGGAGCTCACGTCCTGGTAGAGGGCGTCGATTTGGTCTTTTCGAGATACGTCGTATGTCAGCGGTATAATCTGCCCGGCAATGTCCCTGCCGTACGTTTCCGCAACCTTTTGCAGCTTATCTTCGGTCCGGCCGACGATGTAAACTTTAGCGCCATGCGTTGCCAGCGCCTGTGTCGCCATAAGACCAATGCCGGAACCTCCGCCTGAGAATTTTATGTGAGCTTTCGTAGCAAAAGGAGGGTGGCACCAAGGGTTGAGATGTCGAGAACACCACACTCACCGGTGACAAGTGCAACCCTTCCCTTCACGTCCAGCAAGTTTTTCAGCTGCACATGTGAGGACCTGTCCGTACCGCCACCATGAATTGCGCCAGTTGCTTTCGTGGCGAGGTTTTCTGTCGCCGACGCCACGCTTTCCATTTTGTGTTCTCGCAATGAATGAATAGGGCCACTCAACAAAATCGATGGTTAATGGAAAACCGAATGCTTTGACTGAGGGAATCGCAATGATAAATGGTCTGCCGTAAGCGCAACGACGTAAAAATGACGAAGGCGTCCTGGAATGGTGTTCCAGAGATTTCCCAACACCTGGACGAGAACACTCATTCATTGGCTTTATGCGGGCCCAGTGCCTCAGTGGCGCTCACATATCATCGGCAACAACATCCTCTCGAATACGATGCTGAATTTGGCGATTCAGAAGTTCCAGAGGCTGGAGCGTGACGCTCAAGAACGGTAGCATCGAACGATGTGGACGAGAGATGACACCATGAAGCCGTCGGTGAATGTAATGTCATTCAGGAACAGATGCTCAAGCCTCGGTCGGGCTAACATACAGAATCAGGAGTGGAATTGGTGGATGTTATATTACATCGTTACTCGAGTATTATTCCACCATCGGATCTTCATTGCGCGGCAATTAGAATGTTAGGCATATCAGGATCTGGTAGGCTTACCTTGAATTGAACCATGTAGACATCGTATTTCGCTGGTGTAGCACCCATGTTATGGAGCAATGATCAACTGCTGTGTGGAAAAGCCGTTAGCTGTTAGGGGAATTCGAAGGAGAGGGGTAGAAAGATGGCGCACAAGAATATTGGGAATTTTCCCATGATCCACTGCGTGTGCTGATCAACACCATTATCAAAATCGTGAGGCCAGACAAGGTATTACTTCCTGAGGTCGATCCGCGGTCTAAGTAATACGAAGAGGCAACATATGAAACTAGAAGCTGTCTGGGGGCCATCGGGACATGATGGCGGGTGATATCATTTCGGGTTCACCAGCCGGAACATGACGTTTTGCTCACATCCTTGTCCGCGACGGGCAGAGACATTGGGGTGCATATATCAGTTGGGGGAACGAGCAACAAGGCGGCATCAGTGCTATTTCGCATCCAGTAGTTGATCAAGTATACTGAGTTCCCTTTCACATCATGTCCGAAGAAGCAGTGAACAAGGCCCGAGGATACAAAGCGTCAGTCAAACACACATCTCTTGTCTACCTTCAGATGGGAATTGACTGACTTGGACAGAGCTTTATCGAATCCCAAGGTTTCGGAGGAGGCAAAGCAGCATGCCAAAGATGTTCTCGACAATGAATTACAAGGTGGAAATGTCGAGGTTAGCGACGAAGGTGGAAAGAATCCCGAAAATGTGGCACGTGGATTGAAAGCGTAAGTCGTTGGAAAATGAAACATCTGTTGTCGGGGAAGACGCATTGACATTGCTATTTCCCGTAGTGCAACACATAATCCAAATGTCAGCGAGGAAGGCAAAAAGGCGGCACAGGAGAAATTGGAAGGAATGTGAACTGACGGTCTAGGTTCTGAGATTTGAAACTTGTTTCGCGCGATGCGACTGAATGCAATAGCCAGCCTGCTGAATGCCAGGCAAGTTCCGCTTCAATGAATGTTTGGTTTTGTTTGAGAGACTGCCGGCAAGGCATGGCAGAGGGAAGAAGAACAAATCGGAACTTGAACACTTCAACCTCTTCCATTTCTTCAACCTCGGTGGCAACTGTACAACCTTCCTGTACTGATGTGCTCGTCCACTCAGTGACCAATGCTGAGTCTTCCTTCTTGTCAGATTGATGGGGAATACGCAGGGGCACGGTGTCCGAGCTGTGGTCTAGGACAACCACCACCCACGCGTTTCCGTGCCAGACTCTGCTCACGCTCTCGAGCGAGGTCCTCTTCCATACATTTTGTCGTTTGATCGAAGAGGCTCATGTGTGCAACCAATTTGTCAAGTCGTGGCGATAGGCTTTTTGACTCGAATAGGACGCCAGACTCGGAGAGCCGGCGCACTCGTGAGACGAGGACGGGACGGTCCTCGATGTCGGTATAGGAAGCCATTGTAGTAATGGAATTCTTGAGATGCTAGATATTGGACGTTCATGATCGGTCCAAGTCAGAGGATGGAAAAGCAATTTGTGAGCCTCCTCATATTGATATGGTCAAAGTTATCCCATACCGTGGAAAACAAATCCGTTGTCAGCTTCCAATCATCGGAAATGCCTGAGAGATCAAGATATTTGATTTGCGTTGACCTTCGTGCCGGACCAGACACGGCCTCACGAAATGTCGATGACCTCACCTCGAAACCATGTCCCTACAAGGCGCACCTAGCGCCTTGTAAGGGGCCCAGGCGAGTTGGGCCCCCAAAATGAAAAGCCGGAATAACAGGGGGCCTATGAATTGGCGAAATATCTGTCCAGCTAGGGGTCGTTGCACTAGTCCCAAATCATCTCAACGCTGTCGCCGGTTTAATGTGACATCATGTTCCGGTCTCATTGGTCAGTCTACTTACCCATGCTCCTCTCAGGTTTGGCGCCCAAATTGATGCGACGGTCAAAAGCCCCGAGCATCCACCATGGGTGAGCGACGGGTGAGGTTGGCCCTCCCAGAGCAGCCTCACCCTAGATCGAAAGTAGAGGTGAGCTCGATGCAGTTTTCCTGTTCCTTGGCGCAGATTTCGCTAATCTTGGCGACATCGTTGATTCAGCTAGCTCATGCGATCAGTTTCAAATGTTCTCACAACTCTCGGCGAAATTTGGCCTGAGGTCGGCGATCAGAAGAATGGCCGACCATATCACGCGGATGGACGATGGGCGATGGGCGTTGCGCGCGGGCTTTGGGCGGTCCGTAGACAATCAATTTAGTTGCTAAACTGTCCAGCGCTGAGAGGCGCAAGCTAAACAGCCATCCACGCTTTCGAACAGCAGCATAACATGGAATTTCAACACAGTGCTTACTTCCTACGTAGCTAGAGAGCATAACACGTTCCTCACTTGATGCGAATGGGCTTAGGTGGCTCCACCCAATCAATCTCTCCAAAATTCTTGTTGAGTCCGACTTCAGATGGGTGACTCGCTGGCTTCGGCTTAGCATGGTTGAATAGGGTGCCACTCAAGAAGGTGTGTGGAAAGCCGTGATCGAATTCATAGGCAGTATCAATCTCTTCCATCTCCTTGTCGGTTAAGGTGACTCCAAGGGCTGCAATACTTCCCATGATATGCTCCACTTTGCGACCACCGACAATGGGAAAGACATAGGGGGCTTTCTGTAAGACATATGCCAGGGCAATATGGAGAAGCTCCGTCCCTTTCCCATTTGAAAGTCGCTCGAGCACCTTGGACACCTGTCTGTCTCTCTCGGACAAGGGGATCAAATTACGGCCTGGATTGTGTTTTTCTCGTTCCTTGAATCCCGCCTCTGTCTGAAATCGGCCTTGGTTCAATGTCCCATATGGGCAGAGCCCCATACCCTCGTCGGCGCACATTGGGATAATGTCGCGCTCAAAATCGCGTAAGGCTGCATTCCAGAAGCCTTGATAGACAGCAAACTGACGTAGACCGTGATCGCGAGCATACTGGTTCGCTTTGGTAACCACCCAAGCTGGAGCGTCGGAAATGCCAAGGTAAAGCACTTTTCCAGAGGCCACAAGGTCATTGAGGCTGTGCATCAGTTCGGGAATAGATGTAGTATAGTCCCAAAAATGGATATAAAAGAGATCAATGTAGGTAGTTTGGAGTCTCTTCAAGGAAGCTTCAATGGAAAGGCGCATTGATTTTGTTCCGTTTCCGCCTAGGTTGCTTCGCGAGACCACTTTGTCGTCGGCCTTGTATGGATTGCTGTATTTTGTGGCTAGGACGATTTCATCGCGATTCTGGCGCGCAGCCATCCACTCTCCTAGCCATATCTCCGATTCTCCGTTGTGATAGATATTAGCAGTGTCGATGAAGTTTCCGCCATTGGAATAAAAATGGTCGAGGATGTCGATCACGGCCTCTTTGGTGATTTCTCCATAGCGCTCCCTGTGTGACGAGCCAAAAGTCATGGCTCCCAGACACAAGGGAGAGACACGAACAGATGCCGTGGGAGCCAATTGGCGATGACGAGCCAGTAAGGATCTGGGAGAGGTTGATGCCGATGCCATCTTGAAGTTTGATATTCGAGTTGAATGCTCCGATGCGAGAGCTGAACGTTTCCGGTTTCCTTGTTCTATCGGTCAACTGAAGAAGAGGACATCACCAATTTATATCCCAACGGTGTGGAGCACAGGCCTGCCCGTGAATCTGGACAGAGCGCTTCGTCAGAGAGTGTGACGGAGAAAACCCGATTTCAGGAGCATTTACCACCAATTCAAGTGGGGAGGAAGAAATAAGCTCAGCCCTAATGCAGACTGCTGACAGCCAAGCCTCTGGTCCCCGGCTTTTAACAACATCATTTGTTTTGCCGTCATGGCGACAAGCGCATTGATGAGTAGCGATATTGTGAATCTGGTAGGAAGTCTGCTGCCGTGCGGCAGTGAGAGCAGTTTTCGTATCAATCTAGGTCTAGATCTAGTCTAGTCACGTTTTGCAAGATTCTGAAATTGCAGTATTCTTCCTCGCGCCACGAGACTTCTTGAAGTGCCACTTTGACGATAGTCTAATAGCCTCACTGAAATGACCTCGATTGGCGAAACCATCAACTCCGAGACGGGGAGCAGCGTTTTTTCCGATCACGTCTCGACGTCGCCAGACGACTGGCATGGTCTCAGCAGCGCTGCAGAGCGCCGAAAAAGACAGAATCGACTCAACCAGAGAGAACATCGTAAGTATTGCACATTTGAAGCCTGGACAGCTGAGTCCAATGATCGACCTGACCGCCACGACCGTTTTCGCTAGTGTGCTGGAGCCTCTCAAGCTCACCATTGATTGTGTTTAAGGGTTTCGGAAGCGAATGCTTGCAGCGCTCGAGCCGCAAGGCTGGCATCACGATTCGCCACGGCAGCCCGCGCTTCCTTTCAACGCCTTCTCGTATCCTGTCCCTGGTAACCAAATCGCTTTCGCACAGGGCAATGAGGATGAAAAATTGTCTCCGGAATCACCGTCTTCCAGCTCCAGTGGAAAGCCAGCCGTTGAGCTTCAGCCTACTCGGCTTTCCAGTCCCACGGCGTTGCAACTCGTCTCACCAGAGGCTGTCATTGCCCTGTGGACTGCCATTCCAGGGGGAAACAAAAAGGCCGCGTTGCAGCGGCAAATCGCCACGTTTTTACGCAGCTACGTCTATGGCCAGCCCCAGTCTCATCACCTTCTGACCTTGACGAAATGCAACGTCCATCGCGCCTTTGTCAGTAACATGGTGGTTCTAGGTCTCACTTGGGATTGGATGGAAGACGATTCCATATCGCCGTTTGTCATGCAAATGCCTGGGTTCCGCACGGAACATTTGCCTGTCGGTCTACGCCCGACCATTTTACAACAAACTTCTGTCCACCATACATGGATTGATCTCTTCCCGTCGCCTACAATGAGGAACAATTTACTGAGGAGGAAGGAGTGGGATGATGAAGAGCTATGTATTGACATTATGGGATTCTGGGAGGGTACGACAGCAGGTCCTTATGGCCTGATCGTCTGGGGAGAACCCTCGGACGTGACGAACTGGGAGGTGACGGAGGGTTTCCTGAGAAAATGGGGTTGGACTCTTCGAGGGTGTTATGATCTGATGCTCTCCACAAATTGCTGGAGGGCAAGGAGGAAGGAAAAGCCGCTGTTCTCACTAGCGCCACTGATTATTCCGCGCATCTAAACGACTTTGGCACAAGGAGCAACGTGAGAATTCTTTCACATCGAAACCGTTGGCAGTTTTTGTCCTGGGAGACAGCAGCGTACCCCACCTATGGTACGGGACTCGTCTATAAGGTTAAACGGTCTCGGCGTCACGAAGAACAGTGGGTTGGTAGGGGTTCGGTTGCAGCCTCATCACAACCGCCAAAATATGCAGTCACTTGTTCATCGCCTTCCAGCTGTGACCGCCACAAAGTCCCATGGTTCTGACCATAATTAGCTTGGCATTTTCCAGGTTAAGCTCTTGCCCATCTCTCTCGATGTTTCTACCTCGAAGTGGGAGGACAACTGCAATCTCTCTTTCTTTCTTTCTTTCTTTCTTGATTGTTTATTCTACACCTTTGCGGGCTAAGCCTATGGGACAAGCACCAGTCGAGACGGTTTCTCTATGTCTATGTCTAGGTTCAAGCGTGTGTTTTCCACTTCACTCTCTATGCTGCTCCCGTTGGAGTATCTTCTCTTCTATCTGTTGTGCCCCCATGATTGTGAGTCTAAGCCAACCGCTGACCAGGATCAATTTCCGGGCTGTTGCTGGTCTTTCAACGGTACAGCACCCCGTTAGCCAGATTCGCATTCCGTCTTTCCTGAGGGTGGGTTTCCTTTTTGTGGTGTTTTATTGTTGCGCTTCCATCTCTAAAACGGCCGGTGGCCGTCACGAAGTTGATGACCGCCTTGATGGTCTTCGGGTCGCTTTCCATTTTGCCTGTGGCCCGTCATCATTTTGGCACTGCCAACCCCCAGCAGATATGGGACATCGTACCATCTTTGGGTGAAGCTCTATGCGTTACGCCTCTCTCTCCGACCCACCGTTGGCATTCCACCAGAAAGGGGCGAACAACATGTTTCCGGGCGCTGGCACCGAGGGCATTGATCTGATTCATTGGCGTTGATGCTGTGAAGGTAGCTATTTAGGCGGCATTTTCCAGTTCGTAGTTGTGCTATGATTTTTTCTACCTCTTCATCCTCTTCTTCCTCCATTGGCTCTCCCCCCATATTCTCGATATGTTCTGATTGACCGCCGCCGAAATCTGCTTCAAGGTATTCTCCCAGGCACCTTGAGTCTTTCGTGCGATGTATCGGCGCAGAGCAGACAGGACCTCTTTCGCCAAATTTCGACGTGACCGAACGGCGGAATCGGCCTTCGATGTCTCGTCTCTTGACGTATCTTTTGGATCCCCGCCCGACCTTCCCCAGACCTCCGGTATGGCCGTCTCTTCGATTCGGTGTCCCCGTCCTGAAATCCTGGAGGTAGTTCATCGTCCCATCGTTGCTATCAGCGGATCACTGATCTCTCGGCGAGGTGGTCCAGCATCGCTCGTCGTTTGACAAGGCCTAGTTCGTCTCAATGATTCTCTCGTTTCTTGAAATGTCAACCGCTGGTCCTCGATCTCAATTTGAGCGGGTTCATCGTCTTCCGTTGTCGGACTGGTACTCCAGTTGTCCATTTTCGATGTCAAACCAGACAAATCTGGTGGCCCAGGATGGTGGAAGGTAGTTGAAGATGAGTCGGAAGTGGTGAGCGCGATGAGAGAAACTGCGGCTGCGTACTCTCACCCTAGCCAACTCCGCTTCCTCTTCGCCGCCTGGTACTCGACCTTCCTAGTCCTGCCTAGCCCTGCCTAGCCCTGCCATCACCCTCTGGGAGATATTCCAACAGGGCCTCTCTGCCGATTTTGCCATCCACCACGACGAGGCTGAGTCCACTCGCTCGGCACTGCACACTGAAGCAACTCTAAAGTTCTGCCCCCCAAAAAGAAAAAGCTCGATAGGCTCAAAATGTGCGTCGTAGTGAATGTTGACAGCGGAGGTGTTTTATTGCTCAGGGAGTGAGAGGCTGCCTACCAAATGGCGACAGACCTGCAGCCTTCCTTTCGAACAAAGCCACCAGACCAATGCAGGCTCTCTTTTAGCCCGTGTTATGTCGCGTGAAGATAGGTTTCCGACCGGTTCGGGGTCCAAGGTGAACTGCATCGAGGAGTGTGTATGTTTGCTCTATATCGTCGACGTGGACATGCAATGCCTCTTTCCCAACCGTGGGCCTGTGAGCATGGGCAGCAGCGGCAGCTTTCACTTCCCTGTGTTCCACATCTTGCTGGCATTGTCGCTCTTTGCTGTGCCATGCCACTGGCGGCTCTAGAGTTTGTGCGGCATATTTGCTATTTGTGCTCGTACTCTTAACCATGAAGATGTCTCTTCCCAGTACTTCACATCGCCATTCACGATGGATGTTGATCGTGGGCAGACAGCAGCTGCACCCTTCGCTAAGTCATGGTGGCCGGCCCAGTCTCGGACAATCGTGAGGTAGTCGAGTCAAGAGCCGGCGCGCCAAAATTTTGTGAGTCCATCGCGCGTTGGAGAGTTGTCATCATGGTCTGGGGTCAGGTGGCGTCGAGCTGGGACTGGTCCAGACATCGTATTGACGAGCTCATCGTCGAGACGGGTTTCAAAGCATAGATAGATTCAACGTTCGCTGAAGAGCTGGCCTAGGCAGTATCGTAACTGAGATCACAATATGATGCTCGAAGACGCTCTTTGGCACAGTCGGGTTGATGGACTAGTCCCAAATAGTCTCAATATTGTCGCCGGTTTACTGAGACCCTGTCTTTCGACATGCAGGGGATCGAGTTTTGGCGCCGAAATTGGTGCTGCCCAAGGGCATCCACCGTGGTGAGCGACAGCTGAGGCAGGCTGAGGCAAGCTGAGCCGGGGTTGAGCCAGAGCGGCCTCACACTAGGCTCCAACAGATGGTGAGGTCGACGGACTTTTTTTTATGCATTGACACCTTGGTGTTAGCAGTTCTCAAATCCCAAAATTTCGGACACAGCCCTCTGCATGAGACTGCAAGTTCATTTTGTAGACATTACTACTATGTACCCGTTTAGTCAACCTCTCGTTGGGTTGTGCGTCCGACCTGTGATGGCCTTAACTCCGAATCGCGCTGTCGGTGGGCTCGTAGTACCACAGCGCACCTTTTGCTTTCGCACAGCTGGAGGTGGATCCAGTAGCATTGACTGGAACCGAAATGCCCTCTTGAGGTCTGCCAAGGACGTGGTTGTAATACCATACTTCAGAGATGATGGTACGACCGGCATCTTTACTTCCCATGCCTGCCTGTGTCTCGTTGTACCGGGGCCCTCGGCAGCCGATATATGGAACGGCGCCAGATGCTTTAGTCAATGTCCCTTGAATATCTGACAAAGTGACCTGGGTGGCATTGCTTGGTCGGATGCCAGCCTGTGCTAACCACGACCATGTTGGATACCGTTTGTAGTACTTGATGGCGGTTTCGAAAAAGTCGATGACATCTTCGTGCTCTCTATAGTTAGGGCCATAGCATGGGAGCTTGAATTTGTTAGCTGTGTGATCCGTTATCGACATTCATGAAACGCTTACCTGGAACGTGCTGTAGCAGGTCGCATGCTTTGAAAATTCGTGGGCCCAGAAGTCGCTATTCGGAGCTCCCTGGTTGATCCAGTAGGTGTTCATCCAGTCGAGCAAATCGTAACGCTTCCAGTCCTCGATGAAGGTCGAGATGGGCGGGCCTGTCCAGGGAGGAACGACTGTGCCGTTTGGAAGGCCATTGGTAGTGTTTGGTGAGATCGAGCCCGGAAGATCATACTGTCGAGTTAAATCACAGTACTGCGTGTAAGATCTGCAGTCGAAATCAGTTCAATGGTCATAAGCCGAAGATGAGGTGAACTGGAAGCAGCAAACGGAGGGTGCAAGTCAGGGGATCGGACATGGTGGGAATTCGACGAGCACCGCCCCAATACCACGGATGGCCATTTTGCTCGAACCCTCACCCACACCCACGTACCCGTTGCAAAAGTCAGGCCATAGTCCATGCAATGTCCACGTATCAGCCGGGAGAAGCTGGCCTTGGTCTTCGAGTCCGGTGTAGGTACTCCAAAACTGGGTCAACAGCACCAATCCTCCAAAGGTCTCGGTACAGCAGGTATCGACATCAAGAGGATCCCGAGGAGGACAAGATAGCAGTTGAGGTTCTGAAATGGCGTTAGTCTTGCACACAAGTATGGTAGCCCACAACGCACTGGTCACGCAGGTATGGTTGACATTGCTGAGATTAGGGTAGAGATCCTGCGCAGCTGCGATGCGGGTCAGCAGGCCTGTGGTGAGCACGATGGTAGGCTTCATCTTGGGCTGTGGCGGTGATGCGGCAGAATGAGCTTGCAATAAAATCTCAAATGATGTATTCGCCAACTACTTGTATGATGTGGTTTCTGGCAAGCTGCTGTGGGCCTGTAAGGCGCAAAGAGTTCCATTGGTAGGCTCAGAAGGATGTATGGTCGAGAGAGATCCGGGGTTAGAGTTTGGCGAATAAAGTCCTCGAATTCTTGCACCTGCCATATCCTAGGTAGCCATTGTGTTCCACTTGTGGCAGATTCGCATACAAGCGAGCTCAGATGTCGAGCCGCCGCGTGCTGATATGATTGGCGCACACCTGAAATTGTAATGATGTAGTTGCCTCAGGGGTGGTTTTCGGTGGTGTCCGGAGGCCCAGACGCCGGAAGCTAGGAGTTTGGAGTGTCAAGCTTTAGGGCTTGATTCGGAGCTGCTGCTGATTGCAGCCGATCGCCGTGACGTGTTGGCCGGACACTTTCCCCAATACTGACACTGTTCGACCAAATCCTACCTCGGGTTTGCATAGGCCGCGATCTCTTCCTTGAATTACGTCCTGGAACTATTCGAAGCAGGACAGCCACAGATCCTGAGCCACTCCCCTTCAATGCCGACGGTGACCGCTTGCGCTATCACGCAGAAGCCCACTCTGATGGATCTGGGCTAGTTTGTAGTTGATGCTTGGAGATCGGCTTGATCAGAGTGTGTCGCAGACGCAGCAGGAGGGGGAGCCTGGCTGCTCGCTGCGTTCAGACGTTCGTCTAGAGCCTTCAATGCTAGTGCTCTCCGCCTTTCAGCCTCTTCCCGCTTGCTCATTGGTCTTGCACCTCGAGAATGACTCACTGACGTCGGCAGACCACCCTCCCCTCGCGCCGCAGCTTGCTCATTGCTTGAAGCAATCGCTTCGTCCGAGAAAGGCGAAATGAGCTTGAGATTGCAACAGAGGATGTAAATTTGGTCGCATATAGCAGCAACTGGTGGTTGCATAGCGTTCGGAAAGAACGTCGCAAAAGCAAAGGTCTCGCTGGCATCGCCTTTGAGTCTCATCCCCCCGGTACTCGTGCCGAGCTCCTGCTGGTATTTGAAGAACCGCAAATACACCCACGTCACGATCAACCCATACCAGGCCAGCAGCAAAGCAGTGTCTGTTCCAAAGACTATGCCGGAGAAGGTATTCAAGAGGAGGAAGATCGCAGGAAAGTGCTTGACGCGGATTTTGACCAGACCTTTGTACAGGCTCACAGTGTGCTCGGGCACCAGTTGTTTGAATGCGACCAAGAACGCTGCCTGCAGTGTGATAGCACCAGTAATGGGCGTATCTGCTCGAGTAGTATTCCTCATGACCATTCCCCAGAGGACGTAGGTGGGTATGAGGAGGAGGTTCGGGACAACGGCTCCGACCAGAACCACGATCGCGAAGTCTTTTGATCCCCAAGCTCTTTCCAGATATCTTCCGCTCAAATAGATCGCCGTCGTATTGATCAGGAAGTTCAGGATGTTTTGCTCGACGAAAGTTGACGTTATGATGGTCCACGGGTAATGTAGCGACTTTGACGGAACCAAGGTGAGGTACGGGATGGATGTATCAGCAGGAGAGGTGGCGCTGCCTGCGCTGTTTGACCCAGCTTTCCATCTGGCAAATGCGCAGACGAATGAAACCGAGCAGGTCAGCAAAATCAGTGCTCTGGTTACTGGTGGTATGTTTATTCGCATCCTTGTTGCTGTTCTTGCATCAAATCAGGTATGGGGATACTGGAGAGGTCAAGGTCGGGGTTTCATTTCAGAGGTCGAGTGTGGGCAGACTTTGAGGGCACAAGAGACCTCTGGCACCGATAGCTTCTCCAAGGCGAGATATCAGGAGGGCATCAATCGAACTGAATGGGGGTGGCAAGTATGCCGTGTTCATGGCAGCGTTTAGAAAAGCCGCCGCGTGATGCTTGTGATCGGACAAGGCTGCACGCTGAGGTGGCGCTGGCAGGCTGAAAGCTGAGGCATCATGGAGAGCGCATCTAACCCAGTTTTGAGGCTTGCTCCACATGAGCACGTCGAATTATCAGCAACAGGACTTTCTGATCAGAATTCACAGGCAAATACACAAATTTTAGTCGTGCGGTGCAATGGTATGTCTGCTGAGAAGGCCTGGCTTCGAAATCTCTACATCTACCAATTCATTATGAAGAGGAGACGATGGTAAAGTTCATGATTTACCTCACGCCCAAATTAACAAGAACCCATGACAGGGCTACGCCTAAGTACGAATCGGTTTAGCGTGCCCAAAGACCCCATGCTCAAACTTGAGCACTAGATCCCCAAGCCCTTGAAGTCGAATGTTGTGGCCCGATCAATCTTTGACCAAACAATAATCCTCTCCTTCTCGCATTTTTGCACTGCTTCATTCGAATAACTATCACTGTCAGCAGCCTCAGCATCGATTTTTCGCATGCTGGGTGCGCCGCTCATACAACCTGTACCACTCATCGCATACGACGCGACGACGGTGGATAAACACTCTGCTCCTTGACCGTTCCCTGACTAAGAGCGAAATCCACGGTGCCGCGATCCGGTCACGAAAAGGCGCCACTACTGGGCACAATCGGGCCTCTCTCGAACTGCTGCTGTAAGTCATTCTGCAGCTTGTGCCAATTTTGGTTTATATCGGGGTTTCGGGATTTTTCTAGCCACGACTTTGAGCGGCTCAACTGTCATCGTCATCAGCAACAACAGTCCAGACTCTGTTTGAGGGCATCGCTTTCGCGCCGCGAGCGCGCCGCAAACTTTTTGGTGGTTGAGCCCCTTTGCACCGTTGCCTTCTCACGCCAGCTCGCTCGGTGCCGTCTACACCAAGATCATGTCGCGATGGACGCCGACACGAACTCAACAAACGTTGCGCACAGTCCGCCACCATTGAGCTCGGACCAGTTGAATTATCTGATCTGGAGGTATGCCCTCTCAGCCCTCGCTGTCATTCTACGTTGATTTTGGCTAACGTGACAACCTAGGTACCTCCAAGAAGCTGGTATGCGCCTTGGCATCGGCACCCATTTTTCAAGCTAATCGTAGTTCAGGGTATGCAGAAGCCGCCGTGAAACTCCAACGTGATTGGAAAGTCGACACCGAAAACTTGCCATTTGCGAAACATATCAAGGGTCGAGCACTTGTTCACCTCGTCCAGAAAGGTCTCCGTTACCATCATCTATCCCTCACATTCGACGAAAATGGCCAGCAAACAAAGACCTTGGTGCCCTCCATGTTCTTCTTTGGACCCGAAAGTGCCCCTACCGATGTCGTCCCCGCTCAAAAGGAGACCCTACTCAAAGGTAACGAGGGGACACGGGGCGTGTCCCCTGCCAGCACAATTGCCACCACTACAAAACTGAAACCGCGGGAGACCGCGTCTGTTGCCCCGGAAGACTCAGCTCCACAAGCGGCGAAAAGAGGCCGCAAGCCAACCCAAAGCTTAGCTGCCGATCGCCATGGCACCACAGCACGCAAAGTCTCCGGCACAACAGAGCCTGATACGACAAACGGGAATGCTCACCAGCAGCCAGACATCACTTCGCCTATGCAGGTGGAGGAGACGGCCGAGGATGCGCCGATGACAAATGGCACCCACGAGGATAAAATGGACCTCGACCACGACGCAGGCGGCGAGTCTGCTGATGGTGTGGTGGAAGAGCAGACTGACGAGCCTCTTGTACCTCTAATTCCAACGTTGACACATGGGGAGAGCGTGGCGGTGCAAGTCGCTCCAGCTAAAGTCGCCAATCTTGCGCCGACAAGCGCAATCTTGTCGCTGGAGCAATCTCATTCGATAAGGGGAGCGTCATGGCGACCTGCCGACGCGGCTACGCTGGTGGCACAGAGCGACACATTCTGTGGATTTTGGAATCTTGCGGGCCAGGACCTCCACCCAGATAGTGTCAAACCACTACCAAGCAGCCTGTTTCCATCGGATGATGTCGGCTTAGTGACAACAACGGCATGGAATATGGACGGCTCTGTGCTCGCTGTAGCAACCTGCTCTGAAGAAGAAAGTCACATTCACCTCTTTGACGGGCAGGATCTTAGTTTGATTGAGAGCTTGCCTGCATCTCAGAAGGCAGTCACCATATTGAGATGGCACCCATCTGGCTGTCGGCTGTTTGGAATAGCCCCTAGTGGGAGCGATGGTAGGGTGAACAGTGATGCACCGGCTTCCGCCCTCCTATCCTGGGACCTAAAGCTGGGCCCAGGTCAGCCGGGACCCACTACTTTGACCCTGCCTTCTACCATCCTCGACATCGATTGCGCCAACTGCGCAGTCGATAGCGATGTCTATGCTGCGGGTGAAAACGCGGTATATCGCTGCCAAGGCTCTGCAGAAATGAGCATCCAACAACAATGGGCTTCACCAAGTACACACGGAAGACAGGAGTGGACGTTCGTCAGATGTACGCAGTTCCACATGGCACGACATGCCATCATCGCGGCTGCACTGGACACTGCTACTTTGTGGCTCCCCAATCTCGGCGTCCTGAAGGAGAATGTCCATGGCGGGCCTCTGACGGGGCTCGAGGTCAGGCCAAGAATGCATTTGGCAAACGATTCTCGCGAGTCTCTGGAGTTTGCCACGTCCTCTGAGGACGGCACTGTCAAAGTCTGGCAAATATCGGAGACCGACGCCGAATTATCCTGCCTACATCAACTTCGATTGGACCCACTGATTCCGATCATGTCACTGTCATATTCTCCCGACGGATTCTGCCTTTCTGGTGCTGGCTATAACGCCGCGCGCATATGGAACGCTGAGCACGGCTACCATTTGATGGCCTGCTGGGAAGGCTCCGAGCCCGAGTGGAGAGGCTCCAGCATCAGAGACGATGACGAAGCGAGCGCTGCTGGGAGGTCCAGTGTTAATGGCGACGGAGGGCCCCCAAGTGCACACCACACGTTGACCTGGCATTGCGACAGCAAGAGACTGGCTTTCGGCCTTGGCTCCCAGGTGGTGGTGATCAATTTTCAAAGGTGATCCATAAGTGATGAGCAGTTTCCTCAGGTGAAGCTGCGAAGCTACAAAGCAAAGGTCCGAGGACAGACTCGAAGGGCGTTCAAACAAGGCGGGGGAGATACAGCATGCATTCAGCGCTTACGCTACGTCTCGGGACTCTGGAAATCTCCCCAATCATCATCTCCTCGATGATCGAGAACTCTGAATCTTCCCTGCGGACGACTTCGCGTTGGAGATTCGTGCTGACGCAGCTCTTCTTCGACGTCTCGAAAACCGCGGAGCCACGCCTTGACACCATCATGCAATTCCTGACTCTCTGCTGCAGCATCCGCTAAACTGTAAGCGACAGCTTCATCTCCATCTTCATCGACGTAATAGCGACCTCGAAAGCGTCCCTTGCCTCTTATCACGACTCTCTGGCGCTTGGCTTTGTGGCTTGGAACCGGAGTCTGCACCCTCGATGGATGTGTGTTTTCGATCCAACCTTCAAGGCCCGTCACGGCGCTACTCATGGCTTCGACGGCCACTTCGTTGCGAGACGCGTCGACTTCAAGACATGTTACCCTTTCTCGAAGCTGGTCGTTCTCCGACCCCAGAGTGCGATTCTCAAGACGTAGTTCCTGCACCTCGCGCAGCAAGTCTTGGGCCCTTTGCTCCTGCGCAATGCATCGTTGCGCGACAGCTTCCAGCTTTTGCACAGTCAACTGGTGTAAGTGCCTTTGCTCTTCCTGTCGCATGCGCATGGACCTGACAGTCGCCGCCAGGGTTTCGCGGACAGTGATCAGCTCCGATTCATCTATCCACTCGTCATCCTCCCCATTCTCCCGCTCGGACGGTGCAGTGATGGCCGTGCTGTCCTTCTCTTCCTGCGAATGCGCAGGCGCATGTTCTGTGTCATCTGGATCCAACTCCAGGTATGCTTCAAGATCCTGCAACATTCTGTGCAAGCTTTTCCGCTTATTCGCAGTCATACTGTCGTCCTGTTCCAAGGCCCATGCTACCGCTGCAAGCTGGCGCATCTTATCGGATAATGTCTGGTCGACTTCTTGAGGTGTCATTGGCAGAGTGGGCTCAAAATAGATAGCATTTGGCTTTGATGTTGATTCCAGCAACTCGGTAGGCGTGGTCGCGCCCATGTCGACTGCACTGTCGGCGAAGGTGGAATGTAAAGTATACGAACTGGTAGGACGGGACGGGGTCGAGGCGGAAACGTTGCGGCCTGCGTGGTGGTTTCTAGCGACACTGGCTTTCGATGAGCGCTGGAGCTCCTCTTGCTCCATACTTGCAGTCGCAATATGTGTGCGCGGCTACATAGACTGTATCAACATCAATTCTGCGTAGCTTTTATGAACAGCACTACCCTTAAAACATCAACGACGGCATGCGTTGAGCAGACCGAAGCCAAACGTTAGGGCATGTGGCTGGGGATCATCGAAAGTTGGCACTGGAGCAGGGAACATTTGCAGTGGACTTGCACCCATGCTGATTATTGGGCTTATCGCTGGAAATTCGCCGGAGTACTCCCGCTCCGCAATCGAAATAATATAGTCCGCCCTGTGCTTTCATAGATCGAGGTGGCATAGCAATCAAGCAATCAGACGGCAGCCCAGGTTCGCAGATTCCTTTCAGCCGCAAGACCATCCGCTTTTCTCATCAGACTGCCTACTGGCGCCTACTGACGCCTCCCCAAGTTCGAGCACTCCCAAAAGCGTACTCCGCAGATGAAACGGTGACTCAGTTTTTGGAAGCGCTGATAGCACTGCTCAACAACATGGTAGAACAACGAAGCCTTCCTATTCTATCGAGCATAGGCTTATTGAAATAGGCAGATATAAAGCCATCTTTCGACGATGTACAGAGTATTCTCGCCAAAGCGCAAGCCGGACCATGCCCTCCCAACCTCATACCGCTTTGTGCTCAAATACCGGCTGACCTGCTGAACCCTACACAAGCCTATCTCAAGATCTCAAAAGGCGCCAAGTTGTCCTTTCTCTATGAGAGCGCGGCTACCACCGGCACCATAGGACGATACAGCTTTGTGGGAGCAAATCCCCTCCAAGTCTTTCAATCCGGCCCTGATCATGGACTAGCAGCCGATCCTCTCCCGCGGCTTGAAAAAGAACTGTCGCAATACCGAGTCGCCCCTGTGCCCTCGCTGAACCTCCCACCTATGACTGGCGGTGTGATTGGGTATGTGGGCTACGACTGTGTTCGATACTTTGAGCCGAAAACTGCGAGACCCATGAGAGATGTCCTTAAGCTACCCGAGAGCTTCTTCATGCTCTATGACACCATAGTGGCATTCGACCATTTTTTCAATGTCTGCAAAATCATCACCTATGTCAGAGTCCCCCAGGATGGGGCTTCCCTCCAGAAGGCGTACCAGCAAGCAAGCCAGAAGGTCGAAGGAGTCATACAGACGTTGCTCGACGAGCATATACCTTTGCCGGAGCAGGGCCCAATAGTGAAGGATCAGCCCTCGACCTCAAACATCGGCCAGCAAGGGTATGAGGCGCATGTGACAAAATTGAAAGAGCACATTTGCGTCGGAGATATCATCCAAGCAGTCCCATCTCATCGAATATCAAGGCCTACTTCGTTACATCCGTTCAATATCTACCGACAGCTGCGGATGGTAAACCCATCTCCGTACCTGTTTTACATAGATTGTGAGGATTTCTGCATCATTGGCGCATCACCGGAGCTTTTGGTCAAGGAGGAAGCAGGACGAATAGTAACCCACCCCATTGCCGGCACAGTGAAACGTGGACAAGACCCTGAGGAAGACGACCGACTTGCAGAGGAACTGAGAAACAGTTTGAAAGACCGAGCCGAACACGTCATGCTGGTAGACCTGGCGCGGAACGACATCAACCGAGTCTGTGATCCGCTCACCACACGAGTCGATCGACTCATGGTCGTGGAAAAATTCAGTCACGTTCAGCATCTGGTGAGCCAGGTCTCTGGTGTTCTGAGACCGGGCGAGAGCCGATGGACTGCATTCAGAAGTATTTTCCCCGCCGGCACCGTGTCGGGGGCGCCGAAAATCAAAGCCATGGAACTGATTGCCGAGCTAGAGAAGGAGAAGCGAGGCATCTACGCCGGAGCAGTGGGATACTTTGGCTTCTCTCACGTTGCTGCAGATGGGTCCAAGCTTGTCGACGAAGGCGCCATGGACACGTGCATTGCCCTGAGGACAATGGTCTACAAGGATGGTGTCGCATATTTGCAAGCCGGCGGAGGCATCGTGTTCGACAGTGTTGAATATGATGAGTGGATAGAAACCATGAACAAATTGGGAGCCAACATTCGGACCATTGACACCGCCGAGAAGAGGTATACTGCAATTACTGGTTTGCAACCAAACGGGCCTGTGAACGGTGTACATTGAGAGATTTACAGGGCTCAGTCGGCCCCAGAATTGTTCATATCATACATATACCTATCTTTTTTTTGTGGAAAAACGGAGCCCAAAGTTCTTTGCCTTGCCTTCTTGGCCACGATAAGGTGCGCTAGGTGCCGCGTTCGCAGCCCGAGGCATATATAGGACTGCCAATATGGGCCTTTGGTGCAGTCGCAGCCACTTGCCAAGGCGCCACTAGCGTCTTCCACACACTGGCAAGCACAATCATTCATGGGATCCACAATTTTGCACCTCCAAGTCAATTGATTTTACAGACTTCCGACTTCAATCGTGGTATCGGTCAATAATATCCTTCATCAGTCGTCAAGATGAAGTTGAACGTGTCTTATCCGGCCAACGGGTCGCAGAAGCTAATTGAGGTCGACGATGACCGAAAGCTACGTGTTTTCATGGACAAGCGCATGGGCAATGAAGTTCCAGCCGACTCTCTTGGTGATGAATGGAAGGGCTACGTATGAGACAAAACAATCCCAAATGGCCGGACGCCAGCTGATCAAGTGGTACAGATTGTCCGCATCACTGGCGGCAATGACAAGCAAGGCTTTCCCATGAAGCAGGGTGTCGTATGTGAACTCCCTCCTTGAAAGCGCCAGCGAACAATCTTTTGCTGAGACTTGTCATATTGCAGATGCTACCTACTCGAGTCCGACTCCTCCTCTCCGATGGCCACTCCTGCTACCGACCTCGACGAACGGGTGAACGAAAGAGAAAGTCCGTCCGTGGCTGCATCGTTGGCCAAGATCTGTCGGTCCTCGCCCTGTCCATCGTCAAGCAGGGTGAGAACGACATTCCAGGTCTTACCGATGTTATCAACCCCAAGCGACTTGGTCCCAAGCGAGCCACCAAGATTAGAAAATTCTTTGGCCTGAGCAAACAAGATGATGTCCGGTATGGTGTCCAGAACCTCCACAGGAATGCTGAAGCTGATCGCGATGCAGAAAATTCGTCGTTCGACGAGAGGTCGTTCCCAAGAAGGAGGGTGCTAAGCCATACACCAAGGCCCCGAAGATCCAGCGACTTGTCACTCCTCAACGCATGCAACACAAGAGACACCGAATCGCCGTCAAGCGAAGACGTGCCGAAGCCTCCAAGGACGCCGCCAACGAGTATGCTCAGCTTCTCGCCAAGCGAGTTCACGAAGAGCGTGAGAAGAGAACCGAGCTTCGAAAGAGACGTGCTTCTTCCATGCGAAAGTAGAGGATGCATTGTAGTGTTCTTGATGTTCATCGGGACCACGACGGTATATCAGCAACTGGCGCGTGTGATTGTAGAGGAACGAGGGAGTTGAGCGTCGTTGATTGACAAAATACCCATATCAACCCGTGAAGTGGTGGGCGCAGGCCTAAGTCAGATGGCTGCATGGCACAGAGAGCCATTGCTCCGATTTGTTGTCCCTACGGTGACACAGCCAAGCATACGTGTCAAGTTGAGTCCCAAAAACCTACATAGATTGGTAGCTAGCTCAGCTGAATCCTACCATCCAAAGTCCTCGATACAGAGTATACCTAGTGTGGTGGTTCCGGTCCCAGACAGTTTTGCCTTGCATAGCACGCCTTTGACCCCAGATTGAGTACGACCAACCGGTGACGCGAAAATTTAGCTTCGAGTTGCGGTGGGGCAGTTCCGGAACCAGGGCTCAAAAAAGTTGCTTTCCATGTCAAAGCGTCTGGCGTTCTTGTCGCAGAATTCTCTACACCATGGTCACCCGGTAGCAAGAATACGAAACACTTTGTCCATCGATATGGCGTCCAATTCTATCAAGCTGCTGACTGGCAACAGTCATCCCCAGCTCGCCGCTGCCGTTGCAAGCAGGTAAACGTCGAGCGAATCGTGCTCCAGGAAACTTCGCTGACTCAACAAAGACTCGGCATTGAGCTCACCCAGATCATGGTCCTGCAGTACTCCAATCAAGAAACCAGCGTGACCATAGGGGAATCGGTGAGAGACGAAGACGGTGAGCAACTCTCTACATCAACCGGCTCCAAAAGATCAATGAGCCTGAGCACGACTGACGACCCTCAGTGTTCATCCTGCAGTCCACAAAGCCAAACGACATCAATGATGGCCTTATGGAGCTCCTGATCATCATCAATGCCTGCAAGACCGCTTCCGCACGCAGGATTACCGCTGTCCTACCCAACTTCCCGTATGCTCGACAGGACAAGAAGGACAAGTCCCGAGCGCCCATCACAGCAAAGCTCATGGCCAACATGCTGCAAACAGCTGGCTGCAACCACGTCATAACCATGGACCTGCACGCCAGCCAGATCCAAGGCTTTTTCAATGTCCCTGTTGATAATTTGTACGCAGAGCCCAGCAGCGTCAAGTGGATCAGAGAGAATCTCCTACACGAAAGCGATCGAGGTCAAGAAGTCAACGGATACAGACAAGAGTGCGTGATTGTCAGTCCAGATGCAGGCGGTGCAAAGAGAGCTACATCCATGGCCGACCGACTGAACCTCGGTTTCGCACTGATTCACAAGGAGCGGAGTGCCCCCGGTCAAGTCAGTCGAATGACCCTGGTTGGAGACTGCAAGAACAAAATTGCCGTGTTGGTTGACGACATGGCGGACACATGCGGCACTCTGGCCAAAGCTGCAGACGTCCTGGTTGAGCACGGTGCAAGTGATGTGGTGGCTCTCGTCACTCACGGAATCTTATCTGGCAAGGCCGCCGAGACTCTACGAAAGTCGAGACTCTCCCGGATTGTCATCACAAACACCGTCCCCGTGTCAGAAGAGAAGCTCAAGGCTTTGACCGTTCCTGAGGGGGAGAATGGTTGCCGACTCGAGACGATTGACATTGCTCCCGTGCTCGCCGAGGCCATTCGCCGAACTCACAATGGTGAGAGCGTCAGCTACCTCTTCTCTCATCCTGTGGCATAGGGGATCGCTGGCGTGAGCGAGACAGATTTCAACTGTGAAAGGGACTACAGCTATCAGTACAGCTCCAGGAGGTCGCCAACTACTCTACTCGGAAAAGAGCGCCAGTCAGAGCAGTCTCGACGTCCTCCCTAGCATTAATGGGGATGGCTTGGTAGGTACTTGAGATTGGGCTCAGGAGGCGCAGCAAGAACAAGGCGTCAACAAAGCTTCCGCAACCAGCGTGCCCCTGCACAACAGAAATGAAAATGCGTCGGCACGTTCAGTGCCTCAGGAAACTTTGTTCAGGCGAACAAAAGCAATGCCAGCGCTGGCTTACCTGAACCACACACCAAGAACGGGGCCTTCGCGGGACCGGTTTAAGCGTTTATGGGCGTTGACAACATGACAGTGAGAAATGAGCTACAGCTACGGCTATTACCGTACTCCCCTAGCCCACTCTGATAGACACATGATACCCAGTCCATGCTCTCGCAGAGCTTTGGCACTTGATTTTATCAACACTTTGTCGGCGGCAGTGGAGACGCCGTACTCCATCAAGCTGAATTTCTCCATCCCCCTATTCTTCATCCGGATGGGCCCAACTGAAGCCCTTTGGCAATTCTGCACGCCTTCGCAGCCAATTGCTCCTCCCCAGCGCTGTGGAGCGGCTAGGTGAGCGGGATCCAGCGAGGAGGAGGGCATGATACAACTTGTCCATCAGTGGAAAATGCGGACCGACGAGTACGGAACAGCACGCACAGTAAACCAAGGCAGTGACATGGGCGCGACTGTAAGCTCGGCTGTAGCAGAAATTAAAGTAGAAAACGGGGCAATGGTTGAAGCGATAGAAGTGGCAGCTCGTGAGGTAAAGCAAGCTGACGGGCAGAGTCAGGTATAAAGCTTTATCAGATTCTGCTACAGGGATTGTTTTTTGATCCACTATTGAAATGGCTTAGAATCTCCCACGAACCTTCATAGGATGGATCGAGCTATATCACCTCTTTGCAGGTCCGGTCGTATTGGCCACGCCCCTCTTCTCTTCTATCGCTTTTATCCTCGCCTGTTCAATCTTCTCAGCGGCCTCTCTCTTCCTCTTCTCGTCCCGTTCCACCTGTTCAGGTCGTCGGATGGCAATGTCCTTTGGCTTCAGATCGCTGAAGAGGGCTTTGAACACGTATTCAACCAGCCAACAGCCAACGTAGTCGATCACCATGAGGGAAGTGAGTGTGACTTTGAATTCGTATGTGAATGGAACAAGACGGAGCTTTTCGTTGAGTTCTGGAATGAATTCTGTGCTGCCTGCAAATGCGACGAATGAGCAGGCGAGGAGGCCCCAGTACATGCCTCTGTTTTCGCGGATTGATTCTCGGAACGGACGGCCTTGGTAGTTGATGGCAAAGGTGGAGACTTGCTGGATGAGTTGCATGAGGTATACAGCCGAGTTGAGCAAAGATGGTTCAAATTCTCCTTCAAGGTCGATCTCTTGGTCCGCCGGCACGATGCTGTACACGTAATTAGAGAGGTAGATGAGTGTCGCGCAGTGCACGGCGAATTGACCAAGGACAGAGCCAAGAATGTACATGTTGAGGATGTTGGGTTGTGGCCGTTCGCGGGATAGTGCTTCAACGGATTTGGCGCGAGAGATGGAGAGGAAGCAGACCGACATTAGCATGCCTGAAATGGTGACTTGACCGTCGCCGAATTTGATACCCGCTAGGTAAATGACGGAGAGGGAATAGGCAGAGATGAGGCAGTTGAGGGCCAGGATCTTGTACATCTGAATTGTTGCAACGAGTGTGCAGCGGCCTTGACGGATGATATTTGGAATGGCAATAACGTTGGAAAGCTTGCTGGTGAATGGAGCTGCCACGGAGGCATCTCCGAGCTTGATTGTCGGTGGCTCATTGTCGTCGAGATCGCTTTCCATTAGAGACGAAGTTAATTTGTCCGCCCAGCCCGCTGCTTTTTGTTGTACCTCTTGCGCCTTTCTTTGCTGCGGCGTCAACTTCGAGTTGGCAGGCTGCGCATCCGGTGAAGTGGCTGCCTCAGTCGAGCCGTTTGCTGACCCATTGAGCGAGCCGTTCTCAAGTGAAATGCCTTTCCTCTCCGCAAGCGCTTTCATAGCAGCCTCGTAGTGAGGGTTCTTCGGACCTGGAGGGTAAAGATGCGCAATATTCTTGGGCACCGGTGGCTCTGGTTGGTTGAATCTTTTCATCATGGCGCATTGCTTTTCATAGATCTCTTTCATTTTTGTGTTTCTGAAATGCTCACCGATCTTGCTCAACACTTCCGGGGTACCGTTGAGTAGGGCCACACCAATATGTGCTTGCTTGAGAGCTCCAACGTCATTCGTGCCATCACCACACATAAGAGTGGTGTAGCCTTGTTCTTTAAGACCAATAAGGATTTCTTCTTTCTGCTTTGGCGACACTCGAGCATATACCCAGGTGTGTCGCAGCAACTTTGGAAGCGCTTTCTGCCCTGTAAACTTGGAGAGAGCATAGCCTGTAACACAGATATCCTTGGTGTCGATGATCTTCTGATCCAGATCAGCAGCTGGGTCGACTGGAATGACAGTCTTCTCATCGACACTTCTCCAGACCAACTTTTCACCGGACGTATCATTCTCTGGCGCATCAAGGATCAGACAATCTCTGTCGACGATTTCGACTTGCCGCGCCACATGCACTGCCGTGAGTGGATTGTCGCCGGTGATCATGACCGTTCTATGGCTGCTCTCGTTCAGCATCTGAATGGATTTCAGAGCGTCCTCCTTCAGTGGAGTCTGCAGCACTAGGAATCCGGCAAAATTAAGTTGAGACTCCACGTCCTCGCGCTTTAGGTCGTTGATGCGCTTTTGGCCGATTTCTGAGTCAACGGAGAGGTATTTGTATGCCAGCGCGAGGACACGGAAGCCGTTTCTGGTAAAGTGCTTGAAGGTTTCCTCGTACTTTGGTGGTGTATCAACAAGCATTCCTCGGATCGTTTCAGGAGCGCCCTTGACACCAACGAATGTGCCCTTTGCTTTCTTGCCTGTGGCAGGATCTGTCATCAGAGCAATTGCGATAGAGCTTTGTCTCTTCAGAGCCGAAGAAAATTGGAACCGTCGCTTGATCTGCACAACATGTGTGGCAGGCTGATTGGATTTCGGTCCTTTCGGAGGATTGCTCGTCAGCGTGTCGTGGTTGCCGAGCGTCCAACCAAGAGCATTCAGAGTAGCCTTTTCCATCGGATCACCAACAATGTCACCCTCGTCGAGCTTGACTAGAGCGTGCGCTGTGGCGAGGACAAGCGTGGTGTATGTGCCGCAAGCAGGAACCTTTGTCACGGTAGTTTGCGCACCGTCAGCCTCAGCGGGAACGCCCTGCTGACCAAGTTGAAGACCAGCCACACCATCCACGACGAGGTCTTCACCAGTCAGCGTGCCAGTCTTATCAAAGCAGGCAATATCAACTCGTCCAGCAAAGGGAATTCTGAAAGGCTCCGTGCAGAAAATTGCGAATTTGCTTAGAGCGGCCAAGGAGGTGTTCACGGCCAGAGATAGCTCCATAGGCAACTCCGGTGGAACCACACTTGTGACAATCAGAACACAATCGAGGAGTAACTTTGACCTCTTTCGATCGTTCTTCACACCTTCTTGCCAGACATACCAAGAAGCTGCTAGAGCGAATACTAGTAAAAACAGGATGAACCACAAAGCTTCTGCGTTGTTGGCTGAGACACGCTCGGTGGAGAAGATCATCGTCCGTACCAGGCTCCCCTGGCTGGTCTCGAAACCAGTCTTGAGAACGACAGCCATTGCGCCCTTGTCGGGAGGTGGAGGCACACCATTTCGGAGTTGAGGGGTCGAATCTGAAGCGTCTTCGCTTGCATTCGGATGAGTGATCTGGAGGACCTTGGTGCCGCCATACAGGAAAGCGTTCTTGTCAAGGCCTTCAGGTTCAATGGTAGCGTCTGCAGGGCGAAGTTGAATTGACTCCTTGAGCAGGGGCGTACTCTCTCCAGACAACATGGCTTCGTTGACGATGGCGGTTCCTTCGATGAGAACCATGTCACATGCGACACCAGAGCCTTCTTGTGTTCGATTGGCCGATGCAAGGTCTCCCGGTAGGAGTTTGTCGCTCTTTACTTCTATCCATTTGCCCGCTCGGAAGACCCAGATGTCGTATGGTTTGATACTCATTCCACGAAACTCGTTCAGAGTTCTTTGTCTCTGCCATACCACGGTGCTCTCGAACGCCACAAGCATAAACAGGGTGAATAGTGAGTAGTACCAGTAATCGTCGAGAAGCCAAAGACCAACACAGAAGAGCTGAAAGATGAAGAAGGGTGCCACGGCATGTTCTTTCCACAACTCCATGAAGGTAGGTACTGGGATGTCGAAGGTGTTGTCCCCATAGTGCTTGTGAATCTCTTCAACCTTGGCCGGAGTGGCTAGACCTTTTGATTCCTGGAAATATCCAATTTTGGGTTTTTCTTTCTGATCCAAAATGTATGTCAAGGGCGCAAACGTTCTCCTCTCGGGGGAATAGACGAATCGACGCTTCTGGAAGAGGAAAGAGGTTTTGGACGTGGAGCCCTCAATCTGGCGCTCGATCTTGCACACTGCTGCAGCGCCGGAATTGACGATTGGGATAATCTTGATCAATGAGGCCTCTTCAACCGAACTTGCCATTGTGCAGGTGAAGTGAGTGTCGAGGTTGACACTCCATTTGGTAGAAAGCCATGTCAAGGCCTGGAGACTGGAGATGGTGGCCACCCAGACAAATGTCCATTCTTGTCCATCGATGTAGTCATCGTATCGGTCTTGATCGAGGTAGAAAGCGAAGAAGATCGGCCATAGGATGGTGAAAGGCCATACGTAAAGTCTGAGGTAGATGGGAAGGGGATTATGCAGACTCGCTTGCTGCACTTGGTCGTTGTCGACCAGTCGTGGACTGCGCAAAATCTCAGGCATTTGGCAGATACAGAGAGGCACATGCTTACCTGTTGGCTGCCATTGTGCAAAAACTCGAGCGTCAGTGAAGAGCTCGCACGCACAGGAATGCAAGGTTGGAAGAGGTAAAGATATTGCGGCAAAAGTGACACAGTCGCAAGTTAATTACAAAAAACCCCATACGTAGTTGTTGCATCCGGCCGTGCCCCATGCAAAACCTTCGGCTTAACTAGACTAGCCTAGTGTTTTCGCCCATTTGCACATGTTTGCCTTAGGTTAGCCAATCACAAATTCTTTGCGTTTCGAGAGTCAATTCATCGAACACACACAGTCAATCAGTTGACAAAAGTCCACAATCGAGGCTCCAATCCTACTCAGGTATATCAGGGTAACCAGCACAATCCGGATAGCTCCCCCTGGAATTCTTTTCAAAAAGAATTATCTTTGCCAAAAGGAATTGAGAGTTCACGTGACTTGAACAAGCGTTGACTCACCCCAGCATTCTTTTTGCTGATAACGAAGCATACCAGCTTTTGAGCCAGACTGTGTTTGCACTGACCGGTACTGATACATCTTACTGAAGTTTGCGATTATGGCTGAGCAGAACGGTGGATCAAGTGTAGCGGACAACGTCAAGGACAAGGTCGAAGTGGCCAAGGAGAAGGTTGAGGGAGCTTTACCCACGAGGTCCAAAAAGGCAGAGAAAAAAGATAGGAAAGCAGCCGAGAAAGCAGCGAAGAAGGAGCAGTATGCAAAAGAAGCCAAAGCGGCTCCAAAGAAGCCTGCCAGACCCATCAACGACGAGCCGGCCAATACAGCAGTGAAAGATCCGGACGCCATGTTCAAGGAGGGCTGGCTAGATGAAGTACGCAAAGAACGGCCAGACCCCAATGTGTACACTCGATTTCCTCCAGAGCCCAATGGCTACCTCCACATAGGTCACAGCAAAGCCATTGCCATCAATTTTGGCTTTGCACGATATCACGGGGGCAAGTGCTATCTCAGATTTGATGACACTAACCCAGAAGCCGAAGAGGAGAAGTTCTTTACGGCGATTGAGGACATCATTCGATGGCTGGGTTTCCAGCCTTACAAGATCACATACTCGAGTGACAATTTCGACAAACTCTACGAGCTGGCTGAGAAGCTCATTGAGAAGGATGGCGCTTACGTGTGTCACTGTACCGACGACCAAATTAAGGATCAGAGAGGCGGGACCGACGAAAAGAACAAACACCCCCGATTTGCCTGTGAGCACCGAAATAGACCGGTAGAGGAGTCTCTAGCCGAGTTCCGTGCCATGAGAGACGGCAAATACAAGCCAAGAGAGGCATTCTTGAGGATGAAGCAGGACGACTTCGTGACGGGCAACCCTCAGATGTGGGATCTGGCCGCATATCGAATCATCGATCAGCCGCATCATCGAACAGGCACCAAATGGAAGATCTATCCCACATACGATTTCACCCACTGCTTGTGCGACAGCTTTGAGAACATAACTCACTCGCTGTGCACGGTCGAGTTCATCAACTCTCGAGAGTCGTATGAGTGGCTCTGCGACAAGGTCGAGGTCTACAAGCCCATGCAGCGAGAATATGGTCGTCTGAACTTGACCGGCACGATCATGTCGAAACGAAAGATTGCGAGGTTGGTCAAAGAAGGCAAGGTCTTCGACTGGGACGACCCTCGGCTTTACACTCTCGTCGCGCTGCGCCGACGTGGCGTGCCTCCTGGGGCAATTCTGTCTTTCGTGAATGAGCTCGGAGTGACAACGGCCAGGTCTAACATCCAAACAGTTCGGTTCGAAAGTTCGGTTCGAAAATACCTCGAGATGGCCGTTCCTCGTCTCATGGTTGTCATTGACCCGATCAAAGTCGTCATTGATAACCTCCCTGAGGATTATGAGGAAGACGTGGAGAGTACCTTCGGACCGAAGAATGTCGATATGGGTTCGCATAAAATGCCGTTCACGAGGACAGTTTACATTGAGAGAGACGACTTCCGAGAAACTGCCAGCAAGGACTTCTTCAGACTCGCTCCTGGTGCGTCCGTGGGCCTGCTGAAAGTGGCTTATCCTATTACTTGCACAAGCGTCAAGAAGGATGATGCAACAGGTCTGGTGACCGAGATTCACGCCACTTACGATAAACCGGCAGAGGGCGAGACATTCAAGAAGCCGAAGTCGTACATTCACTGGGTTTCGGAGTCTTCGAAGCATTCATCGCCTATCAAAATCGAGGCGCGCGTGTTCAACTCATTGTTCAAATCCGACAATCCGGAAGCTGTAGAGCCAGACTTCATGGCAGATATCCGGGAGGACAGTTTGGTGACATATCCAAACGCCTTGGCAGAAGTTGGCCTGACAGAGATCCAGCGACGAGCACCATGGCCAGAAGAGGCAGGTGAGGCAAACGGAGAAGTCAAACCAGGACCCGAGTCGGTCCGCTTCCAAGCTATGCGAGTCGGCTACTTCTGCATGGATAAAGAGTCAACACCAGAAAAGGTCATTCTGAATCGAATTGTAGGCCTGAAGGAGGATGCAGGAAAGAGTGCCTGATTAAACTAGGAGAGGCGAAACTGGGGGTAGAGATTCTCGACGGTTCAACGAAGGCAGGATGAAAGTAGTTGATTCTGTGTAAATGAATAGACGATGTCACAACAGCGACGGACGAAGTGATGACCATTTCCTGGAACTCATGCTCAAGCGATGGGTATCTGGTTGACTGTACCAGTAGTTCGTTCTATGTGATAATCAATCAGGTAGGGGAAAGTGGCCGTCATGCCGTTGCGGAGGCTCCGGTACTTTGGCCCCAGTTGTCGCCGCATCCGCTACGTGCTTTGGCCTTGCAGCACCTTTTATCGTACGGGCCTGTTGGCCACTTTCTGGACAGGCTCAATCCTGCTTGTTTGATTACGTCGCTGGTATAGCATACATGGGCTTCAACAAGCCATGTCGAAAAGGACCCTCGGTGGAGGTCGAGTTCTTGGAAGCGGTCGTTCCTTAGGTCCTGCCAGTGCGACGGCGGCAACGCATTCAACACCACTCCTCGATCATGTCCTCTCTCCCTCGAACAGCAGCGTGTCTTTGGACGAGTCCGGCAGCGGACATTCCACCCCGCCATCCGCAGAATCCCAAGATATTGCATCTAGAATATCGCTTGACCACGGCCCTCCCAATCTTCCACTCGTGCCGCCCGCCGGGGACCGACTGGCCTGCCCAATATGCAACGAGGAAATGGTCACACTCCTTCAACTCAACAGGCACTTAGATGATGCACACAAAGAGATACAGGAAGAGCAGCAAGACGAGGTCAAAGACTGGTTCAAGCAGCAGGTGGCAAAAGCGAAGAAGTTCCAACCACTTGCGGCGCTCAATCAAAAATTGAAAGGCCTGGACGTATTCGAGTCCAACTCGGAGATCGTGAGAACCACTACGCCGACACCTCGCCGCGAAGCACACGCACCGGGTCAGAGGACGAGATCTGTCTCACCAGCACCTCCGCCAAAGCCAGCTGTTCCCGTTATTCCCGTTGATCCCGATGATGTGGTTACCAAGAAGCACTGGCAGCGCCGGTCTGGCAATGATGTATGCTCCGATCCAACATGTGAACGAAGGCTAGGTGCTACAACCAATGGCATCGTCAACTGCAGGCACTGTGGAAAGTTGTTTTGCGAAGAGCATACTATGTATCAGATGAAGCTGTCGATGTCAGCCCAGCATGAACCGGTAAGAGGATACTGGTGCCGAGTCTGCGAGACCTGTTACAAAAGCCGAGAAGGCTATAATGACAGGCATGGAGTCGAAAGAGACCGAATGGAGGCCTTTGCTCGAACGAGAAAGGATACTGTAGGCAAGCGAAGTATGGAAGTCTCGAGGCTCGAAAAGCGACTGTCAAGGCTGACCCAGCTTCTTGCCAATCCTCCGGAAGAGCTGCCTCAGACAAATAAGAGGTGGTCAATCGCATCGTGGGGTCAGAACGACCCGAAGAAACTGCTTGAACAGACGATCGTGGCGTGGGAGAACGATGCCGACGTTCTGCGTTGTCCATACTGCCAGCAGGACTTTTCACAGTACACCTTTAGGAGACATCACTGCAGGACATGTGGCAAGGTTGTCTGTGGCGACCCGACAACGGGCTGCTCGACCATGCTGGCCCTCAATGTCGCTACCCGTAAGTGGCACTTTATTGCGTGTTGTCAGCCATTGCTGACCTTGACTTGCAAGCTAACACTACTCTCACTGCAACAGAGAAGGCCCCACCGCAAGATACCATTGCCCTTGATATCCGATTATGCAAGGAGTGCAATCATACACTGTTCTCCGAGGCCGACTTTCAAGCTTCGTTGGCCTCGCCGACCGTCGTGTCCTTCAATCGCGCCTATCATAATCTTCTCGAATTCGAAAGAGGCATACGTCTTATGCTTCCGAGGTTCCAAAAGTTGCTGCAAGCCTTGCAGGACCCAGACTCGCCTCCGACCTCGACCCAAATTACCGATGCATCACGTACCCGCAAACGTGTGATGGATGCCTTTACACAGTATGACACAGCGGCTCGACGAATTCGGGATATGCCCAGCACGTCTCCGACTCAACTTAAGCTGCAAAAAGCGATCTATCAAAACGCTACTCAATTCCTCCACTTGCATATGCTTCCTCTCAAGTCACTGCCGAAAATCCTCAAGCACGCCACGCCACATGGCGATGTGACCCCACGGAATAACTCTCTCGCCCCCGGCCCATATCCACTCGCCATGCCGAATGGAGGGAAGCCTCAAAGTGCCTTGGCGTCGATACGGTATAATCACGTCCGGAATGAATCTTCCTCTGCGATGTCCGTGTCTTCCATTACGTCGTCACGCATATCGGAGCTAGAAGCAGAAGAGAAGTCGTTGCGCGAGCGCATGATCATACTGGAGGAGCAGAAGTTCATGGTTCAGGAAATGATAGCAGAAGCAAACAAGAGGAGGAAGTTTGACGAGGTGGCAGCTCTGGCAAGCAATGTGGAAGACCTAAGCCGAGAGATTGATGGAATTCAGGGAATGCTCGCTAATCTGGACTTTGAAGGCGCTTATCGTGACGCGGGAATCCAAAGCCCCGGAAATGGGCTGGGTTCTGGTGTTGCCAGCCCAGCAAGAAGAGATTCGGCACCACCGGCTGGAAATGCACGGAAAATAGAACAAGACAAGGATGGTGGAAATGGATAGGATGGTCTGTGAATGGTTCCATTTTGTTTTTCGAGCGGGCGTTCAACATCTTCCAGACATTTCTTGCATTCAAGGTTGGGTGGCAGCTCCGCAGGAGCCACGGAGGCGCACGTAATAATGAGACACGACATAGAAAATTGGGTATCTGATGTCTGATTTATTGTTGTCCAGGTCTGGAGGAGCATCCGTCCATTCCACCCTTGATGCTTAGGTAAACAGCGCTAAGACAGTCGGCAGAACAGGGACCGACCGAGTCTGGGAAATTTCTCGAGATAGAGCTCATGCGATCACTTATCCATACTTTTGCCATCAAACCACAATTCTGCGCAACCTGCATCTTCTCCCATCACTCTATCATACTCTTCGCACATTGTAGCCATGTTCCAAAGACAACTGTGGCGCTCTGCCCGTGCGGCCTCACAAAGAATAACCCAGGCACCTCGAATCCAACAGATTCAATCATCGCCATTCTCATCTCTCAGCTCAAGGTCCGCACGATTATCGCACCCTGCAGTATCGCAGCAATTCTCGCGGCGATGGCAATCGACAGAGGCACAGAAACCCGAAGAGAAGTCCTCTCAAGGGGGCGATAAGCCAGCAGAGACATCACCCGAAGACGCCCTGAAACAAGAAATAGAAAAGAACAAGAAGGAGATAGTAGATCTCAAGGTATGCCTTTTGGTGACTGCATTCCCCTTCCCGACGACGGCTGCTAACACACTGGTGCGATGTACAGGATAAATACCTCCGCAGCGTAGCAGACTACCGCAATCTCCAAGACCGAACAGCTCGCGAGAACGCCAACGCCCGACAATTCGCCATTCAAAAATTCGCAACAGACCTCCTTGACAGCATCGACAATCTCGACCGAGCTCTCTCCGCCGTCCCCGACAGTGCAATCGGCAAACCATCATCAGACGGCAACGCTGCAACTGAATCAACATCTGCAACCTCCGGCGCCCCGAATCAAGATCTAGTAAGCCTCTACAATGGCCTCCGCATGACGGAGCAGATCATGATGCAGACCCTCAAGAAGCACGGACTGGAAAGATTCGATCCCCTGGAGAGGGAAGGACGGAAATTTGATCCGAACCTCGATGAAGCAACCTTCTTCACCAAGGTTGAGGGGAAGAACGATGGAGAGGTATTTTTCACCCAGCAAAAGGGGTACACGCTCAACGGACGAGTCATCAGGGCTAGCAAGGTTGGGGTTGTGAAGAACTCATAGAGTCCGACTTGTCCCAAAGCGCATGGACTGGAATGTACTTGATTTGAGCAAAACGGGCTCACCATTACACGGGTCATGAAGCTCTCTCCCTTGGAAGACATGGGGAATGTGCCATTTGGTGTGCCGTCCGGCATCCAGTATGCGCACGATCATGTTGGGGGTCTTCACCGAGGAAGTCGAGCTCAGTCTTCTCAAGTGTGTCTGGGGCACAGTGTATGAAAACTGCGGAAAATGGAGGCATGTCGCCGAGCCAGGACTTGGCGACCTCCCGGCCACGGACGGGTTCAAAGCCGGATGTCATATTTCGATATCTGGAATGTGTATAATTTACTCTCTTCTCAAGATGACGGACTGGCATGGTGGGAAACATCTGCATTTCCTGTACGGATGGTTGGGTGCATAGTTCCAGCTTTGGGGTGTTGGAAGACCAAAAGCCTGATGCGGAAACCATAGTAATACAACTTTCTTCAATGCCAGCGCGGACGATCCCTCCATAATGTTTATTGGATGTTCTCGAATATTTATACCTATGGCGAACTATTTGCGGCAAGGTAGCAATTTTTGGGCCCAGCTTTCGCCTTGCACCAGTCATTCTACATATGTAGTCGATGCCAAACTCGTTCGCAGAGAGAGCCCCCAACTACCCTCTAATAGTTTCTGTCCGGAGCCCTCTCGGTAGGCAGGGCGTCATACTGACCACCTCTGCTCGACTCCTGACTGCTGCCACCATATTTTAATCCGCCAGCAGAGACCACGTCGTCAGCATTGAGCTTCTGGAAGCCTTGCTCTGCTGCTCGACCCGGATCGTATTGGCCGCCAACGTTGCCAATGAACGTCTTTGTTTGAGCAATGTCGCCTTCAGTCAGATTGGCGCCCTTGGGCTTGTATTGGCCTTGTGGTTGGATAGCTCCTGAGACTACACCGGTGTAATTTGGGGCAGTGTCAGAGTCAGGGCGACTCGCTGTTCCGAAGACTTCGCCAGCTCCACCCGTTACCCGCGGATGGTCACCTCGGGCGCCGCCGTTGCTGTAGGAAGCGTCATCTGCTCGACCTGTGCCCTGGCTTGTGTATCCGGACGCTGAAGAGATAGCCGAAGCCTTTGTGGTTGACGACACAGTGGTGCCAGCGGCACCATCAGCAAAGCTATCTCCTGTAACGCCACTGTACGGTCCTCCTGTCGTGGTATTGTAGCCACCGGGTATGTTGCGGGAACCACCAGCGTACCCGTGGTCGCTGTGCACGCCTTCAAAAGGTGGATTCCCAGCGGCATCAGGGTACCTTGGTCCACTGGGGCCCTTTTCGTCGTCGCCAAGACCCATGGCATCCTGTTTTCCTCGAGTCGCTGCGTCCCTCGCAGGCTGGAGGAGCGTGGCTCCAGAGGTGTCCGTTGTGTTGAGGGTGGAGTGGGAGCCTTTCACGCCCATTTGTGCCGCATTTTCGTTCGCGGAGAAGCCACCGCCTTGTCTCAATGATTCGGCGGCGAGGGAGTCTGAGGCAATAGGGCCGGTTGGCTCATGGCCACCCTCTTGCGGGTAGTTCGCTCTGGGATTAGCCGTGAAGGACATCTTGATAGACGAGTAGATTTCTGAGGTTCGTTAGTCTGTTTGCTTCCGCAGTGTGTGATTTCGGTGGTATTGTTGCAGATAACATTGAATGAAGAGAAGAGATCAACGGTTATAGAGTGTACAGCCATGTCCGGTACATAAAACCCCATTCTGCAGTGTTGAGGCCCATTCGTGATTGAAGGGAGCGTGAGCACGTGTGACATCACTCTGATGATACATTTGAACGGACAGTCCACCCGATGAGGTCATGCTTGTGCCAACCATGCTCGAAACTCGACGCAAGAGGGCGATGAGCGTATCAAGAGGTGGATTTTCATGCGCAATGGAAATTTTTCGACGAAGACGCAATGGACGATTGAAACTGTCTGCAATCCTGGGAAAATGGGTAACTTCTGTGGGTATCAATTCATAATGTAAGCGGGGCGGCCTCGTCCAGGGGACTTGCTCACTGGAGCCCTCTGGTTTTAGTCGTTGACAGGCTCCGGCTGCTTTGCTTCATGCAGTTTTCCCACGGAGACGGTGACAGATGGTGCACCTTGTCCAGCTTTCATGTTCTCATGGGTTCTATATCATTAATCATATGGACCAGTGTTGAGCATGTGAACAGATGAGATAACTTCACCGCTGACATTACCTCAAGGCCTTGCGAGCGAATGTGGGCAGCACGAAAGCTGCTCGGTGGATGTCTTGGTTGTAGTATTTGCAGATCTGCTCTTCTTCCTCTTTGCTCCAGCTTCGAAGTGGCTCCTTGAGGTTGCGGTCAGGATCCTTGCAGCAGACCATGAATCCAATCTGGCCCGAAGGATAGGTGGGGATGGTGGTGTAGGCGTATTCGACGTTGGGGAAGACTTGTTTGCAATCTGCTTTGAGCTTGGTGATCAGGGGCAAATGAAGCCATTGGTTTTCAGCTGTAACCACGTCAAAAGTCAGTACATGGCGCTCTGAGCAAAGGGACGATTCGAGGATTGGAGGGGCATGGGTCATACAACCTTGGGTCGTGATCACACCACCCTCCTTCAGTGCTCCATAGAGCAGCTCAAAATATGGCTTTTGGAAGAGAGACTCGGCCGGTCCTTCGGGATCACTGCTGTCGGTAATGATGACATCGAACTCGTTCTTGTAGTCCGCCAGGAATTTGAAGCCGTCGCCGATGTGAACGCTCACGTTGGGATGCTGGTAGCCGATCGACATCCCGGGCAGATATTTTTTGCTGACTCGGATGACAGCCTCATCGATGTCGCACAGAATGGCCTTCTCGACTGTCTCGTGCTTGACCACTTCGCGAAGGACCCCTCCATCCCCGCCACCGATGACAAGCACATTCTTGGGGTTCGGGTGCGAATTCATGGCCAAGTGTGTGATCATCTCCTGGTAGGAAAACTCGTCTCTTTCGGTGCACTGGATGACGTTGTCCAGGACCAGGACGGTGCCATAGTCGCTGCTCTCAAAGACGAGGACGTCTTGGTACTTGGATTTCTCGTGGTGGAGGACCTGGTTGACCTTCAAGGTCATGGCCTGACCAGGCCACATGTCGGAAATCTCTCGAAACCAGCCATCTGATCCGGTCAGAGCTACTCCCTGTGTTCGCGCAGTCGTCCTTACCTTTTATGGTGGGGTGCACAATCTCGGTCATTTTGGTGGGTGCCTACGGAATTATTGCGGATAACCTGGAGTCAATGCTCGAACAGAAAACGAGGTCCGTCTGCAAAGATGAGGTCGATACGGATAGAAGACTCTAACGGAAGGAAGAAGCAACAAGTGAGTGAAAGACGTGAACGGGGAGCAAAGCGTGAGATCAGTTTGGCAGCAGTGGTGCTGGCAGACGTGGCATGGAAATGATCAAAACAAAACTTTACGTGTGAGTTAAACTAATCCAAGCGAATGAATGGTCTCTCTGCTGTTACCCGTCATCGCAAATGGGAAACATGAAAATTTGAATGGGAGGGCAAAGACCACTTCATTACCCGATGATGTTCCCAGAACGGTTTAGTTAGGCACAGCTGAGATCTTCTTTGGTGGTTGATCTTCTCGGTGCCCTGCTGCTGGTGGGGCTGCCTGTTCACCTGGTCCAAAATTCCCCCCCAAAACGTCGGTGGGATGCCGCACAATTGCCCGTGGTGAAGATTACATGGCTCAAAAACCAACATTGCATGAGCGATATTGAACAAGGGTGGTATGAATTATTGTAGTTGCTTCGGCAGGCATGTGCCGTGCGCCCAAGCCATTATCTAATTCTCAAGAGGGACCCTAGCCTCCCATGCATGTCCCTCATATTCCTTTTGTAGTCTTACAACGCCAGAACTTTGTACATGAGCCGCCGGATGTATGGTCGTCCTGCTTGGGTTGCCGAATAGAAATGTCTGAAACGTTCATTGCTCCAACAGCTCGACCGGTGGTCGGCTAGTATGGGCCATTGGCGATTTGGTCCGATCATCAAGCTCGACTTCCGAGTCGTCTTCCGTCTCAAGCGTCACAGCTGGGAGATTTGGGCTATCGCCATGTGCTACCGGGTCGTAGATAAGTGTCGAACTTCGGCTTCGCGCACGGGGCGTCCCCGTAGCAGGAGATAGATCGTCCGAGACGCCTGAGAGAGCGCGTCGATGCGGCGATGTCTTCAGCTTGGCTAGATCTTCGGCTGTCACCTGCATCTGTCCCTCAACTGGTGACTCGGGGCCCTCAAGCTTGCCTGTCAGCCTCGACAACTTGGCCGCCAGATCTTCCGCATGCACCTCCTTGTTGGGGGGGTCTTCCGGCTTTGACTCCCAGCCCACCGGAGGACTCGGAGGAGGGCTGATGAAGAAGAGCTTGCCCGCGTCAGGGCGCTCAAGGTATTTCTTTTCGTTGTCAATCGGTGTAGCCTCCCCAAAGTAGCACTTGCAAAGCACAGTGGGCGTGAAGGCTGAGCCATCTATCTCTTGTCGCACCTTGATGCAATCCTGTTCGGAATAGAACGACACAATGATTCGTGCCATGGACTTGAGTGGAGAGAAGGAGTTGAGCGGCGCGATCGAGTTGAGGTGTTGTCTGATAGTCGCCAATGAAGCGGAATGGAAGATCTTTGGGTCGGTGAGTCTGGTGATGAGAAGGGTGTTTGAGGGGGGCGCTGGGGATGTCAACCCGGGTACTGAAGAGAGATCGATTGATAGCGGCGACCGCGATCTCTTCTGGTGTAATGAGCCTGGTGAAGATGCAGCCGAGACCGGCGGGGAGGCATGTAAGCCGTTGGTTTGTAGCGGGGGTAGTTGCGTTGCTACAGACATGTCTGGGTTGGTTGTGGTGTCTGATATCGAGTCCTCTTGTTGGTTATGCTTCGTAGTTGTACTCTTGTTGGAAGGAGTTACGGGCTCCATGGCTTCGTTGCAATATATATTGATTAACGGTAGAATAGAAAGGTGATTTCGATATCGGTGCGAAGGCTCGCGACGTATAGGTGGCACAGCAACGGGGCGCAGCGAAGGATGAACGATGGGGAACAGCCAATTTCGAAGGCTTTGATATCAGGCGGAGAGCATTACTGTGTATGTGCTTGGTGGCGATATTACGATCAGACGACGACGGTGCTGATTGCGGGACTTTGCAACTTCGGCCCATGGCAGGCCACCGATGTCATTTTCTCGGCAGTTCCAAGGCAGCCGAAACGAGTCTTGGCCACCACCCAGGACACGGCGGCGGAACCTTACCGAAACACCATTCACAGAGCTGCAACATCTCGATGCAACTGGCTTTCGTCTCAGCCTCTGGAGGCAATATGACTTGTGCTTGGCCATCTGTTTGGGCATGTCGAAATTCGAGAAAATCACGCTTAGGCATTCATCGGATAGCGACGACTCGCGAAGCCCTTCGGGGGCTGTGCTCTGAGCCTCACACTTTCACGTTGCTTCTCAGCGGTCGAGATCACCCGACTCTCCACATTCCCTTGGTTCGCGTAATCAACATGGTTCTCTCTAGCAAGGTCTAGATGTCATGGCGGGATCGACGGCTGAGAACACTGCCTTTGAGCTCGATTTGCTTTTGGTACGAAGAGATTGTTAGGGGATGTGCCGACCACTGCATAGCCAAACTGGAACTAGATTTACTCCTTCGTCCAGAGGTCACGCTCATCTGGAGTCCCACGACCGAGGTAACAACCTGGCATCCCCTCCGCATCAATCCCTCCAATGAAAATAGTGGATTCATTCCGACAGCGCTGCTCATCCGCGCGTGAGATCTCATTGTTGCCATCCATTGTAAGTATTGTTGCGTCTTTGCCGTCATGTTCCTGAGGTGTTGTCCGTAAGTCATCGTTGTCGCCCAATTTCGTTCACCATGACACCGTCTGCAACATCAGCCGGAGGACAAAGTTTCATATACCCCCAAGTTGATGCAGTCTCTACTAGTGATGAATTCTACTTGAACAATCCCGATCCGGAAAATGATGTCGAGATACCAGACCAACTTCTGGGCTCAAGGAGGAAGCTCCGAGTCATTGTTCTTGGTTCTGGCATGTCAGGCATCAACTTCTTCAAGTTTGCAGAGGACAAGGCTACGAATCTAGACATTGTGTGCTACGAGAAGAACGAAGACATAGGGGGGACGTGGCTTGAGAACCGATACCCTGGGTGTGCTTGCGACATTCCATCAGCATGCTACCAGTTCCCGTGGCGGCCTGCCAAGTGGACCAAATACTACAGCCACTCACCCGAGATATGGCGTTATGTCAAGATGGTGGCGGAGGAGAATGACTTTGTCAGCAAGTATGTCAAATTGGCGCATGAAGCAAAATCCATGTCGTGGGATGAGGAGACAGGGCAGTGGACTGTGGAGGTCAAAGACCTGAAATCAGGTCGAACCTTCAAAGACCATGGCGACTTTGTGATCAACTGCACTGGGGTGCTGAACAAGTGGAAATGGCCTGATATTGAAGGTCTGCACGATTACAAGGGCCGCCTCCTTCATTCCGCCCAGTGGAATCAAGGGGTCGACCTCAAAGGCAAACGAGTAGCCCTCCTAGGAGCCGGCAGCAGCGCCGTCCAGATTCTCCCCAATATCTACGACCAAGTCGACCAAGTCTACACCTGGATCCGTTCCAAGATCTGGATCACCGCTGGCTTTGCGCAAAAGTTCGCAGGCAAAAATGGAGCAAACTTTGCCTACAACGAAGAGCAGCAAAAGCTGTTCGAGGACCCCGACAAATACAAAGCATACTGCAAAATGATAGAAGGCGAGCTGAACCAACGCTTCACATTTATCATCAACGGCACTCGAGCACAAAGAGACGCGGTCGACTTCTCCATCAACGAAATGAAAAGCAAGCTCAGCCAGAAACCGGAACTCGTCGACAAGGTCATGCCATCCGATTTCTTCGTCGGCTGTCGTCGCCCGACGCCCGGCAACGGCTATCTTGAGGCGCTCACCGGCAGCAAAACAACAGTATACACCTCACAACTCCAGAAGATCACAGACAAGGGGTTTATCGACCCGGATGGAGCAGAACACGAGGTCGACGTCATCATCTGCGCCACGGGGTTTGACACATCGTACAAGCCTCGCCTACCAATCGTCATCAATGGCAAAGACATGAGTGAAGCCTGGTCGAAAGATAATCCCGCTGCGCCTGCCCCGACGTACCTCTCTGTCGCGCTAGCGGAGGTGCCCAACCTCCTCGTTTTTGCGGGCGCGTACTGCCCTAGTGCGCACGGCTCGTTCTTCCCACTCATTCAATGCTACTCCGACTACGCCCTGCAAATACTTGACAAGATGCAGACGGAAAACATCAAGTCCCTCCGGCCGAAGAAGCGCGTGACTGAGCAATTCCTGCGGCATGCCGACACATTCCTCAAGCGCACAGCCTGGACGGGCCCTTGCAGTTCCTGGTTCAAGGGTGGCAGGAAAGATGGTAAACCAGCCATCTGGCCCGGGTCGCGACTACATTTCTTGAGACTATTGGAGAAGGTGAGATTCGAGGACTTCGACATTGAGTACGAAAATGAAGAGAATATGTGGGGTTTTTTGGGAAATGGCTTCCATGTCTGCGAAAGGGACGGAAGCGATATCACTTGGTACTTGGGTAGTCCTAACAAGCCGGTGGACGAGAAGATGATTTTGGAGGTCATGGACGGGACGAAGGGCATTGAGTTGGACAAGCCGTAAGCCTTGTGCTTGACACTGTCAGGCTACTGTACATTTGGAGAAGCAGAATAGTCAAAGTCCTTAGTTAATACAATCGTCGCTTGCGACGTCAGCGAAGCCGGAAAACGAAGTCGCCATCTCCAGGGGTGGAAATTCTACCGGATGTCGATGGGCAGTGCGCTCATTTGGTCAATGACCTTCTGGTGCAGCTCATTGACCTCTTCATTCGTCAAGGTGCGCTCGTTGCTCCGATAATTGATTCGGTAACAGAGGCTCTTCTTGCCATTCTTCGGATGGACAAACTCATCCACAAGCTTGACATCCTCGACCAAAGTGCCTGCGACATCCCTAACAATCTCCATGACATCGTTCTCATGAAAAGCAGCTGGCTGGGTTTCGGCCGGTGAGGCTTTTTTGGCGTCACCCCCTGCGGCGGCGGCAGTGCCAGACGAAGACTCGGCCCCGACTGGCGATGCACTCGCGGGCGAGGGTCGGACCCAGAATGAAACATCTTTGTGGCAGGGTGGGTATTTGCTGAATGGCTCGAAACGCGTGATCTTGCCCTCTTGGAACTGCTTCAGAAATCTTTGGTCCTGAGACCAGAAGAGTCGAATATCAGGAATATTGAAGAGCAGCATTGCCAGTCGCTCAATACCGATGCCCCAGGCCCAACCTATTTGATTTTCCAAGCCCGCATTATTCAAGATCGACTGCTGCACCACACCGCAGCCCAACAGCTCTAGCCATTCTCCCTGCCAAAATACTTCCAGTTCGAAGCTGGGGCTCGTGAATGGGAAATATGCCTCGATCCACCTCACTTTCAACTGTTCCTGTTTCTGATCGGGTCTGGCCTCTTGGGCCGCAGTGAAGACTTTCTGGACTAGCTGTTCGAGACTCCGCTTGAGATGCTCGACGACCAACTGAGAGTCGTTAGGATCGTGTTGGATCTGAATTGGGTTGGTCTTGTCATTGAATGGACCTGCCTCATCGATGATCTCGAGGCTATGCTTCGGTAGGGAGTCAATGTCTTGACGTATTGTCTGTGCTCTTCTCTGTTGCTGCTGTAGTCTTGTCTCGCGTGGTTTGTTTGATGGGATCAATGGCCAAGTGCGAGCGCCCTCCATCTGGTGGAATACTGGGAAATGGCTTCGATCGATGCTGTCTCGGCGATAGACATCGGCGCAGATGGTGTAGCCACTTTCCTCATTTTGACTCAGATGCTGAAAGGCTGCATGCTGGTGAGCTGAGGTGTGCGTGCGAAGGACGGTCTTTGAATCGATATAGTAGGTATCCGTTCGCGAACGACCTGGGTGGTCCTCGGGGAAACCCAGGACATCAAAATTACTTTTTGTCGTCACAACAGGATTTGTGGCAATGTGGTTTTGGTACCACGGGGATGGAAACACAGATTCGATCAGCCTCCTTGTGATCGCAATGGGGTGATTGGGTGTATTGTAGAGGTTGCGACCGACTAGGCTCAGTATTGCGTCCGTCACATTTGTAGTCGAGTCTGAAACATAATGTTGTCCTAGTATGTTCTTTCCCGGCTTCCCCTCATCGGCATCTCGAGTGATGTCGCTCTTGGGTGTTGAAAAGTACGGATCCTGGAACATCTGACTGGCTTCATCTTGCGGCGTCCGTGCCGAGGCAGGAGCTGTCTTTTGGGGGTCAACTTCGCTCGAAGTACTGACCGACTGTTCCGGGAATGCTGACGGCGAGGAAAGGTATCGGGAGGAATGGCTAAGCCATCTCTCACAAGGTATCGGCGAAGCTCGTAATGATCGTGGAGCTGCTAGTCGGACGGTGCGCAGAGCTCGTAGAAAGGCTCCCGTTCTGGCAAGATGCATCGCCGTCTATTGGCCAAGGATGAGGTTGACAACGCCTGTGTGTTCGATATCGGTATCTACTCAGTCAAGTGCTGACCCAGCGATACAGCAATTGGACGCTCTCGCACGCGTCGGAGCTTCAACCTTGTCCACAGAGAAATGACCAGGAACAGAAATTGCCGACATCGCGTCTCGAAATGTCCTAGCTTCTAAGACCCGGCGTTGCGGCCACTCACGGGCATAATTCAATTGCCCGCCGGCCGGGCAAACTGCTCAATCGTCGCCTAAGCCCGTAGAGCTCTAGCGATCACCGGCATAAAGTTTGGTACTCCAATGGGTTTCGGAGCCGGAAAGTGAGATATCTGACATACACAAAGAATTTCGGCCCAGGGATTTGTATTGTCTCACTTTTCTGCAACTTCCTCATCTAAGGGCATTCGGCTCAGCTGTGACAGTCTAACTTTCCCCTCCTTGCGAGTCTGTCACTCTAGAGAACCTGAATTCGAGGCTGTCGCTGCTGGCAGCTGATCAAATGGGTACGAAGCCATGCCGACCTTCCAAACCAACGAGACGATCCCTCCCAAGACAGAGCAGGTGAGAGAGCAGAAAAATGTCATCCACCGGCCCAAGTCGGGGACGCCTCCCATACATTATCCCTTCTGGTTTGGAGGCAGTGCGGCAGCCCTCGCAGCAGTTGTGACGCATCCTCTCGATCTTGTCAAAGTGCGATTACAGACGCGGCCAGCAGACGCTCCCAAGTCTATGCTCGGCACCTTCAGATACATCCTCAGCCATGAAGGGCCGTTAGGACTGTATTCGGGCCTGAGTGCGTCCTTACTGCGGCAGCTGACCTACTCGACTGTTCGTTTCGGTGTTTACGAAGACCTCAAAGTCCGCTTTGCGCCCGAAGCAACACCAGACAACCCCAAAGCGAAACCCTCAACCCTGAACCTCGTCCTACAATCGTCCCTAGCAGGCTTCCTAGGCGGTATAGCCGGCAATCCAGGCGATGTCCTCAATGTCCGTATGCAAGCTGACTTTGCGAAACCGCCCGCCGAGCGACGAAATTACAAGCACGCCGTGGATGGGATGATACGAATGATTCGCGAAGAAGGTCTGACATCCCTCTTTCGCGGCGTCGAAGCCAATTCCACCCGCGCCCTCCTCATGACAGCCTCCCAGCTCGGATCCTATGATATCATAAAACAGTTTTTCATGAACACACTTGGAATGGGGGACAACATTACAACACATTTCGGCGCATCGTTGAGCGCTGGGTTTGTGGCCACGACGGTCTGTTCACCTGTTGACGTGATCAAGACGCGTATCATGAGTGGTGCAGGGAAGAAATCCATCATGGAAATATTGAGGACAGCCACGCACCAAGAGGGATATCTGTGGATGCTCAGAGGGTGGGTGCCTAGCTTTATTAGACTGGGCCCTCATACAATATTCACCATGATCTTTTTCGAACAGCATAAAAAGTTGTACAGGAGCTGGAAGGGCCTTGAGTAATGGGTCCGTTATTTTGTTCTTGCCTTGGAAGACAAATGGGAGTCCGGCATTTGCGAGATCTCAGTATGCGTTGCATAAGCATGGCGTTGATTCATAGACTGGTTGGCATTTTGAGATGGTGCTTGGACGAGAGCACGTGTTTGTCAAAGTATTGCACCTCTTCCGAGAAGCAAACGATGTGTTCCAATGTGTTGGGACTCTCATGTATAGAATCTTACATTGCTATCTACTACACAAGTCAGGAGCTTTGGTTTTATGACTTTGTTCGAGATCCCGAGTTCTGGGCCAGACTGTAGATCTGTGTATATGGCCACGTCTAGTCAGTAGGGCTCGGAGTGCAGTACCAGATGCCGAGAGCCCAGCCCGAATCCCAGTGCCTCATCCCCCTCCTCCGGCGCGATTTAGAGCTTCGAAGCACAATGAGCGAGAACGGGAACACGAACCACGTAGTGGAAAGCCATAACATAGTGTCTGTGTACACTGTGATTGCATGTTTTTCCTTGCGGCACATACTTTAGAGCCTGCAACTTGTAGAAAGCCAAATTTCTGGGCAAATTTGCCGTTCCTATCCAGATACGCAGAGCCAATCAGGTGCAGAAATGTTCTCGGTCAGCAACGCCGATAGGCTGACTGAAGTGTGGATGTGCCTCTCCGCCCCGCAAGGCTAAGCGAGGCCGTGACGACCACAATGGCATCAGCTCTCGGTAGGAACGGTAGCGAGTCCAGGCTTGTTCTTGGTGACTGTGGCGTTGGCAATGTTGGCACATACATCTTGAGTAAGCTGCAAGCTGCAGGAAATGCCCTCTAACGGACGAATTTCTCGTTCCTTCCAGATGTACAGCAGGCCAGAAGCCGGGCGACGTCACGCCATAGAAGCAGAAGACCAACGAGGAGCCAAAACAATGTTGACCACTGCGAAGGATCCCAGTTTCGATGAGAGAGGCAGCCATTTGTAGTCGCCTTTTGCTGAATGGTCATCATTCCCGATGCTGGTAGATAACGCCGCTGTATGACACCCTCCAGGGCCAAGGAAACAACGACCTGTATGCAGCGGTAGACAAGCTCGCATAGTCTACCCAGCTCTTCTTAAAATTGAGCTCACCAAACCGCCCCCGGACGGTACCTGCGGTGCAATATTTCATTGCCCACGTGCGCCAACTGAATGATTGAGTGCTGTCTGGCTGCAACATGGATACAGTGCGCAAGCCTTCTGACTCCCTAGTAAGACGTCATTCGCTGGTTCACAGACATCCAGACAAGCGATCTCAATCTCGGCCGCACATTCTAGTGCCACTCTGCCGAAGTAAGACAGCAACGTTACCACATTCTGCAATCCGTCGGCCGGAGGGATGCCGGAACTCGATTCCGCGCTAGTGATGGAAGCCCAACGGCGAAAGGGCAAGCTCGTCAACACCGCGGAGCCACTCGTTGTTAGGCCAACTTCGACTTCGAATAGAGAGTGCTTCTCGACCTCGAGATGTTAGCGTGTGGCGCTTTGTTGGGCGTCGAAGAAAGGTTCTCCTCGTTCAAAGCCTTTGCAATACTCCCCGGCTCTACTCAGGATCGTCCTGCTATACTCGATGTATTTCGAGGTGTCAGCATGATCCTGAGGATTGTGTTCTCCCCACAAAAAGCGATACCACTGCTCATTACTAATGATCGGCATTCTGCATCAATCGAGCAATCTCTGAGCTGGAGACATTTCTTGTCTGTATTCACGGCTCTCTGGTCGACTCAATTGGGGTCGTCTCTTTCAGCTGCATCTGTGATGGTACATGTTTTGAAGCGGAGATGTTCGATCTCTGGAATTTCTGTATGCAGATGGAGTGATGCGAGCAGTCTCGACCACAGTTTGGGACCGCATCTGAGACTTGTCGATTTTCCTACCCACTAGGTATGGGCCACATTCTTTCAAGCAGAGGCGATGAAATCATAGTCAGTTTCCCATGCTGGCATAGGCGTCTTCCACCAGATGATACGCATCAAAAGCGCACACAGCTTGCTTCGTTAGTGAAAAATCTTGGAAGACATTGTGCCATCACTCACCAATGGGCGACTATGTCAACCTCGACCAAGCCTACAGGCAATCTAGCGATCAATCGGCGTATTGCCCGCCCCAACACCCATGATACTCGAAGCAGAATGAGCGATTTTGTGAGTGTGTCGACTTTGCTCTCGCCTCTAATATCTTCCTCTGAAATATCAGAGACGACACCATGCTCTGCAAGTAACCTGATGCCCCTCGCTGCTTCGACTAACCGATTCGAAGCTTCCATCGGCAGGAGTATGACATGAAATGGCGTAGCGTCTATGGCGAAGGCCACTGCTGGATGCGAAAAAGCTGTGTGTTGCAGTTCATGGATAATTCAAAACAATGCCGTTTCCCATAACACATGGCGGCCTAGTAGAGTGCTGATCCATGGTTTTGGAGAGCAGCCAGGCGGGCCTCCATGGCCGCCAAACAGTGAACACTCAGGGGTGCGGAATACCGGCAGCGATCCATTGAATATTGGACAGGACGGTCTCTCCATTGCTTCTCCTTGACATGGCATACTGAGATGGAGCGCTGGCAAGACACTGTACCAACGTCAAAGGCAAGAAATAGCCAGGCTTTGAGTACCTCTGCCACTAGGCCCAGAGGCGTATCTGACGGACAGCTTCGTTCAGCCAGTTGCGGTCTAGAGTTAAGAGCAGCGCCAAAAGTGAGATTTGGGAGGGCGGCTGGTCAAAACCTGAGCATCGAACGGTCATACATTCTGGTAGAGAATGGGAGCCTTGCACGGTATTTCTGCTGGGAACAGGTCTTCCGGAGAAGGTTCATCATGTCGTATACCATGGCTGAGGGCTATGGATATTCAATGCCATGCCTTCGCGTTTCATATGTCATTTCAGCCACTGCGGCTTGGGAATATTGCCGCCTAATGCAGCATCACTCTGGGACGGCACAAAGTATCACAATGGCAATTGAATACACCTCAGAAATCATTGATTTTGTCGTGGGCATTTTCGGAATCCATTGCTTTGTTGAACAACGTTGTCCATGTCAGGTGGCTGCAAACAATTGTCTGGAAATGCAATTTGGCAGGGGGATGAGGCTCCGGAGTAGAAATGCTGATATGCCAAGTGGGTTGGCAGCGTGACTATGCATTGCGAGAAGGAACGGCACTTTCGGCCCCAATCACACAGTCGATTCCTGGGATTAATTACAGCAAAAGCAAGACAGGTATTGCTCCACTTTGTCGCGCCTTAGAAGAAGGGGCCTGAAATGTCAGGGGGAGGTCACTCTGGCACAATCGGGCTGATGAAGGGTCTGGGCTTTACTCGGCAACGCCACTGTGGAGCTGCACCAATGATTCCAGGCAACGCCTGTCTGATATTGATATCGCTTGCAGCAGACGGTTCCGTGAATTCGATTCAGCAGAATGCTTTGCGCTTTGACGCTTTGGCTTGTGCAGGAATAGCGCAGGTTGTCTACGCGATCGTCGACTTGCATTGGCAAGTCTTTTGTGCCAAAATGATATATTGTATGAAATGCGACTCGGAATCTTAATTAACTTTCTCCCTGGCTTCCAATACCCACTTGGCAATTCTCAGTTGAACTGACGGCAACGACCAATTGTAAGCTGCCGCTACGGCTATGGCCGAAGTCTACAAAGAGAGCCACAATGTTTACGGGGCTCAGTACATCACTGGACATGCTCGAGTCCATAACGGAAATGTCACAATACAAAATTTCAGCCGTCAGCCTACTTTCCTAGAATCCAACAATGAACGGATTGACGTCTTGAATTGGCTTTCTCCATTGACGTTCCGGCATTTTCATGAGGCCATACGTTACAATGCCAGCCTGCGGAACCCAGCAACCACGTCGCTTAGTGGCGACTACACTGGGAAATGGCTTCTCGAATCCGACATTTTCGACAGATGGCGCTCACGGGAGATCGAGAAGCTCTGGTACCACGGAATGCCTGGGGCTGGCAAAACTGTTCTCGCCTCCGTCATCATCGACCATCTTCAAAACTGCATTAACAGTTTCGGGGCAGGAGTAGGCAACGGAAGAGTGGCTTACTTGTATCTGCAATACAGCGAGCAGCAATCCGTCGAGCACCTTTTGGGAAGCCTCATAAGGCAGATCGTGCAAGACGAAGAAGTTTTGCCGGAGCCTCTGGTGAGATACTACACGCAAGAACAAAAGAGAGGAGCTGACCTTCCGAATGTCCGCGACCTTTCCAATCTGCTCGCCGTGCTTTCACAACAATGCCCATTGTACATAGTCATAGATGCGTTGGATGAATGCTGCAGCACTAGGAGACGCCGCCTGGTAGAGCTCTTGCAAGACCACAAAATCAACCTCCTCATCACTTCAAGACTGCTGGATGAGTTTCAAGACTTGTCGGAAAGATTCGAGCGAGTTAATCTCGAGGCACACTCTAGAGACATTGACCTCTTCATTGACCACGAGTTCGAAGCCCATTCTCGCCTCAGGAAGTTTGGAGAGCAGGATCCGACTCTGCAAGACGATGTCAAGCTTGCGGTGAGAACCAGGTGCAGCGGAATGTTCCTCTTGGCGAGTTTTCACATGAAAGTGCTGACCTCACAGCGTACCCTGGCCGGAATCCGTCAAAAGCTCCGAGAGCTACCGAACAATTCGACCGAGACATACGACCTTGCGCTACAGCGAATCATGGAGCAAGAGACAGAAGCCCAAAATCTCGCGCTCAACACATTTGCCTGGATTCTCCACGCCCAAAGCCAACTGACGTTGGAAGAACTTCAGCATGCATTGGCAACAGATCCTGACAGCCAGGAGTTTGACCCTTGCAGAATCTATCTAGAGGAAACCATTCGAGACGCATGCGGCGGTCTTGTTGTGGTATCACAACTAGCCGTCCAATTTGTCCACTACACAGCCCTAGACTACTTCAGATCATCCGCTGACAAACATTTTGGAGGCTTCCATGCCAGAATTGCCCTATCCTGCGCCAGCTACCTCTGTCTGACAGAACTGGAGCAACCAGACAATGCTGAAGACAGGATCTCTTTCGCTGACGACCTATACGAGGACCCTCGCCAACACTACAACACCTTGGAACTACACCGCATGTACCATCCCAGTGACCATGGCGGTGAAGGCCAAGAAACCGACCTTGGCAGAGGGCTCTCTCCCGTGGGTCGGTCAAAAAGGCTTACTTTCGCGACCAAGTGTAGCAGGTTCCCTTTTGCCAGATACGCTGCCCGGCACCTTGGCCATCATCTTCGCCAGACCGGCACCAGCCAGCAAGAAACACAAATCTTGCAGGTGATGACAACGCTTCTTACGGCGAAAGCAAAACGCAATTTTCTGTGCAGGATGCTGTGGACGGAGAGGCTCTATTACTCAGACATAACCAACTCCGAACCAGATATCCACTTGGACAGCGACTCTGATGCTGAATCAAGCCCTGCCTCGGACCACCAGGAGCGACTCTCAGACACGGACAGCGAACGATTCATGTTGCGAGACTCGGTCGACTCCCCGGCCGCCTCCCTTGTCGACAGAACCACTGAAACTCCACCAGAGATCACGCCACTACACTTGGCCGCATATTTCGGATGGGCGCCTTTGCTGATGTCGATTATCGAAGGAGACGCCGATATCAACGTGGTCGATCCAGACGCCAGGTCTCCAATTGTTGTCGCTGTGCAGGAAGGTCATTTAGATGTTGTTTTGCTTCTCCTCCAGAAAGGCGCGACAATTGATTTAACCACCATTCAAGGTCACAATGTGTTGATCTATGCAGCGCAGCACGGTTACCTCTCAATCGTCCAGTCCGTCATATCCCAAACATTGGCTTTCTTCCAGAAAGCGGACGACTTGGCACAGCCCGAGAAGATGAACCTCGGTCAGAATATGTTGTACCTCTACTTGTTCGCCATTCTACATTACATTGCCAAAGTCCTAGGCTTGACCATGCGACCGACAAATGCACCACCGGATCAACCTAGCTCACAGCACAGCAGAGAGGATTTGAATTCAAATTCGGTGCAACATTACCTTCGGCTGCTTGTCGCCGCCGGAGTGGGTGATGCTGACACTATTCAAGAACTGTTTCGAGCAGGCAAGGTCACTGCCAAAGGCCGAAAGTCAGCGTTCCACACCACCGCCTTGTTTATGGCGGTAGAGTTTGGCTTTGTAGCTGTGGCCCAGGTAATGGTGGAAAGCGGAGTCGACATCAACGGCAGAGACCCGTGGGGAAACACCGTCCTTCATCGGGCAGCTTTGCGCAATGACTTGGCGATGATTGATATGTTGCTCAAGCACCGGCCTGTCGTGGACATACAGAACAGCAGAGGCTACACTGCGTGGTCTGCGACACTCCGCGCAATGAGCACGGATGGTCTGGCACAAGGTCGGCAAGGTAAGTTGGCGTGCGCCCTACATAAGCCCGGTGCGTTGCTTGATGTAACGATGCTAATTCTCACATAGTTCTGGAGGCACTGAGACAAGCGGGTGCAGATCCAAACAAGACTGACCACGATGGCTGTTCTCAGCTATACACTGCGGCAGCTGCTGGCGATCTCAATAAAGTCCTCTATCTGCTGGATATTGGCGTTAGTCCGTCCTGGCAGACCATATTTGGCTGGACTCCCTTGCACTGGGCTGCGGCAAATGGGTTCTTGTCGGTCGTACGGACACTGATAGATGCAGGCGCTCATCTATCGCCCCTTTCTGACACATCCCGCACTCCGCTCGACATGGCAATAGAGAGGAAGCAAGACCTTATTTCCAAAGTCCTCCTCAACGCCGGCGCTCAAACCGCTCGGGAAGTGCTGAGAAGTCGGGCCACGGCTAAGGCAGAGCTGTCCGCCCCACGCATGATAAGTCTCCCGATTCATGATGATGACGATAATAACAATTCTGATTGGAGCGACAGTGGGGTGAGTATGGAATGAAGTTTTGGTGACCCCTGGAAAGGACCAAGAGGCAAATTGATGAATGCCGTTCAATGCCTCCTCACCATGTGCACGTCAGGCTTTCAAGATTCTCAACCCCAACAAGACCCTTTCCAACCTCTGCATAGGACGGTACTTGTTTTTTCTCTGGTAGCTGCATTAGTAGTCAAGGAAGCGCTACATGCCCTCCAACACATCAAGTGTATCCAACAGATTCGGCCTCAAAACCGCCAAGCAAAGAGCCTTCCCACCCCCTTTTCCTCCTGTGCCTTTTGCTCCTGCAGGGATCATAACTCAATTTAAGCCCCAAAACGCCACCAATTACTTCTTAGCGGCATCTAAACCCCATCATTGACGTCTGACATCGTAAAGAAGCTGGAGATAGCATATGTTACTGCTATCGAACTGTGCCTGGTGAGAGCAGGATACTTGGTGGTCAAGGTCGGTCGGTAGACAACAACGGAATAAAGGGGTGGCAGCAGAGAGCCCGGGTATAATCGAAGCAAAGCAGACGAACGACAAGGGGGAGGATAAAAGCAGTCCATTCTATGTGCAACGGTGCAGAAGTGGTGTCCTCCAAACAAAACAGCCAAATATTGCATACCACTCACCAGCGGCCCCGCCAGTATCTCCCTCTTAAAGTCTGGTGACTTCACTGATTACCGAGTCTACACCGTAACCTCCTCGATGACATCCTTCAGTTCCCTCTCCTTCTCAGCGTTGACACCAGGGACTCCAGTCTCAAAACAAGATATACAATTGAATCGACCTCCTCATCCTGCTCTGCCAAGACTTTGATGAACCCCGTGCACTCATCTTTGTTGCCTATCCGGAGAGCGGCGCTTGGAAATGCAGGTCGGCTGGAAGCTGTGCCGTTGTCGTGTCTATTCGGAGATTTGTCCACTTTCCTCTTAAATCCACTTTAGCGGCACAGTTTGAACAAAGAGACCTGATTCCTCCCTTGCGAAAGGACTGCCACACGACCAGTGTGATGCTTCGCTGCTCCAGTAACGTGAACAGAGGTTCCATGGACAAAAGTCACGCTGAAAGTGGGTATTAATGGCATTTCTTTTCCGAATCTCGTATATAGATCCAAAATTCCCCAAAGCCGAATAACAAGAGGCAGGTCCCCGACCAACTCCATCTCCCTAGCCGAAGAGTCTTCTTGTAGCTGGTCATCGTTCCAGTCATAATGGTTTTTGGAATAATATTAACGTCCCAAGCTTGTATTCATTCCTCCCGCAGCGCTATGCATAATGTGATCATCAATGGTCGATCGTTTCGATCGTGAAGGAATAGGCAGGCGAGCCCATGAAACGTTCATCCGCAAACGATTCGTGGTTTGCCTAGAACAGGTGGAAAACACCAGAGGCGAACCAGGTAAAGGATAATATCGTGATTGTGCATGTGCCGAGCAGGATCGTGAGTGCTTGCTTTTCGTGGAGGGATATGGCGCTGTTACATGTAGCGCATCGGAACTCGTTCAGCGGCGTGTACGGCTGAGGCGTATAGACACCAAACTGCAAATTTGAAAACGGTGCCAAGTAGCCTGCGCTGGGTACAGCAGTGGGATCACTAGCGGCGTCATAGACCTGGTCACGTCAGCGAGATCAAACAATGCCGACCAAGATGCTCACCATTAGAGTGTATGTTGCAATGACGAATGGCAGGTCGGTGGTCTGGGTAAACTCATTCGTGTCCCATATGACCTCTTGTGTCTGCTGGACCGATTGATTCGCAGCAATGGTGTATGTTTGACTGTTGACACTATTCGTCGCGACAACGTCGATGTAGCTGGGAGTGAAGCTCAAGCTAAGGAAGAAGTTAGCCGGATTGGTTCCCCCAGTCGGACTCCTCATACCTGGTGTAGTTCCACTGGAAAGTGACCTGGTTCCCGACCTTGACGAAAGTCATCCCGTCTGTCGCGGCAGGCGTTATCATGGAAATACCCCCCGGAGGCAATCGAGGGTCGACGGCCGTCTTCGTAGAATTTTTGTAACTTGAGCCTCCTGTTATCGAGCTTCTGGCCGTGGTGGATCCCGTCCGCGATGCTGATTCCGATCTGGAGCCAGATCCCGATGCTGACTCCGATGCGCTTTCGCTATTGCTGCTGTTCTCATCGTTGTTGCCATCCGAAGTGGGAGTCGCTGAAGCAGAGGCCGAGACAGATTCGTCTCTTGTCTGCGAGGCAGACGATTGTTCTATGCCGAGCCATCAGTACCTCCAGCATGGTATGGTAGCTGCATCATCAGCACGTACCTTGGGACTCTGATTGCTGCCTTGCTACCAAAGCACCCGGCCGGGCAGCTTCAAGTGCACCAGGCCATGCCGCGGAAAGTGATGTGAAAAGGAGAAAATATGTCGAGATTATTGAAATGATAGTCTGGCTCTTCATGATGCTTGCTTGGGGCCCCTATGGCCTGGCACCTGCTCTTCCCACTACACGAATGACTGGTAACTTTGGTGAGAGGTCTGCACTTGATGGAAGCCTTGGTAGGCAATACTGAACTCGCAAAGGCACGGGGGTTTTCAAGCCTGATTCGATTGATTTCGAAAAGGAGGAATTTGCGCGAGGAGATGCTCCTGCTATCGTTATTAACGAGCGTAAGGGTGTTGATGGTGATTATGAGATTATTAGCGAACGATGTATGGCAACGATGGCGCGTGGCACGAGAGAAATTCAAAAGCAGTCGATGTGGTGAAGTGGACTTGCAGTCTCCGAGTTGTTGTGAGACACAGCACTTTCTAGCCTGCATTTGGCGCATTTGGCCTGCATTTCGGGGGCTCAGCAACCAGCACGACCACAAATCAGGCTCGCGTACGAGGAAGTTGAAGTCATATGATTGGATATTATTCTGGGTACTCCAAGACAAAAAGAACACGCTAATCTCGGAGTCTCGATAGGGGGTCCTGACAAGCTATTCTCATCTCGTCTTAGTTCAGAGATCTTTCATTGCTGCCGTTCATGGATTTCTCTTTTGTTTCCTCAAGTCGGTCGCGGCCGTCAGCTGGGTCGTCTGAGTATTTACACCGGTGGACGTGGCATCAACATCCGAGATCTATGCAGTCAACTTTGGGGAATACAACATTGTCGTAAACCCCACGACCTGGCATCTTGGCATGACTATGTATACCCTTGCTCATCGATCCTCAAATCTGCTGCCATTCTTGCTGCCATTCTTCCGCTCGAATTGCGAACCCATCCTCTTGCTTGGAAGGCCCTTCTTCATTTTGCCACTGGAGTCAGTATGCATGTTGAAGCTTGCTTATCTTGGGTAAATGGTCTTGGGGGTTTCCGATATACATCCGCTGTTCTTGCTCGACGAGCAATCTGCATCCGGAGATCCTGGAGTGACAGCCGTTCACCATTGTTTCAAGGTGCGACAAGGTCTTTGTCTTCGAATGGTGTATTATGCTGCTGAACCAAATATTTGACACTTCCCCTCAAAAGTCCACTTTCCGCCCTCCGTTCCGAGCACAAATAAAGGTGAGGCGAGGTGCGAGGCTGACGTAAAAGTGGATGGATTGGAGGATTCAGGCAATCTATAGAGTGCTCCTCTGCTCAACATGTTCGCCGGCGACTGCAGATGGACGGCACGCTCGGGCTGGCTTTCTATTCTGGGTGGCAAACGAGTTACTGCTTGCTCGGGCGAGATCTGCCTGGTGAAACTTCTGCTCCTACCATGTTGGCCGCCCACAATGCCTGGACTTGTCGTGCAAAACAAGGGTTGGATCTTGACCAAAGGTTCAAATCAGTCCAGTACATCCCACTACAGCGGTAGATGCTGAGGTGGAGGAACAACCCGCGTTTGTGGTAGAGGCCAGCTTTACACAATGCCAACCAGTCAGGCCCAGCATCATAACGCATGGCTGTACTCTGTCCCTCTCCTCTCAGCTTCTTCTCGAATGATATCAAGCAGTTGCCTGTGTGCCGACCTCACAACGTCTTCTTCATAGCCAGTCACTTCCGCATTCTCGATTGGTTTGCTCGCAAACTTGATCCTCCCGTCTATGCTGACAGCGAATGCCGCACACGTTATCTTAGTGATCTTCAGAGGTGGTTCATGAGGCACGGCTGGTGGTTGACTCTTTCCAGTGGCCTGGTCGGCGGGCCCATCGATGGCCGGTGTTGTCATGGCCGGAGGGGTACCAGTCAAAGGCAGTTTCAGACCAGTCTTCTGATGAATGGCCTGTGTGAGCTCGTCTAAGAAGGTGTTTGGCGCTCCACCGTCGGATGTTGACCGCTGCCCGGCTTTGTGCAGAAGCACGTTGATGGTTTCGGACGGTAAGTCAAGGTCCATGGTTTTCAACTTTGATGCAATTTCAGTACCCGTAGTACTTGAGAATGCTATGGTCAATTTCAAATTACCAATCACCTGCTTCAACGTCGCTTGCCGAAGGCCACCTTCACAGTCCGTGGCTATCAGTTCGCCGAGGTACCTTGAGCACATCTGTGAGATGAGCTCTGGAGGGAATTGAAGCGGCAATGCGGGAGGGAGTGCGAACTCCGAGTTGAGCCAATTCTTAATGTCTCTGACGTTGCGCTGACTCGCCTTGTACAAGATGGCAGTGAGTGGGCACTCTTCAACCCTAACTCTTCTTGGAGCTAGAAGAATGACCTTGTGTGTCGTCTTCTGATAGCGTGTCTCGATGAAAAGTCCCAAGCACTGGTGACCTGAAGATGTGCCTCCTGCCGACACACGAGGCCAGATCTGTGATATCACGCATTCTCGCAGTTGACCCGTCTTCTCGCTCTCGTCGTTGAGTTCATCTCTTGGCTCAAGCTGCCATTGGGACTGGAGGTGCCGGTAGCACTCGTCTGCGAGAGTTTGCAGTTGGCGTGCCGACTCTGCTTGACATTCCGAGGCCGATATCAGAGTATGCAATGTATGCATGCGCTTTCTAACGATCGGAATGTACTGGATAGACCACGACGTGTCGAGCAAGACGTTTGAGAACGTCATTATTTGTCGGTGGCCAGAGCACGAAAAATCTTGATGGTCCTCAAATGCCTGATACGATAGTTCCTCTCATATACTTCATGAATCTTGGGAGTAATGACACAACACAAAGTCTCCAAGGCTTGAATAAAGATCTGCAGTTTACTTCCGCAGAATGCTCGAGACCGCGACGTTCGTTGTTGACTAACTGCCGCTTTTGGACGCGTGATTGTGCAATTTTGGGACGCCGGCTTTGCGGTGGGCAAAGTACGACATGCAGATCAGCAATATAAATAGAGTAGTGTGCGATAATGACATGGAACATCACATTAACACTATGTTGGTCGTATACCGTATCCAGGTATATTGTCATGAATCATACTTTAAGATGCCCGACTGGCAAAGTCCGAATTGCAGACTTCGCCGCAGGTTGATAAAACCACAACCATCCGATTTGTTGACAAAGGAGGAGTGCTTCCTCCTCATCCTCCTCCGCCGTCGCCGCCTTCGATTCTATGGCGTATCTGGCACCACCGGATCTTGCGCTGCCGCTTGCCAAAGCCCGCCACTGTTGAATGCGCCTCTTGTGTACATCTGCATGTCGTCGCCAGTCTCCTGGAAGAAAGAAAGCAGCGTCGCGCCTCCGCCGGCTGCGCTAACTGCCGTGATGGAAAGATGAGTGCCACGAAGAGCCTTGACGTCTTCTCCGTTATATTGTAGGGTCCATGTGTCTAAGCCGTTGTTGCCGTTGCCGGCAGCGATGGTGGTGTTCTCCGCTCCCCAGGTAATGTTAGCGCCGCGAATCGTGGTATCCTGGTCTTGCCAAATCATGTAGTTGGTGTAGCCAAGGCTGGAATCTTTTTGAACGCCCTTGACGTTGATGTCGACTGAGGTCACGTTAGTCTTGCTTCCGGTCAATCAGCACGGCGAGGCCTACCTGCTGTCCATTCGCCAATTGGGTGCTCGGCAGTAGCGGACTCGCTGCGATTGTTGTCCTTCCAGTACATCGCAAGCTCGTTGTTGGTGTTCACAAACCATACATACTCGGCTAGTAAATTCAGTTAGTGTTTGCATCATTTGGACCCGAAGCTCGTCCTTACTCATTGAATACCAGGTCTGGCAGCCGATTCCGCCATTGCCACTCAGATCATTCCATTGCTGGTCGAAGTTCCACGAGTCTGTACCATTCGTCCAGCTGTATTGTTGAAAGACTGTGGCGTCGCTGGCGAACCATATGTGAATACCAGCACTGGCCTGGGTAGCATTGTAGGACCATTCGCCGTAGTAGTTCCCCCAGTAGCAGGCTTGCATACCAATTGTGTCTGCTTGCCATGTCTTCAGGTTCAGTTTATTTAACGGACCATCTGACCACACCGGCGCCGGACCGTTAGTACTCGTGTTCGTGATTATGCGTTCTCGCAGGGTATATTCATCATCAATGTAAAAGAGGTGCCACACCAGCTTAGCTCCTAGTTGGTGATTGACCGTAGAGAGCGGCGTGCCGTTCAGAGCTGGATAGCTCCCGGAGTTGACTGGACCAACAAGGCTCCACTTGCCCGACGGATCCATCAAGGTGTACTGAAGCATGCCATCCGAGTCTTGATAGAAAGCATAGATACTCTCGTCGGTGCCTCCGTTAGCGGATGCAATGGCAATGCCGCTACCGTTCCAAGCACCAGATTTGGAATAGTAAGCGCTGTTGAGGTAGCCGCCAACGCTTGTATCTGGATCCGCATTGTTGTTGGTGCCGCTCGCACCTCCTGGTGAGGATCCGCTGCTCGAGCCCGAGCTCGAATTCTTGTGTGCCTTGGTGCCGAACACCACGCCACAGGGGACTGCAACGGCGATGGCGACAACCAGAGCTATCAGAATCAGCCAGAATAACCGTCGCTTGTAGAATGGCCTCTTCGTCTGTTTCTCTTGTTCTCGCTGAAGTGCCTCCGACCATACTTGCGGACGGTCGCCCGAATTCTGATGCTGCACGCCTGGCTCTGGGTTGGCATAATAGGAGGGCACCTTGGAATGGTGTGGTGGAGGGGAGTAGACGGCTTCTTTCTCCTCCCCCTCATACACCGTTTCTGGATCCGGTGAATGGATCTCGGAGTACTGTGCGGAGGGTGAAAGCGGTCTTGACTTTGAGAAACCACTCTCCGAAAACTGCGGTGATCGGCCGACATCTGAGCCGGTAGGCTGAGGAGACTGCGCAGACACCCGGGAGTTCGTCTCATGCTGTTGGTATTCGGGTACGGGAGATCGTTGTCGCTCAAAGGCCGACGGAGGTGGCTCGAAATACTCATAGTCGTCAGAGCCCACGAAACCAAAGGTCGTCCGGGGTTGATTGGGGACAGCCTCTGGGGCATCGCCGGTTGGGGAGTGCCGTCTCTCCTCCATGTCTATGTGGACGACCCAAACCAGTTTCTCACAATATGAAACAACCGTTCATGCGGCCACAACGGTCAGGAAAGAAATATGGAGGTCTTTCTATTTCAGCCTGGCACAAGCACAACAAAAGGGTCGGCATGGATGGCACGAATAACTCGGACCTGCCGCAGGCTTTGTGAGCACTTTTGACGGTGGCGTGCTTAAATTCCTCTGCATCTCCATGGTGCTCAGTCGAGGGCGAGCTGGATTGGGTTTAGGCCGCCCAAATTATCAAGCTTTCAACCGGACAGGCCCCCAGTGTAAGCCTTTGAAGCGCGGTCTACACTAGCTGCGGTGTTGAAGGAATGGGCCAAATAACCTGTGGACTTCCGGTGTTTGATGCCTGACAAATCATGACAATGACCTAGAAAGTTTTAGGGCCCCAGAAACCATGCTAGTGGTGTGCACGGATGGGGGCTAACTTCAGCACCCTGTGCCATGCCAGACTGGTCAGAAAGATGGCTGGTTTCCGAACATACCTGCCGCAACATAAGTTTGACATGCGTTCTCGCTGCTTGGGCCCATCGCGATGGGAGATTGCGAAGCGGATATCACTGCTCTGCAACGAGAGCTCTGTAGTGCGCTCAAGTTTTGTGCCAAAATATAGATGTTGTCCCAGATGCACACGGCGAGGCTGGAGAGCAAACTGGTAGGGCGTCCACTGGGTAGAGTTTCGGCATTAAAGAAGGGTGATCCCTGTATATGGGCTATAATTAGTGTTCTCCATTCAGCTTCTCGCATGGACGATGCCAGCCATTTGACCGTGCCTTCGCTCAGCCCTGGGGGACATTTCTGTATTCCCAAAGTCGTCATCCTTGACAACCGCTGACATGAATGCATTAGCTAGGCCTGTCATGTTAGGCATTTCTGAATCGACACCCTAATGTCTAGATTGGTCTTTTGCGCCAGGGACTCGTGTTGAAACCTGGTTCGTGCGGCTATCCAACGGAAACAAACGCACACATTTACGAGTCTGTACAACGACAGATGAGACTAATACGTTGATCTTTGGCCGGATCGCTTCTCACCACCACGTACGATCTCGATCGGGACAGCTCGCATCAAGGACTGAGAATTCTCGACTCTGCAAGACTTGCAGGATCTCAGCAAAGCAGAGGCCTTCGTACAAGGATTCTCTTTACCGTTTGGCCTTGGTTGTGCAGCACCTACAGATGTATTTGTCAAAAACTTTGAGTCTTTCCAAGTGTAGGAAGAAGAAAGTTCGGTGGGTTCGACCATGAAAGCTTTTGCCCTGATATCACAGCCTACACCCCGAACGAGCCAGACAAGCGAGCTCCATTCACGCCACCAAGCAATGACAGGTCACGGTTAGCGGTGGTCATTGGCTACGTTCATGTTGATAAACGAAAGGCCGCAGGCGTTCATGGCCAATTGCAACCTAGCGTCCGATTCTGGTGTGTCTGAGCCGGATAATCCTGAATACTCGCACATCGTCGAGGAATGGTTGGTGTCGTACACATTCGGCGACGAATTACAAGCTTTCATTCAGCTCTACAGAAGTCCCATTCTTTGTCGATATGATGTATTCATCGATCTTGATGCCTTATTCCCATGACTGTGCGGATTAATGAGGATGCGTTCTCCCAAATCTCCCGCAGGATCGGCAAATGAGCCCAATTAAACGAGCGTCCCGCGGGTCCTTGGTTACGTTGCATTTCCATGAGGCCACCGACAAGCCTGCCGGCAGCAGCAATGCGTCTAACCGGAATTTCCTGATCAGGTAAACCGCACAAACCATGGAAGCAGTACTGAATCACGAATGATCTGAAAGCGCTGAACAGGGCCTAGGCTGAACACACTGGCTATTGTTGCAAGAAGAGTTTAACCATCTGCATTAATCACAGCTGAGCAGGTGCCCACAGGAAGCAATTGTTGTTCCATGCATTCCAGCCTTCTCCAACACTATGTGAACCTTTGGGAAATGCAAGTTCGGTCAATGGCAAGGTGTCGTCTCCAGAAGTGGCCCTTTCGGCGGCTTGAAAACCGCCGACCGTCTCGTTCATTCCATTCCAAATTAGTCAGATGTCGATGCCTTGTGCAACCTCGCTCCCGCCTCCAGGACTGCACAGTGAAGAGGATTCTCAATGCCCAATGTCCCGACTCCCGACCGTAAGACTCCCCCTTCCTCAACCCTGATTCCCAAATGTTGCCATTGACATAGACGCAGTCTCCTTGCCACCACAACATCCAGCGGCAGAGTGGCAGGCAGTCACAGCCTTCGCCTTTGGCCACAGCGGATCATGTCAGAGATAACACTTTTTCAACAGTAATACTTTCCTGTCGATTGCCGAGTGTGAGAGCAACGCTTGTGGACTTGGGACCGACTCGAGCATACTGCTTTGGTGACTTCGTTGTCATCTCCCAACCAGGCACGGTCTTAGAGTGAAAAACAGCCAAGCACCAACATAGTTAGCTCTCCGCCAGATCAGGCGCCCCTTTCACTCCGGGCCTCAATCTCTGGTAGTCGCTGGCATGCCTTGACACACACTGATGATTCATCGATAAAAATTGTGCTAGGCCTCTTCTCTGAACGCACAAAGACCGTCACCAAATCAAACAACGACCGAGCTGGCTATTTTAGAAAGGCATATCTTGGATGAGTGCACCTCGAAGCAGAGGTATTTGGATTCAGTTGGTCCTCCTAACATTTGGGAGAAGAAGCAACCTAACAGACGGATGGCAAACTCCGAGGCGACTCGCGCCGCTGGTGGACACTGACCAATAACCCAAACTTGAAGTTGGCAGGGAAGATTGCATTTGCCGAAGGTGTGGGCGCTCAATGTGTCCGCATCAGAGACAGGTATTGAATACTGTCCTAGCAGCTGCCGTAAAGTTTGTCAAGACACCATCGGCGACGACTGTGGTTGAAAAGAGTGTAAACGAGGCTGTATGCGCCTATGAAGAAGAGGCGCTGCAACCTATCCAGACAGAGATGCTACTCAATTACGCAGGGAGAACGAGCACATCAGTTTGGCATACTTATGTAGGTCCCGTCTTCAGACACGGGCCGCACAGACACTGACAAGGCTGGCAACTATGGTGGGTGCCGAAGCAAAGTTTGGATAGGGTCTCAGAGGAACGTCTTGCGCCCGTCAGTGCCATAAGAGCGTGTACATACGGCCTCCGGCAGCCAGCAATGACAAGTGCCTTTGTCTGGGAAAAGATAAACCCGCCATGGGGGGCTCAAACAAAGCCAAAGACACAGTTGTTTGTCAGCTTGCTGATCTCTAATTACCCACCATGAGCGGTAGCAGTGTAGGGAGCAGGGTTTTGAAACAGATCTAAGGTGCGATGCTCGGTACTTCTGCCATAACAGCCCCCTAGTCCAATCCTCCAAGGCAAGGGCGCAAGCCACAGCATGTTGTCCTGCCATCCTCTCTTGTCATCAGATTCCCTCCTGCCAGCATTGTACATAAAACCAACCGACATAGCGACGCTTTGGATGACTTGATATCATTATAACGAAGAATTGGAAGCTCGGATCTACAGATCAACAGTCCGGCATCACATGCATTGTGGCAACGCGGTTGATGGCCATGGCAAGGGGAGGGCTACCAAATTGGAGGAGGGTTGTGGACAAACAAATTCAATTTGCTTTTGCTTTCACAGTTTCGTTTCTCATTCTAGTCCGAGAACCTTGGAACATCAGATTCGGGAACCCACTCGTTCATGGGGAGCTAGCAAAGTTTTATGCCCCAGAACTGCGTGATCTTCACCTCCTTATGCTTGCCGACAAAGCTGTCCATTGCATCAAGAAGGTGACCAGCATGCAGCGCTAGATCAGCAATCCGTACATCTCTCCATGTGCTGGAGGAATTCCAGGAGATGACACAGGGAAGAATGTCGTATTCTAGGAAAAGGTATGCAGCCAGCATCGGGAGCCGCCAGAGCAATGCCTAGGCCATTTCCCAAAGTTGATATTGCTACTCGAACATCACCTGGTATGCACGTGTATGTGAGAATATTGACCAGGTAGAAGCAAGTGTCTTTGTTCGCGCACACGAAAAGGGGGTTTTATGCAAGGAGAAAACCCCACGCGGAACATCAGCTGTTTGGGCAGGTCAACCCGAAACACTGTGGGGGCAGTTTCTTTTACAACATGTCTGTCATCCGGGGGAATCAGAATCGCGATAAATAGCAGAATTGCAACAGATCTGGTCGTGAATCTGTTGGCTCGTCTAGGAAGAGCGAGAGAAACCCAGCCGGAAGAAAGCATTGCGAAGGATGAAAGAGGGAAGAATAGGGCGAAAAATTGTCTCGGATGTCGGCCGTAGCCTCTCACACCAGAAGGACGAACCTCATCTCGGAGATCTACTTAGAGATAGACGGGAGCGTAGCTGCTCACTTCTCACTAGGGAATCATGCGCAAAAGCTTACGCCTAACTGCTTCTCGTCGCGAAAACTTGCAAAGGTCTGGTCAAGGCGAATGCTGTGCACAAATGCTCTCACTCTACTTGCCAAATTTGGGTCTCTGGCGTGGATGCACTGACTCATGCTGTCCATTATAGGCCTAGCCTGAAAAAGGTGTAGAAATCAATCAACAATTCAGCCAAATTTTTGGTGGGGATCGTGAGTAGTTTGAAACGTGCGAGAGCTGATTGCAGTCAGCGCGTCTCATATGGACCAAAATTCGGCCTGTAGAGTGAGAAGATCAAAATTGACTCCCAAGTCATTCCCAAGCTGCGGTGGAAATTAAGCTACCATGGGATGGCGTCATTCTCCGCACCCCTCCACAGGCTTGTGCAACAAATGCGGCTTGGCGAATGCTCAGTCTTGTTTTCGACTGGTAACTCTGGAAGAGGACCAAATGGCTCAAACCCAGAGGAAGTTGACTTGGTTTGGGAAGCGCCGATTGTCGACGCGTATGAAGCCACCTCTATCGACTAGCCGCTGGGATTCCGGACCGAAATGGCTCAGCTCATTAGCGTTAAGAAACGTGGGCAAGGTAGACGAATGTCTGTCGTTGGTGCAGAGCGTTTGCCAGTTCAAACTCGGAAGACCGCAAAATATGTGGTTTATCTACGGACGAAATTGAGGCACGAAAAGACGGGAATGGAGGCCTGGCGCCATGAAAAGCCCGATGATACTATCACTGTCAAAATAACCTTGTGGAGCAAACCATGTGTGCTCCTTTTTCCCATAGCGTACATACTCCGCAGTATCTGAGGCCATTCTAGTTGTGCCATTCCCTCGGATGCATATCCTACCACGGCTCAATTGCCGCCCCGGAGGCGGAACCGTCACTGGCACATGCAAAGCAACGGCTGACATACATAGAAGGACTCAACTTTCTAGCCCAAGGTACTCGCAGAAGAGTGTTTCACCAACGACCTCGTTGACCACTGTCCTTTACCGGAAGTACCAGCATCGCTCCATCAGCACATCTGCGAGTCTGCGGCAACCAGTTCATTTCTAAACCTCAACAGCTCACCCAAGACAACGACAATGAAGATCAGCGAGATCACTGTCTTCAGCTACAATGCAAACTACGCCTTTGGTACATATTCAATGTCCGGCGGCCGTGTCGCCACGGGACATCCTGCTATCGTCGTCCGGATTCGCACTGACGACGGGATTGAAGGTTGGGCCGAGACCACGCCGCTGGGCAGCGACTACCTGCCAAGCACCTTCACTGGGGAACTTGCCGCACTGCAAGAACTGGGTCCGAAAGTCCTGGGCATGGATCCACGTTCGCCAGCAGCAATCGTCGAGGTGATGGACCGTGCCATGATGTCGGGCACTGCGGCCAAATCCGTTATCGACTTCGCTTGCTGGGACATTTTTGGCAAAGCAGTGGGATTGCCAACCCATACGCTCCTGGGAGGTCGGGTCACTGAGGATTTGCGTGCCTTCTCGGTCGTTGGAATTGGATCTCCGGAAATCGGTGTCAAGAAGGCTCTCGCCGAATGCGATAAGGGATTGACCGCCATGCAGTTGAAGGTAGGTGATGATCCAGTAAGCGACGCCAAGCGAGTCAGAGCCATTCGCGAGGCAGTCCCAAGCAATATTCAAGTATGGGCCGATGCCAACGCTGGCTGGAACCTGGAACAAGCTCTGACCTTCGTTCGAGCCCTAGGGCAAGACATCACTGTGCCCCTGGAACAGCCCTGCAAGTCGCTGTTCGACTGCGCCGAGGTCGGCCGCCGTACTGGAGTGCCTGTCACACTTGATGAGAGTATCATAACGATGGCCGACCTTCTCGCTGCCCATGCGGTGGGAATCACCGGGATAAACCTTAAACCCTCCCGCGTTGGTGGTTTCACCAAAGCCCGGGCACTGCGTGATGCGGCTGTGTCGCTTGATATGATGGTCGTTATCGATGACACGTGGGGTTGTGCCCTGACGACTGCGCAGAATCTGCAGCTGGCTGCTAATACACGTAGCGATCGGCTGCGCGCTGTCGATTGCTTCGCAGAATGGACACTCCCGCTGATCGCGGATATACCCCGTATGCAGCCGGACGGCCGTCTCATCCTTACGGACCTGCCCGGTAACGGCGTCGGTGCCATCAATCTCGAAATCCTTGGGGAACCTCTGTTCCAGCTCAAAGCTTGAGAGAGTTACTTTCCGAAGGGGGCTCATCCAACATGAAGAGATGTCCTACAAAATTTAAATGCATTCTCCTTCCTCAAGGTGATTGCTACGACAACGGGAAGACTGTTTCTTCAGAAGCGGTCGCGTCCAGTTCCGTCAAATGATTCTGCAAATAAAAAACAGCGACAGGTCTCATTCATGATGCTCATCCTAGTCATTGATCTCCTGCATTGACGAACAGGAACATCATCATCAAACTCGAATACCGGGCCAACGACACTGCTACGGAGCATGCTCTACTCGGGAGGACTCTGCTGGTGAGTAGTGATGGATCGGCGCTGCAGAATCCATGATCACACCCGGTGGCCTTACATTTCACCGATCATAGCATATGTCATAGATGAGATGGTCTGTACGGTACAGTTGCCGTTTTGGCCTTAAAGTTCGAGGGCAGTTCCCGACCGTACTGGTGAAGGCGATGGATCCACCAGGAGGTCCTGTTGGCCGGCGAAGCTGTTGTCATGTTCGGGTTGAGAAGCACCCCATGGACCAGCTTTCTTGCATTGATGGAGGCAATGTACCAAGCCAGTAGGAAGTTTGATATGATGAAGCCGGACCGATGGGCTTTGATGGAAGAAGCCTAGCTGTCAACCATGTTCGTTGCTGCTAAAAGCGCAGAAGATCGACCTCTGCTGAGCCTTCTATGGGCGACGTCCGAGATGGTCTGTTCTGACCCACGGGATCACCTCTATTCTCTCTTGCCCCTCGCCAATGATGCAGCCAGATTCCCGACTCCTGACTACGCACAGGCGCTGTCGCTGGTCTGTATGGCCTACGCTCGAGCTCATATCGAATCCACAAAAACTCTGGATGTGATCAACTAAGCGGCATGCAGACTCAACGCCCGCGAATTCATCACCCTGGCCATGCATTCCAGGTGCCGGATTGGAGATAGAAACCGTACACAAATTTCCTAGCTATAACTATGACGCCTATGTCCGCCAAAATGCGTATTCCGGCAGCCAAAGTTCAGAAGATCTCTTTTGTCTTCAATGGTGGCGTCCTCGAGTTATAGCCCTGTGGCACCTCGACACGTATCAACTCCCAAACTCTCAAACTCTCAAACTCTCAAGCTCTCAAACTCTCACACTCTCACACTCTCACACTCCCACACTCTCACACTCTCGCACTCTCACACTCTCACACTCTCACACTCTCACACTCTCACACTCTCACACTCTCACACTCTCACCCTCTCACCCTCTCACCCTCTCACCCTCTCACCCTCTCACCCTCTCACCCTCTCACCCTCTCACCCTCTCACCCTGGGATCTCTAGTGTAATTGGCATCGGTGCTGCTCAATTGCCGTTGGATGTGCTTGCCGAATCGGGAAAGATATCTTCTACGCGGGCGTACTCTTGAGCGTAGGATCTTTGTGCCTACCGTTTAAGTGATTGGTGAAGTTTGCTGCCTGCTGCCTGCGCTGCTTGATCATCTATCTTGACAGTCATCGCGCGGGTGAACGAGCGACGAGAAGGTCAGATACGCGGTTGCGTCGAGCATTGGCTGTTGACATCTTGATTATGTACAAAGAGCACATCTACACCATGACAGGGACTTGGTACATACTTGAAACAGCAATATTTATCACATTGTGCGATGCCAAGACCATTGGCGATCAGATCAGATCCAATGGTGATCAGATTTATTGGCGATTAGATCTAATGGCGACTACATCGTGGGCCGCCGGGTTAATGCTGAGCCAAGCTCAGTACGACCGCTGATTTGATACCGCTAACAATAACTCTAGCAAGGCATGAAACAACCTCGAGCTCAGCTGGCCAATATCGTCTACTAAACCATCGCCGGTCGAGGTCGTGGCTACCAGAGCAGTGTTGAAGCAACAGCCGGGTTGGGCGTTTGAGCTAGCCGGTCGACGAGTGTTTGTGCCTGATACCAAATGGCACCGGGGCATGCGAGAAGGACGTGCGGCGTGGATGAATTCGCAGTACAATGTTTGGTGTTACGAATGACAGTGTAGTTTTTTGATAGAATCATTGACTCCAGCACAACCAACTACGAATGAACCTTTTTGTAACCTCGACGGTCTTGCACACAACATCTGGTTCTGTGACGATTAGGGAAGGCCTCGCAATCAACCCGCACCCCTCAGAAGCACCAACAACACGCGAGAAATTCGTAGGGATATGACTTCATCGCCAGTGTCATGCAGGCAGTCTGGGTGGGGTTTATTAACTCAGCGAATCACGGCATGCCTTCGTTCGAGAGTCAAGAATCGCCTCTATGGATAGGACAAGGCGGCTCATCCACCCAGGGAACGGCGCTATCCCTCAGCCTGTCGAAGACTATTCCAGGTATCGCGGACCATTGAAAACTCTCAATCCAGCTTGCCAACCTTAACAGCAGGTCGAGCTGGGTTTTCCTTTGAGTGGTTCTTTGAGGTGAGTTGGCGCTACATATCCGGGTAGGTCGGGATCTCTAACTATACGGTCGACCCGGTATCCCCTGGCTTGGCATGAGAATGGTGGTCCCAAGGAAACGGTTCATCTCACGGACTACCAGGCTTTACAGGTGGTCAGAATGGAGCTCAATGGCATCACGCAGTCATAGTTTGTCGCGTAGAAGCACCTTTTTCCTTAGTTGCATGACAGAAACCAGAACTTGGACACGGAAGCCGCTCGGCCAGGGACTAACGCATTGCCGGCATCACAAGATCCCCAAAGCTGGAGTGAATCCGCAGTGGCGCCAGCCAAAACCCAATCAGCAGACAGCATGAGTCGTCGAAGACTCGTCACAAGGGCGTTGACTCGACGAAACAAACCTGCCCACATGCTTTCGTCGGTTCTGAATATATGATCCAGGAGGCCTCGGCCAATGCAGGAATGTAACCCGTTATGCGACCGTCAGAAATTCTGCTGGCCCAACGAAAGCTCCAGAAAAAACGGCTTGGATTGAGAGCACGGTCTCCTGTTGACTCGCGAGTGGATCACCAGCCTTTCGCATGACCCATCTCCTGGAAAGAGTGTGATATCCCATTCGCAGCACACCATAAGGGTCGAGGTCGAACCTTCACTCTTTCTAGTGCTGCTCTCCAAGACGGTGCTCGCGTCTCTTTGCCTTTGATTCAAACCACCATCGACTTGCAAATTGCCATCGGCCACATCAACCCCCACCCAGCTCCCTCGGGGAAGTCAACCCCTACTCCTAAGGGGCCTAGATACAATTGCCATCAGAATGGACAAAGTTCACGTTCACGAAGAATCGTCGAAAATAGAACCACAGGACGGCACAAAATGCCAAGAGGGCTACGAGAATCTGATCAGAGGTGGATCCGTGGTAAGATTGAGTTTGTCATCTTGCTGTATCCCTTCTGAACGGGGTGTGGGCCGAGCTCTCGGCTGTGCTGTCCAGGCTCGCTCAGGCCGGTCGTGAGGGCGCTGCGAATAACTGTAACGTCCGGAAACCCGTACGACTGAGGTGCAGGCCCACATCAAACCATACTAGGTAAGCATACATGCCCGTTCATGACTGACGTGTGCTGACCGGCTCTGAGACCGGAGCCCACGTCAACGCTGCAAACTCAATCTGACGATGCATGGGTTGATCTTTTGTTCGGACAGGACGACGTTGATCCCGTTGCTGAGACTACGACTGGTCTCCATGAGCGGGTTTCGTTTCTTGGAGAGGAGGGCCTAATGTCCTCAGCGAGTGATTGCGACCAACAGTTTGTGCATGCCAAATACTGGGGTTCGAAGGAATGCGCGGACGGCCAATGAGTTCCCTGGAGCTTCTCTGGCAACGCTCTCTTCTTGACATACTGTACACTTGACTCAGTTTTCACCAGAACTGGGAAACGCTGCGGGTAAATTGCCCAACTCAGCCTCCGTCCATGGCCGGGGGACGAAAAGTTAGTGATAGCAGCATCAAGCATTACAAGGAACCCCAGCCCAACCAGCGGATTCAGCATCCAGAGAATACGAACGTGATGAAAGAGGAAGCATGAGTGGCGATGATGCTCATCTCGGTAAACCATGTCGTCATGCATCCACTCCGGGTCCTCTGGTACAAATTTGAAGTGTTAATATTGGGCGTTTATAAGCCGAATCACCTTGCAGGCGGGGTAGCTCCCGAAATTGACGCCACATGGGACGGTTGAATCTCTTCCTGCCAGCTGTGAGTTTTTGTGACTTGGTGGTTATCAGCGAGGGGTTGGGTAGACTTTCGTGAATCATGGGAGGGCTTTCAGCAGAGGAACATCGATCTTCTGGTCACCTCGTGCGGACCCCTCGCGATGTCGCCATCCCTTGTCAGCCCAGCCTTGGACATTCGTTAGACTCGCCCGTTCAAGCGCTGCCACGCTGTGTGTGTGACTGGTGGAAGAATTCCCAGACTTTTGTTGGCCAAGACAGCCCCAAATCTGCAATGATGTCGTCCTGCAAATCAGCCTTGGCACCGTTTCAAGGCTGGCCTTTTTGTTGCCCAACCATTTTGCTGCATCGCAGTGATCAGGCAAACAGAAGGCAAAAAAACTGATGATGCAAATCGTAGACCCACTTTCACGGCTGCCGCACCCCCTTTTTCAGCAGCTCTTAGCAGTAATTACCAAAAAGCGGTCGAATCTGGCGCTCATGGAAAATGTGGATGCCGATTATGCCGCTGGGAGACCTGAGTGGTCTGGTGGCGCAGAACACTGCATCCCCCGCAAAAGAGTGTATACCTTAGGCATCACGCCTGCTCGACAAACGACTACTTGACGTCTTCCTCACGTGCCAGTTTCCTCCTGGCCAAGGTATCAACATTGATATGTGCAATCGAAGCAGGTCATGGCAGTGAGCTTCGACAGCATATTCCGAACACTCTGACCATCGTTCTGTACTCCGCCTCTATAGCCTGCTCTTGCGCGAGTATCGCGGCTGCCGGTGATTGGCGCGCAAAGAAATGGATACAATGCGAGCTATCTTTCTGTGTCACCACATGAAATTGCTCAACAGCTCAAGTGATTGGCGTTTAGGGAACATACTTTCCCTCGCTGCCTAGTGTGGCCTTTCGGAGCGGTCAAAGATTCTCTGCTGCTCGGATGCGATGCATAACAGCAGCCCCGTTGGTCGTCATGAGCGCGCTTTCTGACCAATTTTCTCCGCATGGTTGGTGGTCTGTGTGCATGAAAGAGCTGACGCCGTCCAGGAGACCTGTAAATACGGCAAATGCCTGAAACCACTGCTGCTTGCCGGCAGTCCGAGGCAGACTTGGGTCGTAGCCAAAGCCAAAGGAAATCCCCAAATGGCCTCCTGGTGATGTGTTGTATTATCGACGGCGTCTTCTCCCTGACAGCAACCCCAAACTGAGGCCATGCCGTAATGTGGTTTTGAGCCAGCACAGGGCGGTGCTCATCACGGCAATCTGTTTATCTGCATATGGTCTTGAGGCACAGGCCGGCACATTTCCAATAGTCAACGAATTTTGGCTCCGCGTTGACGTGTGTGGGCCATTTTCCTCGCGCGTATGTCTACTCCGGTCCCGTTCAAGGCATAGTACGGCCTTTGCGCAAAGCCCCTCGTCTCAATCTCTGATCCACGTAGGGTGTGTTCTTCCCGTGGCTCGTTCTGAGCCCGGCAGGGTAGACAAGGTAGACACACAGGTCCCCACATCGTTCTGGGATGGTGGCTTTAGGGGTCAGCAGAGCTGTGTTGGAAGATGTCACGGGAACCCAGATTGGTGGAAGTTGACGTCCCCTTCCCTGATTCCGAGCAAAGCGTTTGCCATGATTCGGAGGCCATCACAGGTGCACTTTCATACGTGTCCGACCCAAGGTTCTCTACAGTATACCCAGGTGAGACTAGGCTTACCCCAACACCGATCCGATATCCTCAAGTGAGGTAGGAATTGCTGCGTTGGCAGCATTCGTGGCCCTGGCCAGTGTACATCATTATGAATGGAGATGCAGAGTACCTGTTGCCACTGCTTTAGGTCCCGAATGCGTACAAGTCTGACACTGCAAGATCATCTAGGTGTCGTCCGCCATTGGAAGATCCATGCTGCGGCCGTGAGCCAGCGCGATGCACAAACCCTCGCGGACGCCCTCCACCCTGCAATCTCTCGAACAGCCCTGTGAATGCTGTCCAAAGTGCCTTGCCGCCCTACTTCGAGACGAAGCCTATGGCAGTGCTGTTCGGCATTGCTCAATCGGCGGCCAAGAGAGTCTGCTCCAAGCCTTGAGGTGGGTGTCACAGGAGCTCATTTGTTGAGTTTCATGGCGCCAGCCTTGGAAGGTGTCTGAGTTGGAAAACAGTATATATATATCCGGCATCTCATCTCAATTGATGTTGCTGAAATATCACCAAGGTGTTGCTAGAGAAATTGGACATAATGGCACACGTGGAAAAGTGTAACCGTTGTCGACTCGACAAGAAAAAGGTACACAAATTGGGCGCTTGAGGGAATGGTGCTGATGCAAGACAGTGTGTTCCTAGTGAGGATCCGACCAGATGTTTGAGATGCCTCGACCGGAATTTTGATGGTTGTCGACCGACATTTCCGGCTCCACGACACCCTGCTTCGCAGGAGGATGTGTCTAGGTTGGATCCAGGGAGTGCAACACAGACACCGCAGCATCCAGCCCACCCTACCGCGACCGGTTTCCAAGATGTTCAAGCTCGTGACCCAAACATGCCTACCAACGATGGAAACACTGTTGCGGAAAGTCTCCCTCAGTGGCTCCCGGAGCGTATGCCATCACCATCACCACAGAACTATGATTTGGACTTCAATGACCAATATCGCAATCAAGAAACACCACAATACAACAACAACCACCACCACCACCACCACCACAACCTCATGCCGCCACCCTTTTACTCCCCGGCAGCTGCTGGTCCGTATGGCAACATGCAAGGGCGTGGGCCTCAGTTCGGTGGTGGTCATGCTTCAGATCCAAACGTCATACCTTCTGCGACAAACCCAGGCCATCAGTCTGACGCTGTCAACCAGAGCATGCCGTACTACCCGGACCAAGCATTATGGTCCGGTTCAGGTCAACAACTGAATGCCAGTGCTGGAGGGATGAGTACGGAAGAGGAGGATGCAACGGCTGAACGGCATAACTGATTATCGTCCTTGAGTGCGCTTCCACAAAGATCATGTTGCAGGCACGGCAGCTGCACTTGTGATCTAGGTGCAGTACTTCGGCAAAGCTCAATTCAGCATTTTCAAAGCCAGGTTATCGCCGAAAGGCACTGTTCATCTTGTTCATCGGTTCGAAAGGTCTGACTGGACCTTCTCCAATTTGACGTATCTCTTTCTGTTTTGCTTCTTGCAATCTCCTGCTACCATCTTCTCACGAGCTTCACCTTCCACAACAACCAAAACTCCTTCGAGCCGACCGCCCGCCTTTCACTCGACCAATGCATTTAGCCTGGCTCGCCGTGCCAGACCCCACGGGACCATCATCAAGACGGGCCGGTTCACGAAACCCCATCCAGTCCCCCTGAGACAAAGAAAGCCCGCAAGCAGGTGAAGCGGAGGTCCTCGATGTGCGCAGAGATGCCTTGCCGGCCCTTTATATTCATGTTACTATGCAGCACTCAGGCACAGATGCGTTAGTGTGCGGTTCATGACCAATCATTCGAGAGACCAAGAAATCGAAACCATTGGGCATCAGATCTTCTGTCAAGATGCTGCTCCCGTCTAGCTTTCGCTCTTCGGGCCAGGCTGTCCTCGGTAGCTCCGGATGAGATTTGCCACCGTGTTGAATCACTCGCCGGGCGAGATCTGTGGGCCATTCTTGCTTTGCGGAGACTCTTGTTCTTCAATTCACAGTTACGAGGTCGAGGAGGTGTGCACAGTCTGGAGATTTGAGCATATACAACTGCATGGTGCGATGCTGTCGAAAGGTTGCTGTGTTTTGGTGATTTGTGGGTGAGGCAATCGCCTGATGTTTTGCGTTTTCTTGGTTGGCCCTCATCCGGAGCAGAGAGTTCTTCTCGGCCGTGCCGGATTTACGATTTGAGTCTGCTGATAATTAAGCGTCATTTTCCCTTTACTCTGTCTCACGTTTCTGCTTTCATCTGGTTGGTATTTGGAGCTTCCGTGAATGCCCAAAAACAACTTCAAGTGAAGGGCATATAGACCAGGAACGCAAGAGCTGTTGAGGCCCACATCCTCCCGTCAACGACGAGGCTCTGCCCCTTCCAGCCGCCCCAAAAACCTTGAAGCCTGGAGAGACACGGTAAGCGTATCCGAGTGAGGCTTAGGGGACCACCATGGAAGTCACGTTTGGCGCCCGAATCCCTGCGAGTTGCACCTTAACTCTAGCCCGCCTCCGTCCGATTTGGCCGAGTGACCGAGTGATCGAGTCAGACGAGGACCTGGAGAGGGTTTTGTGGGTCGATGTCGCCACGCTCGTACCGATAACTTGGCCCTGTCGGCTGGAGTGGTGTCATCTGCAATGCGACAATCATTGTCTCAGTCGTTACCTGGCCCATTACTTTAGTCCTCGTATCTGCCTTCACACTCTGGCTAACAATCAGCTGTCGCTCTTTGGTTGAAGCATCGCACTGACCCGACCGCTTCTGCTGTCAAGTTTCCCTATCCATCTCCACGCAGAAGCCCCTGAAATTGGCTTATCGATTGATCCGCTCCGAGTCTTCGCCTTTCCCGGACGATCTCCGAGTTGTTGCCTCTTTGCCATCGAAACGAGCTCGCATCAGCCAGCGCATTCATCAGCAACATCAACCAGAGAACCATCTTTGCCCTTCGGTCACCCAAAAAGCCTCCCTTCAAAATGGATGCTACACTGGTCTCTCCATCGTCCGCTTCTGATAACATTCAGATCGTCGTGAACACAAGTGGCGGCAAGAGTAAGAGAGCGTCGCCATCCAGTTGCGGTACCACATCTAACCCATCATTCACAGATATCAACCTCAAAGTCAGTCCAACCCACACCGTCGCCAACGTGCTAGAATTCCTCTCGGCCTCTACCACTCTACCCGCCGGCTCCAAGCTCGTCTTCGGCGGCAAGCAATTGGACCCCTCGACCACCGTTGGCGACCTCAAACTAGAAGAATCATCCACCCTGAACCTCTTCACACCCTCTCCGCGAAACAGCCTGGAGCCCGAGTCTTCAGAAATGACAACGGCGACACTCGCCACCGCGGAATCACAACCGGCCTCATCCGCCGCCACATCCGGCACAAGCACGCCCACATCCACCAAGCCTGCGGCGCGCAAATCTAACAAGCCACGTTGCACAAAGGCAGGGTGCAAAGCTGCGGCGCAACCCATCGTCGGGGACTGCGGCTTCTGCCAAAAGCGATTTTGTGGCAAGCATCGAATGTTGGAGAGTCATAATTGTGCCGGATTGGAAGACGCGCGGCAGGCGGACAAGGAGCGGAATGCGGCCAAGTTGCAGCATGAACGAACTACCATGTTGCGGGGACTGTAAGAGCCTGCCGGATGAGTAGACACTGTTTCCTAGGAATCTGAGGGTATGGGAGGCACACTGAGCATCTTGGGATGCAATGGCAAATGGCGTTCACGGCACAGGATGGTCGCCTCGAGGAATACATCTATAGGATGTTTAAATAGAACCCACATCTAACGGCAGTTGGGGCTTCGATCTGGCTGGCGGCTAGCAGTGCGTTCGCTCGAACTTGACAACCCGTCAGAGGCAGATAGAATAATGAAAAGCACTGGGTGCCTCTGTTTCACAGTTCTTGCTTTCAGTCCGCCATGCTTTGCAGCATTGTTTGCACGCAGGCCGTGGTCGCGTGATCACTTCCAAATATCCGCCATGCATGATTTTCAAACCTGACAGCCCTCCGCGACAGCATTTCTCGCGCGTACCAAAATGTACCAGACGGCAAAGAGAGGAGGGCATTGATGAACATCTCACTGGACACTGAGCACTGCGATACCACTGGTGGCAGATCGGCCCATGATCTGAATCCACATCAATCTAGCCTGAATCGTCTTTTGCTCTCAGATGTGCCAACTGCCTCTCCTCAAATGTCTGTGCGTAGCATACTCTCCCTTCTCATCCTCATCCTTCTCCACGAGCATACTGTATGGGGGAAGCGGATTCCTTTGCAGTTTCCCACTCCTCTTTCATCAGCCTCATGATCTCCTCGGGTAGAGGCCCAGCATCACAAGCCTGCATAGTCCGCTTCATTTGCTCCAGCGGACGCAATCCAACCTCGAGGGACTGATCGTGAGACATGTCAGATATAGTTGTTAAAACATTGCAAACAACCACCGATGTCTTTCATTAGCACCTCATTATCCCCATCGATAAACACTTTCTTCCATGAATGGTGGGTATACAAATTTGCGCTTAAATCTTTTGGACACCTAACATTTCCTGTGGCACGTACGCCACCGCTACGTCGCATCGTCTCTGTAGCACTGCTGATGAGCCAGTTGAATATGCAGCCGGCTCAGGGCCATCACCATGTCCGATGGGGTTCCTAATTGGTGTCGCCACTGGTCTTGAAGGACTTCGCTTCCTATAGCTGACGGAGGGGGTAGACGGTCCAAATGTCTAGATCACGCAAAAGGAGCGACTTGCTTCTCACACCATTCGTAGAACTCTTGCGCAATACCATTACCGCCTTCAGACTTGGGCTTTCGGGACGTTTCAATGTCGCCACGAGTCTCACCGAGCTTACCGAAAGGTTTTACTGCCACAGCCGTTAGTGGTTTGGATGACGTAGAAGAAACCGACTTACTGAATCGTCCACCGTCCTTCATCAGTACATGCGGAGAAAAGCCTGCGAACAGCTCCGTGTACGCTCCATAGACCGGATCTTTCAACACGAGGTTGATGAAAGGCATCTGCCACTTGGGTGTGTTCTGATACAATGGCGTCTTCAGGTTTCCAGGGTCTAGAGACACGCTGAGGATGTTGTCTGGGCCAAAGCGCCTGGCATATTCTGCTGCCTGGAAAATGTTCCCCGCCTTGCTGACTCCATACTTATGCCATGCTCCTTGGTCTGTCTCATAGTTCAGATTGCTCATGTCGACGCCGCCCTTGGGGGCAAAATTGGCCGCTGCGGAAGACGCCACCCAGACGACTCTCACCGAGCCTGCCGGCTCAGTCTTTGCCGTGTCTTGGAGAATCGGCGTGAGCAACTTGGTGAACAGATGAGGCGCGAGATTGTTGGTTCCAAGCTGCTGTTCATAGCCTTGTTTGCTTTTGCTGCCGGCTGGGGGTGTCATGACGCCGGCATTGTTGAACAAAACATGCAATTTGGTCTCTGCCTTGAGAAACTCCTCGGCAGAGCTTTTGATAGTGGTCAGGTCGTTGAGATCTAGGTGGAGGTAAATCAGATCTCCTTTGGACTCTGGATGTTTGCTTTTGATTTTCTGAATCGTCTCCTTTGCCTTGTCTGCTGACCGTGCTGCAACATATACCTTGGCATTCTTTGAGTAGAGAATTCCAGCCAGGAGCTCGCCAACACCACTTGTTGCACCGGTGACGATAAAGACCTTTGCTGACTGATCAGGGAGGGCCTTGTCGGTGAAAGTGGGCGATGTGTAAGAGAAGATCCCCATGGTGACGGCGTGTCGAGACCTGCCAGGTGATCAAAGACCCAAGATGGCGGTATTTGAACTTCTTGCGAGACGGACGGATCAGCTGTGGAAATGTGATCTTTTTGTTGTTTGCAAGCCCGCGGTCGATTAGAAATGACGAAGCATGATCTTCATTCCAGGGACTTCGATTGCCTCGGGGGGGAGTCATTTCGGAGAAAAGGTTGTTCCGTGCACGGGAGAAATATAAGCCGTGTATGGGATATAGAGCGTCAGAAATCATATGTGCTTTTGTCTGAATTCGGGATATCATCTGAATTATCATCTCAATTCGGGATATCAGCACGCTCAGAGTGACGGATCACGAAAACGATTTCTTCGCTAAAGAGCATGGCACAAGAGATGCTCTCCGTTACGACGCCGTCGTACTCAGATCCTTCGGCTTATCAACTCTCCACCCTTGCTCGACCAATCATCACCCAGTCTACAGATGTAATTATTAGAGTGCACGCTGCGAGCATCAACCCAATAGATGTGAAGAAAGCAGGCGGAGCCCTAAAGCTCGCGATATGTGATGTGTAAGTCAAGTTGTCCTTTTCCTTGGTCCAGGAGAGCAAGCTCAATGATGGACAGGTTCCCATACCCAATCGGATATGACTGCGCGGGCGTAGTGGCCGAGATCGGAGATTCGGTGACAAGACTAAAGGTCGGGGACCGTGTCTATGCACGATTGCCGGAAGAGAGTCGAGGTATGTGTCTGCCGCGAACAGAACCAGCTTCGGTGAGACAAAGAGGCTCACCAGTGCAGGGGCATGGAGTGAATATGCGAAATGCGCCGAGCGCTACGTTGCTCTGAAGCCAGAGTCCCTCTCTTTCCAAGATGCATCTTCACTACCTCTTGCAGCTATGACTGCACTGCAGGCTCTCAAGAAGTATAGAGGCTCGTTGTCAGGCAAGACAGTCTTCATCCCCGCCGGCCGTCAGTTGAACCCAATTCCGACAAAAAGAGTCCATACTGACTAGCTCCAAGTAAGCGGGACCGGTGCATATGCGTGTCAACTGGCCAAGAACGTGTTTCATGCAGGAAAAGTCATCACGACGGTGTCGACATCAAAGGTGGACCGAGTGGCCGAGTTTCTAGGCGAAGGAGTAGTTGATCAAGGTGCGTCATCCTTCCAGCCCCATTCCTAGTGCTTTCTAACTTGCGGCGACCAGTCATCGATTACACGAAGCATGACCCGCTTCAGACGATCCCTGCTAGGTCCGTCGATTTCATTCTCGATACTACGGGTCAGGCCATGAGTTATCTCTCCCTCATGACTCCATCAACCAGCATCATCGTCTCTATCTCTACCCTGCCATCCGGCTCTGTGCTTCAGGCGTCGAACCTTATGCAGCGACCAGACAAACCACAACTTTCATGGATCTTCCGCGTCTACTTGGACATTGGAGACGCAATTCGCAGGCTTCGTGCGAGACAGTGGGCTGTTGAGTATGAATATTTCTTCCTTGATCCTAATGCTGAGGACCTGGAGGCTCTGAGTCATTACGTCAAAGAGGCCAAACTAGTGCCGGTTGTCGGTTCCAGAGTGGACTTCCGGGATATTGAGAAAGTCAGGGAGGCGTGCTGGCAGGTGTACAGAGGGAAGGGTGGCCTGGGTAAGACTGTGATTGAGATTGTAAAAGGGGACTGAAGGGTGTGAGCTCTTGGCTCCTCCAAGGTTGAAAATCACTCCTGGCTCTCAAAGCCTTCCGTATTGATGAAAACTACTTCAGGGTGTGGGCACGGAACCATTCATGTATGTGAGCCATGACCTCGTCCGAAGCCCAGAGGTGTCAACTGCCATTGGCGATGGTCGATGAGTTCGGTCATCAACCGAGTTCAGTGCTCAAACGTGACAGCTTGCGAATTTGCTTTTGCCACGGGACTTATGCAGGTTTCCTTCAGATTTGTGCTTATTCGACCATTGAATTTTGAAAACGACAACAAGGCCAGAGAGCTAGTTGCGCACATCGTTCGACCAAATTCATGCATCCCTTTGAGTCCCTCTTCCATCATCCTGGGTCAGTACCACCTTTCCATGTCAGGTGCGCCATCAAACGTTACCACTCCTCCATTTCAGTCGATTTCGCAGCCAAATCCAATGCCTTCTACTCATTAATGAAAACCCTCCAAGACTGGTCTAGGAGTGTCGCATCAGAGACCACAATATAAAAGGCTTCCGTAACACCATGCGACGTGATGTCGACTCCTTTCTCAACACTGCCGCTCGGTTGAATGGGGCTCCATGTTGTCCAACATCATTGGCCAGTTCCTTTCTCATGTCGGTCCAGTTTTTCCGGATCTTGGCGAAAGACTTGAGGCAAATGGGCTGCAGCTCTCCCCAGATATCCTCATGGAAACCGCAAGCGTGATTGGGCGGGATCAACCATGTCCCCTGAAAAAAAAAAGCCGATCCGCGTCCCTGCGTGCCTTTTCCCCTTTATCCCTACCCAAAACCTGCGAAAGAAACTGTTTGGCGGTCTGATTGATAACAATTTCCTCGTGCACCATCATCGAGATCACGCCGTCCGAATTGAGACACGCGTTGGGCATTTATTGTCTTCCGAAAAGCTCGACAACATCCTTTCCTGCGCTTCAGTCCAATCGTCGCGTCAAATCACCGCGACCGCAAAAAAGTTCAGCCTTTCTGGATCACGCAGAGACTGCCTCGGCAGCGAAACAAGAAGATGGGTGGGCAATTATCGAAAATGATGGGAAAGATTTTTGGGTCTAAAGAGATGCGACTCCTCATGCTGGGTCTCGACGCGGCGGGAAAGACAAGTATGTGTGGCTGCCAGAGAGCATGGGAGAGCGAGCACTAACCCTTCTCTGCAGCAATCCTCTACAAGCTCAAATTGGGGCAAGATGTTACAACCATCCCAACAGTCGGCTTCAACGTCGAATCCGTTACCTACAAGAACGTCAAGTTCAACGTGTGGGACGTCGGCGGCCAGGACAAGATTCGACCGCTTTGGCGACACTACTTCTCGGGCACCCAAGGCCTCATTTTCGTCATCGACTCGAATGACCGAGCCCGAATAGACGAAGCGCGACAAGAGCTGCACCGCATCATCCTGGATCGCGAAATGAAAGAGGCCCTTCTGTTGGTGTTCGCCAACAAGCAAGACATTCCAGGTTCCATGACGCCGACCGAAGTCACCGAGAAACTGCGACTGAATCAATTGAAAGAGAGAGTCTGGTACGTGGTGCCAAGTTGCGCAACTACAGGGGAAGGTCTTTTGGAAGGTCTGAGCTGGCTCTCCAACAACGTGAAGAACCAACCCCGGCCGGCCGCGAAATAGTCATCTTCAACTTCGATCGACCGATTGACACAGGCATGATTTGAATGGTAACAGCATGAATGAGCGATCTCGGCGTTGGGGCTGTGGATGATGGGTGGGTGGATGGATGGATGGATGGATGGATGCCATGTGCCGGCGATTGCGCGATTGAATTGCATTCAGCGAGCGGCACATTGCCATTTACCTAATTTTGCTGCTTCAGGACATCTATTTGGCATCGGAGGATTGGGCAAGATTCCGCGTGATACACCGGAAGGCAAACCAAAAGAATATGGGCCGCCGCCACAGTCATCTTTCCGGGCCGTCACGACCTCTCTGAGATTTGCTCATTCGAACCCCGGCATGATACTTTGGTCGTGCTCCGACCCATCTCCGCGATGCTTGGGCACGCCGCGTGAGGTGGACTTGCAGCCATCCCCTTCGCGATGTGAGCTGAAAGAGGCGGAATGAAGTGCATTAGTCTCGGCAGCTGGTTGATCATGCACCGGCGACATGATCCTTAATGGAAAGGTGTTATTGCATGCTAGTGAATTGTCGTATAGCTAATGGAGGAGGAACTTGCGTACAAATATCTCGGTACGCCAGCTTCGTGTTTCTGAAAGACATCGGCTGTGTTGCATCCGGCGACAGCAGCCAATGAAAGACGCTCCGTTTACTCTTCGCACATTTTGTCTCACATCGAGAGTGGCTAGACTCGCCCCTCAGCGAACCGCTGACGCTGAAACGTGCCAGATTGAGCATGCGAGGAAAATTTGCTGCATGTGTCAAATCTTAGCATCTCCGCTCTTGCGACTCTACGTGTCCACCTCCGCCTTTCCACTGGTGCATGGTGTTGTCCCAAACACGAAGGGATGGTCGGTACGTGACGCTCCTGAACCCCGCAACTCTCTTCTTTCCAGCCAATGTACGCCATGATGAGAACTGCCCCTGCAGCCCCCTGCAGCGACTGGGAGCGACTTGCTACGTATACGGCCTAGGGATTTGCAACCCAAGAGAGTGCCAAAAGTCTGGTAGACTCCGACTCCCAGGTATGCAAAGTCCTGCAGCTAGACCAGACTTTACCAAGCCGAAGGAGATGAAGTCTGCCGTGCACACACCTGACGGCAGGTCCCTCTCTGGTCGTCGCAGCCGTGCTGACCCCTGAGGCATTGAATCCAAGTTCCTGCTTGTGTCGAATTCTTCCGCTTTTTCTCAAAAGATTCCAAAACCTGTGAAGCGATCGCATTTCATGCTCCCGACTCCCCTGCAAACGCTACGCCCACCAACCTGTCCCAATACCCTGCTCGATGAGGTCTTCTGACCACCCATAGGCAAGACTAGTGGCATCAAATTTCTTAACCATGAGTGGAGATACCACTTATCGTCGTCATTTTACTGGTTTCATTTTGACATTGGCCGAATTCACCCAGCATCAAAAACAAATTCCAGAGCGCCCGCCATTGCGCCATCTCCCGATGCCGTGGAGAGCATCTCCTACAGGGACCGGACACTGCCCTTGATTCGCTTTCGAGCCTGAAGCAATTGACGGGCGACTGAGCGGTCAAGCTTGCGGTGACCCGTATTCACCTAGCCTCTTGTATCCCACATTTTCTAAAGTCACCCTGCTCGCTGATTTACTACATTCTTTGCGAAAGCCACCATCGACATACGATTTTTGCTTTTGCCTCACTTTCGTTAAATGGTATAATGGCAGAGACTGAGTCGAAAAAGCCCACAGTCCTAGTGGTCGGCGGCTTAGGTACGTCATTTTCTTGCTCGGACACCCCCGCCTAACAACGTGGTTCCAGGATACATAGGTCGTTTCCTTGCCCGATACATTCACACCAACCATCTTGCATCAACTGTACGGCTGGTCGACAAGGTCCTGCCTCAACTGGCACACCTCGCACCCGAATTCGCTGAATCATGTTCCACGTCGGTCTTCGTCCAAGCCGACGCCAGCCGCGAGACGGCCCTGAATCGAATATTCGAACACCCGGACGTGCCCGACGGGAAATGGGACTATGTGTTCAACGTCGGAGGCGAGACTGCCTGGTCACAGACGTATGAGATTTACAAGCTACGGAGTTACCAGCTGAGCCTGACACTTGCGAAGGAGGCTGCGAAAAGAGGAGTGGGTGCATTTGTCGAAGCCAGCACGGGGATGGTGTACGCCTCCAACCGCACACCGCGGGTGGAAAGTGACAAGTTGAAGCCTTGGATCAAGCTGGCGAAGGTGAAACTCGAGACGGAGCAGGAGCTGTGTAAGATACCCGGGCTGAATCTGGTGATACTGCGGCTTCCACATGTGTACGGAGAATACGACTCAGGTTTCATTGCAAAGGCGCTATGTCTGGCCAGGGTGTACCAAGAACAAGGGAAGGAGCTGAAGTGGTTGTGGACTGAGGAGCTAAGGATAAACACAGTACATGTTGAAGATGCGGTGCGAGCGTTGTGGACTGCCGCGAAGTGGCGGGTTGGGAATAAAACATCTTCTCCCCCCACCCCAAGTAGGCGGCCAACGCTCACGAAAGGCAGTGATGGACTGCCAGCCAACACGCCAGTCTTCAACATTGTGGACCATGGAGAGACGAGTCAAGGCAAGTTAGCTAAGATTGTTGGAGAAGTCTTCAACATCCCAACCGGCTTTCAGGGGACGTTCGTCTCGCAGTTTGCAAAGGTCAACCTCGAACATGTCGTCGACGATCTGAACGAAGATGTGCTGCAGCCATGGGCGGATATGATTGAGAAGGCTGGCATAACAAGGCCGGGACCGCTCAGTCCGTTCATGGAGAAAGAGCTCCTGAAGGACTCGGAACTCAGTTTGGATGGAACGTTATTCGAGAAGACAACAGGATTCAAGTATGAACACGAGAGGTTTACCGCTGATGAGGTACGGAAGACGATTGAGAGCTACAAGAGGATGCAATGGTGGCCGTGAGCGACGAGGCGAGCTTTGACGGTGAGAGAAATGAGGCACCGCAGCTTCGCCCGGCACAGGTGATCAATCGACTGGTTGTGTTCGTGCACTGTGTGCCGGTCTACGGATTTCAAAGCTGGCATTGCATGCGGCCAGATGGTTCATTGTTTCTAGTATATGTAATGGGTGGAATGATTTGATGACTACATAGAGGGGGTATATTAAGTACGTTGACGTCTCCATGTTCATACCGGAAATTTCCTGCTCCATGCGCCATTTAGAGAGTGGGCTTCGAGAAGCATCCCGTAGCTCTTCAGCTGTTTCTTAAACAGGTAATCATTTCCATCCTCCAGGTTATCGAAGTGGCCATCTTCTCATGCCTTCTTCCACATGTTCACAATATTGCACCACCCCGCAACACACCGCTGCCACAGTCTGTCATATTGTTTGGTGTGGAGTCTCACATCTAATTCCATTGTATCTTGTATGTGGCTAGTCTATTGCGATGACCAACGGCTCCTTGCCAACTAGTCCTCAACATCCGGAGATGGAAAAAGGGGAATGGGGTCCGCTGCCGGAGTAGCATTGTATATGCTTCTAGCTCGGGCTTCGAGTGCCATTTCGGATCAATGAGACAAGTCTCGCCGATCATCTACGCCGTTGGCAGCTGTACTGGACTTTGTAGGGTGCAATGTATAAACGTATACATGCATGCCATTGAAGATCTAGCGAACGGTCAGAAATTTACAAAATGCTCTAAACATGGTGGCCCAAACGTTCTTCCAGTTCGCCCTGCAAGAACGACGCCGAACTTCGTCAGTCTCGGAGAATCATGGTTTCCTGCTTCCCCACGACCAGTCCTCATTCATCCTACTTCATGTCCTTGAGATGCCATCCTTTGCTGGGTCTGATCATTTCTCATGCTGGTGGAGTGTGCGCTTTCCGGTCTCAGTGGTTTTGAGATCAGATCCGGGCAAGAACCCACGGCTTTAACCCTGGGAGGGTTTCGTTCCGCATTGCTGGCATCCTCCTGCTTCCTGCTTGCAACTTGTTGAAGGTATTGGAGATGGAAGCTACTTTGAGCAGTATTCTTAGAAACATTGTCATTGTTTCTCATCGCATACTGCCCAATACAGCTACCAATCCTCGGCCTGAGCATGTACCGTTATTCAGGGCCGCGGCAAGCACTTCACCTTGCGGCGTCTTCAGACTCAAGGATGCTCGATTTGGAATGACCGTTGAATGACCGCCAGAGTCCGTCGTTGCCAACATAGTGAATGGCCCCTCTTGAGCCTCGCAACGCATGCTGGTCCTCTGATAGCGCATTGTTTTGCCAGTGTGTCATGGCATTGCGTCTTCAATCATCCCCTCAATTCTTCTTCTCAAACTTAGTCCCATACTTTCTCGCATCCCCCTTGCCATACCATTCTTCTGGCATGTCCATCCCCACTCTTCTGGCCGTCAATCTCACTCTTTCCTCCTCGGTCATGTCTGCACCGGGATTGTATCTCTCCAACAGAGTCCCGTACATCCGCTGCGCTTTCAGATACTGGATCGCTTGCTCCATCTCCTGTCGTCTAGCTAGAGAATACTCGGGAGATGATGTCGTAGATGAGCCATCTAACGTTTGAAAGTGGTGTCGAATGCTAGCTCTGAGTGGTGAGGCCGCTTGTTTGACCGAGTGAGCCGGAAGCTCTCGCAGGATGGCGCGGTAGAGGGAACGGGCATGGGCTTGCGCTTCCATAATCGCGGTTCCTAATTGTGTAGACACGAGAACGCTCGAATTGCGAGTAAGATGATGACGAGGATCTGAAACGCAACGGTAACCTATGTCTTCCTTACCAGAAAGCCATACTGCAGCTCCGACGAGGCCCGCAATCTCAGCCTTGTCAGCTCTCAGGAGCCTACAAGTCTGAAAGTGTCTCCTTTTCACTCGATATTGGCCCAAACAATATCAAAGACTCCATGACCTGATGCTCTGCCTGCGCAGATCTGTTCCGCGCTGCAACAATGTAATTGCCTCGCATTCGCGGGTGCTTTGCGCCCAATCTTCACCAAAGCATGCCAGTATCACAGACGCCAATCGTGTCAAGCCGTACTCATCCACGCGTCACCTTGAAGGTCCTTCCCAGACTAGACCTCGAAATGTCTCGGTCTTTCTTCCCCATGAAAGCTTGAAACTCAAAGCTACCAAATCCTTGCCCCGGACAGGCGCCACGACGACAAACATAATAGCCGACCACTACGATCTCCCCTCCTATCTCCGCTACCATCGATCACGCTGCAACGCCAAGGCCGATTCCCAGTCACGGCTTAGACTAGCCCAAAGCACTGTCCACCTCGGCACGCGCTACGAGTATCTCATTCAACAGCATCTGCAGTGCCAGCTAGGGTTCTCCCTAACTCGGATAGGGGGAAAGGGTGACGGAGGTGTGGATCTGATAGGGACGTGGAAGCTGCCAGCCCCCGAGTTGTCAGCCACAGGTTCGCCAAGATTCAAGATCCTGCTCCAAGCGAAACGTCTAGCAGCACATCGCAAACCAATGCCGGCTCTTATGCGCGAGTTGGAAGGAACGCTAATCAGCTCACCATCGTCTCGCCCATTGCAAGAGGCGTTTGCTGCTCACCGCATTCGGACCAGGAGCTTTTCGGGTCTATCCTCATCACCGCCTCAGTCCGAGATGGCATCTGATTCTGATCCGGAGACTGAATCTAACCTAGAGTCCGACTCGGAGTCCGCCTCTGTTGAACCACCAGACCTCCCAACGCTAGGCATCCTGGTAACCACGAGGCCGCTGACAGAAGGCATCAAAAAGGCGATGGCAAGCTCAGGGCAATGTTTGATGTACATATGCATGGAGGAGACCAGTCCCACTTCATTTCCTAGTTCGCAAATCCCATTCTTCGGCAATGTGACGGGAACAATTACTGAGGGTGATGTTGTTCCGACGACAAAAATCCGGCAAATAGCTTGGAATGCGGCCGCGGCCAGAGCAGGATTGGAGGGATACGACGTTGTGACGAAGTACCACGATGGGGATGAAGACGAAGAGAGTGGAATGAGCGGCGAAGTAGCACTCATGTGTCAAGGTCGGCCTGTCCAGTTTACTGAACCACACGCGAAGTGATGCCACTTGCATTGCGGATGGCGAGAAATTTTCTGCTTGAAATAGAAATTCCTCAAGTTTGATCATTGGCAGGGCAATACGAGAAGTGCCGTCAATGACTAACATGATGAGAAGGGCTTGAAATTCCACATTGAATTACGTGCCTACACAATACTCCTGGCCTTTGGCGATTCGTCCAAGGTTAAAGAGGCTGTCCAGTCATTAATCACAGACTGCCTTTCCTCATACCTACCACTACCATATTGAGCTCCCCAAACCCGCGGCATACGCCAAAGATCAAGTCAGACTCGCTCCACCATCCAACCATTCAGGGTCGACGTTGTTCTTTGAGAGGAAATTCCATGCAGCCTGTGGGTTTATGATCGAAAGCAAGGCTCCTTTCCATCAGACTAGCATATTCCGAGCAGGGGTTGAATGCACCATTCCCGAAGTGTAGTTCCCATCCCTCTTGCATAAACCTTTGAGCCCTCGTCAAAGGAAGAAGGCATCATCTGGATATCCTAGACGCATTCAAGGCTCGTGCTGAAATATGAAACGTAGTCCGCCTTGTTCTGGAATAAGATGCCGGTAGCCTTGTTGCCCAGTGAAGAGTGATGGTCGGCTCTTGTTGTTGGAATCCCATCAAGAAGTGGCTTTCATGGCCTAGCCCCTTACAGCATCAGGCCGCGGCGACGTTCCACTGAAGCATCAACGATGGCTCGACCTCACAGACAATGATTTGACACCGTGCCAAGGACCGTGTCGTTGGTCAATATTGCAGATGGTCACCAAAAGGAGCTCCAAGTTTCCAGATTCTAAGGGCAGCATCGGTCAATATCCACCAAAGGTCGGCGGAATTTGGGCACAAATAAAGCTGCCAACCGAAAGCCTTCTGAACGCCCAGAACTGCTGCCGTGAGCTAGACGAAAATTAATTTCCTCGACAGTCTTCGTGTAGCAGCTCCCAGGGGCAGTTCCAACACCTGTTGTACATCTTGAAATAGCTGTTCTCGCTGGTTCTGCAGATATAGTGTTTTCAGCATGTCCAGGAATTCTTAGACGTTGTTTCATCGTACGCAACTCAGGTCAAAGCGCCGCCCATACTAGTCTCTCGAAGAAATAGAATTCTTGGAATATCATGAACGGTGTTAGAAGATTGCAAAAGTAGCAATTAGCATTATGCTATAGGCTTTGCCATGGGCTTGATGACCTGGCCTTGCTTCAACAACACTCGAGGCTTGATAGCATCCTGGAAATGGTTTCGAGTACTCCACTCAGGGCCCATCGGCAACCTCAGCGACCGCTCGTACTGTTGTCGAGACTCGAATGGATGAGGTAACTCTGTCGCGAGATACTTGCCGTTCTTCTTGACTCGCTTCTCGTTGACGATGACCCGATCAAGTTTGGAATCTTTTCGTGCTTCAGGGGCTATGCCTTTAACCGTTGTCAAAAAGCGACCTCTAGCCTTTTTCTGCTCTCGTTTGCTGACCCCAGCTCCGGTCCAACTACCCCAGCCAGGCAGAGTATTGTCTGTGACTTGATCACCTTCCTCACGGACAATCTCTCTCTTCTCTTTCTCGAACTGCTTGCGCAGGTCTTCTTCGTCGTCGCCAGCGAAAATATCCAGAGCTAGCTTGTCCTTCTCATCGAGTCCACCATCCTGTTCGACCTCGGATTCAGACGAACTTGTGTAGTCGTCTAGCGCCGACTGCTGTACTTTGCCTTTTTGAACCGACTTGCTCATCCTTGGCTGCCAAAGATTACTAGGGCCTGCGGATTGTGCTTGAGGTTTTGTGGGTTTGCCTGCCGCTTGGACCTTGGTGAATGGTGGATGTCCGTTAGTCTGAACCGCCCCAGTACTTGCTGCGTTCGCAGTCCTGTATTCGGACTCTGGAGGTGTTGTGGCGACATGCGGCTCATTCTCTTCATCTTCTGAAAGGCGCTCTTCGAACTCGTTACGTTGCAGTGGAGTGACCAACGATTTTGCCCGCCTGTTTCGACTGTTGCCGAACGTCTGCCTCACAGGGACACTGTCCACATCGGAGCCACTCTCTGAAATTGCGGCGTCTTCTCCATTTATGCTTTGCCGCAGAAGCCGCAGCTCCTCATCGTTTTGAGCTTTCCTTTCTGCTTCCGCCTTTTTCATAAAGGCCATGTCTGCTAGTTTGGACTTGCCTTTTGCCGGGGGAGCTTCTTTCAGGCTCTCGAGCTTCTCATTCCACTTGGCATCTTCTTCGTCTGAATCCGAATATTCCGACCCACTTTCGCTGCCAGACTCATCAGACCCATAAACATTCTTGCCTTCGACCCTTCTTCTGAGTTCTTCGTCTCGTCTCGCTAGCTCAGAAACACCAACCTTGGCATCTTCATTCCAAGTTGTTTGCCCTGTAGCCTTTGCTGCCTTGGCCCATCTACTCTCTCGATGCCGAGCTCCCATCCTTTCCTCTGCACGCCGTCGATCACTTCGCTCGCGTTCTTCATCGGAGTTGAGGATGCCTGCTGCTGCTAATCGCTCTCTTTCTTGAATAGCGAATTTGTCCTTTTCCTTTCTGTGGATGCGCCGATACGCCTTGCTCTTGATCTTCTTGATCCTCTTAGCACGAACTTCTTCACGGAACATCAGCTCTCGCTGCATCCTTAGCTCTCTGCGTCTTGCTTGGACCTCTTCGAGGGGGATATTCTTTTCCCGCAGCTGTTCGTACTGCTGCTCTTGATCTTCTTCAGTCTTTCCGTTACCTGTGCTAAAACCGCTCTCCAGCATAATCTCCTGAATTTTTGACTCAAGCTGAGACTGTGGCTGCGCCTTGGACAATGGCTGGAGACTCTTCACATTTGATGCGGAGGCTTTGGCTTCATCGGCCAAGGGGAAGGAGACATGTTCAGCACGCCTGTTTTGCTTGACTGTGTCGACCCAGCGATCCATGGTCTGTTTGCTTTGATCATAAGCGGCAACTCGATCGAGGCGGTCTTGTTGTCGTTTGGCTAGTGGTGCAGCAAGCTTTCCAGGAACGCCGCCTTTGTTGTGTGTCGGCTCTTCCCGTTCCCCTGCTTGCAGTATCTTCAACGATTGTCTTTGTGTCGGGTCCTTGACATATTGCATGAGATCTGCGGCAGAAAGTCCCACAGACGGTAGACCAAATTGGGATGGCTTTTCTGGCAGGCTCTTGATACTGTGCCCATACCTAGGTTTTGATTCCTCTTGTTGAAAAGGCGTCAAGCCATCAACAAATTTGCGCAGCCTGGTGGTTGTCTCTTCGTCTCCTTCGTCATCTGATGCAGAGAAGCCTTCGTATAGGTCACCCTCAGTCTCACTCTGACTGCCTGAAGCCGAGTCTGCGGATGCCTCGCTGCTGCCAATACTCGGCGATGGAGACCTTTTCCTAGTCACGCCCTTTTTCTTCATAGTCTGCTCTTGTTCTTTGCGCTCGTCCTCATCGTCCATGTCCCAGGCCGTGGCGAGGTCGATAGCATCCTCACCGAGGTCGTCCCCATGATCCTCTTCGCCGTCTTCCGAGCCTTCAACCAAGTCACTATCATCTTCCTCCATCTCGTCCTCACCTAGATCTCGGTTGCTCCGTGCCATCCCCTTCGATTTGGGGGTATTATTCTTGGGATTCTCGCTGCCGCGAAATGTGAAATCGGCAAACCGCTCTTCGTCGCTCTCTCCGAAGGCTTCATCGCTGTCGATATCGCTGTCCTCATCGTCTTCTTCCACACCGACATGCCAGGAATTGCCATCCGGATCGCTGCCTCCATCGACGGAATCGGCCTCGTCTATGTTACTTTCGACCTTCCTACGCTTGGCGGACCTTTCATCTGCATCTGCGCGAGTGCTGGGCCCGTCATCGTCACTCTCAGCTTCGCCCAGTCTATGTTGGCGAATTTTGATCTGATCGGGAAATTGTCTTTCGGCTACCTCGAGGGCATTGATGCCTCGACCTTTGGTAGGTTTCCTCTTTCGTGTCTTTGGCGGACCGCTATTGAGCAGGGAGCGGCCGTGAGCTTGACGGGGCATATTTAGGTGTATCGAGTGGTGGTAAAATTGACCTTGCAGTCGCCGCAAAGAAGCGGGACAAAAATTGGTCTGCGGCGAAACGTTGGAGATTCGAAAACTTTTTCTGGTGAAGCACAAACACCTCTTACGCAGATCACTTCGCATTCCATCTCTGCGATTACCACGGAGGTATTCCACCATATCATCGCTTTCGCCCTTCACCACACTCATCTCTCACCTCCCATCTCAACTCCGTTCAAGTTTGCTCGCCTTAGCTCCAGCGCAGCCACACCGACGGCAAGATGAGACCGACACAGGTTCTTTGCAAGCGACTCAAGACGCGAATCCGGTTCACGACCAAGGATGTTGGAAAGGGCTTCTATCGAGGAACGGGCGTAGGCTCTATGGGCGCTCACACCAGATTTGGAACCTACCTCATCGACTGGCGCAAAGCCCGACATTTCGTCGTACCAGATCTGCGAAACACAAAGGTATCACCTTCTCCTTCCCTGCAACCTCAAACTCTATTTGCTCACTTCCATACAGTTGACGCCATTTGTCAGTGGTCTTATTTATCCCAAAGAACAGCTGCCGGTCGATCCCTCGGGTAACCCATATTCCGCTAGAAGTATCGATGGCATGCAATATCTCAAGTGGTGGAAGCAAGAAAATGCTGAAGAATTTGATTGGTACTTAAGACAAGAAGCGGATGCTGAAGCTGAGGCAGAAGCCCAGAGCCAGTCCCAGGAACAAGACTCAGCTCAGCAAGAACAGCCAACACGACGAACCACTTGAGACCAAGCTAGGCATGGCAACGAGCTCCCGATACCTCAACAATGAAACTCTGCCATCGGTAGGGAAGCCGCTCCGACTGGGAGAATGCCCCATGAACGGTCGTCAAGCAGAGCGTTGGTGAACTGGTCGTGCAGTGACTCTTGGCGTTCGATGCATGTCACCCCTGGGCTTGCGCCGCAAACCAAGCAGACTTATTAACCGTTCTTCGAATCAACTGGCCTCACGACACAATGATGGTTGATTTATGAAGAGCCTTCAATTGGGGATATAGCCGCACACCGACGCAGCGTACGACAGGATACGGAATCCCGGGAGCACTTCAGTCAGTCACAGCGGTGGGTGATTTGGAGGAAGAGCTTCATGTGGTCAGTAGCTGTCTAGCTACAAAGTCGGCGATAGCCTCCCGAAGAAGTCGGTCCATGTTGAAATTCGAGAAACGGCATCACTGAGGGAGACAAGCAAAGAGGAAATGTACAATTGACTTTCTTGTACAACATCTTGTTCATAAACCAACCAATGTACAAACATGTAGATACGTCGACTTGGTCGTGCATGATCACGAATGAAAACCAGGAGAACCGGGCCAATATCAGACTTGCAATCTTGAGTCCTACTACTGTAACAAGCTAAACATTCTATACGTGCAAACAGCTACGGAACCGAATATGGATTGACGAGGGAGAAGTGGTAAACATTCGTACAAATACGATACAATATCGGTCTGTCCCTATTTCACCTTATCTAGCAGCAACCGCTCCATGCTCATTTCTCATTCGTAGGCAATACATCGACGAAGACTGCGCTGAAGAGTGGCTTTTTAGATGTTAGACCAGAGGATGCCGAGGACCAAAACTGGCAGAACAGGTTCCATTTAGACATGGGCGGCAACGCGTTCACGGGACGGATCTATATCTTCCTGCATTGTCGTGGCCTCTGAAGCAGGCTTTGCGTCCGGTCCACAACATTCCTCCTAGATTGAATGGCAGCGACCACATTGAGATCATGCGCTTCTTGACGCTAGAGAAAGAAGGCCAACGGCTTGCTCAAGAAGTTGCGGAAGTGTCAAGGAAATGGGATTTTTCATCGCTAAGAGACGTAAACATGCAAAGTTGGGCGTTTAGACTGATGCAGGAGTATTGCCACTGGTCGGTGACTCGACGGGAGGGCCTGGCTTCAGATCACCAAGATGCGAAAAATGTGTTTCGAATTCAGTGAGCTCACTGCCTTGGCGACCTTCTCGTTCGTGAGCCAGTTGATACGATGTGATTTGTAGTCCGCGCTCTGAATGCATTAGCAGGTAGCACATTCTGACCATGGCATGATGAAGGCCACCAGGGCCGTCGGTGATGCTAGCGAGGCTATAGTCTTCCTCAGCAAATGCCAGATCTAACAAGCATTGAGCCTGTGCATAACGGAACGCAACGTGTAGCCACAGAAACTGCCTTCCATGGTAGAAGAGTTGATGGTGGACAAATGCAGCTCATCCCGAGTCGATGGAAATCGGCCCAGGCAGCCATGGTTGCACAGAGGAGAACTTGAGCTGCGGAGTGAATGCCTGAGAACGAGACTCCCACTGATTTTGGCTTCGTTCTCAAAATCTTTGTTACCTGTCCGTTTACCATTCTTCGAATTAAGCACGACCCTGAGGCATCTTCGGCGTTCCTGTTCTTCATTGTATTACTAAGTTTTTGTTGTCGCTTGAAAGTGAGCGTGCGTCTCAGCAATTTGCAAACATCCTGGGTTTTCGGGCTATTTGTGTATTGGATCAGCAGAAAGAAACCACGCACTCAAGTAAATTCCCATGTGTCCTTGTCTCTCACTGTACGCTTCCGGGACATTGCAGCTGGGACGAAGGATAAGATGGCCACACCCAGCGCCTCGACTTTGTACAAAAAACAAGATGGAATTCTCGCGATAGCAAAGGACAATAGGTCAATATCATGGGCACCTGCACAGTCTGGCGCACCGCCCATGCTGACGCTCGAGGTCGCTAAGATCACCGCTTTGCAGCAGACGCCAGCAGACAAGCCCAAGGTGATGCTGAAAATCCTTTATACCGAGCCCGGCCAGGCCGAACCGGCTTCTCACATCTTCCAATTCACCAGCAAAAGTGACGCACGAGGAGAAGCAAATGCCATCAGAGACGCTCTTAGTACAGCTATGACAAAATCGAGCCAAAATGCTGTTACTCAAGCGGCAGGCGGTGGCCAGTCCGCTGCCATGACCATTGCTGCAGCAATCTCCGGCAGCAAGGGCAATTCCTGGGAAGATGATGAGAAGCTCATAGCTGATGTGCGGCTGCAACAAACATTGCTGAAGGACAACCCAGAATTGCAGAAGACTTTCATGGAAGCGAGAAACCTGAAGCCGGAGTCTCTGTCGCTAACACAATTCACGAGGCAGTTTTGGGCTTCCCGGGTACATCTGTTGCGAGCTCATGCATTGGCGCAATCACAAAGCAAAGGTTTGTACAATGTCTTCTCCGAAATCAAGCGCACAGGCGAAGGCAACAAGCAGCTGAACCTCACGTCTGAACACATCAAAGCGATATTCGAGCAATACCCAATCATGCGGATTGTCTACGACGAAGTTGTGCCGAAGAAGATCCACGACGAGCGAGAGTTCTGGTCGAGATTCTTTCAAAGTCAACTGTATTCGACTTTGCGTGGCTTGAAAGTTGATCGCAGGGCCGAAGCCCGAGATGCGATCATGGACCAGTATCTTGATCATCCAGAGCTGACTGGAGTCAGAGCGATCCCCAGTGAGCTTCATATCCCCAAATTCATTGATCTCGAAGGCAACGAAGAAAATCACAGTCAGAGAAAAGGTAATCGACCTGATGTTGAAAACCGTCAGACTGCTCTTGAAAAAGGGCCCATCATACGCCGCCTCAATGCAATTAGTGAGAAGCTCATGGCAGCAGTCAGGCCGTTGGACGTGGACGCCTCAGCACCCATTGGCGTTGACGAGCACGAATTTGAACAGCTCCGACTTCGAGATTTGGCAGCGAAAAACGAGCAGCAGCGGATTGCTCTGCACATACGAGACCAATCTCACTTGTTCTCGGATAATAGAGGGTCGACGGATGATGCGGAGATCGCTCGTATCAGAGCGCTCAATCCTTCAAAAGCGATTCAAAAAGTTTCCCGCAGGCTTGACGAGAGTTATTCCAGACCTGGAAATGCACCTATTGCGGACATTGATCTCGACGGCGAAGACGAGGACATGGAAGATGGCGAGCCTCGGAAGCACAAAGCTCGCGGATCTGGTTCGTCTCTTGCCAACAGCCATATTTTAGATCTCATTCAAGCGCATCGCGATCAGTACACAGAAGCCGCGGCCCTGAACAGCAATACCAAAACCTACGGCGGCCTTTCCGAGTCTGTCTACGAACGTCTCACTCTCACCCATGCCACGACCCTCGAATTTCTACGTCAGTTCTGGTCAGCTTTCCTCTCAGGTGACCCTTCGCGCACCAGTGAAATCGCGTCACTTGTCGAATCGCTCAACCGCGCCTTGGATCGTATCAATGCCATTGCAGCGGATGCACAGGCTGAGCGAGAAGCAAAGTTGAAGAGTCTCGAGGCACAGGCCGCGCAGATATTCAAGCAGACCGGAAAGAGAAAGAAGGTAGACCGCAAAGCGGTCGGTGGAGGGGAAGAAGTTGTCAAGCAGTTACTGGGGCCATGTATCAAGGGACTCGGAGTTGCGGTAGAGAAATACCGAGTGGCTTATGAAGAGCAGATGAGAGAATTGCAATCACAACAAGTAGATGACTGAATGCAGCATACAATTTTTTGCATAACGCAACATTACCTCTTAGAGCCACAAACATGGCGGCCGAGCAGAGGATTCAGAGGCCCAAGTACTGTAGGCGGATGTAGCCACCTGTACCTCGTTAGCTTTCTGCCCAATGCGGATGAGTCGGGCAAGTGAATGCAAGGTTGACCCACAATCCTGGGGTGGCCGATCATAACTTCACATCAATATCTAAATTTTGGGTGAGACCTGTCGATGCCGCAACTGTCTTCCTGGAGCAGTTTAGATTCGCATGATGTTCCGCCACAAATCCTACTTACTCTCCTCCAAAGGAATGGGAAAACGATCGCAGCATGATCTCTTTCGAGAATCGATCTGATCTGGCATTGCAACCATGACATTCACACGTGGAGTCTCCCTGGCCAATTTTGTCACTGCCACTTCGGCGCTGGGCTTCCAGGTCTGCACCCTCTACTCATGGCACAAACAGCTGGAGGAGGAGGTTGAAAGCTGAAAGAGAAGCACCTTTTGTGCCTTGCATCAGCGTGATGCAGTTCGCCTCGACGAATGTAAGCAGATCAACCAGCAGCTTACGAAGTTCGACAAGAAGTTGCCGCCAGCGGCGCAAATAAGGGGAAATTGGTGTCGCTTGCTTGATTGCAATGCGTGCCCGCTTGTCTTTCTGCTTGCTTGCAGCTTTCCAGCTTCCCTGCTAATGCCGTATCCGCCTGCATGAATTTGCATGGCTGTTCGAACTGCATCGTAGCCTACAATGAACTTGATCCTGTCCAACCGTGTCTACCGCGATCACGACTCGCACGACGTCGACCTCTTCCTCTAAACTCTCGCCATACGCAAAGTCGGCTCGGCCTAGAGGGCAGTCAGAATTGCCCCGTCAGGGCAGATAGAATTGACGCCTGAATGATGTAGCCGCAAAGTTGTGCAGCAAAGTTGTGCAATGTGAAAGCAACGGCCAACCAGGCAAGGAGGTATGAAGAATGACGCCAGGTATCGACCGTCAGGCAGACAACGGAGAGGATGAAGAGAGCAAAACATGAGCGACGGGAAATTGAAGCGCACCGGATACTTTCGGGCAGGTATTGAGACGGAGAACAACTTGGTGGCTCTTTCATTTCAAGTTCTCAGGCAAATGGGATCTGACACTCGCACAGCGGCTCGCTTCCCGAGCAGGAGCCGTAGAGCCATCGATCGATGCGGAGCCTGTCTATGCGCTGCTCGACGACGTTAGGCTGCCCGCAGGCATCGTCCTCAACAGGCCATTCGATGCCACTCAGTTGCAGTAACCACATTCGATCCTGCTCACCGGGGCGACCGGATTTGTGGGCACCCATCTTCTCATGGAACTGCTCCGCACAACAGATGCGGCCATCCACTGTCGGGTGCGCGCAGAGAACGATACGGCAGCGCGCTCGCGGATCAACAAGACACTGCGGACCTACCAACTCGATGTTGGCGACACAAGCCGCATCGTCGCACATGCAGCGGATCTTGCGCTTCCACAATTCGGCCTCTCGACGGTTGACTATGCGGCCCTATATCGGGACGTCGACGTCATCTATCACTCAGCGAGCTCAGTCAACTTTATCCAGCCGTATTCGTACATGAAGCGAGACAATGTCGAAGGACTCGGAGAAATCATTGCATTCGCCGGCGGGGACAGGCTCAAGCCGCTGATCCTCCTATCGACGATCTCAGTGTGCAGCTGGGGGCACATGCATACTGGCAAAGCGGTGATGACTGAGAGTGATGATATCGACCAAAATCTTCCTGCGGCCATGATCGACATCGGCTACGTTCGAAGCAAATAGGTGATGGAGAAAGATTGCTGATCTCGCGGCCTCGCGAGGGCTTCCTCTGATACCTTGACACAGGAGGTAGATTTCGCTGGATGTCACGGTAACCATCGCCCACCGCTGTAGATTGGATGCATAGCTTGACCATTGTGTAGCTTGACCAACTCCCAGATACGCCGTCTATAAATGAGAGGGTAGAGATATTGGAAGGGTTTACCAAGTGGCTGTTGGCTTTCTGTCTCCAGGTATTCTTGTGACTGAATTGAATCATGTTCTCCGCATCACGTGCAACCCTCGGCTAATATACCACCACGATGACCCCTAGGACTTCGGCTACTGCGCTGCTTCCGATCGCCATCTCCGGCAACTGTTTATCATTTGTAACTCGTGTTCTCATTCAACTAGATAGTGACCCTTGCCACAGTTAGTCCGAAGTTGGCAAGGGAAACATGCATTACATCGTCCGATGATCGCTTCTTTCCCCCTCGGCCAGATAGAGAAGCTGTAAATTGTTGTACCCAGCATATAAACTGTGCCCACCAGGCTGGACCTTCAACAAAGTGTGCCTTGGCCGTGACGTTCACAGAGTCTCATACAAGCCATCTTTTGGCCGATCTAGGTTTTCATTGACGATTGTGAAGCCTTTATGCAAAATGGTGCCCAAACCGCCCTCGTCCTTTGACCCAACCCCCTACGCCCATCCCCTGGTCTCCGAACGATCAATTGACGAACCTCGGCCTCTAAAAGTCATATATGTCGGCGCTGGCATCTCTGGAATCACGGCCGCAATCCAGCTCCCCAAGTACGTCCCTAATTTAGACTTGACCATCTATGAGAAAAACGCCGATCTTGGTGGCACATGGTTCGAGAACCACTATCCAGGGTGCGCGTGTGATATTCCGGCCCACTCTTACCAGTTGAGCTTCGAAAGCAATGTCGACTGGTCGACTTTCTATGCCACGTCAGGTGAGATATTAAAATATTGGCAGAGGGTGGGTAAGAAGTATGATGTGAAGAAGTACATGAATTTCAGTTGTCGGTGTGTGGGCGCGAGATGGGATGAGGCCGAGAGCAAGTGGCATGTCAGTTTCCAGAGACTGGACGGCGAAGAAAATGTGGTTGAGGAATTCGAGGATGTAGGAGACGTGTTCTTGACTGGGATCGGAGTTTTGAATGAGTGGAAGTGGCCCGATATTCCCGGGCTAATGAATTTCAAGGGCAAGCTCATGCACAGTGCCAACTATGATAATTCGTATGATGCGACGGTGAGTGTGGACCGACTTCGTTACGGACTGCGAAATACTGACTCCTGCTCGTCAGGACAAATCTGTGGCCGTGATTGGCGCTGGGAGCAGCGGAATCCAGATTGTGCCCGCCTTGCAGAAGAAGGTTCGCCACATGGACCACTACATTCGCGGCCGGACATGGATTGCTGCCTCCTTCGGCCATGAGCTTGTGGAAGAACGGAATGACGGACAAGATGGAAATTTCACGTACACTGAGTCTGAAAAGGACAAGTGGCGAACAGACCCTGCGAGCTACATCAAGTACCGCAAGATGCTCGAGGTAGGCATGCAAGGCAGCTATGCGGTTACGCACCGGGGGACACCGGAGCATATATCTGCACGCGAGATATTTGACAGGGAAATGAGAGGCCGGCTGCACAAGAAGCCAGAGATCGCGGAGCACCTGTTACCTGATTTTCCGCCGTTGTGCAAACGGCTCACTCCCGGTCCGGGATATCTTGAGGCATTGTGCGCGGAGAATGTGGACGTCATTCCACAGCACATTGATCATGTTGACGAAACTGGAATCACGACCAAAGATGGAAAGCATAGACCTGTCGACGCAATTGTTTGTGCCACGGGTTTCGACACCTCGTTTACCGGGCGATTTCCGATCATTGGACGAGGCGGCCAGAACCTGCAGGATCGCTACAAAGCTCGCCCAGAGACGTACCTCAGTGTTTGCACCGATGGATTCCCCAATTTCTTCCAATCTCTTGGTCCCAATTCCGGCCTTGGAAATGGTAACCTGCTAGCCATCGTCGAGGCAGTGCAGCACTACTTTGGTCTGCTCTTGCAGAAACTCTCACGGGAGAATGTTAAGACGATAGAGCCGAAACCCAAGGTGGTGAAGAATTTCACAGATTACTGTGATGCGTACTTCAAACGGACGGTTTTCAGTGCGGAGTGTGGGAGTTGGTACAAAACGAGCCCACCAGGAACAGCTCCCGAGCAAAGGAAATATGGACGGGTGACGGCGCTGTGGCCTGGGAGCTCGGTTCACGCGATTAAGGCGTTTGAGAAGGTGAGGTGGGAGGATTTTGAGATGGAGACAGTTGACGGCAATGAGTTTGGGTGGTTTGGAGATGGATGGAGTGTTGCCGAGAAGCTCCATGATGCAGAGGGGCTGAGTTGGTATCTGAATGATACCAAGTTTCTGCATATGAATCTGCCGGATCGAGAACACATTGACCGGACCAACGTGGAGGCCAATGGAGTGGACGGCTTGAACAAAGGGGAGGAGACGGGTATTCATATGCTTGGAACCTAAGAAACCAAACCTGCCAGGGAGCGCAGGACAGGGGCGAGAATGGTTCATAAGTCTTGCAAAATCAGTAGCATTTGTCCGTGGACTATGCGCCGACATGCCAAATGCAGATTACGGTCTTGCGAACTGGCATGAGCCACAACCTTGTTGCTACATTGGGGATTGGTGTGCAGCTGTCGCGGAGCGAACAACACATCCAATCCCTTGAAATCACTTCAAAGCATATTCGGACACTTCGGATCCGTCTTTGAACTCCTTCCAAATGTCCATCCCAAAATTGATAAAACACTAGAAGCCAGAAGCAGAGAAGTTGCCCCTGCCCACGACCAAGTCTTCTACACCTCGGCGATAGCCACATCACCCTCCGCGCTCAGTGGTCCAACACCAGATGTACTCCCATTTGCAAATCCAAACCCAGCACCCATCATACCATCCCTCATGGTCTCCGCAAGCATCCTCATGCTCTCCTGAGCACCAGTATTTCCTGCCATAGACATCTGCTTCAATTGGTTCTCAACATCTCTCACTCGCTTCCTGAACCTCAGCTGATCAAGGAAGAGTTGCTGTCGGCCTTTCTCGAGATCTCTTCGCTCGGCCTGTACAATCTCTTCCATCTCCGCAAACTGCGCCAGCTTCAATTCGTATTTCTTCAGGGTAAGATTGGTGGCAGCGGCCACCAGTCGCGTGGCTTCTCGTTCTTCATGGGTCGCAAGGGCGGCGGAGCGAGCAGCGGATACTGCCAGCGCGGTTGTGGAGAGATCTGTCAAGACATGAGGCTTGTCTTGTGACTGACCCTCTGCTGGCTTGGATGCGCTGTCCACATCCATGGAGTCTTCTCTTTTGACGTCTCCTCCTTTCTGTCCGTCGCTCGCTGATGGCTCGCCTTCCTTTGAAGATTCCGCCGACTGACCGCTCATGCCCTTCTCGAGCTCTTTTCGGAGATCCTTGTGCATCTGTTCAATTGACCGCTGCGACGCAGCCGCAACCACGGCCGGGTCATGCATCTGTGCTAGGAAGCTGACAACGGACATGACGGGATTCTCAAGCTGACTTATCGGCTCTCGACCTCCAAGTGCTCGATACTCTATGGATCCTGGACCATCCTCCATGTATGGGTCTTGAATTTCGAGCTGCAGGAACTTCATCACACATTCTTCTCGTGTTCGTGTTCCAACATGGCTTGCGACCTCGTCCCAATTCGTGTCGAAATTCTCGAGACCTTCTAACAGCAAGAGCGTTTCCGTATCTGTCCATGGCGCATCTTTATCGGGTATGTTGGTATGCTCTGGCTCTTCCATTCTTGTGAAATCGGACGACCGATGTGTGCTTGGCATCCGTGATTGGTAGTAGCAATTCGGGCACAGGTCGTATTTGACATCGTTTGCCGTTGGGTTCTGAGTGCCTGTTGGCGCTTCGCTCTTGGAGTAGTGAAAGCGTGACCTCGTGCAGTCGATGCCACATGAGTAGCAGTTGACGGTCTTCTTCTCTTGCTTCGCGGCATCCTGCATGGCCTTCGAAGCATCGTCCGCCGCAGCGCCGTTGGCCTCTCCATTGGTGCTCTTGCCGCCATCTTGAGAGGACTTGATCTCTTTTCCTTTGTCATCGTAGATGTTCCGTCGCACTTCGATGTTGAGATCGGCTTTGCTTGCTGGTGTAGCAGACTTTGCTCTTTCGGTGGAGGCGTGCGGTTTCCCTGGCGTGGTGAATGTATTTGGACCAGGTTGGAACGGCTGCAGTCCTCGAGGCGTATCTACTATCGTTCGGAAGTGGCCAGTGAATGGCGGGCCGATGCTCGAAGGCCTCGTCTGAGGGTCAACCTGAAGCTAGATTAGTTTCGTCAAATCTTGAATCACCCCTGTTGTTCCTACCTGATAGTTGATCAATCCCCACTGCTCGAGGAATGCATGCACCCTCATGATGGCACAGACATCTCCAGCCAAGTTTCTTCGACAAGCAGTGACCGTGAGATATTCCACAGGATTCAGCCGGTAGGTGTTGATCATAAAATCTCGGTAGTCCTTATATACAGCAGGCGTTTTGCTTCGATTTCGATTGTTGAAGAATTCTGGTAAGGACTTGACCTCAATCGGGTGTATCTGGTGCATGTCGAACCAAGTGCTGTAGCTCGGCAGAATGATCTGGTGGGTTTGCTGAATCAAATGCGACCGTGCCGCGGCTTCTATTGAGGCTTTCGACTGTGGTTGGCCGTCTGCGCCATTCGTAGGTGCGGATGTCGGCCGTGTGTCATCGCCTATTGTCTTCTCAGGGCTGCCGTCTTCTGCTTTCGCCTCATCGTCGACTCCACCCATCTCGGCATCTTCAGGCTCAGCATCATCATCTTGCGCCCCGGGCGTTTTCTCTGTTTCTGTATCTGGATTTGCGCCTATCGCATTGGACTGGTCTGGAAGGGTGACACCAGAGTTGTTGACCATTCCGCTTTGGACATCGCTGTCTTTCTGCACAGGATCGGTGGTGTTTGTCGTTTCATCTGTTTGAGCTGTAGACTGCGCTTGTCCAGCTGGTTGGTCGTCCCCAAGGAGAGCCGACTCCTCCCTCTTGATGGAGGTTTGCTCACCGTCCATCGTTGCGATAGATAATGGTGGTCCTAGAGCGCTCAGTACATCGACAAGCAGTGCAAAAATGGGTCGTGGATTGGTGTGATACGGCCGTTGTCGCCAAATTGTCTTTTTTCGTGATGGGTGTCGCGAGATACGATCGACGGCGTCGCGCTTCAGTTGGCGTTTCTGCGAACCATTCACGTGATGAAAAGATGCAACCAGCGGACGCAAGGAACTTTGCCGAGTCTGCCTTCAGCCCTCCAAACAGATCTAAGTAACGCTTGCGAATTCAACACCTGTGGCTCCAGAGACAGCAATCATATGCAGGAGCTTGGAGTGACTCGAGGCTGTCGAGGAACGTCACCATTATGCATGACTTTCATATTCGTATCTATTTGATAGCCCTACCCCAATGCGAGAGTGCTACGCACTGGGCCTGGCCAAGTATAAAAGGCACCCCCTTGGCCTCACCGGCCGCTGACTTCGAACATCTCCCACCCCAGACCTTCTCTACCGGACCACTCTTCTCGTGGTTCAATCTTTTCGACTACAGCCTTGACCAAGTCATACGTGACCTTTTCGCTGACTGCACTGTCGTGCTTATACTCTGGATGGTCTCTAACGTAGTTCCTGATCCATTTTGCGTTAGTCCACAGTGACCCATCTGCCCGACGTGCAATTAGATCAAGGTATCGCTCGATTTGGCAACGCGTTGTCACGGAGAGGTTGAGGGAAGACAAGTAGTGTTGCACAAGAGGGATGAGCCCCGGAAATTGATTTGGAGAGGTCGATCCGCCGGGCAACGGTCCGTTGATAATTTCGGATATGGTGTGCAAAGAGTACTCCTCCTCCACTGGTGGAAGAGCAGAGGCCGGGGTAGTCGATGAACCGCCCGCGGCGGCTCTAATTGTCCCATTCACCTCAAGATTTTGGTTGAACTTTGATTGCTGAGACGGTACATCAGGATATCCTTCCCGAGGGCGTAGATAAGGGGAGGCCGAAGGGGTGGTCTTTTGTGGGAACGGATCTTTTCTAAACCAGAACTTTTCCTCCAGCAAAGCGTTTCGTTTATGCGCAGTCTCCATGTTTTCCGTCGTGCGAGGTATCGGAATGTACATATTGAGGTCGAAGGAGAGGATGACTCTAGAAAGCAGGACAATGAAGATGCTGAAAGCCGCATTCTCAAAATCGGTCATTTGGACTTCCATGCTGCGAAACTCGACTCGCCACCCAATGCTCGGGTTGTCTGGTGGTGGCGGCTTGAATCGCATGTGCTGCCAATTTGTCGACTGAAGGTTCTCAAAGTGATTCGAGCCATTCACGTCGAGCTCCTTGAGATCTTCCGAAAAGACGACTAGTGGGTCCCTAATGAATAGGTGTGCAAAGTGTGTTGCGAGGAGATCATCCATCCCGCCGTCGAGGAGCCTTTGTTTGAGCTTTTCGTCGATGACGAGGTCCGGATCCAGGTACTCCTGTCTCAGTCTAGGGTCCTGCGCGATATATGTGCTGTTTGACGCGTATCGAGACTTTGGTATGCGCCACCGATCGTTCTTTAGGGGAGTCTCTCCCAATTCTTCTGGAGTTCGGTCGTCCACTGCCCGGCTGATTTGATTCCATCTCACGTCCGTGTCAACCAGAAAGCCCTTGTAGATGGGAGTTGCAGCTGTCAGCGCGAGAAGAATTGGGCCCAGTGGGGACAGCTGATCATAGAGTCGACGGCCCTCACCAATGTTCTTCGCCTGGAATGTGATCTGAAGACAGCAGCTACCCATGCCAAACGCCATGGCGTCCATGTACACACAATTCTCCTTGGCAGCACCGTTTCTCACATCGTCATCTTCTGGCCAATTGTGCATGTCGTAGTCTACAGTGGGGTCCAAAAAGGGCCATGGAGTTTTCTCGTCCTTGAAGACAGGCACGTTAAGCTCCACTTTCCGCCCACGTCGACCTCGAATGTTCGCTGCCAACGTAGGAAATCTAATGTGTGGGTTGGCTATCTCGTCTGGCACAAACTGAGACCGTAGCGCTGGTCCCGAAGGCGGATAGTATGGGGTAATGAAATCATCTTTGGTGCCGAGTCGGGGAAAAGTGGTCAAGGTGACCGGATATTGGTCCTTGGCCATGTGCTGCTTTGCGATTATTCTTCGCATTTTCATGTCTGCCTCCACCTGGAGAAGGTCCTTGAAGTCGATGCTCCAAGGCTTTCCAGGAGTTGACTCCAGCATGAACCGGCCGAATTCGGGGTGGAAGGTGGGCGGTGTCCAATTGTTCTTAGCAATTTTCCCAGGTTGGTTTTGCGGTACCGTAGGGCCATGCTTTGCAAGTTCTTCATTTTCCGCCAGTGCCTTCAAAACCTCAGCCTGGCTCAATGAAAGTCTCACCTTTTGCTGCGACTCGTCAATCGCAATCACGAGATATTCGACCTCGTCTCCCCACAAGAGGACAGCACGCTCTTTGTCCTTGTTCTTGCGCCAAATAGTCAACAACTGCTCTATCCCCCATTCTCTGACTTGGGCAGCGGCTTCTTTCGCTTTCTCCCATCCCAAGGGAGTGCCGAGCTGTAAGAGACCCATTTCAGGCAATATTGCAAAAATGTATCATGTGGGGATGTAACCTTTCTCGAGGGACAGGGAAGCTGCCGCAGGCTCGCAACCCTGAGAGGCAAGAACACCAATGCGTCAGCTCACAGTCTCCAACATCAACATGGGCTTGTGATCTCACGGTGACAGGTTTGTCGGCACTCTGAGGGTTGGTGAATAAAAAGCCGTGATTGCGTTATGATAGACCAATCAAGGTTGACGGGCCAAGCCGAGAGCGAAGTCGAGAGAGGGCTCAGAGCAAAATGTTTGCGGTTGAGACAATTTCAGGCAGGCCATCATTACGATTCGAGGCACAGTTGGAGTTCCCTCACTCCATGAGCAGGGAATGTCAAAATTTCTTCAGGAACGGATTGCTAATCTTTGAACGATGGATCTGATCCCTATTGGTTCAGTCTTCCTAGCCGCCCTCGTAAGACCGTTTCTATCGGCAGTCCGCATTCGGCAGTTGTTCCCGGCCTAGACTACCTTCACCATTTTTGAGGAGCATATGTTTGAACTCAAGCAATACAAGCGTGAATAACGACGATGTGCACTTCAACATCCGAAGTTGATACTGGGCTCGATTGTACGTCTGAGCCTACAAGTACAGGACTCAGGGAACGTGCTTCTGAGAAATACGACCAGTAGGACTAATCGAGTGTCCTTCTATCATGAGTCCCGATGCCATCACAATCAGTGGCCACCACTTTTGTCACCGCAGTTGCTTCGCGTGCATCGTGCCCGGGTTCCTCTGAATGCTGCTTGGGTAGTTCCCTCAATAGATATCAATGCTGAGGAGCGGTTGCTGTCTGCTCTGGCGACCCTCAAACTCCTTGACGCCGACCACATGCATATTTGGGTGCGTTATACGTGCATCCGAACCTCGTCATTGCCCTGCCGTCGTGCGCAGCCTGATTTCACTCAATTACTTCTCGCACCTCCTTTGGCTGCCCTGATCTCATCCATCTTTGCCACCCGTTTCTTGAATTCTTCATATTGGCATTTCTCATAGCTGTGCCTCTCGTCCTGTCATGACTTCAGCAGTTTGTAACCGCACGCAAAGGCTGTCTCAACCTACCACGCATTTCCAGGGCAGGTAGAACTCCTTGTACCGACATTGGTTTAGCGGAATTAGAAGGTGTGCGCAACTGTCTCGATATGCTAGAGGAAGCTTCGCATCCGACATCGCCTGTCGAGAGGCGGGAGTAGCTGCGCAACATTAGCAATGGCAACGTTGAAACTCTTGAGACCATACTAGAGCTTTCGCCCAAGCCTACGGCATCTTTCACAGCTTCGACGACAGTCATTTTGAGGCCCTAAGAACGTGATCGGATTTTCTGGGCGGTTGCAAGCTCAATTTACGGCCTGGGCGTCTCTGGTCGTCCAGCTTCAATCGAGCTTCGAGAACTCGCAGTTTGGAGATGATTTCGGATTAACTTTAGTGCGTAGCGAAGTGTCAAACTTGGCAAACTGATCTGGCCCCACGACGCGTCGTCCCAGGCCACGCGTTGAGTGTCATCGCCAAATTGACACGACACATCACTGTCGCTGCAACTCACCCATCTAGTGCGTCGGTTACATCAAAGCAGCGACCGCACGATGGAATGACGGCGCAGAAATGCCATCAGTCCCCCTGAAGAATTGTTCCTTCATGTTTTGTTCCACCCTCAACTAACGATCAACGATTCCTCCAACTTGTGATCATGGCAGATCCGACCGGAGACATCTACTCTGCGACCTACAGCAACGCAAGTTCCCAAGCTTCCTGTCACCATAGGCATCACTGACAAGTTGGACTAGGTCCCGGTCTACGAGTTGAAGCTTCCTGGCACCGACCATGTCATGCGCCGGCGATCCGATGATTGGATCAATGCAACCCACATTCTCAAGATAGCCGGGTTTGACAAGCCCGCAAGAACTAGGATTCTAGAGCGAGAGGTGCAAAAAGGGGTGCATGAAAAGATCCAGGGTGGCTACGGAAAGTACCAGGGTACTTGGATCCCTCTTAACGAAGGCAGAAATCTGGCCGAAAAGAACGGTGTTCTAGACAGAATTGCAAAAATTTTCGACTTTGTGCCAGGTGATAGGAGCCCCCCACCGGCACCCAAACACAGCACGGCCGCGACAGGTCGAACGAAAGCTCAAAGGCCAGCGGCTGCCTCATTACAACCACGACAGATCCCCAAGCCGCCGCCCCCGGTCTACGCGGAAGCCAGTGAAGTCTACCCAGACCCAACTCAGTCTCAGCAGTATTACGAGACTGAGAGCCATGGTCGAGCAACACCCGATACCCAATCATTCATGGCCGAAGACGATTTCATTCCCGTGTCGCAGAATTCTACTGCCTCTAGAAAGAGAAAGCGAGATGGGGAAAACGCCATCAATCATGCAGCAGAACTTGAACACATTGCATACGGCGACGAGCTTTTGGACTACTTCATAACGGCAGGTGATGATCCAGACAGAGCCGTTGTCGAGCCCCCTATGCCACCCGATAACTTTGATGTCAACAGGCCAATTGATGCGCAAGGACACACTGCTCTACACTGGGCGTGCGCCATGGGTGACGTCCAAGTGACCAGAGATCTCCTGGCCCGAGGCGCGAACCCCAATATTGGTGCCGGAAGCTCTGAAGAGACGCCTCTCATGCGTGCTGTTATGTTCACAAACAACTACGACCGACAGACATTTCCGAAAATTGTACAAGCACTTGCTGGCAGCATTGTCGAACGAGATCGATATGGCGCAACAGTCTTCCATCACATCGCGCAGACGCTTGGTTCCAAGAGCAAGTGGAATTGCGCGCGGTACTACTGTGAAGTTCTCATCAACAAGATGCAGGAAATGGGGGTCAATTACGTCCAGACGTTGCTGCGATCTGCTGATAGCGTCGGCGACACTGCTGTGCTGATCTCCGTCCGACATGGTTGCATGAAAGTCGCAAGCTTCTTGCTAAATCATTGTCCAGAAGCTGGTGATCAACCAAACCACAATGGTGATACCGCCAATGACTTCCTCCGGGCTCTCAAAGAGAAGAGAGAATCATTAGAGCAACCTCCATCCTCTCCACCGGCATACGGTAGCTACCTGAGCAATCGTCGCATTCGACGAGCTGCGCCGGCTCGAAGGAATGCTTCCCAGGCTGCCAGCAATGTTCTCTCCAAGGTCGAAACCGCAGCTCAGGAGGCCAGCAGCAAGCTCGCCACCTTGTATGAGTCTGAAATCAAGGAGAAAGACGCTGCTATCGCCGAGGCAAAGCAAGCACTCTCTGACTTTGAAGCTCAACGACACCAGATCCGTCAAGAGAGTTTTCATCTCACTGCTCAGGCCGAGGCGGACGAGAAGATACAAAAGCTCCGAGACGAGTATGAAGCTCTACTGCTCGAAACACAATCTTTACTTGAACAGAAAGACCATGCCCTTCTTCAGAACGATGTTCGACATAGAGACCAACAGACGAATCCTCAAGCGTTCCGGTCTGCCAATCCCCGTGGCCTAACTAACGAGGAGATGCAAGCTGCTCTGCCATGGGCAATTGAGCTTAACAATCAGCAGCAGATTCGACGGCAATTGATCAAAGATATCGCCGACCTGACCGCTAGCGCCGGTACCGGTGAGCGGATTGGCAAGCATCGAAAGCTCGTGGCAATCGCAACCGGACTCAGAGAGGATGACCTTGATCAGATGTCGACTGAGCTCCTTGAGAGCTTGCAGGCTACCTATTCGCCCGACAACCCTCAAACGCCGCAGATGGTTGCTCAGATGCAAGTTGTTTAGGAAGCATTGATGAATCGGCTGGTGAGGAAAGCTCATGGCTTGAATCGATGACACTTCTTATACGCACGTTTCTTGGTGGGAATCCCAGAACTACGACAAAATACCAGCTAACGTCACAGTGATGTTGGTGAGGAGAGCATTAACTAGCAGGCCGAGGCCAACGACCTTGCTGAAGGATGTGGTGTGTTTGTGCCTACCCAGAAGTGCGACACTTATGATTGTTGATGACGTTTCACATAACAAAGGTCTCGCAGGACTGTTGTTCTCCTTATGAGGCGCATGTGGAAATTTCTGTTTCTATGGTGACACGAGGATGTAACTCAGTTGAGGGATTCAATTCGATACCCAGACACCCAAGAATGCTTCAGTCTATCCGAGGCATTGCATTATCGTTGTGCGCTCCCCGTGCTGTCGCTCTCTCCCTCTCTCTCGCGTTCCGGTGAGTTACAGCTTTCATGATCAGCAATAAAATCACGTCTTCATGTCCCATACAAGGGAATCCTGATCTCGATAACTTCCCGGTGGACTCGCTTCACTTGTGAACCATACCTGGCAACCAGTCCATGCACCTGATCCAATACGTAATCATCTCAACCTCGACCTGCTGGTATTCACGGGTCGATTTGCATTTCCCCGTAGACAATAACTCGCTTGACAAATGAACAGGGCTCAAATACCACCAGCTCTCCTTCTACGACCTGTTTGCTGGTAGATCTACCTATTGCCCCAGCACCGCCCGCGTTTGGCTTGCCTCCAGGCTCAGTAAATAAGGTAGGCCCTCCGGAGCGATATGGGAGATGTATACATGTAAATGCTTCCAGCAACTGCGGTCTGACTTCCTTGGCGAGTCTAGCTCAGCTTGAGCCAATACTGAAAGGCATTTGATGTCTTCCTCTGGTAGGTGAGTACGTTCACTCCCACCACGATTCGAAGACTTCCCAGTCTGCAGGGGAATGGTGTATTTGATACCGCCTTCCTCTGCCTCACATGCCAGAGTACGAAAGGCAAAATGACACCCTGCATTGTGTTAGGATATTTAGTGATCGTTGGCCTGGAGAGTGCTGGTATGCGCGAGAACAAATTTGGGTTTGCAAAATGAACAAGCTGGGCAATTGACGTCAGTTCACCTGTGATACGAGCCCAACAACGTTAGTTGCAGCTTTACCTGTCCTGCGAAGCAGCTTCATACATCACCATGCCCGACACGAGAATGGCTATTTTCAGTTGACGGCAGGAACCTCGAGTTCTTCCACGATTCCTGGGGCTCATCCAAGGAAATGTGCGGGGCCGGACCCTCCCAAAAATGGCCGCCAACTCATGGAGTGTTACCTGGCGAAAAGCACTTGTCAGCGCACCTCGATTGGTGCCAGATGCAGTCTTGCGTTTCACATCACCGGAGGGACCTCAGCCCTTCGTTATCAAAATAGCTTCGCGTGGCCAACACCGCATTCCGCTCTATGTCTTCATCCCTCCATCAACGACCTCTCAAGCGTCTTGCACATTGCCAACTGCTTTACCAGTCCTGATTGACTTCCATGGCGGAGGCTTCGTGCTTGGCTCATGCCAAGAACAAGCGCCGTTCTGCTCCAAAGCATGCCGTGAGCTCAATTGCGTGGCCATATCAGTGGACTACCGGCTAGGTCCATATGCTCAATTTCCCGCAGCGCTTGAGGATGCGGAGGACGTTGTAAACGCCATTCTCAAGGCCTCAGAGCCTGGCTATACCGAGCTGCGGGCCGGTATCAACGAAATTCTGAGTAGGCAGTCTCGACCTAAAATCAGACTGGACACAACTCGAATAGCGCTTGCAGGGTTCAGTTCTGGGGGAAATCTCGCGTTGAATCTCGTCATGAACATCAAAGCTCCACAACTCCCAGATCCCTGGCCGTGTCCATTTCCAGCAGACCATCCCAACGAGATACCAGTACTCATGTACTATGCCGCCCTGGACCTTCGTAAGCTCCCGCCAGAGCGAGAGGTAGTGGCAGGTTTCCACAAAGTGCCCCAGACCTTCATAGCTGGGCTGCAACTCGAACAGAATTTGATGCCGACATATCTTCCTCGAGAGCAGGCGGCACACCCAAGGGCTAGTCCGGGTTTGGCGGATATCAGCGATGGTGGCCTCCATGAAAAGGCAAAATGCTTATTGATACTTGCCGAGAAGGATAGCTTGAGCATTCAAAACGAGACTTGGGCACAGAAAGCAGCAGATCAGGGATGTGGCAAGAATGTCAGCCTGCAGAAATTCATGGGTGCAGTCCACGGTTGGACCCAATTCCCAGATGCATGGCTGGGCACCGATGCACTTGATAGCAAGTATGAAGCACACAACAAAGCTGTTGATTTCGTAAGAGTCCATTGGGAAACAGCATGATTTGCTGGGTTGTAGTCATGGCCTCTCCAAGTCGGAGGTTGCGTGGACCGCGGCCGCAACACGACGGCCGGGGAAGTCGACCATATACTGGCCATAACAAACAGAGTGGACAAAAACGATAAACATGCACGGACAACGCATGTGTTTCTGAGAAATTGAAAATTTCTATCAGCGATCTGATCTTGAACGCTTCAATGATGCGAAGGAGACGCGGTCCTGGTTGCCCCCTCAACAATCGAGCTTGGCACATGTTTACATCTCTCATCCTCTGGCTCAAGACATTTGACCTTCACGACTAGTCACCATACATATCAAGCGGATCAACGGTCTCGAACAAGCTGCATTGCCTGCCCGTATCTCACGAAGTGTACTCTTTCTTCGAATGTGTTAACATTAATCTCATCAGCATTACAACATGGCGCCGTCTGTAGCTCAAACGGCTCGAATTTTTGAAGATCCAGAGCCTTTGTCCACGTCGCCGAAGAAAAAAGGATGGTCGAACCCCATCAAGTCCCAGGCTGCTCCCAGTCCTCTTGGGGAGCGACACATCAACAGCCCTCCTCAGCCCAAGAAAGTCCCGCTCAAAGATGAGCCTCAGTCACGACCGCGAATGCACAAGAAGACTGGGAGTGCAACGTCCTTCAAAGGATTTCTCCTTGGCCGTGAGAAGAGCAATGACGAAAGCTCAGAACCAAGAGAAGAGAACATCAAAGAGGGAAAGCCAAAGAAGATCAAGTCCTCGACGAATCTTGCAAAGCTGCTGAAGAAAAAGTCCAAGAAAGACTTGGAGGCAGACGGCAAGAACGAAGAGCCGAAAGCACCTCCATCACCGAGCAAAGCCAGCACACCCATCTGGGCGCAGTTTGCTACACAGCCTTTGGAAGGTCAAGACGGGACCAAGCAGTATCCTAATGCACAAATGAAAACGCTGCAATACGGCACTCCTCCTCTCACTCCCCTGACTCCTCTGACATACTCTGATCAGCATCCTCCAGGCCAAGCGCAGATTCAAACCTATTTCGACATCGACCCTGAACTACGCATGCCCCAAAGGCCCTACCTTGAGAAAAGAGGAAGCAGAAGTTCCATCTTCACTGAGGAACTCAGCGACGAACCTACATCAACGCGTCCAACCAGCATGGACTTTAGCCAGCCTCAACCGGAATGCTCCCGACAGCATTCTTCAGAGTCGAGTACGAGCGCCAAGGAGATCAGTTCTCCCAAATCTGAAAGTCCGGTGAAAAGCAAATCGAGAGTGTTCGATGCCATCGCAGCTTTCAACATCAAGTCAAGGAGAGGAAGAGAGGCAGCTGACGATATGCCTCAAACTGATGGCGTGGAAGCGCACGAAGTGGATTCGGCCTTCGAGAATGTGCTTGGACGATACGACATACCCCAAAATCTGCGAGATCATATGCGAAACCTGAAACCTGAGGTCAAGGCAGGTCTTGTCAAGGGCGAACGCATCGGCAGCGGCTCGTCCAATGGCGAAGCTGAGGCATCGTCACGCAGTCGCGAGAACGAACGCCCTTCCAGCAAGGAGGATGACGGTCGACGCTCCAGATCAAGGTCGAGACCACGGAGTCGAGTCTTCTCCATCTCGAAGAAAAGCAAGGACTCGGCGCCTACCAAGGTAGATAATACCACCAGGTCGCGCAGTAAGAGCAGGCCCAAGTCAGCAGACATGGGCGCGAGGCCGCTGTCAGCAATGTCAAACTATTCAACCACCTCTTTGGGATCGCTGGCCACCAACGACAGCACTTCGACGCCGGGAGATTTCATCCATTACCTTCGCGAAGTGCAAAAACCCGAGCTCGTTGAGGTGGGAAAAGTGCACAAATTGCGCATTCTCCTAAGAAACGAGTCGGTTCAATGGACTGACACCTTTGTAAGGAAAGGAGGTATGGCGGAGATTGCGCAGCTATTGCACAGAATCATGAAGATTGAATGGAGGGAAGAGCATGAGGACAACCTGTTGCACGAGACACTGCTCTGCATGAAGGCACTGACGACAACAAATCTCGCCCTACAACGTCTCGAGACTATGGAGCAGGATCTATTTCCAGCGTTACTGAAGATGCTGTTTGACCCTGAGCGAAAAGGGCCAGCCGAGTTCAGTACCAGAGCCGTGGTTATCTCGTTGGTCTTTGCCTATCTCCGGGCCACATTACACGAGGATCAGACTGTGCATGAGAAAAGGTGCAGAGCGGTGTTGGCTTTGATGAGGGATGAGTCACCTGAAGCAGATAAGCAGCCCCTGGACTTTGTGTCGCAAATGCACACTTCTCGGCCTTATCGAACATGGTGCAAAGAGGTAACAAATGTGACGAAGGAGGTTTTCTGGATCTTTCTCCACCACATGAATGTTGTGCCCATTTCCCATCCACAAATCGACGAGCCCGTGTTCGGACGAAAGTACTTCCCGTCAGCCCGGGCACCACATCCAGCAGCGCCGTATGTTGGAGGCGTCGAATGGGAGGCGACCCAGTACCTCGCCACCCATCTCGATTTGCTGAATGGGTTGATTGTCTCGTTGCCGACCAGGCAGGAACGAAATCAGCTTCGTGAGGAGCTCAAGCAGTCTGGCTTTGAGAAGGTTATGGGGTGTAGTCTGCGCACGTGCAAGGAGAAGTTCTATGGCGGGGTACATGACGGATTGAGGACTTGGGTTGCTGCGGCCAAAGCAGACGATTGGCTCGCCGAGGATGTTCGAGCTGGACCACCTCGAGAGGCAAGCAGTCCCAAGAAGAGTCCTACTAAGAAGAAGCAAGACGAGGCACCACAACTGAAGCTGGATGTTAACCTTGGAGGAGAGGCGGTCAAGAAGGCAGACGACGGCTGGCTATAGGATGTCCAGCCTCGGCTTGGATTACGCGTTGCATGAAAGAATTGTTCAACTGGTGGTTGGCGTTTCAACGGATTTTGGAGGAACTTGGGTTGGTGAGGAAAATTTACTATGACATGATTTGTATGACATTAATGAGATGCACGATTGAGGTCGATTGAACGAACGATAGTTGCCCCTTCCTCCTACTAAGATCGAGGCCTGAATGCCTGTGACCACACGGCCTTGACGCGTGGAAAGGACTTTGTGCAACGGCTGAACCTCGGATCGGCGCACATCTGCACCGATGATGTTACTGGTTTAGACAAGTCGTAAAGACGTGAGGAGCACGCTCTCATTTTCACTTTCAACCGCAGCTCTAGGACACCACAGCCCTCGGTTTTCCTTGAAACCCACGGCGCTTCTATCTCTGATGAAGCTAGTTGTGAAATGCCAAGTTAGAGCGAATTGTGTCGATTGGGTTCGCTTGCAATTGACTTGACTGTGATTTTTGCCAGTTGGCGCACCCCAGCTCAAACCCTGGGCGGCATGTCGACCACCATTACCACTGTTTCTCTGGGAACCTCGAATCTACGAGGCTCCTCAAGACAGACTCGAAACCTTCCGCCTCGGACATCGCGAAATGTGCGACCGAATCTTCGACAAAACTCTCTCATCTCGAATCCGACGTCAGCGCAGGGTGCGCCTCAACCTGAACCTCACGGTTTCTACCCGGCCATAACGCACTTTACCGACGCCATCACCGCCCTACCTCGAGACTTCCGAAGACATACATCCCTACTGAAAGAGGTGGATGCAAAGGCCTGGGCTCTGGAAGAAAATCTACAGAAACTCCTTTTGGAATGCTTGCATGAGCGTCAAACAAGACCCGTCACCTCTGCCGCGCAGACTGTGGCTGGCTCGAGCAGCAGCGTAGCTGGCGACCTTCCCGCAGGAAGCACTGCTGGTAGCACTACTGGCAATCTGCCAGACACAGCCTCACAATATTCGAACTCTAGCTTCGACCACGAGGTGCGGCGCAGACGACGAATGTACGCGGAATTGAGGAGCAACTTGATGCAAATGATCATGCCACTGGACGAGAAGAACCATGTCATCAACAACGCAAATGAGGAGCTCTCCAGACACATCCGTCGACAAGATGAAATTTGGCCACACATCGCAGATGAGATCTCCGAGGAGACAAGGTTGGGAAGTCTGAAACACTGGGCCTTGACAGATCTCAATCCCACCAAGAAAACTCAAGCAGCTGCCGCGCGTGGTCGCGACGTTGCCTCTGTGCAGGACAACGAAGTTGCTGAACGAAGCGAGCGGCGCCGAGAAGCCATGGCCCTTGCAAAGAGGCAGAAGACGGCACAACACGCCGACTCGGACGCGGAGAACCGCAAGGTGGCTCGAAAAGGTGTAGCCAATAAGAAGGCCCAGGATGTGGAAGATGCTCTCGCCAGTGGGCCCATGACTCTTATAGGTAATATCCCAGGCATGAAAATCAGCAAAGGCAGACTCGCTGCGAACAAGAAGCTCGAAGAAAGCACGAGAAAAGTCGGGTCTCCCGCCGCATCAGGAAGCGTCGCAATGTCACGAGGAAATTCACAACAAGAAAATCCAAAGAAGCGAAAAGCACCAACTCCTGCCACGGCCGTTGCGCGCAAAAGGTATGCTCTGGCACTCGCTTGCTTGGCCCCCACTGACTTAGGAACTAGAATCAATGCTGCAACCCAAGAGTCTCCGAAGCTCGGCCATTCGCCTCTTGCTGGCACTTTCGGAAAAGACGTGCACAAGAAGAGTCCTGCTCCTTCAGCCGCGAAACCGGTCAATGGCCGCGGTCGGCGAAACTCATTACAGCCCGGCGAAGGTTCGAAGAGGCCTGCTTCCTCCGCTTCTAGGCGAAATGGCGTGACCGCTACCGGCTCCGAACTGGAACGCATGGCCACAGCTCCTGGGAAGACCACAAGTGAGGCCAAGCAGACCATGAGAGAGGGAGCCAGCAGCAAAGGAGAGAAAATGCTCGAGGAGGGCCTCTCCGACAGTGTTGACAACCGCACAAGAGGTGGCGTAGCACTGGAAAGATCTGCCAGCAAATCGAGCCAGCTCAAAAAAGAGGCCAGCCTGGACAGTGAAACAATCGGCCGACGCACAGCTTCCCCACGGCTCAATGCTGCTGCGTCTACGGAAAGCACCAAAAACGAGAAGAACGGGAAGAGCAAAGCAAACAAAACATCCACACCAGCTGTTGGTACGTTTGCTGAGGCCGAAGCAAGTGAATCTGCAGCCGAGGGAACCTCCACTGCAGAAAACGGAAATGAGCCCGCCATGAAAACGAAACGCCCGGCTAGACCCAGGATGAAGGACCACCACGGCCTGCAGGACTCGTTATCTCCAAAGGGTCTTCCGACCAAGCGAGCCCACAAGAAGAATGGCTCCTACTCTCTCTCTGGATCATTTAGCAATTTCCGCAACGAGGATGTTACTACCACGGACCGGAAGCCCTCGTCTAGCCGGGCCAATGGTCGCTCAACGAAGACAAACAGCGAATCAGCGAGCGAAAGCCGCCATAATTCGGCCACGTCCAAGATTGGCGGTCCTGCTACAGAGCTTGTCGACGAGCCTGATTCACTCCCATCCGCCACCAGCGACGACACAAGGCCCACAACTTCTCGTCGTCAATCGCAGAATCCCAAACAGTCGAATCATCCCAAGCACTCCACCATGTCGCTGGACGTCAAACCACCCGGCACGTCGCGCTCAACAGCCGCCCACAATGCCCTGCACTCCGCCACGTCAGGCTCACCCTCCTTCAAAGCGGAGACACCCCAGGATCTTGGGTCTCCTGGTCCAGACATTGCCGACGATGCAGACGAAGAGGAGGAAGAAGACCCCAACGAGCAGAGGTACTGCTACTGCAATGGCGTTTCCTACGGCGAGATGGTAGCATGCGACAATGAGAATTGTCCTAGGGAGTGGTTCCATCTGGAATGTACAGGACTGAGAGCACTGCCGCCGGCGCGAAGCAACTGGTATTGTGATGAGTGCAAGGGAAGTATGGGTCGATAGGGAGGCTCTCACAAGCAGAGTGGGAGCGAGTTGTATCCATCCATCCATACTACGAGATTGAGTCTGTCAGGTTGGGAGGAACCGGGCATGCTGAATTTGGGAGTCGAGCACAGCATGTACCCAATACAACGAGATTAGGAAAGCCGCGCAAACATCTCGGTAGACAGCAGCACACAGTACAAGACAGTATAATACGGTTATAATGGGTCACATTTCTCCTGTCTATCCCTCAGTACTCTCCATTGTGGTTATGAAACTTGTGCTTCGTGCATCACACATCTTCAGGCACTCGGGAGAAGCACGAACCATGAACCTGAAGTTCAAAGACCTCTTTCCACCACTAAGACGCCCTTGACGAACCAAAACCAAACCCACCCTACAAATACATACACCATCATGGCACAACCATGACTTCCCAGCCTTGCAAAGTATCCAGGCTGCTGTCAACGGTATCAACCAAGACATGTCATATGACAGCCATCAGCAGCAGCTTGCTGACGAGCTGGCATGTGTTGCCAACTACCCCGTTGCCCAGTTGCAGCAACAGCTTAACACCATCCAGAACAACCTCCAACAGTCAACAAACAACGTTCAACAGTTAACGAATGACTCCCAGCTATCTGATGCGGATGCGGATGAGGAGGTGTCATGTGAGACGAAGAAAATTGAAGAAGCCGCCAGGACGATAGGAAGGAAAAGGTCAGGTACGCGGCCGTAGACAGTGCAAGCCACCTTAGCTGACAACGACCCGCACTTTGTGCAGTGGTACGATGACATGAAGAAATGCGAATCTGGGTGAAGCTGTCCATCATCGCACACTAACCGCCATGGCACAGAGCAATACTGCGACGTAGTTAGCTTCTCAAATCCCAATGTCTCCTTCTACTCTTGCTTCACGATAGCGAAACAGGCCGAGACGAGGTGTCTGTGGCCCTTCACTGGTTGGCACTATTCGATCGGGATGCCTGGGAAAGGGGGCGACCATCGGTTGAATAATGTTATTGAAGAAACAATATCCGCTAAAACGATGAACTCCTGTACTGCACTGTACTGGGGTTTGCACAAAAGGACCAAGTGTGTCATGCTCTTGCTGCTGTACATTGTGGGTAAAAAACCCACTTCGCGTCTATTGACCCGGTGCCACCAGCAGGCCTTCCTTGGCCGAGTTTGGTTCCCATCCTCCAGCTAGTGCTTCACCACCTGCCTTTTCCTTGTACTCCTGCACTCTCTTCTCGAGCTCCGGTCTGAAATGTCGGATGAGACCTTGGATAGGCCAGGCGAAAGCTTCTCCCAACGCTGTGAAATCATTAGCATCGTCCACGGCAACCCGAGGATAAGCAGTGTACTTACCACAAATGGTGTGACCCTCCACTTGCTTCGTCAACTCCTGTAGCATATCTATCTCTCTGGCCCTAGCCTGGCCCTTCTCGAAGCGCTCCATCATTTTCATCGTCCATGTGCTACCCTCTCTGCACGGCGTGCACTGACCGCATGACTCGTGCTTGTAGAACGCTGATAGCCTGGCGATCATTCTCACGACGTCGGCGGATTTATCCATGACAATGACGGCGGCAGTACCGAGACCAGACTGGCTGTCCTTCAAGGCATCGAAGTCCATGAGTTGGTCATCGCAGACATGCTTGGGGAGAATGGGTGTCGATGAGCCACCGGGGATGACAGCTTGAAGGTTGTCCCAGCCTCCGCGAACACCACCGCAATGCCGATCGATGAGTTCTCGGAGAGGGATCGACATCTCTTCTTCAACTGTGCACGGGTGATTGACGTGGCCTGAAATACAGAAGAGTTTGGTACCTTGGTTTCGTTCTCGACCGAAGCCGGCGAACCATTTGGCTCCTCTGCGCATGATGGTTGGGCAAACAGCGACCGTCTCGACATTGGTGACTGTGGATGGGCAGCCAAAGAGACCAACGGCGGCTGGGAACGGCGGCTTCAGACGCGGCTTGCCGGCTTTACCTTCGAGTGATTCGATGAGGGAGGTCTCTTCACCGCAGACATAGGCGCCCATGCCTCGGTGGATGTAGACGTCGAAGTCGTAGCCACTACCGCATGCGTTTTTGCCAATCAGCCCGTCCTTGTACGCCTCTTGGATAGCTCTTTGCAGGACGGTGGCTTCATGGTAGAATTCACCTCGGATGTAGATGTAGGCAGCGGTGGCGTTCATGGCGCGACCAACGACGAGGCATCCTTCGATGAGTTTATGAGGGTCCTTTCGCATGATTTCTCGATCTTTGCATGTTCCTGGTTCTCCCTCGTCGGCGTTGACGACCAAGTACCGTGGTTTCTTGTCATTTTCCCAGCCCTTGAAGTTCATGAAAGAGAATTTGAGACCCGATGGGAAGCCTGCACCTCCTCTTCCTCGTAGGCCGGATGCTTTGATTTCGTTGATGAGCCAGTCGTGGCCCTTGAGAATGATTTCCTTCGTCTTGTGCCAGTCACCATACTTCTTCGCGCTCGCTAGATCGGTACCGTGGTGGCCGTAGAGATTCTGAAATATTCTATCCGAGTCTTTCAGACCGCCATACGATCGCTTCGCGGGAGCTGCATCCTGGACAGTGGCGTAGGATCGTTTGGAGGTCGACTGGGAGCTCAGACAGGTGGTGGCGGAAACTGGAGCGACGTAGCTTCGTGTCGCTGTAGCTGCGACGCCAGCTGCTGCTTTGGCTGATGGCCGTGCGAGCATGTCGTTGGCCTGTAGTTGACGATAGGGTCGTTCGCAAGCTTTGGCGGATGTGCGATGTCGTCGACCACGAACAGCAGAGGGGCGAGCTCAAATCAATTTAATCAAAGCCGTAGGGTTGGTCGATTTAGCTTGGATTCTTACATCCAACGAAATGTGATTGGTGCCGCCCGCAGGATTGACGTCCGTTTGCCATGCCAAATCGACAGCCTTGCAGCACATGGACAAACCCTCGCCTCGAGTCAACCTTGACCTTCCAAGAGCGATTTCTTTCCCATGTCTTGCATTATATATATTGGCCCATCGATCAATGGACATCTTTAGGCACTCACAGCACTGCGCCAAACATCATGGCGGTAGTGGTCTGCCTGCAGCAGGCCTATCAATTGCGCAACCGCCATGAATCCTTACTCGGCACCCAGTCTCTCAATGCCCTAGCAATCAAACAACCAGTCACTGCTTTCTGGCCATATAAGGATATTCGAACCAAACCACACAGTGGCTATTCTTGCCATGGTTTAATTCTGTCTCGTTCGCTTTGACCATACAAAGGATCTCAAGCCAGGAGATGTCAGACAATCAGTGATCTCAAGAGCAGCTACCAAATGCCCTGTGATGGGGTGGAATGCTTTCAATGGGCCATCCGTCTTCATTGATAAATCATGGAATTCTGTGCAAGCATTCAAGCACATTTGCCCATACGTATCATCCCTCCAAACGATGGCACCCACCCTCTCAACGCTCTGACTACTATCCCTTGGGAGCACAATGAGGGGCCAGCCTCAACCCCAGTAGGGGAACCTCATCCCCAAGCGGAGCTGGTGGCAGAAAGAAGTCTCTGAGGCAGCGGTACATCTGTCAAGCATGCTACGGAGAATCACTGAGTAATGTAGTTTGCCAGAGGCTTAAAGACGAGCTTTCGGATGAGTGCGAGGATAAGAACCCGTAGTTTATGATTCGGCGCCTCTCCTCCACAGTACTATGATAAAAGAGGACTCTATCGAGAAAGGGGTGAGATTGAGACGGTTGAGATTAGGCGGCATGACAAATGGGAGAATGTAGCTGTGGTTACAACCACCAAAGCCGTATCTGAAAGTCCGAGGATGGATGGTAGGAATTGCTGGCACAAAATGAAAATGATCATGACAGCTTACAAGAGAACCGTGTCTGCCATTTGGAATATCAGAATGCTACGCATATGGGAGTTGTTGGACGGCACAGAATGCTAACAGTGGAACTTGTATCAAAAAATCACTACAAACAAGCTGAATCAAGTCTATGTGTGATGGCCAGCTTCATTTTGCTCAGTATGCAGAGTAAGAAGCAATATGCAGCCCATCTCGTTTGACGCAGCCTGAAACAGCAATGCCGACCATGCACAAAGCAGTGAAGAGTTAGCTCGATACCGCGCAGAAGTGCGTTGTCTCGGGGACAACATCGACATGTCAAGCACAGGTTCCTTGGGCCCTTCAGAGGTCAAAGAACGCATTTAATACTTCCTGCAATACATCAGGGAGCCAGTAACCCCATCAACCAGTGCAGGCTCCTCGCTCACGAATTTTTCGATCTCGGAGGGGACTCTCACGCCTTCTTCTTCCATCACATTCCAAGCCCAGCAGATCATCTTCGGCTCGAGCCATGCCTTTGTCGTGCTGTCACTGGCCAAATGTTCTGTCACTTTCGGTAACGATTCCAAAAGTGCCATAAGCGCAGGAGGTGGTTCTTCTTCGGGAGGCCAAGGACCTGGAGATGGCACATAATTCCAGTTTGGATCCTCGGGCGGGTATGACGATGTTAAGTCTTCGGCCCACCCCGAGAGGCGCGCAGGTAGCTGAGTCTCAGATCGACGAGTCAAGCACAATGCTGAGAGCGTGATCGCGAAGCTTGTTTTGACTCGGTCCTGGTGAGATCTCATATGCGATGGCACGGCTTCTAGAATTGCATTCTCAACACTTCGGAGACATGATCGTACTCCGTTAGCTGTGGGTGATGGCAGGAGCTCAATGAGAGAAGATGCCGTGAAAAGCTCATTTTGGCTGGTCAAGCATGGCAGCCGAGTGCAGATATCCTCAAGCTGAGGAGAATATACTTCAGGAAGCTTCATTTGCATACTAAGCAGCAGGTCGGAGACGTTTTGACCCGTGCAAGCATTTAGCAAGGCAAAAGCACAAACAGCTTCTGCGGTTTGCAAGATACTTATCTGTTTCTGCCTGTATATCTGTGCGTACTTCTGCTTTGGTGCCCGCGGGACTGCCGGTGGATGCTGTTGTGCTGGATCTGCAGATTGCATACGCTTTGCCCGGGCACTGCAGTCGTACATGATTTGAGCAAGCGTCGCTAGGATGTTCCTGAAATCATCAAAGAGGTTCGGCAAGGAAGCGCTCATCAAGGTTTGCTGCTTCGTGTACATGATCTGAAACTCTCGATCATTGCTGCACATGACGGAGATGCTGTCCAGTAAATCGTACGAAAAGAGCGCTCTTTCGAGAAACTTGGCTTCTTTCACGATGGGATGCCCAACGTCAAAAATGTAGCAGTTGTAGTTGTCGTTCGATCGATCGTCCTTTGGCCAAGTCCTTGCGATCTCAAGCGGTGTTCCAGGATGGGCATTAATGCTGATGAGAACATGCTCATAGGGATTGTCCTCGAGGACAAAACCATAGCTCATCAAAAGCCCTTCGTTGTCGCGAGGGCCATAATTATTGTACACTTCTTCTCCTGAATGGTAGTCCTCCAATATTTGGAGGCCCACATGGTTGACTCTTGCTTGCCATTCCACCAAGGCTGCAGGCCTGTGATTGAGAATGTCAAGAAGAGGAAGGAGGACAGCAAACCGGTCGGAAAACAGTCTCGACAGCATTTGATGACCTGGCTCCCTCCTCTCCATATCGCGAGCTGTGTGTGCTGGCGTCGTGTCATTCAGAACTTGCGATGTAAAGCTCCTACTACCAAAGATAGTTGATGCCCATCTGTACAACTTGTAGCTGTATGTGCCATTCTTTGCGTTTTCCCAACCTAGATTTCGCAGCATCTCATTTGCCTCTTCGAACTGGATCTTCCATTTTCGAGCCTGCGATACAATAGCCACTTCGAGATTCGTCCCTCGGATCCAGGCCATATCGTCGTCCGATTCGAATTGTAGTTGGTCTACATCTTCAACTGTCGGCAAGGTTTCCACGTACGCCGCCCACCATGATTTGTGTCCAAGCGCGTACTGCTCCATCAAGAAGAATGTCTGAAGCACATCCGTCGAGAATTTATACCTGTCCAAAAACGGGTCAGGAAATTTGGTTCCATGGTGCTCGAATGGTGCGATATTCAGGGCATTCAGGGCGGAGAGCGTGGCGGGTACGGGGCAACTGGCGATTCGGGTCTGCGCCGAGAGAAATTTCCCTTCTTGCACCACAGCATGGAAACCTTTGCTAACATGGTGGACTATCTTGAGATCAGGATGGATGAAGCCTCCTTGTTGGAGGACCCAGTCGGCCAGCTTCTTGTGGTTGTCGATGTTGGTTGCGGGAGGAGCGAAGTTGGCACTTCGTTCAGCCACATCTTCGGAAACAGATTTCTGTCCCTCACTGGGAGTGCTCATTCTCCGAAAAGGGTGGAAAAAGGGACGATCAGTGTGGCTTATCCTCCTACAAGCGAGATGTGCAGAAGGTGGAGGGGAGATTTTGGAGGTGGGATAAGGTGGGCGAAGATCAGTTCCATGAACATGCTCTGATGCAAAAGTTTGTGGGCGTGTGTTGGAGCAACAAAGTGTTAGTCCATAGGGACGTAGAGCTGGTCACCATGCGTTTATATTTCAAGTCGAGACCAGAGAAACTGATGAGAAATTTGGTCTCAAGCGCAAGACATCAGAAAGTGACGAACTGAACTGTTGCAAGCGCAGACGAGTGGCCATCGTGGACAACCCGATTCCATGGGAGAGGCGCATCCGGGAGCGGATCGTCAGGGAAAACCACCATCTCGGGTACTTCGAGTAGCAGAGTTCAGCAGAGGCAAATCGCAGATTTCAAAGTCGAATCAATTGCGTTAAAATTTCTATGGCCGTGGAACAGCGGGAAGCAAGTGACGTATTTATTGGAAGTCAATTCACCCGGCGTGGTGCCAACGGATCTAAATTGAAATTCTCTGCTGAGCATGCCACAACGGCGATAGCTTCCCGACCCTTTCCCATTCTTGGCGGAACGGGATTCACTGACATGCTGCTTCGGTGATGATGCGAGGCGAGACCAGGAGGAGCAGAGCAAAGATAACCATGAATTTGATACCCCACACCTCAAAAAGCATTGATGCCTGGAGTCAATGCATAGTATTGACGGACATGCCCTCTTGATGCCTGAATTCAACCCTGGTCAAAGATGGAGATGTGCTGTTTTTCGGCTAATCGAATGGTGTTGAGTTGATGACTGGCGGTTTCGGAAGGCGAAAGCAAAGACGAAAACAATATTTGGTGAGCATCTCTGATATTTTCATCGCTCGCATGTCCGTGATTCTTCCCTTCTTCTACACTGCTCCATCATTCTTCCAAAATCGCAACAAAGTCGACCTGACGAGTTTCAGCTGCAACGGTCAACCCAAATTACAAGATGACACCATCCCTGAATGGCGTCCATGAGCCTCATGGTCCGAAGTTTATCAAGATGAAGCATGATTTTGCCGCCCTGAAGGTCAATCAGAGCAGGCTCATGGACGCGATCCATACTGGATGCAAGTATGGCCAGGCACATCCGTATGGTGACGATCCCACGGAGACTGGCATGGCCCGGTTGAGTCTCAATGACACAGACAAGCAAATCAGAGATTGGTTCAAATCCACTGTCGAGTCACTGGGGTGCTCGTACTCTGTCGATCAAATGGGTAACCAATTTGCTGTGCGGCCTGGCAAGAACAGCACCGCTCCTCCGGTCATGATGGGCAGCCACCTGGACACCCAACCCACAGGGGGCAGATATGACGGTATCTTGGGTGTCAATGCTGGTCTTGAAGTGTTGAAAGTGTTGCATGAGCATCAGGTCCAGACTGAGGGCAGTATTGGTGTCGTGAATTGGACGAATGAGGAGGGTGCTCGATTTCCCATGATGGCAGTCGCCTCAGGCGTTTGGGCTGAAGCTGTAGCACTGGAGACTGCCTGGAATTTACCGGAAGTAAGTGCTGGTGAGGATGGCACCAGGCACACTATGAAACAGGAGTTGGAGAGAATCGGTTACCTGGGCCAGCAGAAGGCCTCATACAAGGCTTTCCCTTTTGCAGCACACTTTGAGCTTCACATTGAGCAGGGCCCCATCCTTGAGATGGAGAAAAGGAGGATTGGCGTGGTGAAGGGTGTCCAAGCGTTCAAATGGTTCGAGATCACCGTCCGGGGCCGCGATACCCATGCAGGGACAACGCCGATGAATGCGCGTATGGACTCGATGCTTTGCGCAGCGAAGCTGATCGTTCAAGCGAACAAAGTTGCAAAGGAGCATAATGGTCTCGCCACCACCGGCATCCTTAACATGCAGCCGGGGTCGATTAACACCATGGCGCACACCGTCACCTTCACTCTTGACATCCGCCACACGGTCGATGACGAGCTTGCTAAAATTGAGAAACAATGCCGGGATCAGTTCCAACACATTGCCGAGTCGGACAGCGAGAAGGGCTGCAAGTTGGAGTGGAAAGAGCTTGTTGACAGCCCGGCAGTTACTTTCCACGATGATTGCATAGCCGCGGTCCAAGATAGTGCCATTGAAGTCTGCGAAGATCTGCCCAAAACATCCTCTGATGGGCTGTTGTGGAAGCCGATGACGAGTGGAGCGGGTGAGTTTCCCATGCTATCTCCTTGTCCACCGCAGCCCTATCAACGTGACCATGGTGAACGGGGTTATCGTGAGCTGACAACCATTAGGACATGACTCCTGCTACACGAACAAGCGATGTCCAACGTCGATGATCTTTACTGTTACCAAAGATGGCATCAGTCACAATCCTCAAGAATACTGTAGTCCCGAAGACTGGTAAGTCCTTTTCGTCAACGACGCAGGACCTCGGACCACAAGCTAATCCTCAACAGTGCACTTGGAACCCAAACGCTCCTAGGCGCCGTGCTTCGCTATGATAAGCTCCGTGCGGAACGTGGCGATTTTCGATAACTTCCTCAAGCGGGTCACCACAAACCTTGAACTGATGTCTCACCTTCGACTTTGAAGTAGCGTTGTGAATCGGATCGAATACCAAGAATGACCGAGATTCCAAAAGTGCAGTGCATCGAATCTAGGTGCTTTGGCGTCTTCACACTGCCACGTGAGAGTCGCGACCCAGGAGGATTTGCAAAGTTCAGGAAGCCAGCAACGGGGCCAGAACGTAAATGTGGCTTTTTCCCTTGGGTCTCGAACCCAGTCTCTGCAAAGAACGTGGTACTGCTTCCACCCGAGTAGGACTCTGATGGCATGTCGAGACGCAGGCCGAGCCATTGACCGCGAAGAAACTCCTGCCAATGACGTTGGCAGTAAAAGGGCCTCGTTAAACACGCAGAAGCCGGAGGAGCTGCTGCAGGTACAAAGCTTCCGGCGTGCATGGATCTCACAAGTAGTTAGTTCCGGGAAAGCTGAGGGTACTTACATTTGCCTTTTCGACTTGGACCCTGAATTCGTCCGGGCAGATCCCAACACAGCTTTTTGACGTAATTTGTAGCCACTAGCCACTTTTCCGGCGTATGGTGAGAAGGAGCCCCATTCGCTGCACCTCGGACGTTCGGATTTGCGACGTACAGTCTGCGGAAGTACGACAAGATCGTCCTCCCATAAGCTGACGGCCACACTACCAGGAGATTAACAAGCGGATCCAGATGTTGAGAAACGAGGCATTGACCACGTGACACAAGGGGTTCCCGGCGCTACGATAAGCTCCGGCCCGGCAAGCCAAAAATACTTTGGACTGCGGCTGGCAAGCTGACAGACCATCACAAGAATCAAACACATTTCAAAGCACCTGAAAACTCCAGAATAGGATGCTTGACAGCTCGTCGGCACCATCGTAGCAATAGGCGAAAAATGACTACAATCACATCTACTTCGTTGCAGCAGGTAGAAGAGCAGAAATGCTTCACCGCATGTTTTCCCCTCGTTGATTCTTCGGCTGGTGCTCTCTCCAGGAACGCCAAGGTCTTCGGTTCATCGATAGAGATTGTGCATGCCATGCGCCTTTAGATTCAACTTTAGGCTACGGCTCAGGGGCATACATGGACGCCAGGCTCGGACTCGACCAAAAATTGGCTCCAATGGCATCTGGGCATGTCGGAGCCCGCAAATCACGCCTTGATGCTAAAAATCCCTGGGCAAGCGTCTTCCCACTAAGTTGTGGCTCTCGCTCAAGCCCCCACCATCAACACGAAAAAAGTGAGACTGGATGGTTGCGGCGGTGTGAACTTGTCGAAGAGCGAGACCCTCGACAGAAATAGAAAATATCACCGCGTAGTCCCACATCCGTCCATATTTTCTCCTGCCCATCAGAGGAATCTTCATTAAAAACCATATCTGCCTTCTCCGTGACCGTTCCCCTCGGATCATCCCTTCTCAATCTTCACACCCAAGACCCTAGACAGTTTTCAAGCAGTCAACAGTACACTCGCCAAAATGAACGGTGCACCAGGCGCTCTCGCTCCTCACCAGAGCTACCTCTTGACCGGCAAGGTCGCTCTCGTCACTGGCTCAGGTACGTCGGAGTGGTGTTGAAACACCCCGCCCCATCCCGTCGAGCAAGCGACTCCCTGAGCCGAATTGTGATCTGACATTTCCCCCTTAGGCCGTGGTATGGGCCGAGAGACTGCCCTCGAACTCGCTCGCCGAGGCGCCGACGTCGTCGTCAACTACGCCAACTCCTCCAAGGCTGCTGATGAGCTCGTGCAAGAGATCAAGAAACTAGGCCGAGACTCCATTGCCATCAAGGCCAACGTGGCCAATGTGCAAGAGACCATTGACATGTTTGCTCAGGCCAAGAAGCACTTTGGCAAGCTCAACATTGTCGTGTCCAACTCGGGCGTTGTTTCTTTCGGCCACTTGAAGGACGTCACAGAGGAGGAATTCGACCGAGTCTTCAACATCAACACCAGAGGCCAATTCTTCGTCGCAAGAGAAGCATACAAGAACCTCGAGCCCTACGGCCGAATCATCCTGATGGGTTCCATCACCGGCCAAGCCAAGGGTGTCCCAATGCACGCTGTCTACTCTGGCTCCAAGGGTGCCATTGAGACCTTCGTCCGATGCATGGCCATTGACTGCGGCGACAAGAAGATCACCGTCAACGCCGTTGCTCCCGGTGGTATCAAGACCGACATGTACCACGCCGTCTGCAGAGAATACATCCCCAACGGTGCCAACTTGACCGATGACCAAGTCGACGAATATGCCGCCACCTGGTCCCCAATGAACAGAGTCGGCATGCCCATGGACGTCGCCCGTGTCACCGCCTTCTTGGCTTCTCAGGACGGTGAATGGATTAACGGCAAGGTCATCGGCGTTGACGGTGGTGCTTGCATGTAAAGGGCTTGTGTGCAGGAAGGAACGGTCAGGTGATGGTTAGGATGAGGCCCGGGAGTACGTTTTGTGCAATTGTCCAGTCAAGCGTGTTTTGGTCATTGGCAGCGTTGTCTCGCTATAGAAAAGCATTTGCTTCCACGGACTCGGGATATGGGGGATGCATCGGGTACATAGATCGACTACAGACTATCATGATCATGCTCCGGTGTTTGGCTATGTACTTGGAAATATATTCACACGAGCATTCCGGCGATACAAAACACGATTCCAGCCTTTTTGGCCAAACGGCGTCTTTCTACCATTTATTGATCATCATGACAGGCATCGGCGTCGACGTTCGCTCCTCAGTCGGTAGCACGAGCCCTCCAGACCATCCACGTCCCAATGCAAAAGCGGCTTACGAACCAAACCTGAACAAGTCTTGGGCTCGACCGGCCCAAGCAATAGCCCAGTTAATTTGCGTTAGATCTTGAGGAAAGCGTCGCGGGACGTCTATCCATCACATCGCCACCCATGCCAGGGCTGTATCCGGTATAATCGACTTCGAGATGCACGCATTCTTGACCTCGGGCATTCCAGGCACGCCGCCCTCTATCACTAGTCAGGCTCGTTCCGTCATCCCCAAAGCCTACAACAACAACAACCTATCACCTTCCATGTCCAGCCGCCTTTTGTCGAGGAATGGAAGACGGCCCATCAACCAGTATTGGTCGCGTTCACCGCACGAGGCAGAATGCATCCGCTTTGGTGTCTCCCCAACATCCATGTAGCCAGGTGAGTTCCGGCCGGTAGAAAGATAAGTGAAACTATGAAGACAAGCTCCCGAAGGAGTAATGGAGGACGCTGGATGTTCTTTGTTCCTTCAACACAAATAGAGTCCTTGCTATCATGACGGAAAGAGTGGCGGCGGCGTCCTGATGAGTATACTGCATCACTAATTATCACTTCGTCCAAGCTCCCCTGGACAGCCACAGAACATCCCTGTCCATAGCTTTGGTTGGATCGCTGAGTCAGTCAAGTCGGAACGACTCCAAACTCCTATTTTCATTATTGTCGATGATGGCTAGATAATGGATGACCTTGCATTTCTAGCGACTGTGGTATCATTTGAGTGACGGATCAAACCAAAACACAACACGCCGCCAGACGCCATGCTAAATTTCCCTGAGAAAGCATCGGCATCGTTGTTCAACATTAAACCATCATGCTCCTCCTGCGACTGAGAGCGCCACCTCTGCTTCTTGTGCCTATCTGCTCCTCCACATTGGACGCAGCAGTGTCTGCTGTGATGGCCGACCTCGCATTCGTACGAGGTCTGGCGTTCAGCTGGTTCACCGTTGGCAGTGTTGACACACTGGCAGATTTTTTGACATGACCTTTGGCATTCTCTTGACCCAGGTCTGCGGGCTTCTCTGATTGTCTGACTCCGAGTGCTGAATTGGGTCTTCTGGCCTTTAGCACAGTTGAAGTTGGATCCGCCAGGGCCTGGTCTTGGTTCGATGCTGCTTGTGCCGAGTGTCGTCTCAGTTTCAAGACTTGCATGTCGGGTCTGGTTTTCCCGTTTGAAGGGCCGTCTAGCTCTTCTGCCATGGGGCTCGAGGATGGTGGGTCGAATACGGACGGTCTCGAGACAGCCCTGCTTCCCTCTTCTCCCTCCAAATCGCTTTTGCGTGTGGTAAATGCGACTTTGCCTCTTAATGGGCTGGCAGGCTCACTCTTTCCTTCTTGTGTTCCTCCCAAGCCACGCCACCTGCCCAACTCTTTCTCTTCTGCCAATTCGAGATCCTCCTTAATTCTGACATTACTGCCCATGCATCGACCCTGCTTTACATTTTCGGGCTCGACATCGACATGCGACTTAGAAATGCCTTCTACCGCCCCCACCAAGGCCTTTCCAGGCCGTCTCATCTTGTCTCTCAGGTTTGGCTCCGCATAGCTCACTGCTGCCTTGGCTCTTCTTGAACCGCGACCGATGCTCCCGTTAAGTATATCTTCGACAGAGTTTGTAACTGCCATCTCCATTGGCGGCCTTTGCTTTGTAGAAGGTTCGGTCGAGATAGGTGATAAAACATCGTCCAGTTCAACAGCTGGAGTCTTTGGAAGTACGTGGTGCTGCTCCTCAGCTTCGGGGGCTGCATCTTCATCTGTGCTCTGAGCACTGGCTTCTGGAGGCGGAACCTCGATGACCGTGGGCCTTGCCCTAACTCTCGACGCAGTCCGCTTCTCCGGCTTTGTACCAACATTGCCATCTTTGTCGATATCAGATTTGTCAAACGAAGCACCAACCCTTCTTTTTGCGGGAGAATTTGTGCTCTTCGGAGCCAAAATTTTGCGCGCTGGTTGAGCTCGCCGTTCAGGAGATCGACTTTCTGCATCTCCTACATTCTCTTGATTCTGGCGCCCTGGCGGTCGTGAAAACCTTGACGGCCTTGTGGCGGTGGATGGTGCAGCGGCTCTACGTTGAAATATAAATTCGTCCAACTCCTTGGACACTTTGCTGGTATCTTCCAGTTCCGAAACTTCGAGCTTGCGCTTGGCTCCCGTCTTCAAAATCGACTGAGGTTGTATTGGAATGTTCTTCTCAGGCTCCTCAACTGGCTCTGGAAGGTCAGCTTCAGTGTTATCCGGTTCCAAGATTACTGTTTTGTTGAGATCCGACGACTGCAAAAGAGTGCTAGTCCTCCTCTTCCGACGGTTCTCAACATTGATAGTCGAAAGCCTGCTTGCTCTCTCACTCTCTTCAATAAGCTCGGTGGAAGTCCTTCTCGGCGACCTCGTAGCATCGAAAGTGACGGCTTCCGCTTCATCAAAGTGCGCAACCGGGGGCGGTCCTAGGTCTGGCGATTCGGTACTGTCATCTGGAGCATCTCCCTTCAGCAACTGGATGTCCTTTGTCTCCAAAGTCCTTCGGGGATAGTACTTGTCCTCCAGAATTGCGGGCAACCGTCCTTCCTGCTCCAGCAGCGTCTGCCTATGCCTAGGCTCCCTCTCTTCGCTTGTTTTGACAAGTTCAGAAACGAAGCCATCTTTCCGTCGTTGCTGGCTAGATCTCCTCGCAAGTTTCTCAGGCAAAGCACCGAGCTCTCCCACCAGCGCGTTCACCTCGGACAGCTTCTCCTCTAGCTGCTCTTTCATGCGCACCACTTCCTTGTTCAGTCTATGAGTCGCCTTCCATCTCTCTGCTTCTGCCCTTGCGCTGATGGCCTCTTCTCGAATGGCAATATTCTCGGCGAGTAGCCGTGAGATCTCAGTTTCAAGGTTTCGTATGCGAATCGACTGGTTTGTATTGACTCTAGTGATTTCTCGATTTTGTCTGATAAATTTTCGTTTAACTGTTGCATGTTAATGGCATTGCATGGCACGCGCACCCTGTCGCAAGGAAGAGCAGGCCATGTCACACCTGGTAGGCAGGCTTACCGGCTTCAAGGGTTTCAGCTGCAGGCGCTGGGACTTCGTTCAATTTCGCCATAGATGTGTTGTCGAGAGTCGTATGTCAACATAGCAATAACAGAGCTGTAGGTTCGGGGATCGCGGGTGCCATTAGATTGTGAATAGCTCTATGACACTCATATGCTGATCTGCTTCCCATGTGCAGGTGGTTTTGTTGACTCTGACCAAGGTTGGTTAGCTCCAAATACCTAGTTTCAGAAAGTTTGCCGACGCGGGGGGCTTCGTTTCACGCGTCAGTGGCGCTGGCAGGATGTTGACATTCACGATCTCCTGCATCGGAGCACGATCGAATCGACGAGCTGCTACTTCTGACCTGCTCATCGCCAAGCTACATGGAATAGGATTGCTTTCAACTTGAATCAACGTGCTTCGCCTACTTGAGTATCATACGCTGTGAACTCCATTTCGGTTGGGATACTTTCACCACCATGTCGCACCGACCCTCCTCAATCTACGGCTCGCAGTCTTCACAATCCTCCGCGCTCCAGGCCCGCGTCAACCAGAAGAAAGCAGAACTCGAGAATCTTCGCCAGCTCCGCGACCTGTCATCCCAGCTTGCCTCACAAATGTCGACGCTGGAAGAGAAGCTGGCCACACTGAGAGATGGGACGGAGGCAGTCAGCGAGGTGCTGAAGAACTGGACAAACGTGCTAGGAGTGTTGCAGATGGTTGGGAGTCAATTGCCTAAAGTTACTGGCGTGGAAGGGGAACAGGCGGAAGCGGGAAGCCTACCAGGAACTCTGGTCAGGATACCAGTTGAGCAAGATGAAGACAAGAGGCCGGGGTGAAGAGAAGGAAGCAGCTCCGCTCCATCATACTACAAAGTGAATGCGACGAAAGAGTCCAATAGCAGGCCGCAGGAGAGAGACAAGCTGACTCTCAGCAATTTGGGCAGCATGCAAGAGCGACTCAATCGACATGCCTTCAAGTCCTTAAGCTGATCCTGACGACAACGATCGATGGGCATGTCGAAATCCCGCAATCCGAGCCACAGGCGCTCTTGGTTACTCAGACTGCCACTTCCCTTCCCACAATCCTCGCAAAGGCAAAGAAGGAATCATCTGAAAACAACAAACACTACTATCTCAAACTCTTTCCCACGCCCTGAGCCACCAAGTGGACGCATTCTCCTGTTCCAACAACGACTCCACAGGAAGATGTCAAGAGAGCTGAGCCCACTCACTTTCGCGCAAGGAGCTATGGGAAGTTACACAGTGTATAAAAAGGAGTGGAGTGCTAGGACTGGCACTACCGGCTCTAGGACGAGGACTAGATACTCGTCTAACGAAACTCATGGTCAGGGGGAACAGACATACACCGTATGAACTAGTTGTCTCTGACTATGGTTGAGATTATTTCTTCCTTGGTGTCCCATGCACTTTTCTCCACGGAGCTGTTGCCCTTTCTTGTGAGTAGCATTTTCTGCATCGGTACAATATCAAGTAGAGCTGGTAAGAGGAGAAAAAGGGAAGCATGGCGAATGAAGAGGATTTCACAACACTACACCAGAAGAGGATACCATGATCGAAAGGGAGGAAGCTCCTACAGCCGAAGAAGCAATTGAGCGCAGCAAGGGCGGCAAAGCCCAAATTCGAAGTCGTAAAGCGTGCCTTGGATCCGAGAGAGACCCGTCTGCGGGCGAGCATACAAGGAGATTGCTGGCAGTAAGAGAGCATCGGAATTCGTATGAACGTACACGCCAACGCCAACGAGGCTCTGGTCATCACAGCTAATGCTATCTTGGAACCAGCGAAACCAAATCATACGCAGCGTCTAGCAATCAAATGTCCGTCACAAAGTGTCATGAAAGCTCCTCCACTCAACTCCCAGGCAGCCGTGCTGCCAATCAATGGTGCGTCACCTCGTTTGTATAGGCTTGCACCTTGAAGACTTCTTAAACCGACTCAATCCGCGGCTCGATGGAAGAGCCGTCCTATACGGCAGCAACTCCCTCTGGCCCTTTCGTAGCCACATCGGCCTGCTGCTTCTTCCTCAACATCTTCTGCGCCCACTCCTTACTCGCTTGTCTCCCTCGCTCAGCAGCCTCAGCCCTGGCTTTGCTAACGGTGAGTACACTTGTGCTAAGTGGTCTAGCAGGCTTGTTCTTCTCAGCTTCCACCTCCCTCGCCTTAAGCTGATTGAGTCGGACTCTTTCCTCTCGTGCCTCACGCTCCGCTTTGAGTTTGGCAGCTTTCTGCTCAGCGAGTGTAGCCTTCGGCTGCTTCATTTTCTCCTCTCGAGCCTCCCTTTGTGCTTTGAGCTTCTCGGCTATTGCTTCTCCGGGGAGGGAGAAGGTGGAGGTTGTGGGAGGTTTTGTAGATTTGGCTGGGACGAAACCTGGCTTGCTTGTTGAGAGGACGCCACCGCTAGTGACTCTTCTCTTGTGAATATTTGCTTGCTGTTTTACTGGCGAGGTGGAGAATGACATGCTGGATTGATGAGCTTTCTTGTCTGGCTGAGCTGAGATTGACGGCTTCTTGGGCTCGACTTTGACGCTGGTTGCGTTCGCTAACGGCTGTTTCTGACTCGACTTCCGCTGTAGAGGCATGGTAGGCTTCTTCGGTACGGGCTCTGACTTGTTGTTTCTGCTCACCATGGTGGACTTTCGATCCGCTTTCTCCAGTTGTAAGGGCGCAACAGACTTCCTGATGCCGACTGCTGCTGATACTGGCTTGGCATCTGTATTTGTACTCGTCTTTCTGGCGGACGCTGGGACAGCTTTGCTGGGACTCGACTGTTTGGCAGCTGGCGTTCTGGTTTTCAGAGGTGTTGCTTCTTTTGTGACAGGTGTTTTCGATTTCAGAGGCGTCTTCTGCTTCGATAGAGGAGTCTTGGCCACTGGAGGCGTATTCTCCTTATCTTGGATTCTTAGGATGGATTGAAGCTTGCTACTCGCGGTCCTCGGAGTCCTGGTGGCGGAACTATTTGGCGTGACTGAACCACTTTGTGGCTTGAGAGGATGTGTGTTAATCTTGATGGGAGAGTCTGGAGAATGCATTTCCTCGGCTGGTAGAATAGGTAAGCCTGCAGTTATTTGTTCGATTGTATCTTCCAGAGAGTCCATGGCTTCGAACGACTGCTCGAAATTTGTAGACGACGTTCTTCTGAGAGGGGGATGTGTTTGTAAGCTGCTATTGAACGATGCCGAGCGTTGGGTATCGTCAACTTGTGGTTGGATGGACTTTGCTGGCGATCGGCTTCTGATGGAATGCACGAATGAGTCTTCAGTCGCACTTGTCTCGTCACCCGGTATAGGGACAGCGGGGTCGAATTTGGGTGTTATGGTGTTTGCAGCCTCTGGGTTGGTCACTGGCAGTCCCGCTTCCGCTTCGACTGATGGACCTGGTTCTGATGTCTCTTCGTCCAATGCTATCACATCTGTCTCCGTACGCAGTTGCTGTTCTTCTGCCAGGTGTGGCAGATCTGGATGTGATTCTTGAGTGTTGTCTTCTTCGTCATCGACAACTGTAGGAGATTCGATCTTCTTCTTTGTCCGGCCCTTCGCCTTTCCTCTGCCTTTCCGGGTCGATTTGGGTGGATATAGCTCGTCCTCCCGTGGCGGCTCTTCCTGCTGTGTTTTCACTGTGGCTTGCGATTGAACCTCAACATTCGAATCAGCCTTGGGATAATTCTCGTCGGTGATGTCGCGTAATGCTAGTCTTACAGGAGGATCATCTGAGGTGTAAGGTTTTGTTTCAGGCTCACTCTCAGCCTCGAGTTCGACAGGATCTTCGTGGATATGAGCAAAGGATCGTGCTCGCGGATCCTGCCCCTTCTCTGCGTGATATTGAGGCTCAAACTGAGGCTGATCTTCGGCTTGTGCTTGCGCTCGAAGCGCAGCCCTTGTCATGCGCATGCTGGCGATTGTAATTTGCTTGTTGCAGGTGTTTACTGATGGCCTGGTGTGGATATTGGAGCAATCTTGTAATGCAGGAATTGACCAGGGTTAAGCTGGCTGAAACGCGGAGAGTTGACGCGAATGTTTATGCACTGCCTCCCGGGCAACGGAGATTACGGCTGATTTAGGTAACCACATACGCATGAAATTTCACCCTGACAGGGCTTGGGTGTTTTGTTTCACTTCGCATGCCATCTCTAGCCATCTCTATGTGTAGTCTCAAGAGCCGTGGTTCGTTTCAGCGGCCATTCATATGCTAAAGCCGCCAGCATCAACTTGGATTGGGTATATCACTCAATGCCAATCGCAAAGTTCACGCCACGATTCCACTGACCCTGCTTGGATATCGGGTGTAGCAAAGCGGCACACAACAGCCACGTTTGGCATCCTTGGTGGCACGTGATAAGCGGCCACGCCAAGAGAACAGAGTTCGATCGCCTGGATGACAGTGAACAGTGACTGAGCATCATGGCACGCCCTAGATCAGATACAGGCAATCTTCCAAGAGAGCCTCACAGCGTCTCTCTTAAAGGTGTGAAATTGTACACCCTTCATACCCGATGAGGCATGCTGATAGAGTGTATTAGTCCTAAGGTAGATGCTGCACTAGCTCGTAGACATGTTCATATCTCATCTTCTGTACAGACTCGTTCGTCCATCGCTGGCTCTGCAGCACCCGCTCCCTCACGACAACCTTGCGAAGATCCCTCATTCAGCATCGCTGGCATTCCCCACTGAATCTTCTGACCAAGAATTCTTCCTATCCTCTAATTTGTCATTGCCTCCAGCATTCGGATCAGCTTACGTGGGCGAGGCTTTCTCCTGCTCACTATGCGCCAACAATGAATTGGTCGAGGGGAATACTTCCAAAAGCATTACTGGCGTCCGAATCAGCGCTGATATGCAAACTCCCTCCCAGCCACAGATTCCGCTGCCAATCTCCGGAGGCGATGATGATCCGACTGCACCACTTGCATACGGCGCCTCCCTGCAGCGCATTGTCCGATTTGATCTGAAGGAAGAGGGAAACCATGTTTTGGTGGTCAATCTAACCTACACAGAGACCACAATGTCTTCTGAAGTCACGTCTGGGAGCCGAGTCCGCTCATTCAGAAAGCTGTACCAATTTCAAGCCCAACCATGCTTGAGCGTGAGAACCAAAGCCACCGAACTGGCACCACAAGAAGTGCCCGACAAAAGTCTGGGGCCATATGGACGGTCGATGTTGGTGAGGTATGTTCTTGAAGCGCAGCTCGAGAACATCTCCGAAGGCGGCATTGTCCTTGAGCAGACCAAACTGCTGCCGTATCCTCCATTCAAAGCTACCTCACTCAACTGGGATATGGACAGTGGCAATGGCCATAAGGTCAGCAGCCCGCTACTGAGTCCGCGGGATGTGCTGCAGCTTGCTTTTCTGGTGGAGCAAGAAGCCCACAACCCTGACGGCGTCGACGAACTCAAGGCAAATCTGAAACGTGATGGTAGGACCGTCCTGGGACAGATAGCTCTTGAGTGGAGAAGTGGCATGGGAGAGAAAGGACAGCTAACCACCGGCACACTCTTCTCCAGAAAAAGAGCTTGATGACCGTGTGCAATTCAGTGCGCAAGAACAAATCAAGGTGCATGCATGCCAAGGCCGTTCATCCGGTAACGCAGACTCTGCTTGCCGTTGACCTGGGAAGAGTTCAATTTCAGCGAATCCGGTGTTGGTGGAGTTAGAAAGAGGTCACTCTCGAGCTTAGCCGGCGTCCTGCTGATGATCTTTCTGTATTCACGGCCTTTGGCACCTGGGCCGAGGTCCGCTCTTTCTGATGAGTGAGGTGTAGCGACTATCCGCCAGATGTGTGCAGAGCTATCTGAAAGATACTCGGCAGGAACACCGCCACTATGTGATCGTCCTGCGAACGGGTTGCGACCTGAAAACGACACCGCAATACTCGATCTGACTCCCTTTGAACGGGATTTCTTTGCGGCCATCAGGGCATCGAAGAGAGCTATGGAGTCTGATGTCGACGGACTCTTCGTCTCACGCTCGTTGACAAATACATCAAAAGCCTGTGTCTCCTTGAGAGAAGTCACATATTCGGCGTGTTCAGGCGGCAGGCTTCGAATCCAAGCATCGACACTGAACTTTTCGCGCAATCCCGCTTTTTGCTGAGCCGCGTCGGCAGGGAGCATAAATCGTCGATAGTTGTGAAACAGGCTGGTGAAGAACCTAGCAAATGCAACTCTGATCTGGTCAGGATAGAAAGCTGCTGGGCAAGGTAGGCAAATGCGTGATACACAACGGCCGTGTGCGAGGACAGGACAGTCGTAGCACTTGAACAGGCCGTCGTCGCTCTTCTCATTGCATATCGAGCAAATGGTGCCAGTCATTGCGGCGCGCCACTGCATGCAGTGTCCCTCAATCCAGTTCGTGGTGTCGGTGTTTCTGACGGGCTGATATGGCATTCCTGGCATGACAGTGGAAGCAGCTAGCGTTGATTGTGCATATGTGGAAGGTGCGTAGGTTGAACTGGCCGCAAATGTGGGAACATCGGAAGCTTGAGATAATGTGCAATTATGCTTTACAAAAGGCAAACTTGCTTTCCGTCTGACGTTGGGAAGGGGGGGACTCTGTTTCGATCTGGTGTCGAAATGGCCCGATCTTTTCCCTCGCAATGATGTTTGCAACGCGAATCCCGAGTCCTTTTTTGATTGTGGAGTTGTCGGTAATGGAGGGTACGCGGCGGCTCCTGGTGATGTTTCGTCTGAACCGTCCGTGTGGTTTGGTTTCCTAACTGTAGATCCTGTCTGAGGCCGCTCCAAACTTGGTGCACTCTGAGGCTTTGCTTGCACAAAAACATTGAAAATGGGTGACCTGCTGATGCTGTCTGATGCAGTATGGCGCCCGAATTGCGTAGAACTAATACTCGCCAATCGTCCGAGCTCCGTTGATGGCGCAATGGGCGCAAAGATAGATGGATGCTCCGAGACAAACATATCATTGGGAAATGCTTCGTAAGCATATGGAGGTGGACCGGTGGACACGCCACGAGTGTGTTGATGTGGAGCGGCAAGATACAGTAAAGACATCAGCTTTCGTCTATGCTGCTTTGGGAGTGGCGGAGGGTGCGCCGTAGCATGCAATTCATTCTTATCGAGGTCGACCATGACAAAATCGTCATCGTGTGGCAGATTGAGATTGTCATTCTTTCTGACAACGCCACAGATATAGGGTATAGGCGCTTCCAGCACTTCCATCAGTCGTGTTGGAAGCACTGGAATATGAACGCCTGACCATTCGAGCGGCCACATCAAAGACAGCAAGGCATTGCTTGCAAGCTTTAGTAGCGAGGTGTACGTCGAGACGAGAATGATGCGTGATTCGGCGAGCAGGTATTCGAACAGGACGAGAACGTTCGGGATGGTGAGGCATCTGAAGAGGGGATAGATATCCATGGTGCGGCTGCCCGGGAGTTCGTTTGGTGCTTCCTTCTTCGCGTATAGCCGAAGCTCTCTTATGACAATCTCGACCTGGACCTTTGAGGACATTGGCTGCAATGCTGTTATGCAAAGTGTGCTCACGTAGCGTTCCAGGGGCTGCCACATGCCGACCCTGGGTGAGCTCGGTGGGACACGCAGCACGGCTCCGTCCATCATGGGCACAACGATGGCTTTGAGCCACTCTTTCCAGAACGACACCATGGACTGGTCTCTGCCCATGACGCCGTAAGCTCGCGGGATCCAGAGGCCTGTATCACCGTCTGTGAGTCCCTCGATTCTATTAGCTGCCCCGTGTCTCAAAGGCCTCAGCATGTCAGACATAAGGGCGATCCTCTCCTCGACGACACCGATATCATCTTCGAGTTCTTCACGGAATTGAGTCTCTGATCCTGCTGAAGGCAGCTTTGCTAAAAGCCTGGACAGCTTCGCTCTTTCAGCTGCTAGCCGCTCCCCCAGCGACGCAGCTAGTTCTCTCTCAGCTTCCGTCATGTGCGCTACTCTCCACTCTTCACACCTCTTCTCAAGGTCATCAGCCGTTCTACGATCAAGCGGTATCCAAATGATGACACAGACAGCAGGCGTCTTCGAATTATCTGCCGCCGTCAGGAAGAATTCGTGCCATTTCGCGGCGGGTCGTGTGTCTGAGGAGATGATGTGAATGTCATTTGGAAAGGCAAACATTGGAATGTAGTCGGGAAATTGGTCTCTCCGCTTCAGTTCTTGAGACATCGATGGCGTTGGATATCTATCCAGCAGAACCGGTTCGAATGACCGCCTGAGCGGGTGCTCGTCAGGAGAAGACTGAAGTGGTCGCGGCATTGGCATCACCGAGTTATAGCTACTTATGCGCCGGGCGGATCGAGTGGAAACTCTCCTAGCTATTGACGGCTGTCTTTTCGTGCTGTTCATGTCTTTGAAGGACATGTGCCTTCGCACACTACCAAGCGTCCTGTTCGGCAGGGGAGCGGGCTCCAGCTCTTCGGCCACAATGCGTTGAGTCCGGGGCCTCGATCTTTGGGCCGACCTGCTAGTTTTGGGTGCAACGGCATCGCTCTTGAAGTTGAGGTCGAGGTAAAATGCATCACGATCATGGGTGAATCTCTTCAGCACGGTTTCAAAGTCCGCATCGCTCAATAGCGTGGATCCTCGTATGCCTGGACTGGGCTCCGCTAAGCCCGGTGAAGGCGGCACGGGAGATTGACGACTCGAGGAGATAACTCGCCGGATGGTGGCATTGCTGCGGGTGCTTGGCAAATGGGTGAGCTTATCCAACGACTGTATGGAGGATCGTGCTTCTGAAGACAGCCTCGACAACTTTGGGTACGAGTTTTGGCGTGAATGCCGCCTGGAGATCGTGGGCGAATCGACAAATGATTCTGCGTGCTCCTCCGCCGCTGCATCCTCCTGAATCGTCTCTCCAACCGCTCTGCTCAGAGGGGTTTCACCTGGCGGAAAACTGTCCCGCTCCTCATTGTGAGCCTTGTAGGCGTCAAGCAGGTCTTGACCATCTAATCCGGCAATCCAGAAATAATCGGCAAGCGGTCTGTCAGAAAAGTCGTGAGGTTTGTCGGCCTTGGGAGGTGCCATGAACGCCAACGCGCCCTCCACAGTGGATGTAGTAACAACGTCGTGAATGCTGGGTCAAACTGTGTTGGTCTTGACGGGTGGTCCTTTGTCACGCTTTGAGGTCGCTCAGGGTCCAGACATCTTTTTGTCGGATGATTGTGGATCATTAATGCAGACCCCTAGTGGAACGTTGTATGTTATGCGAAAAGCCTGGATATCAAGTGGGCAGCTTCGCATTGATGAAGTTCTGTTGGAAAGACTTTTGGGGGTTGCAAGCACTCTCGCCGATTTCCTGTCGCCACGGGCACTGGCAGCAGCATGCCACTATCTGCAAATGCTCAAAATGGCAAACTTAGGGGCACCACCATCAAGATGCAGAAGCGCGAACTTTAGCCAAGTGTGAAGATGCACTAATTAGATGGAACAAGCTGAAGAACAAGCATGACTGGGGGTGTCCACAAGCTAAGCCTCTTATTAGCGACGATCTTCCTTTGATTGCGACGGTTAATGGGTATGGCAGACCTCGGCTCGGTGGAGTCCAGCACCAGATTGGACGGCTTTTGACACTGAAGAAAGGAGACAACCAAATTGTTCATCGACCATGTTTGACATCTCCCTCGATTGCCCATGCGAAGACGCGACCAGCCTCTGTAAGTCAATTTGGTTATGAATGTGCCATCCATATGAAGTGGCAAATAGTGGAACATTGCTTCCAAATGATCCGCATCATGCATGCAAGAGAGGATGATCTGGCACTGGTTCTTCAGCGCAAGGTAAAACAAGCCCATTGGCCTAATTACGCCCGGAGTTTCAGGTGTCACAGCTGTCCATTTCGTTGACTGCCACGCTTCAGACATGCTCTGCAAGGTACATCACCCTTTAGTTTCTCCACACAAATGCGTTTCGCTTCGGCCTGCTGCTTGAGAGACTGAGACAACACTGCTTCATCTTGCTTAGATCTAAAGTTTCGATCCTTCATATCCCTGCCGTTCCAAGCATTATATGCAGGTCACCGTTGGCGGAACCTTGTTGCGACGGTCAGTCAAAGCACTCTATCCGCCCCCTGCTATCAAGGTTGTGGGTGACCGCTGATTTCTGCTCACTTGGTTACTTGATTGTTGAATCGGATGACCACTTCATGTCCTCGAGCTTAAAATCGAGGAGTCCCCGTCGGACCATCGAAACACTCAAGCACTAACGAAAGACACACTTGGTACAGCTTGCTGATTCCTTCCTTTTGTCTCCGGTTGCACATTAGACAATCAAAGAGCCAAAAAGGCCATAGCGCTAGCTTGTGTCGAGGTTCGGGATCACACATCGTACCTGGATTGGTTCTTGACAAAGCAGAAAGACGAGGAGAGTGTTTGATGAGCGAAAACGAGAATGGTAGATGTTGTAGTAGTGGGTTTCAGCGTAGTTGCCATCCGTCGCTGACTGCCTATGCTTCGAGCGGATGTATTGATGCCATGGCCCGCACCCTGCCATGCATTTGCAAGGTACAACACCTGTGCTTCTCAAGAAAAAGGAAGCTCTCTGTTCCCGCTCAAATTCCATGCCCTGATACCAACGAGATCGGCGCACTACCTTGTAACACATCTAATACCTGAGAATGCTGGCTTCCGACCGGAACACCTTCGCTAAAGCTTCCTGGCGACTCTTCACCCCATAGAGTTCGCTCGGAAGGTGCTTCTAGTCTTCTTCGGTCGACTCAGACCCTTCACCCTCACTAGCTACACTGCTCGACACACCCGAAGGAATATCAACTTCGGCGTCTTCTTCCTCGCCGTTGCTGTCGTCTTCGTCCTCGTCATCATCCTCTTCGTCGACCACAGCGTCTGGGTCATCCGAAGCGTCACTTTCCTCGTCGTCGCTCTCCGACTCGTCAGATCGATCACTGGTCTCGTTCTCCGAGGTAGATGCTTCGTCACTGTTGTCGTCGATTATTTCTTGACCATCGGCGAGCTTGACGTCTACATCGTCTTCATCGTCTTCGACTGCAATGTCCTCGTCTTCCTCCTCGCTATCATCACCAGTGGTAACTTCATTGGCAAGCCCGCTTCTCCTGCCACTTCTCCTCACGCTGGCGCTCCCTTTGTCAGGAGTGGTGGCTCTGCTGCTGGCGCGGCCTGCAATACTGCCATTCACGCTCCCAGCTTTCCTTGGCGAGCTTCGTACAGCTTGTGGAGTGGGAGGTTTGTTGCCACTCAAGCCATTAGCCCTTGGAGTTGACGTCATGCTTTTCCTCTTCGTCTTCGCGTATCGAAGCATGGCAGGTGGGATTGGGGGGTCGATCTGGAACCGTATGGCTGGGATTTTTTCAGTCTGATACATCAAAGCGTAGCCTGACAGGGGCTCTTCGGCCAGTCCTTTTCCTTTGTCGCGTATTCCGTTAGTCATGGCTTCTTCCGGCTGTGACTTGGCCGGAATCGGAACGGACTGCACGCCTTGCATGGCATCAACGGGAGGGGGTCCTGGTGCGATGTGTCCATTGTCTTTCAATAGGGCCGGATCGATCATGGCATTTGATGGTGAGTACCGAGATGGCTCGTGGGAAGTCTTTGGCGAGATGTGGTCAGACTTGACATCTGGCTCGGCCTCAGAATTGGCGTTGACGACATCGGCGTTGACGTCTTCCTCTCTCTGTGCCACAGCTGTGATGGGTTGAGCATCAAGTGTCGCTGCATCACTTCGGCCCATGATGTACGGAGTCCACACCAACCTCTCCGGTCTGATCTTTCGAAAGTCCTTGGACTCATACTTGTCCACAATGTTCTCATACAACTTCTTGTCATAGCGGATGGCATAAGTCTTGGTCACGGGGTCTTTGACAAAGGCATACAGCCTCTCAAGGGAGTGAACCACATCATCAGCCGTCATACCTGTCCTGGCCATGATGTCCTTGACGCTGAAGGGCTTGTTGCCCAATTCCAAAAGATGCTTCGATATCGTCAAGTCCCAGTAGGACCGGTATGCTGTTAAACCCATATCACTCAACGGCTTCTCCGGACTGCCTTCCTTACCCTCAATCCGGGTCAGCAAGTAGGAAAACTCGATCAGGAATGTGGCATATCCCTTCCTTTGGTGAATTGGCATGACCAAAATGCAGCTGACGTTGTTCTGGCTGGCCGGTCGTTTCTCCTTGCTGAAATAGCCCACAAAGTGGTATCCAAATTCATCGTACTCGGTCAGAACATAGAACAAGAAAGGGTCGACATCGTAGTAGAGCGTTTTGGAGCCAAGAAATAACTTCGCCATGAGGCACAAGCACTGGCAGTATTCCGTCTTTTTCCTCCCATCGACCTCCCATATCGACAGCGAGCCATCCCGGTAGATCTCGTCTCCAGGCGGGTGCTTTGCGGGGCATTTCAACTTGTGCCTCCACGCTACAAATTCTGAAGGCAGATACTTCAAGCAGAATTCGCAAATGAAAAGCCTCGACTCGTGCGAGTACTCTTCGGGGTAGGGTGCCGCGTACGATGTGTCGATAATGTACTTGCCGAACTGGATGCATTTGATTTTGCTGGGTGGCCCAGAGACCGTACGCTTGGAGTTTGTCGCATTTGCACCCTCACCGTTCAGGCCATTTATTTCCGCCTCCGCCTTTGCTGACGTCTGCTTCCTCTCCTCTTCCGCTTCCTTTCGTGCAATCTCGAAAATTTCGCGATCGCGCATTTGAGGCAACGACCTTGATGTCTCGGCTTCAGCATCTGAAAGAATGCCTCCATACGGCTTCGCACTGATGTCATTTTCTCGATCTCCGAACATGGAGGGAAAGATGAGGTGGTGAGTGGGCAAGGCAGGGAATTTCGGGACAGGAGGCTGGTACACCGGTGGTACGGGTATTTTCTGTTTCTTTCTGACATACTTCCGCCTGCTCGGCCGTGATGGTTCGGACAAAATCGCTTCGATCCTGCTTTGTTCTAGCCTAAAGGCCAGTATGAATTTGTGAGGAGGTGGCTTGTGGAAAGGCCTATGCTGAAGGATGCGAGCAGTCGGGACTGGCGGTAACCCGGGGGCAGGCTTCTGGCTTGATCTCCTCGTGCTCTGAGATACCGATTCTGATTCGAACTTCTCTGGTTTGGGGGTTTCTTTGGCCTTTTTCCTCCGCTTGTCCATTCTGGCGCTGCGCTCAGCAGAAGGCGATTTCCTCTTCCGAAGAGCTCGCCCGCCGTCGTCGTCCTGAATTAAGGGCTGAGCGAAAATTGAATGTGCGCCAGGCTTTTGCACCCCACGAGACACAGGCAGGAGGTCACGAACCAGTCGGGGAGCAGAATGGCGAGGTTTGTTTGCGGTCTCTTTTGGCGACTCTGAAGTTCGGTTCTTCGAGCAGGTTGGGCACCTCCAGCATTGAAGATCCTCAGTGAGACTCTCTTTCGCGCCGGCGCAGGCTCGATGAGCATGCTTCCTGCAAATGGCGCAGGCAAGGTGTTCTCCCGATCCCTTCTCGGAGGGCTCTTTCTGGTGGCAAAACAAACACAAATCTACCTCCTCATCAGAATCTTCTTCGGCTTCGCTGGAACTACTAGCATCACTGGCTCGCTCGGGTTCGGCGTCGCTTGTCGACTGTGGCGGATCAGTATCTGCGGCATCAATTCCCGCAGTTTCAATGTTTGAACTGGCATCTTCAAATTCTTCGTCATCTTGCTCTTGATCTCTTGAGTCAGCCTCGCTGGCTTCCTTGCTCGCATGGGGCCGGTCCGTCTCCATCCCGTCGACTTGCGCTTCGTTTTCTTCAAACGCCGGAGGCTGGTCATGCTCTTTCATTTCTACATCTCTATTCTGTTCCGAATGAATGGGACCATCTGAGGGCTCCGATTGACCATTTAAGACTTGGTCTTGAGTTATGCCGTTTGACTGCTCCAGCACAGTCAGCTCTTCTGCTTTAGGTGGACTCTGTAGTGTCTCCACCGTTGCCTCACTCGCATGCACTAGGGAGGCGTTGGGAGCATGTGCAAGTTTATTTGGCTCCAAATTTGCCATGAGCTGAGACCGCAGTGCTTCCTCATCTTCGTCCACGGATTGCCTCGGTCTCATGAGAGCAGGGTCGAGAAGGGAACTCATCTCGTCTTCCGACAAGGCAGGCATGGTTGGCGACTCTAGCATTCTCTTTCATGGCAATGAATATGACTCTGCACTATCTTCCTCTTTCAATCCTCAACGTAACCTGAATTTCATGCCTTCACAACACCAAAATCCCATTCGTAAATCCCATTCGTAATCAGGCAAGTATAGAGAAAAGAGTGTGGAGAGGGGGTTTTGGGTCGGAGTTGTTCGAATCCAGCCGGACAAGACACTGATGTCGCAGGCGTTGCGTACGCTGGGTCGAAATTGACGCGTAAGACACGTAGAACATTGATAATCTTCGTTGAAGTTGAGTCAAACGATGCCGTTGACTCTTCGCCGTCGTGCTTGAAGTTCGAGGCGCATTCGTCCTAATTTGGTAGGTTAAAGTCACGTGCTTCGAATGCTCCCGCAGTTGAGATCGCCGTCGATCGCAGCTCTCTACCTTGACAGCAAAATACAGAACAGCTACGCAGCACGGACAAAATGGGTGTTCCGTTCGAGACTCTGTTGCCGTATGGCATTATGCTGGGCCTTTTTGGCGTGACTGTACGAAAATTGAAGTTGTCTCAGCAACTTTCGCTAATGATCCTAGGGCGCTGGATTGTCTCTTGCGACGTACTACGAGAACAACTACAAGCGACCACGATATGGCCTCGACAGATGGGACCGACAAAGTGCGTCACGTTCCGGAGAGCTTTTTTAGCTTCTAATGCGTGGTAGTGTTGGAGAGAGATCAGCGGATAACAGGCAAATGGCGAGAACAATCTGACAAGGTTGATGCCCCGTTGGGCTTTGAAGGTAAGCTGAGACCTTTCGATCACTACTTGGAAGCTGCTGACTGATACCTAGTGAACAACCCATGGAAGGTGAGAGATGTGCTCAAGCGCACTCCAGCACCACTTGCTGACCGATTCTTAGATGGAGCCCCGAATCATCTAAAATACTTCATCAGTCATCCCTCAGGAGGCGGAATTGGAAACACAGGCATAGAAACCAATATGCGTTCGGTGTTGGGGCAGGAAGACGAAGGCATGGACTCGTTTTCTGTCAAGCTGATTTGCAGCCAGCTCCGGTTGTTGGAAGGTCTGGCCTCGGATATGGCGTCTTCCAGCAAATTACTAACTAAAGGACTTCTTTTATGATATCCAAAAGGCGCAGTACGATGCTGAGAACTTGTTCCCATCAACCATTATTGTAGCACGGAAGAGCAGGCAAGAGAGCCATAGTCACAATGTATCATGACATCGCACATCGAATTTCACGCCATGTTCGTTTCTCCCCGGCTCAGCTCTACCGATGCACCAGGATTTTCTTTGATATTCATATGCACTGTAGCTCCAGTGATGCTCGAGAAGCACCTCAGCTTTGTGAGCAGCTGAACGCCTAGCCGTGGAATCAGACGGCGTCCTCTTCTGATCTCTCAGAACATTTTCAAACTTCCCTGTTCTATTGCCTTATTGCATCTACAAGGTTCTCACGAGATACCGTGGGGTTCTGAAACCTCGAGCCAATCATTTTGTATGTCTCCAAGAAGCCCTTCGCAACATGATATCACGTTGGTTCCATCAGTTCTACTCATTTACGAGTGGAAACTGCCACAACTCACCGAGGCGGACAGCTCGTGCTTCTTCGGTATAGGGTCTCATGTCGCGTATGCCAGGCTACATAACTCCACGTCTTGTGGCACAACTATCCTACGGTCACCTCCGTCGTTTCACCACAAGTCGAGTTACCATGTCGAGATCGTTACAAGCGCAAATCTCTCTTCTCAAAGACTTTTCTGCTTGCGACGTAGGTGCAGATACCGAATTAAAACCTCATGAAGTTGACAAACCATAGGTCTCAGACGCTTTGTTGAAGCTAGAAAAGCCAGTTTCTGGGAAAGCAGCCAAAGCTGGCTATCTTGCTGATATTGGTAATTGGCATTCTGATGAATCTGCCTGAAGGGCCTAACATGATTTCTACAGTCCCATATGCCCCTTCCTCGCCCCTAGTGCCAGCACCCTCAGAACAACCGAAAATCATAGCGCGAGCCAGCACCCTCAAGATTGTTGACAAGTCGGACCAAATCCAGCCCCTTCCCGCCGATGCTCCGAATGCAATTCCCAAAGGGAGTCACTGGGCCGACGAGACCGATCAAGACACGGTTCTGGTAATTGAACAGCCTTCGCACCAAACTTGTGCTGCGGTCGGAGGCATAATGGCGAGCAGGATGAAAGTCCGAGGTCTTCAAGGCTGTGTAGTCAGTGGCCGAGTCCGAGATCTAGCTGAGTTGAAGAAATCCGGCTTACCTGTGAGTGATTTGCTGGCCACCAGCCGTGGACGTTCTTTTCGTCTCATCTTCCCCCATTTCACGTCGCATTCTTGTGTGATGTGAATTGGTTATTGCACGTCCATTGCCTTACAGCTACTCCCACACACGTCAGAACCACTGTCTTGCTTCTACTAGCGTTTCACTAACTCGACGCACAACCAGATATGGGCAACAGGCAGATCAATTGTTGGATCTGGTGCAGAGTCAAAGGTCCATGCTCGCAACGTCCCGATCAGCATCAACGACGTCTCAGTGTCGCCTGGCGATATTGTTTTCTGTGACCCTTTGGAAGGAGTTGTGGTCATTCCACAGGCTCTGGTCGACCAGGTCATCGATCTAATGCCCAAGCTTGTAGCAGCGGATGACAAGGTGAAAGAAGACGTTGAGGCCGGCTCTACCGTGCAGGCAGCATTCAAGAAGCACCGCCATTAAGTTCACCTGGTTTAATACTTCGCATCAGGAGCAAGCATTCCGCACTTCGCACTCTCTCGCAGATACCACCGCAGAACCCTCCAACACATCAACACCAATGTCGCAGCCACGTAAAACCTACGGCCGTCGTCCCATGATCGGGAGAAATGCCACGAATTTTATGGCCGGGGTGCTCTTCACCGCGGACGAACGCAAGAGAAGTATTGAGGCAGAAGACGAAGCGTCGGGCGATGGCTCTACCACGAAGAGACCTTGTATGCCGAATTTCCACACTCTTCAAATAGCTGATCAGGGCCCATGTCAGAGGTCTGAGCGTAGACCTGCCTACAGGGTTGACCAAGACAGCATCGCGGAAGAACCTCGATGGGAGAAGCAGTTACTCTCTCCGCCTGAAGAACCGTTCTGTATCATTACCCATTGTCGATCGCAATTTCGATCAAAAGCCCAGAAGAAGATTCGCCAGAAACAAAAGAAGGCACGAGACTCACCACCACCGTCAGGAACTGAGACTGCCACACCGCCTAATATTGCACTAGCCCACACTTTGGCCCAAGTTACATCCTTCCCTACAAGCACTGATTTTGCGGAGTCTGTGTCATTCGCCAGGATGACCAAGTCTCAGACGCAGCTGTCAATCTCTGCGAACGGAGGACTCATTGAAAAGCTCGGTGCAGAGGCAATTGAGACCATTCTGGGGTATGCATTGCCTTCCAATGGCGAGCCATTTATCAAGCCTTTCTACCTAAAAGGCATGATGAAAGACGGCTTGTGGTCTGACCCATTCGGCGACAAAGGCGTCATCGAAGCTGATAACATCGACCTCTCTATCTTTCGCGTGAGCAAGGCATTTCACCAGATCGGGACGAGCCACTTCTACAGCACGCGAATATTTCACTTCACGAGTCCTGATGCTTGCAGTTTTTGGCTGCAACGCATAGGCTCCAAGAATTTCTCGTACGTCAAGACATTATACATACGCATCGGCACAGATTGGAATCCAGCTTGCACACTCTATCACAACTTCCGCACCGGACATCAGGTTGAAAGGAGGACGGATCTCAGCATCTTCGAAGACATGTGCACAGAAGAGAAATGGCTCCACGTCTTCTCGAAACAGATCCAGCCCCACCACCAACTCCAAACACTCCTGATACGGCTTGATAGGTGGAATGATATCCCAAGTCGATACAGATACGAATCCTCCGTCCGATATTACGGAATGTCGCTGCCTCGAGACCGGTCCAGCTTGAAGTACTGGCGTCAGCGTTTCCTGGACTTTTTGTATGAGTCCATGCGTGGCGTTAGCAATCCCAAAATCGCCAGCATCAACACCAGCGGGAAGGGTTATATCTTCCACCAGTTGCACGCATTGGAGATGAAGATTTCGGGACCCAAAAGTACTGCAAAGGAGCGGAGACCAAGGCAGAAGGCGTCTCTGGCGCAGGCATTGGCTCAGGTTAAAATGAACAGATGAAATGACGAAGCCGACCAACCAGGACATAGTTTATAGATTTTCAATAATTCCGTATATGCGGTTGCTGAGCAAGAGGTGACGAGATACTGGAAGTCCTGCAAAAGGAATAGGAGCTGGCATGCAACCCATTCCGGAGCAAGGAGTCGCCCATTCTGAGCTCCAGCAGCAGCCGCGTCTCATTCTTTGATAGCTATAATCCCGTTTCATTCAAAACTCTCGCAGAGGATGTTCCCTGGGCTCTTTTTGATCTTGTTCGGCCCTCGCTCTGTCCGACGTCTCTGACTTCCAGCATCCCTCCCCACGTTTGACACGGATTGCTCAGCATACTTCCACCACCACCGTCCTTGCCTCCTGCGGCCCAGTCAACTTAGACAAGTTTGATCGCTGCTAACTCCATCCGGATCAGGTGTAAGACAGCTTAATTGAGTATCACGCATGCGCACATGTGCTGGTCGTCCAATCATGATTCATTAGCTATGCTTGGGGGAGAACAGTCGCCACATTTTGACCGTAATCACGTTCCTTCACCCCCCTTTCCCGCATCCGGATCCAAATAGTCATCCCTCTCCGCAGCCTCATACTCCGCAATCAGGCCGCTCACGATCTCTTTGGCCTCATCAAACTCGCCCAATCCGTCTGCAAACGGCGCCTCCTTCTTGTATTGCTCCAGATAGGCATTCCGCTTCCTCATCTTCTCATACTGAACCACTATCCGCCTAAACAGCGTGGCGACACTCGTGTGATTCGCGAGCATGAGACCCGACACACGGTGCGTATTCTGCAGGTAAGGCGACTTCTTCGTCAACGCCACTTGTATTGATGCCGGTCCCCACGGTATGAATGTCGCCATCCGCCTTTCTCGGATGCGCAGGAGCGATTTATGCACGTCGGTAGGGTCTGCTTCGCCCTGTATTATGTTCAAGATGGAGATGTAGCAGCTTGACTTCGAGGGTGTGATTGAGACCATGCGATTCTTGGGTTGGAGGAGTCGACGCATCACCTCGAGGACTGTGGTTTTGCGGACCGTCTTCGCCTGGTCTATGTTGTCACCGGTGAAAGGGGTGTATGCCGTGGTGAGGAAGTGGCAGCGCGGTGTGGGGATGAGGGATGCAATGATACCGACCAGATCGTTGTGCATGTAGCCCGGGTAGCGGAGGGTTGTGGTTGATGCAGACATGACTGTGCTGACTAGCTGGTTGACTTGTTGAAAGGAGGGCTCTTGAACGTGGAGACGGTCGGCAGCGATGCGGGTGAGGGCGCCGTTATCCAACACGACCACCGAGTCGGCGTTCTGGGTCAGACGGCGCATGGAGAGGAGACTGTTGTAAGGGTTCACGACCACGTCGCCTGTTGCGGTGTCGGGGAAGACCGAGTATGTTTGGATGATTTTCTTGGGGAAGCGGTCGTTCATGCGTTCGAGGAGGTAGGAGCCCAGGCCTGAGCCGGTGCCGCCTGCGATGGAGTGGAGGAGCATGAAGCCTTCGAGTGAGTCGCTGCCGTCGGCTTCGCGGTCAATCATGTCGAAGATTTCTTCTTGGACTCTGTCGCCGGCGGCATAGCCTGCTGCCCAGTTGTTTCCCGCGCCCGACCCTTGTTCTCCAAGGAAGAAGTTCTCTGGGTTGTATATGTTCTTGTAGGGGCCTGCCTGTATGCTCTTCAGGACTCGCGGCTCAAGGTCGACGAGGATTGCTCGTGGGACATATCGTGTATCATCACTCTGATAGAAAAAGACATCTTTGCGATCATTTCCTTCGGTAGCGAAGTCTTCGAGATTCCCATCTCGTGATATGCCGTGTTCGAGGCATAGATGCTGCCAGAATTGCGATGCAATCGAGTTTCCGCACTGCCCTGCTTGTATCGTTATTATCTCCCGAGGCATGTTGTCGCTGTTGGACGGCGCAGGTGTTCAAGGCAGTCGGCTAACGCAGATAGTGGGATACTCTAGCGTCGAGACGCGTTGTGTCAATTTCCACTTTGGGAAGGGCATCATCAGAGCAGATTACTCAATGAGGTCGAGTTCATGATCATGGAAAGCGGGCTTGCAGCTATCTGACATCATTTGCAACTTGTTCTGTGCGTGCTCTCATGCTTCCTCTCACGCTTCCTCTCATGCTTGTTCTAGAGCAGTCAAATTCTCCTTCACAACTGCGAGCAGATCCTTGTCGAACGCGTCCTCCAGATGGTAGATCTTCTGCGTATTCCACCTGAACAACGACTTTGCAAGTGCACCCTCCTGTGCACGCAAAATTCCGAATGCAATGTCCACCGTCCCTGGTTCCGTTGCTATATCGTAGGAGACAGATGCTCCACACTTTGAGCAAAAGTCTCGACAAACTTGATCTGAACTTTGGAATCGTTTGAGCGATCCGCGAACACTGCCGTCGTAAGCGACGCCATCAGGCCAGACCACTTTGTTGTACGGAATGTTGAGAGCCCACGCAACCAGCGGCTGGCTAAATGAGAGTCGACAAGAACGGCAGGCACAAACTCCAGCTTTCCACTTACTGCTGTACAAGACGTGTCAGTTCATTTTCAGAGAGAGCAGCAATCAGACCTTACCCGTCCTCTGGAGGCTTGATAAAGAACCGAACTTGCCCGCAGTGGCACTCGGCCTCGACGGCCTTCTGGTCCGGCTTGGCATTATCCGAGTTTTGTATCTCACGCAAGGCACCCTTCAGGTCAGCGCTAGGTGTGCTGCCATCTTCTCCCAAAAAACATGGAATGCCAGGAATGCACCATGCCAGTCCTCCATCCTTTGTGCCTTCAAGAAATTCGTGGCTGGTGTATTTCTCAAGCCTTCCTTGATGCCCGCCTAGCACCTCGTCCACAGCCCCGGGGCAGAGACCCCACCGGTCTTCTTTCACAACATAGTAGCAGACATGAGACCCGCAAGTCCCGCAGAAATATCTGATGATTTTCTCTGAAGTAGCATACTTCATCAACTTCTCTTTGAAGACATCAGCAGGTGGGGACGACAGAGTAATTCCACTGAAGGTCATCGCGCCAGTTACATGGCGGCATATGTTGCAATGACAGAGTGTTCCTCCCACTGGAATCTTGTCTCGTAGTTGAACTGTCTCAGTCAGTTGGTCACAGTGGCACCGGATCACAACCTGATGGGCCATGTTTGGTGGTGGTGGTGGTGGTGGCAAGATCCCAAGATAGAAATGTTAGTTATGTAGCGAAAACAACTTCTTCGTTGCGTTTCTTACACAAGCATCGCAACTAGAATTCCATATATATGGCCATTTACATGGCCCTTGACAGCATGCCAACACAAGGGCGTGTTTTGGCTGGGCATTCGTCAGGTGCCATTTGATGATCCATGATACGAGAATACGAAGTTCCAGGATTGGGTCAGGATGTGCATGCTCGGGACATGGCTTCCACAGGGTCACGCTGCAGCGTGCTGAGGGGGGCGCTAAAATCTCTACCTGGCCATGCTCATCGACAGTTACAACAAGGAACGAAATGGGAAGACAAGATGGCAAGAGAAGCACTCTGCGTCTCCGATTGGGCTAAGAACCACATTACCCCAGGAAAACCCCGCTTTACTTATTTGGGACGATATCGTTCCCCGAAATTTACCCTTTGCAGCCCTGCTCTAGTCAATCAGTTCAGAATTCACCATCTGGGATTTCGTTGACTCTAACCACTCGAAGCTTATCAAGCAGGAATTGTCCTCGAAGCGAGCAGGGACCGATGGTATGTACCAGCGAACAAATCTACGAATCCAACCCTTACTCTGAAAACGTGTCAAAGGTGGAGTTTCTCAGCCGACTCTGGTAAGGTCCAATTTACTTCTTCTAGCTAGTACAGCACGCCTGCCCTTCGTTTGTTGGTGCCAACATGCCACTATGAAGACAGTTCCATATCGATATCGGAACCCAGCTATTACGGCTAGAGATACCCTCTCCCTCCCGTTAGGGGGGAGCACCCGACTGCCATAATAGCCAATGACAACGTCAGCCCTAAGGCTCTCGACAAAATTCCCCCAACGTCGCGAGGCATTGAGATACTATGTTGAAAGCATGCCCCAGATGCTTGAGTCCTGCAGGCGAAAATGGAGTGTCCGCTTTCAAAGAAACTCATCCAGCTGCTCATCGTAATGCCGTTACTGAAAGTCCGCACAGCAATTCCGAATATGCATGCGACTGACCCTTCTGATACATTTCACTCGATTTGCTGTATTTTAGATCTCAGGACCCAGACTAAGCAATATGGAAGTTACTTCACCAGCATTTCGCGATTGCCTCGGTTCCGACTGTAAGCCGGAACAACAACATTCGATACACCCGAAGCTCACCCTCGAAGTGGCGTTTCCTATGCTGTACGTCGAACGGTGATGAAGCATCCCCCCTTTGGCCCAAGATTTCAAATGGTTGTTTGACTGACACCTCAGTGCCGACTCCCTCACGACTATTGAGCTCTGAATGAGCATGAGGACTGACAAGAAGATGACAGTGTACAAAGACGACCTGCATTTGAATGAGACTAGTTTTCATATCCAGAAGCATAGCATAGGGAGCTTGTTCTCAAAATGCTAAGCCTCAAGGAATTCCTATTGCTCGTCACATCCCTGACTTCAATCATTCCCTCCCCAGACCAAAGCAAACGTCAAGCAAGTAGTTCTCTTGACGCATGGCTTTTGGCAGAGAGACCTGTTGCTCGCCAGGGCTTACTTGACAACATCGGCGCCAGTGGCGCAAAGGTACAGGGAGCAAAGGCCGGTATCGTGGTTGCGAGCCCAAGCAAGCACGATCCTCCATGTCTGTATCATCCTCAATCTTGCAGTACTGGCTACACTGCTAATGCTACTCCCAGATTTCTTCACCTGGACTCGAGACTCTGCGTTAGTCTTTAAGATGCTAGTCGATGAATTTCTCGCAGGCAACACATCCCTCGAAATTTACATCAAGGAATACACTGCATCTCAAGCAGTCGTTCAAGGCATCAGCAGCCGGTCAGGTGGCCTCAGTGATGGTCAAGGTCTCGGCGAGCCAAAGTTCAACGTTGACGAAACCGCCTTCGGCGGTGATTGGGGTCGCCCACAACGTGACGGTCCACCACTTCGAGCGACTGCCCTGATCGCTTATGCGAAGCATCTGGTATCTACTGGCCAGATTTCAACCGTCACTAGCCTCGTCTGGCCCATCATCCGAAACGACTTGTCTTATACCGCACAGTATTGGAACCAAACCGGCTTCGACCTTTGGGAAGAAGTGGATGGTAGCTCCTTTTTCACCATTGCCGCCTCTTATCGCGCGCTGGTTGAAGGCAGTGCCCTTGCCGCCTCTATCGGTCAATCTTGCCCCTACTGCGACTCACAAGCACCTCAAACCCTGTGCTTTCTTCAATCTTTTTGGACAGGCGAATATATCAACTCAAACATCAACACCAACGATGGGCGAACAGGCAGAGATGCAAACTCGATCTTGACCTCGATCCACAACTTTGACCCAACAGCCCCATGTGATGATATCACCTTCCAGCCATGCTCATCTCGTGCTCTCGCGAACCACAAGCAGGTTACGGACTCCTTCCGCCGCGAATACAGCATCAATAGTTGTTATGCACAAGGCCAAGCAGCTGCCGTCGGCCGATACCAGGAAGACGAGTACTATGATGGCAACCCCTGGTACCTAAGCACCTTCGCCGCAGCCGAGCAGCTCTATGACGCGCTTTACCAATGGAACAGAATTGGGAGTCTCACCGTGGACGCCGTCAACGAAGCATTCTTCCGCGACCTCGTCCCTGGCACAACCCTGGGCACCTATCCATCTGGCTTACCAACATTCACATCGCTCACCAACGCGGTTAAGACTTATGCAGACGGCTATATGGCCATAGCACAAAAATTCACCCCCTCAAACGGTGCACTAGCAGAGCAATATGCCCGCGACAACGGCAGGCCGCTAAGTGCTGTGCACCTGACATGGTCCTATACTGCTTTCTTGACAGCCGATGCGCGACGCAGCGGCAAGGTCCCGGCCTCATGGCTTACGTCAGGATCAAACATCCTCCCATCCCAATGCCGTGCATCTTCCGCCACAGGCACATACAGCTCTGTCACAGCGACGTCCTTCCTCACCAGCAGCACCACGAGCCCACCCGCCTCAACCACAACCCACCCTGGCACAACATCGCCCACGTCCACCATCTCCTGCCCGACACCCACAAACGTGGCGGTAACATTCAACGTGATCGCAACCACTTACTTCGGCGAGAACATCTTCATCACCGGCTCGATTGCTCAGCTCGGGAATTGGAATACGGATATCGGCAGTCGCATCGCGCTTTTGGCTGACAAGTACACTTGCACGAACAATCTGTGGTATGTTACGCTGAGCTTGCCTGCCGGTACGAGCTTTGAGTACAAGTACTACCGGGTTGGGAGTGATGGGCAGGTTACGTGGGAAGATGATCCGAATAGGAGCTCTGCTGCGGGTTGTGCCACAGGTGAGACGATTGGCGATGTTTGGCGATGGGGGGTTTGATGTACGATGCCCAACTTTGCTTTTGATTTTCTTCTACGCAATGGATGGTGGACACAACTTTATTCCTCATCTAGTATGGATAGTACCTTGAAGATGGCATTTCGACAGGCCATATCCCATTTGTGGGTAAGGATTGATGTGGCTTCTCTCAATGATAGTGAATCCCAACTGTGAGACTTCTGCGTCCGGACGGTATGATGGTTGGCATATTGTCTACAACTATGGGTGTTATCAAAGAAATCCATCATGAAGCGATCCGATTGCGAGCAGGTTGATTAGAAAACGCCATGATGCTTCGGCACCCGGTAGTGGATCGAGGTCCGCTGGTTGTGCTTCCTACTAGACTGCGGAATCGGATATGAGATTGAGCCTTTTGATCTTGTTGCGGACCATGAACGACTTTCAACGAGACCTGTCCCGACTTTTGTCTCGATTCCGAGGCTCAACTCCCAAATGCACTCGTCACAGGTTAGTCCGTGATTTGATTCTGAGTACTTGTGCGCAAAGTTGTGCAGCCACTTGCAAGTTAGTGATGCCACGTCAGATTTCTATGCCATTGCTTTGGTCGCTGGATTGCAAGCTCTGCTCGAGAAGACGTGAACCCACCCTCTTGCGGCTGCAGCCGTGCTTCCAGAGTCCTGAAACATTCTTCAACAGTTCCTGGAGCTGTATTTGAGCAAGCGAGAGCTCGTAGATGCGACTCAGCACAGCTTGCTGCTGCGGATATGTGCTTGGGCTAATGCTGTCTTGCTTGAGAATCTAGCAGTTTTGTCCTTGTTTGGAACAATACCTCATCTTCTGAGGTGCCCCTTGCATGTGAGTCTTGCTCGAACTGCTTGCACGGTGCTTGATCAGGTCGTCCGGCAAAGTTGATCCGTCACACTTCGAAGATTGTGTCTCAGGAGGGTTGGAATTTGGTCTGCATGGCAACATCATTTTGTTGTTTTCCTGAGAGACACGGCACTATACCTTCGCGTGGCAAGCTATTCTCAAATCGTTGAGGGCTGCCATCCGGGAGGATTTCCTACAATTGATGTGGATAAGGAGGGCTTTGTGACACTCGGGAACATTGTCCGCTCCCACTATCATTCAAGCTCCCTTGAAGACAAAGGAAGAGGCTGAGCAGGCATAATTGTAAAGCTGATTTACGACCCGGCATCCAAGGAGCTTCACGTCAGCGGACCAGACACAGGATGAAGCGAGTAAGAAGATTGGGAGAGCCATCACTAGAAGACCTTGGGAGCCGGTACCGAACAGGCAGAACACAATCGGCGAGGTTGCCTATATCTTCTGCCACCACACTCGGTAGTACGACACAGTACCAGATCTCTGTAGGAACAAAATCACGCGGTGATGAAACTCATCACATCTGCAACCTTGCTTAGTGCGTCGACATGGTGAGTAAACCTGCTCCGTGACAGAACGCTTCAATACACTATTTGGCCGCAAAGTCTACCGTAGCGTGCAAAAGAGTGTTCGGCCGTGCAAGGACTTGGATTCCTGATTATTGCTCAGATAGCAACCAATTTGCTGAAATTTGTCGCATAGATTTTGAGAGTTGCCAACATGTTGCTCGAAGACCAACGATTCATCCATGAAGACCTCGAGCGACTGGAGCAAGCGATCACTGAACGAGTCGGCGAAGATCCACGAAATATCAAAGACCGATTGAACAGAGACCACCAGATCGATGGCTTCCTCACACGCATCCAAGAACAATCTAGGCGCCTGCTGGACATTTATCGAGATAGAGATGGAGGTCTAGCAAAAGAAAAGCAGTCGCTGTCTGCAGGCGATCCGTTTGACGAGTTCTACAAGCAGTATGAGCAGATCAAGGATTTTCACAGAAGATATCCTAACGAACCAGTCGAGAACCTTGAGCGAGCGTACAAGCGGCGGAAGCCTGACGACGGCGAGGTCATTGTGTCAGAGATAGACAACATGTTCACTGGTGAAGAGTCGAATGGTCGTTTTCTTGACTTGGTGGCGCTGCATGAGGACTACCTGAACCTGCCGAACGTGAAGAGATTGTCTTACCTGCAGTACTTGGACAACTTTGATGCCTTTGAGCCACCGCGCATGCCCATTAAGAGACAAAACAAAGTCCATGACAAATATCTCAAATACGTCGGAGACCTGGCAAGCTACCTCGAGGGATTTGTTCGAAGAACGCGCCCGCTTGAGGATCTACCCAAGCTCTTCCAAAAGATCGACCGCGACTTCGACCAAGACTGGGAAGCAGGCAAAGTCCCAGGCTGGACAGCAGAGACAGCACAAAACGGACCAGTAGGCTCATCCGGTCCCCAGACCGAGGGCACAGGCGAAGGCGTATGGTGCGCAGACTGCGAGAAAGAATTCAACAACCCAAACGTCTACAATGCGCACTTGTCTGGCAAGAAACACAAGCGCAATGCTGAAGCTCGAGCAACAGCAGGCGCAGGCACATCCGCAAATGGCAGCAACCCAACATCCGCATCAGTCCCAGCAGGCGGCAATCTGAAGGAACGACTCATTGCTTCCCATGAACATCGCATCCGCGCTCTGACAGACATCCTCTCCAACGAGCGCAGCAACACCCGTGTAAACGTCGAGCGCAAACAGGGCATGACAGAACGCGAACGACAAGCTGAACTCGATGCCCTCTTCGCAGAAGATAACGCGGCCGTCGCGGCGAGCAACAATCGCGGCAACGACTCGGACGACGAAGAAGATGCGAAATCCGACACGTCCGAAAGAATATACAACCCCCTCAAGCTGCCGCTGGCATGGGACGGCAAACCGATCCCTTACTGGCTGTACAAATTGCATGGACTGGGCGTTGAGTTCCCGTGTGAGATCTGCGGCAACTTCGTATACATGGGCCGGCGGGCGTTCGATAAGCACTTTAGTGAGCAGAGGCATATTTATGGATTGAAGTGTCTGGGCATCACGGGGAGTGCGGCAATGGGAGGGCTGAGTTTGTTCAGAGAGATCACGGGCATTCAGGATGCGTTGAATCTGTGGGAGAAGTTGAAGAAGGAGAAGAGGGAGAGGGACCAGAAGGAGGATAGTATTGTGCAGATGGAGGATGGAGAAGGCAATGTCATGCCCGAAAGGATTTACTTGGATTTGCAAAAGCAGGGTATATTGTAGCCTGGTTAGAGGTCGGGGTGCCAATCTGAGTCGAGCGCGGTCGCTGAGACCTTTCATACGGGTCATGGGCTATGGTCTACTCCATATCAGCCATGCAAATTTAGAATATTGCAGAAATTCAAAGATTTGAACACCCAGAGAACCGTATCTATTGCTCGCCCTGGTGTGTCTTTGAGGATTGCCCTTCTAGCATGGCTCCATCCCAATTCGTCAATATATATTGCATAACTCATACAGTTCATGAACAACACCCAAAGCAAGTCACGCTCAACTCTGCCGCCTCTCAGCCTCTTCGATCTGACCTTTCCCCTGCGCATCCGCCAACAGAGCAGCCTTAACCTTCGCCAACAACTCCCACCCTTTCGTCCCACACTGCGTCGCCTCCTCAATCACATTCTCAAAGACCTCCATCGCCTCATCCTGTTCTTGTTCTTCTATGCCCTCCGGAGTCTTAGGCTTGGGCTTGTAGAACCCACACATCATGAGCTTGGCTATGCATGTGGTCGCGCACAACTGTACCTCAGCGCTATAGCCAAAGGCTTCGACGAAAGGCTTCAAGTCGAGTCCTTCACCTTTGTTGTGAGTGACGGCGCAGTCGCAGAGGATCTTAAGACATTGCATGCGGAGTTCCTCGTGACCTTTCTTCATGCAGTAGACGAACATGTCATGGTTATCGTGTGCCAGTGTTGGGGAGAGGAGACACACGAGGCCAAGACATTCGACGGCGCGTTCGCGCAGAGGTGCATCAGTCGATCGGACGGCGGGTATGATGAGGGTGTTGAGCATAGTGTCAAGACTGACATGGATGGAGAAGTCGGATGTTATGTTCTGGAACATGTTGTGCGCTATGCTGAGGCATTTCAGCTGGACCAGAAGAGTCTTGAGGTGGTATTCTTCTTGTTCTTCCGGCGTCATGCTCGCCAATTTCTTTTCTAATTTTGAGGGTCTCTGTCGGGCTGTCGCATTGCTTCGGGCTGAGAGCTCGGATTGAGCTGAGACGAAGGATTCGTCGTCTGCCGGTGATTGCTCTCGGTTGGTGCCATTGTCTTCATCATCATTATCGTTGAGCACGTCGTGGATTTCGGCAATAGCTTCTTGTACCACTGCAATGAACTCTTTCTCACCCGCCACGTCCGACGTGCATGTCAGCCGGAGCGCTTCGACAGCCAGCTTTGTGATCTCTTCCGGAAGATCCGGCGCTGACAGCATATGGCGGAGAAGACTGAACATTTTTCTCCGCCCGATCTCGTCGGTGTAGTCGAGCGTATGGGCGATGTGGAGGAGTTGCTCTGAAATGAATTCCTGCTCAGCCATCGTTTCTTCGTCCACTTCTCCTTCCGCACCGGTCCTCATATTGAGCGCGCGATTTATCTCTCGTTGTAGATGGAAGCCGAACCTTGTCACCTCGGGGAGCTTTTGGTCGTCCTCTGCTTTTGCCTGTGCATCAGGATTCTGTGAGCAGTAATCGTAGAAAGTCCTCGCCATGAAGGCGGATTCCGCGGTCAGGTTGCTCCAAAAAGCATCTTTGAAGGACACGGCGTCAAAGTAATCGGGCCTCATAGACCAGAACTCTCTCATTGCTTCTGGACCCACGCCGCCATCTTGTCCCGCATTCAGAATGTTTATGCGTTCCAGCAGCTCGAGGAGTGCAGCCATATTTGGCTCGTAGAAGCCGACTCGTTTCTTCTTGGGCTGGTCGTCTTCAGCATCAGCATCTGTCTGCTGCAGTGTCTTCGCGATCTGCTCAATCCACATGGTGCTGAACATCTTTGCTGCTGCCTTTCTGACTCGTTCATCGCGATCTCGGAGGCCCCATCTCAGCAATTTTTCTCTCATGCTCAAGCTCAAGTGTCTGAAGTCTCCAAGATTTGGTATCAATTTGGCATAGAGCGATCTTCTGACGGAGGCGTCTTTGTCTCGCGCTCGTTCGAGCAAGTAAGGCAGCGTTTTCGGCTCAATTGGCAGGTTCAGCAATAGCGCTTTGCGAACATCGGCATTTGTGTCGTTCTGAAGCACGTCGAGCAGCTTATCCAGCAATCCAGTCGACTCTAGCTCTTCCTCTTCGTCCAGCATTTCTTCGTCCTCGTCTCGGTCCTTGTCGTTTGCGGCCTGCGCTTCTTGGTCCATTTCGTTTTCTAGGAGTCGCCCGAGCGCGCACACTGCTTCAAGGCGAATCGCTGGCACTTTGTCGCGTACTCTCTTCCCCAGTTCATGCCGAATAGCCTGGTAGAGCTCATCCTCAATCTCTTGGACAATTCCCATGAGCTGAGAAATAATTTGAGTTGCTCTGTATCTGACAACTTTGTCTTTGGCACTCAAGTATGGCAGCAGCACCACCATGATCTGATTTGTGATGTTGTTGCCATCTTCCTCATCATTCTCCTGCTCTTGACCCTGTGTGGCAGCGCAGTATGTGCAAAGGAATTTCACAATGTTTTGACCGGCTTTCTCAGACTTGGAGACTTCTAGGCATCGTACGGCGCACTGCTTGACTTGCTCCTCAAAGCGAGACCGGTCATTAGTGTATTTGGCTTCGATCTTGCGTAGGCGCTTCGTGAGCGACTTGTGGTTGATGCTAGAATTTTGAGCGTCTGAGAAAATATCAGCAATTCTTTCTATGGCCGACATCTTTACAACGAAGACAGATGCGGAAATGAAATCTGCTCAGAAGATCAGCACTCAATTATGCGAGATATTGTTCTGCAACAACTGATTGTTGACAGTATCCCTGTTTGGGACATACCCCACAAGCTCGGAATAATGCTAAGCCTGATTCGGAAAAGCGCCCAGGTCCGGGCCTCAGAAAAGTCGGGAGGCGATCTTCGAAACAACGGATACACACGCCCAGCAACACGCCATCCTCATCTGTATTAAGGACGTAAATTGTGGCTAGGGTTACCGGACAAACAATGTACGAGTATTCGTCTCTGTCCGACGTGCTATAGGACAATGGACGCGATATGTAGGCCATCAACTCTGACATCAACAACAGGAAGAGGACGGGCCAGAAATCCTCTCAATGGTTGCAGAGGCCAGGGGGTTCTTCCTCAAGCTTTGTGGGAACAGTCAGCTGCTCTGGACACAATCATACACATCCCAGCGGCTCATGTGCAGCTGATGTCCGCACCACAATCTTCATTGAGGGCATGACCACGCCACCAATGTCGACTGTGCTCATAACCCCTGCCTTACGACCAACAATCTTCCTCTCAGTGTCTCTATCTACGAACTTCTCCTGCAGTCCCTTTCGATGCTTTTCGATCTGGGGACACGGATTGCGCAATCCAGTGATGGTAATGACCGGATGTTCCTGAGCCATGGCAACCTCCTCAGCCATCTCAGGGCTTACGAAATGGAGTTGTGTGCCTTTCCCCAATTTCAGCAGACATATGCCGTTTGTCGTGATGTTCTCACCTATCTCGGCCGGCTTCAGGTCGTGCTGACTTAGAATTTCGTTTTCGATGAGATGGACTTGTCGAAGATTGGCGGGAGGCGGCTTGATGTGCAAGCGTGATCTATGCTGAACAGTCTTGCCAAAATGACAGTCACCTTCCACGCCTAGTCCCTGGACCAGCGTGATGAAGGGGACGGATTGCTTCGTGAATGTGTGTTCGCCCGACAGCGCCGTCGCCGTTACGGTGGCCATTTCAGGTACTGCTGCTAATGGTCAACGACGGTGGTCTTGAAATGTGGTTATTGGATTCTGTGCATGCTGGTACCGAGACGCAGAGATGAGACTCCTCGGTCATATGACTCTTGCTTGGATCAAGCTTGCAGCAAAACCTGTACCGCGAATCCTCCGACCGCCCATTCCATCATTGAACAGACACTTCTGCACGACAGCGTTTCAAGGGGAAATGCGCTCCGCCGTTCTTTTTCACTACAGCGCTGTAAGAGTGTACCCATAAATAACACATTAGGTAATGGCCCAACAATCATCCGAACTGCTCCATACCAAGACGTGCAGTCTTTGACGATTTGGGCATTCGTGCTCGGTACGTCATACTGCCGGATGCAATATCGTCTCCAATCAAGATGTCGTCACACCAAATGACACAGACAAACCACAAGATTTGCTTACATACGCAGTCCTTCAGTTTCCTAACTTGGTAAGTAAGCTATGTCAAATGAGGACAAGGCCCTCGGACCTACGTAGTCTAGGTTGCTAAGCGATGACAGGAGATGCCAGGGCATCAGGAAGTCCGTAAAAAGCATATAAGGTCGATATCCTCCTGAGCCTGTCCTTGAGAAGATCCTACTACAGGACGGTACAGTACGTCACAGCACGGAACATACGAGCACATCACAATTCACAGTGTACACAATCCACAGTCGAGGACACAGTCATGGCCAAAAGGCTCGTCACCGTCTTCGGCGCAACGGGTAACCAAGGCGGCGCCGTTGTCAGCACGCTCCTATCACATCCAAAATTATCACAACAGTTCGCTATCCGAGCAATCACGCGCAACACATCGTCCCCCAAAGCACAATCTCTTGCTTCAAAGGGGGTTGAGCTTGCAGTTGCAGATCTCAACAACCCTCAGAGCTTGTCAGAAGCACTAAAAGGCTCCTATGCTGTGTTCGCCGTGACCAACTACTGGGAATCCGCCTCACGCACAGTCGAAGTTGCACAAGGAAAAGCCATTGCTGATGCTTGCGTGGCGGCGGGTGTCAAGCATGTTGTCTGGAGTGCTTTGCCAAACGTCACCAAGTTAACTGGGGGAGTCCTCAAGCATGTTGAGCATTTCGACGGCAAAAGTGAGATTGCCGAGTACTTTGATGGTGTCAAAAAGACTGTCCCCATGGTCACGACGTTCTTCATGCCCGGGTTCTACATGTCGAATCTGAAGGGCATGATTCGGTCCAACCCCCAAATCAACGATGGCACCCCAACTCTCTCCCTCCCATGGGATGCAGAGACAACGCGGGTGCCACTCTTCGACGCCGCAACGGACACCGGCACGTTCGTTGGTGGCATCTTGGGATACCCCAACCCGGCTGAGCTGGATGGCAAATACATTCAGGCCGTCAGCGAATGGTCAACGCCAGCGAAAATGGTCGCCGACATGTCCGAAGTCATTGGCCGAGAGGTCAAATTCAATTCATTGTCTGCGGAGGCATTTTTGAGTCGCGCGACTGGGCCAGCGGCGGAAGAGTTGACGGAGAATATGGTCTTGATTCGAGACTACTCTTACTATGGCAAGGGAGCAGACAAGCAGCAGGCTGAAAGCAACAAAGTGCTAGAGCCCCTGGATCTAAAGACAGAGACCTTTAAGGAGTGGATCAAGAAGGCTGGACCATGGCAATTTTGATATGGTTGGCGATCAGTATCTCATTCAAGTACTTTTCGGAACAGAGCTCAGGAGCTCCCATCTATCGAGTGGTATAGTCCTGCAGACTTAATCTTATGCAGATGCAGAGGTGTCCGACCAAGTCATCTCCTAGAGGCGCTGCTCACGTGACCAATGCTCATCCGTCTACTCTACCTGCCCTTCCCGCTCTTGTGCCATCTATAGCAACACAAATACCACCATCTTGCATATTCTAAGACGCTACACTAGACGGCAGATCCGGCTTGAAGCGTGCACGTTCGCCTGACTCTCTAGAATCTGTGATATCCAGTCGGTGCGAGTGAGTGGAAAGACTGTACTCACCCAAAGGCCATCTTCCCCTTCACAGCCGCAGTCATAGACCTACAGAATCCACAGACTAGTCGGTGACGCGCAGCATGCAAACGCGTTTTGTTTCATGACGAACTCATTCATTCAAAGCACCTTCTAATGGCACGCGCCCCCATCAGCCGCCCGGCATTTGCCCTCCCCAAGACGCGTACGACAATCAAGGGGGCCGAAGGAAATTTCTGGGACGTGAAGTTCTACCCTTTCCTCGTCGACAGAGACGACCCTGTCATTTTTGCAGTCGTCGGAAGCTTTCTGGTCCATGTGTGTCAATTGACAGACGAGGAGGACTCTGGCCTGAGAATCGTCGCGACTCATAGCAGGGATGAAGACCGGCGAGAGAATGTCAACTCAATCAACAGCTGCGCTTGGTGCTATCTCGAACAGGATGACCCGTTGCTTGCTATTGCAGGTGAAAGTGGTCATGTTCAAGTCATCAAGTCACTGACTGGCGAGCTACTGTTCACATTAGTTGGCCATGGTGTCGGCGTTGTCAACGACCTTGCCACGCATCCTCTCTATCCTTGGATTGTCGCAAGTGCTTCTCTCGATGGCAGCATCCGAATCTGGGATCTTCGCCGGGCTTCGAACAGCGCAGTATCTACTTGTGTGGTGATATGCGGACACAGTCTCGCCCACAAGGAAGGCCTGATAAGTATTAGTTGGCACGATTGCGGTCGCTATCTGATCTCGGGTGGCTTCGATCACAAAGTGTGTGTGTGGACCATTCCCGATCTCAACCCCAAGTCTCTTTTCTGGCATGAAATTTCGAAAGCCGGGCGAAAGCGCAGCTCTGATGAAGTGCGCGTCATCTACTATCCTCACTTTGTCAGTTCAGCGATCCATGCGGAATATGTCGATGCAGTCATGTTCTGGACTGACTTTGTCATTTCGAAAGCTGCCAAGGAAGACAAAGTCGTCCTTTGGAGGATCACAGGCTTCAACTCGGCGCTCCCTCCGCCTCCAGCGGCCACCGCTCCCAAGTCGCAGGGGCATCTCGAAACGCGAAACGGCTTCATGAGGACTGCCAAGGTCTACATGGACGATGATGTCTTTGAAGAGACGAGTAAAACAAGCACATCCATGGCACCATTCGAACGATTACTTGAATTTCAAAATCCATGTTCGCGTGCCTTTTACATGCGATTTGGACTCCTGCAGCCCTCTCAGCTCTTCCCCGAGCTTCACACCGTTCTTTCGGTGGGCGATAATTATTCGAGGCTGCGACACTGGGACTTGGAACGATTCGTCGTGGGATATGATGGTACTGAAACGCGAGCGCCAAGCTTCGCAGCAGCCGTGAAGAAGAAGAAGGGCTTTGCCAAACCCACTGCCAAAGACCCATCAGTCTCTTCCCGGGAGTCGTCAGCTGCATTCACGCCGCCAGCAGATCCACGAGAAGCCTCTACGGAAGCAACGAGCCTCTCATCAGAACAGGTGCGTTATGAGGAAGGTCAGCGGAATCGAGACAAATATGCATTGCATGACTTTGAAAAGCAACTCAAGAACCACAAGCAGAATGATGAAACGTCGGAGGTTAAGAACTTCACCATTCGGGGCGTTGGATGGAGTGCATGCGGGAAGTGGTGCATTGCAGTGGGCGACGCTCCGATACCTGGAAAAGGTTCACTGCCACAAGGAGTAATCCAAATCCTAGATCGCTGAGCGTGCAGCAACAGCGCTTGATTAAGGGGAGAGCCTGTCATGCAAGATCAGTTCCATGGCGGAGACGCCCTTTTGGGACTGGATGCTCAATGTCAATGGTCGCGCGATTCAGCAATCAGGAAATTTGCCTGTGCCGAATAGGCTTTCGTTTTGCTTGCAGCAAGCTGCATGGACAATCAAATCTGGCAAGCTAAAACGTGTCCAAACCCGCAATGTTGCAAGCATCCAAACGCCATTACGTCCACGCTCCACTCACCTGGTCCACCATAACCCGCGGCGAAATAAATAACAACAGGTACCCCATGCCCATCTGCCACAGCCTTTAGCAGCGCGGTTGAGCTGCAGAACTTGTAGTAGAACCATGGAAGCAAATGCGGTGGCAACAGCGCCTTCGCAAAATCATAAATTCTCACGATACCTGTCGGTACGAAGAGCAGCCGTACGCGACGAGGAGAAGACGCTCTCCATACCCGATCTTCCTCCAAATTTAGACAATAGTCCGCAAGACAAGGGTCAGATCAATAGAGCGCCCTCCCGCTATCGAAGACCAGCAGCATCACGGCATCATGGCGCTCCACTTCCGCCGAACCAACCTGTTGCGCTTCCTGCCAGGTCGCAAGCCCGACCAGCGACGAGCAGACCACGGGCTCTACCCGAAGCCACCGCCGTGACAGAACCGGCCTCCCCTGATCTGCCACCGACACAGGAAAGAGTGAGGAAGACACAAGCATTGCCACCACCAATTGCGCAGTCGCAAAGAGCCACTGAGCCCTCACAAAGTGTTGCGCGGACAGCCACCCGATACAGGATCAAGTCGACCTCAGCCCCCAAAGATAGCCCACCCACGGCGCGAAGGTCTTACGATCAGGCGCGGGAAGAAGCTCGTCTGATACTGGAAGGAGAATATGACCGATTGCAGAGCCTGAAGCAGCAGCAAGAACGGGCGGAAAGTGAGCGCCGAAGGAGAGCAGAGGCAAAACTTGCCGAACAGAGAGCTGAACGGGCCCAAGCCGACAAAGTGAATGCTGAGAAAGAAGCACAGCAGAGAGCGCAAGAGCAGGAACAAGCGCCACGAAGGACAAGGAAGTGGACGATAGGTGGTGGGAGCAACCACGCGTCCCCGCCTGTGTCAGCGCCTCAATCGCCGCCTTTGTCTCAAAGGCTGCGCCGTGGCCAAACACCATCAAGTCGGAAGATATCTCAAGACGACCGGCGGCCTCGACCAGAAGACGGACCTGCGGAGCCTCCGGCAATCCCGGCGCCACAAGATGCTGAGCGGCCGACCCTCAAACAGCGGGTGAGACGTCCTACTCGTTCTCGACCAACGGAACCGCAAGCACCCCGTCCATACGAGCGAAAAGCAGGCGATGGACCTCCCAAGTCAGCAATCAACGGACCAGCACAGACGGTTGATGCCCCGGTCTCAGCGGTGAATGCAGGCGAGAGGAGGGTGGAGATCAGGTTTGAAAAGTCAAAGATAGTGTTGCCTGTAACGCCTTCCACGACCGCTAAAGACCTCCTCAATTCTGCCTCGATCGTCATGTCGCAGCCAATCGATCCTCGGACGTCAGTCTTGATCGAGACTTACTATCCACTGAAGCTCGAACGCCCACTGAGACGGTATGAGCACATCAGAGATGTGATGAATTCATGGGACAGTGACACGCAGAACTACTTGATGATTGTGCCCCAATCTGAATGCGCTGCCGTGGGACTCGAGCAGAAAGATGCCCCTGCCGAGCAGCCATCGCATACAATGCTCAACTTGTTTCACTCGCAGAAGCCCGGTAGGTGGGAGAAACATTGGATGATCCTGAGAGCGGATGGGCAAGTCACGGCATCGATCAAAGAGAACGACGGCAATGCCCCCAACGCTTTCCACTTGTCTGACTTTGACGTCTACATGCCCACAAAGAAGCAAATGAAGAAGCTGAGGCCACCAAAGAAGATTTGTTTTGCGATCAAGAGCCAGCAGCGATCAATTATGTTCGAAAGCACCGAGAATTTTGTCCACTTCTTCTCCACAAGTGATAAAACAGTCGCAGACCGGTGGTACAATGCTGTTCAAGCATGGCGAAGTTGGTATCTCGTCAACGTCCTGGGAGCGGGCGCGGCACCAAAGTCTGCTCCAGATGCCATGGGTGCCGCGGCTTCAAGCCACTCACACACATCTCCCAGGCCATCCACATCGCATACCAGAGATTCCATGCCATACCAGCTCGGCACTTTCCAACCACTTTTAGACTTCACTGTTGATGCCTTCAGGTATGACGAAGAGCCTGACTCACCGAAGCAGCCGGAATCAAAAGCGCCAACTGGTCCCCAGCACCCGACAGCATTGATCGATCATGCTCGCAGCAAACCAGTGGCCGACGCCAAAGTGACAGGTCTTGAGCGCCACATGAGCACGAAGCGCCCGACAACCTCCTCGCAGGCAAAACACCACCGCGAAGGATCGGACAGTGGACCAATCATACCTAGCAGCACGGACGCCGCCTTCACAGGCAAAGGTCTCCTAGCTCGTGCCTACAGCGTCAAGAAAGCCCAAGCTGAGGAGAATGCGGCTCAGTTCGAGAACACCGATAATGCCTTCACCGGCAAAGGTCTCCTGGCCAGAAAAATGAGCACTAAACAGTTCGTGAAGGAGAATCCCTTTCCTGGCGTGGTCGAGAACACGAATGATGCCTTCACTGGCGAAGGTCTCCTGGCCAGAAAAATGAGCACTAAACAGTTCGTGAAGGAGAATCCCTTTCCTGGCGTGGTCGAAAACACGAATGATGCCTTCACTGGCGAAGGTCTCCTGGCCAGAAAAAAGAGCACTAAGCAGTTCGTGAAGGAGAATCCCTTTCCTGGCGTGGTCGAGAATACGAATGATGCCTTCACCGGCGCCGGACTGTTGTCGGTTCAGAGGTCTTTGACGAAGAAGAGAAGTGCTCCGACTACGAGACCTGGTCAGCCGCTGGTCGATTTGACAACCAACAGCGATTACACCGATGGTAGCCTGCTGAGACAGGTTGAAGGGTGGGAGATTGCAACCGGAGCGAATCTGCCTCCCATTGACCGAACGAGGGGCGTTGAGGTGGATACGAAGACTGGGGAGGCTTGATGCCCGGCGAAAGTAATGTTATCGTATTGAACGCCTGGCCGGTTGTTAATTGGCCTCATGAGTTCAGTGACGAGATCCATCGTGCACAGCCAGCCAACAAATCAATCTTTTCATTCATAGCACGCAAGGGTCTCAATTCGTATCGAGATTTCTCTTTACTTTTTCTCTGCCCGTCGTGCTAGGTGAGCGTTCCATTACACCTTCTGTGGGTCTCCCTCGATATCCTCAGCGACTTGCTTCTCTCCCAGCCAATCTTTTCCCATGCGGTCTCTGGCAGAGTATGTCTCGCTGTGTACACCGGCATAAGTCCTCTCTCTGCACACCTTGCTCGTTGTACCATCCATCCCTTTACGGCGGCACCGTCTCGTCTTAACTGGTAGCAATGTGCACCGTATCACCAAGTGGTCCGAAGCAGTGCAGGGATGTAAAACGGGAATGGTTGAAATGGGTGGGCTCGACTGAAGTGACAATGTCGGACAACTGTATTGTCTTCGGGAGTGTGTCTACCTATGAGAGATCATGGGGACAGCGAAAGGTAAGTTAGCAGATCAGAGACAGATCTCTACATCACGACACTGTAATAGTAGAAAAAGGACGTGGCCCTCGAAGGTTGAACAAAAAGCAGGATGGTGGGAGAGAGAGCGGCGGTCTTCAGCCTGTTACCCAACGGGAAAAAGAACGGATCTATCGTTTTAAGGTGATGAATTAACGAATGTCTAAAGCAATTTTATGATCAAGATTGATGCCAACTGATACCCGCACCTGTATCATGACCTCCAGCTGCCTGATATAGTACGCCGTAGAAACTTGACCTGCGCATGTGTGACTTTGGCTTTCCCTTTTCCGGAGAACCTAAAAAATTTCCTTCCACTCTTGGATCAGATGGCTTACAGCAAAGTAGCACCGAACAAGCTGGAGACGACGACCACAGCAGCGCAAACCAAAGGAGCGAAGGAGAACTCAGTGGGTCGGAGGGCGCCAGCAGCGTTCGTGCTGGCTGAACCCGTTCGAGTGGCTTGGCCACTGCCAGCTGTAGCAGTGCCAGTTGAAGCACCACCGGCGTTCTGGGAGCCAGGGCCAGAAAGACCAGGACCAGTGCCAGCGCCTTGGCTCATGAATTTCTTGGCACCATCTGGGATGGCCGGAAGTGCATCGTTCTTGACAAGCCAGTTGGGCTCGGAGTAAGCTGGGCAGCCAGAAGCGCCACCGGTGGAGTTGTAGCCGCCGTCGCCTTTTGGTGGAGGAGTGCTGCTGAGAGCATCTTTGAGGGCATCGAAGTCATGCAAGGTGGAAACTCCCTTGCCGCTAATTTCAACAAGGCCATAGTTGGAGGCCTCCTGCGAGTATTCGTAGACGAGACCACCGGAGTAGACAGAGGTCATCTGTGTGCTGTAGAGAGCCTTGACTTCACCAAAATCTCGAGTGTTGGTGTTGCAGCCATACTCAGAGAGGAAGATGGGAAGGCCGTATCCAGTAAAGTTCTTGACCTTCTGATTCCAGCCGGAGATGGTGAAGCTGCTGGGGTCACACCAGGAGTAATCATTGAAAGCAAAGAAATCGGATCGTTCGTCGTCCGGACCACAGTTCATGTATTCGGCCATTTCCAGTCGGTTCTCGGCAACATCAGCAGCTGAGTAGCCCACAGGGATGGTCCGGTAGCCTCGGTTTCGGATGTACTGTCGGATATCTCGAGTGACCGCCTTGACGTATGGGGCAGCGGCGGAAGACTCCGGGTCATTGATGACCTCGTTGCCGGAGAAGAAAGCCAGGGTGTTGGTGTAGCCTTGGAACTTGTCCACCGTTGCAAACACGCTCTGCAGATAGTCGGTATTATACGACGGGTTGGGGTCCGCTCGGTTGAGGGAGTATTTTGGTGTGTTGACGTCTAGAATCAGGTAGATGCCAGCATCTGCCAGGGCGTTCATGCATTCGTCGTGATCAGCTGTGTTGTCGATGGTGTAGACTCGAATTGCGTTGAGCCCGAGCTCCTTGAAGTATTCAATGTCCCTCTTGCAGCCGTCTGCGTCTGCAATTGGGTCGGCAACGTCGGAGGAGCCACCGGGCTGGTAGTCAACGCCTCGGACGTAGAATCGGCTGTCACCAGCGAAGAAAGCTGATACACGGGTTAGCTTTTACCGCCATAGGATGAACCTCGGGCTGGATCTTACCATTGCCTTTGACCTCAACGGCGGGAAGACCGCTAGCTCTGGGCTTCAATGCTGACCCGGCAGAGAGAGCTGCAAGTGATAGAACGGCGGCGGTAGTCTTCATGGTTGCAATATTTGGCTGATTACCACGAAAATGGGGACGCGAAGAATTTGTCCAACGAATGGGCGGTGGAAAGTAGAATTCCAAGCGAGCGAAGGATAAGGGTTGGGAGAAGGTGATTACAATAGTAGTCGATGAATGGAAGGAAGCGTGACTGAAAAGAGAGGCAGTCGCGCTGTTTGCCAACCCAACAATGTAGACGAAATACCTGGCGAAGGTTAGTATTATCGAAAATGAAGTGGCAGCGAAAGATGAAGAGCAAACAGAGAGGTTCAGGAGGAGGCAAGGTGCAGATGTAGCCCAAATATCTGACACCAGCTCAACGAGCAAATCCAAATCCTCAAACGGCAATGGCAGCCAGCCTAGGCTCAACTTCCTGGGCCGGATGGAGAGGTTCATGCAGCATCCAAGGCCCAGGTTGTCCAGTGAGAGGATGGCGTTTGCAACCTTGAGCTCCACTCTATCCGACGGCTGTAATTATGATTTGCAGTGTTTTGTGTCCCTGCGTGTGGTCCACCTCGATCAACCAAGTCTGCGTTCGCCACAAACCTGCCATCTGTTGGCACCCAAGCTGTGCCATGTGAACGCTCTTGCGGTGCCGATGATATGACGAAGTTCTAGGAGCTGTGCTGATGATTTTCATTTGGTTCAATCTCTTGAGGTCCGCCGTGGAGGCCCAATTAGTGGGCACGATGCCACCAATCCATCTAGCCAACCTTCCTAGCGGCAAGCAATTAAGCACTGCCACGCCGAAACAAGGGGAAGCTTGGGATCTCTTCGAGGGCTTGCTGAGTCTTGTCCTGATCTAGCCCTGGCCCCCCAACTAACCGGAACCCTCGAAACTGCTTCCCCTTTTCGATCCTTTCGATTCGGAACTTAAGCTGTTACTTCAGCGTTTCAGGTCCGTAAAATGCTAGACGCCAACTGACGCACAGCTCGCTATTGGTCGGCGCTATGCCAGCATCGTCAGCCGATCAGTGTCTCAAAAATGATTGTCTGGGAGCACGCCAAGAACATCCTTGCACCTCTGGAAGATCGTGCTATGTCCTCGCCGTGCAAATGACGAGCGTTGGAGTCGATCAAACACAATCTCATTTCGGCGACGTTTTGTGGTGCGACCTGTTACCTCTACGGTAGTCAGTCGAGCATGGAAAGTCATCTGTGCCAACATCCACCTTGTTTTGGCTGGCTTTAGGGCTCGGGCTCGGATGCCGTTCAAATCCTCAACCGTGCCATAGATATATGCCCAGATTTTGATCCAATTCGATTGTGGGCGAAACATAGGATGGCAAAGCTGTGTGCTCGATGCAGCGGGGACGTGACTGTCAAACTGAAAATTCATCATAGGACCAAGAATAATTCCAATTCGCTATTTACAGGGATCAATAAGAATCGTAACATCATCAGCTTGTTGCTGGCTTCGACTCCCCCGTAGGCTCGGTAACATTGTTGTGCTCCGTGTCTTCCCTTGACAACGGCACGCAGAGAGCCGGAGTCTGTGTGTTTGGAGACCTATCTCTCGGGACATCTTCAGCTGCCATCTCGTATATGGGTATCGTGGCTTGCATTTCATGTCTCGCACCGGCATCCATCTCGCTCGGTACGCTTTGGGTGAGAGGTGAGAGGACACTTTCATGCTGCGCCATTTTTTCATCCTCCTCCGTTGACGTGTCTGTTGCGGTGACCGCTGCTTTTCGGTTCGAAATTGCTCGGCGACCACCATTGATGAATGCCGTGATTGCTGATTCGGGCGTGCCACCTTGTGCCGCTCTCTGTCGCTGGCGGCGTCTACGGAACCAGAGAAAGCCCAAGACGAAAATTACGGCAGCTACCACGCCAATAACAATACCGGCGATGGCCCCTCCGCTCAGTCCTCCACCTTCATCACCATCGGAGCCGGAGCTGGATGCCGCGGCGGCTGTCGATGTGCCAGTCGCTGCACTTATTGTGGTAGTAAAGGTCATTCCGCCAGTGATGAAGGTGAGAGTCTCGACTGCTGTTGGGTCGTTGGCAGCGGGAGGCGTCACCGTCGTTGTAAAAGTATATGTGCTCTGAGCCGACGAGAATGTCACAGTCTCAGTCCTGGGCCCTGCTGTGGCCGTGGCCGTGGCTGTAGCTGTTGCACTTGCAGATGTCGTTGCACTGACAGTTTCCAATCCAGAGGGCGTAGGGCCATTTGAGACGGATGCGGTGATGGTTTGGCCGTTCACCACGAGACCATCTTTGTCTCCTATCACCCATATAATTCCCGAAGTCAAGGCAGTAACGTTGTCTCCATCCGGCGTTATCCTCAGAGCATAATTCGTGCCACTTTCAAGATCGTTGTCCACTGCCCACGTGAAGCCGGTTCCAGCTCCGAAAAAGAGTGTTTCTTGGTATTTGCCGCTCTTCAGAAGGTCGAGGGTGATGGATGCGCCGCCCGCATCCCAAGAAATTGGATAGGATTGACCGTTGATGACCTCGGTAGGGTATTGCGTGAAAAAAATGGACTGGGCATTTGTAACCGTCACCAGCAGTAGTGCTAGCGTTTGCACATATTTGAGCGATGCGAACATGTTCGTTGTCAACTGTCCATGTGGTCGAGGTTGGAACACAGCCAGGAGCTGGAGATGAGGTCCTCTATGAGCGACATACAGTAGATTAGAATCATGCAAACAACCCTCAGAGCACAGCGGATGCCGTGGCTATGGCCGAAGCCGCGTGGGCACCAAAACACTTTCGGTTCTCACCCTCCGGGTTTTGCATGATCCACTCATTAAGTCATGATTCCTCAAATTTTTTACTTGGAGCGGAGTGGACAAGACTGATCGTCGCCTTGGAATTCTTGGTATGTGTCTCAGCATCCAGTCCCTGCGTTATCTAATTCTTGCTTGTCGATATCGCGGTTCAAGTGACAAGAATGGCCAGACCCTCTGTTTGCCCTCCCTGTGATGCTGGTTGGAGAGCTGGGTCTTGTCTGATTTGGTCAAGGAGGTAGCCGGCGACGCAGTTCGCTTCTTCACAAACAGAGCCATCCTACGTTCAGACCTGCACTAATCATGAAAGTCCTTGCTTAGCGAATGAGACATATTCCCTTAATTGACTAGTGCCAAGGACGGAGATCTTTGGAGCATTTTGGCGCCCAAAAATTTCAGCAGGCACCGCTCATTTTAACCAGTCAAAGAAAAAAGAACTGTAGGCGAGAGCCTACTTCTGCCGCCATGTACCGTAGCAGATGAATAAGTCAGGCTGGTGGACATTCCCTGCCTTAGTGATACATTTGAGAGCACCAGGGCAGTATTCAAGAGAGCCCTTGTTGTCTCTTGTGGCCTCATCTAGACTCGGTGCTAAGAAGGTCACCTGCTCAAACCAGCATCGAGACTGGGGACAACCACACACATGATAAATTGTTAGAGTGGCGAAATCAACCGAGGGTGCTTGATGGAGATCCACGGATGGGCACCGGTGCTTCGCCTCTCAAACTTCTCGTATATAGGCAGCCGGGACTATTCTCTTTTCGCCATTTTTCTCAACATCAGCCCAACCATCTCCTGAGCCCATCGAAACAAGGATGAACTTTTCGCCTTCTTCCATATCGAACTCCGCCTCGGACTGAGCTGTGTATGGGTAGAGTGCTTCTACGTGTTTTACCTTTTTGGCCCCTCGGCGCGGTGCCACTGCTGGTCCCTGTTTCTTTCCTGTGCCGTAGTTTGAGGCCGAAGAGTTCGAATACGTAGATGATGTTCTTTCGTGCGTTGGTCGCTCTGCCGGAGCTGGCGTTGATGCGATCTCTTCGAAGTAGGCCGTAGGTATCAAGCCTTCCTGCCCGAAGCCTGCTTTGATCTTCGTCCAACCTCCATCTGTACATATTAGCGTGGACCAGTCGCCCAGCGTGCTCCCTACTTACCGTCGGGTTCAAGAATCTCAAACTCTTTACCTTCCGCGATGCTCACTTCGCCACTATCCCTTGCTTCGTACGGATAAAGCATTCGCCCTCGCTTCTTGCTTGACGCGGGCGAAGACACATCGTCCATTGAAGCGCTTACATACGCAGCGGGCGGAGGCGCGACTATGCGATTGCGGCGAGGGGCGCTCGTGGGAGGAGCGGTGCTTGTGGCTGGTGGTCCGGTCTCAGGCGCAGCAGGTTCTGGCACGGATCTTGTGGTGCCAGATAGAGATCGATTGGCCGTCGTTGCGTAGCCCGAGCTGAGGCTGTTCATGGTATCTTGTCTTGTCAAAGTAGATGCTGATGCGCCGTTTGATGTTGGAGGAGGTGCTTCGGCCGCCTGTGCCGCTGTAGCTTGCCTCTCGACTTTCAGCCGTTTCTTCTCTTCTTTGGTCTGTTCGCCGGGACACTCGGCCGGGACCTTCATCTGACATTTGCTATGGCAGGTAAAGCCGCAGTCAGTGCAGAGAAAGCCTTTTGCACTAAGGCCCCATATTCTGTCGCCGCACAGGTCACAGTTGGTGGGGATCTTGAATGTTTCCGACTTGAATGTGTGGCTCTTGCCTCGTAAGCTCAGGTCGCCGACCACGACGGTGATGGTCGACGTCTCGACTTCTGCGGTCATTCGTTGTCTTTCAATAGCATGAAGTTCCTCTTGAACGGCAAACTGAGAACGAACACAGTCGACTTCATCTCGCTTGTCCTTACCAGCGCGGATGTTCTCTCGTGCCCGCTTGACATTCTCGAGCTCTCTTCTCTTCTGCTGCGCCTGGGCCTTCATCTCGTTGATGAGCGGCTTGCTTTTGGTGAGGATGTTGCGGAGGAATATCTTTGCTGTGTCATCAGTGGCCATGGCATCAGTATCAAGCCAAACAGGAGAGGGCTCAAACACGAAATCAGCAGGGTCCTGCCACTGAACAGTATTGTGCTGCACAAACATCATGCTATCTAGCTTGGGATCGTTTCTCGGGATCTCCGCCGACAGATGCTTCATGTGTTCGGTGCTTTTCAAAAGAGCATTCGTTTCAAGCGCCGAGGCATGTGTCCATATGGCATTCAGCTTGACTACTCTTGTCTCATTGAGGTCTTGCAAAGAATCCAGTAGTTCTGGCACATATTCGTGATAGTAGCATTCCTTGAGCTTGTTTGCCACATTGATGCCGATCAGGTATGTATTCTTCGCATTGTTCATCTCGATGACATGCTGATTGTAGGCCTGCGCCGCCTTGGACTTCCCGCTGTCGAAGGCTGAGTCTTGTTTCTTTCGCCGGCTTTCAACCTCGGTGCACACCGAGTCATACTTTGTCTTTAGTTTCTTGAGCTCGCCGTACGACAAATCCCGCTCTTTCACCAGCTTGTTCTGATACTCTGCGTGACTGTTGCGCAGCTCTTCCAGTCTCTTTTGATTGTAGTTGAGCGGCGTGGCGACCTTGTTGATCAGATCTTGAGCAAGTTTGTTATGCTCGGCGGCACGAGCTTCCACTGTGGTTAACTGGGTGGTCCACGTTGACAGGGAGGCAGACTCAAGCGAGCCGGGTGTTAGGGCAGGAGAGTCTCCTACACTCAGGTTACTCGATCGCTTGGCCTTCTTGTCATAGTATCTCTTTGCCAACGCCGTCAGTTTCTCACTGTACTCCTTCTCGATGGCGCTGCGTTCGCGATAGAACTGTTCGATCTCTGCCAGCCAGGCAATGCCATTTCCGACCCAATTGTCAACCGGCTTATAGCCATCTTTTAATTCTGCGCCAAAACTGACGGTTGCAATCTGGGTCATGGTGAAAGGTCTATGCAGTGTCCTCTAGTCATAAGTGAGACTATGCTGGCCTGATAGAGGCAAGTGAAGTCCTCGACGAGTTCCGGCTTGCGCGCCTCCGACGATTGTGTTGGATGTGTTCCTTTATATCACGGGCAAGTGCATGATTGGGCTCTTTCCGAGGCCTTAGGAGCCAGGTGAGCTGGGACAGCCAGTCGAATGAGGTAGCATCAAAGAAAATCGAGTTACGTACGGCCAGGGTGCGCCCGAGTCTCGGCTCTCCTGCGGACTGGAGTGGCTGGGTGGGGTCAACCCGTTGGTCGGAATTGTGGCGTTGGCGGGAAGGATGATGCAGGTGTGCGGTCAATGATAGGCAGACCACGAGGGGATCGCATTCAAAATAATTTATTTCACGAATCCCATTGCCAGGAGCAACTTCAACCAGGCTGCACCTCAGAGTGCTCATTATCCTTTCGCTGTCTTCCATTTTCATCACAAGCCTCTCTGCCGGTTGGAAATTCTGCCTAGAGCATCTGCTCGTCTGTAACCTCCAGAACTTCTCATCGCTCCAGGTCGCCCAAGCATCATCCGCCTCACTCCAAGATCTGACAATTTCTTCTCTCCCTGTCCAGACCGAGATTGAATACACAATCAATCCCCGACCTTAGAAAACCCCGAAGACATGTCTTCAGACGCACCGTCTGCGCCATCCCTGGCTGACCGAATCACACAAGACGAGCCAAAGAAGTCATGGGCTGACGAAGTCAACTCTCCTGCCACCGAAGAGCCTCCTACGGCATCGGAAAACGAAATCGCTCAAGCTGATGGTGCAGGAGGTCCGTTTGGTGGCTCTCAGCTGCAAGAGCCAGAGTACGAAGTACAAGTCAAACTCGCCGACCTACAAGCCGACCCAAACAATCCTCTCTACTCTGCCAAAACATTCGAAGAGCTCAACCTAAAACCGGAAGTGCTCAAGGGTGTAATCGGCATGAACTTCAGGAAGCCCTCCAAAGTCCAAGAGAAAACACTTCCACTGCTGCTGATGAACCCACCCAAAAACTTGATTGGCCAGTCCCAGTCCGGTACTGGAAAGACAGCAGCGTTCGTCCTCAACATCTTGAGCAGAGTCGACATTAGCACTCCAGAAATGCAGAAGTCTCCTCAGGCTCTCGTCCTCGCCCCCAGCAGAGAGTTGGCGCGTCAGATTTGCGGCGTTGTCAGATTGATGGGTCACTTCATGGAAAACCTGGTGGTGGATGCCGCTGTGCCAGTCGAAGCCGCCCAGCGCTCGCGGAAAATCGAGGCCTCTGTCGTGGTTGGCACCCCCGGCACCGTTCAAGATCTCATCAAACGAAGATCCATGAATGTCACAAAAATGCGCATCCTCGTGCTCGACGAAGCCGACAACATGCTTGACCAGCAAGGCCTTGGTGATCAATGCAGCAGAGTCAAAGCGTAAGCAACCCCCAGTCCCCTTTGGGGATGCCAGACTAACTATTGGCAGCATGCTGCCCAAAGATATTCAGGTCGTCCTTTTCTCGGCAACGTTCCCGGACAATGTTGTCAAATACGCACATACCTTTGCACCACAGGCCAACGAGATGACACTACGACATGAAGACTTGACCGTCGAAGGCATCAAGCAGATTTATCTAGATTGCGACAATGAACAATCCAAATACGATACGCTAGTCAAATTTTACGGAATGCTGACTATTGGCTCCTCTATCATCTTTGTCAAGGTATGGACGCCCTCGATGTGCCGGAGGAAATTGACGCTGACACCTGACTTAGCGAAAAGAGACTGCCACCAAGCTCGAGCAGAGAATGACGGCCGAAGGCCACAAAGTGGTCGCTTTGACCTCCAACTATGAAGGTGCCCAGCGAGACATTGTCATCGACGCCTTCCGACTCGGTCACGCCAAAGTCCTCATCTCCACAAATGTCCTTGCCCGAGGCATTGACGTCTCTTCCGTTTCCATGGTCGTCAACTACGACGTCCCGGACATGCAAACCGGTCCTCGAGGACCCTCCGTGGCCGATCCACAAACCTACCTACATCGTATCGGTCGAACCGGTCGATTTGGTCGCGTCGGTGTGGCCGTTACCTTTGTTAGTTCCCAAGAAGATTGGAAGAAATTGATGGACATCTCGAAATACTTCCAAGCTGAAATCACTCGGCTCGACACCAGCGACTGGGATGAGCTCGAGGAACAAATTACCAAAATCATCAAGAGCTCTCGTGCAGGCACTAATTTCAAGGGGAATGCTGGTGCACTGGCTGCTTGAGCAATATCTACGTCAAAGACGATGCTCGAAAATGGAGGAATGGAAGAATGCAAATCGGGGAACGCATAAGAGAAGCGAATTGAGAACGGCATGCACCACGCACTACCACCACGATAGCGTCTGATCCAAGGGGGTGGAAACGACGTGATGATCCCACCCTTGCATAGACATTGATACCCGCATGCCTAACAGATTGGGCTGCACAAAAGTCGAGAAAAATCATGAAATGCCAAATGGCAAGCATCCCCATGTGAATCTCAATAAGATCACCAATCACTTGAATCTGCCAGGAGCTTGGCTACTGCTTCCAGTCCTTTCTTATCTTCTTCGTCGAATGCGTTCACCTCCGCACAGTCTACATCTATCACGGCCACGCACTGGCAGCACAGGTCAGCGCGTCATGCTGCAGCCATGTGAACGCAAATGAGGACTCTACTCACCTTTCCCCCAGCCAAAATCGGCACCACAATCTCACTCCTACTCTCTCCATCACAAGCAATGTGCCCGGGGAACGTCTCCACGTCCTTCACAAGCACGGTCTCCTTCCTCTCCGCCGCAGCCCCACAAACGCCCTTCCCCACCTTAATCACCTGGCACGCTACCTTGCCCATAAACGGGCCCAGGAGCAGCTCATCCGCGCTGGACGGGGAAGTCACATAGAACCCGGCCCAGTTCACGCTGGACGACGGAGCGAGGAGAGAGTGGTACAGGTGCCAGAGGAGGGAGGATGTGTTGGCAAGGTTAGAGGGCCAGAAGCGCGTGTCGGACACAAGGGACTCCAGGGAGGTGAGGAGTTGTGCGTAGGCCTCGCGTTTGGACAGGGCTGGGGCGAAGTTCGATGCGTCGGCGTGAGGCTGGAAATTTGTTAGGGACTGCGGCGAGTCTCTTTGTTACAATGAGCGAAGAAGCGCTTACCATTTCGGTGGTTGGCGATGGTTGTTTAGTCTACGGCCGTCTCACATCTTGCTAACCAGTTCCTTTGGATACAGTTGCAAGAGAATATCTGAATTGGCGTTGTTGTGTATTTGTTAAGCAGGTGGAGTCTGTGATGTCGTGCTTTTTTCTCCGCCGAGATCCATTTGGTCCGTGTCAAATTAGCTCACGCAATGGCGAAGAGCACGGCAAGAAACAGTTGAAGCAATTAGGATGCCAATTTATCTTATTCACATCCAGTCATACTGTAAGGTAAACCTATGTAGGTCCTTGGTTCATGCAAAAATCCTTCGTCACCATAGCATAACTCACAGAGAAGCTCCTCCTTCCCATCTACTCTGGCAATTCCATCCACATCAACAGCTGACTCCTATCACCACACCTGCCCTCGACAATGCAAAAAGAAATATCGCATAGATGTTGCGCATGCTTTGGAACGATTGTAGTGGGAAGATGCCGACTTCGCCAAGGTCAATGGTAAAAACGCTGAAGGAAAATGTCGCATGATGAGCGAGGTGAGATCGTGAAGTATGATGAAACGAGATGCAGTATGAGTGTGATGCTTGAACCTTCCCATAGCACCGAAAAAGACGTGTCGTAAAAGCGCATGGTTAGATTTCCAACGCCAGCAAATTCGTGAAAAAGTCGTTAATAATATAGCTGTCACTTTGAGTTTCCAGCCAAAAGATCATCCTGAGGATGCAGCGTCCCTCTCTTCCGCCTCTTTCGATCTCCAAAAGCGCATCAACTTGCTGATGCGGTTGCTCTTCTTCTTCGTCTTCTCTTCTCCTTCCGTCGACATGGTTTCGAGCTTAACCTTGCTCCCATGAGAAGGGCCCGGGATGAGTCTATTTAGACTTGCAAGACTGGATCGTTTCCATCCTTCGTGGAGCCTTGAGGAGCCAGGCACGAACATTGAGTTGGACCGGTGCTCGAAAGATGGTCGAGCATTTCCACTGGATGACTCTCGTGGGATTGCATTGCTAGAGGCGCTATCGCTAAGGGAAGGAAGATCGTCCGTGGAAGGTTGGACATTGTCAACATGGAGCTCGCCCAGCCGCCGAGGTCGCGGTTGAATGTCGAAGGAGACATGGTCTGTATCGGGAGAAGAGATCAGCGAGGCAGAAGTCGTGCGGCCTTCTGTCGACGAAGCGTAATGAAGTTGAGGGTTGGGATACGCGAAGGGCATTGGTGAGGTAGAGGGTCTCTTCGGAACGCCGTCCGGCACAAGAACGGGTGCCTCGATCGTCGACTTGGAAGATCTGACATCTTCGACCTCATGGTCATCCTCTGGATCCACAATCATCACATCATCCGTATGACTTGGCATATCCGTCAAGCCAAGGCCATGTTCCTGGTGCGTCGTAGGCTTGGCGTCTTGCTCTGGAGGGGGTGCACTTGCAGAATGGTGTTTGACCTTCTCTTCATGCGCCAAGAAATTGTCCTCCTCCTCTTCATCAAACACCTCCTCGCCGAGAGAAGCATTGCTGCCGTGGTGTCGCATGCCGAACAGAGCTGACCTATTGACAGGAGACAGAGCCGGTGCACTTTCAGTCCTGCGATGACTAACACCAAAGGCATCAACAACTCCTCTTCGCTCACTACTGTGAAGCTTGGCAATTCTGGCGGTGGTGGTTCTTGCATGGTCATCAGAATATCTCCTCTCATCGCCATGTTCCCCGAGAGCAGCATCTAGATCAAGCATGGGACTAGCTAGATCCATAGGCGTGGGATTTGCAGGAGAGATGGAGAATGGTTGCTCGACCAGCGATTGCTTACGAGTGCCAACAGGCGAGCCCTCGCGTAACACAACCGTGTCATCTGCATCAAATATTTCATTGACCTTGTCACTGTCTCTTCTCAGCAGTGGCGGTGGCGTCGGTGTTCTTCTCGACTTCTTGGAAGCGCGATGTTTGGACCTTTTCGAAAAAATGCCTGATGTCCAAGTGTGGTACTTTCGGCGCTTGTGAGTCGAAGGTCTCTCTGGAGCGGTCTTGGGTCGTGTCCGGTCTGCATCATCAGGTGGAGCGCACAAAGGTTTGTCCTCAAATGGATCTGTCTCTTCCATTTTCGGCGTGGGCGACGGAGATGGATCATTGCCCTGCGTTGACCAAAAGTGCTTCTTCTTCAGCGGCGGGCTACCATGCGAGGATATCATCGGGGAGCCAGATGCCGACAAAGGCCTTTTGGGCATAGTCAGAAGATTCTGGTCGGTCTTCGCGGGATCGCCGGAGAGCAACAAGGCAGCGTCCGCGGTGTTCGGCCTCCTGTTGAAGATGGATTCCGTCAGGAGGGGACTTGTGGTTGCTGAAGTAGTTTCTGGTGGGCTAGTTGGAGGTAGGCCGGCGACAGAATTGATGCTATTTGAGAGAGAATGGCCGCGAATCGTAGAATTGCTCCTTTCTGTTTCCGAAGAGATCATTGACAGCGGCCTGGGAATCACATCTACTCTTTCTGAGAAATCAACAGTCCGAGGTCTGTACGCCGACGCGCTCCCTCTTCTCCTTGGCGAGCCCGGGGGTGATCCTGACGTGGACGGCGCGTGTCTCTGGCCAGGGCTAGCTCTCGGAAATGAGAATGTGCTATCCAAGGGAGTGGAAGGGGTCGAGGGTGCGCGAGCTTTCGCCAAGGCATGCTGCTTGATCAGCTCTGAAGTATCAATATCCGACACCGATATCGCTTGCGACCTTTTGTGCGTGTGACCTCTGTATGCAGAAGCTGAGACTGGCGGGCCACTTGGCCTGGGCTCATGCTTCATAGGATTGGCATCAACCAGCTGTGCGCTTTCGGCGTTTCCACCGACGAACTCGCTCCCACCTCTTCTGTGGCCACCGACCTTGGCGCCATCAGATTCAGGCTCGGCTCGTGTGGGACTTGTCGAACCACGTGCAGCACCCGGACTAAAGGTAAAAGCTGGCAAAGGCGCCGGTTTGGCTGATTTGCTGACACGCTGCTGGTTCAGCGCCATCTCTTCTAGGATGGGATGGGTAGGACTCGGTGTGCGCTCGACGGGTATTTCAGCCCCCGGATTGAACCTGAACTCGGGCAAAGGAGCCGGCTTGGACGGGCGCCGCATGTGACCAGGTCCGGGGGTGGTTGATACATCCTCCTCTTTGTCATTACTTGTCTCGTCCCTCGTCTGTGACGGTGTACCAGGGTTGAAAGTGAACGAAGGCAGTGGTGCGGCCGCCGTGGGATGTCGCGAATGCTTGCGAGCATGGCGAGGCGGACCACCATGAGGGAGCGGTTCGAGGTTCGCAGCCGGACTCAGAGACAGTGAAGCCATAATGGCATGCGCAAGTCCGCTGTCTAAGACCACAACAACTCCACGTCGCTGTGTATTGGCTTAGTGTTTCGGCAGCATCGGGAAGACCTCTGGACCGACGAGGACTGATCCGCTGTGAGACGAAATTGCCGACCGACGAAGGGCAAAAAAGGACGCAGGCTGTTTCTAGATATCTGCCAATGTCTATGAATGCTGTAGAAGAGCAAATCAAGTGATAATGTAGGCTTCCAATGGAACTGCTCGTCGAGGGGAGAGGGATGTCGATTGAAGGAGTGGACGGCCACCTGGGAGGTTGATCTACTCGAGACCCCTCTTCAAACAGGAGCCAAAATTTGGTTCAGTGGTGAAAGGGAATGCGAATCGAGTGCGGTTGTGGGAGATGGTAAAGGGTGGTCGAGGCGTGAAGAATTGAGATGCGGGATGCGGAAGCAAGACAAACACGAGGTGTGCACTCTGAGATCCAAGTGCCAAACTTGTGTCAGGTACCGAGTGCCATCCCAGGGCCAAGTCGCCCAGCCAGGCAAAGGTCAGGTTGGCGTCCCCTAGCCAGCTGCACAGGCCCCGCCCAAAACGTGTAAGGATCATGTCCATTCAGATGCACCATCCAGGCTACACTCTTCTTCGAATTGCACTCCAGCCCAAGTAGGGAATGGCTCCCTGAGCTAAGGGAGCAAGCTAATTGACTGGTGGATCTTCAAGCATGCCTACGAATCTTCTGCGGCAGGAACAGAAAGTTAAAGCAACTTCGGAAGATGCAACACCTCCGGACGACGTACGGATGCATCTGGCAGAAAAGAGCTCTCGTTCAGACGAAGAAATTTGGTCGAGAACCACTGGTGTGCAGGTTTGTGCGCGAGCACAGCAATCGTGTTCCGCCAAATTCGTGCCCTCCATCACATAGGTACTTCCATCCGTGATGCGAGGGCACGCAGCAGCACTTGGCATCGAGACAGACATCCGCTTTGCCATCATTCTTCCGTCCATGTAGAGATTGCGAATCTCCCCTTCCGTAGAGACCGTTGAACCTGATCCGGAATCCAGCAAATGCTCCTGTTATCACACCTGAACTTTTGTGAGGTGCAGCCATGCACTAGCCAAATTATGCAGGGGTAACGACAGGAAAAGCTCAAGTGGTCGCCGCGTTGGCGGCGTCCTGCACGCCGCAAGTCAAAACTCCCAGCCCAGAGAACAGCAACACCCTGGCTTGTTGCTGCAAGATCTTCGCTTCTGTCCTGAATGAGCCAGAACAGTATGCTCCAGACTGCAAGCGCATCCTTGGTTGGGCGTTTATGTTTGCTAAAATGTCTACTGTTACGTCTTCCCTCTGCTTTACATCATGACCGTGCTCCATTTGTCGTGGTGGCGCCCAGTCCATCGGGCGTCTTTACTCTTTCAGCCGTTGGCGGAACGGTAGCGTTTCGGTGCAAGGCAAGACGTTGAGATTAGTTATCAGGTCTTAATTTCTGCTACTGAGCACGTAATCTGCACAGCCATCTCGATTCATCTCCCAGACAACGTGAGCAAAACTATCAGCCATGAAATGGGTCAAAACGCCACTGGGAACATGCTTCATCGGGACAAGCCTGGAGGGGTGGGCAACAATAATTAAACTTACGTGCACGAAGCCAGGACCCTTGCGCATGTTCGCTGGATCACCAGTAAGATAGATTGCGCCAAATACCAAATCAGCATCTCACTGGCTCGTTCTCAATACGAACCGTAGGACCAGCGAAAAAGAAGCAATCAGCCGCATCCTCGAAATCTCGGCGTCACCGGGAGAGTTGGCTGGTGAATTTCCTGGCCAATCATTCCGCTCCATAACTCCTGCAAAATTGTGGTGTTCGGGCTAGCTGACCTGGAAGAAAGTACACATCCACTCTCTCCCGAGACGCCAGACGGCGGGCGAGCATTCAAATTAGCACTCAGCACAATTGGCTTCCTCGTGGGGATGTTCACGTAGAGACAGCTCATCCACGCCACCCATAGTGACGACAATCCAACAAAGCCTCAAGCACAGGCCAACCACCACCACAAGTGCCTGCTGTGGGACATTTATGTCAGACATATCGAATGATTGACACTGATCAGCGACTATACTACGGCCGCCGCAGCAGCCACGCAAGTCACTCTATCTGCATTGCACCCTGACGTCGTTGCCTGAGGGACATTGCCGCAGATCTTCGGTAAAAAGCCATTTGACGGCAGGGCCTGTTCCACGTCGAGATCCTCGGCAGAAAATCAGCATCTCGTGCCTCCGGATGCCATATTGAACCTGCATGACATCGCTGGACTAGCAGTGTTGACCGACAAACACATCATGCCGCCTCCGAAGAAAGCCAGAAGGCCGGAGCATCATCAGGTGAAAAGACCGGCCACTGCGGCCCAGCACACACGCCGTCTCTCGCATCCATCTCACACACCGCTGCCTCAAGTCCATGCACTGCCGTTTGAGTTGCAGCAAGTCATTCTCAACGTCTTCAGCACCGCTTTTCCCATCGCTCAAGATGTTGCAAGTCTGAAGCAAGTCATCCAAGAGGTAAAAGGCCATCTTTTCCAGCGTGATTTCTCTTCTGCATTCAGTCAATCGTCACATCTGCAAGCTTATGCGCTGCGATGGAGTGCTGCTCGTGCTCTCGGATACTCACATGTTTTGACCCATCCGGACAGGGCCTTCCTACTCAAAACACTGCCCACCAGAGGCATCAATCAGGACATTGATCAGTCAGACGTGCAGACAACTTACCTAGGAGGCCTTGGAACAAGGCCCGAGCCATGTCCGGAACCGAGCGACAAGTCTGTGATGAAAGTGGCCTGTTTAGGAGGAGGCGCCGGAGCGGAGATCGTGGCTCTTGCCGCTGCTCATCGACAGCTTGCGATCGAGACGCCGCTCCGAGTCATCGCAGTGGACAGCGCCGACTGGTCAATCCCAGTCGACAAGCTCTCTAGTGCACTTTCAACGGCACCAGCACTCCCAGCATATGCAAACGAGATCGCCAAAGCCAAAGTCGAAAACCAGCCACTCCTCGGGGACTCGTCTACGGTAACGGTGTCCTTTGTCAAGCAGGACGTCCTTACCTGGGACCTCGACTCTTTGAATCAGACGTTGAAAGACGTTTCATTATGCACTATCATGTTCACGCTCAACGAACTCTTTAGCACGTCGTTGCCGAAAACCACGGCCTTCCTTTTAAGCCTGACCACATCCATGCCAAAGAGAAGCCATCTGCTGGTGGTCGACAGTCCTGGGAGCTATTCTGAGATTCAGCTTGGCAAGCCCAAGAGCGGTCAAGGCGAGCGTGACGCCCCCCAGGAGACTCCAGCTACTAAAAAATATCCAATGAAGTGGTTGCTCGACCACGCACTCCTCGAAGTGGCCCGTTGTGGAGATGAGTTCCAATGGGAGAAGATTGAAAGCGAGGACTCAGTATGGTTCAGGATCGACCAGAAGGATAGGGACAAGCTCAAATACCCGGTCGAGCTCGAGAACATGAGGCATCAGTTGCATTTGTACAGAAGGGTGTGAATGCACCCTGCTCCTCCATCGATGAGAGGCATGATGCACCTTTATGCACGCCAAAAAAGTACGTCCACGGCGTCAAGCTTGGGCAATTGATGGCCCCAGGAGAACGCCGACTCCATCACTTCATTCTCACCGCACGGCTACCTGAACCGCAATGTCTCCTGCAGACCACCTTAAAAGCAATCAAAAAACAACTATGGCTGTATTCACCGAGCCGCCTGCACAGGCGCATTGGACTCTTGGTAAGAGATATGTCATATTGTGGCACTGTTGCCGTTCGGTCCCATGCAGTGGTCGACCCGTCTACAAAAAGCTGCGGGTGTTAGAGACACTTTGAAAAGCTTTGATGGCACAGCGCAGAATGGGGCAATGAGAATCACTAGATGAAATACGACGCAAAATGAGATGACACATTTGGATCAGCTTTGTCTTTGGATTTGATCTATAGCGTTGGGAACACTGATCTCAGCTTGCCCACTGGTCACACGCCAACGTGTTCGATTTACGAGCCGAAGATCGCCGTGTTGAACATGCATCCATCACATCTACTGCAGCACATAGTGCGAGCTTCTGTGGCTTGCGCGGGGAGGGCGGTGGGAGGGGCCCTCAACCTCGAGGTCCCATTCCATGCCAGCTCGACTCGTTCCGTCATGATCCAAGAGCCGGCCCTAGTCAGAGGCTGTCTGATGGAAACCCATCTGCTCAACTAGCAGCTTCGCTCCGTCTGATTCCGTCGTGCTAACTTTCAGTCGTCTATTCATCATCCTCATCACCCTCGTCGTTGACGACGTTGAAGAATCTCAGTTCATAGACACCTTTGCTGGTAGACACGACTCGCAGCCAATCTCTCAGCTGTTGCTTCTTGAGGAATTTCTTCGTCCTGAAACCGGGCGTTCCGTCAGCACACATCCTCAACCCACAAAAATGGAGGTGGGGCCAACTCACAAGTATTTCAGGTATCTTCCAGAGAAGGGAATGTGAGAAACAACCTCGATCTTGCCATCGCCAGCCTGGGAGATGGCAATCTGGTCGCCAAGGTTACCGGTTCGTCCCTCAACTTTAATCTTGTCGTGGAGGAACTTTTCGAAGGCGGAGAGGTCGAAGATTTTGTCGGAGACGGGCTGGGAGCAGTTGATGGTGTACTAGGGACTTGTTAGCTTGCACTGCTATGCTGTGGAAACCGCAACGTCGTGAGACAGCAGTGTGTTGCATCTAGGAGCACCGCAGGAGTACTTGTCACATACCTTTTTGGTCACTTTTCCCTTCTGGACTTTGCCTCGTTGACCTGCGGCCTGTGGGAGAAGAATCTTAGCCTACTGTTCACAATACACTGTAGAGACCAAAGTATGCAGCCTGCCACCAAGAGCAAGGCGTGAACAGCAAAGCGGTTGTTCTTGAGACATTGTGTATGTTTCTTCCCACACTCTTGCTCGTTGACGTCCTTGTTCTTTGCGCGCCGAATTTCATACTGGTGCTTCGATCTGACATACCGCTTTGGACACGGCTGGTCTGGTTGGGGCCATTGTGTCTAATAAGGTGTGAGATGGTTGATCTTGGAGATCGGTGAAGCGGTCGCAAAGAAGTTCTGATCCTGCGCCTTTGAAGGTGAGATGGATAGATGGCTGGTTTACCAGATGGAATTATGGCCACAGCGCATTTTGGGCTTTTTCGTGGTTAGCGCATCGCACAAAAGAACGGATGAACTCTTGGCGCTGCCTTTGGAGCCTTGTGAGGTGGGAAAAATAAGGCTATGTCAGCTCTCCAGGGGGCCTTGGCGGTGGTGAAAAGGGGCAAGGGGTTCAGAGTTTCATGTTCAGCCCTGCTTTCTCCATCGGACGCCATGTTCAGGGGAACCCCACTACCCAACGTCCGTCGATCAGGACAACACACGAATGGCAAGATTCTGGATTTCCGAAAGTGTGTGACTTTGCTGGGTGCGAAAACTGCAAGTTCTGGCAAACCACGTGACGTTGGGGAAATATGTACATTCAGAAAGTATGACTTTACTGGGTGAGACTGAGAGAAAACAAGTGATGTTAGATAAATGTGTATATTCATATTGTGTATTTCTCGTTTCACAATGTGTATCCATCGTCAAAGTATGCTCTCCAAAGCATCTTGAGATGTTCCAAGCCGACCGGTGCTCATCTCGTAAGCAATACATTTGCCGGCGCTGAGCCGGTGGGGTATGTCATGGTAGTCATCAAAGGAGTGTAAGAAAATGAAAAATGTGTCTCTCTATATCCAGTGTTCCGTCACGTCATTAAGGTTACCCTTCCCATTCCAGAATGCAGTTGGTGTAGCCCTTGCTCAATTTCGCCAAATATTCAAACAGACAAGAAAAGTCTGGCGGAAATTATGCCAGATGCACCAGGCCCCCGCCCGCCAATGATGGTGGCTCGGATCATAGAGCTGCGGCGGCCATGACGACAGCGACACCTGCGAAGAGCAGAGAGCCGGGCTGTGCTTGTGGAACAGCAGCACCGGTAAAGGTGCCAACTGGTACTGCCGAGGTGCTTGTGCTTGGCTGGACTGATGTTGGTGTGACTGGAGGAGCTGGTGGCGGAGTTGTGGTGGCCGCTGGGGTGCTCACAGGAGGCGGGCTCACCCACTCACTCCAGGATGAGCTTGGGATGACTACGGGCGGAGCTGACGAGTTGGAGGCGGAAGGAACAGTAGACGTGGTCCAGACTTGCCAGGAGGTTTCTGGAACCGGAGATGGAAGCGGTACTGGAGTTGTGCATGGAGTCGTTGTAGTCTCCTGTGGTGGAGGGGAAGGGACAGTGGTGACCGAAGTCCAGGGGCCCCAGTTCATGGATGAGCTGGTGACGATCGCTGGTGTGGTGGTGGTCTCCTCGACTGGTGTGGTGGCCGTAGTGGTCCAAACGCCCCAAGAGGTGTGCGTGGCAGGTGCCGTGGTATCTTCGACTGGAGTGGTAGACGTCATGGGAGGTGCTGGAGGAGCTGTGCTGGTAAGCGGCAATGGTGTTGGTGTGGTTGTGCAGGGAGATGTCCATTCACCCCAGCCTCCGTCCGGCTTCGCTGAGCCATCATGACTGCCCCAGTTGCCCCATCCACCGTCACCGGTCTTCTGCTGTTGACCATTACCGCCGCCCCAATTGCCCCATCCATCACCACCATCGGACTTTTGTCCTTGACCATTTCCCCAGTTGCCCCAGCCATTGCCATCACCTGGTTGAGGTGCGGCAAGGGCGACGCCCAAAGTGGCGGCAAAGACAAGAACTGTTCGCATGGTAGTTTGAATATGAGATGGAGAGATTTGAATTTGCAAGGTAAGGGATACGCTTCCAGCGAGTGGTAATGCTCCGGTATTTGTAGAGCGAAGAAGCGAATGTATTCAAGTAACGATTGTCAAAGACTGGCCTGAGTAGTGTAGGGATGTAAAGGAAAGAAGGGTGGCAGAGGTTGGAAACTGGACCGGGCTATATACCACAGACTTACCTGCCAGTGACACTGCTTTCTGAGGTTGCATCTCAACCAACAAAAGGCCTGGCTCCAGTATAACTTGTGCCTTCCATTCTGTCAGGGGCAGTCGGTGCAAAAAGTGACGGATATCCGGTTTGCAGGAAGTAGTGTCAAGTTTGAGGTGGACACCATGACACAAGTAAGCAAGGAGTGTGCCAAAATCGACGCATTTCAAAGGATCGATCGCATGCCCAAGCATTGCGGCTTCTCCATATCACAGAGCAAACCGCCGACGTAACGTTCACCATGTGCTCTCGATGGAGCGGCCGTCCGAGGCACCATGCAGTTGTTTCCTGAAAGAGAAGTCCTCATGGTGGGTATCGAGAGAATATTGTATGGTGAAACGCCTGGTAGCCAATGGGCGACAATCCCATGAGCCGTGTTCTGTCAGTTGCCGCCTGAAACACGCTGTCCAGGGTTCTGGCTGCGCTGAATAGGGATGAAAAGCCCCTGCTCGGCCCGGCCAAGACTGGTGTTTGCAAGCCCGTCAAGCAAGTGGTGACCGTTCCGACCAACCATCCGAGCTGACAGCACCTCGTCTTCCATGTCTTTGCAAGCTCTTAGACCTCAAATTCTCAAACACACAATTTTGTCGATCGGAGTCCAAGGAGGCCGCTCGGTCCACGTATGCTGACCACACATATTCCAAGAATTCGGAACAGAATTTGTCTTTCCGACTGAATGTTGGTGTGAGGTCATTGGAGTCGCTCGACATCTCCCCGCATCGCTTGAACGGCCAGCATTCGTGATGGCGGCACCACAGTCGAGAGCCTTAACCTGTCCATATGTGCATATCATTGGGGATGGCACCAGTGCAGAATAACCTGTCAGACAGACTTTCTACGACAATGCTGATTTAACCCAAACGTGGTCCATCGTAGCTTGGTCGATATTTCTGCACCCTGCATCCATCCCAGCACGAATAGTGCAATACCCAGATCCTTGCTTTGCCAGTCTCACAGAGCATAGCAAGCCTGTGCGAACGAAATGGCACCATACGATAGTCAGATTTCCTTTACCCTGGATACGATATGTCGTAAGCTCAATGAGTGACCATGCATAGGACCAGTTTGTCGCAGCTAACACAATGATGGCTAGCATGGACATATCTAGCTAAGAAGGTACGTTCACTCCCTTGGGCCTCGGGCGTCAGGGCCGCAGGCATCTGCTGCCATGCTAACACGGGATTCCACAGAGATTGGATGAAGGTACGCCGTGCAATGGACAGGCACTGTAATTCACATGGCGTGCTCTAGACGGTGGATGAAGGCGAAGACTTCAATGGCTGACGGAGTTGGACTTGTAGCGCTGCGGCGGTTTCGTGCTTCCGACGATGCCAAAGTCGTTAACTTCACCGTGAAGTTTATGCCATTCCAGCTGTATCCAGAATCGAGCAAAGAAGGTGAGGACAAGTATGCATGGTATCGCAAATCTCGATATGGCGACTCCGACGAGAAGATGAAGCTGTATGAAACCTTGATGTCCGCATATGGGGTGGGTGTGGGCATCAATTTCAAGTTCCACGGTACTGTTGCAAACACCTTTGATGCTCATCGTGTGATCCAGCATTTCCAGGAAGAGAAGGGTCCTGAGACTGCTGACAAGCTCATTAACTGTGTGCCTGGCCCACATACCTACATACATTATGGTACTGATATGTGGTAGCCTTGTACTCGCAATACTTCGAGAACGAGAAGCACCCATCTAGTGATGAGACGCTGTTGAAGGCGGCGACTGACGCCGGCATTCCTGAGGCCGAAGCCAAAGCGTTCATCGAAGATCAGAATGAAGGCTTGAGGGACACGAAGGTGGCCATCAGGGAACAGAAGTCCAATGGTATAGATGCCGTGCCGTACATCATGATCGAGGGCAAGCGCCGAGATATCACTTTTGAGGGCGCAAAGGAGATCGAAGAATATGAAAAGGCGTTGCATCAGATTGCGAAGGAAAGCAAGTAGTCTCCGAAACGTCAAAGATTTGCGGCATTGAAGCACTGTCAATTCTGCCGTTTGAGCAGTTTCTCTCCTCCAGCCGCACACTCACTCTCTTTGGCCGTCTATTTCTTGACTTCCTCGCCGCCCCACCCAGTCAAGTTCACCACTTCAGGAATTCCTCCCGGAGCCCTACAGATGACCCAAACAACCTGTGCACGAAGCATTTAGCCGAGCAACATCTCACGGAGGGAATTGCTAACCTCTTCGTCCCCATTGTTCACTTCTTGATGTTCTCGTCCTTTCGGAATCAGAGCCCAATCACCTGGCTTAAGCTTGTCGACCTGTTTGCCATGATCTGAGACGATAGCACCCTCCCCTGAGACTGCGTAGACTATGGTGTCCTGCGAACCGTGATGGTGGATAGCTGAGGCGGAATGAGGTTGTGCCCGCATTAATGTCCCTACTATCTGCTGGGATGGGATGAGGTCAACGATGGCTGACTGCCTAATCATGCCTTCCTAATCCCGCTTCTCAGCTTGACCGTGGGCCAGCGTTGCCATCTTGCCACAGCTTACTGTTTGTCCATGATTCGTTTTGACATCCTCCGCTTTGGTCACTCGAACTGGCTCTGGGGTGCTCATGCTTATCGACGAGATTGAGAAGCGGCTATGCCTGGTTGACAATCGCCCTATCGCCGAGGACTATGGCCCTGGTGTTCACAATGGAGCACCATAAATATCAGCTACCACTGTTCGTGAGTTCTCTTGCATACGTGGCAATGACGAACATTACGCAAAGATCATTGGTGGATCGAGCGCGGGGAGGTCAGCAACCTGGGACAACTAAAATCTCATGCTGTGGAAGTACGAACAAGACTTGGTATCTCTCGTTCACCCTATCTATGGAGATGGTAAGACAATGCTCCACGCATAGCCGGATCTCCCTATGCTACCAATTTCTCAATAAATAGTGCAAGATCCACCAAAGAGGTCTCTATCCATGCACTGATCTCCCCCAAACGCCAGATGTGCAATGAGTTCCGTCAGCTACATCGTCAATTTCGATGAACTTTTGACAAAAGAATAATCGAGAGAGATGTAAGGTCAATGCCTTACACCTGACCCATCGACACCATCTTCTTTCGAAGGTAGTTCTTGTATTCACCGATGGAGCCTTCCCACCTTGTGATGGTCTTGTTCTCACAGACCATAATTTCTTTGGCAATTTTGTCAAGCAGTCTAATGGTGTGTTAGCCTGGTACACGTTGAGGAGGGAAGTGGAGTTGTGCTTACCTAAAATCGTGGGAAACCACGACTACACCGCCGTCGAAGGCATTGATGGCGTCGGCCAAGGAGTCGATGGTCGGGATATCGAGACCGTTGGTCGGTTCGTCAAGGAGGAGCATGTTGGGGCCTTCGATGGCGAGCAATGCGAAGACGACACGGCTTCGTTGGCCTTCGGATAGCGTGCCCATCAGTGCCGTTTGTGCTTCACCAGAGAGACCATATCGGCCAAGCTGCTGCCGCCAGTACTGGTAGTCCTGTGATTTTTCCGGGTACTTATCTCGGACAAAGTCGAGAGCGGACTTGGTCAGATCAAGCTGGTCAGCGGAGTGCTGAGAATACATGCCCAGTTTCAAGTGGGTGTGTCGGCTGACCACACCAGACGTGGGTGATAGCTTGCCAGTCATGAGTCTGAGCAGGGTGGATTTTCCCACACCATTGGGACCGACGAGTGCCGTTCGACTGTCCATGTCTACACCGAAGTCCAGGTTCTCATACAGGTTGTCGGCTTTGTTGCCGGAGTAGCTGAACGTCACGTCGTCGAATGACAGAACAGGAGGGGGGAGCTTCTCAACGTCTGCGAAGCGGAAGGTGAAGACTCGGTCTTGGTGAACGGGCTGGATAAACCCGTCTGCTTCCATCTTGTCCAAAATCTTTTGCCGCGATTTCGCTTGCTTGACCAGGTTGGCATATGTACCGGCTGAGGCGATGAACTTTTTGATGTGGGCGATTTCTTCTTGTTGCTTGACGTAGGCCTTTTGCTGGTTGGTCTCCTGCTCGGTTCTTGTCTTGATGTAAGAGTCGTAATTGCCACCATAGTACATGAGTTTCTTCTGTCTCATGTCGATCATGTTGGTGCAAACGCCGTTCAAGAAGTCCATGGAGTGCGAGACGAGGATCAAGGTCTTGTCCCATTTCTTGAGGTACTCTTCCAACCACACGCAAGCTTCGAGATCAAGATGGGCAGTGGGGTCGTCAAGCAAGAGCAGGGAAGGCTTGACGAACAGCGCTCTCGCCAGGGCAACTCGCATACGCCAACCACCAGACATGTCCTTCGTTTTCTTGTTGATCGTCTTCTTGTTGAAGCCCAGGCCGGTCAGAATCAAGGATGCTCGGGTTTCGAAGGTGCTGGGGTCCATTGCTTCGGATCGTTCATAGACGTCCATGAGCTGCGGGGATTCGGGTCCCTCCTTTTCCAAGATTTCCTCGGCGAGATTGTCCAATCGTTCCACCTCTTTCTGTGCCTCCTTGACCACCCATTCCAGTGCACCCTGGTCGGTGGGAGGAGCGCCCTCGTTGAGGAGGTAGATATCGACATGCTCGGGGAAAGGGTATTCTCGCTTGTCAATCGCCTTCAACAAGGTGGATTTTCCGCAGCCGTTTTCACCCAAGAGACCATACCGTCGTCCGAAGTTGACCTCGAGTGTGGAATCCGTAATCAGGACTTTTCCGTGGAACACAAGCGATGCGGATGTGATCTTGACGTCTCTGCTGGCTTCCATGGATGCAAGCACACCTGTCGTGACTCGGTCGGACAGACCGAATTTATCCATCTGGTCTTCCAACTTCTTCACTGCCTCCATCTTTGCGGCACTCGTGGCGTGCTCCACCTCGTCAGCGTCGACCATGGACGGGCCGTCGTCTCCATTGACAGAAGAGTTTTCGCTGTTGACTTGTGAGGCGGCCTTGGAGGACAATCGGGATGCGGCGGTCTTGGGCTTCTCTCCTCTTTCTGCGGCCTTTTCGGCCTTCTTGGCCATACGGGCGGCTTTGGATGCTGAGACAGGCATTTCAGCGGCTGGTCTTGGGTATCAATAAAATCGTCGAATTTTTTCGAGTGATGAAGAAATTTGGATCGACCAGCGATTGAGGGGCAATCGAGGCTTATCGATTGAGACTGCGAGGCTACGATTCGGCAGTAGGGATCAACAAAGTGGTTGGATTATCGAAACAAAGGTCCTCACGTCTAGTAGAATCGAGTGGACGACGAGGAAACAATTTGCTTGGTGAAAGAGTGAAAGAATTGTTGAGCCAAGTTGAAGATGGCATTACCTTGACGACTTTGCCAAACAAAAAATCTCTTAGGCACCAAGGGCACACTCAACGTCATTCGCCCGGTCCGAGCGAAAGAACTGGCACGAATGGGCAAAATATCTCCGAACCCTAAATTTCGGGCTGACCAGGCTATTCCGCATTCGGAAGGACTTCTAAATTTCTAAATGACCAATGTGGGTGCCGTCATATTCAGCATTACAACATGTACAGCTGCCAGGCCCTTGAGCAGCGATGAATTTTGCTCTCAAGATCCCAGAGGGTCGCCAATGTCATCCGGTAATAAGTAACGATCATTGAAACTGGTCAACCGTACACTGGAGGGTATGCTCCCCTCGTGTTAGGTTTTGGCAGATCTGTGCCAGCCCATAGCATTGCGATGAATCCCCTATTTCCTGAATGCCTTTCTAGTGCCAGAGTGTCTCTGACAAAGTCCAATTAGGCGCACTATGATAGCTCGGCACTGGCACCAGCAGACGAGGCGTATGTAGGATACGGCCACAGAAAAGGTGCCACCACCTCCTCAAGCATGTGGGAACACATCATTGAAACTATTCATGTTTGCATACACCGGCCGTCCTCTGCGATGCCCGGTTCTCTTCCCCAGATATGCCATCAAAGATTCCCCGCTTTCATATGTTCAACATAACATCCCCAGAACAAAAACACCAAACGCATCGAGACCTGTGCTAAGGTAGGCAAAAGAGTCATCATCATTGTCCAATTCTCCTTTGCCCAAAGCAAGGCAGCAATGTCCTCGACAGACGTTATACGACGTGCCCTGACGATCGAATCTGGGAGAACCAATGAGCATACCACGAACAACTGCGATCAAGCTGATAACAAGCATGAAATTTCTTCAGTTCATGAGCTTCGAATTCGAGAAAGACATCTAGTATGAGATACATATTACATTTCCTGTACCGGACTCAATCTTTTCGCCTCTGTGTGAGACCCAGCATCTTTTCACACAGCTTTCAGGAATGCCACAAGAAGTTTCTCAGTGTATCGAGCCAGCACAGGATGACGATGCCGCGATGCATACAAGCATGAGACTATGCATTTGCTTTTGGCCCGAGGCATTGCCCTAGTCGACTGGTGTGTTGACTTGAGGCTGTTGCACCTTCATGGCGTCTGGAATGTCCGAGCAGATGTTCAAGGAGTACTACTAGCCTGCTGTGCGACCTTGAGAAATGGGAATGCACACTGTGTGGCATACCTACATGGCCCTAAGCTTTCGCTGGACACCACCGGGAAATCTTTCCAAGAGCACTTGTCTATTTCGATATCGAGCGGGCGTGGAGGACTCTACAGCCCGGTGATTGTTCAAGGATTAACATTCACAGTACTAGTTCTTAACTAGTGTGACTGCAACTTGGATGTCTTCCGAGCTAATGGTGACCGACCGCTTTTTCTTCTTGAAGCATCAGGATGCAGTGCACATGCCTGCTTGTGCGGCGACAAAAACTGCCCGCCAACCAAGCGCGCTTGACCAGGGGATTGGTCGAATAACGATGCTTGCTTGAGCGTAACTGATACAAGATCAACCCATGATGTCAGCCGAGCATTACTTTGACTACAGTACAGCGTCTCAGATCCCGAGCCAGCAGGTTACCTTTGGCCGGATCCATTTGCTCACATCGAAAGCGACTGTCTCGATTCCAGCTCCAGTGAAGCTTGTAGGTTGCATTTTCACAGCTGCGCTCGGAGTCTCTCAAATCATCTCTACCGCCGTCGACACCTCCGATCGGAGAGGCAGCGAGGTTGCCGCTCTACAAGATGTTGGCCGAGGGATCCAATTACAAACCCCTCTCCTCATGGAATCCCCATGGGACGACGACCCTGACACCACCTCCGCAGATCCTGGGGCCTAATACAGCTTTTCACGGCCTTTCCCAATGGCAGCTCTTCGTTTATGCATGGGACACCAGCTCCAGCGGCAGTAATAGATTTCAGAACGGTTCGGCTTCGTTTGAAGTTTCGGTATCTTTACCGGCGTGCCATGCGTATCACCGATGGCCTCAACCCGATTTAGCCGGGGCATTGTTTCTACTTGGTATGACTGGTGCCAATGTAATGTGATATCAGGTTTGTCTAACCATTTCGACGCAATGCCAGCACATCTTCGTTGCTCGATTCGACTTGTTCGCGCTCCTCGATCACAAAGAATAAACCAGACAATATGGACGCTCCCAAGCAGGCAGAGAAGGCTGTTGACAACCATCTTTCGCACGAAGACTCAGATGAACTGAAAGAAGTTGAGCACATTCTCGAGGTCGACCCCAAGGTTGAGGATTGCATTCGTCGCAAATGTGATTGTAAGACAGCCTGATATTGTGCTGCACATGGGCTTGTGGACTGACCATCATATAGACCACATACTCCCTTGGCTTTTCGGAATCTGGCTCTGCGCGTTTATTGACAGGTCCAATATCGGCAATGCCCGAATTGATGGCTTGACTGATGACTTGAATCTTCGAGGGAATATGTTCAACGTCGCCCTAGGTATGTGCCGCTGGCAAAAAACACCATACCGCTCTGACAAAGTGGCAGTCGTGTTTTATGTTCCATACATTCTCATCGATGTGCCATCGAACTGGGTCATCAAGCACTTTCATGCGGGATACTATTTGCCTGCTTTGATCATTTGCTGGGGCCTCGTCAGCACCTTCATGGGCTTCACTAAGTCATTCGCTGGTCTCATTGTTGCACGCTGCTTTCTTGGTCTCTTCGGAGGCGGCTTACTTCCTGGCATTATCGTGTACCTTGCGATGTAAGGACGACCAGCTCCTGTGTACGGATTACTGCTGACAGAGGCAAGGTTTTACCCAAGACATAAGATGGCTTGGCGAATTGGACTCTTCTATTGCGCTGCACCACTATCTGGTGCTTTCGGTGGATTGCTCGCCACAGGGCTGGCGCAGATCCGAGTTGGCAGCTATGATAGGTGGCCTTGGTAAGCTGGCATCAACTGCGTCCTCGAGTAACAGTTCTCACATGTACAGGATCTTCTTTATTGAGGGCGCAATCACCACCGTCTATGGCATCGCCTGCCTCTTTTTCATGCCACACAACCCAGGCCGTGCGAAATTTCTCACACCCCAAGAGAAGAACATTACTATGGCTCATCTCAAGCAGGACTTCCATGGAGCAACGACAGAAGAAGATGTCGACAGAGAGAAGTTTGATTGGCACTGGGCCAAGATGGCATTGGCTTCTCCTAACCTGTGGATGACCTCGCTGGCCTGGGCTTTTGTGCTGATTCCCTTGTACAGCTTCTCGCTCTTCTTGCCGACAATCATCCATTCCCTTGGATATACAGCGACAAATACGCAATTACTCACCGTCCCACCCAACTTCTGCTCGTTCCTATGTGTCCTGGCAACAACGCTCTATTCAGATAAGCTTAAGATGCGCGGACCCGTCATGCTTGTTGGCTCTGCAGTGGCTATCATCGGGTACATCATGTTACTCGCGAGCCAGTCTGCGGGCGTTCGATACGGTGGCACATTCTTCGTCGCCTGCGGAGTCTTTATCTGCTCGCCTGCAGTAATGGCATGGCTATCCAACAACGTGTCACCTCATTATGTGAGAGCCACAGCAACTTGGACGCAGGTAGCGATAGCAAATTGCGCCTCATTCGTTGCCACGTTTACCTACCTCTCAAAAGATGCGTAAGTTGCAGACCACTCCAGCCACAGTTTTCAGCGTGCTAATATGAGTCAGGCCAGATTACGTTCTAGGACACTCCATAAACATAGGCGCCTTGGTCCTAGCAATCATAACAGTCTCACTCGGTATCATGTACAATCTCTGGGAAAATCGGAAAAGGGATCGGGGCGAAAGAGACTATAGACTGAGTCAAGATCAGAGTCGACTGGGCCATCGGCATCCGCATTATCGATACACGATCTAGAATGTCTAGGCTCACGAGTAAATCCCGGTTTCAAGGGGTCCGGATTCTATGTCCCATCCTCGCGTGCGAATCTTTAGCGCTGCTGAGCTTTCTTCATCGTTGCGAAGAACTGTGAACAGCTGGTCCGGTTTACTGTTGCCGTGTTCACAGAACTCCAAGAACGAATGCTCCAAAATGAGCGGACATTAACCGGAGCATCACCGAGCAGGGTTCCCATGAAAAATGCTTGAGTCATCCGACAGCATGGGCAATTTTCTATTCTAAACAAGTTCTGTTTCCTAGAGTTGAAATGGTGAGCAGGAACTTAACACCGGAGAATGTTGCTTGCAATCTAGGACTTGGAATCAGGTCATTGCCATCTCCACTGCACCCTGCCACGTTCCGAAGGACAAGTCACTGATGTTGCACAGGTCTCGGACAGCTGCACCGCCATAAAAAGCGACCAGCACCTCTCGCTGCCAATAGCTTCTCACCTCCCCCCAGCACACACAGGGTGTGGCTGTCAAGCCCCTGTTGCTCCGAAGCTGGACTGGTGAGATATCATTGAGGTGCTTGTACCTGCGCATCAAGGAAACAAATACAGAATACAAAACAAGACACCTCTGGGCTCATTGAATTGGGACTCCTGAGGAGAAATTAATGTTTCAGACCAAGTATCAAATGAGGAGTGAGAAGATTCCACAGACGTGTATGCTGAACCACATTCCTTTGACATGTACCAGCGCCAAGCAGCAAGAGATATTACCTCTGCGGAGACCAGGGTGCATAACCTTCCCTCGGAACTTGACTAGCATGTTTCCTGCCACACCACTGAAGATTACCATCCAAAGTTGTCATTCTACTACGTACATTGGGCGAAGCTGGTCTGTGAGGCGGATTCCTCAAACTGTGCCATCGTCTTATGTCAGTCACGACTCAAGGAGGCTGTACCAAGAGTTCATTTCCATCTCTTCTCTACTGCGCCGGCTGCCCCATTCTCTCAACCACAGTGTTTGCATGTGCTGTCATACTTAGTGAGTCCACATTCCCTGGGTGCTGCAAGACTTCTTCAATACGGAAGCTAAGGTAGGCCATTCCAGCAGAAGACTGTGGATCATCGGAAGAAGGACTATCCTTGGACTCACTCCTTTCTCCCACTGAGCAAATACTGGCTGGATTTCAAAGTCAACAGCATAAGTACCACCACTCCTCGTTGGCATGACAATGCTTGACCTCGACCCCGGCAAGGTCACGGCATACAGCACATCGTGCTGCAACACAGATCCAGGGGCAGTACCCCGCGATGCAATTGTTTATGTCTCGTCATCAGTGTGGCAATGGATCAGTGAGAGGATGCCGAAAGCTATATATTCAGTGGAATCCTCAAGTTGAAGGTCGAAACAATTGAGGCACTCTTGCACTGACCAAGTCACTCGACTCCATCTCTGCCAACTTTCAGCAAAAAGCCTCAAAAGCGCCATGCAACGCGCCAAATTCCACTATGTCTTGCTCGCCAGCACCGGTTTGGGGTATGGAATTCAATGTCACCCTTTGGTATGCCTTCGCTGACCCCAAAAGCTTGCTTGCCAGAGCAAATCCTGTCGGTCTCTTCCCTCGAGACACAACCACCTGGAGCGACTGGACTGGCACCGGCTCTACACCTGTTGCGCCTACTAGCGGCCCATCCACTTGCCCATCAGCTGTCACAATCACAAGCACAATTCCCGAAACTTCTGCCTGTCCTACTGGCGATGTCACCACGGTCACTCAGCCTGGATCCTGCACGCCTGTTAGTCCAGGGGAGAGCACCAGCTGTCCACTGCCTTCTCCCGCATCTACCGTGACCATCACGACTGGTCCTTCAGAGTGCTCAACGGCGCCCCCTGGTTCTTGTACTGATAACAACGGCAATCCAGTCCCGTGTGGAACTACAGTGACCATCACAACAAGTCCTTACTCATGCCCAACCCTACCACCATCCCCATGCACTTATGGCAGTGGCAATCCCATTCCTTGCACATCCGAATGCCCGGCTCAAATGACGGTGACCGTCACTCCCGCCCCCTGCACTGATTCGAGCGGAGTGCCCATTCCTTGTGGACAAAATACAGTGACCGTTACCGAAAGCACAGGCTCATGCACTCCAGTCCAACCAACAGAGGGGACGTCTTGCCCGCCAACTCGTCCCGTGACCACTGTCACATCCACGGAAACCATCACAGCTCCTGGCGTCAGCACTGCAACAATCACAGACGTCGAGACAAGCGTCATCACAAGCATAGAAACTGCTCCTTGTGTACCTGAGACCACAACAAAAATCCAGACAACCACAGTAGAAGCCCCAGGGCCAGCGACTACCCTGACGGAAACGGAAACGAGCATCATCACCAGTACTGAGACTCAGTCAATCCCAGGCCCAACGGTGACCTTAACATCTGGAGTCACAATTAGCGTTCCAGCTCCAGCAACCGTGATCACGGAAACAAGAGTCATCACTTCTGTCGAGACCTCCGTGATCCCAGGCCCTACAGAAACGGTCACCTCAGTTTCCGAAGTCACAGTTTCAGCCCCAGCAGTCACGATCACGTCAGTATCTACATCCGTCGTCACTCAGCCCGCGGGAACTGTCACGTCGATCACTACAGCTCCTTGCACGGCTGCGAGCACAACAACAAAGACAACGACCGTGACGGCCTCCGCAACGTGGGCTGCATGGCTCGGGAAGGGCCGGCAATAAACGATCGTTCGCTGGCGCATTGGCGGTATGCGTCGGAAGGAGACAGTGAGGTTGCCTGATGCCGGAAGTTGGATTTGAGGACGGACAAAGGGGTTAATGACGCCAACTGTTGACTTTCCTTTCTCTTCGTTTCTACGGGCAAACACAGCCAGGCTATGTAGATATCATACCTGATATAGGCCTAGATAGCTCCTTTAACACATCTTTTTGCTCACCCCGCCAACAATGATGAGACAAGTTGAGAATGATGTTTCCCTAGTGGCTACATAAGAGCTTTGCTTTGTCCTTGTTGGGCGGACAGTGAGCTTGAAAACGGACATAAAAGGAAAGCAACAATGCAGCGCAGGACCAGAGGGTTTGGGACTGGCAAGAAAGCAAGCCCATAGAATGAGAACGAGATTCAAGTCTCTCGCGTGCCTTTCTGCCGCTGTACAGTAGTTTTACGCCACAACCCGTACCGCAAACTCCAGACCGAATGCGCTAGTGCGCAATGATGAGTACACATCATGGTGTATACTAACTTTCCTCCACTTGCTCTGCGGCTAGATGGAAAGTTATTATGTCTACTTGTTAATTCAGGGACGACGAAGTCTTCAATCCAGTTTCACCACCTCCTGGCCCATCAACAACCGTTGCGTCTGCTCCTCTTTCCTCTCCCTCCACTGCCATTCCCAAAGCACCGGCAAAAACTGCCACAGATCAAATTCCGGCCACAGCACATCCAAAAACACAATTCGCGTGTCCTGATGGCACTGCCAGAGCATAAAGTCTGAAAGCCTGTCAACGCCAGATGTGCGAATTAGCAGATCGAGTGGTGGGTCGGAAGCAGTAAAGAGGTGAGATGTTATTGTTGAGGAATCGATTGTTTCGGGATTCTTGTACTGAGGCTGCAGGGGCATGGCTTTTGAAGATGCGCTTCGAGGCTTTGATTGGGGTGAGCCTGAATAGGAAGTTGGCGGGGAAGACACCGAGGATAGAGCCTCGGGATGGAGAGTGGTCGTTGACGAGGCCATCGAGGCGGCATCGGCTTCTCTTTCTTGCTCTTGCTCTGGTTCCATGTGTAGGTCTGGTGTTGTGTCAGATTGTGAGTGCGCTGAGACTTCCGAAGACAAGGACGTTGAACTTGCAGATGGCGAATGGAGAGGCCGCGGTTCGGCGTAGCTCATGGGTTCGCTCAACTCATAGTCGGTCTTGTGTTGCGATTTTATCGTGTTTGCAATTCGTTCCTCTGTGAAGGGCGTCCGTCTCTCCTGTCCTGGCTGCGGTTGAGGGATGGGCTTGCTGTATTCTTGCACGGTCCGCCTGATTGCCGTTGTTATTTCGTCACGGCTGGTGTACGGGAAACAGACATTCAACACTGTTCGGTCGTTATGTGCTGTCATCCTACACGCTCGATCCATTGCCTCCAGCACGTCCGGTTTGATTAGGCTTCGCTGTCCTAATATGCGTATGCCTGCGCCGTATCTGTCGAGCAATTCTCCATGCTGCGAAAGCTGAGTGAGTTTTATCTTGGCCATCTCCATGAGGGCGTCGACTTCGTATTTCGATCGTTTGAAGTTCTCAATGCTGAAGGCATATATGGTTACGGTATGAACACCGGATTTGTAGCATACTTCAAGAATCTATCACATGTCAGCATACGCAGTTACCACACATGAGCCTACTCACTCTTGCAAGAGCCTCAAAACCCAGGTTATGGCCCTCAACGGTTTCTATCCTGTGGCTCCGAGCGTATCGTCTGTTCCCGTCCATAACGAACGCCACATGCCGAGGAACTCGACCTTGTTTTATTGCTCCTATTAGAAGCTCGCGGATCCGATTGAGCGCCCATTCTGCCGGAGGAGAGGAGAGTATCCATCTGCGAAAAGTTGATATCTGGTTCGCTGCCATGGTGTGTCGGAATGTCTGAGGTTGCACAAAAGTCGAGGGTTTGGTCGGTGAGCGGTACTCGGTGAGGTATTGTGGTTGTGAAGTCGTAGGAGTTGATTTATGGCTGGACTGGCGCAGTCATGGTTCAAGTATTGTCGCTGACGAAGACCGAGAGATTCAATGTTCTTGTTTTCGAGGATTCTGGCTTGGAAACTTTTTGGCAAACGCAAGCAACATGTGGCTGGAATGCAGATAACGTCACCCTCAAATCTGCTCCCAGAAATGATCAGCGCATAGCCTCATGGCCGCGGTATCACTGGATTTGGGTTCCAGGCACGGCCAAAGTTGTGGCCACCTATTCGATATCTGCCCCGAGAGCTAATTTTACGACCTTTGGCGGCCTGCTCCGATGGACCTGGCAGATTCGCAAATGTTAGATGGAACACTGGTCGCCAGAATGTATGAGCGGAAACAGAATTTTGTCATTCCAAATTTTTCTGAGGGTTCATCCTGCAATAACTTAACACGCTTGCTTGTAAGGAGCAGCTATCCGGTAAACGGCTATGAAAGTACCAATGTCGGCTTGTTTCGTCCCCCTTTGTGGTCGGTTCACTGTCACCTCGTCGCCTCGGGCTCTGATCCCCTCGTACCTGTACCTGGCGGCAGCAGCACATCAGGGAGCTTAATCCCGATGCCTCCCTTCGAACTTGTCTCACGAGACGGTTTCTGTTGGGGATTATTGCCCTTGGGGCTGCCGCTGTTGTCCTCTTCCTCGTCATCTTTCCGGAGCTCAACTTCCACCTTCTCGAGTTTCTCTCCTCTCAAAACCTTCTCAATCTGTGCTTTGTCTAGAGTCTCCCACTCGAGTAGTGCGTCCTTCAACGCCTCGAGCTCCTTTCGCCTCTCGCGCAAGATCTTCTCCGCACGTCCTCGCGCATCTTCAACGATCTGGCGGACTTCTCGCTCAATCTGCTGTTTCGTTTCGCTGGAGAGCTCGGCATACTCTTGGGTATAGTCGATATTACCAAGCGTCTTGGAGTATCCACACCGCGCGACGAGATGATGCGCAATGTTGGTGGCTTGGCTCAAGTCGGATGTAATACCACTCGTCACTTTATTCGGTCCGTAGACTAGCTCTTCCGCTGCTCGGCCTCCCATGCACACATCGATATTGGCAAGGTATTGGTCGTAGCCGCGGCTGACTTCGTCCATGGGCGGAAGCTGGTGGGTGACGCCCAAAGCCTGGCCTCGTGGGATGATCGTCATCTTGTAGAGCTGATCTGTGTTCGGTGTGAAGAGGTTGACCAGACAGTGGCCGGCTTCATGATAAGCAGTCATGATCTTGTCCTTCTCTCGAACCAAGCGAGACTTGACTTCAGCGCCCATCATGATCTTGTCCTTGGCCCACTCAAAGTCCATGGCGCTCACCTTCTTATGTTTGACGCGTGAAGCGTGGACTGCGGCTTGGTTGACAAGATTGGCCAGATCAGCGCCGGACATGCCGCTGGTTGCGCGTGCAAGATTGGTGGCATCGACGTCGCCGGTGATGGGAACATTCTTCATATGGTGCTTTAGAATCTCAATTCGCCCTCGGACATCTGGAAGCGGCACAACTACACGCCTGTCGAATCGCCCCGGACGAGTGAGGGCCTTGTCCAGTGCTTCGGGATAGTTGGTCGCAGCAATCAAGATGACCCCGGTACTGGGACTGAAGCCGTCGAGTTCGGTCAAAAGCTGATTGAGTGTCTGCTTGGCGTATGCTGGGTCTCTTGCGTTTCGCTTTCCACCAACTGCATCCAGTTCGTCGATGAAGATGATGCTGGGCGCCTTGTTGCGAGCTTGCGCGAAAAGGTCTCTCACCCGCTTTGCACCAACACCCACGTAGAGCTCATCAAATTCCGACCCAGACATATAGAACACAGGGCATCCAGCTTCACCTGCCACGGCGCGAGCAAGCATGGTTTTGCCCGTACCTGGAGGGCCGGTCAAGAGAACGCCTTTTGGAAGTTTGCCGCCAAGCTGATTGAATCGTTCCGGGTTGATCAGAAATTCGACGAGCTCTTGCAGTTCGTCCTTGGCTTCATCGCAGCCATGGACATCAGAAAATCGAACGGTCTGATGTTGTGGCTGGACCTCGTTGTTCTGGCCGACCCGGGTTCGAAAACTGCCCGTCATCTCGACCACCATGGTCAGAATGACGAGCATGAAGTAGCCGGCGAGGCCCACCCAGAGAAACGTCTTGACCCACTTCAAGATGGTAGAGCCCCACGACTCTTCAACCACGACGTAAAGAGGAGCCTCTTTGGCTCCAGTACCAGTAGTGTTTCCCGGTCGGACCATTTGACCGCCCTTGACCTGGCCTGCTATGGCCTGTCCGACGGCTTGCAGCTTGTCTGAACTCAGGTCGTTGCTAGATTGTTGTCCGAGCAAAGCATTAGCTGCTGGTGCGCTACCGGTCATTTGAAGGGCCTTGAGGTAGGAGGAGTCGGCAGCCGCATTGGCGGCGTATCGGCCCGTCTCGTATCGCTCTATGACTAGCTTTGGCATGTTCGCTCGGAGAAGGGCAGTGTAGAAAGCATTTTGGGCTGTCGCGCTTGTTGGATTGTTGTTCGCCGTGCGTTCTGCGTGAGCAAGCTGATTTTGATTCCATGACTGCGGAGTACTCGAGAAGGCCCGTATTTGGCTGCGCTGGATCGGATTGAGCCCTTTTGCGTTCCCCAAAAGCGTCGAGACCAGACCCGTCTGCATTCGTCTTTGTGGTTGAGACAATGTGGCACTCGACCGACTGGAGGGCAAGGCTGTCGGGGAGAACTGCCTCAGTCTTATGCTCGTAGTGGGCGATGGAAGCGTCCATGATTGCCTTGGAGAAAGTGATCGCAGGCTATTCATCGGTGTTGAAACAAGGCAGTCTGGAAGGCTTGGTCGGTGGCCAACCTGCATCCCGTTAGATTTCGTTTGCTTTGCCAACTTCTTGCCACATACAGCATGCGCTGCTACTCTTGGAGCCGCCATGTTTTCTGCCTTACTACTTGTCGAGATCGATCGAGACAACTTGTGCCGACGAATGTTCTTGAGAGGCGAAAGGGAAGACTGTAATGATTGCCACATATCGGGAGCGATTGCAGCCGAGATGCTCTGCAATGGACCAGTCAGCGACAATTTCCTCAGGCTGAATAGGCAAGATCGTACAGGAAATCCAGTGAGTGCCGTTTGTAGCGCCATTGCTGAATGTCAGCGGCCCCAGGCCGCGAAGCGAAAGTCGGAAAACCAGATACCAGGCAAAAGAGAGAACAGTCGCTAATCTGCTGCAATATAGATCAAATGTAAATCAAGCCGCTGCGCAGTATGGCGCAGTTAGCCGGCCAGACAATATCGCGCTGCCAATAGAGAAGTGATGATGAAAGACATTGTAGAGAAGATGACAGCACTATGGGGAGGGTGTTGCGTAGTTCCAGAAGTATCCGCGGCCACAGGGCCGGGTTGATTCGCGATCTTTGCCTTCCGATCACCGCCACCGGCACATTCCTTCATGCCATTCGTGCCTTGATGCCTTAACCTCCAGATCTAGTTCTCCATCACGTGTTGACGACCTTGATACACATCTCGCCTTCGCATTTCATAATCGCAGATCGTATGGTACCCGCGCTTGCCGGATGGCCACCAGGAGTATCCGCCCCAAGGACCATTCAAAGCACAAGAGAGATCGCAATCACTCCAGTGGCGGAAAGCCCCACAATCTCACCTCGTCTTCATATTATAGAAGTCGGATATTCCACCTCAGATAGAGGAAGAAGATTCCATCGCCAACATGTCACGCAACCCTCCGCCGCCTCAAACCACCAACAATGGTCGCAACGAATACATTCCCCAATACATCTCCGCCAAGCCCTTCTACGCCGAAGACCTTTTAAAAGACACTGAGTACCTCTCTCACCAACGCTCAAAAGCCGAGCAAAAGGACACCATCGACAAAGCTAAATGGTACTCCCGCGGCAACAAGGCCGGCCCGGCGGCGACCAAATACCGCAAAGGCGCCTGCGAGAACTGTGGCGCCATGACGCACAAGACAAAGGAATGTCTCTCGCGACCACGGAAGCAAGGCGCCAAATGGACGGGGAAGGATATCCAGGCAGACGAGTTGGTGGAAGACGTCAAGTTAGGCTGGGACGCGAAGCGTGATCGATGGAATGGGTACGATGTGAGGGAATACGACGCCGTGGTCAAAGACTACGAAGAATTGGAAATGCTGCGCAAAGAGGCAACAGGCCCCAAATCACCCGCCAATGGTGAAGCCGACATCGATGCCGACGCCGACGGCGACCACTACGCCGAAGAAACACCCATGGGCCGCTCGCAACCAACCAGCACGCGCCAGCTCCGCCTTCGCGAAGACACAGCGAAATACCTCCTCGACCTCAGCCTCGACAGCGCAAAATACGACCCCAAAACCCGGTCCATGGACACTACAGCCCAATCTCTCAACAACAACGCAGCAGGCAGCGACATAGCATCTGAAGGCTTCGTTCGTCCCTCCTACGACCCCAGATCCGACGCCGCTGCCTTCGAACGTGCCCAGCGATACGCATGGGAAAGCCAGGAGAAGCCCGTGACCCCATCGGCGCCGACGCCTGCTGCACAGATTGGAGGGGGTGGGAGCAAGGTCCACCTTGAGGCGAATCCGACGGCTTCGGCGCTGGCGCATAAACAAGCCATGGAAGCACAGGCCGCGAAGAAGGCACAGCAGAAGTCGTACTTGCTGGATAAATATGGTGATTCAACGTCGCTGACGACGAGAAAGCCGTTGACGGCGAGTTCGAATTCGGCTTATGTGACGTATGATCCTGAGACGGGGCGGGAGATTGATCAGGCAACGGGCAAGCCAATGTTGAAGCCCGTGGCGCGGAGTAAGTATCCGGAGGATATCTATCCGGGAAACCACACGAGTGTGTTTGGAAGTTACTGGCGAGATGGGAAATGGGGTTATCAGTGCTGTCATAGTTTCGTGAAGAACAGCTACTGCACAGGAGAGGAAGGCAAGAAGGGATTTGAGGAGGAGGAGGCGCAGAGGCTGGGTCGAAACTTGATTGCTGAGAAGGAGGTCACAGAGGAGGCAGTTGAAGACCAGTCATCAGAAGGCAAAAAGAGGAAAGCAAGTGAAAATGAGCACGACGGCGGAGACCGGGGAAAGAGGGGCAGAACGGAGGAGCCTTCATGACCTGCGCTTGATGCGGCCTAACAGCCACTGAGACTTGTATTAATATTTGGATCTTCTTCTAGCAGATCATTCTCATCGTCATGCTAGTCTTTCGGTGAAGTGGCTGGTGTCTCCGAGGCAGCCGGTATGGGCTTTGCTCGAGGTTTTGAAGGGGTCACTTGGGCCGACTCTTTCTTCATGCCACGAAGTATACCTTCTAACCGCCTCCGTTCTTCTTGCTCAGCCTGCTCTCAACGTTAGCATGATTCTTCCTAACAACGGATGTTCATCGCTGACCTTTAGCATCTTCATGCTCTCCGCCCGGCTCTCCCGCATCATCTTCTTGAATTCATTCCTTAGCACCATGGCGGATGTTGTTTCGGGGGGTAGAGTATTCTTCACTCCCAGCCACTTGACCTGGTCTTCATTAATTTGTGCTTCCAGTCCTTCACACTTGCCCCGCAGCTCATCAATTATTGCCTCCAGCTTGTCTCGTTCTTTTTCGAATTCTATGCTTGCTTTCGTCATGACCTCATAGTCCTCGATTGTATCTTTCAACTCCTTCTGTAAAGAGTTGACCTTGTTCTGGAGCTCGGCACTCCCGACACCCTTCGTCTCGTGTGCTTGCGATAGGACATCTAGCTCTTGCTGAAGCTCGGCATTCTTCGCAGAAAGATCGTCGATTTGTCTCTTGATCTCCGGATTCATCGAAACGTCGGCCGCCCGCTGTGCCCGCGTGCCATACGCGCTATCGAGCTCGGCCTTGGCCATGGTCAGCTCGGTTTGGAACTGCACGACTTGAGACTCCATATCCATCATTTCTTTCTGAATCGCTTCAAGCTCTTCGTGTTTCTGTTGCAACTGCAGCTCTGCTCGATCTTTGGCAGCATTGGCATCGTTGAGCTGTTGTAGATGATGCTGAGACTTGAGCTCGAAGTCGTTTTGTATCTTTGCATGGTCTGCTTGGAGCTGGGTGAATGCGTGTTGTCTGGCTTCAATCTCCTGCATTAATTCTGCTTCGCTTTCTTTCCTTGCATTCCTCTCAGCTTCGCGTGCCTTGTTGTCTTGCATATCAAGCTGTTTTTCTAGCAGCTGCTCGTTTTGCTTGGCTTGGTCGAGCTGTTCCATCAACAAGCTCAACTGATCTTGAGTTTGTTGCAAGTCCTTGTCACTCATCGCCTGCCACCTTTTGGCTTCTTCGAGCTCTTCTGTGAGGTCTCTGATGTGAGCATCTCGCTGAGCATCTGATTTCGAATTCAACTCCCGCTGCTGTTGTATCTGCCTGGTCAAAATGTCCTTCTGCTCTAGTAAGGTATCGACTCGTTGGTTCAGACGTTCGAGCACCATTGCGGAATAAGCCAACTGTGATTGCAGGTCGCGTCCATGGTCTGGGTCTTGTGCAACGATGGGGCTCTTGCTCACAGAATTGGTCCTTTCTAACATGCTCTGCAGCTTCATCGTGAGCTCTCCAAATTCCTCCACGGGCTGTGCGGGCGTTGCTTGCGACATGGATTCCTGGGCGCTTCCTAGCGCCTCCAGTCCTTGTGCCATGTACGTAAGGTATGCCTGTATCTGCGCGCCAACTCTTCCGTTCAAGCCGTCATCCGTTGGCTCCGGAGGTGGCTCAAAGTATTCGGTGAGAGTGGCTTGCTGTATCATGCCGTGCAGCTGGGTGTTGAGATTATGCAATCGAATCGCCACGTCTTCAATGGGCTGCACGTCTCTGGTCGCCCTTCGACCGACTCTGGAGGCCAAATCATGGACGTAATCCGGGACTTGGTACAAACTGCGCTCGTCGAAATCGCTGGCGCCGTCGGCGGCAGAAAGGCTCCTTGATTGGCTAGCCATACTCTCAGGACTTCGCGGAAGCTCATTCTTTCGGATGTTCTTCTTCAGGCCACGGTGTGTGAACTGCAAAATACCTGCCGTGTGCTGCATGATTCGTCGCTCCACATCTTGCAGTCTTGTTTCCAGTGCTTTGACCTCTTGCGCCAGTTGTTCGACCTTCTCACTGCTTGAGCCCAGAGTGTGATCGGTATTCGCCGCGCTGCTAGTCTTTCTGCCAAAGAAACTCGGCCGCTTTTGTTTCGCATCGTTCGCATCGTTCGGCGACAGTTTGTTCATCAGTTGTGCCGCCTCATACACTTTCTTTTCGAGTCCAAGCTGCCTTTTTGCACCCTCGACCTTGGTTCGCAAGTAGCCCCTTTCTCGCTTGAGGTGTTCCAGCTCCTCGAATGACAAGATCTCAAAATCCTTGCTGTCTAGAATCGCCGTTTCCATCAACAAGTGCATGGCCACGGGGTCATTGAGATTCAGCGTGGTAGAGGCTCGGGTCCGCGTCGGTCTCCCTTCGTACCTTTGCTCGTACGGCGCATATGTGCTGTTCTGACTTGGTCTCCTAGCGCCGCCATTCTGGTAGTGCTGCCGTTGAGTTTGAGGAGGCATTGGCGACTCTTCAGCCGGCCCGGGGCCGCTGTATACCGAGCTGGGCACATATCGGCTTTGTGTATCGTCGACACTGGGTGTTGCAGAACTTCTGATGCCAAAGTTGAAGCCCTGCATCTCTCAAACAAGCGCTGCTCCAGAGACCGACTAAATAGAGATTATCGTCAAAACGCCGAACATTAGCTTGAAGTTTGTGGCATGCTTGTTGCGCCCGCAATACTCCGGGGCTGGCTGAGTAGGGATTCGCGCTGTTGTATCGTCCCGCTGTAAGGTGCCTTCGGTGCGCCAGGCGGTCTATGCTCCCGGCGAGAGTACCCAGAGATGTGAATGAAGATGGATATGCTGATCCTGCAAGCGGGAAACGAGCGTTGTCGAGTCTGGAATCTGATGCACGGCGAGGACAACGCTCCAGAAGGGGGCATGTATGTCTTTCAGCTAATGACGGCTAGGCTCAAGGCCGTACGACTGGAAAGTGAGCGCGACCCCTAGTCAACTGCGCATCCAGAGCAAAGCGCGTGTGCTCCTGAGATCCACCTAGGCGTTCTTAAACTGCCACTACTGCACGTTGCTCTTCTGACCAATCCCCTTGCCTCGCTGGTTTGCTATTGATACCGACATCAAGTTCGGGAAGGCTGAGATACTATGCCCAGCTGTGTAATAATCCGAATTTTCATGCTTCTTCTACTCGGCCTCACCGTCTGCCGTGGCGATCTCTGACTTTCTCGAAGATGTTACGAATCTTTTGTCTAGAAGCCCCTTTTGCCCGGATTCATAGAACTCCTAAATCGGGATGACGCCAAAATGTGCGCTTAAACAACCACCGAAATCAGGCCTTCCCCTGTTTGGGACCATCTCACCGAGTAGAAACGGCGACGTGGTAGTCTGCCAGTACTACTTCGCTCTGCGCTAGAATGAGGTCTGTCTGTCAACCCCTCCATCAGTCACATGAACTCTCGCGATTTTAGTGTCTCGCTTCGCTTGTGATAGAGGAATCGACGCCACCAGCAACTGACAAAGCATTGGGCTTTGAGTCCCGGAGTCGAGTTAAGCCAGCAGCAGCGGATGTGTGAAGATCATGCTGATGATTGCGATCAACGACAACCACTCATGATGGGCAAGGACCGTAGCACTAACGTGGCTACAGCCTTCACATCAACCTCCCAGAGTTCCAATGCGGGACCAAACGCCCCGGAGGAGACTGCATCAACTCGAGGTCTGACCAGAACCATCTCCGGAAGACTGTCTACGCACTCCCAGATCACATTCAAAGTATACAAACGACGCTTCTTCGGCCTTTTTCAGCTCGTCCTGCTGAACATTGTCGTGTCGTGGGACTGGATCGCGTTCGCACCGGTATCGAGCACCGCCGCGGACTACTTCAACACCACGGAAAGTGTTATCAATTGGCTGTCGACAGCCTTCCTCTTTGCCTTTGTCATCGCAACGCCCTTTACCTTCTGGGCTCTCAGCAAGCATGGTCCCAAAACCTCAATTGTGATCTCCTCCTGCCTCCTGCTCACCGGCAACTGGATCAAATTCGGTGGTGCCAAGTCCAACACCTTCGGCGTCGTCATGCTGGGCCAACTCGTGATTGGTCTCGCTCAGCCCTTTGTGCTAGCAGCGCCAACAACATACTCAGATCTATGGTTCAGTCCGGCCGGCCGGACAACGGCCACCGCATTGGCGTCTCTATCGAACCCATTCGGTGCGGCATTAGGCCAGCTCATCTCGCCATTCTGGGTATCGGGGCCGTCTGACATCCCCTACTCCGTCCTCTGGGTGAGCATCATCGCCAGCGTCGCAGCGCTCCCCTCATTTTTCATTCCGCGCAGACCACCATCGCCTCCAGCCCCGAATTTCGACATTCTCTTCGAAGCAGATCACCCCTCTGCCCGATCTATCAAGCGCGATCTCCGAACTCTCTCCACGTCTCTCGAGTTCTGGCTTGTTTTCATTCCCTTTGCCGGCTACGTTGGCTTTTTCAACGCCTTCTCCTCACTCCTCAACCAGATGCTGGAACCCTACGGGTTCAGCGAGGATGATGCCGGGATTGCAGGCGCGGTCCTCATCGTGGTTGGTCTTGTCACGGCAGCCATCACCAGTCCGCTGAACGACAAATACAAATTCTACCTTTGGTTCATTCGCGGCGCGATACCAGTCATTGCAACCATGTATTTGATCTTCATTTTTGCGCCGCCAACAAGTAGCATTCCTTTCGTCTACGTGATTTGTGCACTGCTGGGCGCGGCAAGCTTCGGTCTAGTTCCAGTGGTACTTGAGTTTTTGGTCGAGATCTTACATCCGACCAGCCCGAGCGTGTCGAGCTCGTTGTGTTGGTCTGGGGGGCAGTTGTTGGGTGGGATATTCATTGTCATTATGGATGCGCTGAAGGCAGGGAGCAATGGGGACCCGCCAAAGAACATGCGTCGAGCTCTTATCTTTGAAGCAGTTGTTGCTATGGTTATCATGCCATTGCCGCTGTGTTTGGGACTCTTTGGAAGAAGGGGAATGGTCAGGCTTAAGCGGTGGGAGACTGAGAGGGCTAGCGCAGCGGAGAGGGAGAGAGATCCTGATATGGACAATAGGGAAAGCGATGATGTCTCTAGAACATGTGGTCATTTGTGAATGATGTGGTTCGGAAACATCCAGCCCTGGTGGTAGGTTTTACGTCGAGAATGAGGTGAGACATGTTTGGACATACAACAGGCGCTTGGATAGCTAGTGCTGGCACGGATGTGGAAAACTGAGCTCGAAGATCTCAACCCGATGTGACGTGACGTTCGCCAACAGCGAGGGACCGCCATGTCTTACACTCAAACAGTTCGCTTCTGGAGAATCGGTCTTCAAGGCTTGTATTGTATAACGGTTCGTGCAGGATTCTGTACAGTGGAGCTATTTATGCCGCAGGAGGCTATGATGCCATGAGCTGCTTGAAAATTGGTCTTGACGCGCTCAGCCCAGCAGCCAATCCCCGAATGAGGTGTGGTCTATCGAGGGATTTGTAGTCGATCACTTTAGGATTTTGAAGAGCTTGGGGGCAGCGCATTGAGTGGCACAATGCTGCAGGTGGAAAACTGATATGGCGTCAGCACTCTCCCCGTATGGGCGGTCGTGTCTACTTACACTCCTCGACACAGTCCTCTTTGGGACCCTTGTAGTCCTCGTCTTCTTGCTGAGCAGTGACTCGCTCGACGCATTCTTGGTAGTGGTGTTTGTAGCCGATACATTGAGCTGATCGAGCGCATTCTGTAATTCCTCCAGGTCAGTTGGGCCCAACACACTAAATTGCAGACAAGTGCTTTCAATACGCTGTATGGATACTGACCTTCTTCTAGCTTTGGCTTGGGGTCCTCTGGCTCCTCCTCTTCCTCCTCCTCCTCTTCTTCCTCTTCCTCATCGTCACCGCCGTCCTCACCAGCATCATCTCCACCCTCGGCAGATTCCTCACCGCCTCCTTCCTTGTCCTCAGATTCACCCTCACCCTCCTTGTTGCTTTCCTCCTCTTCGTCGGCAGGAGCTTCGGCGTGGACGTCCTGCGACCATGGCAGGGAGTCCAGGATTTCGGAGAAGAACTCTGCGATACCCATCTTGGAAAAAGTAGACAGGGTACTGAGAGTGCGTATGAAGTAGGGTGATGGTTGTGGTGTATGCCAGCTTCACGGAACCATGGCAAGAATAAAGCGCAGCTTCGACTTTTGGCAGGGAGCTACCTGAATAGACTAACTCTGATTGGGCGAACTTTGGGGCCTTGGCATGGCCTGAGATTTGACAGCCCTCCACCCATGCCCATGCATTTCAGCTTCTGCCAAATGTCGACCTCAAACTTCGCTCAGTCATATCATTCGAGTATAATGAGGTTTCCGAGGGTGCCATTGAAGCTCATACCTCATGGGGTGGTCTAGTGCCTCCAAACTAATGATCTCGAGATGTGATCGATGGCTGGGTATTGGGCCCTTTGTTGTTGAGGGATACACTCAATCAGACTCAGCATTCCTCCGATACATCACAATGAACCTTGTCTGCATACAGTACTCTTCATGAGGCAGGTGAGCACGGATGTCATGGCTACTTGGGCAATGTGCCGAATTCGGTGTTCTCTCAACAGCCTGCATGCGGAAAACTGTGTTACCAGAGCCTCAATTTTGGCAGCTTGACGTGCTGACATCTACCACCTTTCTGAGTTTTGTTCGACCTGCAGGGATGGTACTCAACTCATAAATTGAGACTTGTGTGTGAAGGAGGACAGAAACGAAGAGGTGAAGAACGAACACAATGCGTGTATTATCCTGGGCTGCTCTAGCGACAAGTTTCCTGGCTGTATCAGCACAAACACGGTCTTCCACAGCCGCAGCGGCAACGTCTACTGCTGCGTCACTCGATGTCAATGTTGCCAATGTCCCGGATTGCGCCGTAAGCGTGCCGGACCGCTTGGGATCGCTCATTGTGCTGACGACGACACAGAAAGTATGCCTGAGCAATTCGACACAATATGCTACCGATTGTGCCCAGATTGATGTCAAATGCCTTTGCAATAGCTCTTCGTACGTGAGCGCTCTTTCCTGTTGCCTTGCAACCAACTGCAGTGCATCAGATCAGCAAAGTAGGGACAGCTAAAGGGGTGTGCTTAGAAGGACGTGCTAACAAATCTCAGCCGCAATACAATTCAACATACAAGAGTGTGCGGCAGTGAATTCGACAGCGCCTGATTTCGTGGGATGCTCCCCCTTCAGTCTCACGACTGGCGGGTCGAATAGACCGACTACGTCGACTGTATCAAGCAAAACCACAGCAGAAACAACCCTTATCGAAGGCCTTGCCACAGTGCCGGTAGTGTACACCAACACGAAGATAGGCACGGCCAGCTTCAGGGGCGGTTCACTTCTCACAGGTTCATGTACGGTGCCTCTGTTTGCGCAAATCACAGAGACTACTGGAAGTGTGATTCAGTTTCCACAAGTGGGTTGTGCCCTGAACAGGGGCAGCTGTTGTCCTTTTGACCCGAACGAATATGCTGGTGTCACCGAATGCCCAGATGATTACGCTACGACATCTGGTGCATGCTGTCCCAAGTAAGTACTGGCCATTGTTCACGTCCACTTCAATTCCTGACCACGAAAAGCGGATACTCCGTGTACTACACGGCCATCGGCGCCGAAACGCCTTGCTACTTCAAGCCGACAAAAAACTTTGTCCCAGCAACGACGATTTCTGGCTCCGAAGTTACCCTCATCACAGACACAGTCTTCAGCAGAAAATACACCCTCGTGAAACCGCCTAAGAAACAGCTACCCACAGGCGGCATCGTCGGCATCACTGTTAATGCTGTCCTCTTCGCAGCGGCGCCGTTCATCATCTTATGGCTTGTCCGTCGCTGGAAGCGCAAGAAAGCTGCCAACCAGATAGAACAGCGAGAAAGCACCGGCGCAACGTTTCCACCCGTGGAACCGACGTTGATGCAGCGAATAGGTGAGATGCTGGGAAACACATCAATATCTCCTCCGACACCCCGCGAGCTCGCAAGCCCAGCGACAGGCGTCAATTCGCCCGCGACACACAATGACATGCCCTTCCCATCTCTTGGCTCCAAGGCACCAACTTTACCACCCGCATGCGAAGTTCCTGGCGCAGCTCCTGTCGAAATGCCAGGGAGTACCTACATGCATGAGCATCACCCGGCCTATGGTGGTTCGCAAATGGATGTGTCAAGAGAGCTGCAGTGCCCACCGCTACGATCGCCTGCTGCAACGGCCAGCACAAGAAGTGCGGTTCTGTCGCCGTGTAAGCTATCCAGGGCAAACAGTCCCAGCAATGCGGCTACTATTACGCCACTAGGATCGCCTTGACCATTGACTTCTGGCCCCTGGTACGAGGGTTAGAGAGGAGACGATGTCCACGGGTTTAGTAGTTTTCCTAAGCACTTCTCTAATCAACATACCCATTTTGAATTAACGATATTTTAACTTGTCCAGAGGCCGTTCTCTCCATATTTTCGTGCGGCCTCCTTCAGATTGGAGTTACATCCACATATACACTTGATGTATAAGGAGCTGAGCGGGAGAGGTCTTTCATTGCCATTGCTATATGTACATACATGATGAATTCATGCAGAAACTCCTTTTCGCTGATGCAGTTCCCTTCTCATCTCTATTTCGCTCGCAGGACGATCGATTTGGGATGGTATGGCCGGAGCGGCGTGCTCTGGAGCCCCTGGTAATCCTGGCACTCATAAGCGGTGATGGCAGACGTTTCGGAAATGCCCTCTCACATCTGCAGCCCCTCCCGAAGCATGGCCAGTTCAGCACTTCGGCTCCTCAACTAGCCCCTTCCTAGTAATTCCTAGCAGCAGCCTGGCAAGCCTTCAACTGCTCAAGATACCACCCACAAACATTCAAATCCCCACTGTTCTGATTCATACAGCTGGTAAAGTTCTTGATATCTGTTGCACAGGGTCCACTAGCCTCCTGACTCACTGCAGCATTGGTATTGTACATCCCACCGGCCTGGGAGTAGTTGTCGACGCTACCTGGCTGTTGGTATTGCGCTGGTGCTTGCTCGGCTGCCGGTGCGGAGGAGCTGCCGCCACCGAAGAAACCGCCGATTGCGTGGCCTATCGAGGAGCCGACTGCGACACCACTAGAATCAATGTTAGCATTCATCTTGACCGGTGTAGATGACACGGCGTGTAAAGCGGCGATGTAAGTCTTTTGCTTGCTTGCCTTGCCACCTGACGCAGCGATGTGAGACTTACGCAGCTGTACTGGCCATTTGGCCAAACAATCCAGGACCCTGACTAGCAACTGGAGCCTGGGCCTGAGGAGGAGGAGCCTGCTGAGCAGGGGCAGTAGACATGGGTCGCTGCTGTTGTTGCTGGGGCGCAGGTCGTGCTGGAGGTGCAGCTTGGGGACGTGTTGGTGCACTTCGCGCTGGAGCGGCGCCGCCTCTTGATCGTGGCATTTTAATGGGATATGCGTGGGATGATTCGGGCGTGGATGGGAGAGGATGGGATCTTGTCTTTGAGATTTGCAAGTTGTGGTTGATGAAATGACAATGTGAAGGACGCCGGCGCAGATGCAGACGAAATGTATAGTCACCTAGTTGTGCCAAGGCCAGCTCCGAGGCTTCTTCCGGACAGGGCTAGAAGAGTTTGGAAAGGTGAACCAATCGACGGCGAATGATATCTACATGTGCTTTACATTTGCGCTTGACATTCCTCATGCTTCGGGATTCTGCTTGCCACCAATCTACCGTGGCTAATGAGTACGTAATACTGTGAAGCAGAGTGTATTAATCAACCGAATTTACGACCGTTGTACAGGTGAGGCGGGCCAATCACTGCCGGGCTTCTCCCCGGAAAAACCCAAGTGTTAGAAGGAATAACTTTTTGTCAACATTGTCAGTCAGTATAGTAGTACATCCAAGCTTCCATGTTCATGCAAGGGCTCACGAAGCCTTTGGAAATAAATACCCAGCAAAAATCCAAGCTCACGAGGATTAATGTACATGTGGCCTAGGCAAAAAACCCCCTTCCCAATGCCTTCATTGTCTTGGCCCCTATCAGTTTTTCCACTCTCATGGAGTTCTGGTCTTGCACGCTCACCAAGCCTGTCGCTCTAGGCTGGTGGGGGCGGTGGCGGAACATCTCCTGATGGCGGAGGAGGAGGAGCATTTGGATCGGACGGCGGTGGAGGCGGGGCTTGTGAATATTGCTGCAGGAATGAGCTCAAGCCCGCAGGTGGAGGTGGAGGTGGCTGATCGTAGCCATTCTGGTTGTAATTCTGCTGCTGGTAACCACTATAGTTGTAGTCTTGTGGCGGAGGTGGCGGGGCTTGTTGCTGCCATGGAGCAGCATTGCCACCAGGAGGAGCATAACTGTTGTAATGGTCACCGCGCTGTTGCTGCTGCTGCTGTTGTTGCCATGGAGGGAGTGAGCCACCCTGGTCATAACCTCCACGGTCTTGACGATCACGCTGCCATGGTGCAGCATTGCCGCCTGGAGCAGGTCTGTCCCACGGATTTTTGGGTGCATAGCCAGCGGGATCGTATCCACCTTGTCCGCTCTCGAGATAGCCTGCTGGGCCGCCGTTGGAGGGATTGCCAGAAAGTTCTTGCATGAAGTTCTCCATTTCTCGGTCGACTGCGTCGCCGCCTCCAATGCGTCGCTGCGGACCATTGAAGCTGCCTGGGAGGGCGTTGCGTGGATCGCTTCCTCGTTGTCGATCTGGACAATCTCTTGCCATGTGTCCCGCATTTCCACAAACTCGGCAAATGATGTTGGCAGTGAAATTTCGCTGTTCAGGACAGTCGTACTTGCGATGACCGATTTGGCCGCCTGGTTTCATGTTAGCTGCGACTAGATCTGGACGAATGAGTGACGTACAATTCTGACAAGCTTGATTCTCGTCGTCTCGGAGGGTGCCGTTGAGCGCAGCCAGCTCTCGAAGCTGGTTGCGCTTGAGCTCGTTCTGGCCTTCGGGGATGGAGGCAGCGGTCTCGATGACATTGTGGACGAGTTGCTTCGCTTTGTTGACCTTCTCTTCAGTATCTGCCATGATCAGGCAATGTAGATCCTCCTCTTGATTGCTGGTGTGGGCTGCATCAGATCGACCTTTGCCTTCTTTGACGGAGCCTTTGCCTCGGATGGCGATTTTGGCGCCCGATTCCGACTCCATCTTCTTGAGAGTGTTACCACGGGGTCCAATCAGTAGACCGACTTGTTAGAAGAAGAGCTAAGTGTCAGTACGTGAGTTCACAAAAATGAAAGACGGGAACAAGGACAGGATGTCAGCGCAGGCTGCCGGATCAACCACTTGCGAGGCGAGCTCAGCAAGCATCATCAGGTCGGTCACAGCACCGCTTACAACAGAAAGTGCTTGGAGAAGTGTTAGGAGGTTAGCAATCATACTGAAGTTAATTTCTGGATAGTCGTTGACAGGCACATAGACTTTCTCCTGGGTTTTAGTGGGACGCCTGTAGTCAGATGGCGGGTGGTAATTGGGGATGACTTTCATCGCCTTCTCCACGAGCTTGTGACGTTCATCTTCGAGTCGCTTTCGATATCGGTACTCCCGAGTATTGACACGCCGACCGAAGTTATCGTACTGTGGTGGAGGAGATGGTGACCTGGCGCGGTTAGTTACGAGGATCCGGCATGGGCTCGCGAGAGACGCATACCGATCGCCATCCGCCGGCACAACATCGTTGATTCGCAGCTTCTGACTGATTTCTTCGATTCGCAAGTGTAGAGTGTAAGCTTCAAGCTGTTCCGAAGTCATGTTTGCCTGGATCATGGTGGGTAGGCCCATCAGACCAGCGGCCTTGTTGTCTGTGGCATCACCCCATCGATTGCGCTTCTTACGACGCTTCACGCCATCGGCAGCAGGTTCAGCTGAGATGTGCGTTAGAACATGCCGTTTCGTCGGGAAAAGAAGCGACTCACCTCTAGTAGGACTGCGACCTCGCTTGCCCGCCGTGTAGTCGCTTTCACGAGAATCGTACGGGCTACTGTTTCGCGAGTCACCAGCGTCATCCCCTCCAAGCCGACGACGGTTTCCCAGTGGAATGTTGTTGGAGCCAGTGATGCCATGATTGCGCCACGACATCTTGCGCGCTGTGCTTGATGGGATTGGCGAATTGCACGGTTCAAGGTGAAAGAAAATAAGGGCTAGAAATATGCGCAGGCAAAGGACGAGAGGCCCAACTTTAAGGGCTCCCTTCCCTTTTGGCTATAGCGTCGCCACCTGGAACCTGAAAGCCAGCTCTCCTTCGCTTACGAAATTTTTGAGTCTTTGGCAAAATGGAAGACTTGCATGTGATGACTTAGCTCCCACACATGGACGCCCTCACGCAATACTTCACACTGGCGAAGCTACGCAAACCGCATCGGCAACGACTAGTCCAGCTTGAATCGCCTGCAAAGGAGGTCACGTGGTGACACGTCGGAAGCATACATGATTTGATGGCTTCATTAAGGCACCGGGAGCAAAGAGCAAAATTCAGTGGCGTGGATCGATTAACTCTCATCGTGGCTGGACATTTCTCTCCTCCTGACGACTCTTACCCACCTCCGCCTCCTCCACTCCCCGGTTCTTCCTCTGCCTCCAAACTTAATCTGCTCTTCCCAGTCCTTCTCTCCCTGACTAGCCCCATCTTTCCGCGTCTTCTTGGTCTTCTTCTTTGGTCTCTCCTTCTCATCTTTGGAATCGTGATCTCCGAAGTGATAGTCACCGTAAGCCAACCATACTTCATCATCTCGCTCCAAACCCGTCTTCGTGTCCGTCGACGGAGGAGGGAGATCCCAAACCCAGCCCCCGAAATCAGCGTTGGCTGAGTCTCTGCGACGATTGTTCATGGCGGCGTGGTGCATGACATCGTACTCGACACCGACAATGAGGCGATCGGCGACCCATTCGCCAGCCTCAAGATCCAGCTCCCACTTTGGCGTGTGCCAAGTCCAACCGTGAGGGGGTTGGACATCTTCAAAGAAACGTGTGCCCTTCGGACGGGAACCCGAAATGCGTGCTGGCGACAGTGGATCATATGGTGTAGGGGTGTAAAGATGGGGCTGCCATTCCTTGGCTGATGTGCTTGCACGAGGGTTGTAGAGAGATGCTGTCGTCGACGAGGCACCTGGCGGGAGAAGCGGTCGGTGCTGGAGTTCGAAGATTTCGACTTCGGCTGTCTCCGGGGCCGTCGAGAGGGTGATCTCGGACAAGGAGGTGAGAGTCCTCTGTATTGTGCGCGTGGTCGGGTTGTTGGGAATCGGGAGGCCATACAATGTCGGGAGGGTTTGTCCTGGAAGAGATGCCGTTGAGTTGGTCGGCTTCAAAGTGTCTGAATATTCCACCGCTTTGCGTTCGGCGTTCTTTTGCTGTTTGGCTAGCCAACTCTGCGCCCGCGGATGGCCGGAGATGGTGGCTGCGTAGCCGCCGATGAGGAGGATAACGCGAATGGGAAGAAGCTGCACGGAGATGAAGAGAACGCACGTCAACAGGAAGAGGTACAGGAACACCATTGATGAATAGACCTCATCCGAAAAGTTGGTCGCCGGGGCCACGTATTTGACGAGAATGTCGTGAAGATTGGAAAAATCGGCCATCGTATTCTGCAGGTCGCCCATGTTGCGGAAAAAATCTTTCGAGGTCTCTGGTGCTGGACGAATGGTCTTGGCGGGGGCTATTGGAGGCCCGGTATAGCTGTAGGCAGCAAATTGGTCCGACTTTGCTGAAGATGCTTTGGGGGGTGGAGGTGGCGGGTGGCGAGCAATAAATGCTGGGACCATGATGAATAGTAGAGCGACCGCTGGCGGGAGTACGATTAACAAGTATGGGTCGAGGCATACGAAAGTGTAGACAGCAAGGAAGGATAGAGTGTGCGTCGTCTTCCTCCACGTGAAGAGCCGAATGAGTTGGTTCTGGAAGACGTATACAATTCCAATTCGCGCATTAAAGCGCCGGAAATTGGTGGACATGGTCCCCAAACTGAAGGCCGGACGACTGACATCTTTCGTCGACCATCGGTCGGCCGCCGCGACCTCTTCAGCAGCGTGGTAATCTCCTATTGGAATCACCTGTTCGAGAAGCTTGTTGAACAGTCTGTCCTGGATGGAAGGTTTTCCACGAGTTGTCGTGGCCTCTTCGGATGTGACAGCATGAAGCTCTCGGGCCGTTTCACGTACTCGGCTGGCAGATATCCCTCGTCGAAACCGTGATCCTTGAGATACCCGGCTCGAATCTGTATCTGAGGATTCGACATCGAAATCATTGGGTGTTACTGTGAGACGTGGTAATGGCTCGTCGCGGTTAGCAAACGTGTCAGCGGTAAACTCATCCATATTAACAGGTGATTCGAGAAGGCCGACTCATCATCTTGTCAACTGCCACAGCTCGTTGCCCAGTTTATCTGTGCTGCTTGTTCACTTTTACATCACGATCAGAAGCATGTGGAACAAAAGTCGTCATACACCAACGATGCCGACGCCTTGTTGCGTCGGCACGAGGCTGCCGAAGTAGAAGCAATTTAGGCTAATCATTTCGAAGATTGTGGAGGAGCCGAGAAAGCCAGTCAGCGCAATGATTTGCGTGCCACTCTTTCGCCCAAGTCGACGCCTATTGTAGATCCCGCTCCGGCCCTCAGGGGTCAGGGGTATGCACCTACTCATGCAGAGAGTTTGACGTCTTGTACAAATTCCGTGCGGTGTACAATGGAAAGAGGAATTTCGGGGTTGCAGAGGGTGTCGCAGCCGTGGATTTCTTCCCCCGAGCAAACATAGAACGCATCACTGCTTGGGAGGTCGTCTTTGGCGGTGACACGCCGTGCAAAGGTGCAGAAGGCAGGTTTCAGCTGGGCCAGCAGTGTTGTTGAAAGCGAACCGAGAGGCAAGGTGTACGAATTTGCAGAAACGAAGCGTCTCAAAAACACCTGCCACGAGCGAGCTTGAAACTGGTAGCCATGAGCACTTCTCTACTTGTCTTTCCAATGAGCGGATGAGATGGCAGCTTGGGACAGGCTTGTTGATGCAGGAACAACAAGCACACCGCATCAAAATGGCAAAGACATTGTAACTAATCCCTCGTAACTATTCGAAAGCCTCTCCATTGCTATACCTACGCCGGCCCATTTTGAAAGACTGGGGGCTTCTTTCAGGGACTAGTGCCCCCCTGCACAAGTTCCATCTTTCGTCACTGGGAAAGCCTTCTCGCCACCAGTCAAATGGATGGGCACACAGGAGATCCACTAATTATGCCTCCCTTCGAGATCGGGGTTTTGTGTTATTGGCAACCCTGCTCATCACTTACTACTACGGTGTGCTGGTCCCTGCCATTCCCTTCAATTCCGACTCTTATGTTTGTTTCCGCTGTTTATTCATACGTGCGCACTCTGTAGCGAGTCCAGAACGACAGAGCAACAATATTTGACATAGGACGTCTGTGGGGACAAGAGCTGGCTGATCCGGGTAGCAGAATGGTCTTTGCGGCCGCGATTTCTTGACCGATACAAAATCACGATCACGACCACCAGTCCGAACACGTCCATGGCATGAGGAGGGCACGTTTTGGGCTCACGGCTAGAAATAGCAGTGATTAAGCTCTCGCTTCACAACCACCATGTCGTTCAGGTCTTCGGCTTCGAAGGCCATGCCTGCACCCTCGGACCAGTCAGGCCTGTCAAGGGGATTCAATGTCCCGAGAAGAGTTCAGGAAGGCGATGCCAGTGGTACCACCCCTCCCAAGAGATCCTCGAGGCTTCGGACATCTGCAGCTATGAATCCAGCACTGACCGATGTTGATGATGCTGCAGATCGGATGCATGCACAAGCACCGAAACCGCCCTCTTCGTCCTTCGTCCAACCTGGAATGGGCAACAATGACAAAACAACAGCTGATGCCACTCAAAGAGTTGGCCCGAGGACGTTTTTGCAGACGAGACGGAGGCAGCCCTCGACAAATAATGCAAGGTTGCCTCAAGGACCGCGACGGCTCGAGTTGCAGGGTCCCGATGGCAACAGGTGAGATCATCATGCTTGCCGGCGAGGACTTGAACTAATCAAAACTGTTAAGGGCGACTGGTGCTGCGATGCCACCATCCTACAATGCCTTCGGCGGCCTCCCGAACTCTTCATCTAGCAATACGCTATTCCTCGAGCCTACGCTAAACGACGTAAATGACTTCAATTTTGCAGCAATTGATCCCACCAAGACGGTGCCGCAGGAGCGAAAGGAGGTGGATGGCACACAGTTTTCTATGTTCCGAGAGCCCACTTTCAATTTTGACGACTTTCACGACACTATATCAACCCACGAGCCGAGCCTAAGCCTGAGCCAATTTCCTCTACCGGGCAGTGGCGGATCGATACAGGCACCCGAGGCGACTGCGCTACCACAAATGGAACCACGAAAGGTCTCGGCGCACACGACCATTCCTGTGCCTACGCGAAAGCCGTCAGGCGCCGGAGGAGGCTCTCTTTCACGCAAGGGCTCTTCGGCATCGACGACCAACCGAGCCTATGTATCGAAAATTGATCCGATGACTACAACCACATCAAACACCGGTTCCGCTTTACGGGTAAGGCGGCAGAGCCATTTCCCACCCAACGCTTTCAACAACGGCAATCCTCCACCAAAAGCGCCTCGAAAATCGGTCGGACCTGGGACATTTCTTCCACCAGAAAATACGGAAGTCGAGGTCAAACGGCACCCGAGCGTAGGCGGCAGGAAATCCAGCGCGGAAAACAATGGGTCAGGCAAAACGCAGGCTCAGACAACCACCGAAGGCTTCAAATCACCCAGGAACTTAAAGGCCAAATCAGTGCTGATACCCCACAGAAACTCCTCCAAAGAACTGGTGCCGCCTTCAAGGACGCCCGATCCGCAGAAGACAGCTTCATTGATGGGTCAAACCACGCCTGGCAAGCGAAGTGGCACTCCAGGAAGGACTGCGACTCCTGGAGGTTCGAAACGCATGTCCATGGCTACGGGCCTGGGGGCACGAACAATCAGCCCTACCGACGCCAGGCGGTTGAAGCGCATGTCCGTTATGCCCACAGCGCCGCCTGTGCCTCACAGGCGAATATCCCAAGCGCCGCCAACACCACAGCCCGAGCCCGTGGTGATCCGACCTAGGTCAACGGCACAGTCTCCGTCAGCACAAAGTCGGAAAAACATGACCACTCCCTCGTCTTCGAGAACGACCCCTGATCCGAATCGCAAATCATACAGTTCTGGTCAGTCCCTCTCCTCCAACACAAGCTATAATTCTACCCGGAACTCCGCCCACATCACGCCCCGTGGCCACCAAAACATGTCGAGCTCTAGACTGCCCACTCCGAAACCTCGAGCTGACAACAATGAAGATGAAGTCCCCCCAGTTCCCGCAATACCCAAGTCCTACGACTCGCCGGCGAGCGAAATTGACCAGCCATTCTTTTCTGCTCGATCTTCGGGACTGCATCAGGCCTCTGACACGTCAGGAGACGTGTCAACTGTTGCCAATCTCGCGAACGCGATGTCGATGCTGGACATCCCTCGACCACTTAGTAATTCATCCTCCCAGATGTCACATACGAGCGACCAACCAGGGTACCCAGACCAGTCTCAAGCGAATCTGCCTTTAGCTGCTCTCGGGGACGAACCACCTGCTTATCCGGATCCATCGCAAGCCAACTTTAAGGCTCCGGACCGGACGAAAAAGAGCCACCCCCATTTGCGCTTGCCGCCCATCAACCTGCTACCACTGTCCACGCCGACAGCAGCTAAAATCCAGTTGTTCCAGGATTCAAAAGGCGAAACGATTGAAATACCGTCAACGCCCCCAGGTGCGCGTTCTATGAAGACGCCCAGCACGCCTATGACGGCCTCAAAGGCAACCTTCTTTGCTAGAAACAGTAGAACGACCGAAGAGCCAAAGAATCCAATCCGCAGCAGTACCTCTCATTATGCTCTGCGGCATGATGGCAACTTGCTCGACGGAGACAGCCCGAGTCTGCCCATATTCAATTTCGAGACCGATAGTGCCAGTCATCGAAGCATCTCTCCATTCATCTCTTCTTCTTTGCCGAAAGATCCTCACGAGTTTGGCAGTTTCATGCGACCAAATTTCAACACCGAGCTGAAACGCACGGCAACGCAGCAAAGGCCTAATGGACCGCGAGCGCCAAGTTATTCGATCTCAGCGAAGGCAGAAGTATCCACTCCCGTGACGGACATATCAAGTAGCAGCACGCCATTGACTGTCGCGAATACATCCAGCCAAAATATCCAAAGGAAAAAGAGCGAAACGAAGCTGGCCGATCTGTCAGAGAGCACTGCAGACGCGGCCCGTTATGACAATATGCCACCCCCAAGGTTGCCCGCTTCCACCACATGGTCGAACATCTCCTCCAAGGCTTCTGCAAGCCCAACGCAAAAGCCAGGCTTCTTTAGGTCAAGGCGAAAAACTTCCGCATCCAGCACGAACACGCTGGATTGCCAGGACAGCTCCGAGAGTTCTACGACCCTTGTCACAGCTGCCCGACCGTCACTGGAGTCTGTACGTTCGTCAATGATGACGCATTCTAACCGATCGGGTGTTATTCCAGGCCAGCCTGCATCTACAGGCTCCAAGTCGGCACTGCGGCAGGATTCGGCCGATGAGAATTCACTAGACAGGGACGATCTTATCGCAGAAGAGGAGATGCGAAAGCTCGCCTCAAAACGAAGGGATCTCGAAGCCGCAGCAAGAAAGTTAGATGCCTTGCGAGCTCGAGCAAAGCCGGTGAAACGGATGCCTGCCGCAACAGCCTTGCAAACCGTTAATCTCAACATCTTTGAGCGTGGAGAGATTGTTGATTACCCTGATGTGTACTTTACAGGCACCAAGTCCGCGAAGAAGATTGTCGGTGACCTTTCTTCCACCTCTACCAATTTCGGATATGACGACGAGCGAGGTGACTACAACATCGTGGAAGGGGACCACCTCGTGTACCGATATGAAGTGATCGATCTTCTGGGAAAAGGCAGTTTTGGTCAAGTCGTGCGTTGTATCGACCACAAGACAGGACAGCTTGTGGCCATCAAGATCATCAGAAACAAGAAACGGTTCCACCAGCAAGCTCTTGTCGAAGTCGATATTCTGCAGAAATTGAAAGAATGGGATCCGCATAAGAAACACAACGTCGTCAACTTTGATCAGAGCTTCTACTTCCGCGGACATCTGTGCATCTCAACCGACCTCCTGGACATGAATTTGTACGAGTTCATCAAAGTCCACGACTTTCGAGGCTTTTCACTGAAGCTGATTCGACGCTTCACCAAGCAGATGCTTGGAAGTCTGGTCCTTCTGTACCACAAGCGTGTCATCCACTGCGACTTGAAACCAGAAAACATCTTGCTGGCCCACCCTGCGCACACCGTTATCAAGACCATCGACTTCGGATCCAGTTGCTTCGAGAATGAGAAAGTATATACTTACATTCAGTCGCGATTCTACCGGTCTCCAGAGGTCATCCTCGGAATGTCGTATGGTATGCCGATCGATATGTGGAGTTTGGGTTGCATTTTGGCGGAATTGTACACAGGCTATCCGATTTTCCCTGGTGAGAACGAGCAGGAGCAACTGGCCTGTATCATGGAGGTTTTTGGGCCTCCAGAGAAGCATCTCATTGAGAAGAGTACTCGCAAGAAGTTGTTCTTCGACTCCATGGGGAAACCACGCTTGACTGTTTCTTCCAAGGGAAAGCGACGAAGGCCAAGTTCAAAAGATCTACGAAGCGTGTTGAAGTGCGATGACGAAGCATTTCTTGACTTCGTTGCCCGGTGCTTGAGGTGGGATCCAGCAAGACGGATGAATCCAAATGATGCGCTGCGCCATGAATTTATCACCGGGGTCAAGCAGGTGCCAACTACCACTCGCCGAAACATTGTAAGCTCGGTCAACTCACCGATAAAACGTGCCAACACTACTATTGTCAATGGCTCTGCCCGACCGTTGCCTCAACCTCCCACGACTTTAGGAGGTTTACGACCACTAACACTTGGCTCCATCGCAACATCACCCAGCAAAGGTGCTTCGCGCAGGCAATCAACAGCTGTCAACGGAGGCGCAACTCATGCGAAGAGAGCTTCTCATGCAGCTATGAACACATCAGGCGGGTCGAACTTGACACGTGTTACGGTAAAGGCAATCAACGGTGGGCGGTCAGATCTGGCCGCCGCCGCTGCAGCAGCAAGTTTGGCGAGATGAGGCAAGCCGATCAGCAAAACATTTGTGGAAAATTCACACAACCGAAAACATCATTGGCCGAAAACCCAGTCCGTAGTACTATGTTGCTCTCATCAGTACACATGGGATATCTAGGAGTACTGGGAAAGTGTTTAGAGGCACCCTGTTCACGAGGACATCATTCAGCATTCAGTCATGTCGGGAGCTGGAACCAGCTCGAATTTTATTTGGAATTTTGGTTTGCAAGGGCATTACGGGGAAAGAGTGTTAACTACGCAATATATCACGAAAATATTACAGTGGGACAAGACATTGAGCAGGCGATCAACAAGCCGCGTTGTGCATGCATTACGGCGAATGGGGCAACACGACTGATGATGGAATTGCATATATCATAATAGAGCATTTCATGACTCTCCCAAAAGCCTTTCCTTGCAGTGTTTCCGGAATCAATGGCCCCCACTTGAGGTCTCGCACAGTGCTTATACACACGGCGGAACGCAGTCCCTGAACTCTGACTCAATGGCAGGCAACGCTGGCGCTGTGAAGTGATGACGGCGTGTGTCAGACAATAATTACATGATTCCCACTCTTACCTGAATGACATGGCACTGTCCGCTCCTTTACTAGGAAGGTGTAATGCGCGGTTAGAGGTAGAGCTACACCTCTTTGAAGGCAATGCCATAGAAGCGAACGGAGAGGGACATCAACGAGCGAGTGAGGCGGGACCATTCAATGTCCCCATGCATTCCTGCGGATCTGATGCTACTCTGTGTACGAAGCGATGTTGGCAAGGGTGCCACCTATTGCGTATCCATGTGCGCCAGTCATTCGCCCTTTGCTTCTTCTCGACTTTCAATCGCGCACCTCTCACACCGGCAATTACCACCAAGCACTTGCCTCAGCCTCTCCCTCCGTTCCTGCACCGGCAGTCGAATATCTGTGTAGTGGCTGAAAATCTCTTCGCCCGCTTTGATGCCATTCCACTCTCCCTCCAGTCGTTGCACATCTGCCCACTCGTCCCCTGTTCGTACAAAAAATTTCCTCGTCCCTTTGGGTGTCCATCTCACATTCGGATTGCAACTGTGATTTGCAAGACACCACCCTGGATGCACAGATGCAATCTCGGGTTTCCCATCGAATGTCGATTGGGTTGCGTTTGCAACGCCTCGATATTTCGCGAAGAGGGTTTGCAGGACCCAGAAGTCAAATGTGCGGAGCCAGTGAGGTGAATACGGTGTAGCGCGTGGGTCGGAGAGGGAGAGGGTGGTGAAGAAGTCGAGGGTGTACTGAAGATTGTGGGTGAAAGAGAATGGAAGCGTACGTTGATAAGAGTAGTTGGGACTGACGGAGGCGCCAACATCGCCAGGTGCGAAGGGTGTTGGGTTAAAGTCGCCCCAGAGGTATTTTGTCTCGGTCAGTTCTAGAGGATGGGTGTCCTGAGTAAGCGACATGGCAGTTGTGCGTGCTATGAGAAGGAAATAGAGATCCCATTCGGGAGTGGAGGTGTTGGTGGGTCGGCCAATGGCTGACAAGTCTGTGTTGCCGCAAAAGGGAGCCCTTGAGGTTGTGTCCGTTGATTCCGCGTCTTGTTGGTTAGGTTTGCTGCCTTCAAGTTTTCTCCCCGTTTCCTCATCGCCTTCGTCCGCCATATCCACGGTGCTGTCGTCTTCCGCGGTTTCATCATCGTACTCCGTGCCCAGAGAAGGGCGGTGGTATTCTTTCACAGCCCTCTCCTTGCATTCTTCGGAACAGAACGTGATGTCACAGTCGTCGCCATCACACTGTCGAACATCCTCGAAAGGGATTTCTTCTAGTTCTTGCCCACAGGCATCGCAAATGGCGTCCTCTAATGGCCTGATTGCAGTCAAGACTGATTTCTCGCTCAGCACTTCTCGCCCTGGCTGGAGGTCTTGCTTTGCAAAGATCCCAAGCTGATACGACTTCTCGTCTGTCGCATTGCCTGCTTCATCAAATGCAGGAAGAGCTGTGACTTTTGCTTCTAGATCGGAAGATATGCTTGACAGGTACCGGTTGACCTCATTGATAGAGTCGGCAGAATTGCGATGCGGCTCGTGCGCTGACCAAGGATAGATCTCGCGGCGAGAATGGCCAAAGTGAGCTAGTTCAGGTGAAGCCAGAATCTTGTCAACTTCATCCATGTTGCTTCCAGAGTGCATGAGCTTGGACCAGAATGGGACTTTCACCGCCGGCCATTCCTCCAAGTCATTAAATTGGAGCCGGCCAGCCTCGTCGATGAGCTCTGCTCGCATTTTTGCCGCATCGGCTGTCGCCTCCATTTGCGTGAGACACCGTACAAGGATAGCGAGTGCTGATACTTTCATTTGCCGTGCAACATCGATCCGCCGCTCGTCGCCCAACTTGTCTCCAATGTCCTTGAGCCAAGGCAGCCCGTCCACATCATGAGCTATAAGGTCAGTGACAAACTCATCGCTGAGTTCCTTTTGGCAAAGCGTGTAGACAGTATAGGCATCAAATGCTGCAAGATCCTCGTATTGCAGAGCCTCATAGACACGCGCTCGCTGCAGAATGAATGCTGGATAGCACTGGCCATGCTGAATCATCTTTTGGGTCAACCATTCTCGGTGAAGCAAAAGCTGGAAGAAATTATCTCCGACCGCACCATTATCTGGCCAGCTGGTGGATCTCAAGTCACGCAGAGATGTCTGCGCTTCATTGACGTTCTTTCCCGGATTTCGAGCAAGGTAAGCATCTATTCGGTCAGTCTGTCAGATACAATGGACGGAGAGGGGTTGGCGCCAGTTCCGAAGTAAGTCATCGCATCAGAGCATGAAGTGATCCATGCTTACCGTTCACATTACTAGTCGAGCACCAGGGGCCGCCGGATTTTTCAACACACCTTGAAGATAACTTGGCAATGCAGAGATTTTGGTGCTCCCAGGAGTGCTCAAAGAAGCCAGCCGCGATGTATCGGCGGCATTAACAGCTGACATTATCATACGCTTGGGGCCCAAGCCCAATGCCTAGTATTCACAGATGATGGGTGGGAAATTGCTCTGAAGAGGTGTCAAGTAAAATTAAGACAAAATGACACTATCAAACGAAACAATGACCTATTCCAAAAGATGACTAGCGTCAAGATGTCAAGCACAGCGAAAAGGGCTTTTACGAATCTCAACCCTTCCAGTGTCAACCGTATTTCATGCGGTGGCCGCAGCAGGTGAAACAACAAATCTTGGGTCGACATCAATCTCCTGCACCTCGATGAGCTCCTCGACACTCCCAATGCCCACTTGCATTACCAAAGGCAGCATTCTCGAAGCCGTCTCCTCCGCGACGCCGTAGTGCCTCACTGGTCCCTCTGGGGGAACAATCATTTCAAGCGTGTCCAAGCAGAGTTCATGCTGTTCATCATTCTCAATTAGACTGGCCAGCATGTCATGTCGTACATTTTGGCATGCTCGCAAGCTCACGCGTCTGACCGAACTCGCCGTGACACCTGCCAGCCAAGCAAAGTCGTCAAGTTTTTGAATCTTGAGTTGTGGGCAGTTTTCAAGATTGAGTTCTTCCAGTCTGGAGCGCCCACTCTCGCAGTATGCGCCGAGCCATTGGACAAAGTCTTGGTCCACTCCCGCAACATTGTCCAGCTGCAATTTCCGAAGTGGAGGATTCGATTCCACGAACTTTCGAATTTGTGACGAAGTGAGTCCAGCTCGTTCGATCGTCAGTGATCTCAGTCCACGGAGTTGAAGCGCCTTCTGGTTCTCAGTACCCAGCCCCACTAGTGCATTCCAGCAAGGGCTTCCATCAGGTGCTTTTTGCCAGTAGTTTACCGGCAAGCATTGGCCATGGATGTGTGGATGGTGGAATTTTAGTTTCAGCTCTCGCAACTTCGGCAGGTTGGTGGCAATGACAGAGGCGAGCTCGGGTGAGTCAAAATCGAACATGTGCAGGGACAGTGATTTCAAACTTCGGACAGATCGGTTGCTAAGGACATCGGCTGCAATCTTATTCTGGACGGAGACCTGCTGCCGAAGGATTTCCGCGGGATTCGAGCCTTCCGGGGCCTTTCCCAAGGTGTCCAAGGTCGATTTGACAACGCCAAACTGGAAGGACTCGCTCTCTACGTCGTGTACCATCAATGCTAGTCTACCGTGTATGTCGCGTGGGAACACTGCGAGATTCAGTTCCTGCAATGCTCCTTGCGCAAGCGCTTGATTCGTTCGGCTCGTTGCTGAAAATGCTAACAAAGCGGATAGCGGCAAATATGCCAAAATGGTGACCATCAGTTCAGACGGCAGCGACGTGAGTGAGATACTCATGCTAAGTGATGTGTCCAAGTACCTTTCCCCTTCAACTGGCCAAGTTCGAGGGTTTGTAGTCTGTTGTCGACTGCCGCAGCCGGATCAGGGCTATTGTCGAAATGCAATAGCTGCTCAGGTTCATAGCAGATGTTGGGCTTATGGGAGGGAAGAGTAAGTGGCACCACTCCCGCCTTTCAGCTCTACGAGAGTGTCAGCAGAGAATACTTCGAGCCGTGTCTCGCATTCCGACCCGGCAAGCGACGAATGAACAAACCGGAGTCTTGACCTTTCCTTTCCGTTGCAGGGTCCTCAAATCGCATTCGATGCCTGCCAAGATCCTCGACCCGGCAAAGATATGCGTCGTTTGTGTAACACAATCGAAATGATTTGTTGCGCATGACCATGGATGCCCATTAAGGCCATAGAGACACGACGCATGTTTGAGGTCACGAGTGTAAAGCTGCTGGGTTCATGAACGGCACGAGCACTCCTTCGCACTACTGAAACAAGAACGCCGGCGCAGCACGTTCACAAATGCATGTTCGGGGCCTCGAACAAAGCCATTACTCATTCGTTCCAGACCCTCCCGAAGAATCATGATACTCCACGCAAGCCCAGGCTTCGTGAAAGCTGATAAATCGAACCTCACAGCAAAATCGGTGCTCACATCTCCACATGACATCATTCTCAATCATGGGCCAATCGTCTTGAGAAACGCCCACTTGGACCCTTTAACGATTTCCAATGATCTGGTACCGAGCATGTCCGCATCACTGCACAATCCCTGTAGAAACGGGGCTCCACGCCACGTGCCAGCTGCGTAAGCTTCACAAGGACAGCCAGATGTCCTCCATCTCAGAATTTTCAAGGCTTTTTGAAGCCTGATCGAGAGGATTCGTGTTCGGACAACCGTTTGACTCCTGTTTAAGTCTGACAGACGCTGCACATGCCTCCGCTAGATCTCGCTTTACAGCTTGTCTCTCTTTCTGAATTGCATGCCAGTACTTTCTCCAGCATCTCTGGATTGCGATAGCTTTGCGGCACAGCTTTGATGGTCCCACGACCCGCGAGCACAAGAATGCTAATGCAGCAAGCACAAAATCCTTGCCAAATATGTGTGCCTCACCCTTCACGTTGGAGAACAGTTCCGAGAATTGCCTGCTACAGCCTAGTTGTAACAGTCGCTCCCGAAGTGTGCACTGCTTTGGCGAATCGGTTTGACGCAGATAGGGCTCGTATTCATCGAGGATCGCCTTGAATATTTGCCCATCTGAAAAGCCAGTGGTGAAGTTCCTCACCACCTGACCTTTTGATGCAGCAACAACCCTGGTCCACACTTTTAGTAAGTGCTCGCATTGCGCTTGAGGATCATTTTCGCTGTCTGCGTCAATATCATCCAGGTCGTCTTCATGTGAATGGCGCAGTCTTCGAATTTCTTGCTTTAGGTCGGTTTGGTCGACAATTCCAAATAGACCATAACGGCCGACAAGTGCCCACAGCAGTTTCATCGTCTTCTCCCTGTAGCCATCAACAATATCGTCCGGAGATACATCTTCAACAAGCTTCCTGATATCCCTGACATTGCTGAGAGCTGCAAGCGCCATCTGCACATTCCATATTTTGGCCGCACGACTAATGCAGGTAAACTTGAGATGTTGACTGAGTGGCCAAGGGTTATGCACTCCAATGATAAGAGTTTCTCCCTCTGGCATACAGATGGTGTTCGTGTGATAATCCCGTGCTCTGTCCAGCCCTGTCGATGCTGTTTTGTACAGAAGCAACTCAACTAAGCGAGTTAGAGCCACTCCATCCCGAAGGTCCACTGCAATGTTTTCAATGTGGTAAGTGACCTCTTCAAGGGGCGACTGCTCGTAAGACACTTCGTAGCCAAGCTGTCGAAGAGCTCGTAACGAATCGCCGACGGCAGGGTTGAGCATTCGCATCAAGCTTTGGATGGCTATTCTCGACGACTTGAATGCCGCACTGCGGCGGAATAGACATTTGCTCGAATCTGTGCTGGCATTTTGCTGGAGTAAGTCTAGGGCCTTCACCAGCATCAAACTTCTCAGGATCGTCCTGCTACCCAAGTCGTTTGCCGTGCCAGTACCAGCTGGCTTGAAACCAAGGTCTTCGTGCCGAAGCAAGAAAGCTTCAATGAATTGGGCTAGTGCTTTTCGAATGCTGGTCTTTAAGGGGCTTGATCCGGCAGACGTTCTCGCAGTTCGCACGGGGACTTGCTTTCCGGTCACCACCTCAAGTGCAATTTTCAGCAAGCTGCTATCGTAGTTGTCAAGCCAGAACTTCAGGAATTGTTGCCTTCTTCCAGTGTCGTTGGCAAGGCTCTGCATCTGAAGCATAGCTTCGTGAGATAAGCTCAGCGAGCCGTAGAGAAGTGCTGCTTGCAGTCTGCTGTGAACGAGGGCAACACCCGGAGTATTGTAGCGCTCAACAAGTTCTGCTCTGATTCTGTCTTGATCCAAAGGCATGCTCTTGCTTCGCGTTTGGTCGAATAGGCTGTTCAAAAGCTGCGTGATGACAATCTCCTGCTGACCAAGCCAATCTTCCTCGTACATCTCGGGACTCTCGATGTGTTCGATGATAGGAATAAATGGACGTACCCGAGGCTCGTCATGCAAGACAGGTCGGACGAATCTGGTGGGCACTTTTGCTTGGAGCGCCTCTTTGTGCTCCACCTCATGGATTGAGCTTGCTCTCGAGAAGGATATCTGGACATGTTGGTCATCCTTCCCCACCACCCGAGGCCCGGCATTCCATGCTGCCCTCTTCTTTGGCTTGCCTTGCTCAGCACCTTGCGCGCCTTTCCCAACCTCGTACATAGTTAAAACGTCCGGAGAGCTGCAGGGTGATCTTGGCTTGGGCTTTGAGAGATGATCAAGTCGTGCTCGGGACAGGAATTGCTTCCTCTGCAAATCCCTATCGACAATAACAGGCTCCCCCTTCGTCGAGCTTGTTCGTGCCTGCTCTTTAGCTTTCCTGACAATCTGTGCTTTACCGGGCGGTACGTTCTCTTTCCCGGTTGGTGCGCCGGCTTGGCTTGTTCCTGGACATGCTTTCTCTTGCGCTGTGTCATTGTGTTGCAGAGGGACTCGTTTTGCCTTCGACTGGATTGCCGAAGTTGTTCTCTTCCTCTTCTCCACCATTTGAGCTGCTATCCCTGTGAGCTCGGACGGTGGTATCTGATCACTATGTCTCTCCCGGAAGGGTTCGTTCTTGACTGGACTGAATATTCCCATCCAAATCGTAGGCTGTGTTGTGTCTTCGGAGGGTATGTAGAGGGTCTTCCTCCTCACAGCTCGGTCAATAGCATGCTTCGCTGGCTGTTCCGACGCATTCCCGCACTCTTTTTCAGTCTGGGGTAATATTGACACTTTCGCAGGCATTCGTCTTGGTGCGATTGAAGGTCTCTGTGGTTTGGCATTGCACGAGTCTTTCAACTCTCTTCCACTCTCTGCAGGGACTTGCATGATATTTGGCCTGTTGAGAGGCTTCACAGCAGGTAGAACACGCTTGGCAGGCTGTGATAGTCTGGATAGATGCCCTCCGGTGGCGTCTGTTCCTGGCTGTGCTACCTCCTCCTCATCTTCATGAATCGCAAAATTCGTGTTATGTCGACGCGTTGCTGGACCTCTCCTCGGCCTGACATGTCGGAAAGACGCCTGGAAGGCAGTGGTGTACTCTAGGTTGGCAGTTGTTTCATCAGTGTAGCTGTCCTCAATATTTCGGTGCTGGCCAGCTGCCACTGGGCACGGTGTCGCGATTGACCGTCTCATCTTGCAGACAGCATCTTATTGTTGAACTCAGCGAGACTTGCGTCGTGTTATGGAAGGCCGTGTATAGAACCTGCAACGAGCAGGTCGTGCAGTGCGTTTGTTCTGCGCGCGGTCGCTGGCGAGTTCGTTGCCATGGCAACCACAGCCAAACTGGGCCAACAACATGTCTGCCAGGCGCAATGTGCATTACACTCGTATTGTATCATGTATCATGGTGCCGTCGCTCGATTAGCCAGGTACAAGTGCATATCATTTTCACAGGCACTGAATCTGCCGAAGCGGAAAGCGTCTGTGTGATTTGCCTCCCAAATCTCCCGTGTGGCCACAGAGGTCGCCCTGGCAAGAAGACTTGTCTCCGGAATAACTCACAAAGCAGCCGTTTTTCAATGCAAGGACAATGCTACCCGAACTACTGTAGAGTGCTTTGATTTCAAGTTTTTGTTCTGATGCTATGCCTGAACTACCTTGGCCTCGGGAAATGGACATAAATAGCCTACATGACACAGCATATGTTCCTCTCCCAAGGGACCGTCAATAACCAATCGTGCCGGACGTTAGGATACTCAAATGCTGTCTCTTCCAACACACTTGGGATACACCCTCTGGGATATGTGATCGAAGGCCGTGAGAAACCATACACATCTACGTCTGACATCGTCGTGGTCTAGGAGTGACGTCCCAACTTGTACCGGCTTGCCGAGAGACGGTCACCATGGTCAAGAAAGATGAACTTAGTCCAGCATCTACTGACGCCCTAAGTCAGGCAAACTTCATGGGAAGCCATTGGCGGTCAATATATCTTAATGAGCATGTCCACCTCTGCCGGAATTTGCAGCCTTTCACCCAATATCGGATAGGTCACTACGCGAGATGGAAGACACTAATATTTCCACTTACGACTGAGTAAGATAAGTCTTGCCGTGAAAGCTTACCCATCCTTTGAAACACCGCGAGGATCGGCGCCGCCAATTACTGAACAAAGTGAACAGGTTGAGGACCAAGCATACTTCATGGAGGCTACCAGTGCATCAGCCATCTTTCCACCTCACCATCGGCCACTCCCACCAGTTGGGCAAGGCTCTTCCTAGAGACCACTCGAATGACAGAAGGACCTGCAAGCACTTGCGAGGCTTACCAACCGGAAAGCAGACGTTTCCTGGCGGTTTGAGGCCAGACTCGTCAGCACCTACAAAATTTATTAGCCTACGTCGAAACATGTTCAACCAACATAGCCTACAAGGCATTCAAAGGTAAACCACTTCCAGGACCTGTATCAGCAGTGTCCGTGCAGGGCGCAGGCTACAAATTTATCGACATAGCACCACCCAAGGCATTCCCAGCATAGATACCAACATCTTCAGCAAGAACAGTGTCTGAGCGCAATTTCTCCTCTGATTTCAGCGGCCCGAAGCTGGGAGCTCGTCGAAGCATTCTCTAGGTCCCGATCTCGATCTGCCTCCAAAGGCAATTCGGCACCACTTCCACAAGACCTCATACCGCCCGAGAACAGGATTTTCGTAGATGGAAGGTCAGGAGACCCAGCTGACACCTCCCCCCAAGCCCACTGTCTCTCCAACTCCAACTACAGCATCTCCACAACTAGTCACAAGCCCCGAACCCGTGAACATCGACCTCAAAAGAATCCGGTCTCTCCACAAGGATTCTACAGCTGTGCAATGTTTGCCCACGGACGGCACACGAGCAGAAGGAAGACGCATGGTACGGTCAAGTTGCCGAACCAGGGGAATAGAGATGGGGGGCCGAAGGAGGAATAATATCAGATGAAGGAGTTATATGGGCCTGGGCACATTTCAGCGGTGGGTTGGTTGAGATGGATGCGCTGGGGTTTGATGAGGAAGGGAAAACATTAGGCGAGTTGAGCTTGTTGACGGCGCCTTCTCTGCGAGAGATGAGTCCCATGAAAATCAATACTTCGCACCAACACGATGCAGTATTTGCTCCTCTGCGAGCCTTTCATCTTTAGATCCTGCTCCATGTCTCTCATTCTGCATGCCCGTAGCTCTTCTTGACGCTGTCTCCGACCACGATACCTAGAACATCGAATCTTTTGCCCCTCGTAGACTTCTTGCTGCGTCTACACCCGCCCATCTATAGCGTCATGCTTCCCATGCTTTGACCTGATCAAACAGTTCCAAATGTATTGCGTATCTCATCAATCTTGTTGCCAACGCGGTTGAAGCTGCAAAGTCCTCCCGTAGCGATGGTGCCATATGTTTTCTTGCCTGACCCTGGCCCTCGATGTCTACTCAATTAAACCCCCTTCGTACTTGGATGATATCCCTCTCCTCTCAAGACCCAGGCTGCCCCTCCAGCGGCTTCACATTATACCTCGGCATTCTCTCATACTCATTCGGGCTGGGTCTCCTCTTGTTCTCTCCATGGCCATGGTTATGATTGCCATGCGCGTCCTTTTTCCCCCTCCTGCGTCCCCTGCCACGTCTCCGACCCCCCACCGGCCGTGCCGAGCCGTCATCGTCAGAGGGCGAGCTGTCACTATCGCTCGAACTGCTGCTGTCGTCCTCGCTACTGCTCTCCCCCACCTCCCTCGTCTTATGGAATATACAGCAGACTTTACTCTTCTTCCGTCCCAGCCCCTCATTATCAATCACATCTTCAGCCCATTGGATCCTCCGCCGCGTCGACGGTTCGGGGTCGTCAGTTTCTGTTTCCTCTTGCTCTTGTGTCCTGGACTCGTGAGCACCTCGGAGGCGGAGGACTAGATTATTCGAATGTGCCGGGCCGTTGGTGAGGGTTTGGGTTGCTGAGCCTTCGGGAGTTGCTGTGCCGCGTGCGTATGCTCGTGTCCTAGAATGTGGGACGTGGTTGACAGTTCTACCGATTGGGGAGGAGGACATGGTGTCCTTGCGTTGCGGAAAGTTCTTTTCGCCCGTGAAGAGGATGAATTAGTGTGGCTTAAAGAGGTTCTGGAGGTGGTCTTTGTAATCAAAATCTCGAGAACTTTCCTGCGGCATATGGGTGCAAAATTCTGGAGGGCCGTGAAAGATTCCTACTTCCCACCAGTGGGAGCAAGTACAGGTAATGACTGAGAATAGGTAAGAATAGACAGTCTCTCTGCTTGCATCAACTTTCCAAGAAAATCGTCAAGTGCAATCGAGAAACATCTTACGAGATGGTAGTTTCCTGGCGAGAAATCTGGCAGATGACGCAGACCACCATTTGTCCACACAACCCAAAGAACTAGGGTCGCAACCCATGAGGCGGGGCGGGCCGCGGAACTCCGGGGTAGCTTCTGGAAGCAGTTGTTCAAATCTCATCTCAACAACAGGGGGCGCTCTATGATGATGCATCACGCAAATGTCTATTTCGGCGACAAGATAAGTAAACGGTTGACTCGTTACCTTTTCACATGCAATCATGCTCTCATTTTTCATAGCTCACTTGTCTGATATTCTTGTTCCATCGCAATGATTGCGCCCAATGCGCCTTCATCCTTGGAAATGCTTCAATCACATATCTATCCTTCCGCCGCATTTTTGGTATCGTAAAAAATACACAAGCAATTCTGCATTCGAGGCGGGTGTCTAGCTCTTGTCATTCCATCGCCGCGCTTCAACCGTGGCCACTATCCTAAACTTGGTAGAGGAGCCATCCGTCTCGCAACCCGTCCCCAGGCGTCTCCGACTCTTCCGTGGCGTAGTGCTCAACGGAAGGCCCCACCAGGAGGTGGTCGCTTTTGTTGTGCTCGTAAGGTAATTCTTGATCTAGTCACAAGTCGTCGTCTTGATCCAGATCTGCTGGTTTGATTAGTCCACCAACCTTCATGGCTCGCTCTCGTTCTGCATTTGCCAGATCCTTCTTCTCTTGCTCTCGTTCGTCAGCATACAGATCTGCATTGTCTCCTGCAAACTCCTTGAGTGAGATCAAGAAGTCTCGGATGTGGGTCTTGAACTTGTTCGGATCCTCGTTCAGGGTGAACAGCCCAGCCACAAAGTGTTGAATCTGAACTTGCTGAAGGTTTTGAAATGCCTGTTGCAGCAGGTTTGCCGTGTACTCTTGCACGAACTGCTTGTTGGTCGTCCCGGGAGCGGCTTGGTCAGGCTTGTATAGCGGTTGTGAAATTCGGCCAGACTCAACAAGCTGGAACATGCGGGAGAGCAGCATACACTGCGACTTAAATCCCGACTTGTGGTCAGGGTCCGTCACCACGTAGAAGACATCCTGAAGAATAGGGATGTAGAATTGCTGGAAGAAGATGGCCGATGTCTGTTGATCCACTTCTGCCATGTTGTTAATGAGTTCGTGACACATGGCCAGACCTGTGTTTTCGACCTCGCGGTTGTCGTGTTTGCTTGCCCACATGCACGAATCGATGATGAGTTTGAATTGTCGGCCATCGAGTTTCAATAGTGCACCGAAGCAGTAGAGGTTGATTGCTTGGAGCAGTTTGAAAAACTCGACACGGAACTCGGGGTATTCGTGGAAGTCTTTGTTGATCATGTCGAGCGTGCATTCGAAAATGCTGTCGAAGATGGGCGCGATTTTGTCTTCCATCAATTGCTGCGCACCGTCAGTAAAAGCACATTCCAATGGTTGGCCGTCTCTGACCATGTGCCGAGAGCGCTTAGGAGTCCAACGTACATGTAGTTTATGGATGATGGTGGTGGTCACACTCAGAACCTCGGCATCGCGAGCATCGGGGACATTGCGTTGGTAGTCCAGAAGGATGGCATCGAGCAGTGGCGGGACCATGCTGTCATTGACCATCTGGTGGTCATCCGCCTTCTGCACATAGATATCGACCAGTTTCAGAATTTCCTTCTTTATCGTGCGAAGACCTCGAACTTTCGGGGTCTTGGTCTGGACGTTTCCTGCAGCCTGGTCAGTAGCGGTCTTGTCATGCGGCCGTTTCCACTCACCTCCCGAAGCAATAGCATCCGAAATCAGCTGGCTCGACGCTCGGTACATGTTCAACATGTCGTGGTAGATTCGGCCAATTTGGGTGTAGAAGTAGCTTCCGATCGACGTACATGCTGCTACATTCGTCTTCATGATGTTCCCAATGACCTTGATGGTCTCAGCATCTTGCAAGATGGCCGGGTTCTCATTCGCCTGCCGGATAATGGTGTCCCATGCCTGGTTCGGCAAGGCCATCAGGTTTTCTATGAGTCGATCCTGCACCGTCTTCTGCCCTTGTGCGGAAATCATGAAGCCGCACGCCTCGTAAAACGTGTGAACTTGCTGCGGCGACAGGTCGCACGTAATCTTTCGCATGTTTCGAATGATTTCGTCGATGAATGGTTCGGTCTCACCTGCTTGCATGACCACAAAGTGCCGCTTGCATTTGTTGGCGATCTTGATGAATGTGTCGCAGGCCATGTCTTGAACACCCTCGTGAGACTCGTGCATGAACTCGAAGAGCTTGTTCACCACGGTTTTGAGGAATTTCCAGTGCGCCTTCAAGAATCTCGGGTATTGTCCGACAATGTACATGATGTTCGAGGCCACCACGGCTTTGTTGTCTTTGCCCCGCTTCATCTCCGTAAGGCCCAGCAGATCCTTGATGACCGTGACCAGGAATCTCTTTTCCGTCTCTTCGTTCATGGCGCCCGATATGGAGCCGATGGCCCAGCAGAGAGTGTTGCAGTTATTCCAAGACCATTCGGAGCCGTCGACCTGTCGTTGCAGCTTCTCGTTCATGATGTTCTCCGTGTCCACCACGTCCAAGTGTGTGAGATACACCAAGCATTCTCGCGTGGTTTTGTAGAGCTGGATGGTGTCGCTTTCCTTGACGAACTCTCGGACAATTTCGCCCTCATCGTTTTCGACAATGAGAACCTCCTCCGGTCGAACCATCTTCTCCACCATGACTTGTCGCAGGCTGGTTAGGACTTGAGAGTACTTGTTCTTGCGAAGAGGATAGTTGGCCAGCGCGCTAGGATGGGGAGCACCACCATTGGCCAGACCGCCGACCCCCATGTTGACCAGTGGATTCAGCTCGGTCATGGGAAGCTGCTGCATCTCCTCGTACAGTTCCTGCACCAACTTCGTCCAGTATTCCAGACAGATCTTGAAGATTTCTCGGTCGTCGATCAGGCTTATCTTGATGAGATAGAAGTGGCCGTGGAGGAGATAATCCGGGTTCGGCAGCTTCTCGACAATGTTGAGGTGAGCACCAAAGAAGTTGCATAGGAAGATGGCCAGGTTGAGAATGTATTCCTGCTCACTGGAGCGGCTTCGTGCGTAGAGTTCTCGGAAGTTTGAATCCACCGAGATTGTTCTTGCGACCGCTGTCAAGGTCTCTGTAAACATTTGGACCAGCTTCTCGTCGTATTGGTACTGTTGACCAAGCTGCAAGCCGCCAATCTCCGTCAAGCACTTGAGCGTTATGTTTCTAAAGTGGTCGACCTCCAGGAAGCGGGTTATCAAGGTGTCGATCAGGGTGGTTTCGAAGATGAAGCCGAGAGGGATCCAGTTGAGGAATCGCAGGAGGGTCTCCAGGGTCGCCTTGACCAGTGGTATCGAGTCGGCGGTTGTCAGGACTTCATTGCACAGCTGGAAGATGTTGGAAAATTCCTGACACATTGTCTGCTTCAGGTTCTTCGCCTTGGTCGAGGTCAGCTGTTCCGCCGAGAAGTCAAAGACCTCCTCCGAGAGCAGTCGGAGGATGGTCATGTTGTTTTCGCAGACCGACAGGCTGCTGTGGCAGGAGGAGATGATTTCATTGATGAAGGTGGGCCAATGCTGAGGCCATTCTTGTTTCAGGATGGTGACCAGGGTCAAGTCCAGCTTGTTGACGAAGACACGATTTGCTTTGAGAGACTCCTCCGAGGCCGATGCTTCCAAAATCTGGTTGACGACAAAATTTCTGATACCCAAGCACTGTTGACGCGGCAGGATTTTCCATCTGGTGTTGACCACGTCGTCCAGCACCTGCAGACCGAGATATTTTGTTGGCATGTACTGGGCCTCTTGCAAAATCTTGTCCACCATCAACCAGGCGTCAGGGTTCGACTTGAATTCATTGAGCTGTTGTTGCGCTTGTTTCTGGGCATTGCCTTTTCCTTCTTGGAAGGCCCTGACGGTATTGTCAAGCTCTCCGACGGTGACCGACATGATTGCGTCTTGGAGTTTGGATTTGACGCTCTGCGAGCGTGGCAGACGTGATACGGTCAACCAGTCGCAAAAAGAATGTGGCGGGGTTGTGTAATTTTGAGTGTGACACGATCAACGCGGTGGCTGTAGGTCGTTGACTTCCACCTACTGCTCCGGATGCTTCGATCAGATTCGATCGGGGGAGAGGAGCTGCCGAGAATGTGCAGGTTGAAGAGGTACGAAATGGTAGAAGCGGTCGAGATTGTATGCTCGGGTTGGAGCCGCAGGGCAATTCACGATGGGATCGAATGTGCAGCACCCACTAGACGCGATTCGGCACAAAGAGTTGCCTTGCCTCTCACCACACGCGTTTGCTGACCTTCCGGGCCACTTGGTGCCTGATTCACTGGGATCTCGATCAAGCGACTTGGCTTTATGCAGACTGTATTATTAATGCACATTTTTCCCTTCCCACACCTATCATGTTGATATTTACTATTTATTGATGAAACGTCGTACGGTGCTAGGCACCAGCCGGTGAATTTTGCGCGATGTCACGATTGAACAGGACTCAACAGGGCTCATGATCGAGCTCTAGGCTCGACGAAATGACCGTAAATGGTCTGATGGATTTGGTATCCTTCAGAAAAGATCTAGAACTGCATGAAACAATTTCGCTTTTGCTTTCGCTTTGAGTTCCGTCTAGCTCGTACCAACACCACTGGTGTGATCCGGTTCTTGTTTCAAATCCCGCTCTTCGCTCTCTCTCTGGTGCTGTTCATAGGCAGCTGCCATCTCCTCCTTGGACTGAAGACCATTCTTCTCCGTGATCAGGTTCTTCAGCCACTTGTTCTCCATCTCCAGCTGGGAGATCCTGGCCTCAAGCTTGGAGTTCTTCTCCTGAGTCTCCTTCAACGTCCTCTCCAACGCCTGCTCCCTCTGCTTCTTCTTCACTCGGAATCGAGCGCTGGCGGCTGTGTTTCTCCGTCGCTTGTCCTCTTCTGCCGCGAGTCGAGACTTCTCCTCTGCGGACACATGATCGACCGTCTGCGCCGTTCCCGCCCTTGACCGTCTGTTGTCCCTCGGTGCCGTGTTCGGCGATATTTGCTCTGCTTGAGGAAGACCTGTGGCCGGCGCTGGCTGTATCGGCGTGTTGTAGGTTGTGTAAAATGATTGTGGTTGGGGAGGAGCAGCGGTATCTATTGCGCCAAAATTGCCAAAGTCGGTCGTGGACCCCGGTCCGCCCAACAACTCTTCGTACTTGAGGCTTTCTGGACCTTGAGCCTCCGGAGAGAGATCAAAGTTGAATGTACCGTCCTCCCCCAATGATGGCATGTCCAAATTTGTAAAGTCGGTGTTGGTATACATGGCCAAATCATTGCTGAAATCGTTGTCCTCGGCGAATTGGCTGTCCTGTGGACTCAGCGTGTTGAGGTCACTGAGGTATTGAGAGAAATTCGGTCCATGACGGCCTCGGTAGCCCGACATGGTGTCGAGAAAATGAGCGGCAAGTCGACCGCGTCAGAAAAGAGGCTTGAGATGACTCTTCCAATGTCTGACTGCTTCCTCGAGGGTGATTCGTGGCTTACCAAGCCATGCAGTGTGTCAGTGAGGTCGAACGCAGCGACTGCGCAGAGGTCAGCTTCGTCGTCAGCAGTCAAGTTGCAGGTGAAGGACGTGAGGTTTGGTAGCAAAGAAAGGATGCAGGTTGCGCAGAAATGAGCGGTAGATTCGAGCTGGCGGGGTTTGCCTCCTTAGCGAGGAGGCTGATGGAAGCCCCGGCTCTCGTTGGGAGAATGTGCGAACGGAGATTGGATTAGGCCGCAGTCGGCTTAGGACGTGGGATTTTTCGGATTACAAATTTAATCACTCAATCTCTCCCTCCCTGAGATTCGGTAGAAAGTCGTCTTTTTGCGAGCACAAGGCACCGGGAACCGCTAAAGTGTTACAGATTCGCCGTACATTCAAGTGATTTGATCATGGCCTCCAGAGAAGATGAATGGAGAGAAATTTTCGATTCAGGAAAGCTGTATTTTGTATCACACTCGTCACCGAAAACGGGGATTTGTAACGCACGCCCTATCCTCGGCTTGTCTATCCTCAGCCAATGAGATCCGATATTGCTGCTCCGTTCAGCGATGACATGTCGCTGTCTGCCGAACGCGGATACGTCCGACAGCCTGAACTCTCGCTGGAATAGCACTGATTACAGCATCAGTCTCCCACTGATTTGAATGTCTGATGGTCTCTGCGATCTCTAAAGCGCTGTGCGTGGAGATAGAGGCAGCCAGTTTGGTGAACGAGTTTCCAGATCTGGTAATTCGGGGCATCTGTGACTACGCCGACTCGCTCAAGAATGACGGCCGGCATCGGTATGCTACTGCCACCGCGGCCGCCTATGCTAAAGAGCCGCTCTGGCACGTGTCACCCGAGGAGATGAGGCAAGAAGCCGGTTCAACAAGTAGTAGGTGCGTGATAAATGTAGCCAGAGGTGGGCAGGCTTGAGTGGGAGGATCTGGGAGTGGGCAGCGAGGGCCATTTCCAAGGAAACAAATAGCTGGTCATTAATACAAGACGGAGGGTCACCATTGAGCGTGGCCACCATAACCCCTTCTCTCGATTGCTTTCCCACCTGTAGGAGGGTCGTATTATTCATGTGCTTATTGGTGTCTCAACTGCAGTTCGCTGCTTTGCCCATATAGCTCGTCCAATGATGCAATCGTTCCTCCAGCTCCTCCAGTTCCTCCAGTTGGCTCACAACGGCCGTCTCTGGTCGAACTCGTTCTTGTTCCATTTCTTCTACCATCCTCTGTCGACATCGTCCCAAGTCGCCAGTCGGTATTCCACTCGGCCCCTCTGAGCTCGGCGCCTCCGAGATACACTTTGGGCTCCGGTTTCGGTTTGAGCGACTTCTTCTGGCGGACACCTACCAGGGAGAGATAATTCGACACTTCATCCCCACAATAGCTGATTGCTACGTCCAGTGCAGTCTGGCCGAAATTGTTGAGATCGTGTTTTCCTTCAAACTACTGCTCAACAGGCGGCAGACCACTGAGTGGCTACGTCCTCTGGCTGCCAAATGAAGTAGATTGTTCCCCACAGCATCCGTCTCATTCACATCAAAAACTCCCTCGCCAAGGAGCATCGACAAACCTTGGGCCACCCACGCAGAGCAGCGATATGCTTACCTGTTCTGCCCATGGTGCCATGTTTCCGGATGTCCACATCCGGCTGTTCGAGCACACGACGCATAATATTCGTCCAGTCCCATGAGGCAGCCCAGTGTACGAGAGTTCGTTGCTGATTATCAGCATCATTGACATCAAAATCCGAGTCCATCAGAGCTAGCACAGTGTCTGAGAAGCCATCAATAGCAGCGAGCTGCACAGGCGTGCGTCCTCGATGATCACGGGCTCTCGCAGATGCTCCGTGAGCAATAAGCTTTCTGGCTATCTTGAAATTCCCAAGTTCTGCTGCATCATGAAGTGCTGTTCTTCGCCGAGAATCGACGGCATTGACCTCCGCGTGACACTGAGTGACTGCGCGGAGTAAAACATCATCCTCAGTCATTGATAGCAGCCCAATGGACGATTGTCTTATCGAATCCCCGATGCTCTGATGCATCCGACAGCTGCGCAAGAATTTCATGTGTTATTTCTCGCCATTGTTGCTGAGCAGCCGCAATTAGAACGCTCAGTTCGCCTTCGTGTTGTGCCATGTTATTGCGAGGGCTCCGCAAAACTTCAACTGTTGTCTGCTGATCTCCCCAAGCAGCTGCAGTGGTAATGGCAGTTCGGCCACTTTTGTCTCTTATATTCACATCAATGCGCGCATAATTTGAGGAGTAACGATCCTCTGCCAGATACGGCTTCGTAATGCAATGCTGTTCGACCTTCGATGTCTTGTGCATTAACATCAATATTATCTGACAGCAACATCTTTTTGATTGTCTGGCGGCTCCCGCGAAGCACAGCGCAGTGCAAAGGGGACCGGTCTGCGTAATCGCGAACATTCAAAGACGCACCACAATCTATCAATTCCGATGCGACATCGTATTTGGTTATGTACTTTTGCAGTGCCGTCTGATATTCCCCACCTGTCCAGCGATGATCCGCTGGAGTTTCACAGACCATTTCGTCAATATTGTATCCGACGGCACACAAGGTCTGATCAATGAAGGGCCGTGACATTTTATGGCGTGCCGCAGTGGCGTTGAGGTGCAGTAATGTGGTGGTGTCAGACTGTGCCACGAAGCGTGGTACCGGTGACAGGGGCTCATCGATGCATAGAGAGTGGCGCGGTTCTTGGCCATGGCAGCGTACTGGACCCAAGCGTCATCATGTGGTTCGATATGATCAATGTGGTACGTTAGATAACTTGCCGCATAATCATAAAAAGCATAGCGTCTCATGAGACAGGAGTCTCCAGCCGCAACATGCACATTCTTGGACGCTGTCTCCTGGACATCATTCAGAGTCAAGTAGTGGATGCAGAGCTTTGCAAGCTTGCTGTGCAGTGCGCTCACTTGCTCTTTGAGCAGATTGACGCGAAATAATTCCTTGAGTGAAAGATGAGCGACTTCAATATGCCCAGCTGCACAAACAGACAGTAAACCAAAGCAATGCAAGCTTATGGGAGCGCGAACCGAAAGTGAGGGATCAAGTTCAGTCGTCCGAGTGGCCCAGTCCCGTACGGCTGGCGCTTGCTCTGCTTCAATGCAAGTCAGTGGTCGTCCGGCTGCGGTAACGAGCAAGAAGATCCCCGACAGACCTTGCATGACTTCCTGTCAATCTTTATCAAGAGAGTCGCGTAGATTGCTCTAAGCCCAGACGGAAGGGATTGAAGAGCTGCCAATCATTCTTCGATGACGCCTCGATTCCAGATGGCGATGCCACCCGAAAGTGCTCCCACGCCAGACTTGCCCAGAGAAACGTGCCATCGGCACGCTGCAAGATGTATTGTTGAATTCGCCGAATGACGCTCTGGTCTACGTTATGCTGGTGTCCAAATCTGGCAAGGACATTTTCCAGATAGATTGCCATGTCGCTTTGAATGGTCTCGGGTTGGACATCACAAACATTTTGCTGCTGGTCAGTAGCTGATTTTTAATGGCACCATGGTCGCGGCTGGTGACGAATATCTTGAGATCGTGGCCTCTCTGGACGGAATCTAGCATGACCTGAAGCAGGTAGCATATTTCCTTGATCTGCAATGGATTGGCTTTGTCGAGAGCATCCACGACCAACACGATCTTCTGCAGAATATCGTTGTACAGGACGGCTATGAGAGCCTTTTGAAAAGATGACGAGACAAGAAGCGGCTCAGTCTGAGTTCCAGTAATTGCGTGGCAGGTCGGCGGTGTCTAATGCGTGTTGAATGTGTGGTGCCAAGGCCGGATGTTGGGTCAGTAGTTGACGGAGAAGCGACTTTAGAACGGTCAACAAGGAATGCCCACCAGAGGCGTCTTCTTTGAAAAAGAAGGCTAGTACAATCGACCCGGACAGGGCCTCGTGGGCTGTGCTATGGTAAGTTCCATGCCTCAGGTCTCGCAGAAGGGCTTTCGCAATCACCGATTTCCCGTAACCAGGAGGTGCCTTGAACCAAAAAATAGAGCTGTCTTCCTTCATTACCCATACACGGAACGAAGGCTGATCCCATAGCCGTGTTCCGGTTCTCGGCGAAGCATCAGGAACGCGGAGAGTGAACAGTGCATAATCAACGCTATACAGCTTGTCGACAGACTCCTGGCCATGCAGTAACGGTGCGGCGAGGCCTGCATGGTTCGCTCCAATGGCAGAACCTGGTCTTGGGCACAGGAAATGATGGCCGCTTCAGCTTCAACAATCTAAAGTCTGTCAATGACTGTAGCTCTGTTTGAAATGGCAAAACATGTATCAAATGTCTCGCGTTGGTGGTATCACGTACCAACATTCCCGTTTCGGCAATTGCTACTGTCTCGTACAGTGACAGTATTGGAACGTGGTTCAAGTCAAGTTGATATTCATAGCATAAAGCAGTTAGAGTTTTGGCAATTGTTTCGAGATTCTCGAGGATCGCCAAGCGGCGAGGTTCTCCCAGCAGCAGCGCGTTGGCCATTCTCAACGTAATCGTCATCCATTCATGGAAATGGAGGTGGGACTGCGGCGTCCCCAGGAAGACTATGCCGGAGAGGAAAGAGTGCAGATAGTCATGCTCTGGCGAGTTCTTGGCGATCACCAATGCCACCTTGACAAGTAGCCCACCGAGCCCGTGACAGACAAACACAATCTTCTTCTTGGGTCGGCGACTGGAGAAGGTCCGAGACCGTTTGAAGGACAGTAGATGATGCACCGTTCCATGTATCGAGCGAGTCGTACCCGTAAGACAGTATGGGTGATGTTCGGCACTCTTCCTGTCAGCCAATCCGTAAGCCACAGATGTGTTGAGCCAGCCTGCCATGTGGAAATGGGGCCGCCTCCAAGACCGTGAACAGCAATGGCGTCGATCCCACTTGGATCGTCCGGTTGCGTTTTGGGAGTCAAGTAAAATAGACCATACATGACCTTACCTGGCAATGCAGGCATGCTATCTTTCTGAGTTGTTGGTACAAACTCCAAAAGTTCTTTAGCATATGCCGCAGCCACGGCGGCGGCGTAGCCTTGCCATTTGTCATTCTTGTGCGTGTCACAATAGTCGCAGATACCGCGTTTCACAGGGCAGGGGAAATGGTCGACCAAACCGCCAGCTTCCACCTCAAAGCAGAGCGCGTCCCATCTCCTTTCCAAGCTCGTCTCTAAGCTTTGCGTCCTTCACCAAACTGTCCGCCGAAGCTATCAGCCCATAATGCAGGACGGGGTTGTCGATGGTCGCACCACGAGGGGATCTCCTTTTGAGCACTGATAACCTGCTGGAACAGCAGTCCTGGCAGTCATAGCCTGGATTCGGGCGAATGAAGCCAGCACTAAACAATCGGTCTTCTTCCCATCCTGGCCAGCGATATTTTGCACTCAGTCTTGGGTTGTCCAGCACACGACGGATTGTATCCTGGACACGGTGACCTTTTCGTTCATGGTGGGCAATCGAACCGTTCAGTGCCGAAAGCAACACACGGAGTAGAAGGGGCTAAAGACCCTGTGCGCACGAACGAGCCGCCTTGTATCGTCTTTCCGTATTGGTGGTTTACCACGCCGCCATACGTTTCCCGTTGGACAGCCCACCACGATATCTCCCAGTCTGATATCATGTCTATTGCTCGGCACCCCCCGGCAATTCCAACCATCAAGCCAAATCGAAGAAAAGGGAAGCTTCGAATCATATCGCGGGCGACAGAGGCGGCGGATGTCATGCCATACCTGCCCTTGGGAAGACAGGCAATGACAACGTTATGGTGTCCGGCGCGGCCAATGTGTATGTGTTCTCGTCGTGTCTGAGGTCTACATCGTTCACAGTGTATTCTTCGTCGAGCAGCTCGCAGGCCGCAACCTACTCAGCGGCAATGGCACAGATTCAACCAATCTCGAGAGCATTGTGGCTGATTTGGATTCGAGACATTGTGTGCCGAAGATGTTGGAGCGCTTAGGCTTTCCAGGTGACATAGATTGCCATCACGGACCCCTCAGCACCTGGACATGTTCCTCGTTCGCCAGCAGAAGGTACTGCTCCCTAAGCAGCGGAGTTGTAGGTGGGTTGCAGTCGGGTTGAAACAACCTCTTCTTGCTAATCACGGGATTGGTTTGAGCATCTCGTGATACATTGAGTGCAGTGGTAAGGTTGACTTCCGCGCTTTGATCTGGACGAAGGGAACATGTTCCAACATGCTCACAATGTCAATTAGCGGCTGATCCAAACGGGTTATACAGGCTATCCGAAGGTGTATGCTTTGAAAGGCTGAAGCGCAATTAGATAGGCAGCAGCTGCAAAGACGGCCGCGCGAAGTGGTCCTCGATGCAGCTTGTCAGCGAGTGATGTGCAATCTGCTCCTTTGCGAGCACGAAGCAATCACCATCTCCTGACAGCAACCACCCAACTCAGTGGTCCTCCTAATGCTGTCAATGGTAGCTTTTCCTGGGCAAATTGAGCAAAGACATCCATGCGGGGAGCAGATGACGAGTGCAATGATTCTCGTAAATTTGGCTTTTGCTTTGGAGAACTCGGTCCGCCGCATTTCGCCTGTTTTGATCTAACCTGTTCTGGAGGATTTATCAACACACCCTAGCTCGGAAGATGAACGTCTCTAAAACACCAATATTCACATAGCTCATGTGCCTCAACCATGCCATCGGCAGTCGCAAAGTCCCTATCGCGCCTGTCACGGCAAAAGCTTGTCGACCTCTGCATAACCTGGTCCAGATCGTCAAAATGCGAGCCATACCTAGCGTCGAATCGGAACGCTCTCGAAACCGCCGAAGAAGACTATCTCCATGAACCGGCGCATTCTCGACAAGACCTCAAGTCTGTGTACGAAGCGCTGAAAAAGGATGATTCGGATCTCAGACACTTGAGCAAGCGCGACATCATTGACCGTATCATGGATGGAGATTGGCGACGAGGCCTTTCTCATGAACAGCTTGCGTCAATCGACTTTGCGAACCTCGAAGAGAACGACTCGACTCTGCGATGGTCTGCTCTAAAGCTGGTGCCGTTGGGCAATGATGTCGAAGAGCGTGCAGGTCAACGGCCAACCAAAAGAAGGAGAGTTGAACATGCCACGAGTGCGACTGGTGTGCCACCCTACCCAGAGATCACAGCTGCAATCTTTGTGCAGAACCTCAAGCGACACATTTCGCCGCTAGTGAAGGCCCACTACCATATTCACCGGATGACGGCGCTCGACTTGTCGGTTGTGCGACTGTACATCACACCGAACAAACCCTTTGCGCCCCTCAACGCGAATGTGCCTCGGCAGGATAACATGGCCACAGATTCAGCCCGGACCATGTACATAGCTCTGCCAAATAGCTGCCCATATGTTTACATCTCCATCCAGGGCTCTCCCGGTGGCGGGCAACAAGAAAAGAACGCAGCACGCAAAGCCAGCGTCAAGGTTGACGTTGCTGCAACCAAGAGGATCATCCTCGAGGCTATCCCACGCGCATTTTCCCGACCTCAGCAGAGATGGAGCTTAGAGACCACGGAGCTGACGGCAAAGAGTTTACAAGCCATGACTTTGCTACGGGGAAGTGGCAAAGTGGGCACCAGTGGTGGTGCCTTTTCGCAGCTCACTCAGTCGAAGCAGAAGGCGAGCCGACGCGAGCAAAGTGCAGATGCCCAAGACTCCTCCACAGCAGAGACTGACGACCAGCCATCAGAAGGGCACCGGAAGCTAGTCGAGCAAAGGTTTGGCCCCATGAATGGTCCTTTCTACGCAAAACTGGATCGGGTCCAAGTACGGGTGCGAAACGCTACGGTGATATCAAGCCAGAAGCGCAAGAAACGAAAACGAGTCGACGATGACACATCTTACGACGATCCCGCTCCACTGACAATCACGTTGACTGGCTCTGATGTGTTTGCGGGACTCAAACAGTTTGCGTTGCAACACCCGGAATATGTCAACCTAGAAATGCTGCCTGCTCTATTTACTGGCGAGCAAAGCACAACAGTGATCAAAATGTGAGATTTGATGAATTGGGACGAGCTGGGGGGAATTTGGGGAAGCCTTTTGATTAGAGCGTGGCGTTGGGAGGCAAGAACATCAGGAGATGAATTTTGCACCGAGTTGCGTAGGGAGGCAAGGTTCATGTACATGTAATTGAGGTACTGGCTGGTGTCAGGCATACCTACTTTGGCTGAGCTGTCTTGCTCCAAAGCGTCCCGGTCTTCGAAGTTCCAAGCGGTGGCATTGCTTACAAGCTGCCTTGGCTTGCGTAACCCGGTGCTTAAACGCAGCATCTGGCGATCTGCCATTCAAGAATTTCGATCAATTAGAAACTGGGTTGGAGCTCCTTTGAAACTGGGCGGCCGATTCCTGTCCAAGCTGACGTACGTATACACAAGGAGCTGGTCCATTCCCACCTTTTCATTTCAAGCTGACCCATTCCCACCAATTCCGGGTATGTCAATGGGCCAGTGCCTGCGCAAAAGCGGTCCTTCAGCGCGACGATTAGGAATTTGAGTCAACGAGGCAAATTGGAACAGCAGCACGCAGTTGCCGAGATGCTGAGAGGTAAAAAGCCGCAAACCCACATCATTTGGCACTTCAGGGACGCACCAATCGATACACGCAACATCAATTTAGAGCGGGGTTTGCACAATGAATTTGCAAGCGGATGTCTGCATGAGTTGATGCCGCACGGGTCACTCGACATTGTACCAAGTCCCTCAACTGTTGAAAAAGTTATTACCGCATCGATGTGTAACATCACGGGACCCGCCAATGTCAGGTGGTCTTCTTTTCAAAACTGTCGAATGAAGGATGACCGTGGTCTTTCGTCCGGGAACGCATGAGCTTGCAGGGGGTCGGGTGGAGGAGCACCTGTGGACCGACCCTAGGGCATGGCGAAAATTTAGTCCGGATTCAGATCTTTATTGCTGATAAGACGCTTCTTCCAAACCAGGGTTAGTGGTCGTGCTTCGACTGTGCAAGGGGCAATGAATACCAGTGGCGAATGTGTGCAAATTTTGTCGTCTCTCAACGAGCAATGGTTGCTTCGGGCCACAGGGGATGCCAGTCCATCCATCAGCAGCCTGCATCTGCCATGGGCATTAATACAGGCGGATATGAATGGTGAGCACTCCATGTTTGGCGCTGGTAACATTCGGGCATGTACGCGGCGTGATGCTTGAAACTGTGCTTGCTTCAAAAAGCTGGCAAGAGTTGGAAGTTCGCGGATGCTGCCGTATGCTAGGGACACAACGGAGCGTGCTAGGGGACGCCTTGAAGAGATTGGCTAGCATCTCCATGGGTCGGCCTAACGATCTGCCCTTGAGACATTCTCTGCGAGTTGTTCCGGATGGGAGGTGTATGCAGCATGACATATTTGTGCTCAGTCCATAGAAAACAGTTCGATCGTCTTCCACGCTAGCTTGCCATTGCATTATTCTTCAGGCCTGACCTCCCTGTGCCAATCATGAAAGGATTCTGCACTGCTCCTATGCAGAATCATGTGAATGGAAGATGCACAGAAGATGGTAGTCGCTAGAGATCGTCATCTCAGCGCACACAAATAAAATCGCGAAACGAGGTAGCATAGCAAAGCCATCCCACGCTCCATGCTTCAAAGCATGATGAGACGAATCAAAGCCCAAGCGAGCCTGTGAGAGTAGCACTTATGCAAGGCCGATGCTCTCCCTTTTTTCCAAGCAGGGTGCACATCAATGTAGGTTGTTGCTGGTCAATATCAGGATTTGAAGGGCCGCCCCACCAAGTTGGCACAATTCAATTGAGATGGTCGATCACAGTGTGCATCTCGCCCAGTCAACCTATCAACACGTCTTAAATGGCAGCCACCCCAAGATTGCGAATGCAGTTCGTCAGTGGCCATCAATGATGTTCTGAAGGGTGATTGGCCATGTGGACTTGCTCGTGAAGGAGTGGAGACTCACTTTTGGACGTCTGCTGATTTTACCTCTGGCATCAACCATTAGTCATGATCATTGAGATCTACAGCATTGCGAAGCTGCTGGACTTCAGGCCGACTCCATGAGCAAACGAAGAACATGCTGCGCCAATGACGAGTGCAGAAGAGCCACACAGGTTCTCTCGCACTGGGCATCTCCGCTTGAATGAAGCCAGCGTTGGGAAACCAAGGGCGAGCATTCTTGCGTGATGGCGAGCGACTGTGGTGTCAGAGTGGTCCGACCTGAGCACGGGCCAGGAGAGAGAGAATTGAAGACGGCGCCGATCATCTGACGGCTCCGCTCTAGGACAGTCTAAGAACCAGCCCATGAGGGCACCACGCCAGAGCCGTGCTGGGGGGTTGCTGGATCTCTCCACCACAGGGAACCAGCCTACCCCACAAGTTTTTGGGCTGGTGCTGCAGAAGGCAGAATTTAGCCCGTTGACTTTACCCTGATGAGCTTAATCTTCTCTCCAGGCCCTACTCATATCTTTCGTTGTGCTTCCTCACCACCATAGACCATCGACCCATCTTCAATCTGCACCGTCCTTCGCAAACCTGCTGCTCAAGCTGTGTTCCTACGACTTCGTACCAGAGAAAGACCGAGTGAAGCATTCAGTTTACACCATCTTCTAGGACACCAGATCTCTCCAGCAACACACTCGACTTGCCAGAGCCTGCAGTCGATCAATCTCTACAGATCATTCCAATCCTCGACACATACGCCTTCAACATGGACTTCTTTGGAGACTTTTGCTTGACGTGCGATGCACAGACAAATGGCTCAGTGTTTTGCTCTCAGGCATGTCGGCTGGCCGAACTCGACAACTACACCAGCTCAGCACCTCAGTCTCCGATCTATGACCACATGAACCCGATCCATCGACAGTCGTCCGGCTCAAACACCGGTCTCTACCTGCCTCCAGCCATCGACTTCTCGGTCTACAGAGTGCCGTCGGCCACGTCCGTGGACAGTATCAATAGCACGAAATCAGGACGTCGAATATCCGAACAGGCTCGAAATGATCTCAACGACTACGTCACATCCTTCGACCAAACACGGACTCTACGGAGAAGGATATCGATGCAAAGCAATGATGAAGTGAAGCCCGCATCGAAGCAGTAGCCCGTGTCCTTGGACGCCGGTTGGGCGTGGAGTTTGGAGTCTTGGATCTAAGATTTGGTTTCAGCATATACTGGTCTGGGCAGGATGGCATGTCAACAGTCCAAAACGGCAATTTCATCTGTCTCAAGAGGGTCTCGATAATGGTACCGTGATCAGGTATCAGGGCATCATTTCCATGTCATCAACAAAAGTTTTATTAGCATGTACGCTTTGGCTGAAACGAAGGATCACGATCGCTGGCATTGGAGCATTCCTCCAATGTGGACACATTTGCATACGACTATGGGGCATGGGTTGGGAATTTACATTGGCATTGATATGCATGGGCGTTGGCAGCAGAAGCGGACACTGGAAAGCGACTTGACATGGTTTTGGAAGACATCATCGCCGCTGGGAAAGCATCTCTCACATCTTTCATTCATCATGCTGGACATCGAGGCGGGCACGAAGCATCGCCGCCACCATCAGCTATGGAGCTCTTCACTCTACATCAGGCTAATCAGAGCCCATGACAACAAAATTTGCTCAGCTCCCTTGGTCCATTTTACGTTATGCTTCATTGCTACATATTTTCCGGACGGAATACACACTGCATTGGTCGGATAGGGTCCTCAACATTTACTATGCCTGACATATCGCGGCGACGATGGGGAATTTTGTGGCCGTCACATTCCAAATCCACGTCGGGCGCCAACCCGAAAAGGTCGGCTTGCAGCGCTAGCTTGCTTCTGATAGGCGCCAGAACCCATCCCATGTTGCCACAGAATTGATTTTCCTGGCCCTTTTTCTGTCTCCACGACCGTTCTTCAGCAGCATCGTCGTTGACCCATTCAATTTCATGTTTCGCGATTCCAAGGAGCAGAATGGCAAACTATTCTGGACTATTGGGCAGTAGGGCGTGCCGATGGTGAGCCCGAGCCGGCAATTTTGACATAAGAGACTCCACAGATAGAATCTGAACCTTTTTCATCGCTGCCAAGCTCTGCCAACGCAGCCAGCCCGAGCCCGTAGTCGAGAACGACGCCTCGGGGACACCGTGGCTTGTCATGATCAATGTGCAGACCAAAACCCCCATTTGGGCAGGTCGAGGTGTGAAGCAATTATGCAGCAGACCGATTAGGGAATAATGTGGCGCATCTAGCCATTCGTGTTCGAGGGTCTTCGCCTATGCACCCACGGCCCCTCAATTTTACGTATTTCCCTGCCGCGCAGCTGAAAAAGCACGTCGACAGGATGAGTCCAGACAGCATGCCAGGAACAAGCTTGTCCGCCAATGTCGCCTCCAAGCTGAAATGAAAAGCCGAAATCCGGAAAAGGAATTGTATGGTTGATGATCAGACTCAAGGTAAGAGGAGGAATACACGAGATGACGCTTCCGGGATGACAAGATCCGGCCTTACTTCAAAGGGCTATGGTGAAAATTATGCATGATCACATCTGGAACCTGCCCTTCGCAAAGTACTAAACTCACATCCGAACCCCCTCTTGACTTGTTGACATTTGTCTTGAAGTTGGTGAGAACCGCCATCACAAATTGGTCCGTTGATGAGGAGAGCAAGGGGTTGGTCAGGTTTGGGGAAAGATCACCCGTTGGTCTCTTGACACGAACTTTGGATTTTGCGGAGAAATGGACTTTAGCGAAATTGATTACCCACTAGCCATTATCAGCTTTGACGATCACCCCAGATTTCCGGACAAGTCGCTAAGTCTTAGACTTGGAAGCCCGTCCTGAGGGTGGGTGGTTTTGGTGCCATTCCCCCACATTCCATTGTTGACACGACCAACTATGTTGCATCATCGGCGTTTTCGCCATGCGAGCTCCAGATGAGCTGCGCTTTTCTTATTCGACACCCACTCCCCCGCCAATACGCATTCGACGGTTCACTCAGGCCCAAGTGAGTCCTTTCTATACGCGCCGACTTGCTATACGGTGAGGCTTTGCCCTTTGGGGGGCGATCCCCGGTGAGCATGGAGCTCCCAAAATACGAACACTCGGGGGCGTCGGCCTGTTCACACTACTTGATTGGACACAAGCAATCACGCCAGCAGATAACCCGAAGGCGCAAAGCACCTGGATTGAGGATTTGAGGAAGACTGCGGGGCCTATTGCTGGGAGCTCCTTATCCAACTCGCTGCGCCCTATATTGAACCCGATGAATGAACTTTTTGGAGGCGAATGCTTGGCGTTTATGCAAGACATCGAGGGTGCCACATCAGATGATACAGGTCGAAACCCCCTGAAAATGCGCTTGGCACACCCAGGATGGCAAATTTAGCTGTGTTTGCACAGGCAGAACGAATGGCCGGAATGCGCTAGATCTGAATCTGGTGTGGCGTTTGAAATTTTCCAGACAGCAATCCCTGCGGCCACACTATTGTATGGGGTTGCGCATTCATCGACGATTCAGTGATGATCCGGCAGGCCCTTTCCGAGTTGACGGGAGCAGCATCAGAAAGCTAGCCCTGCTCGGCCATAACACTTGAGGCGTTACAAATGCACAGCAGGCCACCAACGCTAAAGATGCGAGATACGTTCTCACCATTCTTCATCGCCATGTTCGCAAAACTGTCCCATCTTACATGGAATCCAGTCTCTCAGCGACCACAGTGCGTACACCGGTACTAAAATAGCGACAACAGGCGGCTCAGTGTGGTAGCAAAATACAGTTTGGCTCTGCCGTTACCTGTCTGTCCTTGTGATACCCTCCTGCGGCACATGTGGAGAGTCCCAGAGCCCTGGTTGGGCGCCGCCAACACCCACCAGCGGTCGATCAAGCATAGCGTACCTGACACACGGGCTGTCCTGCTCAAGTTTGGCATTCACTACTGAAATAATGTCTTGAAGGCCATTAATTGACCGGATAGGAAGGCGTTGCGCTTGTTTGGCTTGTCCTGGACAAAACATTGCCATGCGTCACTGCAGCTAAGCTGCCAGTAGTGGTAGATGATGGCGTGCGAGCCGCTGTTTCGCTTCGCGCTTCATCCCTATGCATGCCAAGAGAAGTGTACTCCTGCCTCGTGTTCTCCCATCGATTTACCCGCCGAGCACACAGTGCTGTGCCGCCAGGAGGACATCTCAAAGTATGTGGAAGTCTGAAGAAAGACGTCTGTGTGGATTTTCCAAGAACGTGCAGCGAAGGTATCTGAGAATGCTTTGAATGCCAATCAGCAGCCCTTTGTCAATACCTCTGCGGCGCCGGTCTCCAGCTCTTCGTACAGTTGAGCCAACCGATTCTGTTCACTAACCTGCAGCATGCCCCTAATTTTTCTCGTCCTCACCTCCTTTGTCAGTCTCGAAGCCTTCCCACACTGCTCTTTGATCGCATGACCTTGCCCCTCTCATTTTGACTTTGCACATCTCGCGCCAGATATTTCACCAGCTATTTCACCAGCTATTTCACCAAGACGGATCGTCCTTCCTCCTGGCCTTGATTTAGTTGCATGGTTGCATGGTTGCCAAGCAATATCAAACATGATTCAAGTGTCGGTCTGACCAGCACCAGATGTGGGATCTGAAGAGACTTTGACCGCAATTGAGTTCGATCGGCGGCGACCTGGTGGAAATCGTAGGTTGCGTTCTGGGAGTGGTGGCTGCCCGAGGCAATGGTAGAATGAACCACATACGAAGTGAGGCATACGTATTGCATTGCAGACTTACAGTTCTGGGTGACTGCATGATTGCTGATCTGAGCAACGGAGGCTTCTAGTCAGTCTGAGCCATGCCTCCAATATCATTCCTGGTGAAAGCAATCATGATAAAGCAGCTCATTGTTGCTTCCGACGGCAGTTCAATTTGCTTGAGGCGTGTAGATTAGCCGTCCTTTGCAGCCATCCAAGCTGGTGCCAGTCAATCGCCTGGGGAGGAGAAGCTCTCATGCCAAACACCACGCTTCTTGAAATGTATGCAGACAGGGGATGAGCTCGCATGGAATGGCCTCGCTTTTCTCGCCATGGTGTGGAAGCTTCTGGTTTGGTAAGCATCCGAGCTCATAACATCGTATTACATTATTGATGCAAGATTGAATTGCCCGGGCCATACAATTGAGATGGGAGGAATGCTCTCCTATTAATTTAGCAGACGTGGAGGCCCCCCTTAACTTCTCCCTTCTTGCAGGGCATGATAGTTCAGCATTCCTCCAATTGGCTGGCCCAGGTGGCTCAGTTGTGGCGTGAGAAAGCTTAACTTACCAAGGCTCAACTAAAAAAGATCCGTTCCTGTCTCATCTGACGTCGTCGGATAGAATTCTAAAGTTTTGGGGTCTCATCACTCATCCGGGGATTTGAAACGTTGATGAGGCCACCTTGTGCACAGCATTGGAAGAAATTTTCCCTTGGTAAGCTATCACAACTTCCATACCTTTCATTTTGCCTCCTGGTTCCTGTGTGCTGCCCCAGGACCATCTTCAACGCCATCTCGAATTTACGTGTTACGAAAACTTTCCCGTGTCAGCCTTTCTAGGCCGAATGATTTTGAAGCAGACCGCCTCGCTGCTCCAAATCCGAGAACAAACACAGAATTTGTCATCACAATGCGACTTCACGCTCGCCGATTCTACCTAGCATACTTTGCGCTGCTAGGAATTTCTCACACCGTCGGAGCCGATCCTCAATGCGCTATTGATCCGCAGTCCACAGTCACAGATGCCTGCACATCCTACTCCGATCTCGACGCCCTAAATTACGACATACGGCCGACGCTGAAAGACCTTACAGAAGCAGACTTCTTCGCATATTACCGACTTAACCTTTACAACAAGGTGTGCCCCTTTTGGAGCGACGAGAAGTCAACATGTGGCAATCGCGCCTGTGCCGTGGACACTATAGAAGACGAGGAGGACATTCCAAAGATATGGAGAGCGGAAGAGCTGAGCAAGTTGGAGGGAGCAAGAGCTCAACATCCCGGCCCCAAATTACAAAAAGAAAGGCCGAAACAGAGACCTCTACAGTACCAGCTCGGAGAAAATGTGGACGAAAGCTGTGTTTTTGAAGCCGACGACGAATGTGACGAGCGAGACTACTGCGTACCAGAAGATGAGGGTGCGGCCAGCAAAGGGGACTACGTGAGCTTGGTCAACAACACGGAGAGATTCACTGGCTACGCCGGACCCGGCGCAAGGCAAGTGTGGGATGCCATTTACAAGGAGAACTGCTTCAGCAAATCCAGCAGCGCTGTCTCCCCCTCCAGGACCGGCCTCCACGCATCGGCAGAGTTGAGGAACATCTTCCAAGAATATGGCCGTCAAAATGTCGAGTCCGAAGACCACTCCTACTCGCTTGATGACCAATGTATCGAACAACGAGCATTCTACAGGATCGTCAGCGGCATGCACGCGTCCATCTCCACCCACCTTTGCTGGGACTACTTCAATCAAACCACCGGCGAATGGGTCAGAAACGTAGAATGCTACAAGCAACGACTCCACCATCACCCCGATCGCATCTCCAACCTCTATTTCAACTACGCCCTTGTCACCCGCGCCATCGCCAAGCTCAACAAACACCTCCAGTCTTACACCTTCTGCTCCGGCGACCCAGACCAGGACTATGAAACCAAGCAGAAAGTCCAGAAGCTCACCTCCCACCTCGCCTCAGTTCCCCACACCTTTGATGAGTCCATCATGTTCCGGGACCCGGAGATGATCGATCTAAAGGACGACTTCAAGCAGCGCTTTCGCAATGTCTCGCGCATCATGGACTGCGTAGGCTGCGACAAATGTCGGCTATGGGGCAAGCTGCAAACCGCCGGGTACGGAGCAGCTCTCAAAGTCCTGTTCGAATTCGACGAGACTAAGAACGGGGAAAATCCACATCTCCGACGGACAGAATTGGTGGCGTTGATCAATACGTTTGGACGATTGAGTCATAGCATGGAAGCGATCCGGCATTTCAGGGAGTACGTCCGCGCGAACGACCCTCCCAATTCACATCTGACAACGGCCTCGGCTGCAATTCCCACCAAGCAAGCCTCCTATAGCTCGCCGCAGGAGGGATCGCCGTCGAAGCAGTGGAAACCGCAATCCGTCCCGTCGCCTGCCGGTGAACAAGAGCCGGAAACAGAGCCGGAAACGAAGCCGAAGCCGCGACAGCCTCGACCCCAGCTTACCTTCTGGGAAGAAGTCAAAGCAGAGTGTACCCTGGTCTGGCGCACGTATCTGATGGTCCTGGAGAGTTGGATTAACCTTCCATTCAAGCTGAGTCGCATATTCATCATGGAGGTGAATCGGTTGTGGAATTTCTGGTTGGGATTGCCTGTCCCACCGAGGAGTTGGGCGCTGGAATTTCCAAGTCCGCCCAGACGGGACGAGTTGTAGAGTGTTGCTGGACAACACATGTTATATTTAGAGATATGGCAAGCATTTTTGGGAGTTTCAAGGGTTGGTATTCACGGAGCGGAGCATGATAGAGGTGTTCTGAATGGTGATTATGCTGGTGAGAACAATAGACAATGTGTACACGGATGGATGCATCGATTTAGAAAAAAAGCATGTCAATATGATAATGACGGATCAAGATCACCACGCAATCGAGGACTTGCCCTCTTTACTTCAGGAGTCCTCAGCAGCAGCAGCAGGAGGAGCAGGAGGAGAGGAAGAAAAGAAGAAGAAGCACCAGGTAGAGACTGGTCGTATGCTATTGACATTGTCCGTGCTTTCTGCGAGCACGCTTCACACAGATCTTGTTGTACAGAGAGCTCGCTCTATGCATTCTGGAATCTCTTCTCGGCCGCCTTCCAGTTGACGACGTCCCAAACGGCGCCAAAGTACTCAGCTTTCCGGTTCTGGTATTGGAGGTAGTACTGCAAACGGTCAGCAAGCATCTTGGGAAGAGTGAACTGGGTGGTCTTACGGCATGCTCCCACGCATCAATGCCAAGCAGAGGCTTGAATTGGCCAACAACAGGGTCCTGGTTAGCATAGGTCTTGATGCCAATGTTGCCCGTCTGAGTGTCCTTGACCAACCACGCCCAGCCGCTACCTTGAATGCCAGCAAGTGCAGCGTTGAATTTCTTCTTCATCTCCTCCAAGCTGCCGTATGTGCCATCGATCGCTTTTGCTAGTTCGCCAGACGGAGGCTCTCCGCCGCCCGCGTTCTTGGGCGCCAGGTTCTCCCAGAAGAGTGTGTGGTTGAGGTGACCTCCACCGTGGAAGTTGATCAGAGGAAGAAGGGCAACCTTGGCTGCGATATCATCTGTGGCTTCGGCGGCGGCGAACTTTTCGCTGGCATCGTTGTAGGAGTTGACGTAGGTCTGATGGTGCTTGCTGTGATGCAGCTCCATGATCTTCCCTGAGATGGCAGGCTCAAGGGCGCCGTAGTCATCTAATTGAAGAATCAGTATGTCGGATATGGTATCCGACAGCGAGGACAGACTCACAGGATAGGTCCGGAAGGGTAGCTTTCATTCGAACAAAGGTCGTTGAAGCTGTGCCGGTGATGCATCGGGCTGCATTGTTGGAAGCCGCAGCTCGCAGAGCTGGGCGTGTCGCTGTTCTCAGTGCTGATCCAACCATGGTGTATGTCTCGATTGTGATATCAACAGAAACGAGATTTGGGGTGTGAGGTTGCGCAAGATGAAAGTTATCTGTTTTGAGGAGAGCGAAACTACGTCAGAGCTCCGAGTCAGAAACTTGTCTAATTATCTGTTAGCGTCAAATTTCAACCCGCAGCAGATCATCGCATCCAACAGGATCAGGCAACGCCGAGCATTTTCAACTTTTCCGTACCAACGCTCGGCGGGCAGAATGGACTCTTCAGACGAGGATCAACCCTTCAACATTCACGATGGCTTCGAGGAAGAGAGTGATGAAGATTCGCTGAGGCCCAGCAAACGGCGTAAGACCAAAGGCTCGACGTTACGGACTCGTGGCTTAGCTTTTGTGCAGAAAACGGCTGAAGATGATGACCCAACCCATGATGGCGAAGAGCAAGACGAAGAAGACGATGTCGACGACGACCGACCCGCCATGGGAGGCTTTCGAGGCTTCCATCTCGGCCAATACCCGGACCAGGAAGACAACCGCACCCCTAGTCCCGAGGTGAGAGACAGTCCGGAGCCTCCAAAACCTCTGGGTGCTGGGCAGTCAGCATTTGGAAGAGGAGGAAAGGTCAATCAAAACTCGTTCGCAGCCAGAATGATGGCCAAGATGGGTCATGTTGAAGGGCAGGGTCTCGGAAAGTCTGGTCAAGGTATTTCGGCACCCATTCAAGCGCAAAAGCTCCAGGCAGGGACTGGCCTCGGGTTTGGCGCGCAGCCACCACGACCTGAAAGACCGGCGAAACAGGTCAAGGACAGGCAGCAGGGCAAAATCAGCTCAGGCGCGAGCACCCCCCGCCTGAAGGCTCCTCCGAAGAAGAAATACGAAGTCACTGCTATTGAATCTCGCGGTTTGCATGTGCCAGACGCCGTAAAGAACATCATAGACGCAACAGGACCAGAAGCCAAAAGGCTGGAGTCGCTGTCGGGATACTCGACGCCAACAAGCGACACGCCGAGAATAGCCACGGAAGAAGAGAAGAAGCAGGCACGCCTGAAGCGCGATTTACAGCTTTTCGCGGATGCTTGGGATGGCCAGATCCAAGAAGCGGAGGCTCTCAACCAAGAACTCCATCTGCGCCAGACAGAATCTGCGCAGTGTTCGGAGCAAGCTCAACTCTTCCAGGACCTCGCAGCGGCTTTCGAGCGTGTCGCGGTGGACGATTCCCAGCTGCCTCGACCATTCGAGCAGGCCATCCTTCGCCTGCAGACCATCCAAACTCGGTACGCGGAGTACGTCGACCCTCTTGACCTTTCCGAGCTAGCAGTTGCTGCCCTCTCGCAGCCAATCCAAGCAGCCGTCCAAGACTGGGAAGATCCTTTGGCCGATCCCGGCGCGAGCTATGTCAGCCAGTTTCTCTCCATCTCCACCATATTGTCACTCGACAAAACCATTCAATCGCGCCACCGTCGGCGCACCACGCCATTCGAGTCTCTCCTTCTCAAGACAATCTATCCGCACTTCCGTGAGGCCCTCCGAGCATCCTGGACCGTCCATGACCCTGTGCCTGCCCTTTCACTTCTCGAGACGTGGTATCCGAAAGTTCTCCCACCTTGGATGCTCTACAAGCTGCTCAACGAGATTGTAATCCCACGTCTTACTGAAGCCGTCAAGAAATTCAAACCCCGGAAGCAAAGCCACAAGAGAAAACACGATCTCCCTGACCTGCACGAATGGCTCTTTGACTGGTGGACGCTGCTGGACTCTCCGTCACTGGCGCTCGAATCCGTGACACAACTGAAGATTGAAATCAAGTCGAAGGTCCGCTTCGATGAACGAGTGTGGCCGAAGTGGGAACCATTACTTGGATCTCGCCACAAGCCCGCAAAACCTGCCATCACACATCCTGCGAGCGTGGAGACACCGCCATCGGTGGCTGCGGAGGACGAAATGACGTTCAAGGATATCCTGGAGGAGTGGTGTATCGAGAACGACTTGATGTTGCGGAACACAGGAACGGCGGATCGGTTGGGAAGAAGACTGCTGAGACTATTGCCAGCTGGCAAGAGTGGTGGTGGAATGTTGATCTATGTACAGGATGACGTGGTTTTTGACAGTGCTACTGGCGACCCATACGTCTTGGATGAGGAGCTCGCGGAAAAGGCCAGAGGCGGTAGGTGAGGCGGCCATCCTTGGGCCTGCACCAACAAGGCGTGCCGCCCTGTCCAGATATTAATGCAATAATAATGCTTCTCAGTGGTGAGAAGCAACCATGACGCCCAATGCCGACAAGGATGTTTTCAGACAACCCTTTTCCCCCACTACTTTTGCTCCAGAGTCCGACGAGGCACAGTTCGAATCGGCCTAAAACCATGTAGGCCGCTTGTCGACGCCTATGGACCATGAGCTTCGAATCGGTCTTCATTTGCGTGCTAATGGCGTCCCAGGTACGAAAATCCCACAAGTCTAGCTCAGGCTACACAGTTTCGACGAATGCTCACAAAAGCAACACAAGACACACTCGTGTTTATCGGTCAACTGTGATGTCTCTTGAGTCGCTATCAGCATCATGGCATCCTCCTCGTCGAGAAGTTCTCCCAAGGATGGTCCTTCAGGGCATGCGACAAGCTTCTTCGGATCGAAAGGCCGAGCTCTGCGAAATCCACCATCTCGCTCAAGACAGCTTTACAAAGCGAGCCGCATGGAGAACCTACCACGACTCCGGGCCAGCCAACCGAGCAGCTTCAAGTCGAGGAGCCCGCCGAGGATGACATAGAATACCCGACAGGACCACAGGTGTGGCTGAACATGACATCGATTCTTTTGGTCTGCTTCCTGCATGGCCTGGACTTGACTGTCGTTCCAAGCTTGACCAATCAGCCCCAAAACCCTCGACGATATCGGCTGGTACTCTGCAGTCTACGGTCTCATCTATAGCTGCACAAACTTCTTTTTGAGCAAGATGTATGCCTTGTTCGACCTCAAGCAAATGTACATCGCATCCGTGGCCGTCTTTGAGATGGGGTCGCTGCTGAGTACATTCGCGCCTACATCGAAAGCCTCCATACTTGGCAGGGTAGTCGCTGGTAGGTGGTTTTCTTACTCCCCTTGAGATAGCCCAGCAAGATTTCATCGCTGACGCTGCTGGAATTATAAGGTGTCGGTGCTGCAGGTCAAAGTGCAGGTGCTATGACATTCATACCTCGCTGCTTTCCAAATCACAAACGGGGCATGATAAACAGTTTCCTCGACCTCGCACAGTGTTTCAGCTGATCATCGCTCCAATCGTTGGAGGAGCTCTAACCAATGCCTTTCACCTGGAGAGCCTGCTTCGGCATCAACATTCCCATCGGTGTCGTGGCAGTGGCGAGCACCGCAATTTGGATGAAAGACCCGTATCCTAACCCGGATCTCCAACTCCCAGTCAAGAAGGCAAGACGGATCGACCCACTCAGCACTCTGCTTGTTGTTCCATCCGTCGTGTGCTTCATAATGGCATTACAGTGGGGTGGCGCCCAGTATGGATGGAATGATGGGCGGATTATGCTGCTGTTTGCTCTTTCTGCGGCGCTAGTTGTTGGGTTTGGGTATGTCCAACACCGACAGGAGGACAAAGCCGCCGTCCTCCCTCTCAGAATTCTCAAGAATAGGACCGTCTTCGGGTGCGCGTTATTCGTATGCTGCACCAACGGCATGCTCGCGGTGACGGAGTACTACATAGCTATCTACTTCCAAGGTGTGCGAGGCTACAGCGCTACCAAAGCCGGGCTCCTGGGCCTTCCGATGATTGTAGGTCTTGCCGTATTATCGACCTCAGGCGCCTTCGGTACCATGTGGGTTGGCTAATACACGCGTGAGTTCTACTTCCACCATCAGGAGCGACGGCTAACGTGATCAGCGTTTCTGCTCGCCACAAGCATTCTCGCACCGATTGCTACAGGTCTCCATACAACGATAGACCTCGATGACAGCCCGCTCAAGGTTGTTGCCCTGTTGGGCTTCAACAGCCATTTACAGCTACGATGACTGTCATATCGCCAAGGGAGGTGTCGATAGCATTGGGTGTTCTCACTTTCGGCGCAAGCCCTGGGTTGTCGGTTTTAGTTGCCGCATCCGCAGCGCTCTTCCGGGGGCAGACTGACCGCCGAAGTTTCGAAATATGTTCCGGGCACCAACATCACCACGCTCGGGAAAGCTGGTCTCTCTGACATTCGCAACAGCATCGGCTCGGATCGTTCGAAGGATGTGCTCTTCGGATACTGTGAGGCAGTTATCCAGACGCTGTATCTGCCACTCGGGCTGGCATTGCTAACCATTGTCGGCTCGGCATTCACTGAGATCACCTCCGTGAAGAAGAAACGAGAGTGAGCATTTCGGGAGCGCGACTGGGAAAGCCAAGGATCGGGACTTGGTGTCCAAGCAAACCCTCTTCGCTGCATCCGGCAGTACACATCCTTGGACGAACTGGCCCGAAGACGCGAAGTAGGCAGCAAATTCCGATTCTGGCCCGAAGATCCACGACCAGCCATGGCTTCGAGTTGTTGTGAATGGGCGCACTGTGTTGCCAAGTATCTTCTAAATCTTCGCAGCAGCACCCTTTGTGATGACACTGTTTGGCAACATACACGGTGATTGAATTTGAGACTAACCAACTCAGGAGACGACATTGTGCAACTGGCTTTGGCCCTACTGCGAAATGCTAGCTTTTCAAACAAGATACCACCATATGACCCAAGCGCCAACAAGCATCCCCCGCGGCTGGAACAAGTTTGGCCACGGATACGCAGGGCGACGTCTTTGGTCCCGCTCTGTGCAACTTTGAAAAGCTGTTCAACAAGGTATTCCAGGTGAAGGACCTTGATGCAGATTTGAAGACAATGATGAGTGATGGATGAAGGGCTAGCTGATTGAGGATAGTGTTACGAGCTGTGGGTGCCTCCCTTTTTCCATGAGTGGATTTAGTTGACAAATGCACAGCTGTTTTGTCGAGCATTGTGAGACCTTGGGCACCGATAGTTACCAGCTCAGTCGCCACTGCGCGAGTATCGATGGATACATAACCCGAAGGCAGAGGCTCCAATGAGAGACTAGACAGTTCCGTTGCGAGCGGAAACATCGTCTGTGTCTTCCTTGAGATCATGCCACGTCCAGAGTCGGAGGGCCCTAGAGCATGGTCTTGGTCTAACTTTCATTTCACCCTTCACGAGCAAGTTGGGTTGTCCCGGTCATCTCCTTTATCCATGACACAAGACGGACATGCCAACCCCGAGCGATATTCTTGTCCACGTCACGGACTGCCGCACTTGCGAGTCCTACGGCCCCTTTCCATTGGTACACTGGGTTTGCAGACGCAGCAAGGTGGTATGACCCGGCTCAATGGCCGTTAGCACTGCCAATGAATACTACCTCCACTGCAGCGAATCTGTTCCAGGTCAGCTACTATCTCAACGCCACAGGTGAAGGCATACGCGACCGTTACCGCGAATATCTCCTTCATGTTTGCGGTCGTCAGGAGCTTCATGAGCAGACCCAGCCCACCAGTGAACGCTATAGTTATCCAGATCCTGCTGTCCGTCTGCTCCACGCGATTCAGCCAGAGGATTACCAGACCTGGCAGGAGCGATGCGACTGTGGTGATAGTCATGGTTGCAACCCACTCGGAAATCTTCATGAATTGAGATCGTCCATAGTCGTAGACTCGGCCACTCTCATCATCGTCTGGTGTTCGGAGCTTGACAGCTTAGACTCAGTACGGCTTGGCACGCTGATAACGGGCTAACTTACACATTGGAAGGCCCAGTGATATGCAGAGACGACGGCAGGCTTGCACCACTTCGCAAAGTCGCCCTGACCGGCCCCTGATCCGCCGAGACATACCAGGTCGCTTGTTAGGCTAGCGTCCCACGTCCGTAGCAGCTCGACAGGATCTGTCTAGAAGTTGCCCCCTTCATTATCACCTCGCAACCATTCCCGGAAGAACTCCAGATTTCTCTCGGTGGGTTGTTCGAGTTGTGCGACTTGTGCTGCCCTCAGCAGAAGCTCGTCTAACGCCCTATCAGTCCTGATGAAGTTCCACGGTTACGCATCTGGTGCTTACGATATTGCGTCAGTTTCTTCAAATTAGCTTCCAATAGCACGCGTTGCTCATGGTCGGGTTCCTTGGAGGTATTCAGCTTCTGGAAGTTGACCGAATATAACTTTACGTCTTCGTCTGAAGCGGCGTCGTCCCGAGCCTGGAGCAGGTGTAGTTTGTGCTCGCAGGCGAGCAGATCGGCTTGGAGCCTTAGAAGGTTGAGCATAGTGAGCGATCCAAATTTTCGGAATATAGCATATTGCGAATGCGGGCCCATTAAGTGCGCCACCTTGGGATATCCTCGAAGCCAATGCAGCTGACCGTCGTCGCCTATTTCCATGATACAGTTTGTTGGTGCGGTCAAGACCTTGAGAAGGAAACATCAAGTCACTTCGAACCAATTTTGTCGCATTTAATGTCGCCAAGCTGTATGGCCAGTCGAAGGGGCTGGTCCGCTGCGCCACGCTTCAGCAGTCTACGCCATGCATTGAACTTTTGGCTGGCGCCAGTACGCTGTCTATCGAACATGGCCTGGCTGCTGTTCGCTGTCTTTCCCGCTCGGTGGAAATTGAAGGGGCTGTGCGGGGTTCCAAAAACTGTGCGCTACATCTGCACTGAAAACTGGGATGATGTTCACCGCTTTAGTGTATAGGCGGAGAAGCTGGGCTGCTTGGGGGTGCAGCCCAAAAGGCTCGTGCCAGTGCGCTCCTTCACCAACCCACAAAGCCTCTGATAGAGAGAATAAGTTGGCAGATCGAGAGCCATTCTCTGTCCCCGGCCGAATAACCACACCCAAGTTCAGCAGTCTCAGCTTCCCAAATGCTAAATGCAAAACATGTCTCGTCCAAAACCTCGCCGGAGGGGTGGGAAATTGAACCAGCAGAGGATTTCAGCCTCTTTGACGCCACCATCAGTATCGCGGTCGATGAAACAGCCGCCGGTGAAGAACCGCAAAACTTGCCGCTCTCATCAGGCGCATGTGGAAAACGCGGAATCGGCAAATGGTTTCCTGTCCGTGGCAAGTTCGATTCAGGAGCCAACGCCAATTTCGTCTCGGACAGCGTCATCGAACGAGCTGGGCTCGAGGCTTTCATTCGGAAAAGCCCAGAGGCGCATGAAGTCAGGATGTTTGGTGTTTCATTCACTTTCGACAGGTACATCACCCTCAGTTGCCGGATGCGCGGCATTGACATGTCGTGGGCTCAGGAATTCTGGGTAGCACCGGATACCAAGGAATTCGACCTGGTAATCCAGATTGCGTCAGCTGAGGCCTGCTCCCTTAGGATAGGCAGGAAGTCGAAAGGTTGGTACCTGGAGTCGTCATTGAACATTAAAATCAATATTATTGACTTCTACCAGCACAGGAGCAAAGCGAAAAGGACAGCGCACGACGAAAGAAGGATGAGGCGTTACGTGCCATCAGGCAATCGGCGCCCCAGCTCCCTGGCAATGCCACACCAATGACTAGTGGTGCCGCTTCGTTGACACAGCTTTCCAAAACCCGATGCTCAGATGACGACCAATGCATCGTCGTTTAAAAAGTCATGCGATCCTTGGCACGCCAAATGTCTTTCCTTGTCAATACCACCTGAACCCGGCAATTTCTAATCCACGCGTTGCAACGCAGTTTGAGGCTGCGGATTGTTAGGGATATTGAGTTTTCTTGGCGTCAGCAGTTTCCTGTCTCTTCCAAACATGTTCCCGCCCTTTGTATGAGGATAAAGGGAAAATCACGTTTTGCGAATTAGCGTACCAAGAAATTACCACATCCAGCAATTTACACAAAGATGCAAATTCCATAGCCATCATAGTCAATCTATTACTCTATAACCCTGCCTGGACTCTCCTGGTCGCTGCTTGTGCTGCGAGAACGGTTGTGGGGGAACCGAGTATGTGAGGCTGCGATTGTCCAAGAAAAGGATTGCCCCTGAACCAGGTGGACGTGGCAGAAACAAGGAGACGAACATGTACTATTGATGAGTCGCAGATCTCGACAATGGACTGTAGGCAGAACTTAAGTTATGGACAAGGACCAGTGGCTCTATGTAGGATTCAAAGTAGACGATCAACGACACCATTATTCCGCCGTTGCCTTCAGCACCTATATCAGCCTTTTTACCCCTTTTCGGCCACTCTACATCAAGACTGCAGCCAGCCCTGCCAACACAATCCCAGCACCAGGCGGCGACGTGGCAACCGCGACATTGCCAGTGGCACCACCAGTGGCACCACCAGTGGTTTGGCTTGATGTAGGTTGATTAGCACCCCCTGATGTATTTGTAGAGGTTGCCGTTGCCGTTGAGCTTGTTGCGGAAGGGTTGTATGTGGTCGATGAGAAGCTGCAAGCAGTCATGAGATCGTTGACGTCTACATCTAGTCAGCATTCCATGGCGGAGTTGAGAGCACATAGGCAAATAGGCCAAAGCTCACCATTGTCAGGGTCCGAGTTAGGCTGCGCAGCAATGCAAGCAGCACAAAGAGCTACTTGAGAGCCTGCATTCTGGTCATTGCAGACACAATTGCGTTCCGCCACATCATCATTTGTAGTGTTATCGCAACGTTCCGTGAGGTCAACGACTGGTTGACACACATCTTGACAGGCAGTTGGGACGTCACTTCTATCAACGTCTTGGGCATGGACTGTGAGGAGTGCCGTAGCAGTGAAAGCAAGAAGGAATTTGGTATGCATGGTTGCTGGTATGGTGTAAAAGAGTAAGTGATTCCGGTATAATGCTACAAATGCTCAAAGATATCGTCTCAACTAGCAACCTTAAGAGGGATGAATTTCGTGAAGCGGAAGAGCCCGCTTATGTGCTATCAGGGTGTATTCATCGGGATGGATGTTTTGCCAAGAACTGGATGGCTTGGCCAGTTACATCATCACCTGATCACTTTCTCTAACGAGCATGCTTGTCCTGCAGATGTTCTTCATCTCCGGTGAAAGGCATGGTTCGTGTGGCACACGTGATGGTGAATTACGTTTATCCATGCTACCTGAGACGAAAGGAATTGTGCCACGATAAAATCGTAATCCTACGGATTTCGCCGTTCCTTTCCCTGCGTCGGATTCTGGCGAAGGTAGACCTTGACTTGCACTGCCTGGATGACGAGTCCGTGACAGAATGGCGAGCATAATTACTGTGCGCCTGCAGAGCCCACGTCATCTCCCAACCTGTAGGTAAGACTGGTCGGAGGGATTGCTGGTATGGACATGGTTTAGAGCCTGTGCTGCGTCGTTTCTATGGGCTTTCCCTCCAGCCGTCGCATCTTCTTCGGCATTCACTTCCCTTTCACCATCTCAAGGACTTTCGAGGGCGGGCCTGCGCCACATGGTTGTCATACTTGTCGATACTGCGGACTTTCCTAATTAGGAAATTGCAAATAGATTGTAATGAGGCTTGGTGATGTCTGTCTTGATTTCAGAAGCCTTTTCCCGAGCATCAGGTCCGTTCCACCCGAAATCCGAAATCTTGTCGTACAGGTCCGTGATGACAACCGCCGATCTAGTGGACACATCTCGTACTGCGAAATCACAGGCGAAAAATCGTGCGCATGATCAGGCTTAACCACCAAATTGAATGAACAATTCAGCTTCATCCAGCAGCACAGAAAAAGAGATTGTTCTAACAGACTCAACTCCGAATATTCCGCTAGCTACAATGTCCATAGAGAGCTAAATTTGGTTACCATTATCGAGTTCAAATGGTTGTTGTCGCCGTCAAATGTAGACCACGTACAATCATCCACACACTTTGTCCACCGGCTCGCCGCCTCCCAGCAACCAGCGTAAAAGTTCTATACACATTCTCAACTGCTTCTCTCTCTCTCTCTCTCTCTCTCTCTCTCTCTCTCTCTCTCTCTCTCTCTCTCTCTCTTTCTTTTTTTT